>OX297854.1:80946243-83346243 GCA_946477585.1 Cheilosia urbana
AGGTGCCACTGCTTTCGACTGAATATGACGGATCTAGAGCGGAAACTCAATAAAAACCCGTAATCCCAGGTGTCTAACAACCGTGCCTATGGGATGAGTGGCACTACGTAAGTGTGTCTTATTACGGTGAACTCCGGATAACAGGCGACCTCCGGTTTAAGCTAGCCATCCCGAGGTATGGAGCTCGGCCTCGGGCGATAATCTTTCTCGCAATTTTCAAAAAAATAGATGGAAATAAACAACACAAAAACAGAAAAAAACAAGAAATGCACACCTTTCAAACTGCAACCAGAGGTTACTTTGGACCTCCCAGTTTCTACAGATAGGGCACTTGGTCCTGCTGCAGAAACTGAAAACCATGACACGATGGTGATTGGTGAGGATACGGTCGTCGCTACTCCCATGGATGTCATATCGGCGGAAGAAGAAGCTGCTTTACTCGCTTCCCCGAAAGCGTCAACAGCTATCCTGAAAAAATTATTGGATGCGGGGTATCAACTCGAAGAGGCACGCTCAATGGCCTTGAAACCTGCACAGAGCAAGGACTTTCGTCACAAAAGACCTAGAGCTGACAGTGCAACCCCAACGAGCAACACTCCAAACGAAAATCCACTCTCTTCGGAGGTCGGCTCTACGGATTCTGGGGAGAGCCATTTATTGCGTTCAGGTAACCCTTTCGGAAAAAGCCGAAGGGTAAAGAGATCACCACCATCGGCATCTCAAACGTATCCGTGCGTCTCTAGGAGCTCAACGGCAACAAAAGTACCTACTCCAGAAAAACGAGACCCAGTGAAAAATAAAAGCCTTAGGGACGAAAACGACGAACTTAAACAATGCTATCAAACATGGAACAGCTATGCGAAGAGCTTCGCAATGAAATTAGTCAACTTAAAGCCGAAAATATGGGTATTAAGAACTCAACGAAAGTACGGGATGAATCCAACCCTAACTCTGACTACCAAACGGACGAAGAAGAACTTCGTCACGAAACCGATTGGTTGCTGAAAAAAAGACCGGGCAAAAAAAGGAAAGCTGTCCCGATAGTGGCGAATTCACAAATATTTTGAATTTATTTGTTTGGCCTCTGTTCCAATAATGATGGTAGAGTCTTGTGGTTGGCTGAGTTCTCCACGGATATATTGAATTTTTTTGTTTGGTGTCTGTCCCGATAGGGGTAGGGGCTGGTGGTTGACTGAGGTCTCCACAGATATTTTGAATTTATTTGTTTGGTTTCTGTCCCGATAGTGGTAAAGCCTGGTGGTTGACTGAGGTCCCCATAGAAAATTCTATGGATTAGTTCCTGACTAGTCTTGTTTTTATTTTATTTGCAGATGAATTCAATCAACCAGATTTGTCGAGAGCGACAACATTGTCAGGTGGGCCGTGTTAGCATTGACACACATTTTTTTTTCCACCCCTCACACATACTTGGAAATCTGTGAAATGCACCCTCCATTTAACAAAGGAGCTGTAGGCGAGACCGACATAAAGACGAAATTAACAAAACAGCTGCAAAAGAGGACAGCAAAGAGGAAGCAGTGAACTCGTTGTTGGTCGAAGTGCGCTGATTGTCCTAATATTACTTTCTATGTTCATTAATAAATTCCTCTAATAAGAGTGTGCTTTTTGTCTAGATATTTCTTCTTTACAATTACTAGTAAATTTTTCTAACAGTGCCTACCTACTTCAAATTTACCTTAACAAAGGATCAGGAATAGTTACCACCCATGTAATTTCTTTTGACGCTTCAATAATATTCTGCACCCGAAAGTTCTGCAAAACCATATGAGTGTCGTATCTTAATAAGACAACTTTTGAATATAAATCATATACGAGACCAAAACCACAGCTTCTTCAAATGGTTGCAGCATATAGTATCTTAATCCTATATACACAATACGCTTCACGCTTTTAGAATCACATACTCATGCTTCCAGCAAGAGAATTCAAAACAAAGTGCACGGCTGGTTTTTCGTTCTTAGTTTATGATGTGCAGTATAGCAGTACCAAGTTAGTTAATAATTCATTAGCCTTCTGGCTGGCATCCAGGATATAAAGCGGAGTTCCTTTAAATTATAACTTGAGGTAGAAAAAGAATGTCCTCAATCAATTGTTTTTACTGAGAAGTCATATGATTGGACCTCAAAATAACAGAGATACCTCGGGTTTAATTTCGATAAAGCTTTCTCTACGTTGAATGCCTTCAGAGTATCTAATAAATTTGCATTAGAACATACCCAGGGGATTCGAAAAATATTCACTCTTTTCCATACGTCATTTGGGGATTATAATCCGAAACGAAAATTTGCCCAGGCTCTCGTCCTTTTTAGGAGTAGCAAAAGGTTTCCATCTATGCCCAGTCATTTTCTGAATTTCTGTGACTTGGAAGTGTAAATATTTATATTCCATAAACTAGCTGTACCCGCAACTTCGTACGCGGCGTGAGACTGTGTAATTTCCAATAAAAGAGATTTGACCGTTTTCTCAACGGCATATTTGTCTAGCTAAAACAAAACGGTGAACATTGTCAATGTGAAACAATAAATCAAGCAAATCTGTTTACCTAAAACACCAGTTTAAGCAAATTAAATTCAACAGCATAAGTACTAAAGTTCCACTTCCTTACTGTAGCATGTAGATATCAACGTAGGTAATATCAAAACAACCACTAAAACAAAAGCCTTAACGGAAATTTGTATCTACACCAACAATAAATAAATGAAACAACATAATTCACCTATACCGTCATTACTTTTTGAATTCTTCAATTCTTTACTGTAGGTATCAACGTAGGTACTTGGGTGGTTAAATTTTAAGGGCCGATGTTGAATGTGAACCACACCTAAACTTCAAGTTTTTTTCTGCATTTCATTTGACATTTGTCAATATCAGACTAACTCAATTTGAACCATGGACACAATCGAGCAACGCGTCAATTTAATCGTCCAAATTTCTCATTTTCAGACTAACTCAATTTGAACCATAAAAAGATACGCAATCGAGCAACGCGTTAAAGTTATTCAGGCTTATTATGAAAATGGGCGTTCAAATCAAAATGCATATCGTGCCCTTCGTGATTTTTTCGGTCAATTTAATCGTACAATCGGAAAAGTCGTGCAAAAATTTGAGAAAACCGGGTCTGCAGGAGATGTGAAACCACCAGTGCATGCTCGTAAAGCTCGGTACTGCAGAAAATATTGCTGCTGTTCGCGATAGTGTGGCTGAAGAGCCGTCCACCTCAACTCGTCGTCGTGCCCAACAATTGCACCTCTCAAGCTCGTCCTTGATTAACAGCCTCTTGACCATATTAAGCGTCGTTAATGGTCAGAATGGTGGCAAGAAATGGCAACAGTGGATGATCAATTTTCGAAGATAACCATCTTCAGTGATGAGGCACATTTCCACCTCAGTGGACTCGTCAATAAGCAGAATTGCCGCATTTGGGCTAATGATAATCCAAGAGTGACTGTTTGGTGCGGTTTATGTGCTGGCGGCATCATCGGGCCGTATTTTTTCCAAAATGAGGCCGGTCAGGCAGTAACTGTGAATGGTGTTCGCTATCGTGAGATGATAACGAAATTTTTACGGCCCGAATTGGAAGATATGGATGTGGACGATATGTGGTTTCAACAGGACGGTAGCCACTTGCCACACAGCTAACGAAACAATGGCTCATTTGCGCGACAAATTCAATGGCCGTGTTATCTCACGTGGTGGTGATGTCAATTGGCCGCCACGATCATGTGATTTGACACCGTTGGACTTCTTTCTTTGGGGTTATTTGAAAGAAAAGGTGTACGTCGATAAGCCAGCAACAATTCAAGACCTAAAGGATGAGATAATTCGGTACATTAATGGCATAGATTATCAATTATGCCACAGCGTCATCGAAAATTTGGACCATCGGATGGAGGTGTGCCGCCGAGGTCGCGGCAGCCATTTGGCCGATATTTTGTTCCATACATAATTGAACTATACCAATATTATCATAACAAAAAGAAATGACAATAATTTCCTAAATAATTTATGTTTTATTCAAAATCAACATCGGCCCTTAAAACCACCCTTTATAACAACAATTAAAACAAAGACCTTGAACTCAATTTCTATATACGCCACCATACGTCCATCAGCGACCTGCGCCTCAGAAACACATTGTCGCTGTTGATTACATACACATTCACGTCGCATACTTCTCTTTCGTTTCACTTTATTTGGAGAAAACACCACGCAGCTTTTTTTCATATAAACGTACTTATGCGATGTGCGCCACCCAACCACCCCAAAGCAGGACAAAGATCAAGAACAGCGGCTGATGATAACGTTCGATTTGAGAAAATAAATTTATTTTTTTCATGTCAGACTTTAGGTTGTAGCTCCGCTTCTAGAGGACATAGAAAGCTGATTGATGGCTTGAAGTAACTATAAAAGTGTTGGCTCTCCTAAGTATTTTGTTTTGTTTGCATTGTTTAAGAATTGTTTGAGTATTGGCGAGTACAAGGCAGTAAAGTCAGAAAAAAAACACATTTTGGTCAAAAACGCTCAGAAAAATAGGCACGGTCCTTCTGTCCGTCTCAGAATCTTAAGGAACATTTCAAAAAAAGTTTCATCAAAATCCGTGCAGTAGTTTTCACGCCATTAGGTAACAAAGAAAATGCCTACAGTTTTATTATATGTATAGATAAATAATGGGGGCACCGGATTTTGTACCTCATAAATACTCACACTCCAATCGGTGATGCCGGATAATTCCCCATTCAATTTTTTCGTTCGGTCTTGCTATGACATTTATTTTGCATTTTTCGTTGTATGACGATAATGAAGTCTGTGGGTGAATTGGGTATATGTATGGTGGGAACGCATTTCCACCCTGTCACGTACAAATAATTAATTTATTTCTCAGCGCAGACTTTTTGTGCTCTTGAAGGTTTTTACGCATCATAAACAAACGTGAAAATACATTCCGCATACATGTACAAGGACGGAGAAAAAAAATCGTTTCACTCTCCTGCAATATTCCATGAATTCGCGGTTAATTATGTTTGTTCAGGAGAATGTGATAAAGCAAGCAAAGGGCCTACGGTAGAGCAAACAGGATCAACAATAACAAAGAGATAAAAAGGTGAAAAATCCTTGGAGATGGAGTGCTCTGTAACCTGTGCTGTAATGGCTTTGGTGCCGGTGCGGAAATTTTAATTTTGAATTATTGTGTTAAAAAAAAAGAGGAAGTATAAAATCCGGAAAACGTCATCCTTACTTCGCTTTAACATGAGTTTAATGACACAGCAAACAAAGTAGGGTACGATGCAGCCTTTAAGAGAAACAGGATGTCATTTATCATTCTCCTTCTTAGCTTCGTGTCTAAAGTTATATCCTTGATGATGAGCTGAGTTGAATTCCTTTGCTATATCTAGCTATAGCCGCACTGCACTAACGAGCAATCAATCAGAAGATGTACGAGCTGCACTCAGTCAGTGGTAGACTAGACCACCGTCCCTTATAGTTCAGGCTATGAGATTGGTTGAACAATTTAATTTAGTTTTTATTTGTTTAAGTAAGTCTGAGTGTAGCTGAGTAATAATTGATGTCACATTGAGGATGTATAAGCTCGCACTGTTCGGTTGACAAAGATGAAGGATGACGAACTGTATACATAAATGAGTGTATGCATACAGTGAATTTTCCGTTTTCATTCTTGAGTTAATTATTACTGCAAATGTAACAAGTGCATAATTAATAAATATTCGTTAGTGAGCTGTTTGGGGTTGTTCATCCCGCGTGTAATGTAATGATGGTGATTTATATCCTTCAGGACCTTCCTTTGTAAGTATATCTACCATTTCGAGCTAGATATGTAATTACAACTACAAATGACTAGCAGTATTTGTAATTATTATTACGGTTCAAAATCAAATAAATATTCTTGTTAGCTCAAATTTATGAAACAGTGCTATTCTACTAGTTAGCTTAATTGTGAGCTGAACTCGTCTGGCCATGTCCGTGTGTTATCTTTCGTTTTGAATTCCACATTTATCTATAAAAATACAATCGTATAATAAAAAGAGAAATAACAATTGAAGGGTGTGTTTTTAAGGTTCCGTACCCAAAGCAAAAAAAAACGTAATCTTATTAGTTTCGCTTTTATTCGTCTGTCCGAACCCAGAACATTTTTGTACCTAGGTCTATCTGAGATACTAATTGACGTATAAGGCTGAAATTTGCACATCCGGTAAAACTTCTAGTTAAAGATAAATGCCAGTGGTAGCGATACGTCGACTGGTTCACGTAGCTTACATCATCTGTAAAAAAAAACTTCGCAATTTCCAATTCTTAAGATGTACGGAACCTTCGGTGTGCGAGTGACACTCGCATTTGGGCGTTTTTTTTTTTCAATGCTTTAAATTTTGTTCTTATAACATTTATTAGTTTTATAAAAGGCCTTTCATTAAGGACTTGATAATTTATTTTTTAAATAAAATGCAAAATACTTCAGATACCTCAAGAAAAAAAGAATTGGCCTAAATTATACTATTAAATCGTTTGGGAATATAATTCATCTTCATTCATAATATGTGTCCATCACGAGAATGTATGCAGCGGCCGCACATTTTGACCGATACAGCAGCTATTTCGCGTTCAACATTGGCTCTGAGCTCTTCTAACGTCGCCGGATTGTTGGCATAGACCAATGATGTAATGTAGCCCCATAAAAAAGCCTAGTGGCGTTTAATCACATAATCTCGGCGGCCAATCGACGGGTTTCTCGTTTCTCGAGATAACACGTTCAACGAACTGAAACTTCAATAACTCGATTGTTGCACCCGCTGTACAGCTTGTGGCACCGACTTGTTGGAACCACATATCACTGATGACCAATTCATGCAATTGCTCAAAAATATCGTTCCAACATATCTCTGTAGCGAATTCCCTTTTACCGTAACGTAACAAAACGGCCCAATGAAGCCACCGGCATGAAAACCGCACCAAAAAGTGACTTTTTTCGGATGAGGTGCTGGTTCATGAAGGACGTGAAGGTTCTCACCGGTAGTAAATTTTAATTATTTGTAAACGTTGTTTCTTCGTGTACTTCACCATATGATGAAAACGTTGATTTCACTGAATATTTTTATATTGACAGTTCGGTAATTGGTTTGGGTGCGTTTACACTGAAAGTTTGAAATTATCAAGTCGCTAATGAAAGACGCTTTATATATATAAGAAGAAGATATCAAAGAAGCTAAGCGACTGTGAGGGTTAAACATAGATCCATGCTCATAAATCTGGGTTCTTCCAATTTTTCGGATTCTGTTAGATGAAAACGTTCAATCGTTTTTGTTTGCACAAAAGTTTTGCTTCTTGTAACTTCAATAAACGAAAGGAATTTTCGTTCCCACGATAGCAGGGAAAAAGACGTTTGTAGCAAGCATCTAATCAACATAATTATATATTTTTGTAGTTATCATAATAATGAATAATAAAACAAGTATTATCGTGTAATCAAGCCCTTCTGGCAAAATCATATTTAAACCAATATTGTTAAATTTGTAAGATCTGGCAACGCTGTTAATAAAATAAATAAAGCTCCGAAAGCTCTCTCACGGCCAATCATAATTCTTAATAAATAAACAGACAAAAGCTCTTTTGTAAATTAGTATATAAGGAAGTTGAAAATTTATAATAAAGTAGTTTATCCATAAACTAAGTATTAAATAGACCGTCAGCTCCGCCCACTTGAAGAGAGTTTGCCTTCGCTCCGCTGTTTTTCGTGTTGCTATGTGCGAAAGTATGTGTGCCATGTTAAAGTAGATTAGACGTACGCATACGCTTGCACATAGCAACCTGACAGATAACTGACAATAATTCATTCTGGGGTGACATTGGAAAAAATTCAAATAATTTAAATAATTGGCCGTTATCGGGACGTTTTAAGAAACGGTGGGTGTGGTGAACTTATTTCCAATTTATATTTTTTCATTAAAACGAATATTATAAGGACTGCTTCTATTTTTACCAGTTAATCCATACAGTACATTTTGTTTATATTGTACGATGGAAATCGATGAACTATAGGGATCATTTGCAAAATAAAATAAAATCAGTTTCTACAAATAATTACCTATTTGGAATTTACTGCTAGCTATCAGTGGCGTGGCGTCCATATAACTCGATTCCTACCGAGTTACCTTTTGAAATCTCCACCAGGCAACACTATCTATCTACCAAAAACCGAATATACATGAAACACTACCAAATGAATGTGAATACTCACCAAATGGTACACACACAAAAGCACTCATATAAAAATCGTGTGTGTATCCATTTTCATACAACGTCGTCATCGTCTCGTGGCGACAAAGCGAAGGTAACCCAAAATAAGTCGGGTTATTAAAGTTCTCACTTTATAGTTCATTTTGAGAGAAAATTTGCTTGTTATCTCTTTTTTTCTTCCCTGAGTACTTTGTCTGACTCTGACACCTCTCTGTTCAACACCCATTGTAGAAAATAACCCGCTTTTCTTCGAGTTATTTGCGGTTCTCACAAAGTTCATTTTGACTGCTGAGTACTGAGTGAACATTTGTTTGTATCTCTTTTTTTCTTCCCAGAGCCAGAGCTTGTTACTGGTACTGGCCATGGCCACTGGGTTGTGTTTTGGGTATGTCGTATGTGTTTGTTTGGTTATGATATGAACAAAATAACGCGCTTTTCTTCGAGTTATTCGATTTTCTTTTACTTCTTCTTTTCTTATTGTCTCTTGTGTGAATAATTACAGGTAGTTGTTGAGGTAGGTAAGGGTGTGTTTCTGAATTTGCTTTAAGTTATGGCATCATGCGTCTGTCAATAAGGGCTTCTATAGAAGACACTTTTAGTATGCCTTAAGTTCATTATAAATTTTAAATATTAATGACTTAAAGTATAAAAAAGGTGGGTTGAATTGATTTTGCTTCGACTTCCCCTTTAAAAATGTTCACGCCACGCCACTGCTAGCTATACATTTTTGTTTCTGTTCTTTTCCATACAGTTTGAAGAAAATAAATTAATAAATTTCGAAAATAAATCTGCACCAAAATTGTATAAAAAACAACAGACCGAATTCAATGGATAGAACAAAAAAGGTTATTTTCTAAATAAACATTATTCATAGTTATTTTCGGCTGACTCCATTGTTTTCATTAATTCCTTTATTTAAAATTCTTTTCTATATAAAGCCAGCTGATCCAGCGAACTTCGTTCCGCCCACATTCATTAATGTAGGTAATGAAATTAATGATTCCGAGCTTTCGCTTCATTCTGCTTCATATAATTCGGTCAATTCAAATTTTTTATTCAAAAGTTATTAAAATTAAATAAATAAATAAAATTCAAATACTTGTCGGCCAAAGTGAAATTCAAGATTTATGCCACACACATCCAGCGATTGTCCTTGCGGCTTATTAATTGTCATATCAAAAGCGAGATGTACGGGAAATTGAAGACACTTAAATACGAACGGCAAATCGTTCTGAATAAGTTTAATCCGCGGAATGAGAACATCTTCGCTTTTTGAATTTTCCAATAAAAATCGTTGCTTGTATAATATTTGATATTAGATTCTTCACAATCAAACGCGTACCGTTACAAAGTTTTGGTTCATTTAGGTTGCACAACAAAATTATTACTGAGACGATTTTTAGTTTCAAATTGTGTGGAAGCAAGTCCGAAACATCAAAAGAGTTTAAAAATTCCGTGGGATAGTTGGTGGCTTCGTTTTCATCCATCACGGAGTCGACTGATTTGTATGAATGCAACTCACCAGCGATTTGGTTTTGAATGGCGAAATTCAAATGATCGTAGTTCTTGTTTTTCGCAGCCAAAATCACTCTTACACTCAGCCAATCATGGTCAATATAATTCTCAGCGATATTCGGGAAAACATTCATGATTCGTTCTTCCGGTGTCGTTGTAAAGATGCAAAAATTTTGTGGAAACTCAATCAGGCCGGTGATTAAATTGCTGGAATCACATCATTGCCCATCGCCAACAGAGAACTCTGCAGCGGACTGGTCATTTTGTAAAGAAACTAGCATGTTTGTTATCAAATGCAATTTCTTCACGTATCGCCATAAAGCAACCGCCTTCAGGCAAGCATTCAATCCATCTGCCGGAGTTGATCTCGAAATGACAGGCAGAGTTTGAAGAAAATCGCCTGATAGCAAGATCATTGCTCCACCGAAAGGTCGCTTATCATTACGTTAAAGATTCAGGTCCTCCAATGCGCGTTTGTAAGCCATTGTGCATTCGTCCCATATGATACATAATCATATATTGCTGCAGTATACTTTCGCCATCGCAGTGTTCTTTGAAATGTTGCATGTAGTTTCTTCATCCACTTGCAGATTCAATGGCAATTTCAATGCTGTTCGACCGCCTTCTAACAAATTAGCCGCTATCCAAGAAGAGGCTAGAGCCAAAAGCGATCTCAGATCTCGAACGAATTGTAGCCAAAATCATTGAAATCAGGAATGTATTTCCAGTTCCACCGGGCGCATCAAGGAAGAAAATTCCGCCATTTTCGTTATCGACTGCTTGCATCAATAATTCATCGTACACTTTCATTTATTCTTGATTCAACATTGGCACATTTGTTTGAACAGATTGGCTTAATGCGATTCGATCGAAGTCCATTTCTCGCTCCAATTTTCGATTAAATGCGTCTTGCATTGAACGATTTGGCTGGGCATCCCCAATTTGCACAACAAATTGCCACTCATGAGCAGACACATATCCTCGATAAAAATCAGAGCTTTGTTGCGCATTTCATCTGACATCTCCAGTTCATTATCCGATGTCACAGTGCGAATTCCATGCAAAATATCGTCGGCCATAATTATCATCAATGTTTTGTTTTCGCGACAAAAAGTAAATATAAACCTGACATACAGCAATACGAACAAAACCAAAAAAGAATTATGAAAATCGTCCCAGGGGTTATCGAGTTACATCATCATCGAGTTACACTCCGAAAGAATTACATAATTAAAAATAAAGATAAGATTCTTTGTTTTTTAATTAATATTTCTCAGTTTATTACTTTGTTTATATGTTGATTACATTAGGTAATAACCGTTTCGCAAAATAAATGTTTTCTTGGTGAAATAAAAAAATGAATTAAAACTCTCAGAACGCATCCGTCAGCTGATAGAAACTCACCAAATACAAATAATCTCAGTCAGTGTTCTTAGCATTCTCTGTTCATTTTTCCCACGAAGCGTGGGAATTTTTCCCTTTTCATTGAACTCAAATTCCCTCGATTTGTTTATGCAAAAATGTTTCTTTTAAAAGTAAAATTTGTATTATTCGGAAAAAATTCACATTACATTAGCCTTCAGTATAAAAATTGCAGTTTGTTAACATTATAATGATTATTTATTGGTACTAAAAACTGTTTATTAAAAGGAAATCTGCTTTTTATGGAAATTTAGTGTGTTGCAATGTAGTTTGAATGTTTTTTCGTCAGATTTTTCAAATTTTTACAATTTTGATGCTTTATTCCTGTTTTGACTGTAAGGTTTTTCGGCCATTAAAATTTCTACAAAAAGGTAGGAAATGAATTGGTATACATGCTCTTTTAAAAAGCTCGGCGGTATAACCGTCAGGTACGCCAACCTGGTTTAGCTTGTGTATTGCTATTCTCACTTTGTTTTGTGGTGGAAGAATTTTTCCGGACACAGGTAATCTTTCGTAAATTGTTCGTGGAGTAGCACCCCTCCGGCATGATTGTTCGTAAGAACTTTATATAGACACCCGAGCGACGACTCTTTCGACTGCAGTTTTTCAATGTCATAATTTCTTACAGAATACTTTGCTAATGCAGTTATGATAGTACTTAGGTAGTACTGTTTTACTCATTGGTTTCTACGCATCAAATTTAAAGGAGCAACTGAAAGACACGTCTGCCGTGCCGCCCGATATCTAAACTCTAACGCACAGATAAAGTTGATTTTTTGCTTGGCAAAATCAAAGACAAATGAAAATTGTTTGGCTACCACTTATTACTGCAAGACGACAATATTTGTCTTTATTATTGCCAAACTCTAGATTCAACGAATAAATTATCCCCCTCCGTTTTCGAGATTCGTAAACATTTGTCGAATGAAAACCATGCTCCGAAACTTTTCTCATATTGAATCAGCATATTCAGATTCATGAAATTGGTACATCTTGTTTGGGTTAATTAGAAGACATAAGATTGTCAGATCGGCTTACATATGCCAAGGACGCTCGTAAATCTCCGTTCAACCCATTTAAGGATGGTTCAAAAGATTTTCTCCAGCCTGCCATTGGCATAGCCATTTTCAACGTGTTTTTCTTTGTTATTCTTTCGTTATTTTTTTTTTCCAATCCATTTAAACTATTTATCTTTTATTATATCCTCGTCGAGGAGAATACGCTGCAATCTTATATCCCTAAGATTCCATTAACGAGTAGGATTAAATGGTAACAGGGGTCCGGGGTATCTTTTGTGAAATTCGTATACTTTAGGACTGGTATTGGGTGGTTTTCTAAATTTAATTTGGTACCTCATCCTGCCACCAATTTTCATTTTAATGCGCGCAAATAAATTTCTGTGAAGTAATTAACACGGGATGCCTTGAATGTTGAAATGGGGACGTACTTGCAAATACCATATTGATTACTTGGCTAAGTGCACATAATCCAGCATAACACTGTGTAGTTTAGGAGTGAGGACGCTAGTATGAGTATGAGCGTCAGACAAGGCGCTGGTGTATATAAAACATGGTACGTAATTACTGTGCAGAGAATGGGTTGTTGTATATCGATTCGAGTTGTGTTATCGAATATATTCTGCATAATTAATTGTTGGAATTGATTATATCAGTATAATCACGTTTTGGCGCACAAATCCATGTGTGCATGCACAGGATGCTGTAAGGTATTGTTGTATGGTTATTAAAGCGATAACTCATGGAAATTATAAACTGTGTTCAAGGACCTCCGTTAATTATACAGAATTATTTTTGGTTATTATAGGGACATTGTAAATTTGGCACTATATTTGCAATATGGGCAAGTGATATAACAGAGATATGTACATTTTATGATTTATTTTAAAGTTAGGTTTCTCTCAGATTTCTTTTTTGCTCTCTATTTTATGTTCGTTTGATACAATCTTTTTCAAAGCACTTTTGCGAATCTAGTTTTTTTCTGAGATTTATTTTGTTTAAGTTTGATAACTGGTGGAGTTAGTGAATTCTTTGTACAGCAAAGAAAGGCGTTGCATCGGGTGAATCTATTTTTGTAAATTATCTATCGAAAATTTGGGGCTTTGACACCCTAACAGTCTATTAATTTTAGTCTTTTAACCAAAAGAGATATTGATATCTGTTCGCATTCATTTGAAGTGGAGGGTTATTTGTTAGTATATTAAAAAGATTTAAAAGGATCTTTGCACATTTTTTCCAACTTATGACTAAAAAACCAACCATGGAGAAATTGTCGAAACCTCCTATCATAAGGGAGACTTCGTCAATATGTAGGGAGGATTCGACATAGATTGGGAGGCTATGACAATGTTGTGTATTTGATCATATAAAATAGCAAAATAGGTAAATAAATGCAAATGCAACATATTTTTTTTAATTAATAAAAAATTGTACTTTATTATTCATGAAAAAAATGCACTTTTCAATCTAAGTTAAAAAAATTTATAGAAAAAATGTATTTGCTCTGTGCCCGAGTAAAACGATGTCCTGCTTCAAAACCAATGATTTGTCCTCAATTAGAGGTTCAACAAAATATTTCGTGTTTCTCTGTCGTCGGAGAAACTTAACGACACACGCAGAGTCGGTAACTTCAGTGACAAGTCCAAAATAGTAGAAATCATTTTTATTGGTGAATTTTACCAACACAAACTTGTCTTCTGTGATGTTTAGCTTAGTTCCTATATCCAAAATTTCTGGAAGCTCCGTAGACTCTTCCGACAAATTTAAAGACCTATCAGAGCCCGCTAGACTAAAAGCTTGACTTTCATTTGAAGAAGATGAATCAGAAGCCATTCTTTTCCTGTAATTTGGCTTGTTGTTCTTTTTTCTCAAAAATGCTGATGTTTTTTTTTTGTTGAACCTTATGATTTTTTGTATTTCGCAGCTCTTCTATGCGTGTCTTTTCTGGCGAATCAGTGTAAATTCTTGATTTGCCTTGGTTTTTAAACACTACTTTTCTTTTTAAAACTCTCGGCAGTGGACGAATGATCTCCGGCGACAATACGGCTGATTGTGAATGGAGCTTGCTCTCTTGTGAAGCTAGTTCTTATAGGATGACCTTTTGAAGATGCTGAAGACATATCAAGCTGACAAGAGTTTGGTCCAGATACAATGTCAAAGTGACTATCATCTACGGTTTCACTTTGTGAAAAATCCGATTCAGGGAAATCAAATTATAAAATGGAAAAATTCCAGTTGCAGAGAATCCTTTGGCGATATAGTCTGGTGAAAATGCTCTCATAAATTTGAATTTTTGTAAGACGAGCAATATCGGTAATATCGACTTTCGTTCCCGGGTTATTTACCGAAAAGTTATTGAACGTTTGCTTGCAAAACTTAAAATGCCCAAAAACAGACGCATACAAAGGTTGTTATTTGTGCGATGTGTGTGGAGGAAACGAAAGAAGACAAATTCCATTATCACGGCAAAATAATATACTGTCTAGTCCACAATGGAAGGCATGGTTATCCATTAAAAGCAAAATTGGATCATCTTTCGAGCAGCGAGCGTGACTTTTTATATGGGCGAGAGCATCAACAAACAGCTCGGCATTCATCCATCCATTTTTAGCTAGGAGCGGTAATGAATCCGAAATGGATTCTTTGATAAATTTAGGATTCATTCGTTTACAGGGGAACACATAAGCTGGTGGAACATGATTACCAGATGCATTTATGATTCCAACCATGGTAACCAAACTTCCACGCTCGGCCAAAGCAGCCTGTGAAACTGTTCGCTTTCCCTTTTCAGCAATGACCTATGATGCATAAAATTAAGTTTTTTCAAAAGAAAAGAAACGGTTTAAAAACTCACTTTTGGAGAATCAAGCACAGTGCTTATTCCAGTTTCATCTATGTTATAAATTCGGTCAGAGGCGAATTTATAATTCGCATAGACGTTCTTCAAACTATCGAAAAAAACGTCGACAGCTACTTTGGAGAATCCAAAAATACGTGCAATGCTAGTATTTTCCGGCTTGCGTGAACTTAAATCTTGGTTTCGATGCATGAAACATTTCAGCCAATCCATTCCCGCCTTTTGCTCCACGTCCCATTTGTCTCGCCTTTTTTAATTGTTTCGACGAACATATTCAAACACAAATCTTCGTGCAATGTCATATGTAAGCCCGTGATTCAAATTAGAACACTTTTTAAAATATGTGAGCACTTGATTTGAGGAGAACTTAGACTGATATTCCCTAGTAGAGCTAGAAATTTCAAAATTGTTGTCCTTTTCAAACCATATTTTTTGGCTGCACTGGACGGTGTTTCAACTTTTTGAATTATGTCAGATAAGGCCTTTTCCATATTTATCTCACCGATGGTTTTCTCGGAATATTTCCTTTTATAAAAGTTTGGCATTTTTAACTTAAAAAAAAAAGGATTTCAAGGAGTTAAAAACAAGAGGGAGGGCTCGACACTTTGCCGAAACCTCCCATTTTCTAATGTCGAGTCCTCCCTCAAGCACTTTTTTTATTGTAACTGGAAAAAGTGATTAATATTACTAATTTTTGTTAAAAAATATAAATACAATTAAAGGTACCGTAAACAATTTCAAGTTTTTAAAAACCCCGCACAAATCGTCACAATATTTCGGAAGACACACACTATATATCACAAGCTGAAAATAATAATTTTTCTCTGCGAAACAGGTTTCTGCGTCTATTCACTTCCACGTGTTCGATATCAATGAGTATTTTTTACACTGCAGTCGGGCTGGTTGGAGTAACGCTTTTTGCATAGGACGGGAGAGAACGATATTAAAGTGGCAACGAAACACTCGTGTGACGAATCCTCCCATGTGTCCAAGCCTCCCCCTTCTACCCTACCGAAACTTTGTATGGGATCGCATTTGAAGCGGAAGGTTGGCCGACACGTCAAAATCATTGCGGTTTGATTGAAACAAATCAACACTGCTATTCATCATTTGTTTACATTGCATTAATATATTTTTGAATAAAGATTTTTAATTGGCCGAATTACATAAATTAGGAAGTGCATTGCGCATGCTCGGAATTATAATTTTCATTACATTAACAAATTTGAGCGGAACGAAGTTTGCCGGGTCAGCTACTTATAAGATAAAAAATCAAAATCGGTTCACGCATTGCAGAGAACATTGGCGACAAACACAATACAACTTATTTATACATATATATAGAAGAAGATAGATTGTTGATATTGCGTCGTATGAATAAAAACTAGCATTTGCTTTGAGTAAAAGGTTTCAGCAAAGTAAAAGCCCTTAGCAATTGCTTTGAATCGGTATGAATAAAAACCTAGTTTGCCAAAGTAAGTTCGAAAATTCGAACATAGCTTTTACTTCGCTGCGCGTGTACTTGCCTTGCAATTTCTGTCAAATCTGACCAGTAAATTTGAATTTTTGAATTTTCCTTGAGATTCTAACTACTTTTGTGGAAATTGAAATTTAAAAAAAATGAAATTCAGAAATATGATTACAATCTCCAATTGCACCTAGAAATTTGATTTTTGCTTGCGAAATAGGTTGTTGATGTTTTATTTCTTCTTTAGGTGCCCATGACAAGAAATAATTGATTTTCCTGCACGAACAAAACTTAATTTAACTATTTATAGACAAACCATCGAAAATTCACATTGCTTATTTTTTTTTGTGTAAAAAATGTGCGTACAAAATATTTAGCAAAAGGTCTGAGTCAACTAAATAGCAGACTCAGAATTTGCGTAGCATTTGCTTTGTTTATTCGTACCGATCTGAGTAAAAGGTCAGTGACGCCGCTTTTCGAAGATGTCAAAAGTTGGAACTAACTCAAATTGGTTTTTATGTATACGAAACGTAGCAAATGCTTCGAGATTGACATTTCTCTTGAGTAAAAGCAATTGCTACGCTTTATTCATACGACCCATTGGATATTGGATAAACTAATTTAGAAAAAGTCGAAGGGTAACGAGATCACCACCATCGGCATCTCAAACGTATCCGTGCGTCTCTAGGAGCTCAAAGGCAACAAAAGTGCCTACTCCAGAAAAACGAAACCCTGTGAAAAATAAAAGCCTTTAGGACGAAAGCGACGAACTTAAAACAAGGCTATCAAACATGGAACAGCTATGCGAAAGGCTTCGCAAAGAAATTAGTCAACTTAAAGCCGAAAATATGGCTACTAAGAACTCAACGATAGTACGGGATGAATCCAACCCTAACTCTTGCAATCCCAAAAAAAACTTACTACCAAACGGACGAAGAAGAACTTCGTCACGAAACCGATTGTTTGCTAAAAAAAAGACCGGGCAAAAAAGGAAAGCTGTATCCTCAACTGAAATAATGAACCGGGAGAAATGATCAAATAGTGACCCCATACAACCAAAACAGCGGCCACCACCGCCAATTAATGTAATCGGTATAGCGGACTATAACAAGTTGCATACCACGTTAAAGACTTTTTTGCCAACAGACTACAAAGTAACGTCACTTAGAAACAATGCGTGGAAAGTCAACGTTAAGGACCCCGAAAGTTACCGTCTACTGTCTAGTAATTTAAATACAGACAAAGTAGAATGGTATTCTTATGCGAATAAGTCAGAAAAACTTATACACGTCGTGGCAAGAGGGTTACACCCGTCATGTTCGAAAAATGATGTAGTCAATGACTTAAGAGACAAGCACTTTCAAATTATGGATGCCGTTAATATCGTCAAACGAGAAAAACAGAATAAAGGGAAATGAAACTATGGTAAACCGTGGTCTCCCGCTCTTTATGCTAACCTTCGATAAGACTGAGGACATACACAAAATTTATGATATAAAAACAATCCTTAATATTGTTGTAAAAATTGAACCTATGCGTAAGAACAAAAAATTGGTTCCACAGTGCAAACGTTGCCAAGGATATAACCTACTAATAAATAAATAGTTGGCGCAACAGGTCCGGAGGGACCCTAGACCTAGCTTCTCACAACCATTCGTTTTGTGTGAGTTTTCATTTTTGGAACGAATGGAAGGGATCTACAATTTCATGCCGACTCCAAACGGCTAATTGAGAAGCTCTTTCAAGACAGTCATACTCTCGGATGTTTGTCAGACGTTCGCGAGAGGTGGCACAGTGAAAAAAACTCTAAGTTGGAATTTGGGTTTTTGCGGGATTCGAACCTCGACCCCTAGCGTAGTAGTCCAACACACTAACCACTAGGCCACTGCGCCTACGGATATAACCTACTGCCAGAAAGAAAACTCCAGAAACCCATATAAAGGAGAAATCAAATCTACATATCAGAGGTTACATGGACTATCACGCCGTTCACACTTCGAATAAGGTTAGAGGTGGAGCGTCCTTATATATAAAGGAGTGTATCGGCCACTCAATCGATTAAAAAAAAATTAAAATTAGAACTCGAAACAATGCAAGTGAGCTTTGTACAGGTCCAATATCGACACGCATTTATTTGAATATCTTCTATCTACTGCCCACCACGATGAAAGATAGAGAAAAATTAATCAATCTAATCAATTCCCTCGGAAAACATTTTATAATTGGAGGTGATTTTAATGCCAAACATAGTTTCTGGGGATCAAGATGCATATCACGAAAGGGAAAAATACTTTACGAAGTGTGTACGCAGTACAATTGCGATTCTCAATCGACAGGAAAACCAACATACTGGGCGACTGATGTCGCTAAAATACCTGATTGACTTCTTTATTACAAAAGGACTATCCACCAATCCTATTAAAGTTGAAGAATGTTTTGATCTTTCTACTGATCATTCTTCGGCAGTTTTAACATTTACTGAGACATTTATAAAAAATGAAATACCGCCAAGGCTAACAAACGGCAAAACAGACTGGGAGGGCTTCAAAAAAGATGTTCAGAATCATACACATACTGAACTGTGTGAATCACAGTCGCGGTCGATCGCTTCGTCAATGTCGTACAAAAAGCTGCATGGAATAATACTCCTCATCAGCAGAGAACATGGAACTATAACTGCGTCAAATACCCCCAGGAAATAATTTATATGGTCAGAACATAACGAAAAAGATGGCAACAAACTCGAGCCCCGCATTTAAAATGACGAGGCTAGAAATTACCTCGAAAGCCTAACAGCTGAAAAAAAAAATCCAATTACTCGCTTTGGAAGGCTATTAAAGCGACAAAAAGGCCGAAGATCGCAGGGCCACCTATTAAGATAACCCAAGATGTTTGAGCAAAAAGCGACAACGAGAAGGCGGACGTTTTCGCTGCTCATCTAGAAGAATCTTTTAAGCCGTTCGACGGTCAAGCGCTTAATGGAAATACTTTTGCATATCAGACAGACGAACATCTGAAAATAATATAGTAATAAACGCTACACTCATCAAGCTCGGGCAAGTAATAAAAGCCCAAAAAAGCTCCGGATTACAACCTGATCACGGGGGAACTTCTAAAAATGTTATCTCGGAAAACATTAACTAAGCTTCTTCACATAATAAACGCCGCGATCAGATTACAATACATTCCGAGTCAATGGAAAGTCGCGGAAGTCATAATGTTTCTAAAACCAGGTAAACCACCGAATGAAAATAAAAGTCGTATAGACCCATCTCGCTTCTTCCAATTATTTCCAAAGTTGTTGAGAGGATATTACTCAGGCGCTAGCAACCAATTATAGAAGAAAACCGTCTTATACCCAACCACCAGTTCGGGTTTAGAAGCAAACATTCAACAATCGATCAAGTGCATCGGATAACTGACGTAATAGAGAAAGCTCTAGAAGAAAATAAAATTTGCTGTGCCGTATTCTTGGACGTTTCGCAAGCATTTGATAAGTTTTGGCATGAAGGCCTCAAGTGCAAATTAAGACAAGTTCTCCCCGAACGGTTATGGAAAATTCTAGAAACCTATCTAGAGAATATACTCTTTCGTGTCAAACCCGGAAACGAATATTCAAAATTTAAAGAAATAAGGGCAGGTGTGCCGCAAGGAAGCGTCTTTTGGCCTCTCCTGTACCTGCTATTTACGCGTGATATTCCACAAACAGAAGGTATCACCGTAGCCACTTTTGCCGATGACATTGCTATATGTAAGTACTAGCAGTTGGTACAACGACCAAAGAAACAAACAAAGTATTACAAGGCGCACTTAACCGGGTCTATGAATGGACAAAATCATGGAGGATCGCTCTTAACGAAACGAAATCGGTCCACATGGATTTTACATATAAAAAAACAACAATAAACTTGCCTGTATTTATAAATACGGTACAAGTTCCATTTGCAAACGAGGCCAAATATCTCGGAATGATTCTCGGCAGCAAATTAAAATGGAAACCGCATGTAAAGAAAAAATGCGAAGAACTTAAAATCAAATATAGATAACTTTATTGGTTACTCGGAAAATTCCAAGCTTACCCTTGAGAACAAGCTTTTATTATATAAGCAAGTGATGAAGCCGGTATGGACATATGGTATACAGTTATGGGGCTGTACCAGCGAAACAAATCTAAACATTTTACAAACTTTTCAAAATAAAGTGCTAAGATCATTCGTCAGGGCACCGTGGTACATTCGAAATGAAAGTCTCAATAGAGACCGGGGAATTCCCAACGTTGAGGACGAAACGAGAATATGCGCTCGAGAGGGTAGAAATTGATTATTAGGACATATTAATAGCTCGGTCCGTGAAATTATCGATGAAACAAATTTATTGCGGCGTCTACAACGAACTAAACCTTCGGACTTAGCCCGATAATATTTATCAACCGCGTTAAAATTGCAGAACGAGCAGGAACATTTGCCGGAATGCTGCCTGCCAAATGTATATAACTTCGTGATAAAACAATTGCTTGATAAGTCATAATTTAGTTGCAGTACAAAAGAAATTTGTTGGAGGTGGTTTTAGTGAGTAAAAATCTGACACTACTACTACTACTGTCCTCATAGTGCTTTCTAGAAGATTTCCGCCTGCCTTGGAGAAAAAAAAATTGATTTAGATTAAAGGAAGTTTGTATATACTCAACCTCGCACCCACCCCGTAATCTGACAGTAAACCCAAGTAGGGAGGTTGCAGGGGGGCAGCATGCCCCCCCCCTCCCATACGTATTCCATGTCAGAAAGGTAACAATTAATAATAAAAAATGAGTTTTGGGGACTTACTTCATTTCTTGAAATAAGGCCCCAAAAAAGGAAATAAAACCCCAAATTTTATTCAAAATCGTTGTTGTTGTTTCCTGTATATTTTTTTAAGGGACTTACTTCATTTTTATATTGGGTCCTTATTTCGCAGAGCGCCCCTCCCTAAGTACCTCTATTAAATGCAAGCAATAACATTACGTGGTGTAGTGGAAAATCCGAGCCAATGTGTGTATCGAGTAAAATGGTAAACTTTTATCTGATGTAATTTTTCATATCTGATTTCCATCAAATGAAGAGACCTTGTAGAATGTCATTTAATGTCAAATGAGTTTCACTTTAGCGAGTAATATAAACGATGAAGTTTCGTGCGACGCATATTCGGGCACTTTATTGCTACAGTTGCGAGAACTGTGTACTTGCTGATGCAACTGATATTTTTTGTGCGCTGCCCATTTTAAGATACATGCAGAAATTCAGGTAGTGCAAACGAGTGGACTTTTATAATTTTTATAATAAAGTACCTAAATATTTCCATATGCTGATCGACGGTACCTAACACACCCGCGACCCTTATGAACATGCACTATATAAAACAGAGCTCACGTTATACTCAAGGGGAATAAAACCTTAACAACGAAGAAGTTATCTGGAAATCCGTACCTTTGCTTTTCATGCAACTGCCGCATGAGCCTTGCCTCAAATACCCATTAGAACATCCAAATCCAACCCTGACTATTAGAGGCAATGTCATTTCATCTATCGCATTGCACCGCATGAAACACTCTACATTTTTGCCCGTTTCAGGGAAATGCAAAAGAAAGCCCTTAATTAAAACGTGTCAAAACCATTTCTAGACGACACAACATGCAAGGACTTTAATTCTGCAGCGTATCCAGCGCAGCCACCCACTCATTCTCCCGTCTACTGTGAATGTGTTCGTTTGGTTCGTATATTTAAAGAACGGCACAGCAGCAGGTATAAAACTAAGTTTCGTCTGGCTGTGAGGCATGTACTTATATACAGCATGTGGCCACTTCTTGCTATATATAACATCTAGCCGACTTCATGGGTGACCTTCCCTTTGGAGTGCAGCATATTCGCCAGTCTGTGCATCGAGGATGACAACAAAACAAATTAGAACTTTGTTTTGAGGACCATTTTCGTTTCATCTCTGCAACTCCTCTTAACAAAAAACAAAAACAATAATAAAAATAAATACCAGCAGGGCAAAAAGTTCCCAAAGATAGTGGTAGAGCCCTTCTTTGCCGCATACATTTCCAGCTTTGAGGTGCTTCTTTAGGTGCGCCCTGTGGATAAAGGTGAAAGTTCATGAGAGGTATGGAGGGAAATGGGAAATAAAGACTGAAAATTGCATGTCCTTTCAAGTCGTGTCTGCTACTTTTGCTGCGTATGCTTGAATTCGCCGAGACGAACACTTCAAAGGGAAAAGAACTTTCTTCTAATGAGTAAGTTAACCATTAAATTACTTTAGAAAAGACATTTTCACCCCGTTGTATTGTTGTGTTTTTCTAGTCGGGAGAGAAGTTAAGTGCAATGAGACCAATGAGTGGAACCTGACAAACTAAATTTTTGAAAAGAAGAAGTCTTAAGCTGAACATTGTGTTTATATCGTGAACATTTAACTAAACATTTTATGTTTCAAACTTTGAGGTAGGAGTTTTGCACCGCAAAGATCCTCTTAATCTAAAGTTTGTATTCGTGTACGAGTTCCAAGAAATATGTCATTCCCTTCTTTAATCGTGCCTGTTGCTGATGTGTTGGCAACATCGGAAGAACGATAGGGTCGTCTCTTTCTCGAACGAAGTTATCTGTCTCTAAAGTTCGTTCAGTTTTTAAAAGTACTGGCGGAGTTGGATTTTGACAGCAAGAGGTTAATTTTTTAGTTTGTGCGTTTTCTTAGAATTTTGCTCATTCATTTAAATAAAGAAACTTAAACTTAAAAAGCTGTTTTTAATCAACGTCGATATCCAACAATTCTAAAAAATTAATTATAAAGAAGAAAATGTCGAAGAAAGCAGATTGTGATATCTGCACGGAACCAAATACGGCGGGCAACATGGTGCGTTGTGATGGTTGCAAGGCTTGGTTGCACTATGGATGCGCAAGAGTGGATGACTCGGTGAAGAGTCGACAATGGGTCTGCAAAAAGTGTCGACCAGGTACTTCGGCGATGGCAAGGAGCGTTAGGTCTGCGGGAGGTACACCAACGTCGGTCGCCAACATCACATTAGTACCAGAAAGTAGGAGTGTTCGCAGTGGTGCTTCTTCGTTTTCCCGAATCCAACGTGTACTGGATCTCGAGTTACTTCGTCTGAAGGAGCAAAAAGACTTGGAAAAGCAATTCTTGGATAAGAAGTATAAGCCACTCAAATTGAAAGAACAGCAAGACGAGGACGATAGTAGTGGTGGTGGGCGATGGGCGATCGGTGGTGCAACGTTCGAATGTCGGCGACGTCAAGGGAGGTGGTGGCTCAATTGTTCGGCGCACCAAGGACTGGGTCGCACAATCGAAGATGGAAGTCCAAGCTGAGGCGACGAAAGGGATGCTAACACAAAACCAGATAGCGTCAAGAAAGGGTCTGTCGAAGGAATTGCCTATGTTTTCTGGCAGGTCGGAAGAATGGCCTATTTTCATAAGCAATTATCGTAACAGCACATCGATGTGCAACTATTCAAATGATGAAAATCTGATAAGACTGCAAAGAGCATTGAAAGGCAAAGCGTTCGGAGTGGTCAGCAGCCAGGTACTGCTTCCTGCATCCGTGCCTGCGGTTATATCTACTCTCGAAATGCTCTTTGGTCGACCGGAATTCATTATCGAAGAGCTCATACGAAAAATGGAGAATCTTCAGGCTCCGAAAATTGAGCGTTTAGAATCAATCATATCATATGCGTTGGCAGTAAGGAATTTAAGTTCCACGATGGAGGCGTCGGAAATGTTTGACCATTTAAATAACCCCGTCTTGCTCAAGAAAATAGTTGATAAATTACCGTCCACCATGAATATGGAGTGGGCAATGGGTGCAACGACAAGCAATATCCAAAAAAACATTAAGGGTTTCGGAGAGTGGATGTTTGCGGGGGCACAGGCAGTTGCAACAGTCACCAGGTATGCGGATGATTGCAACAGAGCAGACAAACGTTCAGGGCATGTCCATGCACACGTTCAGGACAGTGGGTCCGAGCCAGTAGCGCCAGCGAATGTAAGGAGGGATTCCAGAGTTAAATGTTACATGTGCCATCAGAGTCATCGCTTAGTAGACTGCAGCGCCTTTAACGAACTGTCTGTTCAAGATCGGCGCAAACTGGTTGCAGGACAGTCACTTTGCGATTGTTGTCTTAAGCACTCGAGGCAAGCTAAGTGCAATAGAATGAAAGAATGTGGCATCGCAAGGGTGTAGAGTAAAACATCATTGGTAGCTGCATTATGGAGGTGGAAACAATGTTGGTGCATGCTATTCTCATCAGGACAACAACGAGAAAGGGACGTAGAATTTTGCCGGTTGTTTTGTACGGTAATGGTAAGAAAATTAAAACTTATGCCTTTCTAGATAGCGGGTCCGCACTTACCCTGTTAGAGGAATCCATTTCAAAAACAACTCAGGTTGAATTGCACTCCCAAGCCATTGTGCCTCAGATAGACGGCCAATTCCACTCGTCGTGAACAGGACTCAAAGGTTGTAACGCTAGGAATTTCAGGATATGGTAACGATAACGAAGAGTTCCAGACGATGCACTTTAATGGAGTGAGAACTGTCAAGTCGATTGCTTTGCCATCACAATCAGTGTCAAAGGAATTATTGGGGAGTTACCATCATCTAAAGGGGTTGCCTGTGACACCATACACTAACGCTGAATGCGGTATTCTCATAGGTCTCAATAATCATGCTTATTTTGACATTCGAACGAATAGCCAATTCATACGAATGTCTCTTTTCGTTCGAATGAACTTGCGTGTATTTTAATAGACATTCGTTCGAATTGGCTATTCGTTCGAATGTCAAAATAAGCATGAATGAGAAAGCAGCAGTGGGAACGAAAATACGCGAAGGCAAATGGAATGCAATGAACCGATCGCTCTCAAGACAAGATTGGGATGGTGTCTCAGCGGTGGAGCAGAACACGAAATGCATTCCATTTGCCTTCGCGTTACCATAAGGTAACTTCCAGATCTGCGAGTGCGATGAGGATTTGCACGATTTAGTGCAACAACATTTTGCGTTAGAGGAGAGTGGAGCTGCTCAGGTGCGGACGGCATCGAGTGATGATATGAGGGCGATGGAGATTCTCGCAACTACAACGAAACGAGTCCAAGGGGCTTTTGAGTGTGGCCTTCTGTGGCGTCAGGAAAAAAATGTCTATGCCGAACAGTTATTAGATGGCACTTAAGTGATTATGCTGTTTGGAGAAGAAAGTGTACTCTGATCCAATGATAATTTCCAACGTTAACAACCAGGTGGCTAGTTTGCTGCAGAAAGGCTAAGCAAGAAAATGCAGTAAGGAAGAAGTTGATGCTTTGTCACCGAGGACTTGGTTTTTGCCAACATTCATCGTAACCAATCCGAACAAACCCAACAAGGTTCAGTTGGTTTGGGACCCAGCGGCTTCAGCACAAGGTGTTTCATTAAACAAGATGCTGTTAAAGGGTCCCGACCAACTAAGGGATCTTCCTGAGATTCTTTTTGGCTTTCGATCAAATAAGGTGGCCATTACTGGGGACATAGAGGAAATGTTCACTCAAATACGAGTGGCAACACTGAGTACAGGCCTTATGGGAAGCTCTTTTTTCTACCAGTGGTGCCAGTAGTTCGCTCACGGCACTCAAACACAAGCTTTGCCACTGAAATAAAAACGAAACCACTGGCATTCCAAAGAATTTTGTTGTTGTAATTTTCCTGAAATTCGCATACATCCCACCACAACTAGTCTGCCACACAGCCGCGGGCAGAGAGAGCACGATCGTCTTGTGTTCGCTTGCTATTATCATCAACCAAAATAAGCAGTGTGAGTGACTGAAGCACATCAGAGAAGTGTTACCATATGTCAATGTTAGCATATCATTAAAGGTTTTTCTTTGAATTTTGTCAAAGAACTTTCGGTTTTGGTGGTTTTTGGAGCTTTTGAGAGCGGCATATTATGTGGGGTGCTGCCATCCGGTTTTAATTTGTTTGTATTTCTGAAAGGTCCAATAATATTCAGTTAAAACATATTTTTGAATTTTGTCTTTTTGAAGACTTTTAATTCAAAGAATCAGACGACTTAATGTGCTTAGTCCCTGACTTTAATTCGACGACTGCCTAATATGTCTGTCACAATACATTGTAGTACTTAACCTAATATATGTTAGTAATATAATATGTACTTATAAACATACACTCACAACAGTCTTTCAGAAATAATGTTTATTCGTGAGGTGTTTTAATGCATTCATTTCATTAATACAACAAGTGGTCATGTGTGCGTTGTAGAGATATAGATATAGAGATAGGGCAACACAACCGGATTCATCCAAAAGCATGGTATTTTAAGGGATAAAAATTGATTAAATATTTGATTATAGAAAACTAAGTACAAATTTTCAGCCTTATTCGTTAGGGCATATTTCTGCATGTTTTGGTAGGTATAAATTCATATTTCACTTTGTAGAGCATATTTTTCACACTGAAATATCAAAATGGTGAAGCAGGTAGACCTATACTGTTTATTTTCGGTCGCTGGATTTTACCACATCCGGTCACTCCTCTCCAGTAAAGCAAATGCCTTGAAGGATTTTATGATCCTTTTTTTGCTACTGGTTCCGTGAAGTTCTGCATTCACGGGTAGTAATTTTTTAACAAATATGTAATCTAGGTAGTCTATGTCTATATTCACCACAGCTGCACAAGTGCAGTCCTTTTACCATCTGTTTAGGTATATGACATCGAGTCGTGGTTATATCAGTTTGTATTCTAATTGCCTGCTTATGTACATGTTTTTTTTTGTTGGAAAACAAACTAAAACGATTAGGCCTACTGGGGATACCTTTTAAAAGAAGCGAATATTGAAAAGGAAAACTAAAAAGATAAACGCAATTTATTTCGTTCAGCAATATTTTATTTTAAATTGGAAGATGGTAGCCCTAACAGTATTGCTCTCTGAGTTACGGCGAACTATTATACACACTACGGCAACCCTGTGAGAGCTTTAAAAAGGGACCGATTTATGTAAGTCATTGCAACCAGACTGAGAGACAAACATCCTATCTTCCCTGTACTGACAATTTTTCTTGGACAGAGTATAGTTTCACTTACCAAGAAATAAGAAAATCGAACAAATGTACAATGTACATTAACGTAACGAATAGTTTCAACCTGGAACTAAGAAAAACTATTGTTTACAAACAACACGAATACAGCCCCACGCTCGATATTGAAATGAGAATCCACTTCAAGTCCTCAAGCTACCTGACATCCGGAAGTGTAGCTGTAGGCTGTTTTTTTGTTCTTTTTCTTTTTCAAGAATGTGTGTGCCCATGCCCAGGCACAAATTTATGAATTCGAGCTGGGCTTCATTCAAGGTCAAATTCAGCTTGTAGGCAATCCTTCTTTTTTGGCTGAAGCTGTCAGTCTATTTTATACTTAGTTTATGATACTGCAGTTTTATGTTTGATCGGTCTCTAAAACTAGTGTGTTTTTGGTGTGTGCGTGGGTGTGTAGAGCTGTCGGAGCGGACCTGAAGAGCGGCGAACAAAAGGTGACCAAAATGAGCAGAGCCAGGCGACCAATTTCTTGTTAAGCCTGTCTTCTGTTCTACAGCATCAAAACGCAGAATAAGGCTTCCCGTTGCGTTGACGTAATCAGCAAAGATGATGATCAGAGCCAGGCAACCAAGAATTTGTTCGGCCTGTCTACTGTTGAGCAATTTGAAGCAGAATAGGAAAAAAAATAACACTCCAACTATTGTCTATGTGTTCAACTTTTGATTTTATTCAAAAGACTGCAACTAGACTGAACTCGCGTCGTCCTTTTATACCCAAAATAGTAGCGGTAAATTTCATGTGCTTTCTGTTTGTTTACTATTTTGCGTATAAGAGAATTACAAGTTACAATTCAACTTTTAAATACTTTGACAGAAAATTGTTTGCGTTGTATTCTTTTAATTAGGTATACAAAATTGTTTAATTGGAAAAATGAAATGATATGAATGAATGGACCAACTTTGTTAAACAAGTCATTGTTGAAAATAAACATTACCTTGCTTGTGTAGGTACAAACATCATTACTTTTTAGATTAGCTTTGTAGGTGAAAGCATGGGTTTGTTTGAAAATGACATAGACGCTATGTTAATTTTCTCCTAATTAATTTCCTATTATACATATATGCAGCCAATTTTAGGTTAACCTAAGCCCCGAAATAGGCATATATCTATATATATATATAAAAGAAAGTCGTGTTAGTTACACCACTTATAACTCAAGAACGGCAGAACAGATTTGGGTGAAAATTGGTAGGGAGGTAGCTTAGAGCCAGGAGACGGACATAAGATACTTTTTATCCCGTTCGACAGCGTTCCCGTGTGACTTGACATGAAACGTCAGTCACTATAAAACGTGGTATAACAAAAAAGAATCAGACTTGGAATAACAAAACGCAAATGACAGCTACGTAATTGACGTATAATGACAGCTATGTAATGACGTATAGATGACAATTTGATATTTGTAAGAAATCAATATTTAAACTATTTCTATTAAATAAATAATTAACAATTATAATGTAATGGTAGTGCCATTGCCCATTTGTATTGTGGTAAATCAGGCACTTAGTGAATCAGGCACTTAGGAATTGTGGTGAATCGGGCACCTGGTAACAATCTGTTTCCCTCTTCAAGTTCCACTTTCAATTGGAGACTGGAATTGTATTGCAGTTTGTATTAGTTAATTCTAGAACCATCTAGAGAAGATATGGAGTTTACATCTGGAATCTATCTACTTCTGGAACATTCGCCGATAGGTGGCAGCGCGGATATAAAAGGGGCGCGTTGACAACAGATGGACAGTTGATTTTTAACCAGCGATAGTTGAGTTCGAAAGAGTAATCGGTTGTGAAATAAATAAGTGTGAAGTAATAGAATAAAGCGATTGGATTGAGACGTTTAAGAATTGATTAAGGTGATATTGTTTTGGAGATAAAAAAGTGAATATTTGGAAAGTGTAAATAAAGTGATTTTATTGGATTTTATTGGATCTTTTCGAATCCCAGCCCAAATGTAACAGTATAAACAGTGAAGTGAACTATAAAACTCGGTATGGTTGAAAATTTGAGTTTTGAAATCTTAATATATAAAAACGTTCGTGCGTGTGTATGACCGACGATAACGACTGAACCACTGAAGCTATCCCCCTTATATTCACATAATATGTTTGTGTGGTGCTCCGGATGGTTTATGTTTATTTTAGACCCAGTAGGGGGCGCTGGAATCGCTTTTTTGAAAATTCTTATTTATGGACCGATTTGGCTCAAATTTACACCATATAACACTTAAAAAAATAGAAAGCTTTTGTCAAAATTTGGACCCGATAGGTGGCGCTGGGAGATATTTACGAAAAGTTAGATTTCCCTGCATATCAATATTGAATCAACAACATTATATTTAATTGTAATAATATAGTTGGCGTTGGTTGTCTATACTTTTTTGAATTTGACATTTCAGTAATTCATATTTCATTTAGCTGTTGTTGTTCGACGAAAACTCCAAATTAGTTTTTAATCAATTTTAAATAGGTAAATAACATTTCCATTCGATTTCCGGCACAAATAACATAACCAAGGAAACTGCTCATAACCACTGAGCCAATTTTCATGGTTCTTCTTTTGTTTTGTTCGTATTGTTGTATTTCAGGTTTAGGCAGTCTTTAAAGATAGCACTATTTTGGACCCGATCGTCGATCTCCGAAACCGCTCAATCGATTTCAATGAAATTTTGTGGATGTGTATGGTTGGTTCCAGCTTGAAAGATTCGACCCGATAAGTGGCGCTGTTGTCGATTTCCGAAACAGTTTTATTGATTGTAATTTTTGGGATGGGTACGGTTGCTTCAACTTTGACAGAGAGGATAATTACCCTATTGTTGGTACCTTACAAAAATAGGCGGGATAGGAAAATGGGTTGCGGCACTTCTCATTCAAACATAAAACCAAACGCTATTTCTAGAGTTGTATAATTAAAAATTTTAATGGACATTGTCCAAATAAAGCACTTTGCAAAATCTGAGCAGGACTTAATACGAAAGGTACGAGCAAATCCGAGTGGGTACAACTACATGTAAAAGAGGCTGACGTCCGGATATGCACTCATAACTCGGGAACGGATTGGGCGATTTTTATGATTTTTTGTTTAAATTCGCAAGTGCCCAAGGAAAGACATACTATGCTACTCTTTGTCGTGAAAACAAAACTTTATGGGGATTAGTTGAATTTTTGAATTCTTTGGATGTTCCGGGCAGTTATAATTTTGCTGCGCAACGTTAATACACTGAAACTTTGTAACGGAACGCGTTTGATCTGATGGTGAAAGATCAAATCAAATGTCAATTGAATTGAATTGAATGCCATCCAAGCGACGGTTTCGAGGGGAAAATTTAAAGGCAAACATTCTCATTGATCGGATTCCCTTATTCAGAATGATTTGCCATTCTTATTTAAGCGTCTTGAATTTTCCGTGCATCTCCCTTTTAATCTCAGAGATGGTAACACCTACCACAAAATTTTTCATATGAGGGAACTCGAGAACGGATCGTCAGGCTTGAGCTATCTTTTCTTTGTTGTGTTTGTCTACGCCTAAGGAAGGTTCATACGACGAAAAAAAATGGAAAATTTGAAAGGGAAATTGGAGAATTGTAGAAATTTATTTTCCATACATTTTGTACGGGGAGTGTTATTTTTTTTTAAAACAATTTTGATTTGATCGTAGTATGTACAGTGAGATCGCATTTGTCAAAAGATATTTTGGAATAAAAAAATTAATTTCTGGTGGATTAGTGAATGTTCCAAATTCAAATTATTTTAGTCAAAAAGTATTGGGCGGGACGAAGTTCGCCGGGCACGCTAGTAGTCAATATAACAAACCGTGGTCGCCGTCGCGGTGGTTGGGTGTTGATGAATAGGGTAGACACTGATTGGCGTCAACTTGGCGATGCCCAGCTGTTGCAACTGTTCAGATACACCAATTGTGCTTATTTTACCTCCACCGTCTATGTCCATCCGGAACTGACCTGCTGAACTTATAAGTGCGAGTGTTGAACACGTAGAAAATATCTCTAACACTATAATGCTCTGTTGGAGTTGACTGTCTGCTCGAGTCTCAGAAGCAGAGACAATACTGATACCCCCAACTCCGGCCGATTTTCCGTTACATGCCTACAAGATATATTTCTATGGGCTGGTACACGCTAAGTGCGTTAGTATTGTTACATAGAGATTCGTATTGACAAATGTCATGTAACTTCACTCACCAACACACTCGCACCTTGCGTGTCCCACTTCCGCTGTCGGCAAAGTTGCTGCCAGCGTTCATAGAATTTTGTCCGTTAAATTTGAAATTATTCGTTACGTGTAAATAGCATTTTATTTTAGGAATCTTTTGCTGAAAATATTTATGAAAACTGATTACTGCAGAATGGTTGTAGGAAAATAAAAACATATTGAGCAATTTTTCCTCAGTTATTTAAGAAAAATGTACACATGAAATCGAAGTTAATGATATTCAAAAGCAGAAAATACACAACCAGTTTGTCCTAATACGTTTCTAGCATATAAAACAGCTCATTTAGATAGTATTATTCACCAAACAAATGATATTAATCGTCTTTTAAAAATTTATAATAACCAACCAATAGCATTTAGTTATCTTAAAATGTGGTATTCCCGAACTCTATCACATTCCCCCATGGTTGGTAGCAGTTGGCAGCATTGATTATATATTTTTTGTATGTTTTTGCATGTCACACGGATTCTAAATAGACATAACACCGATAGGAAAACAAAATGGCGAATTTGAAAAAAAAAAACTGAGGGGGCCAGCGGCAAGAGGATTGTGAATTGGGGGTCTCAGTAATGTCTCTGCTCAGAAGTCTTGCATGAGCCCCTCAGGAAGAGGACGTACGGCGGATGAATTCACATGGTTGAATCAACGGTGGCGTTAACAGTCAACATGGCAGGTACCTCAATGAGCTACTTCGACGTATTTGGAGCTGAGGTCATTGAGGATTTTCAACCCTAGTCAGGGTGTTGAAATAGAGATGGTGGCGGAAGAGCCCTTAATGGGTCAACGGCAGCTCTCACATCCCCGCAGCGGGTTACTGACTCCGGAATATTCCAGCTCATTTTGCCCAAGGGGTCGCAGAAAGGGCCTTTCGACACTTAAGTGAACGCCTTACAACAATCCGCATAAAGGCTAAATTCGCCAACATATGAAATATGAACAATGACGCATGACGTTAAAATCGTCTTGGGGGATTTTAACGCCAAAATAGGAAAGGAGGACATCCTTGGTAGCACAATCGGAAAACACAGCCTACACGACACCACGTCTGGAAACGGACTTAGGCTGATTGACGTAATGTTACTATAGCTAGTTCACGGTTTCCTCACCTCAGAATCCACAAAGGAACACGGCAGTCACCTGATCATCAAACCGTCAACCAAATTGATCACGTTGCGATCGACGCAAGGCACTCCTCCAGTATTCAAGATGTCCGAACTTTCCGAGCGGCAAACATAGACTCGGACCAATACCTTGTTGTAGCCAAGGTACGGATGTATATATCCCGGATGCCACAGCAACGAGAAAATACTGTGAGGAGATTTAACGTCGGACCACTACAAACGCAACAAACCGCCAGAACCTATGCCGATCGCGTATCCCTCAATCTCTCGAGAAGTCCTATGCTGCCAGCATCAAGTGCCGAAAACCAGTGGCGCCGATGCCAAGAAGCCATCAAAAACGCCGCAACTGATGTGCCCCCGAAACCCCTGGTTTGACGAAGAGTTCCGGCAAGCACATGCAGCCAAACAAAGTGCCTACGAAGCGTCGCTGCATAGAAGGACGAGAGCAGCTCGTCAGCTCTACGAGCAAAAAAGGAGGGAAGAACATCGGCTTCTCCGGAAAAAAAGAGAGAGCATGAGAAGCGCGCGATCGAGGATATAGAGAGGTGTTACTCCAGGAACAATGTTCGGAAGTTTTACCAAAAGGTAAAAAGAACGTGTCATGCCAACAAGACCCGAACGGAGACCTGTAGAGACGAACAAGGAAACTTTGTAGTAGAGTCACAGTCGGTGCTGAGGACATGGAAAAACCATTTAAACGGCGAAGACGACACAAATTCCGCTGTTAGGCAGAACGAACCATTCAACCTGGGCGATGACAGCCAAGATTTCCGTCCACCTGACCAAAATGAAGTGAGGATAGCAATATCTAAGCTTAAATCCAACAAGGCTGCTGGTCCAGACGGCTTACCTGCCGAGCTCTTCAAGGCAGCCGGAGATGACTTGGTAGAGTGCATACACCAACTCATCTCCAAGATTTGGTTAGAGGAAAGTATGCCTGATGAATGGAACCTCAGCATTGTTTGCCCGATCCACAAGAAAGGAGACCCTCTAAACTGCGCCAACTACAGAGGCATCAGTCTCCTGAACACTGCGTATAAGATCATGTCTGCGGTATTGTGTGAACGCCTGAAACCATTCGTCAACGATCTGATAGGTCCCTATCAGTGCGGTTTTAGGCCCGGTAAGTCCACGACCGATCAAATATTCAGACTACGGCAGATCCTGGAAAAAACCCAAGAATACCAGATCGATACTCACCATCTTTTTATCGATTTTAAGGCCGCATATGACAGCGTTTATAGAGACGAGCTATACAGAGCCATGTCTAGTTTTGGCATCCCTGCCAAACTTGTCAGATTGTGCAGAATGACGATGGAGAACGCTCGCTGCTCCGTAAAGGTCGGAAACAATCTCACCGAGACCGAGTCAAAAAAGGATTTAGACAAGGTGATGCGCTGTCATGTGACTTCTTCAACATCATTCTTGAGAAGATTGTGCGAAACTCACAAGCCAACACCAGAGGCACAATTTTCTATAAGTCTGTGCAACTGCTTGCATACGCTGACGACATTGACATTGTTGGTACAACACAGCGAGCTGTCACTGGTGCGTTTGCAAGTATTAGTACAGAAGCGTCAAAAATGGGTTTAGTGGTGAATGAGGGTAAAACAAAATATATGCTGTCAACAAGAAGGGACACACAACATCGACGAATCGGGCAGAACGTCACGATAGACAGCTATAACTTTGAGGTAGTTAGGTACTTTGTCTACCTCGGCTCCGCTATAAACTCTGATAACGACATCACATCAGAAATCAAACGAAGAATCACACTTGCCAACCGCTCATTCTTTGGCCTAAGACGGCAACTGATAAGTAAGGCCTTGTCGAGAAATACTAAGGAAACTCTGTATAAGACCCTCATCATCCCAGTCCTGCTTTATGGTGCAGAAGCATGGGCGCTATCAAAGGCGGATGAAGATCTCCTTGGTCGTTTCGAACGCAAAATTCTTCGAATGATCTTTGGTCCCATTTTCGTTGACGGGCTTTGGAGGAGAAGATTTAACAGCGAACTCTACGAGCTGTACAGCGACATCGACCTAGTCAGAAAAGTACGCATCAGTCGTCTAAGATGGCTGGGACATGTAGAGCGAATGGACACCAACGCTCCGGCCCGAAGAGTCTTCGATTCTAGCCCGGAGGGACAACGCAGTAGAGGAAGACCTCGCCTTAGGTGGCGCGCGCAAGTGGAAGGGGACCTCAACCAACTTGGAGTGCGCAACTGGAGGCAGTTAGCCAAAGATCGCGCTAACTGGAGAGGCGTATTGGTTGAGGCCCAGGTCCACCCCGGACTGTAGCGCCACCTAAGTAAGTAAGTAAGTAAGTAGTCGCTCTGATAATTTTTTGCTTTGAGCTATGCGTCACAGCTTTACTTTGGATACAAGTACTCCATACTGAAATTATAGCTCGTTTTGCTTCTGCCAGTTTAATTAAAACAAAATTCACATTTTCAGTTTTTTTCATTTTCGTTCTTTTTTGTTTTCTTTTTCGCAAGAATTGTTAGACTCTCTTAGTCATAAGGGAAATTCTCAAACTGCAAGGTAAGTAGGTACTCCTCCGACGAAACACATCTAGTTGTAAAATTAGTTTAAGTCGCCGAGGAAGAGATATATGATTAACAAAGCTATAATTAAATCACAAGGAACATTTAGACGAAAATACTATAGCCCCTGAGACTTTTATCTCAACATTATTGAAAACTTACACGGTAAAGCTTAAGAGTAAGAAAATCGATATGAAGGGAGAGTTCAATTCAACATAATTCTATCCAATTGAGCGACCTTCCCGAGTGTCAAAAAATAGTTGAAACAGCACACAGCAAAAAAGCTCTTTATTCCAACACTATATAGATTCTTATTCTTAATACCCCCGTGTCTAATCGAAGAGCCCAGACAAAAAGCCCTTCAACGAATGAAAATAGCGCCATAAATCCATTAAGGCTAAGGTCGCAGTGGAGCTTCGTTTAATACCTACATTTTTAAAATTTTACTATCGTTTGTAATTGTAATAAAAATATATAAAATATATTTTTTTTTAATGCGCTACAATCTCTTCATTAAGTTTTTATGCTTAAAACAAATGTTGCCAATTAAAACCCAATTAAGTTGCCATCATTTCACGTTGTGCGCCGCGCGCTGTAGGGCTGCATTCTTCAACACAATTTCTATTTGTTTGTTTCAGTTTATTTAGGTAAGAACGACGCGACGGCGAAACCTAATACGAGAGGTGGTGCCGATGAATTAGAAATCACTAAAAAGTGCTGGGGGTGTGCAATAGAATTTATTCGCACATAATCGACATCAGCGAGCATCCCAGTGCCATTGTCCAGAAAAGTGAGAGCGTGCCAAATTGGGATGATTCCCAAAAATAACCCCGGTTCCCAAAAGACAATGAACAAGAAGAAGAAAAGAACAAAACACATTAGGACCGGTAACTGTATGCACGTACGGAAAATTTCATACACGTACGTGGCGTTTGATTGGACCTATTTTGTGTAAGGGTGTGTATCGTTTCAGCCCGAGGAGGAATTAGGCGTGTAAAGTGTATCTAAGTAATAGGAGATGGTACTGCGATAGAAGGGCCTTAATGAGCACTCGTTGTCAACGTCGTCATCGTTGTCCAAATTTAGAATGAATTGCTGGAGACGATGATGCTATATAGAGCGCACTTTTTGGCATCCACCATAGTGGCACATAATGGAGTTGTTATTTTATCATACTATCTCCAGCAGCGTTATTCTCATCGGCACCGTTGCGTTGGCGCATCTGTAGGCGAAAGGGTATGGATGTCTCGCTATAAAAGTGAAGAGGCGACACAAGTATATGCTTGTGAATGTTATGAGGACTTCAAAAGGATTGACAACTTCCGTTCGGTTAAGTTAAGAATAAGTTTTACTCTGGCTTGTGGTTGCAATGGAATTTCTTCCATCATGGGACAAAATTGAGTTCTGCGCTACACAGCATAACGCAAGGAAATGCGATGTCTTTAAAGATATGTGTTCAGCGCCTGTAGTCGCTGCAATATGTGGATATTTAACATTTGTGACTAATTCATGCGGAGGTGACAGTGACAGATGTGTCGCAATTAGATGGCTTGGTATGACCCAAGGGTACGCAGCGTACGATAATGAGTCAGATGAGGAGAGTTGTTCGCCTTTGTTGGTTTGCTAGTGTGACATGCGAGTATGTATCTATGTGGGTATAGTTGAATTGTTGTGTTTTCGAAAAATGTTCCTTTGAGAAGGATACAAAATATATTTAGGTCGGGTCGGGTGCAACTGGTGCACTTATATCCACTGTTAAAAATAGCTCAAGTAATTATTATTCTCCAGGTTCAGCCGCAAAAGATTTTTGCTTTCTTAGATTTTAGAGATTCAATTTCAGGTTTTAGTTCCCTTAGCGTTGCACTTGTTAGTATCAAATCGTCGGATAGTAATTCCGTCCCAATAATACTGTCGTGTAGTGTACCGCCCGACCATCGTACTATCGTTTCTGCTAAATGGGCGGCAAAAACGTCCGCTTTTTCCTTACCTTCCCTTGCCCATTCATTTTGATTTATTTTGATTGGCGGCGCGGGGAAGATTTCCAAAGTGAATAATTGGAATCTTTGTTCGCCGGTAAACTTTCAAGGTAAGAACCTATCGCACGATTTTTAAAGTCCTTAATAGCTGTCTTCAACAAATTGCACAAATAATTTAAATGTGTTTTAAGTTGCGGAGCGCGACTCTGTTGGCATCTTTTACGCGCCTTCCTTTTTTCGTTGACCAATTCTTTTATTTCGGGAGGATATCATAGACCGTATTTGGGTGTCATTTTCCTTGGATTAGGCGTATTTTTCCAGGAACCGAGCTGTACGATCTCGATGAAGCGAGCTACTTCAACCTCAAGTTCATAGGGTGTCTAAAGTGGAACGCTCAGTTCAACATTCTCTTCAATTTCGTTCCTAAAGCCTTCCCAGTGAATGATCAGATGCATATCAAAGCTCTCTTCAACTTTAATGTAGTTTGTAGATATTCCTTTCACGACGAAAAAATCGATCAGGTCAGGTATTTTTGAAGTATCAGTAGGCCAGTAGGTCTGTTTGCCCGTCGAGTGGAAATCGCAACTCTACTCCATACCTGCCCAATAGAGCATTCTTCCTTTTCGCGAGATGTATGAAGTTTGGCCGCCAGTAATGAAGTTTGGCTTGAGCGACTTAAGCAAGTTAGTATAATCAAGCGCGGTACGCGGTGGACAGTAGATAGTTGAAATTCTTCGCATTGTTCAATGCAGTCTTTAATAAACAATGATGATCCACCTCTCGCGTTTCCCGAAGGGTGACAAGCGTGGAAGTCATTATAGCCTTTTATTTTTAAACTCGATCCCTTTTTCACGCGAGTTTCAGAAATCAAGCAAATGTCAAGATCTTTCTTTCTCGCGTATGAATATTTCCAATTCGTCGAGTTTTTGTAAAAGTCCGTTTGCATTCCAAGTGCATATTTTTAACATTGGTTTTTCATTCATATTTTATTTGATGTACGCGTTTTCCGCGAATTATTTTCGGGCTTAACCGAGCGATCGAGAATAATTTTATTTATTTTGCTTTGTTCTTTAAGTTTCTGGAGAATTACTGAGAAAACATGTGAAACAAGGTCTGGCGGATGCCGCGGCCTGAGCGTAGGTCTGCACTCTGGCTGTCCGAGGGCCACTATTCGCCACTATTGGCTTTCCTGATTTTAACTTTTCAGTAGCTTTTCTTTTGACAACAGAGGTCAAGGTATTTTAGTTGTCTCTCTTTCTCTGACATTATTACGCACTTGAACCGGAGGTTTTATATTGCCTACTACCTCCTGGGCGGTCTTACGCTTTGTCTTTGTTGGCGGCTTTGTTTTTCTCTCCGTTTTTGCAACTCCTTAGCTACTTCACAACCTCTATAATTTGCCGGGTGCTTTCCATTACAGTTGGCACAGGTAGCGGAGGATTGTTTATTTGCTCCACAGTCTTGGGAGAAATGATTTCCGGCGCATTTCACACATCGCGGCTCTTTATTGCAATACATTTGCGTATGATTAAATTCTTGGCAACGTTTGCACTGTGGAGTTATTTTTAAATTTATGTGCATGGGCTCCATTCCCACCACAATATTAACTATGATTTTAATTCGGTAGATATCTTCGATATTGTCAGACCTATCGAAGGTAAGCAAGGAGGTCCACACCTTACCAGGATATCCTTATCTTCTTCCGTTTGTTGTTTCTCCTGCTTGATGATATTAACAGCATCAAGAATTTTAAATCCTCTGGCTTGGAGGTCGTTTATAACCTCTTCTTTTTTGCATGAGGTGTGGAGTCCCTTGCTACAACACGATGTGGGGTTTCTGAATTTATTTCGAAAGTATACCTACCACTGGATCTTCTCGGTATTTAGCTTTTGGGACACTGCCCGGTAGTCTTCGTGGTTATCGACGTTTATTTTCCACGCATTATTTCTCAAAGATGTAACCTTAAATTTCGATATTATCGTTCCTTTAAGGAGGCTATGCAATTTTTTAAACTCCGTCACCCCAATGACGTTTATTGGAGGTGGTGCGCGAATATGCTCTCGGAGTTGTTTTTATTGCGGTACTTTACGCGTTAGTTCTTTTCTTTCCGGCTCTCCTTTTCTTGCTAGGTCTTTTCTTAGTTACCCAATTCGTTTTGCGTGCTAGCTCTTCTTCGTCGGTGTGGTATTCCCGACTAGCCAAGCGTGGTGGAGTACATTCGCGTTCTTTCTGCAAATGGATGTTCCTTAGAACCTTTTGTTCTTTTAAAACTTCTGTCTCTTTCTTAAGATCTTGATAGAGTAGATCCATTTCCTAAAGCTTGATTCGAAGTGCTTTATTTTCTTCCTCAAGACTTTTATCTTTCACTGAGTCCTGTTTTTCACGCGCTAGCGCTTCCGGCGGACATCTTTTACCGGGGTTATTCGATCTTGTTGGAGGAGATCGATATACCCTTGTGCTTTTAATAAAAGGGTTAATGGATTGCTATAAGTGGCTCTCCCCAGGATCCGTAGAGGCGACCTCCGAAGTGGGTGGATTTTCCAGTAAAGCTGGACTGCCACCTAGGGTACTTGATCTTTTTGTTTTGTTCATTGCATTTTTTGTATGCACCATTTCGCTCGATACACGGATTTTAGTCGCCTTTTACTCGGGTATATTATAACCCCTACCCGAAGGGGGTGTGACTTTCATTCCGCAGAATACGAATTTTACGTTTAAAAGTAAGATGTTTTCATAAAAAATTGAGGGAATTTGAGTTCGGTTAAAAGGAAAAAATGACCACGCTTCGTGGGAAAAATAAAGAGACTGCTTAGAAAACTGAGTGAGTTTCTATTAGCTGATGGATGTGTTCTCAGACTGTGTGACCGCAGTTGAATATAATATTCCACTAGTGGAATGTTTTTATTTCTTCCAAAAAATATTGCATACCTTCTTATAAAAGTGGAAAATTTGGTTCTCCAAAACGAATTTTTAGATAACAAGATATTCTCTACCGTTTAGAATTCAATTCTTAACTGTTGATACTTGTACTTCTAAATCGCAAAATCCACGAAGCTTTCAGCTCTGGTAACACCAATGTTTATTTGCCCATTTATGTATAGTCTGTTTCATGTCACCATGGAGTAATATTTTTTGTTGCAATTATAGTTTAAGTTTTTAAGAGAGGTACCTCATTTTTTTTTTCTTAACTTTGTTTAAAATAAAAGTTTATTTGTTTTGTATTCAAGTCTTAAAATTCGTTTAATTTATTTTATTTGTAGGTTTTACAAAAAACAAAATTGCTGAACTGGATATATATAATTTATATAAATATTCCACTTTTTAGTTTAGTATTTTTGAGAGTGCTGTGTATAAGTTTATAGGGGCGTACCGGCCTAAATTGATATCTGGTAACACCTTCTCGGGTGAGAAAACCTACGATGTGGTTGACAGGGACAGCTATTTTCCACGGCACTCAATTTGAAGTCAACGAAGAGGCAAAACGTGTATTTCCGAACATTAATTAGTTTTAAGTTTTGTGAATAAAGATAACTTGGATTAAGCATCGCGTGCAGTCTTTTTTATTAAATACACAACATTTATTGGCGACGAGGAAAAAAAAAAAAAGAAAACAAAATCAAGAAGAGTGAAAAAAATCAGTGAAACCTAAAAAAGGAAAAAAAAGCGCTCACGTGCAAAATGTCAAAACTCATTGGTTATGTCGAACCATACGAAATTGGGGACAATTTTAAAGACTACGAAAATCGTTTGATTAATTTTTTTAAACTAAATGCTATAAAAAATGAAGAAAAAAACACATATTTCATTGGAATCATGGGAAAATCTATGTACGAACTGTTGGCAAAGCTAACATACCCGGCAGATCCCAGTGAAAAAAATTTTACGCAGAACATTGCTTTACTACGCAGTCAATTTGCCCCAAAACCCAACAAAAGGGCAGAGCGTTTTAGGTTTCACACACTCGTGCAGCAACTTGGGGAATCCATTAGTGAATATATTGTGAGGCTGAAAGCAGCGTCACAAGAGTGCTATTTTGGCGATTTTTTGGACAGCATTTCAATCCAACCAGCCGCGAGTACAGTTACTGAAACTTCAGATCCCCCAACAACGGTAAGGGCCTCCCAAGATGTTAAATTAGGAATATACAAGCTGAAGATATTAGATGATCAGCTATCAGATCGTTTTATTGTCGGCCTGAGACACGAAAAAATCCAACAAGCTTTGTTGGAGCATGATAATCTTACCTTCGAGCAGTACTGTGATAGAGCCCTGTCTATTGAGGCATCGGAAAAAGCCGCATCGTCAGTCCAACTGCCAGTCAACACGCATGCTGTCTACTTGTCCAGCAACAACAAATCTACAAAGTCAAAGTTTGATAAGAAATATTCGAAGTATCCCAACGGCAAGCAGTATCAATCAACCGGTTCGTCATCAAATCTCCGTACAGCAAGTCACAACTCAAAGTCATCAAGTAGTCGTAACAGTCAGTGCCAGCGTTGTGGTCGTCCAGCGCATCGCGATTGTCCCGCAGTCAACTGGGAGTGTTTCGCGTGCAATAAAAAGGGCCACATTTCTACCATGTGTCGAGCAAAAAAAGAGTCATCGTCGTCGAATGTCATTAAAGTCATCAGCAGTTCGAATGCCAGCAGTCATCCTCAAATTTGCCGTGTGATCGTCAATGGAATTGTCTTGATAATGGAAGTAGATACTGGAGCAGCAGCAACAATTATGAGCGAGGAACTTTATAATTTAAGTTTTTCTAAATGTACTTTAGTGAATAATAATTCTAATCTCGTATCAGTTACAGGTAGCAAAATTCAGGAGTTGGGTGTTATGAGCTCGGAGGTAATTTTTTCTGGCCAGAAGTTTACTTTACCTGTAATTGTTGTCAAAGGTGATACACCAAAATTAAGTCTAATGGGTCGTAACTGGATTGACATTCTCTTTCCGAATTGGAGAAACGGGTTTGAAAGTGTTGTATCGATCGGTCAAATCACTGATGAGGTAAATGTAATCAAAGAGATTAAAGCAAAATTTCCCAATGTTGTAGATCCCAATTTAAAGACACCAATAACGGGTTTTGAAGCAGATATTGTTTTAAAGGAAGACGCCATTCCCATTTTTCACGTAGCTTACAGTGTTCCATTCAAATTGCGCGATAAGGTGGAATTAGAGTTAGTCCGGTTAGTAAACGAAGGAATTTTAGAGAAGGTTAACGTCAGCCGGTGGGCAAGCCCAATTGTTATAGTGCCTAAAAAAGATGGCTCTATAAGAATATGTGTCGACTGCAGAGTCACGATAAACAAGTGCATTTATACAATGTATTATCCGATTCCGAAGATCCAAGAAATTTTTGCCCTGTTGTCGGGATGTCGAGTATTCTGTGTGATAGATCTCTCAGGTGCATACTTACAAGTTCCGGTGAATGAAGCATCAAAGAAATTGCTAGTTATAAATACGTTCAAAGGGCTGTTTGCATTCACGCGTCTTATTCTTGGTGTGAGTAGTGCACCGGGAATTTTTCAATCCATTATGGATAGGATTTTGCTGGGGTTAAAGCGTGTGAAGAGTTATATAGACGATATTATAATAGGCGCTGAAACAAATGAGGAATGCCTTGCATTGTTATTCGAGGTTATGCAACGCTTAAGTAAACACAATGTCAGAATTAATTTAGCAAAGTGTAAGTTTTTGAAATCATCCGTAGAATTTTTGGGTCACACTCTTTCTAATGAAGGGCTGAGGCCGAACCAAGACAAGGTTAAGGCCATTGTCGAGGCACCTGCCCCAAAAAATGTGCAACAACTTGAATCCTTTTTGGGTTTACTAAATTTCTACAACCAATTTTTACCGAACTTTTCGTCGGATAGTTACCCGTTGAACTGCTTAAGGCGTAAGGGTCAGAAGTTCATATGGTCGTCGGAATGTGAGAAGGCATTCAGAAGATGCAAAGAGTCATTACTCAATAACAGTCTTTTGGAACTCTACGACCCTAGTAAGGAAATTGTGGTTCTTACGGATGCTAGTCCAGTAGGAGTGGGAGCAATTTTAGCTCATATAGTAGAAGGGGTAGAGAAGCCAGTTTTTTTTGCGTCTTGCACGTTAAATGCAGCTGAGCGTAATTATTCTCAGTTGCATAGAGAGGGTCTAGCGGTCGTTTTTGCTGTGAAAAAATTTCACACATATATTTATGGGCATGAGTTTGTTTTAGTTACGGATAACATGGCTATCAAGGAAATTTTTAATCCAAGCAGACAGAATTCTGCTGTAGCATCAGCTAGACTTCAGCGTTGGTCAATACTGTTGTCTCAGTATCAATACAAAATTGTATATAGGAAGGGTTCAAAAATGAGTCATGTCGATTTCCTTTCAAGGCACCCATTAAGTGTCGACTCTGAAGTGGAGCACGTGCCTATTTTTTATTTTAGTTGTGATAATCTCGTGGATTTTGAGAGGATACAGAGAGAAACTGTGGAAGATAAGGTTTTGTCGTCAGTTTCAAAATATCTAAGAGTCGGGTGGCCTAATATTTTAAAAGATGATTTGAGGGTATATTTTATAAAAAGAAATATGCTCTGTATAGAAGATCAGTGTGTTTTCTACAATCACAGAATAGTCATCCCTCGTAAAGTAAATCGGTTGGTCTTGGAGGTTTTACACGAAGGTCATGTCGGCATCGTGCGAATGAAGATGCTGGCTAGGTCATACGTGTGGTGGCCTAGCATTGATAAAGACATCGAAATGTATGTAGGAGAATGCTCTATCTGCGAAAGCACCGGGAAGGTGCCGAAGGAAAAATGTGACACCAAGTGGCCAATCGCCGAGCATCCATTCGATAGAATTCATTTGGATTTTTTCCATTTTGCAGGGAAGACCTGTTTGATTATGGTGGATGCTTATAGCAAATTCTTTGTGGTAAAAATTATGTCGTCAACTAATTTATCATCTCTTTTAGTTAAGCTGCGAGAAATATTTGTGGTTTTTGGATACCCAAAATGCATAGTTACGGATAATGGGCCCCCATTTAGTGCGTCTCTTTTTAGGAAATACTGCTTCACTAAAAAAATTGAATACAAACCAACTCCGCCTTACCACAGTCAAAGTAATGGGTTGGCTGAACGAGGGGTGCAAACTGCAAAGTCAACATTGGGAAAACTTGTTTTAGAAAAGCAAAGTAGTTCGAATTTAGAGAACAACATTTTTGAATTTTTAATGGTCTACAATAACACTCCGTGTACCGTCACTGGCAAATCACCCTCCGAGCTCATACTATCTTTCAAGCCTTTGAAAAATTTAGATTATATTAATCCTAAAGTTAATTTGGAAGGGAGATTGAATGAAGATTTTCAGTCTAGCTCAAGTAAAGTGGGAATTAAAAGAGAAGTTTCTAAAAATGTAATTAAAACGGAACCATTTGCTACCCAATTTAAGAATTTTTTTGGGGGGGAGAGAGTTTTATATAGAAGTGAGTTAAAGAATGTAATTCGGTGGGTTCCAGCAGTTGTTAAAAAAATAGTAAGCAGTTTAACATATCTTGTTGAATTAAATTGCAAAATTCGATATGTACATCAAAACCAGCTAAGGAAACGTTCGTGTGAAAAGTTTCAAGCTCGCCCCGATGCTATTCCAAAGCAAAATAGTATAAATTTAGAAAGTAATAAGCCTAGACCAGTTGAGTCTGTTCCAGAGCGTTTCCCTGGAGGTTCTGATGTGCCGGAAAGCAATATTAGTTTACCTATTGCATTAAGAAAAGGAAAACGTAAGGTAACTGAGAAAATCAGATTGCGGCAACGCTATTGAAAATGTATAATCATAGCAATGTTTATGTAAGAGTTGTTTCATTTTGAGTGGGGGAGAGTGCTGTGTATAAGTTTATAGGGGCGTACCGGCCTAAATTGATATCTGGTAACACCTTCTCGGGTGAGAAAACCTACGATGTGGTTGACAGGGACAGCTATTTTCCACGGCACTCAATTTGAAGTCAACGAAGAGGCAAAACGTGTATTTCCGAACATTAATTAGTTTTAAGTTTTGTGAATAAAGATAACTTGGATTAAGCATCGCGTGCAGTCTTTTTTATTAAATACACAACAGAGAGAAGCTTAAATTTGTTGTTTTATTTCACCACGAAAACATTATATTAGGTATACAATTTAAAGTAAAGTATTTTCTGTTCTCAACGACACATAAAATAAAAAATAGACCAGTCAACGATGAACACTTTATTACGACTCCAACTTAACAATCATCAAATAACTTACGATACCTATGTACATAGAAAAGCAATGCGAGAACATAAGACTAACGTTAAACATTTCTAACAGTGCGCAAATCATACGATCATACAGTTTGACTGTATGTATTTCCAAAGAATGCATTTATATAAATTTAATCATTGTCATAGATATATAATGCTAGCAATATAACTACAAAGTACGAGTGTAGGTACATAGCCTAGCATAGACAGGGTGACCATAAATAAAAATATAAAATAATGCGATGGCACATTTCAATTCAAATGTGAATCTCTTACACAAAATTAAAGATATCTTACCCAAAATAACTTTTATTGCACTAGGCTCTAAAACATGGATAGAAATGAAAAACCAGGGGATTTCAGTTCGAAATCAAATAAAAAATCCGAAGAAAACATTTCTAGCTTATGGTTCTGATACACCATTAAATGTTTTAGGATCTTTTGAGGCGGACATTTTGGTATCAGGTAAAAAGCATTCTGCTATCTTTTACGTTGTAAAAAATGGTCAAAAAAGCTTAATGGGGAGGGACACAGCAATAAAACTAGGAGTACTTAAACTGGTAATAAATTATTCTATGTTGTATGACAATTTGATATTTTTGAATTTTTAGTGTAATTTTCTAATGCTTTCAATAACATATTTTTTTCTTTCTTAAGGATGTGTAGATATAAATAAGTAGGTATACTGAGTGACAGTGACAAATTTGGCTGCAGGCAAATAAGTCCCCGGGAACTAAAGTGGCCCACAGACATCACACTTGTGCGCACACCGGTGTGCGGTGTGCGGAAATGTGTGCCGTCTGTGGGCTGGTGTGCACACCGATTTTTGGTGTCACACACGATGCGAGTAAAAATCAAAACTTTTTGATTTTTGGTGTCGGTGTCTCGATCGGTGTGATGTGTGTGGGGATGCACGCGCACTTTCAGTTCTCAGTTGAATCCGAGTCGTTGATATGCGAGGAACGTCGGCATTCGGCCGTTTTTTGGAATGGCACTAAAGTGTGTATGATTTGGTGTGGCGTGTGTGGCGGAATGTCACACCGGTGTCATCACACCGGTGTGCGCACAAGTGTGATGTCTGTGGGCCACTTAAGTAACATAGTGGGAAAGTAAAACCACTTTCGTGAAGTGGACTTAGTTCCCATGTAAGGTGGGAACTAAATCCACCTTCTTATGGGAACTTAGTACAAAGTCAAATATAAGAAGAGGGAACTAACTTCCAATATTTAGAATTGGACATTTTTTTTTTTGAAGTGAAACTTCTTATTCGACTTCCAACTCAAGGTCGCGTTAAACGTTTAACGCTAATAATTGGATACTCAAAGGTGTGAGCGAGGGTGAGGGTGGCGCACATTGCACAGCACAGGCACGTTCACATGAAAAAAAAAATTGAGTAGGGTTTTCTCCAACAAAAGTGAAACGAAAGAGAAGTATGCGAGGTGAATGTGTATAATCAACAGCCACAATGTATTTCTGAGGAAATGCGCAGATGGCTGTTGACGTGCGCTGATGGGCTTATGGTGGTGTATATAGAAATTGAGTTCAAGGTTTTTTTGAAGTGAAACTTCTTATGCGACTTCCAACTCAAGGTCGCGTTAAACGTTTAACGCTAATAATTGGATACTCAAAGGTGTGAGCGAGGGTGAGGGTGGCGCACATTGCACAGCACAAGCACGTTCATATGAAAAAAAAGAGTGGTGTTTTCTCCAACAAAAGTGAAACGAAAGAGAAGTATGCGAGGTGAATGTATGTATATAATCAACAGCCACAATGTGTTTCTGAAGAAATGCGCAGATGGCTGTTGACGTGCGCTGATGGACTTATGGTGGTGTATATAAAAATTGAGTTCAAGGTATTTGTTTTAATGGTTGTTATAGTACATACCTACATATGTTGATACCTACAGTAAAGAATTGAAGAATTCAAGAGGTAAAGACGATATAGGTGAATTATGTTGTTTGATTTATTGAAGTGAAACTTCTTAAATGCTTAATGCTACTATAAGCATTGCATACTCAAAGGTGTGAGGGTACTGCTCACGCTTCAGAGTATGCAATGGTGAGTGAGTTTATTGGCACCAAATGCTGGGAGAAAAATATTCTGTGGTGAAGATTAATTTCCAAAAATAATGACTAAATTGGCAATTAATGTCTTATTGAAGTGAAACTTCTAATGCGACTTCCAACAAGGTTGCGTTAAACGTTCAACGCTCCTGGGGAGGGGGAATAGAAGGAGACAGAGCGAAAGTGAATGCGTGGCACTCAAACGCATGCCCGTAGTAGCGTCCTCATTATTTCATTTACTTGTTTCAGTTTGATTTGATACACATATAATTTAAGGGTAGTATTTTTGAAGTGAAACTTCTAATGCGACTTCCAACATATCGTATCTTACTTTAGTTGTCATTATCCCATTGTAAATGTTATGGATTTGGATATTTCTCCACTCGAAAATGATAATTAAAAGATGCGATCATTATGAATTGCACGCAATGTTAATAAACAACACGATTTCACTAAAAATCAATTTCTTCCCCTTCCTATTTTTTGTTTGCACATTACGAAGTTTCACTTCTTCCGCGCGGAGGGACTCCACGCACTATTTTTTTTTTTAATTTTTATTCTGTTTGAGAAATCCCTCCTTTCGAAATTCAGTTTGAATGACTCCGACAGTCTTTGAGTCTTGCTAACTTGCAGCAAAAACCGCCGCGATTTTTTTTTTTTTTTTTTTTTTTTTATTGTTTTTAGAGTCCTCCAAACTGAATTTTTGAATTTTTATTCTGTTTAACAAAATACCTACTCTTTTTGAAATTTTGCAAGACTCTCAAAATATTATTTGATTATTTTTTTTTTTATTTTTTTTTTTAATTTAATTTGGTATCATCATCATTATCATCATTATATTAATACGTGAACATCCGAGCTTTCCGTACGCTTTTTCAGTACTTAATATGAAATGAGGAGAATGAAAATTATGTTATTTTAAAGGTACTGTGCCGTAGATGTGCACAAACCCAAAATAGTGGGTATATGTAATTGGTAAAATTAAGTTATGAATTCCCTAATTTTGGTGACAATCAATTTGTCGCCGCCATGAATTACCATAAATCACCGTAGATTAGAACCTGTTTCCTATGGAACAGCTCATTTAAATATTTTTCCAATATCTATATGACGCTCATTTCGTTTATAAAAACCGTTGGAGAGAATCATTTACCCATAAAGGTATGCAATTTACCTGCCCCTAAAAGTAAGTAATTGTAAGAAATTAATTCAGGGGCATTATGCCCAATTCACCGGCTGGAAGTACTGCCTCTGAGCCCGCTTCCAGTAATAGCGTTCCTGCAACGATGACAGCTAAGAACTTGGTCACCAAACCCGATCTTAGTTTTGCCGAAAGACGCAAAGAGCGCTTAAAACCCGATGCTGCACGTCGTACTGCTTCGACCTCGCGACATGAAACCACCGCAATACAGGGAGCGACGTACCGCCTCCAGAATTCTGGAGCGCTACAAGGACGCCCCTCTAGATCAACTCTCTGTTAGAAAAAAAGAATCAATCTCCTAGGCAATGAAAGTTGTAAATGAGATTCCTCCTGACTCCTCAAGAAAGGACTCCACGTCTAAACGACAAAGGTCGATTGAGGAGCCCTCTGTCGACCCGAAAAGAGTGAAGGTCAACTGCAGCAGTTCCTTAGTCACCTTGAAGCACAAGCCATTCAGTGATGTCCTCAAGACACACCTTGTCCTCGCTGTAATATACAGGAGTGACAAAGATGGCAGCATTTCCCCTGAGAAATGGAGAAAAGTAGAAATGAAGCTGGCTACTAAATTTCTACAGGTCATGGATGATCATCCAGGGCCTCCTCCCTCCCTCCTCAAATAGCAATCTCGTCTCTGGGTGAGGTGTGGAAAGAGGCGCAGCTCGAGGTGGTAAGCAGGGAAGAAATTCCTAGCAGACCTAGAACTTGCTCCTGGATACCTGCCGAACCCTCTGACCCCGCGTCAATAATGAATTTTATTCGGGCAAGCAACCCTCATCTTCCGACAGGTAACTGGAAGGTTGCTAAACTGGAGGAACCTAAAGGGGGCAAAAGATCTGCGATCATCGTGATCAAGGTAGAGTCTCTGGCTCCTCTGGCTGCAACGGAAGGACAAATTAGCTACGACTTCGGAGCTATAAACCTAGTAGTAGTAGTAGTAGTATTTATTACTAGCTCCTTCTGAGCTATTGAAATTCAAACAATACAAATTTACAATATTCATTTAGTACTTAATCTTAGCGAAATCGATACATTTTCTTTTGAAATTTAACAAGTTTGTTTCGTTTTTTGTGGCACTCGGAAGCTCGTTAAATAATTTAAAGCCTTTATAAATCAATGAATTTTGTGAACATACATTTAACATATTAGGCAGTCTAAAATCATTATTATTTCTTAATGCATAAGGCTGAACATCTCTTATATATTGCACATATTTCCCTAGATATTTTGGCATTAAATTATTCTTAACTTTATATAAAAACACTAGTACATTCATCACCACTCTTTGCTTTACAGATAACCACTTTAAAGAATTTAACATAACACTGATGGATACATATCTATTACATTTTAAGATACAACGCATAGCCTTATTTTGCAAAAGTTGGAGCCTTTTAATCACATTATCACTACATAGAAACAAAATAGTTGAACAGTACTCAAAATATGGTTTTACAATTACGTTATATATGTTTATTGCACTTAGAGTTGAAATATCACTTCGTATTCTTTTTAAAAAACCTACTTTTTTAGAAACTTTTTTACATATATAATCAATATGATTCGTAAAGCCTATAGTGTTTTCAATTATTATTCCTAAATACTTTATTTCTGTTGCTTTTTCGATAGTTTCACCATCAATCTGCAGTCTTATGTCCTCTCCTGGTCTTTCGTTCATAATCATCCTTTGAGTCTTTTTGACATTGAGTTTAAGTCTATTTTGTTTTAACCACTCATCCACTGTTTTTAGATCCTCTTGCACTATTTTTTTTTTTAATTTTTATTCTGTTTGAGAAATCCCTCCTTTCGAAATTCAGTTTGAATGACTCCGACAGTCTTTGAGTCTTGCTAACTTGCAGCAAAAACCGCCGCGATTTTTTTTTTTTTTTTTTTTTTTATTGTTTTTAGAGTCCTCCAAACTGAGTTTTTGAATTTTTATTCTGTTTAACAAAATACCTACTCTTTTTGAAATTTTGCAAGACTCTCAAAATATTATTTGATTATTTTTTTTTTTATTTTTTTTTTAATTTAATTTGGTATCATCATCATTATCATCATTATATTAATACGTGAACATCCGAGCTTTCCGTACGCTTTTTCAGTACTTAATATGAAATGAGGAGAATGAAAATTATGTTATTTTAAAGGTACTGTGCCGTAGATGTGCACAAACCCAAAATAGTGGGTATATGTAATTGGTAAAATTAAGTTATGAATTCCCTAATTTTGGTGACAATCAATTTGTCGCCGCCATGAATTACCATAAATCACCGTAGATTAGAACCTGTTTCCTATGGAACAGCTCATTTAAATATTTTTCCAATATCTATATGACGCTCATTTCGTTTATAAAAACCGTTGGAGAGAATCATTTACCCATAAAGGTATGCAATTTACCTGCCCCTAAAAGTAAGTAATTGTAAGAAATTAATTCAGGGGCATTATGCCCAATTCACCGGCTGGAAGTACTGCATCTGAGCCCGCTTCCAGTAATAGCGTTCCTGCAACGATGACAGCTAAGAACTTGGTCACCAAACCCGATCTTAGTTTTGCCGAAAGACGCAAAGAGCGCTTAAAACCCGGTGCTGCACGTCGTACTGCTTCGACCTCGCGACATGAAACCACCGCAATACAGGGAGCGACGTACCGCCTCCAGAATTCTGGAGCGCTACAAGGACGCCCCTCTAGATCAACTCTCTGTTAGAAAAAAAGAATCAATCTCCTAGGCAATGAAAGTTGTAAATGAGATTCCTCCTGACTCCTCAAGAAAGGACTCCACGTCTAAACGACAAAGGTCGATTGAGGAGCCCTCTGTCGACCCGAAAAGAGTGAAGGTCAACTGCAGCAGTTCCTTAGTCACCTTGAAGCACAAGCCATTCAGTGATGTCCTCAAGACACACCTTGTCCTCGCTGTAATATACAGGAGTGACATAGATGGCAGCATTTCCCCTGAGAAATGGAGAAAAGTAGAAATGAAGCTGGCTACTAAATTTCTACAGGTCATGGATGATCATCCAGGGCCTCCTCCCTCCCTCCTCAAATAGCAATCTCGTCTCTGGGTGAGGTGTGGAAAGAGGCGCAGCTCGAGGTGGTAAGCAGGGAAGAAATTCCTAGCAGACCTAGAACTTGCTCCTGGATACCTGCCGAACCCTCTGACCCCGCGTCAATAATGAATTTTATTCGGGCAAGCAACCCTCATCTTCCGACAGGTAACTGGAAGGTTGCTAAACTGGAGGAACCTAAAGGGGGCAAAAGATCTGCGATCATCGTGATCAAGGTAGAGTCTCTGGCTCCTCTGGCTGCAACGGAAGGACAAATTAGCTACGACTTCGGAGCTATAAACCTAGTAGTAGTAGTAGTAGTATTTATTACTAGCTCCTTCTGAGCTATTGAAATTCAAACAATACAAATTTACAATATTCATTTAGTACTTAATCTTAGCGAAATCGATACATTTTCTTTTGAAATTTAACAAGTTTGTTTCGTTTTTTGTGGCACTCGGAAGCTCGTTAAATAATTTAAAGCCTTTATAAATCAATGAATTTTGTGAACATACATTTAACATATTAGGCAGTCTAAAATCATTATTATTTCTTAATGCATAAGGCTGAACATCTCTTATATATTGCACATATTTCCCTAGATATTTTGGCATTAAATTATTCTTAACTTTATATAAAAACACTAGTACATTCATCACCACTCTTTGCTTTACAGATAACCACTTTAAAGAATTTAACATAACACTGATGGATACATATCTATTACATTTTAAGATACAACGCATAGCCTTATTTTGCAAAAGTTGGAGCCTTTTAATCACATTATCACTACATAGAAACAAAATAGTTGAACAGTACTCAAAATATGGTTTTACAATTACGTTATATATGTTTATTGCACTTAGAGTTGAAATATCACTTCGTATTCTTTTTAAAAAACCTACTTTTTTAGAAACTTTTTTACATATATAATCAATATGATTCGTAAAGCCTATAGTGTTTTCAATTATTATTCCTAAATACTTTATTTCTGTTGCTTTTTCGATAGTTTCACCATCAATCTGCAGTCTTATGTCCTCTCCTGGTCTTTCGTTCATAATCATCCTTTGAGTCTTTTTGACATTGAGTTTAAGTCTATTTTGTTTTAACCACTCATCCACTGTTTTTAGATCCTCTTGTATTTTATAGTGGCACTCGGAAAAGTTCATTCCCGTCGCATAAATCACCGCATCATCCGCAAATAGAGCAAGTTTGCTATTCTTTACCGCTTTCTTCATATCGTTTATATATATAATAAATAGTAATGTTCCTAAAACAGAACCTTGGGGAACACCCAATGGTACCTCCTTTGGTTCAGATAGCTCACCATTCACTTTAACTATCTGCGTTCGATCATTTAAGTATGATTTAAACCACGACAATTCTCTGTTTTTAACACCATATTTTTCTAATTTATTCAGTAGCAATTGTCTATCTATAGTCTCAAATGCTCTTTTTAGGTCAAGGAATATACAATACACACGTTTCTTTTGGGCTATTTGTTCTTTCCATTCAGTAACAACTAGATTTATTGCACTTTCACATGAATGCGATTTTCTAAAGCCAGACTGATCGTCTATTATTAAATTGTTTTTTTCGAAATACTCATTTAACTGACGAAACACTATTTTTTCAAATATTTTCTCACATAATGGTAACGCATTGACAGGACGAAACTCTTCACACTTATTGGTATTAACAACTTTTTCAATAGGTGTTACTATTGACTGCTTCCAAGATTTTGGAAATACAGCAGTGTCTATAGATTTATTAAGCACAGTTAGCAAAGATGGTCCAACACAATTAAAGTTATCACAGTATATTTTGGGGCACATATATTCGAAGTCACGTTTATTTTTCATTTGTTTTAATGTTATTTGTATATCTCGTATAGATATTCTTTTAAATTTAAAAATGGTTTTGGTTTCACTAACACAATTAACAAATGGGACATATTGGATAGAATTGTTAATTTGAACGATACTGTCAACAAAAAAAACATTGAATGCATCCGCTATATCTTTAGATTCCTTAAAAACAACACCATTAAAGACTACGTCTTTTATATCACAGTATTTATCACTTTTTAAAACATATTTCTTCAAGTTACGCCACATTTCTTTTTGATTTCTCGAGACCTCAACTTTCAATTTAATAAATTTACTTTTACTATTCTTTATTTCTTTTTTATATTTGTTTCTAGTAATTCTATACTGCAACCAGTCACTCACCGCATTCGTAATCACTGCCTTTTGAAACAGATTATTTTTTTTTCTTTTTAGCTCTCTAAGTGTTCTACCAAACCACTCATTCCCTGAATATTTCTTAAATTTCATAGATGTAAAATTTTTTACCACTTCATTAATCCCTTCACGAAATGTTTCGCCCATTACATTAGCATCCATATGCTCGCTAATACATCTTAACCTGCTATTCATAAGAGCACTCTGGAACGAAATGCTTTTTGTATCGACAAATTTGAACCATTTACCCATTACTTCATTTCTCCTTTTAGCATTAGTTTTTAAGTTCACACTTATTGTTTGATGGTCACTAATCGTTAACTTGCTGTCTACTTTTGCTTCCAAACCTCTCGCGTTTGTTATCACATAGTCAATCAATGTTCGAGACTCCGCTGTTATTCTGGTTGGTGAATCAATTATTTGCTTGCACTCATTATCATTAATAATTTTACACATATTTCTTCTATAAGTTTCCTTTCTTTTCATCCAGTCGATGTTAAAGTCTCCTAGAATCACAAAGTTCGTCTTTAAATCTGACAATTCCTCCATTAATACAGAAAACTCTTCACAGAATGTTTTTCTGGATGAACTTGGTGATCTGTAAACACCCACCACATTTAACGAAAAAGAACCTAAAGTAACGGATATTACAAGCCACCATATGTCCATGTTCTTTGAGTAGTTTTTCAAAATATTCGTCCGTATTCCATTTTTTGTATAAATAATAACGCCACCTGTTCGACTCGATATACTATCACACCTTTCCATGTTATAATTTGGGATCAAAATTACGTTGTCCTTAATATATTTTGTAACATGCGTTTCTGAAAGTACCACTATGTCGGATTTTTCACCACTTATAAGTTCTTGTACCTCATCGAAATTATTTATTAGTCCCTCGATATTTAAATAAATAGCTTTAATATAGGTTGGTTGCTAATATGCAATACGATTCTTTTGGATTTCAAGTTTTTTAACAAATACTTCACATTTATAGCTTCGACAGTCATGACACACATCAAGTTTTAAACCTAAGTTTTTGTTTGCTATCACACAATTATTGCACTTTAAAATCGTTTTATCACAGTTTCTGGTCTCGTGGTTCTCTCCGCATTTTGCACACACAATATTGTTCTTGCAGTCTGCGGCTTTGTGGTTGTAACCCCAACAATTATAGCATCTTCGGATCGATACATAATCATATACCAAGCATCTGTCCCATCCAATATTCATTTTTCCTCTCTCCATTATTTGCTTATACTCCTCTTTCTACAATTCTAATATTGCTTTGTAACTGATGAAGTTGTTCCTTTTTACACTTAGTATTTTTACACAATTGACGTCTCCAGCAATATTATTTTGATTCTTAATAGCTGCTTCCAAAGCTCCTTTTTCCCATTGCTCCCTCATTCCACTCACTGTCACACATGGTTTTTTTAGTTCAGGAACTGACACTTCATATTCATTTCCTAGTTTTTGCTTAGCCTCTCTTTCCAAGACCTGTCTTGATTCATTGTCCTCACAATTTATAATCACCATACCGTCTTTTTTATTGACTACCCCACTCACTTTCACTGCCAATGAAGCTGGATTTATTTTGTTTTTAATATCTTCTTTCGTTTTTTTGTTATCCTGTGTCACTTTTGGTCTAACTATTACCGGCGGTTCATTTTTCAAAGATTCCGCATATGATGGCGTTTTATTTTTGCTATTAACTTTTTTAATCTCACTAATAACCTCCATTTTTTCATTACTTAATTTATTCATTCCAACTAAAATTTTCTCAATGTTCTGATTTTGTTTTTCCATTTCATTTTTTACCGTATTGTCAATTAAATCAGCATTTTTTTTCACTTTGCACATTGTCTAATTTTTTTTCCATTTTGCCCACAGTTTCTTGAAAGTCCACAAATACTTTAACACTCTCCGTCTTGCACTTATCCATATATTCACACATCTTTTTTATCTGGTTTTCCTGTGTAACTTTCATACTGCACAATCTTTCCATATATCTGCCTTCTATGGCTTCCAATAGTTTTTTTATTTCATTTTCATTCTCCTTCAATGACTCTTCAAAACCCTCTTTATATTCTTTCAAATAATCACTGTTCATTTTCATATTATGTTGCATGTCCTTGATAGCATCATCAACGTTCTGGATATACTGCATGCAATCATCGCAGACGAATCTGATCATGCTTTTAGAATCAAGGATACCTATCGTATACTGATCCAATCCACAACACTTCACTGTAGGATGATATAATTTCCCACAAACGCCTTGACATTTTAGACCCGACTCCCCTCTTATTGCCGTTTTGCAATGACTACAATGTTCTGGCATTTTTTAAAAACAAGATGTTATGTGCAATTTAACCCATATACCACTCGCTTTAAAAAACCGCCCATGTAGCTTCTCCTTAAGTTGTTTATTACTGCCAACTGACAATCCTGTCAAGTGACAGTTCACTAACAAACAATTTTTCACTTTTATTATTCGTTATTTTTTACGTTTCACGCAAGTTTTCTTGAGAAAAGTTAACTTTAAAACAAGCCTGCTCGTCCAAATAACGAAAATAACACGTCTCCACTTCGCATAAGTCTCTAATTTCACTATATTTCAAATTAATTTCGCCTCGATGTTCACTACACATTCGCGCGTTTTGACATTCGATTCATTAGGTTTTATAAGAAGGATGAGGAGGACCCTACCATGGAGGGAGTCCGAGCCCCTCCTCTGCCGACACTGTTGAACAGGTTACTAATAAACTGACCAGTCCGGCAGCGGAAGCGGAGTTGGAGGGCTGTTATCCCGCTAAAGAAGCGCGGTACCCCGTCTCTGCCGAAACTGCATCGATCAGTAATACACCGACCACAGCGGCTAAGGTAGAGGCGGACGACTGCGGTCCTGGAAGGGCCCCGCTTCTTTCTCACTGCAACTCGGTCCTAAGATCTTGACATGCCAGCATAGGACTGTCGGACCTGGATCTATCCAGCGGACTCAGCAGCCCATCCGTAACTGATGTGTCTCTCGAATCGGATACGGATGAGGCTAAAATCCCTGTGGTGAAGGTAATTGTAGCAATGATGCTGCGGAAAACGGATTGGAGCAAATATAGGAACAGTGTGAAATCCTCCATAATTAATAGGATCCATGTTCCTCCTACTAATACAAATGAATTAGATAACATGGTTGAAGAACTCACTAAGGCTCTCAACCGGGCTATGTCTTTCTCCTGTCCAATAAGCAAACCTCGGGGCAAGCCTAGACCACCGTGGTGGAATCAGGAGATTTTATCTCTGCGTCAAAAATGCAGGCAGCTCTTTAATCAGGCCAAGCGATCCCGCGAAGCCTCTGACTGGGCCTTATACAGGGTGTCTGTCGGAAAGGTATACTACTTTGTTTTGCCGCCATTTTGGTAAACATTAATGTTTACAGTTTATATTTGGCAGTGGTGAAGTAGACACGTGGAAAAATTATTATGGAAAAATATTCGATAAACCAACGTGTTTTAATCGTTAAAACATTTTATCAAAATCAATCATCGCTTACTGTGAAAAAAAAAATGAAAAAATCATAATGAGTGACGAGGCATATTTTCATTTAAATGGATGTGTGAATAAAAAGAATAGTTGATTCTGGGCAATGGAAAACCCTAAAACTATTCATCAGTCACATTTGCATTCATTCAAAGTTACAGTCTGGTGTGCAATTTGGTCAGGAGGAATCATTGGACCTTACTTCTTTGAAAATGAAAACGGCGTAACGGTAAATGTGAATGGGGAGCGATATCGTGATATGACTGAAAACTTTTTAATGCCACAACATCGTGCTTTGGACTTTGGACTTGGATTGATTAACATGTGGTATCAACAAGACAGTGCCACATTGCATACAGGCAGGATTACAATAGAATTACGGCGAGTTCTCTTTCCACAAAAAGTTATTTCAAGAAGTGGTAATGTTGATTGGCCTCCACAGTCGCCTGATTTGACTGCTCCGGACTTATTTTTGTGGGGATATCTGAAAAGCAAGGTTTATGCAAATAAACCAGAAACGCTTAATGAAATACCGCGTGAAATGCGTTTTTTTTTTTTTTTTCTCCGAGGTAGGTGGAAATCTTCTATAAGACACTATGAGGACGTGCTCATAGTAGTGTGAGATTTTTACTCACTAAAACCACCTCCATCAAATTTCTTTGTACTGCAACTAAGTTATGACTTATCAAGCAATTTTTTTATCACGAAGTTTTACACGTTTGGCAGGCAACATTCCGGCGAAAGTTCCTGCTCGTTCCGCAATTTTAACGCGGTTGATAATTATCGGGCTAGGTCCGAAGGTCTAGTTCGTTGCAGACGCCGCAATAAATTTGTTTCATCGTGAATTTCACGGACCGAGCTATTAATATGTCGATTTCTATGCTTTCAAGCGCATATTTTCGTTTCGTCCTTAACGGTGGGAATTCCGAGGTCTCTATGCTATGGAGATCTTCATTTCTAATGTATTACGGTGCACTGACGAATGATCTTAGCACTTTGTTTTGAAAAGTTTGTAAAATGTTTAGATTTGTTTCGCTGGTACAGCCCCATAACTGTATACCATATGTCCATACAGGCTTCATCACTTGCTTATAACGGGTGATTTTCTAGCTGGTTTGGTTTGGCAACACTGGTTTTGACAGCTGACGTGTGTTTAGTACCTTGTGTCACTGTCAAACAGCTTCAGTTTGGTTTGCAATTTAACCATGGATCGTCTTACAAATGAACAACGCTTGCAAATTATTGAATTTTACTATCAAAATTCGTGCTCGGTTCGAAATGTTCATCGCGCGCTGCTTCCATTTTATGATCGGCATTCTCGACCTTCTGAGAAGTCTATTCGGAAGATTGTGACCAAATTTCGCACCAAATTTACTTTGTTGGACATTAAACCACCAACACGTTTACGTACTGTGCGTAGTGAAGAAAATATTGCGGCCGTATCAGCTAGTGTGACAGAAGACCGCGAAATGTCGATTCGGCGCCGTTCCCAGCAGTTAGGCCTTTGTTACAGCACTACGTGGAAAATTTTGCGGAAGGATTTGTGCGTAAAGCCTTTTAAGATACAGCTTGTGCAAGAACTAAAGCCAGCCGACCTACCACAACGCCGAATTTTTGGTGAATGGGCTCTTGGAAAGCTGGCCGAGGATCCGCTTTTTTATCGAAAAATTGTGTTCAGCGATGAGGCTCATTTTTGGTTGAATGGGTACGTAAATAAGCAAAATTGCCGCATTTGGAGTGAAGATCAGCCAGAAGCATTGCAACAGCTACCAATGCATCCCGAAAAAGCCACTGTTTGGTGCGGTTTATGGGCCGGCGGCATTATTGGGCCATATTTCTTCAAAGATGATGCGAATCGCAGCGTTACTGTCAATGGTGAACGCTACCGAGCGATGATAACAAACTTTTTTTTGCCCGAAATGGAAGTTCTTGACTTGCATGATATGTGGTTTCAACAAGACGGTGCCACATGCCACACAGCACGCGAAACAATGGCGCAATTGCGAGGCGAGTTTGGTGAACAGTTAATTTCACGTTTCGGGCCGGTCAATTGGCCGCCTAGATCGTGCGATTTGACACCATTAGATTATTTTTTGTGGGGGTATGTCAAGGCTAATGTGTATAGGGACAAGCCCGCTTCGATTGACGCACTGGAAGCCAACATCCATGCATTCATTCGTGAGATACCGGCCGATATGTGTGAAAGAGTATGCCAAAATTGGACTCAGCGGATGGACTACCTGAGACGCAGCCGCGGTCAACATTTGCATGAAATTATATTTAAACATTAAATTGCAAGGTTCAAACTATCGATTCAAATAAATATTTCATTCATTTTTTCGAATTTTTTGTGTTTTTTTTTTAAAAAGTTCTAAGCCTCTTAAAAAATCACCCGTTACAATAAAAGCTTGTTCTCGAGGGTAAGCTTGGAATATTTTCCGAGTAACCAATAAAGTTCTCTATATTTGATTTTAAGTTCTTCGCATTTTTTCTTTACATGCGGTTTCCATTTTAATTTGCTGCCGAGAATCATTCCGAGATATTTGGCCTCGTTTGCAAATGGAACTTGTACCGTATTTATAAATACAGGCAAGTTTATTTTTATATGTAAAATCCATGTGGACCGATCTCGTTTCGTTAAGAGCGATCCTCCATGATTTTGTCCATTCATAGACCCGGTTAAGCGTGCCTTGTAATACTTTGTTTGTTTCTTTGGTCGTTGTACCCACTGCTAGTATAGCAGTGTCATCGGCAAAAGTAGCTACGGTAGTACCTTCTATCACGCGTAAATAGCAGGTACAGGAGAGGCCCAAGGACCTCATTTATTTAAATTCCGAATATTCGTTTCCGTGTTTGACATGAAAGAGTCTATTCTCTAGATACGATTCTAGAATTTTCTATAACCGTTTGGGGAGAACTTGTCTTAATCTGCACTTGAGGCCTTCATGCCAAACCTTATCAAATGCTCTCTATTACGTCAGTTATCCGATGCAATTGATCGATTGTCAAATGTTTGCTTCTAAATCCGAACTGGTGGTCGCGTATAGGACGGTTTTCTTCTATAATTGGTTGTAAGCGTCTGAGTAATATCCTCTCAAAAACTTTGGAAATAATTGGAAGAAGCGAGATGGGTCTATAAGACTTTTTTTCATTCGGTGGTTTGCCTGGTTTTAGAACCATTATGACTTCCACGATTTTCCATTGAATCGGGATGTATTGTAGTCTGATCGCGGCGTTTATAATGTGGAGAAGCTTAGTTAATGCTCTCCGAGGTAGCATTTTTAGGAGTTCACCCGTGATCAGATCATAACCCGGAGCTTTTTTTGGGCTTAAGTTTCTTTATTACTTGTCCGAGCTCGGTGAGTGTAGCGTTTATTACTATATTATTTTCAGATGTTCGTCTGTCTGATGCATAAATATTACCATAAAGCGCTTGACCATCGAACGGCTTAAAAGTTTCTTCTAGATGAGCGGCAAAAACATCCGCCTTCTCTTTGTCGCTTTTTGCCCAAACACCTTGGGTTATCTTAATAGGCGGCCCTGCGATCTTCGGTCTTTTGTGGCTTTAATAGCCTTCCAAAGCGAGTAATTGGATTCTTTTTCAGCTGTTAGGCTTTCGAGGTAATTTCTAGCCTCGTCATTTTTAAAATCTATAATCGACTTTGTAAGCGTGAAATGTGTGAGAAAGTAATTAAAAATGTGTTCAAAGAGGCTTGCATTTGTGAGGCTAACAGAGGCGGACATTTACCTGATATTGTATTCCAAACATAATTGCCGATATCAAATAAAAGATTTATCAATATAAGATACATTATCTTTCATTTAAAACAAACAGACAGTCCTGGGAATTGAGAAATCGATTGGCGAATTGGTCAACCAGTTGCTCACCAACAGGTTTATCAACTCAAAGCTGGGCGAGGCATCGGTCCGGAGGTTCGTTAGTAGGGGTACGCCTCACGGTGGTGTAGTCTCACCTCTTCTTTGGAACCTAGTAGTGAATAAACTACTACTAATACTTTTCTTCGCCATAAGGAGTATACAATGGTTGCATTCCTGGATATAGAAGGCGCCTTCAACAACGTTACAAAAGGTTACAATGTGATTGCCTATGCGGACGACGTTGCTATTGCCGTCTCAGCAAGGAACCTTAACACTTTAAAAGAAATTCTACAACACGTTCTTAAGAAGCTAATGAAATGGGCAAACAGTTGTGGGTTGGGCGTAAGCCCTCGCAAAACTAAACGTGTCCTCTTCTCTAGGAAATACAAGATTCCACACATTGACGTTCTCAAATGAAGCTAAATACTTAGGCCTTATTTTTGATAGAAAGTTAACCTGGAAGCCTAACATTCAAGAAAGAGTTAAGAAGGCCACTGTGGCACTTTTCTCTTGCAAAAAAGCCATAGGGAACAAATGGGGCCTACAGCCCCGCGTCACTCACTGGCTATATTTCTCGGTCATAAGACCAATACTCACGTACGGTGTGGTTGTCTGGTGGACTGCTGACTGACTGACTGACACTGTAGTGTTTTTCAGGCGAAAGTAATGGCGATAAAAGAGGTCTTATCTTGGCTAAGGGAAAACGTGATATCTGCTAAAGATATCCGTATCTTCTCTGATAGTCAAGCCGCTATCAAGTACCTGGAATCAGTCTCCACGAATTCTATAACAGCCCAAGACTGTCGTTCGTATCTCAGAGAGATGGCGGAGCAGTTCAACATTCACCTTTGTTGGTCGCCGGGGCATAGGGACATTCCAGGTAACTGCAAGGCTGATGAACTCTCCAAACACGGAACGACAAAACCTCTGCTTCCAATTAAGGATTCCTTAGATATTCCAATCGCTACTTGCAAACTCAAAATAAAGCTGGACGCTGGCTATATGTATCCGTTATCAGACCTATACTCACTTATGGCGTTATTGTATGGTGGACTGTCCTCGAAAAGGCCATCTATTATAATCACCTTAGCCGCGTTCAGAGAACGGCATGCATATGCATAAGTGGAGCCCTTAGAACCACTCCAACAGCGGCCATGGATGTAATGTTTTACTTGCTACAGCTAGGCATCTATTGCAAACAAGTGGCTGCAAACGCACCACTCGGATAAAAGCAATTCGTTTATGGACCAGTCGCCAAACTGGTCACTCGTCTATCGAGATACATTAAAATGCATTCCAAAGGAAACTGATTACACCCTCCCTCAGTTTCAATTCGAAAAGAACTACGAAACCTACATACCCCTCCAGGAGTGCCTGGGAGAATGTTTCTATACAGACGTGTGTGACCGCAAGGGTACTTCTTCTTCTAGAAAGGGAGGTAACGGGCGTAACATCCCCGCGGATGCTAGTTACAAAAAATCCAGAAGCGTCTGACCCATATTGGGCGGCTCCCTGGTCAGCGTCTGTTCTCCATGTCAGGAGCGGGTGTTCAAAAAATAACAAAAAAGTTTAGACTTTTCACAAAAGTTAAAAGCAAATTTGCAATGAACCAAACAGAAGATATAATTACCTCAGGTGGTAGGCCAGTTACTCTGGTAAATCCACCCTCTTCGGAGGTCGGTTCCATGGATTCTGGGGAGGACCATTTATTGCTAAGCATCAACCCATTTGGGAGAAGTAAAAGGGTAGAGAGAACACCCCCATCCAAAACAGAAGGAAGTAATGAAACTTTGAAGTCTAAATATTTAAAAGCCTGTGATGAGAGAGACGGTATTAAGCAACTGAAATTGACACTGCTTAAGGAAATAAATAATCTTAATTAAGAGTTGCAATTTTTGAAAGAAGAGGTCAACAACCAAACAAAAAAAGCGAATGTCCAACCTTCCGAGTTCTCAACAGATGAAGAGGAACTAAGAAAAGAGACAGAAGGACATCGTCTCAAGGGGAATAGAAATAAAAATGACTGCATCCCCAAAAGTCTCACCAGCAAAAGAAAACTGCACAGTCACTGTGTATGCTTCAAACAAAGAAAATAAAACACAAAATCCAACCAAGCCCCCACCAATTATCACGCTGCAAGTAAATAAGTATGAAAGCTTGGCCAAAGTATTGGAGGAAAATAAAATTAAAGCTAGTACAGCGCTAATAAACAAAAATGACATCAAAATCAATGTAGTTGAAGAAGAGGGATACAGACACCTCTCTAAAATATTAAATCAGAAAAAGGTACAATGGTATTCTTATGAAAATAGGCAAACCAGACCAATAAAGGTTGTAGTGAAAAGACTGCATTATTCATGCTCACCCGAAAGCATAAAACAAGAGAAGACAGAGGCTGTAAAATCTTGGAAGTTGTAAATATGCTTAAATTTAAAAGCAAAGTAACGGTACCAATCTTTACACTCAGTTTTGAGCATGACGAAGATAAGAAAAAAGTTTGTGAAATTAAAAACATACTTGGGATGCAAGTTGAGATTCATACCCTACGTAAATCGAAAAAAGTGCCCCAATGCAAAAATTGTCAAAGATATCGGCAAACACATAGATACTGCAGCTCAAACCCGAGATGTGTAAGATGTGCAGGAAGTCACCACACTAAGGAATGTAGGAAGAAAGAAGATGAGCATCCTAAATGTGTAAACTGCAATGAGAACCATCCTGGTAGCTACAGAGGTTGTTTAGTTGCAAAAAAAATCCAACTTGCAAGGGACGAAAAGCAAATGAAACAAAAAAAAAGCCCAAATAAGGAAGCGCAAAAAGTCAAAAAGGACCTACAAAAGAGCCCACAGAAAGAAAAGCCTTAAACTATCTAAAAATATATCATCAAATAAAATAAGCTTAGAGAAAGGACCTGACCTTCAATCAGATCATTCCCCTATACTCTTAACACTTGGCGATAAAATAATAATAAAAGACCAAAGCCCAAGGCTAGTTAACAGACTGACTGTGGGAACTACTTCCGACATAAGTTGGAAGAAAGTATCCAACTATCATCAGCTATTTAAACAGAATATCAACTAGAAGAAGCAGTGCAAATATTGACGCTCAGTATACAAAAAGCTGTGTGGGCCTCAACTCCCAAAACAACAAAAAAGATCAAACAAAACTCTTATTCTTGCGAAATATGTGAAATTATTACAGAAAAGAGGAAAGCTAGAAAACGCTGGCAACAGACAAGGGCGCCAAGCGACAAGACCACACTGAATAACTTAAATTTTAAGCTCACAAAAACTGTAAGAGAATTCAATAATGAGTCTTTGAAAACTTACCTCACAAGTCTCACAAATGATGTTAGTACCGACTACTCGCTCTGGAAGGCAGTAGGAAATGAACAGGCCAATAGCACACATTCCGCCAATAAAAACCAGAGAAGGTATCTGGGCGAAAAGCAGCCAAGAGAAAGCAAACACTTTTCCTGAGTATCTTGAAGACGTATTCAAACCATATGAAGATAAAGGTTATCAAGGACCCGAGGTAAGGTGCGAAGAAGATAGACCAATTCTACCGGTAACAGCTAAAGAACTTGCCAAAAAAATTAAAGAAAGCATAGATATAAAAAAGGCCCCAGGGTTTGATTTGATTACAGGAGACATTTTGAAACAATTACCACGAAAATGTTTAAAAAAAAAACTAGCGCAGACTATAAATGCTGCATTTAAATTTAGATATGTGCCAAGCATGTGGAAAGTCGCGGAGGTAATAATGATACCAAAACCAGGCAAACCGGGATCATGACGTAATCTCGAATGACAAAATCTCGAATGTTAAAAATCTCGAATTTTTTTTTTTTTAATCTCGAATGCAAAAATTTCGAATGTACAAAAATCTCGAATGTACAAAAATCTCGAAAGACTATATCTCGAAAAAATCTCGAAAATAAAAAGTGAATTCGAGATTTTTTTTTTCTAGTTTAAGAGCTAAAATTCGTATAAAACATAAAATTGTATGTTCTGTTTATTAAATAATTTATTCATCTTTAAAAAACAATCACAAAATATCAAAATTTAACAAAACAAAAATAACAGATAATTCATTATAACAAATTAATCATTTCAAAATCGAATATATACATAAATACAACTAACTAAACAAAGTAAAAAAATATCAAAACAATACAAAAAAAAACTCATAAAAAAAAATCAATAAATAAAATAAAAATAACAGCTGATAACTAGCGGAGCGCCCATCATGGACAATGTAGGTACTGCACGTAGTGATTGTTGTTGAGAGAATAGGCGTTTTTTATTTTCCTCAGATGACGTACGTATAGAGGTTATTGATTTTCATGCATTACAACAACTATGGGTTCATTTACAATTGTTGTGTTGCATGTAAACCAATGATCTATATTGATTACCTGGGGAAAATAAAAAAACAAGACACCTAATAATTGTAGCAATCTCGAATTAATATTAATTTTTGAGACAATGGTAACATTTTGCGCGCGCAAATTGTTACCATTGTCTCAAAAATTAATATTAATTCGAGATTTTCGTTATTCGAGATTTTGGTTTCTAGATTTTTGCTTTCGAGATTTTTTTAATTCGAGATTTTTTTTTCGAGATTTTTGCATTCGAGATTTTAGCTTTCGAGATTTTTTTTTTCGAGATATCGTAGGTAACCCAGGCAAACCACCTAACGAAGTTACCTCATATCGCCCAATATCTATTCTACCAATGTTTTCCAAGTTATTCGAAAAAGTGCTGGTAAAACGTCTACAAAAAATAATAAATGAAAAATTGCTGGTCCCAATACACCAATTTGGATTTAGAAATAGGTAAGCACTCTACCATTGATCAGGTGCATGGAATCACAGATAAGATTGAAAAAGCATTTGAAGAGAAAAAAGTGTGTTCTGCGGTATTTCTTGATATAGCACAAGCTTTTGATAAAGTCTTTCACAAAGGACTGATACACAAATTACAAAAACAACTGCCGAAGCAGTACTCGACAATTCTTGAGTCTTATATATCAGATCGATTTTTCAGAATTAAACAAGATACAGAATACTCAACATTAAGAGAGATTAAAGCTGGTGTACCGCAAGGCAGTGTTTTAGGGCCAGTGCTATACCTTTTATTCATTATCGATCTGCCTGAAAGCGGAGAAACCACTACAGCAACTTTTGCAGATGATACTGCTGTACTTGCTGTTGGAGCATATGTTGAAATAGAAACAAAAAAGCTTCAAACAGCAATAAACAATATTTCAGTATGGACTAAGAAATGGCAGATTAGATTAAATGAACTTAAGTCAGTCCATATTAATTTTACGTATAAAAGCGTACCACACATTCCTGTCTACATAAACAACAATGTAGTGGAGTATTCAAACACAGCCAAATATCTAGGCATAACTCTAGATGCTAAACTGCGTTGGAAAGCGCACGTAAAAAAAAAGATGAGTTGAACATGCGATACAGTAAAATGTATTGGCTTATTGAGAGATATTCATCCCTGTCCAACTACAATAAGTTATTGCTATACAAGCCAATCCTCAAACCAGTTTGGACCTATGGTCTCCAATTGTGGGCATGCACATGCCAAACAAATTTACAAAAAATTCAGGTCATCCAAAATAAAGTACTAAGGAACATAGTCAATGCACTTTGGTACATGCCTACATACGTAGCGCTGAACTTCATAGAGATCTAAATGTTGAAATGGTTGAAGATGGGTTAAGAAAGTTGTTCGAAAGCACAACTCCTATTGATGTCACCTTAATTATCAAAAATTGTGTTGCGTTCTTTAGTACTACATCTGTTTCGAGGAGGTACTGGTTTGCACCACCTAAGAAGCAAAGAAAAAGAAAAAAGCGAACGTAGAATGGTCTTTATTTTTGTCTGTGATCGCGACAAAAGTGACTTTAAACAGTTCTTCAGCTAATGTTTCAAGTTTCTTTTTTTACATAGAAAGCGTAACAATGAAAGTGTTATCTTATAACAATTTTAAGTTTTTACATTTCATTTTATATTTTGTATTTTAGGAGATTGTTGTAAAATGCTCTAGGCTTTAGCTCAAATACATAGTTATTTTTGTTGCTGCTGCGAACAGCATCCTTATAAAAGGTATGGTCGATTTTCAACCACAAGCGAAACTAGTATATAAAATAAAATTTATTTTCTCTTTTGTTAATATAAATTGCCTTGACCCTTTAATTTTACTTTGCTCTTAGTCAACAGTGAGAATTTACTTCATATAAGAAGGAAATTAAAACCACTCAGAGTTTTCGAAATTTATTTCCCACCTTACATGGGATTAAAGTCCACTTCACGAAAGTGGTTTTACTTCCCACTAATTGGGAACAAAGTCCCTCAATGGACTTATTTCCCGGGGACTTATTTCCCTGCACTGCAATTTTCTAATGTCTGTATTTCAATGCAGGGATAAAAGTGCACATCCATAATGGTGAATGTTTGTCTATTGGAATCTTCTGAAGGCATTTTAGTTAAAAAAAGAAGAAGTTATATTACATAAGGCGGTGTGGTTTGATAAAATATTCGATGTTAATGAAGTTTGTAGTTTTGTAAATTGATCATTTTTGAACTGTAAATTGAATTGGTGCAGCTGTAATAAACATTTAATAAATACTAGTTTAATATCCAAATATCTCAACTGCATCGAAAGTTATAGAGTGGTGGTCTAGGTTCAAATACCAGCACGCGATATCTCGAGATCGGGAAATGTAATGATGTAAAATGTTTCGTTGCAGTGGACTGATTTGGCTGGTGCAAGTTCAAGACCCATAATATTGTTACGATAATATTATAGGTCTATATATTTATCACTTAAGTCAAGAGCTTTTATTTCAGCTTACAAAGGGAAAATATTTACAATTTTGTGATGCATCTAAATAAGCTATTCCATGTATTCACTGCGTCACAAACCACATCTCTTGAACACAAAAATAATGCCATCAACAAACAATTTATCACCACCCAATGGAATTCATTATAAACGCTCACCACAGGGTTATGGTAACAGCTCCTAGCTCTACGCACGACAGCAAAAAACAACCGATTTCCCTCCAAGTCCACATCAATCTTTATCTGGTAATAATAGTTCCAAATAAAAGCTGGTAAATTAACCTATATACACACATCACACATATACAGCATGTCCGAAAGTAACACCATTTTGACACACGTACCTACTATACCGACTTGTCGTCGCAGTCAGCTGTAAACGCTGGATGAGTGTATATTTGTGGGCAAAGATCTGCTTCCATTAAAGGAAGGGTTTCCCTCCTGACAGCTTCAGTACTCATTAGAAATGACCGATTGCTTCTTCATCGGCGTCCTCTCCCACAATCTAAGTAACACAAAGACGCTCCGGGGACGGAACCGTGACTTTTTATCACCTCATAAATCAAATAGACCGCACGAAGCTCGTAGCGTATAAGACAGACGATTCGTCCATATACTTGCTTACGATTATACGGTGTTTAGATTGATCCCTCTGTCTCTTAGTGGAATGTCTGTCGGAGTCTTTATCTTCTCCCCATTTAGTCTGGATTTGTAGTTTTTAGTTTTTTGTTGTCTTAATTGGATTTCATGACAATTGTATCTACCAGACAGTCCAATCGTAATCTGTTCTTCGTTTTCATATTAGCTTCTTTTCGGGATTCCAGTTTAATTTTTTTTTTTAGTTTTTGAACTGATGACCAAGAGGATTAGAATTCCCCGTGGGCGTGCTAAAAAAATGTCAAATATAATTCAAAGGGAAACGAAAGTCTAATATGTTTGTGAACTTGTGATGCACTTTCGAATATTTTTTTTACAAATATTTAATGAGATACCTTCTCTGATGCCACTTCTCCTTTCCCGAATTCCACACAGAGAAGAATACACTTTGGTATGATTTATGTTATTAGCGCCGCAGATGATGTGGCTCCGTTGACTGGGGCTTTTAGGTAGAAGTTGATCTTCGTATTCCAGGAATAGAAGATTTGTAGTTTTCTACTGGCCATAGGTTTCGCCTCTTGCCTGTTTTCAATGGCTCAGTGGAACGTGATGATTTCCTGGAAGGTGCATTACTGCTGTGCTCATGCGATGACACAACTTTGTGTTTATTTGAAGTGAAATATTGAAGCCGCAGCGTTTTTTTTTTGGGGACTGAAAGCGCGGTGGGTAGCCGCCAAAGTCAAGGTTGTATTTGGTCATAAATTACCGGATTACGATTGTTGATGAGAGACTTTATGACCCTTTTATAGTAGGGAGAGAAGAACTCATTTTGTTTTGTTTATGAAATGACTGTCAGAATTGTCAACATTTTCAAAATGTAATTTGAAGCTATTGGACGAGACGCCTACCTGAAATGTTGTTTAATATGATTAATTAGGTCGTATGGGTAAAAGCTACCTAGCATTTGCTTTGAGTAAATGATTCTAGCAAAGTAAAAGCACCTAGCAATGGATTGAAATCAACATGAATAAAAATTGTCTTTGCTCCTCTTAGTTCGAAAATTCAAACTGAGCATTTATACATTCAAGAATGCAGTTTTCTTAAGTCGGCTATATTGGTCTGGATAAGAAGTAACCTGAACGCAAAAACTGTAGATTGGTCGGGAGCGTCACTTTTTCTACGTGAAACACATAATTATGTGAACTGTCAACTTAGTACTCAGTCACGAATTTCTTGACTAGATTTCTCGACTACCTCTCCATAAACGTCAACTGAAACAGCTGCTCATATGACCGATTTCAGCCAATCAAAAAGGAGATACTTCTAGTCAGACAGCTGTCGAACTTACTTATATAGATATTTGAATGTCCACTGTCCACTTTCCTAGCAATTCCTGTCAAACCTGGCAAGTAAATTTATATTTTATTATACCTGAAAGTCCAATGTCCAGCGATTCTTGGGGAAAAGTATTTATATTATATTTATATGAAACTAGCTGACCCGGCGAGCTTCGTGCCGCCCAAATTCGTTCTTGTAATTGTAGCGTTCTATGTAGGTCTTTATAATTCGCTTGTTTGCAGTTCAGTCTGTTTTTTATTCAAAAGTTATATTAAGTAAAATAGAAATAAGCGCCGGTCAACCTTAAGATTTTTTACTAAAGTGATTTACGATACATGAGGCACATGACATATAAAGCCGAGAAACATGGGAATTCAAGATTGATTCCACAAAGTTCTAGCGATTGTCCTTGCGACTAATTAATTGTCTTAGCGAAACGGGAAATTGGTACGCTTAAATTAAAGTACCAAATCGTTCTGAATAAGCGGAATCCGCGGAATTAGAAGCCTTTTCATTTACCCCTCAAAATCGTCGCTTGCATGTCATTTGATTTGAATCAAATCAACCGCGATCCGTTACAAAATTTCTGTGGATTGAGGTTGCGCAACAAAATTATAGCTGAGCCGACTTTTAATTTCAAATTGGGAGCGGCAAGCCCAAAACATCTTTACTTACTTACTTACTTAAGGTGGCGCTACAGTCCGGGGTGGACAAGCGCTTTAACCAATACGCCTCTCCAGTTAGCGCGATCTTTGGCTAACTGCCTCCAGTTGCGCACTCCAAGTTGCTTGATGTCCCCTTCCACTTGCGCGCGCCACATAAGGCGAGGTCTTCCTCTACTGCGTTGTCCCTCAGGGTTGGAATCGAAGACTCTCCGGGCCGGAGCGTTGGTGTCCATTCGCTCTACATGTCCTAACCATCTTAGACGATTAATGCGTACTTTTCTGACCAGGTCGATGTCGCTGTACAGCTCGTAGAGTTCGCTGTTAAATCTTCTACTCCAAGGCCCGTCAACGAAAACGGGACCAAAAATCACTCGAAGAATTTTGCGTTCGAAGCTACCAAGAAGATCCTCATCCGTTTTTGCTAGGGTCCATGCTTCTGCGCCATAGAGCGTTACAGGGATTATGAGAGTCTTATATAGAATCTCCTCAGTGCTTCTTGATAAGCCCTTACTAATCAATTGCCGTCTTAGGCCAAAGAAACAGCGGTTGGCAAGTGTGGTTCTTCGCTTGATTTCTGATGTGATGTCATTGTCAGAGTTTATAGCGGAGCCGAGGTAGACAAAGTCCCTAACTACCTCAAAGTTATAGCTGTCTATCGTTACGTTCTGTCCGATTCGTCGATGTTGTGTGTCCCTTCTTGTTGACAGCATATATTTTGTTTTACCCTCATTCACCACTAAATCCATTTTTGCCGCTTCTGTACTAATACTAGCGAACGCTCCAGTAACAGCTCGCTGTGTTCTGCCAACAATGTCAATGTCGTCAGCGTATGCAAGTAGTTGCACAGACTTATGGAAAATTGTGCCTCTGGTGTTGGCTTGCGAGTTTCGCACAATTTTCTGAAGAATGATGTTGAAGAAGTCACATGACAGCGCGTGACCTTGTCTGAATCCTTTTTTGACATCAAAGGTCTCGGTGAGATTGTTTCCGACCTTTACGGAGCAGCGAGCGTTCTCCATCGACATTCTGCACAATCTGACAAGTTTGGCAGGGATGCCAAAACTAGACATGGCTCTGTATAGCTCGTCTCTATAAATGCTGTCATATGCGGCCTTAAAATCGATAAAAAGATGGTGAGTATCGATCTGGTATTCTTGGGTTTTTTCCAGGATCTGCCGTAGTGTGAATATTTGATCGGTCGTGGACTTACCGGGCCTAAAACCGCACTGATAAGGACCTATCAGATCGTTGACGAATGGTTTCAGGCGTTCACACAGTACAGCAGACATGATCTTATATACGCAGTGTTCAGGAGACTGATGCCTCTATAGTTGGCGCAGTTTAGAGAGTCTCCTTTCTTGTGGATCGGGCAAACGGTGCTGAGCCTCTATTCATCAGGCATACTTTCGTCTGACCAAATCTTGGAGACGAGTTGGTGTATGCTCTCTACCAGGTCATCTCCATCCGGTCCAACAGCCTTGTTGGATTTAAGTTTAGATATTGCTATCCTCACTTCATTTTGGTCATGTGGACGGAAATATTGGCTTTCATCGTCCAGGTTGAATGGTTCGTTCTGCGTGACAGCGGAATTTGTGTCGTCTTCGCCGATTATCAGTCTGCAGAAATGGTTTTTCCATGTCCTCAGTACCGACTGTGACTCTACTACAAAATTTCCTTGTTCGTCTCAACATTCTTTTTATAAATAAAAAAATAAATAGTCTACGCAACAGGTCCGGAGGGACCCTAGGCCTAGCTTCTCACAACCATTCGTTTTGTGTGAGTTTTTCATTTTTGGAACGAATGGAAGGGATCTACAATTTTATGCCGACTCCAAACGGATAATTGAGAAGCTTTTCAAGACAGTTATACTCTCGGATGTTTGTCAGACGTTCGCGAGAGGTGGCGCAGTGAAAAAAAACCCTTAGTTGGAATTTGGGTTTTTGCGGGATTCGAACCTCGACCCCTCGCATAGTAGTCTGACACACTAACCACTAATCTACTGCGCCCAAACAAAATTATTACTGAGACGATTTTAAGTTTCAAATTGTGTGGAGGCAAGCCCGAAACATCCAAAGAATTTAAAAATTCCGTGGGATAGTTGGCGGCTTCGTTTTCATCCATCAAGGAATCGACTGATTTGTATGAATGCAACTCACCAGCGATTTGGTTTTGAATGACGAAATTCAAATGAATGACGACGTTCTTGTTTTTCGCAGCCAAAATTGCTCTTACACTCAGCCAATCATGGTCAATATAATTCTGAGCGATATTCGGGAAAACATTCATGATTAGTTCTTCCGGTGTCGTTGTAAAGTTGCAAACATTTTGTGGAAACTCAATCAGGCCGGTGATTAAGTCTGCTGGAATCACACCATTGCCCATCGCTAACAATTGCCTTGAGAACTCTGCAGCGGACTGGTCATTTTGTAAAGAGACTCGCATGTTTATTGTCAAATGCAATTTCTTGACGTATCGCCATAAAGCAGACGCCTTCAGGTAAGCATTCAATTTATCTGCCGGAGTTGATCTCGAAATGACAGGCAGCGTTTGACGAAAAACGCCTGATAGCTAGATCATTGCTCCACCGTAAGGTCGCTTATCATTACGTTAATCCTTCAAAGTACGATTCAGGGCCTCCAATGCGCGTTTGTAAGCCATTGTGCATTCGTCCCATATGATAATCTTACATTGCTGCAGTACTTTCGCCATCGCAGTGTTCTTTGAAATGTTGCATGTAGGTTCATCATCCACTTGCAGATTCAATGGCAATTTCAATGCTGTTTGACCGCCTTCTAACAAAGTAGCCGCTATCCCAGAAGAGGCTAGGGCCAAAGCGATCTCAGATCTCGAACGAATTGTAGCCAAAATAAGTGAAATCATGAATGTATTTCCAGTTCCGCAATTTTCGTTATCGACTGCTTGCATCAATTCATCGTACACTTTCTTCTTTTATTCTTGATTCAACATTGGCACATTTGTTCGAACAGCTTGACTCAATGCGATTCGACCGAAGTCCATTTCTCGCTCCAATTCTGGATTAAATGCATCTTGCATTGAACGATTTGGCTGTGGCATCCCCAATTTGCACAACAAATTGCCACTCATGAGCAGACACATATCCTCGATCAAAATCGCACATTCCATCTGACATCTCCAGTTCATTATCCGATGTCACAGTACGAATTCGATGCAACTGACATCTCCTGTTCATTATTCGATATCACAGTACGAATTCGATGCAAAATATCGTCGGCCATATCATCTTTGTATAATCAAAGTATCTACTTCATTTCAAAAAGTTACTTAATGTAACATAGTAAACATAATTTTTTAGAACAAACTTTTTAGGTACCTATAGGTATTTAAAAAAAAAATTTTTAAAATTGTTGACAACAACAATTTAGTTGGAAAATAATTAAAATAATTGACAACAACAATTGCTTTTAAAATTTAAAATATTTTTTTTTGTATTTGAAGTGTCACTACTCAATTTCTATCCAGTTTCTTTTTTTTTCAAAGTGTACAAAAATGAATTTATTGGAATAGCGGCTGCACCTTCTTTCAAAAATTTATCATACTAATATATTAACCTTCTCTGCATGGTTTATTAACCAACAAAAAAAACTAAATCAAAATCGGATGTGTGTGGCAGTCGGTAGGCTGTCACACACACATTTATCAAGTTATTTTTATATATATAGATTATTTTTTTTTTATTAAGTTTTATGTAGCTCCAAAATTTCTGATAAGGTGAGTGTTGCGTTGTGTCTGAAGTTGTTTTTTGGGTACAATTATTTGAATATTTAGTAATTCCTATGAGATATTTCTACCTCATAAGATAATGTTGGTTCCTACAATCTTCTAAACATTTTTAGTAATATCGGGCAAGATGACGATGACCGTTTAAGATCGCAAGCGTATAATTATATTATTAAAATGATTAATGGACATTGGCCAAGTAAAGAACTTTGGTAAATGTGAGCAGGACTTAATACGAAAGGTACGAGCAAAGCCGGGTGGGTACAGCTACATATAAAAGAGGATGACGTCCGTATGTAGGTACACTCATAACTCGGGAACGGATCGTTCGATTTTAATGATTTTTGGTTTAAATTCGCGTGGGCCCAAGGAAGGACATACGCTACTTTTTTCGTGAAACAAAACTTTATGGGGATTAGTTGAATTTTTGAATTCTTTGGATGTTCCGAGCTTACCTCTACACAATTTGAAATTGGAAGTCAGCTCAGTTATAATTTTGTTGCGCAAGCTCAATGCTTTGAGGTTTTGTAACGGAACGCGTTTGATTTGATGGTGAAGGATCTGAAATTAAATGTCATGCAAGCGAAGGTTTTGGGCGGAAAATTCAAAGGCAAACATTCTCATTTCGCGGATTCCGTTTATTCAGAACGATTTGCCCTTCGTATTGAAGTATCTTGATTTTCCCGTGCGTATCGCTTTCACTATTTATTGTTAATGTTACGGTTTCATTGAAGTACATCGACATTACTATACTTCACTTTTTTTCCATTGTATTTACTTTCTATGAAAAGATCAAATCAAAACTAAAAAAATCGCGCGATTTTTTTAGTTTTATTTTCTCAAATTATCAAAACCTAAAATTTTGTATTTTTTTTTTTCGCCCGCGATGCAAAGTCTGAGCCCTTACATAGCATTTGCAGTGATTATAGTCTCACTTTCCATTTCCCCGAAAGTAGCTTATAATATTAAAAACTCAACTAACTAAGAAACCAGTTACTAAAATGCTTGCATTGTGTTCCACAAATTGTTAGTAAACTCATTGTTTTTTTTTTTTTTTTTTTTTTTTGTAATTTTAAATAATGCGTTTGACTTTCTTCTGGGAAAATCTGTAAGCTTATAAAAAAAAAAATTGTTGGGTGGGACATAAGGCCCAACATTTTTCTTTGGGACTTATGTCCCGATGGTGTGGGACATAAGTCCCAAATCGAATTTGGGATTTATGTCTCACTCAAGTGGGTTATAAGTCCCAAAATTAAAAATTGGGACTTATGTCCCGGAGACTTATGTCGGCGCAGGTGCATTATCCCAATCGTACCTAAGAGTACCTAAGAGATTATAGCAATTGTATTTACATGAAAAATTCAGTATACTGTATACTGCAGGGACATAGGTATAAACCCAACCAACTACTCTACACGGATATATACTTATTGCCAAATGTTAAAATCTCCCAAAAATAGCAATTAATATTAGTTTCTTTGACACATTTCTACTTTTGGTAAATAACGTACTATTTCAATTAAAGACAAATTATGAAAGATAATACACGCACTGTTTTTTAGCCAAAAAAATAAAAATGTTTTTAACATTTCACTTAAAGACACACGTGTTGTTTACTTCAGTAGATAATAACAAGAAATTACATGCATGAATGCGGCATTGGTGACGCAGATTGAGAGCTTAAGCTGAAAACACCGGAAAACATAACTTTGCAAGCGATGTGCTGATTAAATTTTTCCAGTAGGATTTATTCCTCTATTCAATTCCAGTTCGAAATTGGCGGACGCCAGACTACAAGGTAAGTGCATCTGTTCGGCAGACATATTTTGTATTCGTCGGCATCGCAAAAAGGACATTACGAAAATTTCAAAAGGGGATTCACTTTTTTTCAATTGGATATTCATAAATAAAATAACCATTCAGCCACTAGTGGGACCCTTTTCAAAAGAAGCCCCACAAGAGTTCCACAAAATTCATTCAGTGTAAAACCAATTTAAACTTCTCCCACAGGCTACATTGATCAAATCAGAACCCACTCACAATGTTCGTAAACCACAACATCTCGGCTTACAACGCAAGCACAAAATAACAACAGGGAAATTGAAATCTTGGCGGGCACGCGAAGTAGTCATTAAAAATGCATAACAAATTACCACTCTCCGTCTTTCGGCTTGACCGCACTTACCTCCACAATGGTCCTTAAAGTCTTCACAGCAGTCGCCCAATTTTAAGCAGGCATGATCGCAATAGCACGGCTTATCACTCAGATCCTCGATGATCGCATTAATTGGTGCCTTCTGGACGACACATGATGAATCACGACCGGTGCAGCACAATTGCGCCTCGCGGCAGGATCCCGCCAGCACCACATTGTGCGGCGACGACGTAATCCACAAAAGATTAATGCACAAACATATGAGGGTGCTGGGATTTACTTCCACAATTTTCATGCTGATTCCAATTGAATATCCGCTTGATTAGATTGAACGCTGAGTTATCCTTTTTTCTCAACACTCACTAAATTGCACCGCGCAGCGAAATTGATAAAAAAAAAAAAAAAAACATAAACTTAAAACCACTAGATAAAGGACTTTTATTGCTCGCCTGCACTATTTCCTTTTACTGAACCAGCACTAGAAGCTTTAACACGAACGACCGCACACTAACCGAAAATGGACGCAAAGGCTAACAACACCCACGTAGAACACCGGAAAGACAAAACGGATGGGATGGAATTTGTATGCAATTTTTCCTTGCAAATGATGACCGTTTGAATGATTCCTACAAAAAGCGCGAGTAGGTATTTAAAATTTAACACACGACAGCATGCAGAGACGCAACACGCGTTTAAGATGATTTAATTTAATTAAAATTTGTTCAATAATCTTTCGCGTAAATGAAAAGTTTTTTACAATCAACAAAAAGTAAGGTTCTCGCGGAATTCCTTAGACGCAGACGTTTATGTGCGGCGTCTGCAACAATCAGTCGACGAATGTTTGGTAGTCGCTGCTTGGATGTTGGTTTTGTATGCGATGGAGTTTCGTAGCCAAAGCCAACTCAAGAATGCTCCTCTTTGGATTGGATTTGGATGGAACAGCAAGCAGCTGTGCTATGTAATGGTGTTGGTGTTGTGAGTATTGGATTTGGATATTTTATTATATGGACAAGACATGGGGCAACTACAAAGCTACAAACGGCGGGCGAGTAGAATGTAGAACTCATTTGTGAAGAAACGTGCTGAGAATTGAGTGGTTTTCGCTTTCGTTTGGAGTGAAAATTAAGCCTGAAAACAGAATATACCCGTTGGTGGTGAATTGTATATGGTAAAGTTTTTTGTTGTTACTCTATAACATAGAAATTCGTATTGACAAATGGCACGAAATTTCAACACACCCCCAAAAAAATATGAATACTTCCGCTGCGGAAAAAGTTGCTGCAAGCGTTCATAGAATTTTATTCGTTACACATGTGGATAGTACTTATTTTTTTTTAGCAATAAATGTACTTTTCCTTAAAATATAACGGGTGATTTTTTAAGCGCAGTTTTTAAAAAAATCGAATAAAACACTCAAATTTGCATCAAATATTCAAAATTTTTATTGTAATCGATAAATAGGCCTTTGCCAAAACAAATTATATTAATCGCCTTTTAAAAATATATAATAACCAACCAATAGCATTGAGATGTGTTAAAATGTGGTATACCCGAACTCTATCACATTCCCCCATGGTTGGCAGCGTTTGGCTTTTGGCAGCAATGCTGACGCAGCATTGATTTAATATTTTTTGTATGTTTTTGCATATCAAACGGATTCTAAATTGACAGAACACCGATAGGAAAACAAAATGGCGAATTTGAAAAAAAAAAATGTAGGTGGCCAGGGGCAAGAGGATTGTGAGTTGGGGTTCTCAGTATTGTCTCTGTTTGGTAGGTAGGTATCCAAACCAGAGTCAATACTGAGACCCCTAACTTCGGCCGACTTCCCGTTACCTTGCCTACAAGCTATATTTTTACGGAGTGTCCTCGATTGAGGTTTGCTAGTATTGATACATAGAAATTCGTATTGACAAAAATGTCACGAAACTTCAAAAATTCCGGCTCATCAACGCACCCTCAAAAAATATCAACAACTTCCGGTGTCGGCAAAGTTTCTGCCAGCGTTCATAGAATTTTGTCCGTTAAATTTGAAATTATTCGTTACGTGTGAATAGTATTTTATTTTAGTAATAAGTGCACTTTTGCTGAAAATATTTATGAAAAATTATTATACTGCACAATGGTTGTAGGAAAATACAAACATTTTGAGCAATTTTTCTTCAGTTATTTAAGGAAAATTTACTCATAAAATCGAAGTTAATGATATTCAAAAGCGGAAAATACAAAATACAAAATTAGGACACACCTAATATGTTTCTAGTATATAAAACAACTCTTTAGATAGTATTATTAAGCAAACAAATTATATTAATTGTTTTTTATCTTAAAATGTGGTATTCCCGAACTCTATCACATTCCCCCATGGTTGGTAGCGGTTGGCAGCCTTGTTTTACATTTTTTGTATGTTTTTGCATGTCAGACGGATTTTTAATTGACATGACACCTATAGCAAAACAAAATGGCGAATTTAAAAAAAAAAAAAAAAAACTGAGGGGGCCAGCAGCAAGAGGATTGTGAGTTGGAGTCTCAGTATTGTCTGTGATCTAAAGAATCAATCTGAATTGAGTAGGCATAGCATAGTTTCACTTGCAATATTTGTTGTTTGTATAGTTTAAAACAGCTGCTTATTTGCAACTGAAATTTAAAATATTCTTGGTTCTTCCGTAGAAAGCATTCTTAATGTATAATAACATTCCCTTCAGTAGGTATATTCACAACATGCTCGGCGTTGTTAGTTCCAATGTAGGTTCCCATTTCGAATGCACTGCGGAGTGTTAACAACAGGCCCGTGCAGACAAAGCTCGGGCCCGGGACGGAAAAATGCCCCACCTAGTGAAGGAATTCAAGATTATTTTTATTGGAGGGCAAAAGAGTTTTAATTCCTTAAGCTTAATACACTGCTGGAGCTAAATTTTCACTCCCATACAAAATTCTCTCCAAAATTTAGCTGAGCTTAATAGCAAACCCATTTAGCCGAGTGGTACGTTGCTTGAGCTTGTTTCAAAATGTTCTTTATGTAGGTATTTGTTAAAATTTATACACATTTTCTCAAACTAAATTTTGACAGATGATTGTGAACTGTTGTTCTGATTCGTTTTTGTGTTGCGAAGAATGGGAAAAGTAGGCAGGGATTAGTTTTTTTAATTAATACATCGACGAGGAGTAGATTCCAAGAATCGGAAATGGTTGAAAACAGAATATGTAGTGTTGAGTTTTTGAAGTAAGTTATTTTTAAAGAACATCTGTTCTCTGTGACACTTCTCCGCGGCGTGATCTGAGTCAAAATTTAGCTGTGATCTTGGCTAATTTTTTGAGAGAAAAGTTGGAGAGCAGATAAAATTTAGTTTAGCTCGAGCAGCGTACTAAGCTTTACATGTTAAAAGTTCATTATTCAAATAAATCATTGTGGTTTTTAATGGCCTGCATGGAATGAGAATAGAATTAACATTTTTGCCTTGTAAATAAGTGTCAATCATCCTTATTTTATAAGCTACTAGCTGTTCAAACCCGGCTTCGCCCGTGATAAAAAAAAAAAAAAAGAGAGTGTGCTTGTGGCCACACACCAAATGTGGAGCTTCTTTCTTCTTTTGATTTTGTTTGTTCTTTCAATGGAATGGATAAAAGTTGGTATGGTGAGGGTGCAAGAACACCCCCCCGTATGACGTAATGATCCGAGCGACCGCGAGAATGCCGCGCCCTCCTTACCTGTGCCGAAGCTACCCCTGTGGTTCGACCCTGGCTAACAACAGGCATTTCAAAAATAACAATTTAGGCAGAAATGAAGTTTTGCTTTCTTAATTTCGGCAACTAACAGCTGCCTATTCGCCCATGACTCCTTCACATATAGGAACTCGCTGTCCACAGCCATAGCAGCACGAAGAGTAGAAGGAGAAGAAGAATTATTTGGTCACACTTTTCCAGAAAATACTCGGGAATGCCTCTAGTGGAAATTGATTTGATTTGTAAATTCTATAATTTGTTTTTCCATCACTTCTGGAAATTTTCCGAGAAATAATGTTAGTCCATACCTTCCTGAAAATATTGTAGCATCTACTTATTCTGAAGGTTCATCCACTTCGTCGTTTTCCGATACTTTTTTATCAGAAGGTGACCTTGGATTGGATGATGATTTTAAGGACAACGGCAAAACATCTCCTCCTCGAAAGTCGAAAAAAAAAACTAACACAATCGAGGAATTGCTGAAAGAAGCCAAACAAATTTCACATAAGAAATGCATTTCTTGAGGCATTGAATCGAGTAAATAATTTACTTTGCCGCAATGGACTTATTTTTTGTCGCCAACTTTCTTTGCTGAGTTCATCTTCATCCGATATTTGATCGACGAAATTTGAAATTACTGTCATGTAACTTTACAAAGTTATGTTTTCTGCATTTTCTGATAGACTACATTTAACGAATTTGTCACTTCGTCAGCACTCGCCTCCTTGCCGTTAGAATTCCAAATGTATTTTCAATGCGAACACAAGCCCTGGATAGCTTTTTTATTAAAGTTTTCCTTGTCATGGGGAAGATTCCATCCAATATATGGTCTCATTACATATTTTTTAATACACCTCCACCGCTTTGATTTCCTTATGATCCAATTTCAACGGCAGTAAACATTTATTTGCTGTCAAAGGCTAGTAGAACAATACAAAGGCTTGTAACACAATACTAAAATATTATTTAGTTGAAAGAAAGGGATCCAGATTGGGAGGACACTTTATTTGAACATGTTTCCCATCAATAGCACCTACTACATGCGGCATTCCAGTCTTCTCAAAGAATTCATCTGCAATTTGTTTATATTCTGCTTCACTTAGGACTTGGGGGAACCAAATAAATTCCTTTTAGTTCATCACATATACGTACAAATAAAATATGTATAAATAAAATTATTTGACGTATTGTAGAAACTCCCACACGGAAGGACCAGGCCAACATTAGCCGGCAAGCACAGTGGCCAAAATATCTGAATTTTAATGAGTAACTAAATTGGTATTTTTGTTATTCATTTTTTGTTTCAAATACAAAAATAAATAAATAAATAAGCCAATCTGCATTCTGGACTCATACTGCCGAATAAAGTCTTTTTTCTGTATTTTTCTTCAATTAATTGCAGAAGTAGCATAAATAAACTCTTTAAGTTCCATTTGCATAGCTTTCCTGAATTCATCAGAATCAATGGGGCATATTCATAGTTATTCAATAAACCTGGGTCTAACTAAACTCGAATCTAAAGTTAACCCACAGGTTAAACAGAACTGCTATTCATAAAGAAATTGGCAGCTCTGTTTAATTAGATCCGAGTCTAACGTGTATTCTACTACAAATCTATTACATAAATACTTTCTGACAGCAAAAAGTCAAAAGGATTTAAAACTTGTAATTTGCGTTTTGTTGTGGTTCTGCTAGGTTCTGGAGTTTTTTGTAAATAAAAATAAGGTATGCATTTTAGTGCAAACATAATTATGTTTTGTGATACGAACAAAAATTATAAAAAATTAAAAAATAAAGCAAGAGAACAAAACTGGTCGGAAGCAGAAAAGGAAATGCTGCGTGAGTTGGTCCGAAGGCATTTAATTGTTGTGGATGACAAAAGAAACGATATCAATATGATTAAAAAAAAAAAAAAAAAAAACTGCATGGATAGATATTCAAATAAATATGAAAGGGATCTATGCGGGTTCTGTAGCGCTCCAGTCTTCTAGTTGATGGTACCATAGCAATATCCTCCAAAATTTCAAAATCTTCCGCAATGTTGTGATCTACCGACATTTTTCCTTTACTTTCTTTTAGTAATTTATTTTCGCGATACGTTAATTTATTTATTGGAAACCAAATGTCCCAAAATTTGCAAAATTCTTATATTTTCTGTTTGTCTTTTGATGTTTAATAGAGTTAAAAACAACTTAAACATAGGTTCTATCGTGTTTAATGTTAGACCCGAGTTTTTCGTTTAGACATGAGTTTAAATTGTCTATGAATTACATAAACTCCGGTTTAGTTTAGTTATAACATAGTAATAGCTTATCAAAGATTTATGAATATGCCCCATTATCTTTTATAAATAGAGAGAGTTTATTAAAGAATCCATAAAGTTGTCTTTTATTTTCAGTATAAAAGAACCGAGCCCATAATGCGAGTTATTTTCTTCATTTCAGTTACATAATTGGCACGGGTACAAGAAATTCCAGTACAATTGGTAGGTGGTAGACCGATAAAAGCAATACAATTTTGCGAATTTTATTGTAGCTATTTTTCAATTTCTATTTTCAACTATTATAATGCCAAACAAATTTCTAAAAACACATCAAACACATCAGCTACTTAGTCGGCGAATGACAGTAGAACATCTGTTTTACTTGAAGTACTACATTCTTCGCTGCGTGCACATGTGTTTTAGGCATTAGACCATTTTAAACGAGAAAAAATGTTTGCTCAGGCATAATGTAAAACCGCCCTAACATTTTGCTTAAATATCTACACTCAACCCATTATGATTTAAGTTTCTAAATACAATAATTATTTATGTAAATATGCATAAAAAGCCCACAACGCCATTCGCAGCAATAAATCCAGCTATATGGACAATGCCTGGAGCTAAATTACAGTACAACCTCGATTCAAGGATATGATTTGCAGGTCGCAGGGTTACAGTATTAAAGAAAGTTTCCAAAACCGGAGAAAGACACAAACACTTTAGAAATTAATGTTTATCGCAACGTGAAACTTCTTCACGCTGAGCGTTAGTCATTTTTGAAAAAAAAAAAAAAAATGGAACTCTTCTAAAACAAAGTGAGTTGACATCAGCGGACTCTTAAATCGTATTTACAATGCGATTTGAAAATATTCTAACAAAAAATACTTCCAAAGAGCGAAAACCGTAAAACATTCTTTTAGTAGAACGTTTTTGTTTTGTACTGTCACCTGTCTCTCTTTCAGTTATTGTTTTGAAACAAAAATTTACTTTGGTAAAATGTCCGAACCCAAAGAAAACACCAACAACAATTGAAAGTGTTCATATAACCAGTGTTGGGGAAAAAAATACATGTATCTAATATAATATATTTTTATTTAACATTTTGGTGGTTCTGGTGTTCAAAAAAAAAATGTTTGTCCCCCTTTTCAAACACTTACGAATAATAATAAAAAAATGTAAGCAACACAGTACTGAATTTACCAAGTTAAAGTTAAAGAAACAAATCACAACTTACTTACTTACTTACTTAGGTGGCGCTACAGTCCGGGGTGGACCTGGGCCTCAACCAATCACAACAAAAATCACAACAATGCTCATGAAAACTGCACGAAAAATATAAAAAATGTGACAAACAAATTACAAAACAAAATACAAAATTGTTGTTTTAGATAAAGTAATAATTTTTATAAAATGTATTTATTTTTAGAAATTAATGTCCCGCCCCAATGTTGGATTCCCCTAATTTTGTATTCTCTTTGATTTAGCTGACTAGACTAGACGATGAGTTCAAATTAACAAACGGTAGCGGTCGTATGTATATTATACACGAGTGTGTCACGGCATCTAGAGTCATGTCAAACAATTTTTTGGGAACATTAAACGAAGGCGTATTGAATCACAAAATAATATTATATGGCATCAATTTCTTGTGAAAAATAACAGCACTCATGTCACATATTATGATTGGAGTACCTCGCTATGCAAAAGTAAAACTCTCACTTTATCTCACTCAAGATATAGGTAAGCCACATTCCGACATCCTGCGCAACTACAAGGCAACAAATGTATTCTCCGCGCATAGCACCGGCAACCAGTGTTACCACTAAAACAAGCAGATCCGGTCAAATCTGACCGAAGGACCAATTTTCAGTTTTTTTTAGATTCGGTCAAAAAATCCGGTCAAAACTTAAAATAAGAATTTTTGAACAGAAGTCCGGTCAAAAATAGAATAAAATATAAAACAAAAATTAACTGATATTATATTATAATTATTCTTTATTTTTCCAAACTAATATTAAACCTACCTAATTAAACAAAAATGAAACTTTGCATCACAACTTTTTGCAGAAAAATGAACTTTCAATCTAATTCAGTCTTAAAAAAGATTGCTAAATTTATAAGTACATATAGGTAATTGGAAAAAAATGTACATTTATAAATTATTAAAAAATTCATCATCTTCAGCTAACGGAAATTTAACAATAACAATGCAATAGAGTGACAAAAACCAAACTTCAGAGAGGTTTAATTTAATTAAATTTTATTCAAATTATAAAAATCTATCTTTATGTCTAGTCAGAAAACAATATAATTTTGTTGGTCAAAAAAGGGTTTTCCGGTTAAAGAATTTTTTGTTTCGGTTAAAAATTCAGTTCGACCGGATTTCAAAATTCTCTCCGGCCAGGGTGAAGAGTTTTCGGTAAAATATGACCAGAATCCAGTCAGAATGGCAACACTGCCGGCAACATAACAGCGGCACATGTACAGGTGTAATATTTTATAACAAACACTCAAAACAAACCGTCCACTCATTGAATCTTAAGCAAAATAAACCAGCAGCGCTTGGATAAGAGATGAGTATCTCAAAACTCAAATTCTAAAATATATTACTACTGAGGGCATTCCACTCATTTCACTCATCGATTGTTTTGTTTTCTCGTCTTCTTCTGACGAAGGGGAAGTTGTAGGTAGTTATTGTTTTGATTTTGTTTCTTTTAATATTGTTTAGTATTATTTGTAGGTTAGGTATTCTATATTGGTTTTGGTACTCTTTAAACGGCGTTGGGTATGGGTGCGGGTGGACTGGAATATACCTACCTTAAAAAAGTTAGATGGTTGTCAATCAAATGAATCGATAACATTCTCATTCAGTTGTTTTTAGTTTGTTACAGTTACGTGGAATCCGATGTAATTTTTTTTTTCTGTTCTTAATAAGTATTAGTTAGTAGATCCACAAAAAAATAGTCAGGCGTCTGCCTAATTGACAATGTCCAAATTGTCTCTTTTTAATACCAGTTTAGCGAAATATCGATGTTCTATTTATGGTAGAAATATGGCAAACTATCAACATGGTGACGCAAAAGTAGTGCTATGATTTAATTAGGCATTGTATAATTTTTTTTTGGTGTGAACATTGCTCGAGTGCAAGCAAATCACCTCAGTATTGGAGTGATCTAAACGACAAAAACATAGTTTCGAGAAAACGACGTTTAAAGTTTGAATTCGATTAAAACAAAAACCTTCAGTAAGACAACCATTAAACAAATTTATTAATTTAGTGGCTATTGATGTTTACAATAAATACGTCACTTCGATAAAACACACTTCCGCAAATAAAGAAAAGACAAATGCACAACCTCGCACAAAGCATCTGGGCCGTATGTTATTCACAGGAAAGCCGCCTCAGCTAAAACCGCCAATTAAACTACAATGCGAACGGTGACCTAAATTTGCCAGAGGGTTTTCTTTGCTTTATTAATTTATTGTTTTTTTTTTTTACTTGAGTATAGCATAAGCAATTTTTATGAGCCATTACCCAATATCAATATTTGATGTATGGACAATAATATGTGTATAAATAGTCGGGCTTTTTGATTAATAAATCGAGTTCATATTCTACGTCCCAAGTGGAACTTCGAAATTGATACAAAGAGTATTTAATTTAACAATATATTAACAACATGAATTATCTTGAAAGAGTTATCGATAACTGGACGACAAGTCCAGCTGGAGGAGATTAGAGTTAATCCCTCCAAGCGCTTAATCGCGAGCAAAGGTCACAGTCCGAAGGATCAAATACCGAACGGATGGGTATCAAAATCCCGGAAGTTTGTCTCCGTGAGTATAGTGGCGACATAAAAAAATACCGTGAATTCAAAGAACAATTTAATTCACTGGTCATAAGAAGTCGGACGTCAAACATCGATAGCTTTTCCTTGCTCAAATCAAAGCTGACTGGGAAAGCACTGGAGGCGATTAACGATCTAAACATGACGAGGGACAATTATCCTATAGCCTGGTCACTTTTGGATCGAATGTTTGATAACCCGAGGCACCTGGCAAAAGTAGAATTAGAGGCTTTATTAGCTCTACCACAACGGCCTACGGTCCCAGGGGATCCCGAATCAATCATTGCTTACTTGCCATACACCAAAGGGCGAGTCGCCAATCTAAGAAAAAATTAAGTAAATGTAGAACAAATCACGACTTACCTCATCCTACGAGGTTTGGACTCCATCAGCCGTGGAAGGCTAGAAGACAACGTCAACTCCAACACTATGCTCCCAACATTGAACGAAATTCAGGACTTTCTATTCAAAGAATACCAGCACCATTTAAGCCAAGATGATCGCCATAGGCCGCTCAAGAAGGATTCCCGCATCCCGTACACCAAAACACAACCCACCGTCGAACAACATAAACCAAAGATTTTAATAGACCTGCAAACATACCCCTATTGCTAGGTGGACCGGTATACTCTACAGTGTTACGACCTGGACTAGAAAAAAGGATGGAATAAAAATAAAAAATAAATAGTTGCGCAACAGGTCCGGAGGGATCATAGGCCTAGCTTCTCACAACCATTCGTTTGGTGTGAGTTTCTCATTTTTGGAACGAATGGAAGGGATCTACAATTTTAAGCCGACTCCTAACGGCTAATTGAGAAGCTCTTTGAAGACAGCTATACTCTCGCGGGATTAGAACCTGAGACCCCTCGCTTAGTAGTCCAACACACTAACACTAAGTCACTGCGACTACAAAAGGATGGAATGTTACTACAAAATACTTATCTCGGTAGATGGATTGTATCTGGAGACCCGGGAAGCGGTATTGGAAATCAAACTTCAGTTTACACAACGCTTTCAGAGTTAGAAGCCAATTTAATGGATTTTAGGGATATGCCCGCCAACAAAGCAACCAAATAGATGACGTGTACTTCTTCCAAACCTCCAATCCAGACAAAATCAAGTTCACCGAGAGAGGTTTGTTATCTGTAGCCGCATCGCTTTACGATCCTATGGGTTGGATCCTTCCAGTAATTATGCTTCTCCGAATAATGATCCAGGAATTGTGGATGCTTAAGTACGATTGGGATGATCTGATAGATATTAGGAACATTTTTACATCTCAGTGACATCAAAATACCGCTCTGGATCGGGGGAAATATAAACACTACCATCCAGCTTATTGTATTTTGCGATACCTCAGGAGACGGATACGCAGCAGTAATTTACAGCCGAGTAAAAATGTGTGTAAAACACGTGAACGGATCAACCCACACCATCCGCCTTCTTGCCGCCAGAGGTCTCGTCACTCCACTTAAGACTAGAGCAAATAAAGAAAGCAAATTATGCACGATCCCTAAGATGGAGCTTGAAGGAATCGTACTCCACACGGAACTATACAGTCAGGTCAGAAGTCAGCTTCACTCTCCTAATATCACTATGATCGCGTATACCGACAGTGAAGTTGCCCTCGCCTGGTTGCGAAATAATAACGAAATCAACAGAAAATAATTTGTAAAAACAAAAGTCAACAAAATTCGAAAAATCATCAATCCGGTGGATCTCCACTACATCAAATCTGCTGAAAATCCGGCAATCCGGTCGCGCGGACTTACACCGTGTCACTTGGCCAACTGCCAGCTCTGGGTCACAGGCCCAGCTTGATTATTACACGATCAGTTAACGCTCACCCCAGTCAAGGAAACAGGGTTCACCATAAATCATGCCACTAGAAACGAGCCAGAGGAAGGCGATTTCATCAAAAGGTTTTCCTGCCTTAGCCATTTACTGAGAGTCATCGCCTATTGTCTTCGATGGGCTAGTAAAAAGGAGACTCATCTAATCGGCCGACTCACCGCGGAAGAGATATCCAACGCTAAAACGAAAATATTCAGATTTCAGCAGCACCAAATCTTTGGAACCGAAATAGCACAATTCAAAAAATCAAGATCTGTTCCAAGTAGAGGCTGGCTAAGCGGTTAAATGCCAATTCTTTTTCCAGATGAAGGTCTTCGCGCAGGGGGAAGGATTTCCCTTGCCAACTTACCAGAGAGCCAACGGCATCCAATCATATTAACTAAATGCCACTTAGTCGATTTGATTATCCGCCAGACTCACCTCGACCACCATCATAGTGGAAACTCTCTGACAGAACACCTGATAAGAGAAGAATTCTGGATTCCTGCAGTGAAGGCACGAGTGAAGAAATATTATATCCGGAGCTGTCCAGTATGTATCAGATGGAAAGCTAAAACCATTCAACCCGCACCCGCATTTAGCAAAATCGGAGTCAATTTGTGCGATCCATTTCTTATAAAAGCCAGCGCAATCAGGTTCGAAAATATCATCAAAGTTTTGCTGGCAGTCTTTGTTTGTTTGGTAACTAAAGCTGTACATTTAGAAATCTGTTCGGATCTAAGCACCGATATGTTCCTAGTCCTAGTCGTTGGTCCTCTCCGATAACGGTACAAAACTTTATCGGAGCTAAAAGAAAGATCAACAAAGAATGGGTCAAAATCACTAAGCACATCAATGAGCGATTGGCGATCCATAAAATAGTTTGGAAACTTAACCCACCATTAAGCCCCTACATCGGTGGATTATAGGAAGCTGCCGTAAAGTCCATGAAGCATTTTATGAACAAAATGTCCGGTACCACTAACCTAACCTAATTTAACACACTTTTATGCCGCATTGAAGGGACCTATCCTAAATAGCAGACCCTTACATCCGGACTCGATAGAAGCCGAGAAGGTACCTATCCTAAATAGCAGACCTTTACATCCGGACTCGACAGAAGCCGAAGATGACCCCACGCTTACACCATTTCATTTCATCACACAACGCAGCTTCAAGAATTCCGCAATCGATGCTGGTCCCCCAACTGTAGCAGCAATTTTGGACGCGGTTCCAGCAGGAGTACCTTCACCATCTATATAAATGGTTTTCCAATAAGAGGTGTTATTTTTTGAGATAAATGATCGGATGTTTATTTCATAATAAAGAGGAAGGTATGCCTAGGGTTGATTCGATCCAAGTAAATACGAGTACATACTCGATACTTTTGGATTATATACAAGTAAAATTAGTATCGATACATTTCTGATTCGATTAAAGTAAGTATCGAATGATCAAAATTATTATTATTACTCTTTATGCGAAAATACGCTTGCCCTTTATCTGTATGAGTGTGTTTCTGTATTGCTACAATGTACATGCTGTACACGGTACACCACGTTAACGTGCGAATTAGTATAGTAGTTTGTTTTCTCATTCTCATTCATTTGTGCATAACCAAAACACCAATATATACACCTGAAATCATTTTCATTTCAATACAGTACTCTAGCACTCTCAATCCCATTTATAGTTCACACTCTATCTCCTTCAAACTCATCCAAAATACACATAAGGAATTTGCATATTTGGTGCTTTGCTCACACGTGTGAGCTTGTTCCATTTAGCTATTTTTGTAGTGCAGTTGGCTTGTCAATTGTCTTTGTCATTGTCATTTAGACATTTAAGACCAATGTGCATCGGTATCTCCTATCTCCTCTATCCCAATTTCCTTAATGCCCGCGCTGTGTAATCATATGACACTATAAGAGTAGTCACAACCTCTTTAGCGCGTGTGAACTATAAAAAAAAAAATATATATATACGCAAGCGCAGTTCCTTGCGAACAACTTTTTTCCAAAGTAGGGACAATCATCTCCAAGAGCAGAAATCGGCTTAGCGGCAAACATTTGGAATAGCTGATATTTTTGAACGGAATTCCCGAACACGAATTTTTTTTAATTACATTGATTTCAGTTATTATCTGAATAAAAAATATAGTACAAATGATATTTGTGTTGTTTAGTTCCCCCCGTTTAAGTTTGAAGTGATCCAGCCATCAGACCACATAACATTCAACCAAATCGCAAAGTGGCTACCTATGTCCTCGATAGCCTCACGAGTTTTTTATTTGAGGTCTTGAATCGACGCTGGGCTGTTGGTGTAGATCTTATCTTTCACGTGGCCCCCCAGGAAGAAGTTGCAAGGTGTTAAATCACAAGATCTCGGTGGCCAATTGTGATCACCTCTTCGAGAGATAACATGGTCCGGAAACTTATCCCGTAAAAGATCAATGGTTTCGTTGCTTGTGTGGCACGTAGCGCCGTCTTGTTGAAAGTTAACGTTGTCCAGATCAATACCATCCAACTCCGACCATAAAAAAATCATTAATCATCTCTCGATAGCGCAATCCATTCGCCGTAACTGTTGATCCAATCTCATTTTCGAAAAAGTAAGGTCCAATGACCCCGCCGGACCATAAACCGTACCAAACAGTCACACGTTGAGAATGGAGAGGCTTCTCAACAATAACTCATGGGTTTTCCGAGCCCCAGATGCGACAATTTTGCTTTTTGACGTAGCCATCGAGGTGGAAATGGGCCTCATCAGTCAAGAGAATTTTCCGATGGAATTCCGCATCATTTTCATACATTTCAAGGAACCAATAAGCAAAGACACGACATTGTTGATGATCGGCCGGCTTGAGTTCTTGTGTTAACTGAACTCTATAAGCCTTAAGACCCAAGTCTTTATGCAAAATGTAATGACGTTTGTGGAATGCCCAATTCCAGAGAACGACGAGGAATGGACAAACCTGGGTTTTGTTCTACACTTTGGGCTACAGCAGCAATATTCTCAGTTGTTCTTGAGCGACGTGCACGGGTTTTATTCTTCACATCACTAACTTGTCCCAACATAACAGCTCGAATTTTTCTACCAATTTCTGCATTGCGGTCCGACAAAGTGCTTCACGACGACCAAAAAATGCTTTAGTTTTGCGAACTGGGACTGCAAGATTTTCACCATTTTGGTAGCGAATTTTAATAATTTCAGTGCATTGTTAAGGCGTGTATCGTTCCATTTTAAGTAATAACGTAGTTTCTGCTTGTCAAATGTCAAAGAATAAAAGCTTCAAAAGTGACAGCTACCGAAATAGCGGGTCATTCACAATAACACCTCTTATTGAAAAACCCTTTACATATCTATACCTTTCAGCTCTTCGGCGGTGTCTTTGAAAAGGAACAGGTCGGTGAAGCTCACTCCAGCTAAAGCCAACCAACCCCTTGGATCGGGCACTGCCTCCTCTTCTGCCGAACCGAAAAGCAAGAAGAAGCGACCCAAGCTCATAAGGAGAATAAACCCCGGAGGCGCTCCGATCGCTGAGGTTGCCTGTGTACTGTAAACGAATGATGCAGGTGCTGAAACCAACTCAGGTTGCAGTACCAGCGGACAGAACTTTGTTGTCGCGGATGGCTCTGGTGGTCTGTGTACTTTTTTTGAAGGCAGAACAGCTAAGGTGAGAGATAGTAGGCTGTCCTATAAGAATGCTGCTGTCTCCTCTTTGGCAGTTCGTATAGGGAAAGCAGCCAATGATAATAGCATGAGGGATGCAGAGTGCAAACACTGCAAAGCTCATCTTTTGGAGCTTGCAGTGGAAACGAATGCGTGCATCCAGTTTGAGGGCTATGAGTTCAAGGACTGAACCTTCATGGTGAAGACCTCCTCGCAGCAAACCCCTGAATGGGTCAGCAGTATTGTGCCGAAGATCCCTCCCCTTGGGACCACAATTTTTGAGGTCTACAAGCCACCCAAGCTCACACGCGCTATCTGCTGGATCCCTGGGAAACTGGGGAAATCGGCGGATGTGCTAAAGCGTTTGCACGCCCAGAACCCTGGTCTCGACAGAAAAGCCTGAATTGTACGTTCTCACGGGCAGAGCAATAACCGTCACGATGGAGATGGTAGCTCTCTGGTTGTGAGCATAGACATGGCTTCTGCCGAGACCATCAAGTCTAGGTACGTCATGCGTCCCTATCTGCATCTTGGTAGGATTCATTTCCATTTCAATGCCAAGTAGTGCAAATAGTGGTCGTAACCCAGAGTTTCCATCCATTTTGTTCACTCAGATAAACCTACAGCACTGCAAGGCTGCTACCGCTCTTTTAAGTAGGAGGCTTGCTGTAAGTAGAACAAAGAATCGCATAACATCAATCCAGGAACCATGGGTGTGGAAAAATTGCATCTGTGGCCTTGGTGAGCTGAGCGGTTCGCACAACCTTAATACAATAGGCTGTCCGAGAGACCTAGGACATGTCTTGTTGCATCGAAATTCCTCACGGCAGTTACAATCAAACGGTTCTGTTGCAAAGATTTGGTTGCTGCAACTATTACTTACCATGCAAACGACAGTTAGGAAACCTTTGTCGCCGCATCGGCTTACTTTCCCTATGACTCTTTAACTCCTCCCCCACCAAAGACTGTTGTTGAGCTCGTAGAGTACTGCGAGTCCAAAAAAATAGGTCTTATCTTATGTTGCGATGCTAATGCTCAAAACACTGTTTGGGCCAGCAGCAAATGCAATATACGAGGAGATCGTCTTCTGGACTTCATCTTATCGTCTGACATTACCATCAATAGTGTGGGTTGTCGACCTATATTTGTTACAGCCAGGAGACATCAAGTAATCGATGTTACCCTGTCCAACCGGCATTCCAAGACTATCACGAATTGGCGGGTATCACCAGATATCACTTTATCAGACCACAGATACACCGAATTTCAAATCTTCTGTGAAGTTTCGCCTTTGCTAGAGAGGAGAAATTCGAGAAAAAAAAAACTGGGCACGTTTTGGGGAGGATCTTGGCAACTCTGTTAAAGCTCCACTAAAACTAAGATCGATACAGGGGGTAGAGAGGTCTGCTCAGGATCTGAGTAGCACCCTTATCCGTTGCATCGGACACTAGCGTGTCCAGTTACAAAAAACTCCTGTAGAAAACCGGTACCTTGGTGGAATACCGAACTGCAGTGCATTCGCAGAGAAACCAGGAAGCTCCTAAATCGGTCTTTAAAAACCAACTTAGAAGTAGACTGGAATCTATATCGATCGAAACAAAAAGAATTTAATTGACTAATTCGTAAATCGAAAAATGACTCTTATAGGAAATTTTGTGAGGACCAGTAGACTTTTTTTTTTTTTTTATATACTTCTCCCGGGAAAGGCGAACCTATAACGCTTCAACAGCGCCCCAAGGTGCTTGCAGATGTATGTTTGCTCTGCACTTAAATTGCTGCAAATTGTAGTCTTCTGGAAATATATCCACAGGAAGCGAGTTCCAAAGTTTGCTTGTCCTGTAACAGAAGGAGTTTTGGAAAGTTGATGTCCTCGCGGTTGTCAAGTGTACTCTATGGTCATGAGCATTAGCAGCCTGTCTTGTTAAAGTCCTCAAAAGGGACAGACCAAGTAAACTGGAATCGCTCCAAAAATCTGATGGTACCTACACTGAGACAAAGGCGGAGACTTTTAGTCTCCTGCTGGAGACTCACTTCCCAGGAAATCAGGTTACTACCGGAAACGGTGGCCACTCCTGAATTGTCAAACACCACGCGGCGTAGCTGGTATGTTGCATCCAGAGTAGTGACGGATGAGACCATCAAATATGCAATTGCATCGTTTGAGGGTTTCAAGTCACCTGGTCCTGATGGCATCTATCCTGTTATGCTGAAACAAGGTTGTGGTCAGTTGATGCCGACGCTGAAAATAATTTTCACCGCTAGCGTGGCCTTGGCCTACATACCTTCTCCTTGGCGTATGGTTAAAGTCGTATTTATACCAACTGACTACTGACTGACTACACTGTCGCCAAAAGTTTCAGACCCATAAGTCTGTCCTCCTTCCTGCTGAAAAGTTTGGAGAGACTGGTTAAGCTGCACGTGCGTAATGTCGCTCTTCGATCGCACCCTCTTTCAGAGATGCAACATGCCTATCAGCGCGGAAAGTCCTGTGAAACTGCGCTTCCTTGTTGGTAGGATTGAAAGTGCTCTTGATCGGAAGGAGTACGCGTTGGGCATTTTCATCGACATTGAGGGTGCTTTTGACAATGCGACTTTTGATAGCATGTGCAATGCAGCCAGACATCATGTTATAGATGAAACATTGTGTTGTGGTCTGACTCAGCTTGTGTTAAAAGGTGTCACTATTACGATCTCCGATGAAGTCAAATATCTGGGAGTAATCCTTGATAGAAAGCTTCTTTGGTCCAAGTATGTCGAATCGAAAACCGATAAAGCGCTGTCAACTTTCTGGCAGTGTAAAGGCGCTTTTGGCAAGATATGGGGCTTATCTCCTAAAAGGGTCCTTTTGATCTATACGGCAATGGTAAGACCACTCCTCTCATACGCGTCGGTTGTATGGTGGAACAGGCTTTCACGGGAACGTGTTACTGCCTCTTTTGCCAGACTTCAAAGAACGGTTTGTCTCGGTTGCACAGGGGCCTTCCCCAGCACACCGGGCTCCGCTCTAGACGCTATGATGAACCTCCGTTTCATCTTCATCTTCCGTTGAAGCTTCTCTGAATATCACCTCCGATCTACGATCCATTGACACTATTCTCGAAGACTTCTCTGAATTTTGTAACCCGTATTGACCATGATCATTTCATGTCAACTGCAATATCACAGCCTAATCACCTTCCTCGGCGGGAATTTTGTTTACAATAAATACCTCACTTCGACAAAATACACTTCCGGAAATAAAGAAAAGACAAGAAATGCACAACCTCCCACAAAGCATCTGGGCCGTAGCCGTAGGATATTCACGGAAAAGCCGCCTCAGCTAAAACCACCAATTAAAATATAATGCTAACGGTTACCAGTGATGCCGGTTTTTTTTTTTTGCCGAAATTCCCCATTTGGGGGAGAATTTTTACAAAAAATCCCCATTTCATATCCGTTTTTTCCCATTTCATTCATTGAAGAAGAGTAGGTAAATATGAGTTTCTAATAGGTGTATTTTTTTAATAATTTATTTTCTTTTATTCAGACACTAGCTGACCCGGCGAACTTCGTTCCGCCCAAATTCATTAATGTAGGTAATTAAATTAATAATTCCGAGCTTTCGCTTCATTCTGCTTCATGTAATTCGGTCAATTCAAATTTTTTATTCAAAAGTTATATTAAAATTAAATAAATAGGTAAATAAAATCAAATACTTGTCGGCCAACGTACCGCTCTTCCACTGAAGTGCTTTATGGTACAGTATAATTTTTGTTCTATTTCTATTATCGGGTGCGTACAAAGCGAGAGCTTTGCCGACACGTGAAATTCAAGATTTATGCTACACACATCCAGCGATTGTCCTTGCTACTTATTAACGTAAACGATTCAGGGCCTCCAATTGTGCATTCGTCCCATATAATAATCTTACATTGCTGCAGTACATTCGCCATCGCAGTGTTCTTTGAAATGTTGCATGTAGGTTCTTCTTCCACTTGCAGATTCAATGGCAATTTCAATGCAGGATGAGCTGTTCGACCGCCTTCTCACAAAGTAGCCGCTATCCCAGAAGAGGCTAGGGCCAAAGCGATCTCAGATCTCGAACGAATTGTAGCCAAAATCAGTGAAATCATGAATGTATTTCCAGTTCCGCAAATTTCGTTATCGACTGCTTGCATCAATTCATCGTACATTTTCTTTTATTCTTGATTCAACATTGGCACATTTGTTCGAACAGCTTGACTCAATGCGATTGGACCGAAGTCCATTTCTCGCTCCAATCCTGGATTAAATAATGCGACTTGCATTGAACGATTTGGCTGTGGCATCCCCAATTTGCACAACAAATTGCCACTCATGAGCAGACACATATCCTTGATCAGAATCAAAGCTTTGTTGCGCATTTCATCTGACATCTCCAGTTCATTATCCGATGTCACAGTACGTATTCGATGCAAAATATCGTCGGCCATAATATCATCTTTGTATAATCGAAGTATCTACTTCATTTCAAAAAGTTACTTAATGTAACATGAAACATAGTTTATTAGAACAAACTTTTTAGGTACCTATAGTAATGTATTTAAGAAAAAAAAATTCAAAATTGTTGACAACAACAAAAGTAAGTAAAAGGAAAATATGTAATTAAAATAACTGACAACAACAATTGCTTTTAAAATTTCAAATATTTTTTTTTGTATTTGAAGTGTCACTACTTGATTTCTATCCAGCTTCTTTTTTTTTCAAAGTGTACAAAAATGAATTTATTGGAATGGCGGTTGTGCCTTCTTTCCAAAATGTATCATAATATATAAACCTTCTCTGCATGGTCTATTAACCAACAAAAACAACTAAATTAAAATCGGATGTGTGTGGCAGTCGGTAGGCTGTCACACACACATTTAGCAAGTTATTTTTATATATATAGATTTTTTTTTTTTTGTATGAGGTAATGCAAAATTCATATGAATTTAAAACATAAATAATTAATTCACTATACGTTGGCTTTAAAGTTTATATCCAGGTAAAACAAAAATACATAAGTCTTTACTCTTTAATAAAAAGTGATAATAATAAATAGAAATAAAAACTTATTAAAATCTAATATCACAAGTACAGAAGCAATATAGGTAATCTATAAAACACATTGTCGTATATGGTAATTATATACACACAAAGAAGGTAAAAAATAAATATTAAATATAAGTAGAAGGAAAGTAAAATAGGTATACCTATTCAAAGTCTTTCAGTTTAAAATTCTACGAATTCAAGTAAGGTACTGTAAAAACTAATTAAAAAATAAACTACTAATATATTAAATTAAATGAATAGATTTAAAAAGCAGCGTTAATTCATAAATAACAGAGTCCTCCATTACGAGGCAGGTTGAAAGTAAATTATAAATTAAAAATGTACCTACATAAATAAAAAAAAAAATATATATATATATGTTATATCAGAACCACCAACAACCCCTAAAAGAGATAACAACCAAACACACAATGTAACAGCAATCTATATTGTGTCGCTCATTGGTGACAGATCTATTTAATCTGTCCTGCGAGACAGTATAAATAGAAAAGGCAACAAGCCTCAAGATCATTGTTATCGCGGAAGCAACAGCACGAACTGCTGTACTAAATAAAGATCATTTTAAACTAAAATTAAAATTGGTATTTTTTTCTTTCGTGACCTCAATCAAAATTTATACATAAATACAAAAAATATTTAATACTAAGTTATAGAAAATGTTGAGCGGCAAATTAAACGGCGAACTTCACATCTGATATTGAATTTGAAAAGGGGTTGCAGTTAATGAACTGAATGTAAAAATGACACATTTGAGTAAAGTTCAGTTCGAAATACGATTAGAGCTAAATCGCTTACAGCCGTATTAATAAAAAACCCATAACTAATCTCTAACTCATATGTTACCTAGCTCCTAGTTAATAAATAACACATTAGTTAAATTTTCTTATTAATAAATGAAAATAACTCACATAATAAGTAACTAATGTTTTCTCTAAAATAGCTACTTAGAGCTGGCATCACCTAACCAAATTGTACTAAAAACTATTTCATATGTCATCACGGCTGGCTAATACATTTCAATTGTGACAAGTGAACAAAAAAAAAAAAAAAAACAAGAAAATAAAAGAAAATGGAGCAAAAAAAAAAATCAAAACAAATGTAATATGTAAACATTTTCATAGGGTTTTCTCGTTTCTTGTACACTTTTTTTCGAGTTGGGGCGATGGTAACCAAATCCTCCCCTAACATATTTACATTATTCAAAAACACTGAATAACGGTGGGCCATTTTGTTCCCCAATTTTTTCAAATTTAAATTTAATTTATTTTGTCATTTTGACAGGAACCATCTTTCTAATACCCTTTTCACATCGCAGAAAAAAACGCGTTTTCGTCGAAAAATCGAAAATGCATTCACGCCGAAAAATAACTAGTTTTCGTTTGAGGTTTCAACCAGCTATAAGACACTAGTCGTGAAACTTCTGTGTAAACTATTTTGTTTATAAATTTCGATCGCATTAATAAATAAAATTAATTCAGAGCGATATTAGACCATCAATTTGCGTGGAAAATTATTTTAATCTGTGAGTTGTGACATTTATTCAGTGTTTTCGTGGAAAACGACTTTAAACGACTCGTTTTGAAAACTGAAATATGTATGGGAAAACATCTGTTTCCGATGAAGTTTTCGAGAAAACAAGGTTTTCGGCTCGGTGTGAATATCGTAGGTATTAGAGTTATTGACTCGCTAACAGACCTCCTACCGTAAGTTAGTTATGTGATAGTTACGAAGCGTTAGTTATCTTCTAAAAATGTTTATTAATACGAATTTGAGTTTAACGAATGTGTTTGCCATTAGTTAGGCCTAACATGTAGTTATGCGACAATAATTATTAATACGGCTGTTAGATGCTAAACGCCGCGATGTTTTTATGTTCGGGATTTATTTTTAAATGATTAAGGGCACTTTTCCCCATTTTCCCCGTTCATTGAAAAATTCCCCAAAATGGGGAAAACACATCTGGCATTGCTTACGGTGACCTAAATTTGCGAGTTTTCTTTTCTTTATTTATTTATTTATTTTTTTTTTTTTTTGTTACTTGAGTTTAGCATAAGCAATTTTTATGGGCCATTACCCAATATCAATATTTGATGTATGGAAAATAAGATGTGTATAAATAGTCGGGCTTTTTGATTATTACATCGAGTTCATATTCTACATACCAAGTGGAACTTCGAAATTGATACAAAGAGTATTCAATTTAACAATTGAGTTATACTAACGCTTTAGTTCTTGTTTCAATTGGGCAATTTTTTTTTTTTTAATCTCAAGTTGAAGAAAGGAATTTGCATACCTACCTATGTGGCATGATTTTTTTTTTTTTTTTTCAAATAATGCGTTCCAATAGTAGCATTCGAATAAATTTAGGCCTGGCGACGTTCTGGAGTCAATTCGTGATCCCATTTAGGAACTTATTTTTCGAAACAACCAAGTAACAATTCCTTTTATGTTTCGGAAGTGGCGCAACACAAAGTAGGAATTGTTTTTGACGCAAATCCTATATACCATCTTTGAACATTTCCATTCCATTCCTCAAGCAATAACGTAATAGTTTCTGATAATTTCTAATGTTATATATATAGATTTCGAGAGATATTCGAATCAGACCACCATTGTCGGGTCTCTTTTCGTCTCTCTACCACCATAAATCTTACCCAGAGAGACTTTCTGGATTTCTCCAGAGTTCTTCCCTGAGCTCAATTCCTAGTGTTAACGCTAGCATCTGTTTATGGGAGATCTGTTTCATCGATTGGGTCTCGACCCAATGATGTCCCAAGATCCTCATTCGTTTGCCAGCCAACGCCGGACATTGACACAGTATGTGTGCCGCTGTCTCAGGTTCCTCCAGGCATAGTTGACAGGTATCATCCTCTCTAAGGCCCATCTTCCTTAAGTGATACCCGAAATTACCATGTCCTGTTAACAGAGCCACCACCCACTTCAATGTTCCTCGACTCATGCTTAGAACCCTTCTTTGAGTGGAGCAGGTCGGCCACTTAATTGCCATTTTAGCCTGTCTACACTGTTCCACGGTTGACCACCTTCTCAGGTGTTCCGCCGTGATCCATTTGTGAATAAGCTGTTCTACCATTCCTTTGCCAATTGAAGAGAATGGTTCTGGTCCCAGCAACTTTTCAGTTGACCCCTGTTTTGCAAGGGAGTCCGCCTTTTCGTTGCCTTCGATCCCTATGTGTCCTCATACCCAAGTCAGTGTTACTTCATTTTTAGATGAACACTTATTGAGTTTAAGTACACATTCCAGTGCCAATGATGTTGTTATGTTTGTTTGTTCCATGCTTCTGATCACCGCCTGATTGTCCAGTGCTATAAGGATATTTCTTCCCTCCACCTGACTCTCAAGCAAGTAGTCCAACGCATGCAGCAATGCAATCATCTCAGCCTGGTATACAGAAGTGTGATTCCCGAGGCTAACGTGACGGGCTAGTTTCAGCTCTGCTGAATAGATACCGGCACCCGCTCCGTCATCCATCATGGATCCATCTGTGAAAATCACTATTTCACCACTCCTTTTTTCTGGAAGTAATCCATCCTCAATACGAGTTTTGTGATTCCTTTCCATAATACGCACCCTTGTTATCCCATCCATAGGCATGTTCAGTTCCCTAATCTCGTTTTTGACAAGTTCCAGGATCTTCCTATGTCCATAAATGGTACCACGATTGTGCCATTTCGCATCTCGATGCAAACGGAGTGCCGTTAGGGCCGCTGTTTTCTTAATAAATAAGTCTAGCGGTAAGATCCCTAGGATCACTTCCAATGCGCATGTTGGTGTTGTCCTTATTGCACCTGTAACTCCTATACATGCTAAACGTTGGACCCTATCCAAGTGCTTCCTCACAGTTTTCTGGGAGGCTTTCGCCCACCAAACAACCGAGGCGTAGGTAATAATGGGTCTAGTTATCATCGTATACATCCAGTATGCTGACCTAGGCGAGAGTCCCCACCTCTGTCCACATACACGTTTGCACTGATGTAGCACCCTTTTTGCCTTCCTGACCTTCTCCTCAACATGGTAGTTCCAAGTAAGTCTAGTATCTAGATAGACTCCGAGATACTTAACCTTCTTGGCCATTTTTAGTTCCGATCCGAAAAGTGTTAAGGGTCGAAATTCCAGATTTTTCAACTTCCTTGTGAAGATTATTAGATCTGTTTTCTCCGCATTAATGGAAAGCCCTTGTTCCAGACACCACCGTTCCACCACTTTGAGCGCATTTCTCATGATGTCTGCGGTGACGTCTATGAAACTGCCTCTGGCCATTATTGCTATGTCGTCGGCATATCCCACTGTGTGAATGCCAGTCGCCTCAAGTCTGTCGAGAAGAGAGTCCACAGTGATATTCCACAGTGTAGGTGAGAGAACACCTCCTTGTGGGCAACCTCTGCTAACCCTTCCTCTGAGTTTTGAGGTTCCCGTCTGAATATTTATCGCCCTTGTGTTCAACATATTGTCCACCCATCTTACCACCAATGGGTTAACCCTACGTTTTTCCAAGGCTTGTTTCAGACTTTCAAAGCATATCTTATCGAAGGCATTTCTAATGTTATGATATGTCATTCATTTTGTGTACCTATGTTGTATACCAAAATAATATTCTGACTATATAAACATTTCATTAGTAAACAGAAAACAGCTACCTACTGAAATTTGATGGGGAACATCATTTTTCTCTGAAATGTTACTAATGTACTTCGAAAAAAACCTTCGAAAAAAATATTCTATATTTAATCAAAAATGTTTTTGCTATTTTAAATGCTGATGTTATGCTTCGACCCATTATAAAATCAGTACAAAATAAATCTACAATGTCTATAATGACATATTAGGAGCATTTTATTCTGTTTAATTGAACCATATCCACCAAAACTGTAAATTAAAAAATTCTTATTTTTCATATTAATTTTTTTTTTTCCAATACAAAATGGACAACTAGCAAATTCCAATTTGGGAATAGTGGTTACAGTAAAATATTCCCAATTAGGAACTCGTTCTTATTTTCGTAGTAAATATTTCTTACTGGCAATCGTTGCTATTATGCGTGCTAAAAACTTCTTAACCCTAGAGAAGTAATCATTTTTTTGATACATTAAAGGTAAAGGTCGAATCGACGAAGTAATATTTTACTCCAATTTTTACGAAAAGTGTGCTCAAAATTCTTCTCAATTCTAATAGATATTGTTTATAATCTATTTCCTTAAAAAAAAAAAACAAAATTTTGTAGTTTTATTTCTTAAATTAAGTTTTTATTCTGAAAAAAATTCTTGGAACATCGGTTTATTGAGATCAATGACATTTTTTTTTACAATAAAAAAAATAAAATAAAATCATAAAAGCATGAAAAAATAAAAGTTAATTCATCAAAGCTCATAAATAAAAAATATCACAAATAAACAAATTCATTTTGAACATTTGTTGCACAGCTCAACATATTGCTCCGCGCAAATGCTCAGCTTACACATATCACACGACGATTTTCGATGATAAGCACAAATTTATCTCTTCTTCATTCGGGGTTTCCTCTCTTATTTTTTCGGTATTGTCTGTGACATTTTTCTGAATATTTCCCTTAAATGGGCTTGTAAGCTTGGGGCCTTAACCGCGTCTTCATCCATTGTCGTTTACAGCGGCTGTTAAAACAAAAACTCCTATCAACACTCTTAAAAAATACCCTCTCTATTTCCTCATTCGGAATAATACGTCCGTCCTAAACCCATTCTAAAACAGAAGTAAAAAACTGAATCTATTTCTATACACAGATTCATGCACATTTAAAAAATCAAATCGATCATTAAAAGTCACGTTAAAGGCAATCTTCGTCGTTTCGTAGAACATTGGCGCCATATTTTGATTAAAACAACACTTACCCACGCAGCTTTTCAAGAGTCAAGTGACAGGTCTGACAAGAAGAGGAAATGCGATTGGAGTGAAGATTAAAGAGAAAATTGAAAAAATAAAATTTGTGTTCGTCGAATCGACGAAGATTACCCTTCTAGGGTTAATTTGGAATCTCGTTTAAATTGTGTTGAACAGGAATTTTTATTTAGGAATTTGTTCTTATTTGCGTGCTACTATATAGAAATTGTGTGCACGAACACACATCTCCACATATTTTACACGCTGCGGACAAAATGTTTCATTGAAGAAACAATTTTGACACAATAACGTACCTGTGTAGGTACAAAATTCCTAGATAGGAATACTCATAAATGGAAAATGTTAAAATGTTACTTGTTGGGATTATTTTTTTGGTAACAAAACCGTCTTAAAGACGTCGCTCATGACACATGACACATGAAGTCGCAAAATGCTCCTTGGGGTATTCGTATGGTATGAGGCACTTTCTGAGCAACCAACGCGTATGTTGCATACTTATACAAAAGTTAAAATAAAGGCATTTTTCAAACTATGTACTGTTATTTTATTTTTCTTGTCGTTTTTTATGTTAAACTTATATTTTCATGTAAAAAACAAGGTAAGTTATCGTTTCAAAAAAAAAAAAAAATCTAATTATACAAACGTTTGTTTATATCAGGTATCTAAAAATCCAATATTTCAGTTTTTTTTTTTAATTAATTTAGTGCCTTCAGAGCGTAAGAAAGGAAAAAAATATCTTAATATATAAAAACGTTCGTGCGTATGTATGACCGACCATAACGGCTGAACCACTGAAGCTATCCCCCTTATATTCACACCATATGTTTGTGTGGTGCTCCGGATGGTTTATGTTTATTTTAGACCCTATAGGTGGCGCTGGGGTCGCTTTTTTGAAAATTCTTATTTATGGACCGATTTGGCTCAAATTTACACCATATAACACATAAAAAATAGAAAGCTTTTGCCAAAATTTGGACCCGATAGGTGGCGCTGGGAGATATTTACGACAAGTTAGATTTCCCTACACATCAATTTTGTATCAAAAACATTAAATTGAATTGTAGTAATATTGTTGGCGTTTGTTGTCTAAACTTTTTTGAATTTGACATTTCAGTAATTCATATTTCATTTAGCTGTACAATTGTTTGACGAAAACTCCAAATTAGGTTTTAATCAATTTTAAATAGGTAAATAACATTTGCTTTCGATTTCCGGCACAAACAACAAAACCAAGGAAAATATTCTTACTGGGCCAAATTTTATGATTCTTCTTTTGTTTTGTTCGTATTGGTGTATTTCAGGCTTAGGCAGTCTTAAAAGATAAAATTTTGGACCCGATAGGTGGCGTTGTTGTCGATCTCCGAAACTGCTCAACCGATTTCAATGAAATTTCGTGGATGTATATTCTTCGTTCCCCCTTGAAGGATAGGATACTTTTGGACCTGATAGGTGGCGCTGTTGCCGATCTCCGAAACAGCTCTACCGAAATATACTATAGTTTCGGACCCTATAGATGGTACTTTGTAAAACATAAGCGGGATAGGAGAACGGGTTGTGGAAGCATTAAAATGATTAATGGACATTGTCCAAATAAAGGACTTTGCTAAATGTGAGCAGGACTTAATACGAAAGGTATGAGCAAAGCCGGGTGGGTACAGCTACATATAAAAAAGACTGACGTCCGTATGTGCGCACTCATAACTCGGGAACAAATCCTTAAATTTTTATGATTTTTGGTTTAAATTCGCATGGGCCCAAGGAAGGACATATGCTACTTTTTGTCGTAAAAACAAAACTTTATGGGGATTAGTTGAATTTTTTAATTCTTTGGATGTTCCGGGTTTACATCTATACAATTGAAAGTCGGCTCAGTTATAATTTTGTTGCGCAACCTCAATACACCGAGACTTTGTAACAGAACGCATTTGATTTGGTGGTGAAGGATCCCAAATCAAATGCCATGCAAGTGCCGATTTTGAGTGGAATATCCAAAGGCAAACACTTTCATTCCGCAGATTTCGCTTATTCAGAACGATTTGCCATTCGTATTTAAGCGACTTAAATTTCCTGTGCGTCTCACTTTCACCACTTTCACTATGACAAATAATTTGTTGCAAGTATAGTCGATGGATGTTTGTGCATTTGTAGTATCAATCTTGAATTACCATGTTTCTCACATGGTCAATTTAGTGAAAAGCGGAAGGTTGGCCGAAACGTCAAAATCATTGCGGTTTGATTGAAACAAATCAACATTGCTATTCGTCATTTATTTCTATTTCATTTAATATAACTTTTGAATGAAGCATTTTAATTGGCCGAATTACATAAATAAGCAAGTGCATTGTGCATGCTCGGAATTATAATTTTCATCACATTAACAAATTTGGGCGGAACGAAGTTTGCCGGGTCAGCTAGTATATATAATTTATCCAACTTTAAATTCCGATCATACTTGCAAAAAATATATTATTAAATAATTATAATGCAGAAAAACGAAACATAAATTGAACAGTAACTGTCTAAAAGGCATTTATGAAGCCGACTGTATTGTATGTATCACTTATGCACTGACTTACAAATTTGACTTGGAGCGTGGTTTGTAGTATCTATCACTTAAACACTGAAAAATAATTATGCATATAAGGCAGTTTTGAGGAAGAATAATTGTATGTTTAGATCATTTAGGCACTGAATTTGTGTTTGCAAATAAAGCATTATTTTAGTTCAATTGTATGTATTGTATAGGTCATTTAAAATATTTGAGAAACTTACAAATTGACTCATGTGGCAGACCAATACTGACCATTAATTTCCAAAAGTGCGTTTAGATCATTTGTAAAACTGATATCTTTGGCAGTAATTGAGATAGAATAGATTTAATTACACCAAAAGAAAGATCTAGTTTTTTTCTCTTAGAAAACATTCCTATCTCAAAAATGGCAAAAAATGCAAATGTATCACTCCAATACTGAGGTGACGAAATATTGAGTAAAACCCTGGAACTTAAACCATGTGACTGATTAATTCTGTGCGAAATTAGCAAGCACGTAGCTGGCTACAAATAAATGCCTAAAGTTCTGATCTATCATAATTTTTTTTTACCTTTCAATTACTTTTTAAAATTAAACCACTTTGCATGGTGGACAATTCAAAACAAAATAGGATATGCGTTTGCCGGAATCTTAAGTTGAAGATTTATAGCACTGGCTGGAACTCGTCTCGGTGATCGCCACAATACAAAAGAAATATCGAGGGAAAACTTTCTGGATAGTAACATATTAATTGTTGCCTCTTTGGTTCTTCATATTCGTTTCAGCTTAATGTTTAGCACTAAATGTCCGCCTAATGCTATTTTTAGTACAAGGTAATACAGCGCGCTCAAATAAATAGAACTAGTCTTATGGCTAAGGTGGATAGGTAGAATATCTATAATTTTGTATTTATTTATTTTTTAACATTCGTATAATAAAAAACTGCATTTTCCCATTGTACATAATTGTTACCTCTCTTCATCGCTACTCTTTGTTTCCTTCTTGGGTAGGAATTATCTATATTTTTCACTTACTACCGCTTGAAAAAACAAAACTCTAGTGTACAAAACACGTGTATTTTTAGTGTACCTAATCTCCTATTTCCCAGATCTATTAGATACTTCGTTTTCAATTACAACTTTTATGTACCAAGTTTTCTATAACACATATGTGTTTCACCTCAAATGAAACCCTCAATTTTAATCTGCCACATGTTACCTAATTGTTTCCAGAGTACTCACAGCGTAGCTGAACCAACTTTTAGAGGACAGTAAATCTCTCTTGGAAACTAGGTAGAGGTATACCTACACCTACATATCCATTTCGGAGCCCTTGACCTCTGTTGCCAAAAGAAACGCTACTGAAAAGTTACCATCAGTAAAGCCATCGAATAGTGGCCCTCGGCCAGCCAGAGAAGTGCAGACCTACGCTCAGGCCGCGGCATACGACGGAGCAAAAAACGTTGAAACTTCGCCGGACCCTGTTTCTCATGTATTCTCAGTAGTTCTACAGAAACTTGAAGAACAAAGCAAAATAAATAAAATTATTCTCGATCGCTTGGTTAAGCTCGAAAATAATTCACGGAAAACGCGTACATCAAATAAAATATGAATGAAAAACCAATGTTAAAAATATGCACTTGGAATGCAAACGGTCTTTTGCAAAAACTCGACGAATTGGAAATATTCATACGCGAGAAAGATCTTGACATTTGTTTAATTTCTGAAACTCACGTGAAAAAGGGATCGAGCTTAAAAATAAAAGGCTATAATGACTTCCACGCTTGTCACCCTTCGGGAAACGCGAGAGGTGGATCGTCATTGTTTATTAAAGACTGCATTGAACAATACGAAGACCTGAAGATAGAGCTTGAAACTATGCAACTGTGCACGATTCGAGTAAAAAATAGTCAGCGTACTCTTAGAATTTCATCTATCTACTGTCCACCGCGTTCCGCGCTTGAAAAAACTGATTATACTAACTTGCTTAAATCGCTCAAACCAAACTTCATTATTGGCGGCGATTTTAATGCAAAACACACGTTCTGGGGTTCTAGATATATCTCGCGAAAAGGAAGAATGCTATATGGGGCAGGTATGGAATATAGTTGTGATTTCCACTCGACGGGCAAACCGACCTACTGGCCAACTGATACTTCAAAAATTCCTGACCTGATCGATTTTTTCGTCGTGAAAGGAATATCTACCAACCACATTAAAGTTGAAGAGAGTTTTGATCTGTCATCTGATCATTCACCGGTTATTTTAACATTGAGCGTAAAACTAGTAAATAACCTTGAGCCAGCGAGATTAACTGGTAGAACAACCAACTGGGAAGGCTTTAGGAACGAAATTGAAGAGAATGTTGAACTTAGCGTTCCACTTACGACACCCTATGAACTTGAGGTTGAAGTAGATCGCTTCGTTGAGATCGTACAGCTCGCTTCCTGGAATAATACGCCTAATCCAAGGAAAGCGCCGGCCAAATACGGTCTACGATATCCTCCCGAAATAAAAGAATTGGTCAACGAAAAAAGGAAGGCGCGTAAAAAATGGCAACAGAGTCGCGCCCCGCAACATAAAACACATTTGAATTATTTGTGCAATTTGTTGAAGACAGCTATTAAGGACTTTAAAAATCGTGCGATAGGTTCTTACCTTGAAAGTTTAACGGCGAAAAAAGATTCCAACTATTCACTTTGGAAAGCTGTAAAAGGCACCAAAAGGCCCAAAATCCCCGCGCCGCCAATTAAAATAAATCAAAATGAATGGGCAAGGGAAGATAAGGAAAAAGCCGACGTTTTTGCGGCCCATTTAGAAGAAACCTTTAAACCGTACGATGGTCGGGCGGTTCACGACAGTGTTATTGCGGCGGAATTACTATCCGACGATTCAATACTCACAAGTGCAACGCTAAGGGAACTAAAACGTGAAATTGAATCCCTAAAACCTAAGAAAGCTCCTGGTTATGATTTGATCACGGGAGAAGTTCTCAAAGTTCTACCAAGAAAAGCATTAATTAAGCTTCTTCATATTATAAATGCCGCGCTCAGACTAAAACACGTGCCGAGCCAATGGAAAGTTGCGGAGGTCATAATGGTTTTAAAACCAGGAAAACCGCCAAATGAAGTAAAGTCGTATAGACCAATTTCCCTTCTTCCAGTTATATCCAAAGTTTTCGAGAGAATTTTACTAACGCGCCTACAACCGGTTATAGAATATAATAATCTTATCCCTGACCACCAGTTTGGGTTCAGAACCAAGCATTCCACGATTGACCAAGTGCATAGAATTACTGACGTAATTGAGAAAGCATTTGAAGAAAAAAAGATATGCTCAAGCGTATTCCTTGACGTCTCACAAGCCTTTGATAAGGTGTGGCATGACGGCTTGAAATTTAAATTACGACAAGTTCTTCCCGTACGCCTATATGATATTTTAGAATCATATCTCGGGAATAGACTCTTCCGTGTTAGACATGGAAACGAATACTCTGAGCTTAAGGAAATTTCGGCCGGCGTGCCGCAAGGAAGTGTCCTTGGGCCCCTTCTCTATCTGTTATATACTCGCGATATACCAAGAGAAGATGGCACTACTCTCGCTACCTTCGCCGACGACACCGCTATCCTAGCAGTAGGTAATACAATTGAAGAAACGACTGCAAAACTTCAAATCGCACTGAATAAGGTAAATGAATGGACGAGGGAATGGCGGATCGCCCTCAACGAAACTAAATCTGTTCACGTGAATTTCACGTATAAGAAAACGAATGACATGCCAATTTTCCTAAACTTGGCCCGAATACCCTTTGCAAACGAGGCCAAATACCTGGGAATGACACTCGACGCAAAGCTGAAATGGAATTCGCACGTGAAAATGAAACGTAAAGAACTTGATATCAAATATAGAGAAATGTACTGGTTACTCGGAAAACATTCCCAGCTCAGTACCGAAAACAAACTGCTTCTATACAAGCAAGTGCTAAAGCCGGTGTGGACCTACGGTATACAACTCTGGGGTTGTACCAAGAAAACAAATGTCAATATTCTACAAACTTTTCAAAATAAAGTGCTTAGAGAAATTGTACAAGCACCATGGTATATTAGAAACGACGATATCCACAGAGATCTCGGAATTCCAATAATTGAAGCTGAAACAAAAAGCTTCGCGAGAAAGCATAGAAACCGACTAATCGGACATGTCAACAATTCAGTCCGACAAATTCTGGACGAGAACAATTTATTGCGCCGGCTTCAAAGAACGAAACCGTTCGACTTGGCAAGATAAGATTAACCGCGTCTAAATAGCGGAACATGCAGGATCTTTCATTGGAAAGTAGCCTGTCAAAAGTTGTTATTTCGTTATAGAAAAATTGCTTGATAAGTTTATCTTAGTTGCAGTATCTAACAATCTTTCGAAGGGTGGTGTTTTTAGTCAGTAAAAATCTGACACTACTATGAGCACGCGCTTGCTATTCTCATAGTGTCTTTGGAAGATTTTCACCTACCCTCGGTAAAAAAAAAAAAAAAAAAAAAAAAAAAAAAAAATTTCGGAGAAGAAGCGCTCATGCAAACTTAAGTAGATGCTGTAAGCTGTGGTTTCTGCAATGGATGATTCATCAACATGGGTAGGTATATATACTTTGCTACTTCCAGTTGACTTTGAAGAATCATACAAATGTTCCAACGTCAGGAAATATCAAAACAAAAAGTACGGCACATATAGAACAGATGATAAGTATACTAGTGTAATACATGCATTTATTTTATATTTTTATGTTGATTAAATACCTGTCTCTACTTGAATGGAATTATTATAAGATTCTGCCATGGACTCTTATTACTTGCATCCTAACTATATGTATAATACAGATTTATTCATTCTACGCAACGTTGTTTTAATTTTAATAATCATTGAAAGTAGTAGCACTGATGGTTTTTATTTATTCGTTTAGAATCTTCCCTATAACTGCTTGACCAGATTTAAAAAGCCGCCGTCTGCTATTCACTTGAACCGTCCAAACTTAAGTGAACATTTTGCGGGCAGGGCCTTTAAATCAGATATTTTATTCTCTTTGAGACACTCAAGGTTTGTAAACTTTGAACATCTGTCTAAGGATATAAAGGGCGGTTTTTGAAATTTTGAGGGCCGATATTGAATGTGAACCACACCTAAACGTCAAGTTTTTTTCTGCATTTCATTTGACATTTCTCAATTTCAGACTAACTCAATTTCAACCATGGAAAGATACACAATCGAGCAACGCGTTAAAGTTATTCAGGCTTATTATGGAAATGGGCGTTCAAATCAAAATGTATATCGTGCACTTCATGATTTTTTCGGTCAATTTAATCGTCTGTGCGTACAATCGGAAAAATCGTGCAAAAATTTGAGCAAACTGGGTCTGTAGGAGATGTGAAAATACCAGTGCATGCTCGTACAGCTCGTACTGCAGAAAATATTGCTGCTGTTCGCGATAGTGTGGCTGAAGAGCCGTCCACCTCAACTCCTCGTCGTGCCCAACAACTGCTACTCTCACGCTCGTCGTTGATGAACATTGTGCATAAAGACTTGCATTTTTGCACTTACAAGGTTCAATTGACTCAAGAACTAAAGACTTTTGACCATTTCAAGCGTCGTCAATAGTCAGAACGGTGGCAAGAAATGGCAGCAGTGGATGATCAATTTTCGAATAAAATCACCTTCAGTGATGAGGCACATTTTCACCCCAGTGGATTTGTCAATAAGCAGAATTGCCGCATTTGGGCGAATGATAATCCAAGAGTGATTGTCAAAAAACCAATGCACCCATAAAGAGTGACTGTTTGGTGCGGTTTATGGGCTGGCGGCATCATCGGGCCGTATTTTTCCAAAATGAGGCCGGTCAGGCAGTTACTGTGAATGGTGTTCGCTAACGTGAGATGATAACGAAATTTTCATGGCCCGAATTAGAAGATATAGATCTGGACGATATGTGGTTTAAACAGGACCGTGCTTCTTGCCACACAGCTAACGAAACAATGGCTCTTTTGCGCGACAAATTCAATGGCCGTGTTATATCACGTTGTGGCGATGTCAATTGGCCGCCAAGATCATGTGATTTTACACCGTTGGACTTCTTTCTTTGGGGTTATTTGAAAGAAAAGATGTACGTCGATAAGCCAGCAACAATTCAAGAGCTAAAGAATGAGATAATTCGGCATATTAACGGCATAGAACCTCAATTATGCCTCAGTGTCATCGAAAATTTGGACCATCGGATGGAGGTGTGTCGCCAACGTCGCGGCGGCCATTAGGCCGATATTTTGTTCCATACATATTTGAACCATACCAATATTATCATAATAAAAAGAAATGATAGTAATTTCCTAAATATTTTGTGCTTTATTCAAAATCAACATCGGCCCTTAAAACTTAACCACCCTTTATATCGATCAAAACAAGATTCATGCGTCGTCGTTGGCGTACACCAAGAATACACATTTTTACAGTTCCCACACTCAAGAAAAGAGAAATATGATGGATGCAACACTTGTTAAATATTTATGAATGATAACTAGAGTTTTGAGTAAATTTTGCATTAAAGCATAAAAACCCACTATACACTGAACCAAAAAGGTACATGATGCCAATGAAAAAATACATTCACAGTATGATAAAATCATTGAAATTGAGCTAAAGTAGGATTTCAGTCAATCAATGTATCTCCGTTCATTCCGTGTATGTAAATATTCATAAGGGTATGAAACTTTTATAAGATGCATGATTTGTTCATAAAAGTAATGTATAGGTTAGGTTGAAATGGCTGTCGGCTAACTGATTAGGTTAGTCGACACACTTAGACCATTATAAGGTCCCTTGTGATACCACGTGAATCTATAATTCATTCCTCCTACTCGTTGAACCAATCGGAGCTTCTAATGAAGCGTAGTAGATTTCGGATGTCTATGTTTTTTAGATCGTTCAGATCACTAAGGTAGAAAGCTCCAAAGTGGAGTTTTCGTCTCTGTGAGAGAGCCGGACAAGTACAGAGAAGATGGAGAACAGTCTCCTCCTCCTCCTCGTCAAAACAGCTTCTGCAAAAATCGTTAGAGAATACGCCAAGCCTTTTTGCATGCCTGCCGATAAGACAGTGTCCCATGATGACACCTATTGTAGCACTAATATGCTTCCTATCGAGGGAGATCAGATGCCTAGAACGCTTTAGATCCAGCTTTGGTCAGATCTGCTTTGTCACTAGACAAGTCGAGCCGGTTGACCACCTAAGATTTGTTCTTTCGATAGCGTCCAGCTTTATTTTGAGTTTGCAAGTAGCAAGTGGAATACCTAAAGAATCCTTAATTGGGAGCAGAGGTATCGTAGTTCCGTGTTTGGCGAGTTCATCAGCCCTGCAGTTACCTGGAATGTCCCTATGCCCCGGCACCCAACAAAGGTGAATGTTGAACTGCTCCGCCATCTCCATGAGAGACGAACGACAGTCTTGGGCTGTTATGGAATTCGTGGAAACTGATTCCAGGCACTTGATAGCGGCTTGACTATCAGAGAAGATACGGATATCCTTAGCAGATATCACGTTTTCCTTTAGCCAAGATAAGACCTCTTTTATCGCCATTATTTCCGCCTGAAAAACGCTACAGTGATCAGGAAGACGGAAGGAGAGACTAAGATTAAGTCTATTAGAGAAGACACCGCCACCAACACCGTCCACAGTTTTCGAACCATCTGTGTAGAAGTGGATCGATTCATCATCCACGGATGCTTCCTCCTCCCAGAATGATCTAGTAGGAATGGAGACCTGGAAGTTTTTATCAAATTGTAGTTCTGGTGTGGTGTAGTCGATGTTTACTGGAAGGTTCCTAATGTTGTTGAGGATAGCGGCATGGCCAGTTGTTTTGCTTGTCCATTGTGAAATAGCTTTGAGGCATACGGCTGCCGAAGCTGCCGTTTGCCTGCTGAAGATGTCAATGGGTGTCAGATGAAACAGGATGTCAAGTGCAGCGGAGGGGGTGCTGCGAAGAGCTCCGCCGATGCACAAGTTCTTTGGACTTTGCTTAATTTATCGCGATTAATCGCTTTTTCTAAGGCAGTCCACCAGACAACCACACCGTACGTGAGTATAGGTCTTATGACCGAGACGTATAGCCAGTGAGTGACGCGGGGCTGTAAACCCCATTTGGTTCCTATGGCTTTTTTGCAAGAGAAAAGTGCCACAGTGGCCTTCTTAACTCTTACTTGGATGCTAGGCTTCCAGGTTAACTTTCTATCAAAAATAAGGCCTAAGTATTTAGCTTCATTTGAGAACGTCAAGCTAGTGCCATTTATAGATGGAGGGTCAATGTGTGGAATCTTATATTTCCTAGAGAAGAGGACAAGTTCAGTTTTGTGAGGGTTTACACCTTACCCACAACTGTTTGTCCATTTTATTAGCTTGTTGAGAGCGTGTTGTAGAAGTTCTTTTAAAGTGTTAAGGTACTTTCCCGATACGGCAATAGCAACGTCGTCCGCATAGGCAATCACATTGTAGCCTTCCGCTTCCAGGGATATCAGCAGTTCATTCACCACTAAATTCCAGAGAAGGGGAGACAGGACACCACCTTGTGCTGTTCCTCTACTGACAGATCTTCTGGAAGATATCTCACCTAGACTTGAGTTGATAATTCGGCTATTAAGCATCAAATTGATCAGCTTGCCAAGTGAGATGTCAACGTTCAGAGCTGCCAGAGCACCAGCGATTGCAGATGAGTCGACGTTGTTGAAGGCGCCCTCTATATCCAGGAATGCAACCATTGTATACTCCTTATGACGAAGGGAATCTTCTATGGAGCGCGTTAGCGTGTGTAGGGCCGTTTCTACTGATTTGCCCTTAGAGTAAGCATGTTGAGCTGTTGACAGTCGATTTTTGTCAATGCTATTGCGTAAATGGATTTCAATCAGTCGCTCCAAAGCAATGTATAGAATTCATTAAAAGTTATCCCTTTAAATAGTTTCATGAATGCAATGTATCCACTCATTGTAATTATAATTTTCATCAAGTCTGTTCGACTTTTAGGAACACGTTCATTGGGTTTATTATATTTATTGAACGAACATATGCACAAATTCCTTGAATTTATGTAAAACTAACTGACCTGGCGAACTTCGTACCGCCTAACGGTCAATGAATTTAATGATACCTTTTAACTTAACTTCATTTACTATTTAAATTAAGTTCAATAGTTCATTAGGAAATACAAATTCAATAAAAGTACAAAAATCATCGTAAAAAAAACAAGCAACCTGAAGTCACTAAAATTTTTGAGCCATATTTTCTTATTATAAATAATTCTAAATTTTCATAAGAAAATTGACTACAAAAATTAGTGTCTCATCTTATTTAATCAAGCATTTTTTAACATACACGCCACCTCCAAATGTAATCTTGGGAAGAAGAAATATGTGTCCAATATGTGATGAAAAATATCAAGACTTCAACATGGTGCAATGCTCAAGCTGCATGAAATGGATTCATTATGCATTTGTGCCAACGTGGGGCAGGAAATAGTCAACGTCAGGAACTGGAAATGCGATAATTGTATGCAATTATCTGCTACACAAACCAGCCAGACACCAACGAATTCCAACATACGTTCAAGGCCGAATTCAGATGATCCATTCCACCAAGAGGAATTTAATTTAAAAGTATTGTCCAACACATATACGGAACCTAATGCAATCAATCAAAATCTGAACGAAAGCTCCTACCAAACACATGTGCGAGTTCAAAGAGAAACTGATCCAGATCCAAAATCCGATATTGCTATGCAAACTGCAAACCGTTATGTAAGTAATAATGAACAAAACGTATCTCATCGTTCCATTGCAGCTTCAGTATACTCATCACGCTCCAGTAAATCTGTAAGATTTAAAGAACATATGAAGTTACTAGAAGAACAAAATCAAATCCTTAAAATGAGGCAAGAAATAATGAAGAAAAAAGTAGCTATGTTGAACGCTCTTTCAGATGATGAGTTAGAGGATCAAATAATTTAATTTAATTTTTTAATTTAATTTTTTTAATTTTGGTGGGGGCAAACACCCCCATTTATTCGGCTTATTACAAGCTATAACATTGCTTAACTACTAACATAAAACTAAGACTTACGAACTAAGATTTGTAAGGGAAAGATTGGAGAGGAGATCGAGTTTAAGGCAGGCAGTGCTGCGGTTGAAATCAAAAAGAGGAAGCTTTGAGTTAACCTTCCGCAGCATACGGGTGATTGGTTCGTTGGAGCCATAAGAGGTGCGGTGAGTCGGTATATAGAAAAGAGGAGGGCATCGCAAATTACGAGGGTTAGTGTTGAAGAAAATTGACTTGTAAATAGACGCGAGGTCGACAGAACCTGAGAGAAGTCGATGAATGAAAAGAATATCTGCTACGTCCCTGCGTTGTTCAAGGGTATTTAAGTTAATGAGTTTGAGGCGGTCTTGGTAGGGGGGTAAGACGATAGGGTCATTCTAGGGTAAGCCTCGAAGGGGACTCTAGATACCTGGGGACCTCTAGTTTCAATTTAATTCCCCTTTTCTGTATACAGGGGGTGAGTACAGAATGACATCTTCTTCCCCCTTACTCGTGGGTCCAAAATAGACAAAAATAACAAAAAACAAAACAAAGTGACTGGTGTAAGCGAATCGGGCACCAAACACTTCGAAACCACCGATTCTCAGACGAACATGACGGAGGAGGAAGAGAACGTCTTACTCCAGGAACCGTCACCCTATAGAGCAACTTCGGTTGGGGGAAGCGAGGGAACGGTTGATCTCAACCTTGAGAAACTTTTTCTCGAGGATGGGGACAATCGCTCCATCGCCAGCTCATCCAAATTTTCCATATCGTCAACTATGTCAATTAGGAAAAAAGTCCAAAATTGCAAGATGACGATTAAAAAACTGCAAAAGAAACACCGACTAGAGGACAGGGAAAAACAAAGGCTCCAGAACGCTCTCGACTTTCTGGAAAGTCAGGCTTTGGAGTGTGATGAGCCTTGTGCTAGCACTCCACCAAAGACTGAATTCCCCGAAGTCTCGAGTGAGGGTGTTCAGATGCGACCACCAATGCCTGTGATATGCCATAGCCTATCGGGGCACGGGTCTGTGGCATCTGACCCCGCAAAGGAAGCGGACAAAGCGGACAAAATTGTTTCACCGGGAGAGGCTGACTCGACACTTGACAGTATACGTACTGTTGTTGAAAAGCAAGGCAAACCAAAGTACAGCGACTGTTTGGTCCAAACCGAAGCCTCAGCTGCTACTAAGGCGAGCCTCGCGAACAACAGTGTGCAGTCCGGAACGACGATCAGCACTGACCCCCTAAGACAGCGCAGGAATGCGCGCCGACTGCTTAGCAGATTTAGGGGCCGAGACCCTAACTCCTTTACGGAAAGGGAAAGGGCCAAAATAGAAAGGGCTCGGACGACTATTAAGTCTACTGAGACCGAGTGGCGCAGCAGCCTAGATAGGAGGCAGAACCAAGCAGGTAGAGGGAAACTGACTGGACCAAGGGAGGAATGCCAATTGCAGCCCGCCTTGAGTAGGTCAAGACCCGGAAAACTAAGTGCCAACCCAGCCAAGGATTCATCCAAAGCTGAGCAGACACCTAGTTGCTCCAAAATGGTTCTGCCAGACAAGAGCGTAGGGCCTAGAAAAATCAGGGAGCGGGCCTCTGGAGGAGCAGGTATGAGACCGACAGCAGCGAGGGCGAGATGCCAATTGCCTCTCATCTCGACTGCTGCTGATCCTAAACGCCCAGTAGCTTCCTCAGGTAAGGATGCATCCAAACCTGAGGAGGCTCCAGGATGCTCTAAAAGAGGTCGGCATGATGACACACTCTCCCCGGGGATAGGTAGGGAAGCAAAAAAGCGGAAAACCGCAGAAAAGGTCAAGGAAAGACTCCGTGTCGCAATCGTCGACTATGGAAATCCAGAGCGGAGGCTATCCGAAGACCAATGGAAACTGATAGAACTTAGAATCCTGGACGGTGTCAATGACGCTATCCTGAAGGCAGATGGCGTGGTCCCATTTTTTGGACAGCTGACTACCTTCAAAGGATTTAAGATAATGGAATGCGACAATAAAGACACTTTGGAATGGTTAAAGAACTTCGTCGCCAACACAGATGCACCTTGGGACAATGCGAACATGCGCGTCGTTGATCGAAAAGAAGTTCTTAACCTCACCAGACCAAAGGGCCTAATACACGTACAAGGACCTTATCTACCCGCGGACAGGATCGAACGCAACCTGCAATTCCTTAACCCGGAATTACAAAGCAGGGAATGGAAAGTCCTCGAAACGGGTGAGCACAACGACAATGGCATGGATGTTACCATTCTACTAAGCCATAAATCGCTGCCGTTGCTACGCAAGCACAACTTCAAGGTTCGCGTAGGCATAACGCGATGCAAACTGAGGTTGCTGGCGGCAACTAAACATAGAGATGGGGGAGAAGCTAGCTGCAATGAAGGTAATACAAATTAATCTTCATCACTGCAAGGCGGCCAGCGCCAACCTCGTTCATCTTATGAAGAACAACAATATTGACATCGCCCTCATACAAGAACCCTGGATTGTCCGGGGTAAGATTAATGGGCTGAACTCAAATGACTTGCGTGTGTATTGCAATACACCAAACAATGGTAAGACAAGAACTTGTATCCTCGCTAGGAAACAGATAAAACTTTTTCTTCTATCTAGCCACAGCGACATACACCAAACAGTGGTAAATCTGGAAAGAGAAGGAAAACGCACGCTAACATTGGCGGCAGTTTACATGCCATCCGACTCTTCAGACAATCCACCGCCTGAGCTAACCAAAACACTGGTTAAGAAAGCAGAGTGTGAGAAATGGGATGTCATTTTAGGATGTGACGCCAACTCCCATCACACACTTTGGGGGAGTACTGACACCAATATTCGAGGTGAGTCTCTTTTAGAATTTATTGTAGAGAATAATTTGTTGATAGCCAATATTGGCAACGAACCAACTTTCATAACTAGGAATAGGCGTGAGGTACTAGATATCACACTGTATAGTAACTCACTAACTCTCACTGTGCGAGACTGGAAAGTGTCGTCGGAACCATCCTTCTCAGACCACAGAATTATAGAATTCCTTATCAATGAAAAAGTAGAACCAATAGGCAAATGCAGGAATCCCAGGATGACCAACTGGGAAACATTCTTCATAGAGGTGGAGAAGAATAACCGGAAACTGCACCGCCACACAATAAATACACCTAAAGAAATCGATGCTATTACAGAAATTTTAAACAAAACTCTGAAAGATGCATACGAGAAAGCATGTCCGTTGCGAACAATAAAGAACAGGAAGTCTCCACCATGGTGGACGAAAGATCTCCTAGAGATCAGGAGGAAAACTAGAGCTCTTTTCAATAAAGCGAAGGCCACAAATTCTCAGACAGATTGGGATATATATAAAGATGGTCAGCGGAAATTCAAAAGCGCAATAGCAAGTGCTAAACGCACAACCTGGCGAACGTTCTGTAGTAGTATTGAAAACACAACAGAATCAGCCAGACTTAGAAAAATTTTATCGAAAGAACACACGGTCCCAGGATATCTCAAAACCGATGATGGGACGTGGACAAAGTCCTGTGAAGAGACACTTAGTCTCCTATTGCGAACTCACTTTCCAGGATGTGACCCAAGTCAAAATAACACTCAGAATACGCATAATGCCTCAACAACTGTAACGACAGTTCCAGAAGGAATTATAACAGAGGACAAAATAAACTGGGCAATTGATACCTTCTCATCCTTCAAATCCCCTGGAGTCGATGGGATATTTCCGATTATGCTCCAGAAGGCAAGGACCATCATCACTCCGGTTCTTAAAAGGATTTTCATGCGCAGTTTGGAATTAAGCTATATTCCAAAAGCTTGGCGGGAAGTGAGGGTTGTCTTCATCCCAAAAGCAGGGAAAGCTAGCCAAGCCACTGCCAAGGATTTTAGACCTATAAGTCTAACATCCTTTATTTTGAAAACCTTCGAAAAATTGATAAACGTCTTTATACGCAGTCGGATAGATAGCAATGTAATCTCCACTACACAACATGCTTACATAAAGGGCAAAGGAGTAGAAACAGCACTACACGAAGTCGTTGGCGTTATAGAGAAGTCATTAAAAGACAAAGAATATACACTAGCCGCATTTCTAGACATTGAAGGGGCGTTTAACAATGTCAAAACATGCGCGGTGAAAAGGGCATTACAAAATTCCAACGTTGAACAATCACTCATTAAAGTGATCATGAATCTACTCAATGAAAGGAATATCAATGCAAAATTAGGTGACACTGACCTAAGAGTTACTGCCTCAAGAGGTACACCGCAAGGAGGGGTCATCTCCCCACTACTCTGGGTCCTTGTCATTAAAGAAATACTAATGAAACTTGGAAACAGTGGGGTCAAAGTAGTTGCATACGCAGACGATGTAGTATTGCTTGCGACAGGCAAATTCTTATCGACCATAAGCGAACTATTGGAGAACTCACTACGTGCACTCAACTTGTGGACAAAACAATGTGGTCTGGGAATCAATCCCCAAAAAACCGAACTTGTGCTATTCACAAATAAAAGGAACATACCGCAATTCGAGCCACCAGCTATTGAGGGAACTCCCCTAAGAGTGGCAGAATATGCGAAATATCTGGGAATAATTCTAGATAGGAAACTAAATTGGAAACCAAACATCAAAGAAAGAGTAAAGAAAGCCGCAAATGCATTCTATGCATGCAGCCGTATCTTCGGCAGAAAGTGGGGACCAAACCCTAGAGTAATTCTGTGGATGTACACGGCTATAGTGCGACCGATACTCACATATGGCAACTTAGTCTGGTGGCAAGCCGCGGACAAGGTAACCAATCTGAAAGAAATGACAAAAATACAAAGATTAGCATGTATAGGAACAACCAGTGCAATCAGAACGACACCAACCGCTGGATTGGAGGCCATTCTCAACTTGCTACCCCTGGACCTATATATGCAAGAATCGGCCGTCAAAAGTGCACTCAGGATTAGCCAAACACAAGGCTGGAATCCTAATGCTACAGGACATGCGCAGATTTTGAAGAGATACGTAGAGAACGATGTTAGCTCTGACTACATGTCTCCCTACCTAGATTTCGACAAGCCATTCTCCTGCTCCTTTCCGAGCAGGGAGGAATGGGAAACAAACGAACCCGCTAAAAGGAAATCTATATCCATCTACACAGATGGATCAAAGATGGACTATGGCACTGGAGCCGGTCTATTCTCGGAGGAATTAAATATACGCCGCTCAATCAGGCTTCCTGATCACAGCAGTGTCTTCCAGGCCGAGGTTCTGGCAATTATGGAAGCGGCGTGTATGGTGTCAATGAGGGCAATACCACGTAATGATATTACCATATTCATTGATAGCCAGGCAGCCATTAAAGCTATTTCGGCTACAGAAATCAAATCAAAGCTAATTCGCAGCTGTCGCGAAGAGCTCAAAGCTCTTGGCTCGCAGCATAATATAAATCTTTGCTGGGTTCCTGGACACAGGGACAAAGCCGGCAATGAGATTGCAGACGAACTGGCAAGAAAGGGGTCTGCAATGGACCATGATCAGGCACTACAATCGATCAAACCACCACTCTGTAACCTCAGAGAACGGGTGGAAAACAAGATCCGAATGAAAGCCAACAACAGGTGGAAAACACTAACAACCTGTGAAATATCAAGGAAGCTTTGGCCTGAATATGACAAAAGACGGACCAACAAACTCTTGAAGTTTGACAGATCATCGCTGTCTAAGTTGGTAGGTGCTCTGACAGGTCATAACTTCCTAAGAAACCATACAATGAAATTAAACCTCATAGACGACGACATCTGCAGGGGCTGCGGTGATGAGGAGACGCATGAGGACACACCTCACTTCCTCTGTCACTGCCCGAGCCTCTGTCACTTGCGAAATAGGACACTTGGAAGATATTACTTCCAAGACATTCAAGAACTCTCAAACATCTCACTCTTTGATCTTCACAGGTTTTTGAGGACATCAAGATGGCTGGACAACATCGAATAAGGAGAAGGAAACGTGGCCGAAATACAACACGGCCAAGCCCCACAAATAAAGGGTATCACAATGGGTCCACAAGGACCTGAGTGTGGCGAAGCGAGGGTCACCCGCTTCGTCGGCCCAAAAACCTAACCTAACCTAACCTAAGCCTCGAAGGGCAAATCGAAGAAAACGACGTTGAATGTTTTCGATTCTGGATACGTGAACTCGCTGAAATGGCGACCACACTTGACTGGCGTATTCGAGAAGGGGGCGAACAAAGGTAACGTAGAGGGATCTAGTCACGTAAGGGTTGGAGAACTCTTTGGACCATCGTTTGACAAAACCGAGTGATGAATTGGCTTTTAGAATTATCTCATCAATATGCGAACGAAAATTTAACTCCCTATTATACAAAATACCTAGGTCGCGAAGAGATTGTACGAGGGGTATGGGGTGACCAATAAGATAATATATTCGGGGTAGGGTCTGGATGCACTTACGCGATAAGGTAATAGATTGGCATTTCGCGATGTTAAGCTCTAAGCAATTTTTGTGGCACCAGATCGAAATGTTATCGAGGTCTTGTTGAAGGAGACTAGAGTCTAGGGGTGAAAGAATGGTCTTGAAAAATTTGGTATCGTCGGCGTAGAGGGACAGGGAGGAGTGTTTGATGACCCTCTCAAGATCGTTTATAGTGAGGATGAAGAGAAGCGGACCTAGATGGCTACCTTGAGGGACGCCTGAGGTTGCTAAAAAGGGAACCGAGAGGACAGATCTGAAACGAACACTATAGGAACGGTTTTCGAGGTAAGAGGTTATCCATTTTAGTAATATGGGTTCAAAGCCTAGGGCAGACAATTTGAACATAATTAATTGATGAGATATCTTATCAAACGCCTTACTGAAGTCGGTTGCAATTACATCTACTTCGTTGCCATTCTCTAAAGCAGAGAGGGCTTAAGCTTAAGGTTTCGTATAAAATACTTTCGAAGAGTTTGGGTATATGAGAAAGTTTAGCAATGGGACGATAGTTGGACACTTCGTTCTTTGACCCCTTTTTATGTATCGGGGTTATAAAAGAGGTCTTCCAAACCTGGGGAAATTCTCCTAGTGAAAGCGATAGACGAAAAAGATTAGAAAGGGGAAGGCAAAGGTTGGAAGAACATCTTTTAAGGAATATGGCAGGGACACCGTCTGGGCCGGGTATGAATTCGTCATTGAGATCCTGTAACTTATTTTCTATGACAGTAGGATCAAAATTTTGAGAGATAAAGGGGCCAAAGGAGAAGTTAAGTAAGTAATTGAAGTAAGAGGGGTCGGGTACGAATGAGTTATCAGCAAAAGATTGTTTAAAATAGGTGGCAAAAAGGTTGGCAATGGTGAGTGGGTCTGTTGATGATTTGTTTTCAAAAGATAGGGAGGTAGGGTAACCGTCGGATTTTCTTTTATAGTTGACAAATTGGAAAAAAGACTTAGGGTCCTTTATTAGATTGACTTCCGCATTAACTAGGAAGCGCTGATAAAGAGAGTTATAAAGTTGGGTAAACTGAAGAAAAGTACCAATATAGTTGGAATAGTCGGAAAAAGAATTGGTTTGAAGGAAGACAGCCCATAACTTATTTCTTTTGTTCCGTAGGGAACGAAGTCTGCGATTGTACCAAGGAGGGGATGTAGATGAAGTTTTGTGGCGAGAAGAAGGGACGTACAGAGAAATGGAATTAAAAATTTCTCTATAAAAAATGGCGATCGCGTCTTTTAAAGATAGATTGCTGAACTCAAAGGAAGACTTTGCAAGATATGCAAATCGATCATGAGCGAATAGACGCGTTTGATAGTACTGTCCGGCAAATTAGCTTTATTTATACGATTTTTGTATCACTATCTATAAAAGTCCAAGTGTGTAAAAGAAAACTGATCTCGTTTCATTGAAACTGAATAAAATAGGCTTGAAATCTAAGTGCGCTTAACAAACAAAGTAAAAAATTAAAGAATTTCTCGAGTGTCACGCGCCTTTTTTGTTCGTGAATATTAATATCGAGAGCTCGTTTTTCTTTTGCTTCCTCTCTTCGAAATAATGGCTGGTAGAACCCGTTCGGAAAAAGAGAACTCAAAAGTTGTAACCCCTGCAACCTCTAAAAGACCAGAGAACAAAAAAATAGCTACTCCCGCGAACAAAAATTTCTCCCCCGCCATCGCCGCCACCGATACCTTTAATACCACACCATCTTCCACCAAAGAGAGTGTTTCCAATCTACCTACATCTGCAATCTCCCGTTCTGAGATGGACAGCCTGATCAAAAACCTATCTGATGATATCGTCAGTAAAATATCGAAAGAGATCAAAGACCTGCACTCAGAATTCATCCAACGTTTTGAAAAAATTGAAGAAAACCTAGCAACCTACATCAGCAAAACAGACAAGACGATAGAGTCCCTAACAGAGCGAATTGCAAGAATGGAATCCCACCACTTGGACGTTGTACATGAACTGAAGGAAGATTTAGCTGATCTGCAACAACGATGTGACACATCTGAACGTAAGGAGGTTGCATCCGACGCTGTTCTTCTTGGAATACCCCAGCTACCTAATGAAGAAATTAAATCCATATTGAACAGCATCTGCTACACGGTGGATTGTGTACCTCCTCCCTTGAAATCAGCTTTCCGTCTTCAACGCAAAAATGACAACAACATCCACGACTCTCCCATCATACTTAAATTTCATTCTCCGCACGACAGAAATATAATTTTAAAATCTGTCGCTCTCTTCCACAAAACACACAAGAGACCATTGCATCTTGCTGACACGGGAATAAGTGTACGAGGGAAAGAAGCACACAACGTCTACTTGCACGCGAGTTTAACATCCAAAAACCGGTTTTTCCTTCAACAAGCAATGCGTCTCAAACACCGTGGTGCTCTAGTTAAAGTATATACACACTCTGGTTCAGTTTATGTCAAAGAGAGGGAAGGAGGGGAGACAATACACATCAACAATGATGCAACACTGAAAATGATACACGATGCCGCTGCTGCTGCGACAGTCCATCAAGATTAAGAAGACGAAAGAGAAAGAACTCACCAACACTCAACACGATGAACTACATTTTATTGTATGAAATATTATTACTATTATCACTACTACTATCATTATTGTTAATTTTCTATCCTGCTCTTTTTCTTTTCAATCTGATCTCTTTTACTTCCAATTTTCACCAACGTTTACTTCTCTTAACTATCATATTCAAACTTTGTTTTAAATGTTATTGCTTTGATTCCGTTTACATTGTGTGTATGTCACTCTGGTCTCGCCATTTAATCACTCGTTTCAGAGTTGAGTGAGCGTATTGTGGGTTCCACTGGCGACACCAGTGATGTTATACTGCGCTCTATGGTAAAAATTTTATGCAATCGACGTGAGGGTTTTAAGGTAGCCCATATCAATGCTCAGAGTTTATTGATGAAGATCGATGAATTTAGGTACCTCTTTGAAGACTCGAAAATTGACGCGATTTGTGTTTCCGAAACCTGGTTCTCTGCATCTGTGAATGATGCAACATACTCTCTTAATGGCTATAATCTTTTTCGTACAGATAGGTGCAACCGCGGAGGGGGTGTTGCTATTTATGTTAAAGAGAATCTAATATGTAAGAAAAGATTTTTCTCGTCGTCGGGTTCTTCTTGCGAGTACTTGTTTCTAGAGGTTAAGGGCAGTGAAAATAATCTTCTCTTAGGAACAATATATAGGCCTAATAGGTATATTGATTTGGAGCAAATCTATCGAGTTGTAGAAGAAATTACGGTCAGCTCTTCAAACATAATTATTTGCGGTGACTTTAACTCTGACCTTTTAATTGATAAAAGATTTAGTGAAAATATGAGTTCTTTTGATCTGCACCCAGTCAATATCTCCCAACCAACCCATTTTACCCAAACATCTTGTACTCTATTAGACCATTGCTATGTTAGCGAAATGGACCGAACACTTTTATACGACCAACTCGAAGCTCCAGTTTTCTCCAGGCACGATCTTATTTTCCTGACCTATGATTTTAATACGTGTAACCTTGTAAAGTCCAGAGCTCAGTTCAGAGATTTTAAGAACATAAATAGAATATCTCTTGAAAATGATATTCACGCGATAGCATGGAATGACATCTTTTCAATGCCTTCACCAGATGATCAAGTCAATTTTTTAAATGAACATCTTAATCTATTATACAATCAACACGTTCCATTAAAAACAAAAACTAGGATGAGCGAAAATAAACAGTGGTTTACAAGTAGTATCACAAATCTAATAAAACAGCGTGACCTAGCATATCGACGCTGGAAACGGTTTCGTGTTTATGAACTTCATGAATCTTATAAAACATTACGGAATAAAGTTGTTCAAGAGGTAAAACGTGCAAAATTACAGTTCTTCTCCAACCATCTAGATGTGACATCCGATGGTCGAAAATTATGGAACAACCTCCGCAAACTGGGAATCGGGAAACAAAGACCAAATCTTCGAGCCGATGTGGATAAAAATGAGCTAAACCGTAAATTTGCGTCCTTACCTCTCTTACCTCCAAGAGAACACATTTCTATCAATAGCCTACCTTTACCATCAACGGATACATTGTTCAGTTTTGCCTGTGTGAACACCTTAGATGTAGTTGAAAGTTGCATTAGTATAAAATCCAATGCCATAGGAGTTGATGACCTGAATCCCATCTTCATCAAAGCTATTCTTCCATTGCTTCTTCCATACTTTACCCATGTTATTAATTCTATCCTAACCACTGGGATCTTCCCACACCAATGGAAAATTGCTAAAATAATCCCTATCCCCAAAAACTCACTCTGTGATGATTTCAGGCCGATTTCAATACTTCCTTTTCTATCAAAAATCTGTGAACGCCTCATGCAAAAACAATTAAACAACTTTATAACCCGCAACAACCTCTTAGTCGATATCCAATCAGGTTTTCGTTCACACCATAGCTGTATAACTGCACTTACTAAAATAATCGAAGATATAAGAGCAGAGCTCGATATAAATAACATAACATTCTTAGTTTTACTAGATTTTTCAAAAGCTTTCGACTTAGTGGATCACACTATACTGTTGAATAAACTGCGCCAAAGGTTCCACATATCTGCAGAAGCTACTAAACTGCTCTCCTCTTTTTTGAGTGATAGAAAGCAAGCCGTCTTTTTAAATGAAGAGTTCTCAGATTTTCTTCCGGTGCAGCAAGGAGTCCCCCAAGGATCAATTTTGTCCCCACTTTTATTTTCTATGTATATCAATGAAATCGGGCTCATTATCAATCAAGCATCAAAACACTTTTATGCAGATGACATACAAATTTACAAAAGCTGTCCTTTGGGTTTGATAGACGACTGCGCTGTCACCTTGAATAAGGAACTGGAAAAAATATCTAACTGGGCATCTTGCAATGGGTTGATTCTCAATCCAATAAAATGCAAATGCATGATTATCTCCAGAAAAGAAGTAGACCTGTCATACTTTCCTTCCATAAAACTTCACAATAACGACCTAGAATATGTAAACACCTACAAAAATCTAGGTGTAATTTTCAATAGAACCTTGACCTGGAATGATCACATTAATTCACTGGTAGGAAAAACTTATGGGACACTCAGAGCGTTATGGACCGCCCAGGAATTCACTCCACTTCGAACTAGAGCCATGTTGGCAAGAACTCTGGTGATACCCGTCCTTACATATGGATGCGAAATATTTTACAATTGTGACGCCATCAGTAAAAATAAACTAAAAGTTGCCTTCAATAGTATCATTCGATACATCTATGGGCTAAGAAGGTATGATCATGTTTCACATCTGCAGGAGAACCTCCTTGGTATGTCGTTAGATGCCTTCATGAGACTCCGAACATTGATACTATATTTTAAAACCTTAAAAACACGTCAACCAACATATCTCCATGAAAAGCTTAGACTGTCATTATCAAACAGATCAACAACAGTAATTCTACCACGCTTCTCGTGTCTGACTTCGGAAAGACAGTTTTTCATTGCTGCATGTCGCCTCTGGAACTCACTCCCCACCCATCTGCGAGATATTGATGACCTACACATATTTCAAAATAAACTTAAAATATTCTTCTCGAATCAAAGCAACTAACTTAACTATCTTTCTCTTTTTTCAACTCAAGCTTAGTCTTTCGTATCCCTTTCTTGTTTCACTTCTATCTATCTACCTTTCAAATTTTATTATTTTTTATTATAAACTTTCAATTTAATTATTATAAACTTTTCTGTTTGTCTCTTCATTTTGTATTATTCTATTTGCATTGTTCTAATTAATTGAAATTGTTATTTTAAAAGTAAATCCATAGACTTTCACTAGATTATAAGATATCTATTATCTTACTGTGTTAGTTATATAAAGAAAATAAATAAACTAAACTAAACTAAAACTATATGCGTTGATTTTGCGGAAGTTTGCTTTATGGAAGTCGTAAGAAGTGAGATCAACAGAAGGAGTGGATTGAAGTGGAGAGTTGTGGAAAAATGAAAGAAGAAGCGGGGGGTGGAAATTGTCAATAGTGGATAGAGATAGGGGACAAAGCGAGACAGAGGAATTAATAGGATCTGTTGAAAAAATAAGATCAAGTTGCCTATCCATGTAATTTGCAACTCCGCTGACTTGACAAAGACTTGAATCTGTTAGCCGATCTACGAAAAGGCATTCCTTTGTTGAGTTGGCATTTGAAGCTGTGAAGAAAGATTCATCATCCGATGGAATCCAACGCAGCTGAGGCAGATTAAAGTCGCCAAAAATGAGGAAATCGTCAAGGGAGACGGATGAGTCGATTATTTGATCGATCGCATCAATGGCAAGTTGGTAGGATTCGATAGGTTGGGCTGGAGGAATATAAAAGCACATAATGTACAGGGACCTCAGGGGGAGTGTAATCTTTATTGAAACAAAGTTAAGTTTGGAAGAGGAGGAAGTAGCAAGAAGAGATGATTCAAGGCTATTGTGAACGGCAATAAGAACGCCTCGACAGGGAGAGTCATCTGTATGGCGGGTAAGATCGTCATCACGAAAGACATTGAAAGTAGGGGGGAATAACTCTTGGTTTTTTATATTGGGTGATAGGTTGGTTTCAGTTAAGGCATAAATATCAAATGGGAGAGCATGAGATTGGCGTAGTACATCATTGGTTTTAGTGCGCAGGCCTCTTACATTTTGGTAGTAAAAGGTAAGAGGAATATTACTAGAGGAAGATGGATTCAGTGCAGGCAGTGGTGGAAAGTTAGGGACGAAAAAATTTGTTGTGGTCAATGCGGCTTCGCTGGAGGTGAGAGATTCTTTTAGAGTGTACGAAGTTGCTAAAAGCGGCGAGATCTTCCTCTACTTTTTGAGGAGGAATATTGAAAGACTCGTGGAACTTGATGTAAATATTCCTTAGACTGGGAAGGTCGGTAGGGAGACCTTCTTGTTGGATTGAGACCATGACGCTAGTTTTGGTGTTGCCCTCATAGCAAACTGAGTCCGATTTGTCGTGTAGATATGCAAGAAAAAGATGTGTGTTTTCGTAAATCTTTTTTTCTCTAAGCCTAGAGAGCGCATATCGACATTCAGTGGTGTCAGAAGTTTGCTGGGTTATTTTGACATGGGGTGGTAAAAGAGGATCAATAATAATGTCTAATCAGATAACACAACATCAAAGCAATGCTCCGATTCAAGTCAATGAACGAGTTCTAAGTTATTTAGATTCTATGAAGCCAAAAGAACAACCAAATATTCCCACTTCAACGCCGATTCAAGTTTCTACATATCAGACGCAAGCACCGATATATTTTTGCCAACTTACTCCTCAACAACTTGCAACTAGATCCGCAATAGCAAAAGATTTACCGACATTCACAGGACAAGCAGCAGAGTGGCAAGCTTGTGGTTTCACAGAAAACGAAAACTTGATCCGATTACAACGAAGCTTGAAGGGCAAAGCGAGAGAAATCGTGAAGGCTCAATTAACTATACCTTCATGCGCCCCACAAATAATTGATACATTGAAGCTTTTATACGGCAGACCAGAACTCTTAATGGAACATTATGTCGAAAAAATCAGAAGGATGTCAGCACATACGAGCGACTAGAAACAGTTGTAGAGTTTGCTGTTGCAGTCAGAAATTTGAACGCAACACTCAAACAGGCAAGCATGGAAGACCATATTCGTAACCCTATGCTAATGAAAGAGTTACTAGAAAAGTTACCAGCTATTTTGAAAATGAACTGGGCAGCATTCAGCATACAAGCGATCCACAACTAATAACGACAATCTGGCTACATTTGCTGATTGGCTATATGAACTCACCACCGACGCTTGCAGTGTTATGACGGCTACAAATTGGTTTACAACAAAGCAACCACAATAGCCAGGGAGAAATAGAAACGAAACTCTTAACCTACATGAAAAAATGGAAGAAAATTCTACATCATTAGTATCGCGACCTTCCGTTATTGTTTGCAAAGCATGTGGAGACGGTTGGAAAAGTATTGCAAATTGCATTAAATTTAAGAATATGAACTTATCACAACGATGGGATATTTTAAAGGAATTCTACTTGTATCGTCAATGTCTTAAACGACATTCTTTTATATGCAAAACTACAGTACAATGTACTAAAGATAACTGCCAGATAAGACATCATCCACTACTTCATAAGGACAGACCTGCAAACTCGATTCAAACCGAAGCGTCCATGAATCATCATATAACATCTAAGATTCTCTTTAGGGTGATTCCTGTAATTTTATCAAGTAACGGCAAAAAATAAAAACCTACGCGCTACGCCTTTCTGGATGAAGGGTCATCGAGTTCTCTTATAAGCGATGACCTGGCTAAATATCTGAGTCTGGAAGGTGTCTTAAGTGGACTTCGGAAGTGACAAGAATGGAAAATCAGTCAAGAAAGGTACTATTAACAATATCAAAAAATTACAAAAATTACAAATTTACAAAAATTCGCCAGAGTTTTCATTATCAAATGTGCGAACTGTGCACTCGCTGAACTTACCATCACAGTCTTTGGAATACAAGCAGATGTCAGAGAAATATGTACATCTCCGTAATATACCAGTGGAATCTTATATTAACGCTAGCCCTGGTATATTAATTGGTCTAAATAGCAATATTTTCCGCATTGGAAAACTGTGCCAATAATGGCGAATTTTACTATAGTCTTCATTTGTGTGAATGCCAACACAAAACGGATGCAGATTTACACCAATTTATCAAAGAATAATTTACCGTTGACAACTTGAGTGTCACTGGTAAAAAAGATGAAAAGCAGAAATTGGAAGAAGATCGTACCAGACATATTTTAGCTGCGACAACAACGGATTTGGGTTCCCGCTACGAAACTGGACTTCTATGGCGATATGACGAATTCAATCTGCCAAAAAGCCGACCAATGGCCGTTCGTCGATTGGTTTGTTTGGAGAAGCGCCTTAAATCCGATCCTACGTTGGCTGAAAACATAAGACATCAAATAAAACAATATGAGGAGAAGGGTTATATTCGAAAGCTAAGCTAACAGGAGTTACGGGAACCTCGAGAAAATGTATGGTACTTGGCAATTTTTACGGTACAAAATCAAAACAAACCAGGAAAAGTACGTATTGTCTGGGATGCAGCTGCAAAAGTCAATGGAATTTCACTAAACACAATGTTAATGAAAGTCATCGATTGGAATTCATCTTTACTGGGTGTACTTCTACGTAGCAATGAAAGGAAGATATGCATTGCAGGGGACATCAGGGAAATGTTCCATCAAGTGAAAATAACAACAAATGATCAACATTTTCTACGATTTCTATGGAGAGATTGTAACGAAGAAATAGAACCAGATACATATGTTATGCAAGTTATGACTTTTGGGGCAACCTGCTCTCCAAGTTGCGCTCAATACATAAAAAACGAAAATGCCTTAAAGTTCATCAAAAAAATTCCCAGAGCTGTAAAATGTATTACTGATAACCACTAGGTCGATGATTTATTGGACAGTGTCAACACCCGTGAGGAAGCCATACAATTAGCTGAAGAGGTAACAGCAATACCTAAGAGAGCTGGCTTTGAAATTCGATGTTGGAAATCTAATTCAGATGCAGTTATGCGCATCCTTAACACCGACTTTAAAGAAGTAAATAAAGATTTGAATGTGAATCCAGAGGCCTCAAAAGAAAAAGTACTGGGCATGTGGTGGTGTATAAACTCAGATGAATTCAGTTACTCCTTACGATACAATAAAGGTAATCTTTATGTAGGTACTAAAAGGCAAAAAGAGACCTATAAAGAGAGAAGTGCTAAGGATACTCATGTCAATCTACGATCCGCTAGGATTGATCAGACATTTTCTGGTATACCTTTAAATTATCTTACAAAAAATTTGGCGAAGTCAAACTGAATGGGATAACGAAATTCAAGATGAACAAAATGCTTTATGGATAATATGGCTTAAAATACTTCCAAGGGTCGAACAGTTGAGGATTCCACGTTGTTATATTAAAAATCTTTTAAATTCCGACAATGTTACAACTCAGCTGCACATTTTTGTAGACGCTAGTGAGCAATCATGTGCTGCTGTATCTTACCTGAGGATTGCAAAAGGGCAACAAGTGGAATGCGCACTAGTTGGTTCTAAAACTAAAGTTGCACCATTAAAACTACGTTCCATTCCAAGATTGGAATTGGATGCAGCAGTAATGGGAAGTAGATTCGCTAATAGCATTCAAGAGCAGTTAACCGTTCATATAGAAAAAGTTTGCTTCTGGAGTGATTCAAAGGTTACATTAACCTGGATAAGAGGAGATCCAAGAAAATACACTAAATTCGTTGCCTTCCGAGTATAGCAGAGATTCAAGAAAACTCCAATGTGAAAGACTGGCGGTATGTGGTAACAAAAGAGAACGTGGCAGATGATGGAACGAAATGGGTAAAACCTCCCAGGCTTGACAAAACTGATCGCTGGTATAAAGGTCCAGATTTTGTGTATCTAAATGAATCACAATGGCCCCGTAAAAGTGAGGGCCCTTGACGAATTACCGGAAGAACTTATAAATGTGCATACACCAGATTTGACTGCTATAAACTTTACTAAATTTTCAAAGTGGAAACGACTGCTCAACACCATGGCTTATGTAGTTAGATTAATTCAAAACACTAATATAAACAATAATTCGAAGAGCAGGGGTATTTTGATCAGAAAAAACCTTAACAAGCAGAGATCATAATATTAAAGTCAGCTCAACAAGATGTTTCTAAAAAAGGAGATAAGTTATATTCGTAGTCAAACTGGAATGAAACTACAAGAACTTAAAGCTACAGTTGCTCACACAAGCTCTATATACCATTTGTCCCCATACCTTGATGAAGAAGGACTCTTAAGAATAAGGGGAAGAACAAATGCTGCGATTGGCATTACCCAAGATGCAAAAATACCAATCATCCTCCCAAGTAGTCATTATATTACCCTACTAATTGTGCAAAGTGTGCATAAAGAATTCTTTCATCGAAAGAATGAAAGTGTTGTAAATCAATTGCGACAGCGATATTGGATTCCGAAACTAAGGTGCATTATAAAGAAAATTAACTTAATTTGTCAATGGTGCAAAGTTCGAAAGGCAAAACCACAAGAACCACAAATGGCTCCACTACGACCTGCAAGATTAGCTGTCTTTTTTCAACCGTTCTCTTTTGTGGGAGTTGATTACTTTGGACCGTTCAACGTTTCTATTGGCCGTCGCACCGAAAAACATGGCGTGTGATTTTCACATGTCTTGCAATAAGAGCAGTACACGTGGAGATAGCACACAAATTGGATGCAGATGCATTTATTTTATCTTTCCGTGATTTTATAAATCGACGTGGATTTCCAAAGGATTTCAAATTTCATCGGAGCTGAGAGGATGTTGAGAGAATCTTTACTAGCCATAGATGTTAACAAGATAGCTCAACATTTCGTAAGTCCGACATTGATCTGGAATTTTAATCCACCCGCATCACCACATATGGGTGAATCATCGGAAAGACTCGTCAGATCATTCAAAATAGCTTCTTGTGCCTCCATACCAAAAAGAACACCTTCAAATCCTCTTCTAAGAAGTTGCCTTATTGCCGCTGGAAATATTATTAATTGCAGGCCACTTACCTACATGCCGCTTGAAAGTGATCTGCAAGAAGCTTAACCTCCTAATCATTTTTTAAGATTGACATCTGGAGCAACTAAAAAAATAGGAGTAATCAATGACAATCCAAAGATTTTAAGATGTGCTTTTCAATATAAAACCGATTTGCTGATAAGTGTTGGAAAAGGTTCTTAACCGAGTATGCACCAGAATTAACTTTAAGAGCTAAATGGTACAAGCAAATATTACCATTGAAAGTTGGAAGCATCGTTTTAGTCATTGATAAGGATCTACCTAAAATAATAATCCGAAGGGAAGGGTCATTAGTGTCCGAACAGCAAAAGATGGGCAAGTGCGTAGCGCTGTTATTCAAATTGCAGTGATTGATGTGGGAATATGTGAGGATACAACGACACCTAATGCTGATATCGCTGTAACAGGGGAAAGTGTTAAGAAATCGTCAGAAGAAATCACTGTCGGAATTAAATACTTTACTTAAAAGAAATATTTATAAACTAACTTAGTAACAAAATATTTATTTATTTCTACAAAATTCTAATTTTCAATTCATTTTGTAAAAAAACAAGCAACCTGAAGTCACTAAAATTTTTGAGCCATATTTTCTTATAATAAATAATTCTAAATTTTCCTAAGAAAATTTACTACAAAAATTAGTGCCTTTAAATCAAGCATTTTTCAACAACGGCCATTACCGATAGTCAGCAATTGCTTCGAAAAATCTGGAGCAAATTGATCGTTCAGCAATGCAACTCTCATGTTTGCTATCAGCTGACGTTTCTCACATAATTAAAAGTTATATTAAATGCAATTAAATACAATAGAAATAAGAATAACATTGTCGATGTTTTTCAATCAAATTGCAATGTGGCGGTCGGTGGTGGCAAACGTGGCGGTCAACCTGCCGCTCTTTCACTGAAGTGCTTAAGGGTACACAACATTTTTAGTTCAATCTTAATTATAAAAACGTTCGTGCGTATGTATGACCGACCATAACGGCTGAACCACTGAAGCTATCCCCCTTATATTCACACCATATGATTGTGTAGTGCTCCGGATGATTTATGTTTATTTAGACCCTATAGGGGCGCTGGGGTCGCTTTTGTGAAAATTCTTATTTATGGACCGATTTGGCTCAAATTTACACCATATAACACTTAAAAAAATAGAATAGAGAAAAAGCCAAAATTTGGACCCGATAGGTGGCTCTGGGAGATATTTACGACAAGTTAGATTTCCCTGCATATCAATTTTGTATCAACAAACATTAAATTTAATTGTAATAATATAGTTGGCGTTGGTTGTCAATACTTTTTTGAATTTGACGTAATTCATATTTCATTTAGTTGTACAATTATTCGACGAAAACACCAAATTAGTTTTTAATCAATTTTAAATAGGTAAGTAACATTTCCATTCGATTTCCGGCACAAATAACATAACCAAGGAAAATGTTCTTACTGGGCCTAATTTTATGAATCTTTTGATTTGATTTGATTTTGATTTGATTTTAATGAAATTTCGTGGATGTATATTCTTCGTTCCCACTTGAGTTGATTGTAATTTGTGGATGGGTAGGTATGGTTGCTTCAAGATTGAAATATACTATAGTTTCGGACCCTATAGATGATACTTTGCAAAACATAAGCGGGATAGGAGAACGGGTTGTGGAAGCATTAAAATTATTAACGGACATTGTCCAAATAAAGGACTTTGCGAAATGTGAGCAGGACTTAATACGAAAGGTATGAGCAAAGCCGGGTGGGTACAGCTACATAACTGATGTCCGTATGTGCGCACTCATAACTCGGGAACAAATCCTTCAATTTCTATGATTTTAGGTTTATACGGCGACAAAATTGGAAAATTTGAACGGGAAATTCGAAAGTTTGTGAAAATTGATTTTCCATACATTTTCTAAGGAGAGTTTTTTTTTTGTAATTTTGATCGTAGTATACAGAGAGATCGTATTTGTCAAAAGCTATAGTTGGGATCGATACAATTAATTTCACGTGGAAGTGAAAATTATTTTAGTTAAAAAGTCAATTTTGGGCGGGACGAAGTTCGCCGGGCACGCTAGTTAGGCATATATACCTCCACATAAAATTGACCATGTAATGTCGTTTTCCATTGGGGCAAAAAATCAATATATATATATTTCTTTTTGATTTAAATTATTTTTTATGTTCCATTGGGCCCAACCTTTGCAGATATCGATATTTTTTTCAGATTTACACATACTACGACAGTAACCACTATACTTTGCACAGGTGTCTTACGTCATTTTAAGAAGTTGCCTTTCAAGACAAATACGCAAAGTTTCGTAAAAACCAAAATAACGAAATACATAAATTAATAGCTATGGATATTATTTCGGAGGAATTCTTATCTTCATTGTCTTCCTCGTCATCTGAAGACTACAAATCACAAAAAATATTTCATTTGTATCTACAACAGGGGAAACATTTTTCAAGTCGATTTCCATAACAGGTGATATTTTTGTCAAGTAACGCACTAATTTACAAAAGCAGATCAATTTCGTTGCATGTTCCATGAGCAGCTTAAAATCTGAGATCTGAAAAAGATTTCTGGGGGTCCCAATGGAAAACGACATTAGAAGCTTGGGAATTCAAGATTGAAAAAACATCCAGATCTTAATTATCAAGATCCAGTTGGTGGTGTTGGCTGATGGCGGTGGGTAGGTAGCAAAAAGAGGGACAAAAAAATGCATTTGGGATTATTTTCTGTGTTACTCACGCAATGAGGTTTTCGCGAATGTGTACCTAGTTTCTGTGAAAAAGGAACGATGAGAAATTGGTTAGACTTCGGGTATTGAAACAGTATTTCATGGCTTTATGAGTTTTCTGAAACGAGTCTTAGTTAAATTAAAAAAGTATGAAAAATAGTATGGGGAGTTAGATAAAAAACCCTAATTCCAATTGAACCAGTTTCAGAAATGAGGACCTATCCACCTGTTCATAATGAAAACTTCAACGTGGTATTTTTGAAATAAGTTTAAAATAACTAGGTATGATGTATACTTTTTTACTAGATAATAACTGATAACTGAGAGCAACATCTATTCAAAAGTAACAGATGTGAATTTTTCGTACAAAATTCTACCCCCATAACAATTTAAACGCATCGAGTAAATCAGTCATATGCCCATAGAAGAAAGAAATCCAATTTTTAATTCACGTGTCATCAAACAGGAATTGAAAAATCTCGTAAATCGTAATGCAGAAATTCTTCCACAGAAAAAGAAATGCACATCCAAACTACACACAAAGTAGGTACCTGCTCATCTCATTCATATACGCAACAGACAACAAAAACAAACCTGAAAATATCTAATATATAAAATTATCGTGTCACGGTGTTCGTTGTTGAACTCCTCCGAAACGGCTCCATCGATTTTCGTGAAACTTAGTGTGCATATGGGCTAGGGTTGAGAATCGGACAACATCTATTTTTCATATCCCTAAATGTTAAGGGTGGTCTACCACTACATTTTTTATGTTTTTTATGTGGAAATACACTTTGAAAAAAAAAAGAAACTGAATAAAATCGAGTAGTGACCCTTCGAATAAAAAAAAAAAAACAAAAAATATTTTAAATTTTAAAAACAATAGCGGCTACTTTGTTAGAAGGCATTAAAATTGCCATTGAATCTGCAAGTGGATGAAGAACCTACATGCAACATTTCAAAGAACACTGCGATGGCGGAAGTACTGCAGCAATGTAAGATTATCATATGGGACGAATGCACAATCTGCCTGCCATTTCGAGATCAACTCCGGCAGATGAATTGAATGCTTGCCTGAAGGCGTCTGCTATGCGAGTTTCTTTACAAAATGACCAGTCCGCTGCAGAGTTCTCCAGGCAACTGTTGGCGATGGGCAATGGTGTGATCCCAGCAGATTAATCAGCAGCATGATTAAGTTTTCACAAAATGTTTGCAACTTTACAACCTTGAATTCCAATGTTTCTAATGTTGTTTTCCAAACAACAGGAGTCTTTTTGTTGGGTCCCAAATCCCCAGAAATCTTTTCAGATCTCAGATTTTACGCTGCTCATGGAACATGCAACGAAATTGATCTGCTTTTGTAAATTAGTGCGTTACTTTACAAAAATATCAGCTGTTATGGAAATCGACTTGAAAAATATTTCCTCTGTTGTAGATACAAATGAAGTATTTTTGGTGATTTTTAGTCATATCATATCCAGAGCTATTAATTTATGTATTTCGTTATTTTGGTTTTTTCGAAACTTTGCGTATTTGTCTTGAAAGTCAACTTCTTAAAATGACGTAAAACACCTGTGCAAAGTATAGTGGTTATTGTCGTTGTATGTGTAAATCTGAAAAAATATCGATATCAGCAAACAGTGATCGGAATCGAAAAAAAGATTTGATTTTTTGCCCAACGAAACATGAAAAAAAATTAAGATAAAAAAAAAGAAAGATCGATTTTTTGCTCCAATGGAAAACGTAGATATGTGGCGAGCCACATGTTGGCAAACCTCCCGCTATGTACGTGTACGCATACGCACTATACATATATCTAATAGAACAAAAAATGTTGTGTACGATAAAGCACTTCAGTGAAAAAGCGGAAGGTTGACCGACAGGTAAATCATTGCAATTTGATTGAAAAACATCGACAATGTTATTCTGATTACTATTTTATTTAATATTACTTTTGAATATGATTGGCTTGGATCAGACACATTAGTTTAAATGAATATAGTGTTCGTAAGAGATCCGACTTTGCTTGCCTCAAATCATCAAATCTGTGGCGCTATGTGAGAAACGTCAGCTGATAGCAAACATGAGAGTTGCATTGCTGAACGATCAATCTGCTCCAGATTTTTTGCTGACTATCGGTAATGTCCGTGTTCCTGATCTCGACGAATTGAGCGGATTGATTTTATTTCCTTCCAATTTTTGCAATTTTGTCTCATCGAAAGACGAGCATATCAACAAAGTATTCCCGAACATCATTGCTAACCACAAAAATAACGAATGGTTGAGTAAGCGAGTAATTTTAGCGCTTAAACCAGCCAAAAATATGCAATGGAACGGGTTTGGTGATAAGAAAACTGATGATCAATGTGTTTTAAAGAAAGAAGTTTTCATTTCGAGGATACCGCCTCAGTTATAATTTTGTTTCGCAAGCTCAATGCACCGAAGTTTTGTAACGGAACGCGTTGGATTTGATGGTGAAGGATCTGAAATTAAATGTCATACAAGCGACGGTTTTGGGGGGAAAATTCAAAGTCAAACACTCTCATTCCGCAGATTCCGCTTATTCAGAACGATTTGCCATTCGTACTTAAGCGACTTAAATTTCCCGTACGTCTCGCTTTCACTATGACAAATTATTGGTTGCAAGGATAATCGATGGATGTTTGTGCATTTGTGGCATCAATATTGAATTCCCATATTTCTCACATGGTCAACTTAGAGAAAAAGCGGAAGGTTGGCCGAAATGTCAAAATCATTGCCGTTTGATTGAAAAAAATCAACATTGCTATTCGTCATTTATTTCTATTGCATTTAATATGACTTTTGAATAAAGAATTTTAATTGACCGAATTACATAAATTAGCAAGTGCATTGTGCAATTGTGCATGCTCGGAATTATTATTTTCATTACAATAACAAATTTGGGCGGAACGAAGTTTGCCGGGTCAGCTAGTTATATAATATAATCGAACCAAAAAGGCAGAAAAAGCATACATTACAAAACCCACCCGTCATCCACACTCTGAAATCGGAAAGGGAAAGCATCGTAAAGCAGCAGTGCAAATGCATACGCATTCATTTGGGCGGTTTTCCCTTTAAAAAATAAAAACCACCAGCGCTGACACCATCACAAACTCCTCCATTGAAGTTTCTGCGCCAAATGAACTCTAAACTAACGAAATCTATGATCTTCAGTTCTTCACCCACTCAAATATTCTAGCCTCTCGCTGTTTGCGATGGTGGCGCCATGATCTTCTCGTCGAAGTGATAGTAGGTTAGTAGGTACTATAGTTTCTATATACAATGTCGCAAATTAACATAATCATAAACGTCATCCTTATAGGGGGCATACTCATACACGACACCGACACGTCATTGCAAACCAAGGAAAATTCAAAAAGTTTTATATTCACGCAGACGGTCGTTGCAAAGGATAGACATAGGATACACACGATACTGATAGAGACAAATATATTAATTTGCAATGTATGTTGGGGGCATACAACAACTATCTATATCTATACTTATAATAAAACTGTAGGTAATTTTTCTGTTACCTAATGGCGTGAAAACTACTGCACAGATTTCGATGAAACTTTTTTTGAAATGTTTCTTAAGACTCTGTGCAACATATAGGCTATTCCTTTGATTGCCATGCCTATTTTTTGGAGCGTTTTTGACCAAAATGTGTTTTTTTTTTCGACTTTACTGCCTTTAACTCGCCATTACTCAAATAATTCCTTATCAATGCAAACAAAATAAAATACTTAGGAGAGCCAACACCTTTGTAGATATTTCAAGCCATCAATCAGCTTTCTATGTCCTCTAGAAGCTGAGCTACAACCTAAAATCTAACATTAAAAAAATAAATTTATTTTCTGAAATCGAATATTATCAGCCGCCGCGGTTCTTGATCGTTGTTCTGCTTTGGGGTGGTTTTTGGTGGCGCACATCACACAAGCAAGTTCATATGAAAAAAAAACCCAGCCACAACGTGTTTCTGTGGACATGCGCAGATGGCTGATGACGTGTGGTGTGGTGGGGGACGTATGGTGGAGGTGGTGTATATAGAAATTGAGTTCAAGGTTTTTATTTTAGTGGTTGTTATAGCAGGTTATAGTACTTACGTTGATACTTACAGTAAAGAATTGAAAAATTCAAGAAGTAAAAACGGTATAGGTGAATTATGTTGTTTTATTGCTGGTGTAGATACAAATTTCCGTTAAGGCTTTTGTTTAAGTGGTTGTTTTGATATTAACTACCTACGTGGTACCTACAGTAAGGAAGTGGAACTTCAGTACTTACGCTGTTGAATTTAATTTTCTTAAATTGGTGTTTTAGGTAAATAGATTTATTTGATTTATTGTTTCAATGTCGACAATGTTCACCGCTTTTTTTTAGCTAGATTGTTGATTTTAAACAAATATGCCGTTGAGAAAACGGTCAAATCTCTTTTATTGGAAACTACAGTACACAGTCTCACGACGCGTACGAAGTTGCGGTCACAGCTAGTTACTATAATAAAACTGTAATTTTTTTTTCCGGCTGTAAACTGTTTTCTATGAATAGATTAAAAAAGTACTGCACGAGTTTGATTTCGGGTTCACAGTTGCATAGTAAATTGTTCAGATTTGGTTACCTATCTATAGAATATGTTTTACCATTATTCGCTGTACGGAAGCGAAAATCTAAGCTGATATCTAAGAAAAGTTATAATTCTCGAATGCCTTTTAGCTCCTTGCTTTAGAATGACTCATCCAAATGAAATTGAAATTTTTAATACAGAGATACAATTATCTACAAAGATTTTAAGATATAAATCATCTTTGTACGGTATCCTAAAGTCGAACAATAAGCAATAAACAATAAATTTTATACAATTCAAAAAATTAAAATGTTCGATTGAAGTTAGGTCGTTAGATTTTCCCGGCGTTCAGTGTAGGAAATTTTTTGTGTGTGCTGCAAAATCTGTTTCTCTCTCTGTACACTTTCTGCGGTGCGCTTATTCTTTCTCTTTTTTTATGCACCTTTTGGGCTTTTTTTTTTGCTCACGTTTTTAAATTGAAATTGAGTTGGAGATTGGTATTGGACTATTGGAGTATTAATGAATAATGAGTTGAGTGGCAGAGCGAATGAGATGCATGGAGCATAGGATTGAGAGAGAAAGAGATAGGTCTGTAATTGTGATTGAGAGGGAGTCACACTCAGTTCTGAATTGTGATTGTGATTTAAAATGCGTTATAGTGATTCTGATTTTATAGTAATTCATGTGCATGCCAAAACCTGTTTGTGCAATTGCACCTTTTTTGCTTTATGTTTCATTTTTCTTTTTTTTTTTATTTGAACTTGAGAAAGTTTGTGTTTGAGTATAAGTGAGCGAGTGTGGCGCATATGTGTTATGGGATTGAGAAGGATGGGGTATACATTTTAACAACTAACAATGACAAGTGGAATGTAAATGAGATTAAGAGGGAATACCTAATAGAAGTTAGAAGTTAGTTAGTTAGGGACAACAACGTTGGAGCTAATCCTAAATTCGCTGTTGCTGTTGCTGTCAGAGTCGCTGTGTTAACCTTTTTCTCGCATTACTGACAGTTTTTCTTCTCTTTTTTCGGGTAAGCTACATAAGCTACGTTGTATAACGCTAATTATTTTGTTTTAAATTTGAGAAGTGGAACTCTGGCGAAGCAAGGCTTGCGCGGGTCAGCTAGCCTATCATGAAGATGGCAAAATCGCTCCATACAAAATGTATGGGAAAATTAATTTTCTTCATAGTTTTTTTTTTTTTTTTTTGAAGTGATAACTTCTTTAGGCGCGTTGGGCACTATTTGGATGGGCAAAAACTAACAAACTCGAGACACCGACATGTATAACAGCGACACCGACATGTATAACAGCGACACTCGACATGTATAACACTAAATCTCCGAAAGGTTCTTGTCCAGGTAATATATAACACTTAATCTCCGAAAGGTTCTTGTCCAGGTAACGCCTAGTTGTCAGTGTTGCGGAGGTTCTTTTTTTTAAAGTGTAACATTTTTTTTTCAAAAAGTGTAAAAAATGGAAACAAATTTAACAAACTGGAAACAAATTGTAATAATAAAAAAATATTGCTGTCTTTTCTCGTTCCCTCCCATTCCCACTCGCAGTTTGAAGTTTTGCACAACTTTTGCTCTGTGTAAACAAACAAATACATTGACAGAAACTGGTAGAAGTTTGTTCGAAAGAAAAATGTTTGCATACCTTTATGGGTAAATGATTCTCTCCAACGAAAGGAGCGACATCTAGATATCGAAAAAATATGTAAATAAGCTGTTCCATTGGAAACAGGTTAAGGTTAAGCAATAGATTTCAATTTTGTATATAAAATAATATGCATTATTTTTCATGTACAATACCGCAATAAATGAAAATGATAATTGTAATATTATTTTCGTAGTAGTAGTTTATAATAATGAATAAAAAAACACTTTATTTAAAAGTACTTCCTACGCAATAATAATAAAATAATAATAATAATGTATTTTCTGACTATTCGAAAAATACACACGTAATTGTTCAAGTTTTTGGTGGTTGGGTGTTGATGAATAGGGTAGGCACTGATTGGCGTCAACTTGGCGATGCCCAGTTGTTGCAACTGTTCAGATACATCAATTGTGCTTATTTTACCTCCAAGTGGTCACCACCGGGTACTGGTCTATGTCCATCCGGATTTGACTTGCTGAACTTATAAGTGTGAGTGTTGAACACGTAGAAAATAGCAACACTATAATGCTCTGTCGGAATTGACTGTCTGCTCGAGTCTCAGAAGTCTTACATGAGCCCCTCAGAAAGAGGACGTACGGCGGATGAATTCACATGGTTGAATCAACGGTGGCGTCAACAGTCAACATGGCAGATACCTCAATGAGCTACTTCGACGTATTTGGAGCTGAGGTCATTGAGGATTTTCAACACTAGTCAGGGTGTTGAAATAGGGATGGTGGCGGAAGAGCCCTTAATGGGTCAACGGCAGCTCTCATATCCCCGCAGCGGGTTACTGACTCCGGAATATTCCGGCTCCTTTTGCCCAAGGGGTCGCAGAAAGGGCCTGGTCCTCCAGGTTGGGGGTTGTGCGTGGGGTTAACTACCCTACCACGGAAAAAACACTATGTTGCGAAGCAACCAAAAGCCTCGGATAAGGACGGATTCACTGTTGACGACCCTGGAAGACGGAAAAAGGACAATGACGTTCGGATCTGCACGTGGAATGTTCGAACTCTGAACAGACCGCGTGCAGCCGAACAACTAGCGGAGGCCCTAGACTGCTACAAAGCAGGTATCACCGCCATCCAGGAAGTGCGGTGGGATGGGCCGGGCAAAAGAAGGATGAAAAACTGTGACATTTACTACGGTGACTGCTATAGGGAACAAAAGCAGCGTCTATTTGGATGCGGATTTGTTGTAAGCGGCAGACTTAGGCAAGAAGTCTTGAGCTTTCGACACGTAAGTGAACGCCTTGCCACGATCCGCATAAAGGCTAAATTCGCCAACATCAGCCTAATATGCGCTCACGCCCCCACAGAAGAAAAAGACGATGCTGCCAAAGAGTGTTTCTACGAGCTTCTCGACAAAACATATGAGCAATGTCCTAAGCATGGCGTTAAAATCGTCTTGGGTGATTTTAACGCCAAAATAGGAAAGGAGGACATCTTTGGTAGCACAATCGGAAAACACAGCCTACACGACACCACGTCTGGAAACGGACTTAGGCTGATTGATTTTGCTGCGGGACGTAATGTTACCATAGCTAGCTCACGGTTTCCTCACCTCAATATACACAAAGGAACATGGCGGTCACCTGATCATCAAACCGTCAACCAAATTGATCACGTTGCGATCGACGCAAGGCACTCCTCCAGTATTCTAGATGTCCGAACTTTCCGAGCGGCCAACATAGACTCGGACCACTACCTTGTTGTAGCCAAGGTACGGATGCGGATATCCAAGACGCCACAACAACGAGAAAATACTGTGAGGAGATTTAACGTTGGACGACTACAAACGCAACAAACCGCCAGAACCTTTGCCGATCGCGTATCCCTCAACCTCTCGAGAAGTCCTATGCTGCCAGCATCAAGTGCCGAAGACCAGTGGCGCCGATGCCAAGAAGCCATCAAAAACGCCGCAACTGATGTGCTCGGTTTCACCAGCCCACCCCCCCGAAACCCCTGGTTTGACGAAGAGTGCCGGCAAGCACATGCAGCGAAACAAAGTGCCTACGAAGCGTCGCTGCATAGAAGGACGAGAGCAGCTCGACAGCTCTACGAGCAAAAAAGGAGGGAAGAACATCGGCTTCTCCGGAGAAAAAAGAGAGAGCATGAGAAGCGCGCGATCGGGGATATGAGAGGTGTTACTCCAGGAACAATGTTCGGAAGTTTTACCAAAAGGTAAAAAGAACGTGTCATGCCAACAAGACACGAACGGAGACCTGTAGAGACGAACAAGGAAACATTGTAGTAGAGTCACAGTCGGTGCTGAGGACATGGAAAAACCATTTCTGCAGACTGCTAAACGGCGAAGACGACACAAATTCCGCTGTCAGGCAGAACGAGCCATTCAACCTGGACGATGAAAGCCAAGATTTCCGTCCACCTGACCAAAATGAAGTGAGGATAGCAATATCTAAGCTTAAGTCCAACAAGGCTGCTGGACCGGACGGCTTTACTGCCGAGCTGTTTAAGGCAGCGGGAGATGACCTGTTAGAGAGCATACACCAACTCGTCTCCAAGATTTGGTCAGACGAAAGTATGCCTGATGAATGGAATCTCAGCATCGTTTGCCCGATCCACAAGAAGGGAGACTCTCAAAACTGCGCCAACTATAGAGGCATCAGTCTCCTGAACACTGCGTATAAGATCATGTCTGCTGTATTGTGTGAACGCCTGAAACCATTCGTCAACGATCTGATAGGTCCCTATCAGTGCGGTTTTAGGCCCGGTAAGTCCACGACCGATCAAATATTCACACTACGGCAGATCCTGGAAAAAACCCAAGAATACCAGATCGATACTCACCATCTTTTTATCGATTTTAAGGCCGCATATGACAGCATTTATAGAGACGAGCTATACAGAGCCATGTCTAGTTTTGGCATCCCTGCCAAACTTGTCCTATTGTGCAGAATGACGATGGAGAACGCTCGCTGCTCCGTAAAGGTCGGAAACAATCTCACCGAGACCTTTCATGTCAAAAAAGGATTTAGACAAGGTGACGCGCTTTCATGTGACTTCTTCAACATCATTCTTGAGAAGATTGTGCGAAACTCACAAGCCAACACCAGAGGCACAATTTTCTATAAGTCTGTGCAACTGCTTGCATACGCTGACGACATTGACATTGTTGGTACAACACAGCGAGCTGTCACTGGTGCGTTTGCAAGTATTAGTACAGAAGCGGCAAAAATGGGTTTAGTGGTGAATGAGGGTAAAACAAAATATATGCTGTCAACAAGAAGGGACACATGACATCGACGAATCGGGCAGAACGTCACGATAGACAGCTATAACTTTGAGGTAGTTAGGGACTTTGTCTACCTCGGCTCCGCTATAAACTCTGATAACGACATCACATCAGAAATCAAACGAAGAATCACACTTGCCAACCGCTGTTTCTTTGGCCTAATACGGCAACTGATAAGTAAGGCCTTGTCGAGAAATACTAAGGAAACTCCGTATAAGACCCTCATCATCCCAGTCCTGCTTTATGGTGCAGAAGCATGGACGCTATCAAAGGCGGATGAAGATCTCCTTGGTCGTTTCGAACGCAAAATTCTTCGAGTGATTTTTGGTCCCGTTTGCGTTGACGGGATTTGGAGGAGAAGATTTAACAGCGAACTCTACGAGCTGTACAGCGACATCGACCTGGTCAGAAAAGTACGCATTAATCGTCTAAGATGGTTAGGACATATAGAGCGAATGGACACCAACGCTCCGGCCCGGAGAGTCTTCGATTCCAACCCGGAGGGACAACGCAGTAGAGGAAGACCTCGCCTTAGGTGGCGCGCTCAAGTGGAAGGGGACCTCAACCAACTTGGAGTGCGCAACTGGAGGCAGTTAGCCAAAGATCGCGCTAACTGGAGAGGCGTATTGGTTGAGGCCCATGTCCACCCCGGACTGTAGCGCCACCTTAAGTAACTTCTGTCGGCACTCCCGGAGTGCCTTTGTTTTGTTATTATTAGGTACTATTTCATCGGTATGAATAAATGAATTATTTATCATGGACAATTTTTTTTTATACCACCGTTTCACTTTCCTCAAGTCCCATCACTGACTTTTCGTTTGCTGAATGAAGTGCTGAACATAATAGAGGTATGTTCGATTTTATTTTGTGTGGATTTGCGATGACAGATACGTAATTTAAATTTACACGTCAAAATCACGTAATTTATCAGATGATTTAGCTAAATCACGTTGGTGGGAACATGGTATTAGATACTAACATCACTTTGTTTTATTATTATAAATACTAGCTGACCCGCAAACTTCGCTCCGCCCAAATTTGTTAATGTAATGAAAATAATAATTCCGAGCATGCACAATGCACTTCCTAATTTATGTTATTCGGCCAATTACTATTCTTTATTCAAATGTTTTATTAAATGCAATATAAATAAATGGTGAATAGCAATGTTGATTTGTTTCAATCAAACCGCAAAGATTTTGACGTGTCGGCCAACCTTCCGCTTTTTCACTCAATGTGAGAAACATGGGAAATCAAGATTGATGCCAAAAATGCACAAACATCCATCGATTATCCTTGCAATAAATTATTTGTCATAGTGAAAGCGAGACGCACGGGAAATTGAAGTCGCACGAATGGTAAATCGTTCTGAATAAGCGAAATCTGCGGAATAAGACTGTTTTGCCTTTGAATTTTCCCCTAAAAATCATCACTTGCATGATATATTTGATGTGAGATCCTTCACCATAAATCAAATGCGATCCATTACAAAGTTTCGGTACATTAATATTGCGCAGCAAAATTTTAACTGAGCCGACTTTCAAATCCAAATTATGGAGAGGTAAGCCCGCAACATCCAAAGAATGAAAAAATTTATCTAATCCCCATAAAGTTTTTTTTCACAACAAAAGGTAGCATTATGCCCTTCCGTCCAACCAAAAATCATAAAAATCGAACGATCCGTCCCCGAGTTATGAGTGCACATACGGACGTCAGTCTCTTTTATATGTCTAACTGTACCCACCCGGCTTTGCCCTCACCTTTCGTATTAAATCTTGCTCACATTTCGCAAAATTGCTTTATTTGGACAATGTCTAGTCCATTAATAGTTTTAATTATACAACTTTAGAAATAGAGTTTGATTTTTTTTAATGGGACGTGCCACAATCCGTTTTCTTATCCCGCTTGTGTTTTTCAAAGTACTACCCTTAGGGTCAAAAACTATACGAAATTTAAAACTGGAAGCAACAATATCCATCTAAAAAAATTCATCAATCAACTTGGTAGAGCTGTTTCGGAGATCGGCAACAGCGCCACCTATCAGGTCAAAAAGTATCCTATCCTTAAAATGGGAACGAAGAATATAAATCTACAAAATTTCATTGAAATCGGGTAAGTGGTTTAGGAGATCGACAACAGCTCCACCTTTCGGGTCCAAAATATCTATCTATCTTTCAAACTATAACCAACCATACACAGTCACAAAATTTAATTGAAATCGGTTGAGTGGTTTAGGATATCGACAACAGCGCCACACATATTTTTTTTTTGCACCATTTTTTGTAAACAAATTACACAAACATAAGTTTACCAATTGCAACCAAACTTCACATAAACCAATACCAAAGATGTGTGAAAGTTTGGTTCAAATCGGTTAATGCGTTAAGACTTAAGTTGGCGACAAACGAACACAATTTTATGGCTCAATTTTTATAGATTTGGGCGGAACGAAGTTCCCCGGGTCTCGGGTCAGCTTGTGAAATTATAAGTATCAATTTATCTTATCTTCAATCTTGAAATTAAATTGAAGGTACCAGCGTAGGAACTGCACAACTCCACTTTTTCAAAAAGTTGGGAAAATTTGAAATAAAACCGACTGAAAACTCGAAAAAAAAACGTATTTTGACAAAACAACAATTATAAAAATAATAATAAAAAAAAAAAACGTATTTTACAGTACCTACAAACAATTATTTTTTGCACCATTTTTTGTAAAAAAAATTGTGAAAATCTTCTAACTCCTAGTTTTTAACTTCTCGAACGACATCTTGAGACGTCAAATCTATATATTAATACAGCGTTGCCTATAACGTGTTTCCACCCATTTTTGCTATTATACGTCACATGAATATGCCAACACTACATATATTTGGGTAGGGGACAATACATAGAAGTGCACAATACAAAAATTTTCCACACAATATGAATTACACCAGGTAAATTTAAGCGAATTGAATAAAATTACAACAACAACATTGCACCTACGTGAAGTTAGCTCGCACTTTTTCTAGAATGAAAAACGTGAAATGCACTTCGATAGACAATCGTTTGTAGTTGTTTGTAGTGGAACTCTTTTCGTTTGTAGTTCAACCTTTAGAAAGTTAGAAGCATTTGAAAAAAAAAACGCAATCTCTTAAAACCGTGTTATCTCTGAAACCGCAGCAAGCAAAGTGATCGAAAGTGTTCGACATTAGTAATCTAATAAAATTCAAATTCTACCAATCGGCCTAACGGTTTATGATTTACATGAAATTTAAGCAAAATGTTGGCTTCTAACTTAAGGCCCTCATAAGTCATAATTCAAAAACTGTTGAACAACAAACGATGAAACTTTGCATATCTATTCCATGCACCCTTTTCTACCTGTGATATAAAATAGAAGACAGCCCGCAGTACTGGACACTTTTTATTCGCAATTTATGAGAAGCCTGAAATGGTTTCGATTGCCTATTTTTAAGCGCTCCGATATTTCCCCTTCATAGCTCCATAGCAATGCAAATATGGAATCGCTTAAAAATGAGCAAATGCGGGCCAACTTCACGTAGGTAGGTCAAATGTGTGAGGCAATAATCTGCCAATCGGAAGGGAAACATTTTATATTATGGGAAATCAGAAAATGTGATGTCGAAAAATTTAATACTTTAGATTGTGAGTAATTTTTGAAACGATAGTCGTCGAAACGATTGAACAAGACGATATCGTTTTTAGTTTGCTTCATATAACATCATCGTCGTATCGTTCAATCGAATCGTTCATCGTTTTCATTTTGAACAGTTTGAAAATGACTGTAAACGGATAGGCAACTCGAAAGGATACACGTATCCTAACTCCGGCCCCATCTTTTATCTTAGGTCTAAAACAAATTCCCATTAACTTTTTGATCCCAAAATATTAAAATTCTTGTCTGAAGCGACTTAAATATGACCCGGGCAAAGGAACAGAAAAACCGCGCTATTCTATACCTTAAAAGGAAACGATTTAGAACAAGCTTTATTTGAAATCCGTGAAAAGAAACTGTCAATCTGGACAGCGGAAAGAAGGCTTACGATTCCAAGGACGACTCTTCAGGACTGTATTCACCTCAGAATGAGGTGAACTGAGGTGAACTTTGGAAATTTAAACCCTACCCTGTGCTCTCTGCATAAGAAAATAAGCTTAAAAAGCTTTTCTCGAACCTGTGAAACCTCTTGAAAACGGTGCAGGATATTCTTCAAGAAGAAGACCGCAAAACTCCTTTCAAGGACAGCAAATCCGGTTAGAAGTGGTACTACGGTCTTATGTGACGCTATGTGATCTTCGCCTAGATGATAGGTACTCCAGCTCCGGGGTAATTTTCATTTCGTCTAACAGCATCACACATTTTTTGTGAGAGAAGATCAGAAACTTGTTTGGAAAAGCCTGTGGTTAGATTTATTTCAGAATGCCATCGTTAAATTGTCCTAATACTCGGCAAATACAAATTTAAAAATTGAATTTCTACAAAGCTGGGGACTTGCAATAAAACTTTAAATAACTTTCTTTTTCATCACGTGAGCAATTCTGTCCTGCTTTATGAAATAGTTGAGTTTTTATAAATGTTAAAACTTCAGCTTTTCTACCATACAATTGTTTTTCAACATTTATTTGTAGCTTAAAGTTATGGTAATTTTTAAGTTTTTTTAAAGGACTCAAAAATTATTTTCGGGATTATCAGAAAATCTCGGTTCATTTTATTTCATTTGATTTTCTTCATTCTGGAAATGTCGGTAAACAGGCTCAAGAAATTTAAGGGGAGAGATGCAATCAGGTAAACGAGGTAGAGAGCAATTCCTTAAATATGTTTTAAGAGGTAAGGCTTCGTGATGGAGTGTATAATCAGTATCGTCTTCATTATTTTCTAATAAATTATACCTCCCGATCTACACAGGTTTGGTCAGTATTTTTATCTGTGCATAAACATATTTTATTGCACGATTTCGGATTTGTCCTTTTTTTTCAAATTTGTCCTCACTTTTTTAACAATGTCCTTTTCTTAGAATTGTTCTTTGCAGAAAAATGTGTTTGAAGGTAAACGACCGAATATTTCACTATTTCAGGAATGTTTAACCCAAATAGGTCTTCGGCACTCATTAGGTAGCTGAAAAAATTATAATCTATTCACACCTCCTACATTTTTATAATTAAAACAGTTTTTGAATTCACAAAACACTTTTAATATGTTAAATGTGTAACACAAAATAAACAAAAAACGAAACTGAACGACGAACAATACATCGAATGAATTATAGTAATAATTCCGAGCTTTCGCTTCATTCTGCTTCATATAATTCGGTCAATTCAAATTTTTTATTCAAAAGTTATATGAAAATTAAATTAATATGTAAATAAAATCAAATACTTGTCGGCCAACCTTCCGCTTTTTCACTGTATTGTTTTATGATACACAAAATTTTATGTTTTATTTCTATTATCCGGTGCGTACACGTACAAAGCGAGAGCTTTGCCGACACGTGAAATTCAAGATTTATGCCACACACATCCAGCGATTGCCCTTGCGACTTATTAATTTGTCATAGCAAAAGCGAGACGTACGGGAAATTGAATACGCTTAAATATGAACGGCAAATCGTTCTGAATAAGTGGAATCCGCGGAATAAGAACATATTCGCCTTTGAGTTTTCCAATAAAAATCGCTGCTTGAATAATATTTGATATTAAATTCTTCACAATCAGACGCGTACCGTTACAAAGTTTTGGTTCATTTAGGTTGCGCAACAAAATTATTACTGAGACGATTTTTAGTTTCAAATTGTGTGGAGGCAAGCCAGAAACATCCAAAGAGTTTAAAAATTCCGTGGGATAGTTGGTGGTTTCGTTTTCATCCATCACGGAGTCGACTGATTTTTATGAATGCAACTCACCAGCGATTTGGTTTTGAATGGCGAAATTCAAATGATCGACGTTCTTTTTTTTCGCAGCCAAAATCACTCTTACACTCAGCCAATCATGGTCAATATAACTCTGAGCGATATTCGGGAAAACATTCATGCTTAGTTCTTCCGGTGTCGTTGTAAAGTTGCAAAAATTTTGTGGAAACTCAAATCAAGCCGGTGATTAAGTTTGCTGGACTCATACCATTGCCCATCGCCAACAATTGCCTGGAGAACTCTTCAGCGGACTGGTCATGTTTGTTGTCAAATGAAATTTCTTGACGTATCGCCATAAAGCAGACGCCTTCAGGCAAGCATTCAATTCATCTGCCGGAGTTGATCTCGAAACGACAGGCAGCGTTTGACGAAAATCGTCTGATGGCAAGATTATTGCTCCACCGAAAGGTCGCTTATCATTACGTAAACGATTCAGGGCCTCCAATGCGTCTTTGTAAGCCATTGTGCCATATGATAATCTCACATTGCTGCAGTACTTTCGCCATCGCAGTGTTCTTTGAAATGTTGCATGTAGGTTCTTCATCCACTTGCAGATTCAATGGCAATTTCAATGCAGAATGAGCTGTTCGACCGCCTTCTAACAAAGTAGCCCCTATCTCAGAAGAGGCTAGGGCCAAAGCGATCTCAGATCTCGAACGAATTGTAGCCAAAATCAGTGAAATCAGGAATGCATTTCCAGTTCCACCGGGCGCATCAAGGAAGAAAATTCCGCCATTTTCGTTATCGACTGCTTTCATCAATTCATCGTATACTTTCCTTTGTTCTTGATTCAACATTGGCACATTTGTTCGAACAGCTTGACTCAATGCGATTCGATCGAAGTCTATTTCTCGCTCCAGTTCTCGATTAAGTGCATTGAACTATTTGGATTCGGCATCCCCAATTTGTACAACAAATTGCCACTCATGAGCAGACACATATTTGTTGCGCATTTCATTTGACATCTCCAGTTCATTATCCGATGTCACAGTGCGAATTCGATGCAAAATATCGTTGGCCATATCATCTTTGTATAATCAAAGTATCTACTTCATTTCAAAAAGTTACTTAATGTAACATAGTAAACATAATTTATTCGAACAAACTTTTTTGGTAGGTATCTTTATTTAAAAAAAAATTCAAAATTGTTGACAACAACAATTTGCTTGGAAAATAATTAAAATAATTGACAACAACAATTGCTTTTAAAATTACAAATACTTTTTTTTTTTATTTGAAGAGTCACTACTTGATTTCTATCCGGTTTCTTTTTTTTTTTTTAAAGTGTACAAAAATTAATTTATTGGAATGGCGGTTGCGCCTTCTTTCAAAAATGTATCATACTAATATAAAAACCTTCTCTGCATGGTTTATTAACCAACAAAAAAAACTAAATCTAAATCGGATGTGTGTGGCAGTCGGTAGGCAGTCACACACACATTTAGTAAGTTATTTTTATATATATAGATAAAATTATCAAAGGCTCAAAAGCTCTCAGTAATCGAATTCTCTATTTGGTATGAGTAGCGACACCTATTATGATACTGGTACTACTGGATTGGCGCTACTATAGAAATGTATATACATACAAAGGTTATATGAAGCAAACTAAAAACCAGATCGTTTTGTTCAATCGTTTCGACGACTGTCGTTTAAAAAATTACGCGATGAGAGCCCAGGGGAAACATTTTTCAAGTCTTTTTCCATTTGTGATTTTTCCAAAAACAAATGCAATTTGAACAGCTGATGTTGTAGTTAACACACTAATCCATTTACAAAAGCGCCACCTACCGGGACCAAATTTTGGCAAAAACTGTTTTTTAAGTGTTATATGGTGTTAATTTGAGCCAAATCGGTCCATAAATAAGAATTTTCAAAAACGCGACCCCAGCGCCCCCTATAGGGTCTAGAATAAACATAAACCATCCGGAGCACCACACAAACATATGGTGTGAATATAAGAGGGATAGCTTCAGTGGTCAGTCATACATACGCACGAACGTTTTTACATATTAAGATATATATATGTCTACTAGCGTGCCCGGCGAACTTCGTCCCGCCCAAAATTGACTTTTTAACTAAAATAATTTTCACTTCCACCTGAAATTAATTGTATTGATGCCAACTATAGCTTTTGACAAATACGATCTCACTGTATACTACGATCAAAATTAAAAAAAAAATGTATGCGACTGTATCCAACAGTCCCGAAATACGTACATTATGTAAACATCGTGCGTGCGGTATGTGTGTGGCTTGATACATGTCATTGAGAAAAGAAGGAATTGTAATAACCGTGTTCTTGATATATTATGAACTAACAATAATTTATTCTTGCTGTGCTAGTTTCGGTAGAATAGATACAATCGGATTGTGGTAGCTGAAGTAAGATATGTACATTCGAGACTGTAATCTATCTAGATTACGCTGGAAGACAGCATCGATGGTTGTTCCATATCGTGTTGTTGAAATTTTCCGGTTGGAGTTCATTTGAAGATTAAATTTATCTTGCATAAAATCAATAATTGGTTGCGCTTCTGGAGTTGCAAAATTGATATTGAAGTCTCCGCTTATGACCATTGGTAAAAGATGATAATCTCCCTGCAGTATTCTTAAAATTTTCTTCTGAGTACGGTGCAAGGACGAAATGGAGACATTTTATTTCACATCAACAAAAAGCTTGTTACGGAGCCATACCTGTGAGGAATAGAAAGTAGCGCAATTAGGATTATTTATATTTCAGTAATATGAAATATTACCAAAGATTCTTGGGGTACCTGTAAGGAAGAAAAAAAAAATTAGAAAAAAGGTAAACAAACTCTTACATTGGAGTTTGGCCGCTCATTCGCAGATCCGATACGCGTTGAGAGGACAAACCCCAATAAAAGATAAATAAACTCACCTGTGCAATAAATTATAAATGATGATGACCTGAAAACAAAATGAGAGTTTTGATTGACAGCAAGCGGTCGTTGCCCTCTCTAAAACAGTCAGCTGGACAATTTTTTTTTAGTTCATACAGTGAGGATAAAAAATATTTTTTTTTGTATAAAATCCCCTGGTGACCATAATTATAGTGGAAAATAGTCAAAAATTACCGGAGACCCTAATTGGCGTTGTGGAGGTTTCTTCTCAACGGAAAAAGTGACTCGGGCTGCTGTTAAGGCCAACATAAGCCGTGCCTGCAAAAATACCTGTGGGACCGTGAAGCCAGATTTCGACCGTTGGACTGATAGCGAAACGCCAAGATACCGCCAGCCAACGGTCAATAATAGACGGTAACGGGTCCAAAGCCCATAGTTGCGGCACAAAGGCACTTAACAGGCCCGAGATTTACTTAACCCAGCAAAGGGAATAATTTCATTTGGGAGTGCAAGTAAACGCAAACGCTTTTCTCCCCCGCCCGAACAACCATCGCCAACGGAAGGCATCAGCAGGGTGCTCCGCCACCACAACACCCACCAAGTTTAACTGCGCTGATAGCGCCTCAACAACAACATAAGCAGCACCAGCATTGCCAGAAGTTAATTTTTTTGTGAAGTGCCACAGTTTTTTTTTTTAATTTTTATTGATTCTTAATTTTAACGTAGTTTTAACCTTTTTTTTCTTTTTCTTAACGTAGTTTTATTATTATTTTTTTTTTATTTTTATTCTCCTTTTTTACGTAGTTTTTACTTTCCTTTTTTATTTATTTTAACGTAGCTTTTATTTTTTTTAATTATTTTTGAACCTGCTTTTAATAGCTTAGTTTTGTGCGCGTTTAGTTTATAAAATAGGTACCTATTTTAAAGCCAACATTTTAATCAAAACCGAAACTTCTTGTGCTGGCGCCAGGACAACGGGGGACGTGAGAAACCGTGAGTAATTTTAGTTTTTTTTATTATATTTTTTGAATTTTTGAATTTTAGATTTTAGTTTTTTGATAGTATTAAGAGCAGAGGATTTTTTTTCATTTTAATTATTTTTTTTTTAGTTGTATCCCTAAGATACAATCTTCTTTAAATTTAATTTTTTATTTTCTTTCCTTGGTTTCGGTTTTCTTTCATTATTTATTATTATTTTTATCATTTTGAAGTTTTTTTTGAGTTTGATTTTGATTCGTTTTTAATAAAAGTGGCACTAAAATTTAATGTACCCCTACCATTATGTTCTTCGTGTTTCTTGTGGGTTAGATTCTTTCTAAATATGAGCGGCTAGGTCAACAAGCTCACGGTGTGTGGATATTTGGGAAGGCCGTCCTTTTGTTAGATCGACAATGACATTACGCGACTTATACTAACTGACGACATGACGCTTTACAGCGTTATTTTTCAGCCTTTACGGCTTGACTAGTGTTGTGACTGGAGGGTTACTAAGGGGCTATCTCTCACAATTTCGGCCAGAGAGGGATAGCTTTCGGATATGTCCACGGACATGAAGGGTGGGTTGGCCATCCCTTGCCATTAACATCTGGCGTGTTTCGAGATCGTGACGAACCTCTATCTTCAAGAGACTACGGAAGGACAAGTTGCGTTTAGGGTAAAAGTAGATAGGTTAGATTTAAGTTATATTAGGCATAGTTTAGGATCTAGTTTATTCTTTTAGGTTAGTTTAGATATAGATTAGGCTAGATAGGTTAGTTTCGCGGTGTCTCTTCCGTTCTTTCTTCGAGGTATTGGCATAGGTTCTTGGACATTTTTCTTTTCCTTCGCTATCTTTGATTTAAATGGTCCGTTTGTTTGTCTGAGGTCAAAGTAAAGTAACTTTCTCTTTCTTTTCATATTTTTTTTTTTTTTTTTCAATGGCATGGATAAATGTTTGTTGAGCAGGTGGTATATGGTGAGGGGGCAAGAACACCCCCCGTCCGACGAGCTGAGCCGAGCAACCACAAGCATGCCGCGCCCTCCTCACCTGTACCGAAGCGGCCCCTGTGGCTCGACCCTGGCTCACAACAATGGCGCCCAACGTTTTTAACCGGCTAGGCCGATTGCGACTCCAAGGGGATGATTTTCCTCTGTAAAGATCATCACCTTGGACTTGCAACAGCCTTCGCGATTTTTTTTTTAGTTTACATCTTTTATTTTTTTTTTTGCTTTCCTGTCTATCTTTTGTTCAAGGACCGGTAGGTCTTTTGGTTATGAAGCAGATTGAAGGCGGCTTTCCGATCGCTAGGTCATAACCCTGGGGATTCAGTGAGGTAGCCTGAAGTCTGAAGATTAACCAGAAGCAACTCTTGGTTTTGTTATGGATTCGTGGCTGCTTTCCAATCCCCAAGCGTGTAGCTAAAGGGATGGGTGAGGTAGTCGGGGGTCTGTAATGGAACTAAGAGCTAGGTCAGGTTGACTGGACCTTACACTTACTGCTATCCTTAGGTAAGGGAGTTTATTCCGACCTTAAGTGAGGCATGGGTGGGGGCCTGGAAAATCTGATCAGGTTGGAGTGTATACCGGAAACTCTGCTATCTTGGTATTTGGTACAGCCAGATAACAATCGTGGCAGAGAGGAAAGTATGTGCTTCGACCTTCGTCATAATTTCGAAACACCAGTCACAACTTGACAATACGTAGGACGGACTTTAACAAACTCTACACATACTTACAAAATACTTACTAACTGATCTACAAAACGGTTTTGCGGAAAAAAACCTTCCCTAGTATTCACACACCAAAGCAATTTTATATATCTAAACACACACCTATCTAATCTAAACACAAACAGAGAACATTGAAAGCATTGAATACATTTACCACGGCGATACATTTAATACATAATTACACATAGTTTGGTATATTACATACATATTTTATATACACAACACATTGAATTCTTAAAAACATTTAAAGAGACTCGAAATATATACACTCACAAAAAACAGGTAATTAGAAAGAAATTAACCCAGTTAAAATTGAAATGGATAAGGGTCAACCTAATCCAGGAGCCGTCCCAAAGAGGACAACGTTCCAAGAATCCGGAACTACCGGAAAATCTTTAGGGTACTTTACCATGGGGAACGTCAGGTCAGATCCAGGCCAACAAAAAGCCTCGTCTCTCAAGCCTCCTGCTACGGGGACGAACAGATTTGACTTCACGGACTTGTCTACATTGTCGGCTGACTTTTTACAGTTTAGCCCAGACGACCCCAGACGGAACGTATCAACTAACGCGACGACTAACTTGAAGGTAGCTCGGCAAAAGCAACAACCCCTTCCAATAGGACACGACAATTACAACTAAACACTGACGAACGAGAGCAACGAACTTCGACACAGAAACGTGTGCCGATTCACCGCCAATCAGCGGTACAACAACAAGGACAGCAAACCCTGCCAACGAATGAACATGGCGCAGGAACTGTAGCAGGAGGAGGACATCATAATGAACAGGAACATTCATTCCGAGAACAGGACTATAACGCACGACATGATACGGTAGAGGAAGAAAAACCGACATCTCAGGACATACCGGAGGAAATCTCTACTGCAATGGGAGGTAACCAGGCTGAAGTTCTCGCAGCATTAGCTCAGACGATGAAGTCCATGATGCTTACCTTGGAAACCAGCATGAAGGCTATAAATAATAAAGTTTCCAGCCTGGAACTTTCTATTGCAGAACAGAGAGGACCAAAGGACACAATTATACACCGACAAGACGATACCTACAAACAGCCAACACAGCCCACCGTATCACCACAGTACAACTACCACCAACAAACGCCACAACTACTAGACCTCGACAATGAGAGGCGAGGGCCTGATCAGTTTTACCCACAACAGGCAGGAGGTAGGGTGATGACACCTGTACACAAATGGGGGTTGAAGTTTGATGGCACCACGAGAGCAATGTCGGTAGAGAGCTTTTTGTTCAGAGTAGAGACTCTACAGCGTCAGAGCGGGTTCTCCGGTAAACACCTGCTGTCGCAATTCCACCACCTAGTCACAGGGCCAGCAGAGAAATGGTATTGGCAGTTTCTACAGGAAAGCGAGGATTGTGAGGGCCTGAGATACTCCGATCTTAGAAAGGAGTTAGTAAACCAATTTGGCAAGAATAGGCGGGACCATGAAATCCTTAGGGCTATTATGAATCGGAGACAGCTGCCCCATGAGTCATTCGACGACTTTTACGGCGACATTCGCTCAATGACTCTACAGATGACCAACAGACCGTACGAACTAGACTTAGTAGATATCCTTCGCCAGAACATAAAGGATAAGGTCGCCACACTAATGTTCGGGTGTTCCATTAGGAGCATCCAAGACCTCCGCGAAGAATGCAGACGAGCCGAGAAATATTTATCGGCAAGAGAACAAAAATTTAGACAACAGATAACAGAAATTGACGATCATGAAGAGCATAGGGACCGCAATGAGCAGCTAATCGAATTGGACGACGAAAAGGATAACATGAACCTTGCCGCTCTGCAACATCAACGGTCGAATAGATATGCAGGTCAAGAGCGTAGGACAGATCGTAGGGTCGAACAGGCGAGATAAGACAAGGCAAATTCAGCCACAAAAACAGAAGGGACACAACCAACATGCCCTTCCAATTTTCATTCCCTGACGTGTTTTAGTTGCGGTCAGGGAAACATAAGTTTTCACTGTGCCCAGTGCCAGGAAAACTTAAGAATCGGCAGTGCATCCGGGAGTCACCAGCCGATGAAGCCAGCATTCCCGGAGAACCATGTCCACCCGGACAACTCAAAATTTTAAAGAGGGATACGGTTAGGGAATGCGACTCTTCGAGTAAGGAGATCCCTCAACGAAAGAGTCTACATGAAAGGCTCCAATTTTATTATGAGACTCGGAAGAAGATCTTCGGTGAGGAAGTGGCATCGTCGGTCAAGAAAACAAGAAACTATAAGAAAATTAGTAGGCTTAGGGAATTATGTGCAATGAATAGACGACGAAAGAGAAATATTATAGCATCTGTGATAACCATTACTGACGACAATAGGCCCTGCGCAAAAGTTAGGATTTTAGGCGAGGAGCTCCTGGGCCTATTGGATAGCGGAGCATCAATTAGCTGCCTCGGAAAGGGAGCTCTAGAGTTTATAGGAAAACACAACATTCATATAACAAAAATGAAAACAGACATTAGGACAGCAGACGTAAACCACCAACACATTCACGGACGATTCACGACAACAGTCTCATGGGGTGGCAAGTCTCACACTCTAGAAATATTTGTAGTCCCAAATCTCCAGCAGGCACTTTATTTGGGGGTTGATTTTTGGAGGGAATTTAAGGTCGCTCCAAACATTATCGACGAACTTGACGTTCCATCGCCGACGGAGGATCGAACACCAGTCCAGGCACTCTCACCAGAACAACATCATCAGCTGGAGAGAGCCAAGCAGCTGTTCCCTTCCTTCGCTCGGTTGGGGTTGGGTAAGACCGGCCTCGAACAGCATATTATCGAGGTGGAAGACGACAAGATCCCCATTAAACAAAGGCACTACCCGATCTCACCGGCGATCCAAAAGCTCTTGTATGACGAGTTGGATCGAATGATCTCCTTGGGGGTCATCGAAGAGAGCAACAGCGCATGGAGCTCTCCAGTTGTGCTGGTGAGAAAACCAGGCAAAAATAGATTCTGCCTGGACTCCAGGAAAGTTAACGCGGTAACGAAGAAAGACGCATACCCGCTTCCACACATAGAGGGGCTTTTGAGCAGACTAAAAGACACCAGGTTTATATCAGGCATTGACCTGAAGGACGCGTTCTGGCAGATTCCACTGGAGCACAAATCAAGAGAGAAGACGGCCTTCACAGTCCCTGGGCGGCCTTTGTACCAGTTCACGGTGATGCCATTCGGGCTGTGCAATGCCGCACAGAGAATGTGTAGGCTTATGGACAAAGCCATACCCGCTCGGTTGAGAGAGTATGTCTTTGTCTACCTCGATGACCTCTTGGTTTGTTCTCCAGATTTCGAGTCACATGTCAGAGCGCTAGAAGAGGTAGCAAAATGTCTTCGGGAAGCGGGGCTCACGATTAACGTCGAGAAGAGCAAGTTTTGTTACCGCGAAATAAAATACTTAGGGTATATCGTCGGCGATGGATGCCTACGGACTGACCCAGACAAGGTGTCGGCGGTCGACGGTTTTCCAGTTCCCAAGACTCCCAAGCAACTCCGGCGGTTTCTGGGGATGACAGGATGGTATAGGAGGTTCGTTCCGAACTTTTCCGTACTGTCCGCTCCAATGACTGACTGCCTTAAGAAAGGACTAACTTTCGCAATGACAGACGAAGCGCTAAACGCATTTAACAAGCTTAAGGCGACTTTGGTGTCCGCACCCATACTTACAAATCCCGACTTCACGAAACGCTTTTACATTCAATGTGACGCATCGACGACAGGAGTAGGGAGTGTGCTTTTCCAGATGGATGCGGAAAATAACGAGCGACCCATAGCATTCATGTCCCAGAAGCTGAATTCCGCCCAGCGTAATTACAGTGTGACGGAACTTGAGTGCTATGCGGCCGTTCTCTCGGTGAAGAAATTCAGGGCCTATGTGGAAGGACTTCCTTTCACGATTATCACCGACCATGCCAGCTTGAAGTGGCTCATGACGCAGAAGGATCTGTCTGGTCGTTTGGCCAGATGGAGCCTTAAGCTTCAAGGGTTCGACTTCGACATTGAGCATCGGAAGGGAGTCCAGAACGTAGTCCCTGATACTCTATCCCGCGTCCATATGGATGAGCTCATTCCTGAAACAGACATACTCCAGGTTGACCTTGACTCACCATTCTTTTCCTCGGAAGAGTATGATGAGTTGAGGAAGACCGTTAACGAACGACAAGACCAACTACCTGACATTTGCGTTTCAGACGGATTTGTCTACAAACGAACTGACATACGTACAGGAGACAAAGTACAAGACGACAGAGCCTGGAAACTCTGGATTCCGGTGGAGTTGCGTGGGAGTCTTGTGTAATCCGCCCACAATTCGCCATCGGCAGGACATGGTGGCATTCACAAAACACTGTCCAGGTTGCGACAGTTATACTTCTGGCCTGGCATGGCCACCGACGTGCAGAATTGGGTGAAAGCCTGCGATGTCTGCAAATGCGCCAAGCCCCTAAACATGGTCGCGATGACCGCCGATGGGACAACAAACGATAACGGAGGGAAAAGCAACGGCCGCAGAGGTAGTTAAGTATTTAGAAGAATCAGTGTTTCATGTATTTGGTGTCCCGGAGTATATCCACTCTGACAATGGTAAACAGTGTCCCGGAGTATATCCACTCTGACAATGGTAAACAGTTCGTTTCCGAATTGTTTGCCAGCTTATTAGCAAAATATGGGGTCAAACATGTTCGAACAGCGTTCTACTCTCCTCAGGCAAACGCCTCAGAAAGAGTAAACCGTTCGGTCCTAGCCAAAATACGGTCTTACCTAAAAGACGACCAAAGGAACTGGGACCAACACGTATCCGATGCGGCGTTTTCCTTGAGGAGCGTGGTTCATGATTCGACACTGTTTGAACCCTATTACGCACTGTTTGGCACAAACATGATCCAGCACGCAAGTGCATATAATGTTCTCCGACGCCTTGACACGATCAAAAACATGAACACGGAAATAGTTACACGAAACGACAAACTAGAGCTAATTTGGACTAAAATACTTGACAATCTAGGTCTAGCACACCAGAAAGCAGAAAAAGCATACAACACAAGGAGTAGGGACGTAAAATACAAAGAAGGGCAAATAGTTTATAGGAGAAATTTCAAACAGAGCAATCTACTGGACAAATACAACGCTAAGTCGGGTCCTAAATTCATAAAATGCATAGTGCTGAAAGCCGTCGGCAATTCCCTTTACGAAATAGGAAATGTGATGGGAGAAAAAGTTGGAGTTTATCACGCCAAAGATCTCCACACTTAACCATGACGCACTCTTGCAGTCGTTGCTTGATTATCTGTGATATTTTATGTTATTTATTTATTTATTTATTTATCTTATTTGTCCGTCCTAGAGCTTTTATTTATTTATTTATTTACATAGTTTATTTATTCACATAGTTATTTATTTATATTATAGATCTATTTATTTATTTATAGAGCTATTTATTTATATTAGAGATTTATTTATTTATTTATTTATATAGTTAAGAAAGTCTGTGATATTAGAATAGGTCCCAAAAAGTGATAGCAACTCTGTGATAAACCCGAGTGGTTCAGTAACCCACTTGAACACACCTTCTCCACCCGAGAATAAACAAAAACAAACATAAACAACACAGAGAAAAATAAACGCCAATTGCATCGCAATCCCAAAGGATAGATTCTATCCGATTTATTAAGATCACTAAATACACAACACTTACACCCGGCATAACAAATTTAGCGCAAAGATCTCAGGGTATGGGCCCTTGCCACACGATTCGGCAAATCAATAAGGTCGAGCCAAAATGTTGATTATCAGCACCCGAGATTCCTCCAGGCGAAATGGCTACGATTTTTACGAGGTCGTTAGCCTCCCGACCACTCGGCGAACGCCGTCGAGCCTGTTACGGAGCCATACCTGTGAGGAATAGAAAGTAGCGCAATTAGGATTATTTATATTTCAGTAATATGAAAAATATTACCAAAGATTCTTGGGGTACCTGTAAGGAAGAACAAAAAAAAAATTAGAAAAAAGGTAAACAAACTCTTACATTGGAGTTTGGCCGCTCATTCGCAGATCCAATACGCGTTGAGAGGACAAACCCCAATAAAAGATAAATAAACTCACCTGTGCAATAAATTATAAATGATGATAACCTGAAAACAAAATGAGAGTTTTGATTGACAGCAAGCGGTCGTTGCCCTCTCTAAAACAGTCAGCTGAACAATTTTTTTTTAGTTCATACAGTGAGGATAAAAAATATTTTTTTTTGTATAAAATCCCCTGGTGACCATAATTATAGTGGAAAATAGTCAAAAATTACCGGAGACCCTAACTGGCGTTGTGGAGGTTTCTTCTCAACGGAAAAAGTGACTCGGGCTGCTGTTAAGGCCGACATAAGCCGTGCCTGCAAAAATACCTGTGGGACCGTGAAGCCAGATTTCGACCGTTGGACTGATAGCGAAACGCCAAGATACCGCCAGCCAACGGTCAATAATAGACGGTAACGGGTCCAAAGCCCATAGTTGCGGCACAAAGGCACTTAACAGGCCCGAGATTTACTTAACCCAGCTAAGGGAATAATTTCATTTGGGAGTGCAAGTAAGCGCAAACGCTTTTCTCCCCCGCCCGAACAACCATCGCCAACGGAAGGCATCAGCAGGGTGCTCCGCCACCACAACACCCACCAAGTTTAACTGCGCTGATAGCGCCTCAACAACAACATTAGCAGCACCAGCATTGCCAGAAGTTAATTTTTTTGGGAAGTGCCACAGTTTTTTTTTTTTAGTTTTTATTGATTCTTAATTTTAACGTAGTTTTAACCTTTTTGTTTTTTTTTTTTTTTCTTTTTCTTAACGTAGTTTTATTATTATTTTTTTTTTTTTATTTTTATTCTCCTTTTTTTACGTAGTTTTTACTTTCCTTTTTTATTTATTTTAACGTAGCTTTTATTTTTTTAATTATTTTTGAACCTGCTTTTAATAGCTTAGTTTTGTGCGCGTTTAGTTTATAAAATAGGTATTTTTAAGCCAACATTTTAATCAAAACCGAAACTTCTTGTGCTGGCGCCAGGACAACGGGGGACGTGAGAAACCGTGAGTAATTTTAGTTTTTTTTATTATATTTTTTGAATTTTTGAATTTTAGATTTTAGTTTTTTGATAGTATTAAGAGCAGAGGATTTTTTTTTATTTTAATTATTTTTTTTTAGTTGTATCCCTAAGATACAATCTTCTTTAAATTTAATTTTTTTATTTTCTTTCCTTGGTTTCGGTTTTCTTTCATTATTTATTATTATTTTTATCATTTTGAAGTTTTTTTTTAGTTTGATTTTGATTCGTTTTTAATAAAAGTGGCACTAAAATTTAATGTACCCCTACCATATGTTCTTCGTGTTTCTTGTGGGTTAGATTCTTTCTAAATATGAGCGGCTAGGTCAACAAGCTCACGGTGTGTGGATATTTGGGAAGGCCGTCCTTTTGTTAGATCGACAATGACATTACGCGACTTATACTAACTGACGACATGACATGACGCTTTACAGCGTTATTTTTCAGCCTTTACGGCTTGACTAGTGTTGTGACTGGAGGGTTACTAAGGGGCTATCTCTCACAATTTCGGCCAGAGAGGGATAGCTTTCGGATATGTCCACGGACATGAAGGGTGGGTTGGCCATCCCTTGCCATTAACATCTGGCGTGTTTCGAGATCGTGACGAACCTCTATCTTCAAGAGACTACGGAAGGACAAGCTGCGTAAAAGTAGATAGGTTAGATTTAAGTTATATTAGGCATAGTTTAGGATCTAGTTTATTCTTTTAGGTTAGCTTAGATATAGATTAGGCTAGATAGGTTAGTTTCGCGGTGTCTCTTCCGTTCTTTCTTCGAGGTATTGGCATAGGTTCTTGGACATTTTTCTTTTCCTTCGCTATCTTTGATTTAAATGGTCCGTTTGTTTGTCTGAGGTCAAAGTAAAGTAACTTTCTCTTTCTTTTTATATTTTTTTTTCTTCAATGGCATGGATAAATGTTTGTTGATCAGGTGGTGTATGGTGAGGGGGCAAGAACGACCCCCGTCCGACGAGCTGAGCCGAGCAACCACAAGCATGCCGCGCCCTCCTCACCTGTACCGAAGCTGCCCCTGTGGCTCGACCCTGGCTCACAACAAGCTGAAATTAATATGCCCCAGCTTATAAATGTATGCAATGATAAAAACGTATGCAATGATAAAACACAGTGACGCATTTCCGTCCCCGCAAGCTAAATGTGTGGAATTACTCCACCAGATTCCAATAACGCGCGCTTAGATGTTTACACATCAAAAAAAAAACTCTCCTTAGAAAATGTATGGAAAATCAATTTTCACAAACTTTCCAATTTCCCGTTGAAATTTTTCAATTTTGTCGCCGTATGAACCTTCCTTAGGCGTAGACAAACGCAACAAAGAAGATTAATGTGTCGGCCAACTTTCCGCTTTTTGACTAAAATGGTTTACAGTACACGACGTACAAATGTAAATGTAAAGCCCGGAACGTCCAAAGAATTCAAAAATTCAACTCATCCCCATAAAGTTTTGTTTTTACGACAAAAAGTAGAATATGTCCGTCCTTGGGCCCATGCGAATTTAAACCAAAAATCATAAAAATTGAAGAATTGTTTCCCGAGTTATGAGTGCGCACATACGGACGTCAGTCTTTTTGATGTAGCTGTACCCACCCGGCTTTGCTCATACCTTCCGTATTAAGTCCTGCTCACATTTCGCAAAGTCCTTTATTTGGACAATGTCCGTTAATAATTTTAATGCTTCCACAACCCGTTCTCCTATCCCGCTTATGTTTTGCAAAGTATAAGGTATATTTCAATCTTGAAGCGACCATACCTACCTACCCATCCACAAATTCCAATCAACTCGGTAGAGTTGTTTCGGAAATCGGGAACAGCGCCACCTATCGGGTCCAAAATTGTATCTTTTAAGACTGCCTAAGCCTGAAATACACCTATACGAACAAAAGAAAAGAAGAATCATAAAATTTGGCCCAATAAGAATATTTTCCTTGGTTATGTTATTTGTGCCGGAAATCGAATGGAAATGTTTTATTTGCCTCTTTAAAATTGATTAAAAACAAATTCGGAGTTTTCGTCGAACCTAGACAACCAACGCCAACTATATTATTACAATTAAATTTAATGTTGTTGATACAAAATTGATATGCAGGGAAATCTAACTTGTCGTAAATATCTCCCAGCGCCACCTATCGGGTCCAAATTTTGTCAAAAGCTTTCTATTTTTTACGTGTTATATGGTGCAAATATGTGCGAAATCGGTCCATAAATAAGAATTTTCAAAAAAGCGACCCCAGCGCCCCCTATAGGGTCTAAAATAAACATAAACCATCCGGAGCACCACATAAACATATGGTGTGAATATAAGTGGGATAGCTTCAGTCAGTGTTTCAGCCGTTATGGTCTGTCATACATACGCACGAACTTTATTATATATTACTAGGGGTCGCCCCGTGGTCGAAATTCGACAAATTTATTCTATAAGTTAATTTTTGAAGGGGAAATATCGGAGCGCTTAAAAATATGCAATCGAAACCATTTCAGGCTTCCCTTAAATTTGATCACTTTGCTAGCTGCGGTTTCAGAAAAAACACGGTTTTAAGGGATGGAATTTCACTACAAACAACTACAAACGATTGTCTATCGAACTGCATCTCACGTTTTTCATTCTAGAAAAAGTGCGAATTAACTTCACGTAGGTGCCATGTTGTTGTTGTTGTAATTTCATGCAATTCGCTTAAATTTACCTGCTGTAATTCATAATGTGTGGATAATTTTTGTATTGTGCACTTCTATGTATTGTCCCCTACCCAAATATATATAGTGTTGGCATATTTATGTGACGTATGATAGGAAAAATGGGTGAAAACACGTTATAGGCAACTCCGCATTAATATATAGATTAATATATATATATTAATAAAGAGAACAAAAAAAAAAGGACAGAACAAATAAAGAGAACAAAAACAAGCCAAGATATGAATGATTCTGTTTTCTAACATGTTTAGAATCCATTTTATGAATAGTGGGCAATGCCTTTCCTTATCATAGCTTTCTTTATGGCATCGAAGGAGGTATTTTCAAACGCTCTTTGCATGTCTATGAATGCACAGAGAGCCTTTTCCTTTGCTGCCAGAGCCTTTTCAATCGTCATTGTGAAGCTGTGTATGGCAGTTTTGGTAGACTTACCGGCTTGGTATGCGAACTGGCTCGCATGAAGTGGGTTACCTGTAAGGAACTGATCTCTTATGTATTGATCGGGGACTTTCTCCATGGTTTTTAGGAGGAAGGAGCTAAGGCTGATGGGGCGATATGATTTCGCTAGTTGTTCGGATTTCCCGCCTGCCCTTGTTATGAAAACCACCTTGACCTTAGTCCAGCTCAAAGGTTCGTGACTTAGAGATAAGGTGGATCTGAAGACCCTAATTAGTTGAGGAGCCAATAGATCGCCCATTTCACCCTGTCTCGCTGAAATATTTTGACGGATAGACTATAATCCCATTTTGATACCGTGAGATCCTGGTGCCTCATCGGTAAGAGTGGGTTGTCCATGCGGATGCATTCTGGGAAGTGTGTATCAAGAAGAAGTTGACAGGTTTCCTCAGGACTATCTGTTAAATCATCATTTTGCTTTTTGAGAGAGCAGATGCCGTTTGAGTGATCGCGAGCAAGGACTTTTTGGAGTCGTGTAGCTGCAGGGAGATATTCAATGCTCTCACAGTGTTTCCTCCAAGTCACTCGTTTTGTTTTTCTCAATTCTTTGTTGTACTCAGAAAGGTCTGTTCTGTATTGGCACCAATTGCCATTGTTCTTAGCTCTATTGAAAAGTTTCCTTGCTGTGCTGCTAAGGGCGTCAAGTCTTTTATCCCACCAAGGAACATCTCTTCGTGTTTTCCTATTTTTACCAGTTTGTGATGATATTATATATAAATGGACTTGCCAAAGTGAGATCTAGAACCTCTCGACGAATCGCATATATGAAGGTTGCTTCTACTCCTCTATTTGCCACCACCAAGTTATTAGCACAAATATATTCACAAAGGGACTCACTTTTTTTGTTTGCAATATCCTATCAAAGCCGCTACCTCTAGTAGCTTTGTACTTTGTATATGAAAATATAGTATTTTCTTATACTGCAGTGCATTTGAATTGAAAGTCTATTGTCAAATAATTTAAAAAACCAAAAAACCCGACTGACTGTAAATTTAAAAAGATAAAACAAGACACTTTTAAGTATAACTGATTGACAATCCCGGCAGCCGTTACGTTTTTCGCAGTCTCAAAATCTATTCTCGCTAGTAATTTTTTGTGTTACAAACAGCGAAAATGAGGCCACAATGAGTCTCAACATTTTTTTGATGCCCGACCCAATTTTGTAGATCACAGTAGTTCACTTTTTGTAGTACATATTTCAGGATTTATTCACCAGTAACCCGGATAATTTGACACAGAATCGAGCCCTAAGGACATGATTCACGAGCTTTCTCCCCAGATTGAGATAAGAAAAACAAAACAGAGATATCAACTAGCACTTTTTTGAACGCTTGCATAATGTCAAACTGACTTGGAGGAGGTGACACTAGTTATTGTACTTTACTTTCGCTGAGATAGGATGTTTGTTTTAAGTCCTACAACAAAAATGGACCAATATTCAGAATTTGATATTTCTGTCGGTATAGCGGTTGGAATCTTTATTTTTGCATGGACCGAAGTGAAAAAAACCGCCCGGTCCAATAAAAATAACAACTCCGGATTAACGTAAGTTTTATCGTCTTCACAGGAAAATGGTGAACACCCCGGCTAATCGGGCCTAACACTCCACAAGACCGCGATTGTGAATACATCAGAAAGTAATTTATTCCAGAGTTCAGTGTATTCCATCTCTTGACATTTCTCACCGTGTGACAATTATTTTTTTTTAGTTTTTTTTTTTTTTTTAATTTATATTTTTATAATTATTTGTTTAGCCTATGACACTCCGGGGAAGAATACGAATCCAGTGACACCTCACTCTTTAAAATCGGTCAAGCCGTTTAGGCTACAGGAGGTCACGTAGGAAAGTACATAGGATACGCGCGAAACACATAACCCTCTCTGTGTACAGTCGGGTAAAAAGGAAAGCTTTGAGCTGTGAGGGATAAACGCATAGTGAAATTCTTCTTGCGCAGGCAGCTATGCATAAGGTATCTTTGGCTTTTGACTAATGGTTTTTAATTATTTGCTGACCACTACTATTGTAAAAGAATTTCCCTACCTATTCCCTGTAACCAATACTCACTGTCACTTAGTATTAGATATACTTGGTGCAGATTGAAGTGTGTTTATTTTCTAAATTGAGTTAATATTTTCCTTCTTCCAATTGGACAGAAAAAAAGTCTGGGTGCGAAGGCTGTTGAATCCGATAATAAAAAACAAAGCAAAAATTTCCTAAAATTTTTAGAACGCAGCGAGGAACATGCAGATGGGGTAGATGTAACTAATAAGTAATTTAAATAATATCGCTGATATACAGGTAGGAAACACATTAGGGCCAGGAGAAGACGTATCTTTAGTTCTCTTCTTACGGATGATTTTTTTTAATGATCCCACCAACTACTGGGGAAATTTATCTGATAAGTTTTATAGAGTTTTAAAGGGTCCATGCAAATTCGGAATCATCATTTTCCAAAAGCAAATAATAGGGGATTTTAAATTACAATTTATCAATGAACATTATCCAATGGCAAAGTAGAGGACCAATAAAAAAAACGCATTGAAAGTTTACTTGCTGGGTGATGTGAAAAAAAATCTATGCATGTGTGCAAATATGAAAAAAAAGGCGCTTTCTGTAAATCTTGCACAGGGCGCTAGTTTGGCTGGAGCCGACACTGAGTGGACATGCTATTTATCCTATATTATCTTACAGGTTTCTTCGTCGAATAAATACAGGACATGTTTGGCTTCCAAAATAATTTTTAAACGTGCTTTTATCCACCATATTGAATACCTACCATTTATATGACCTACCAAATAAGTAGAATTTGTTTTCTGGTACTAAAGAGAATACCGACAAACGTTTTTTTTTTTTTTTATAATTTACACGCGCTAAAGAGGTTATGACTACTCTTATAGTGTTTTTACACAGCGCGGGCATTAAGGAAATTGGGATAGAGGAGATAGGAGATACCGATACACATTGCTCTTAAATGTCTGTAAATTGTACTGGGGGGGAAAGACAGAGCTGGGCAAGGCATTCCACATTCGCGTTGTACGGCTATTTTTTATATGTTAAAAATTTGCACTATACCTATACCTTGCTTCTTAATATCACTGTAATGGTCATACCTAACACTCATTTTCGTGTAGTATTAAAGCTTTGCCATTAAAGACATATATTATGTCATTGATAAAGAAAATAATAATACGTGCTTAAAACCCTAAACTTTGAAATAATAATATGAAACTGTTGCGTCAATTATTTGTTTTTATTATTTAAGCATCATTTTTTATGTGTTAAGGAAAAGCTACTTTACTTATCAGTTAAAATCCAAAGTTGGTCATTTCCTTAAAGCAGCTATGAGGTCAACTGACTGTAACGGTATGTAGAAAATTGTTTAGGACTCTATTAGCTCAAGTAGAAAATTTTGGTTCCTGAATTCGTAAATTTTTTGTTTTTATACACCTGAACAGAGCATACCGTCTCGTGGTCAATAGATTTAAATCCAGAATAGTCGAAAAATTAGACTCGTTACATGAGTATGCGCAAGATGTGCTCCGCAACTAAACTGAGTGCTTAACATGTTTTTTTTTTTTATTTCTATTGAATATAAAGTTCTTTCTCCCAAATTCGTTTCCATCCGTTGAAGCAGTTTTCAAAGGGAGTCCATTAGGGACTTCCAATTACCTCATAGTCCTTCTTGAAAAGACACACTATACGTCTTGTCACCTAAAAACCTCGTTTCACTCCCATAAAAGACGTAGAGCTCCAACTCAGCGAGCGTACCTTAAGCTATATTCAAAGCATAATATAGACGCTCCTCCTCTACATTGAATACATTCGCTTAGGAAACAGAAAGAAAAAAAACACCACAACGGAGGTAAAAAGGACATTTACGGCACTATCAACATAAATAAACACTTGGCCACCTGGCTATCCACTATATAAAGTACAAACAAAGTATCATTTCCGTCACCTAATTTCAGTTTTGCACCTTTTCTACAATCAACATGCAACAACAACAAACTAATATGAAAGCTAAAATGTAAACAATGTCCTTGCATAATCCAAAAACAATGTCCTCATTACACTTTACAGGTCAATTCTTACCGTAGTGTGTTAGAAGAGAAAACAAATTGCGTAGTAGAAAGAGGAATATTGAAAGGACGAAAGCAACATATCAAACACCACTTTCTCTTCCCCAGCCTTTTCACTTTTTCAGGTGGTAAAGAGAACAACCATTAAAGCTCTCATGGCGAGTAATGAGATCCTTTTGTTTAAAAAAGGAATCCTCGTTACGCGTTTCTCAACTGGAAGTGGAAATGTTACAAGTCTTCGCAAATCTGTTCAAGCAAGGAATTCTTGCTCTAGATTTTTTCGACGTGATTGACAATAACGAAAACAGAACAGAAACACAGTGAGAAAGTGAATAGATGACGCTGAGACTGTAATGGCAACAGGATACGTGAGTTAAGTCGTCGAATAGCATGCTTTAAGTGTAGTAGGTTCAATGTACAAAGTACAATGTGTTTTCTTCTCTATAAAGAGTGGTTAACGGTTAAGTGATGGTAATATTGTACCTTAGTATTCTGATACCATAATAGAGATTTATTGGAGAAGACATTTTGTAGCGGCGACTGGCGACGCCACAGTATGCAATTATTTTGTGTTATTTATATAGCTTTCGTCAAGTTTCCGCAATTTGAGCTTCATTCCAACATTGTTTAAATACATAAGCTATTTGTATACAAAATTTGTATTAGAAAATATATTAAAAACACATCACTTTCTTTATATAGTTTAAAAACATCGTCACTCGCTCCATACAAAATGTATGGGAAAATGGGTTTTCTTCATACACTTTTTTTTTTTTTTTGGGAATTTTCTTGGGTATTCTTCTTGTTTGGCGAGAGACCAGTCCGAATTAGTGTGAAGGGTGCTGAGGTTTATAAAGAGCCTCAACAGCTCCCTAGGTTAAATAATAAATGCCAACACAATAGATCTCTTCTGGTGTACAGGGCCTATCACTTACAATATCTACAATACAATACAGTATTTGTATTTTGTCTTTGCATTTTTGGTAAATTTCTAAATCTATTTCAAGGATGATCTAAAAGTTTCCATCCTGTGTTCTAGCTGTTCCTGTTTTTATTGTTATTAGGTTCGCCCAGTGGTCGACCACAGAGTTTTTACATTATCATCATATAAATAAAAATTGGTGTACCAATATTTGACTTGAAGCGAATTTGACTATCTGTCTTTAAATAAACAATTCGTAATAATTACTGATCGTATTCGAGTCAATGGTGGAAAAAATATTAGTAGCTAATAATGTGCTAAACTTTTTTAATGTTGAAAAAAGATAGTGCTAAAATTAAAGAAAATGTAGGTAGGTACCTATTGCATTTTGTTTCATGTTTCTGTATTTTAATATGTTTTATTCAAGAATATTTTCAAGTTTTTGTTTAAATGCAGCTGAATTTGATGCTGCTGCAGTTGATGCCAGAAACTCGATTAAGTAAAGAGTAGTTGACTTTCGGTTGAAATCTTGAAAGACAAATCCCTTATTTCTTAAAAGAAAATCGCGAAAAAAAACAGCAATGAAAATATCTGAGCACAATTAAAGGCATATTTTCTCTTAGACTCATTTTTGATGAAATGAAATTTGTAATGCTTTTCTGCACTTTAACCATTATTTATAAAAATAAATTATAAACACCCGCCGAATCTACATGTTATTGAATTCACTTGAGAAGAAAGGTTATTTCGTCAGAAGTCTATTCAAATGTGATTCTACAAAAGGTTTCTGTTAACCCTTTTTAATAGTAGGTTCCCACCAACTCAATTCTCAATCAACAAAACTCAAATGTTCATCCATAAACATTGGAGAAGTGCAAATTTTCCCAAATTTCCCTTTTCTCAGGGGTGGAAAAATGTATACTCGAAAATTGTACACGCCAGCGACGATGCTGTTTTGAAATCAGTCTACAGTCTTGTGTTGCATACGCAAATATACATATCCCATATCTTACCAGTATATCTTATCTTCCATTCATATACTTCTTCCCACAATACAATAATTTCATATCGTATTCATATTCAATTCATATTTCTTTGCATACATAAATATGCCTATACCTTTTACTTAATTCAAATTACTGATTGCCTTCCTACTTCCTTCCCACTATACAATATATTAAATTCCATATAGTTTAATGTGACAAGTGCATTCGAATATTTCCATATGGTCTTATATGACAAATGCACACAAACATTTCTTGCCCACGATTGCAGTAATTCGCGGCGTGAACCAGTCACTGCCAGCGTTCCCAAAGGTGTCGCATATCCTCTTCAAGGTAATGTCGTACCTAGAGAGGCAGAAGAGAAAATATAGTTTTAAAAACTGTGAGTTGATTTCGAGACGTGCTACCGAGCGTACGTGTAATAAAAGTTTAACCTAAACGAAAACTTATTCAATAATAATTCCGTAACTTTGTAAAGTAAACCATGAAGTCTTGTGCGTAATCATATAAAATATACATGCAACAAAAGCAGTACCATTGTACCTATTTGTAGTAAACGTTTTACCGATCATCTTGTGCGTAATCATATAAAATATACATGCAACAAAAGCAGTACCATTGTACCTACTTGTAGTAAACGTTTTACCGATAATCTTGTGCGTAATCATATAAAATATAAGTGCAACAACAACAATACCATTGGACTTGTATTCATATAATTCAATAAAATTAAGAAAAACAAGTCTCAACAAAAGGTGTTTCAATAAAGAAAAAAGTGTCACTGTCGAAAGATATCTCCCACACATAACAAATTGGCGCAGCCAATTGCTTGTCTCTTGGATGTTTTTCCTGTAATAGGAACTTTTTTAAAATTCTGACTTGTACCATCGGGTAAGGATTCCTACAAAGTAGATATAGATGTTATTATAATTGTAATATTATTTAAAAAAAAAAAAAAACTTACCAAACGATATCCAATTCGCTTCTTATACTCAGGCCAACAAGAAAAGTTTTAGATAATGCTGGTAAAAGACAATTTTAATAATCTAACAATCTTAAAAAACTTTTCAAATATTTTTTGTATGCATTTATCTTATCAACATGTTTTTAGCTGTAATAATACTTACGTGAAAACAGGCAAATTTATTTTCTTAAACCCTGAACTGAAAAATCACCAGGAAAAAAAACAACTGAATAAATATTAAATGCACTACGCAAATCACATCTTTTTTTCTTTTCTTTTTTTTCACATTAATAATAAAAATATTTATATTTATTATTATTTCATCTACCAGCTAAGCTATACAGATTACGTGATAACTATACCTACAAATTATATAAAACAATTCCTTAAGACTAAGAGAATGCAATCAAATTAAGTAAAACACTTTTGAAGCGACTACGAGAGAAATGAATATCAACATAATCACAAACTTCATTGAATGAAACAATAGCTCTGGACATAGGCTCATTGTGGCCATAATTAGTTCTGTGAACTGGTCGAAGGAGAAGATTTCTATCCCTTAAAGGTCTAGCCGGGGCATAAATTGGTACTTGGGCTAAGAGAGATGGACAGTTAATGTGATAGCTTAACAAGTCCCTTACAAACATGATGTCATGAGCTTTTCTTCTTGAGCTTAAAATTGAAATGCCTAACAATTGACACCGAGTTTGGTAAGGAATTTCAAAGTCCCATCTCATTTTGCGGAAAATGTATTTAGTGAAACGCCTTTGGACTTTTTCAATGCGGTCAGAGTGAACTTTGTATAATGGGTTCTATATTACATCAGCATATTCTAGCAGAGACCTAACTAATGCAATAAAAAGAGAAATGAGGGTATGAGGATCCGAAAATTCTTTGCAATTTCGTTTTATAAACCCAGAAAGTTTATTTGATTTAGCAATAACTTGATCCACATGAGATGCAAATGTGAACCTCGAATCAATTATAATACCAAGATCTTTAACTTCCAGAACTCTTTTTAGTACAATACTGTCGATTTCGTATTGATATTCAAAGTGAGAAGAGCTTCTATAAAAAGACATTATAAAGCATTTTCTAATGTTTAACATTAAACAATTACTGATGCACCAAACAGATAGGTTTGTTAGATCATGTTGCAAATACTCACAATCAAGTGAAGTTTTCATTTTAAGGAACAGCTTTAAATCATCAGCGTGCATCAAACAATGGGAATATTTTAATACTCGTGAAATATCGTTGATAAAAAGTATAAATAGGAGCGGACCCAAATGACTACCCTGTGGTACTCCTGATCCACACCCAAAAGATCGTGAAAAGTAGTCGTCTATTTTGACCTTTTGATTTCTGCCAATCAAGTCGGATGCTAACCACTCAAGCATTACTGAGTGAAACCCAAGACTTTCAAGTTTTTTTAGTAATATATGATGGTTGACAGAATCAAATGCCTTACTGAAGTCAGTGTAAGCACAGTCAACTTGATAACCATCTTCAATAGCATTAATGGCATAGTGTGAGAAGCAAGCCAGATTAGTGGTAGTGGACCTACCGGACACAAAGCCATGCTGCGCATCACAAACAAATTCCTTTGTAAGAAATTCTAGTTTTGATTTGACGATGCTTTCAAAAAGCTTAGGCAAAGCTGATAATTTGCAGATTCCTCTATAATTTTCAATATCATTCTTGGATCCAGATTTGAAAATTGGAATAAGAAAAGAGGATTTCCATTCTTCAAGAAAAATTCCTGAGGATAGCGACAGATTAAAAATATGAAGAAGCGGATTGCATATTACTTGGGAACACATTTTAAAAATGATCGAAGGAATACCATCAGGTAACGGACTTGAGTTGGGCTTAAGATCATTAAGAGCCCCCATAATGTCACGAACACTTAGTTGAATGAGGCCAAGGTCCAGTCTGCATTCTGTAGCTGGAACAAAACTTGGTGTATCAGGCTTTGAGTACACAGATTCAAAGAATCTAGCAAACAATTCTAATGTTGTATTAACATCTTTAGATTCAAAATTTTTATAAAACATGGATTTAGGCAGACCTGTAGATTTTCTTTTGCTATTTATGAAAGTCCAGAAGCGTTTGGAATCTGTCTTTATTGCATTTTCTATTAGATTTACGTAATTTTTCTGCAGAAATTTACTTAACGCAAGAAAGTCCTTACGCAGCTTGACAAAATGTTCATAATCCACAGGGCTACCGGACAATTTGAAATTTTTATGTGCCTTATTTTTAAGGTTCTTAAGATGAGCGAGCCTTCTATTGTACCACGGAGGCTTATATAAATTCTTCTTCGATCTATAAGGAACAAAAGAGTTAAATCCATTAAACAACACAGACTTGAAAAAATTATAAGAGTCCAGAAGGGACAAATGTTTTAGATTACTATTCCAATCGATGTCCTGAAGGTAACTATTAAAACCATTAAAATCGCATTTTGAAAAATCGAAAGTTTTAACTAAATTAATATCAGCTTTTAAAAAATCGTAGACCTCAATTTCAATAGAAGTTTGATTATGATAAATTGAATTATTTAACAGAGGATATGGGGCTTCAAAAGTATTTGCCTTGATATCATCACAGCAGATAAAAACTAGATCTAATATTCTATTTTCTGAATTAACAATTGAGCTTATTTGACACAAATTAAGAGAAAGTAGAAAATCAACTAAAATAAATTCAATATCTTTCTTTAAGTTACATGGCATAAGCATTTTATCATCGTCGGACCAAGACCAAACAATGTCACCGACATTAAAATCTCCCAATACACAAATACTATTGGAAACATTATCGTGATTAACGAAAATATAATCTATATTACATAAGTGTCTTTCATAGACATCTAATCCACTCCCTGAGGGGACATAGCTTACAATAAAAATAAGTGAGCTCACAACACCTGTGACTTCCAGAGAAAAGCAGAGTTGTTCTACTTCACGATCAGGTAAGGGAATTTCAAAGCAGGTAATACCTCGGCGAACTGCAACTAGAATTCCTCCACCACGTTCCTCCTTCTTTTTACATCGATCAAAACGGAAAACCCGATAGAGAGACTCATCAAAAATTTCTGAGTCAAAAATATCATCATATAACCAAGATTCTGTGATAATAATAACATCATAGTCAAGATGACTAGAATAATTAAACAATTTAGTGATTTTTGTCCGAATTCCGCTGGCATTATGATAATAAATTTTGAGATTCGATTTATCAAAGTTTCGCTTTTCTACGACTCTATGATGCGGGTAGGCAAGCTCGGTAAGTTTTTTGGCTTCTTATTGGTTTTGCCAGGTCGATTTGTAAACTCCTTAACTATCATATTTTTTGACCAGAAGTTAGGGTTTACTATAGCCTTTCCAATATCAAAAGGAGCAAGAACTTTGAACGAGGCTGATATTCGATCCGGCTGGTTATCAGGTGTGAGGCTATGACATCTGATAGCTACGGTGTCAATGCCCTTGTTTTTTATGTAGTCCAAAATATCCATTGGTTTAGTTCCGTATTGTAGCCTTGCTAAAAATATGGCAGATGGTGGAGCCACAACTTTTAAAGACATATCACGGCTATTTGTAACGATGGGTACTGGAACGACCACAGGTGTATCGCAGTTAGCAGGAGGATTAACATCTTCATTATTCATATGTCTGTTTTTGTTGAATAACGCCGACGATGAAGTAGATGGTACTGGTGATAAAAGACCAGAAGATTTCTCCAATGATATTCCTACCGTAGGTGTGACGACTGGTGTAACTGAGTTAGACCGAAGAATCCTTTTTGGCTGAACAGGTTGGATCTCTATAATTGGGCCGACTCTGAGATCGTTGCTCAGCTGCTGAACAGCACAATTATTGCAATGGCTGTTATTGTTGAATAACGCCGACGATGAAGAAGATGGTCTTGGTGATAAAAGACCAGAAGATTTCTCCAATGGTATATCTTCCGTAGGTGTGACACATGGTGTAACTGAGTTGGACCGTAGAATCCTTTTTGGCTGAACAGGTTGGATCTCTATAATTGGGCTGACTGTGAGATCGTTGGTCAGCTGCTGAACAGCACAATTATTGGGTCCGTTGGTATTTTCCATTGGCAAGATTTGAGGACTTAGCAAATTTAAGATTAGGTCGTTTGATTTAGGCAACTGTTGCAGTAAATCCTTCTCAATATTAGAAGAACTCTGCCACATCATTTGTGCATTCGCAGAATCAAAGCCAAAAATTTTCTGTACCTCAGAAAATAAAGTCACAATATTTTTAAAATATTTTTGCAGTTTTATGATTTTCCAGTGGAGGACATCAGGTGAGATATTTCTATGTTTCTCACAATAAGAACATAGACCGGGAGTACTAATAATTTTATCGATATCCTTCCCTTTCAAGCCTATGCATTTTGCATGAGCAGTGTCAAGGCAAATTCCGCACGAAACGCTTATATCGTTCGTATTCTTTTTACAGATGTAACAATCAGGGTTACTCATGATTGAGAAAAAATAGATCCAGTTAAAATAAATTATTATATAATTGTAGACGTGGCAACTCCGCACGTAGTAGATACAAAAACCAAAAAAAAGCTCAGCCGATAATGTGGTTGATGAAAATGGTGAGATGTGGTGCGTGGAAAAGATCCAATAATAAAAATGGCGTGGTGAATATCAATCTTGCTGTAATGGCAGAACAAATACCAAAAGTTGTACTCACACGGAGGAGGAAGTAGGAAGATTCAAATCAGAAATCAGATTCACGCTCAAAGCAGTCGTTGAAAACGGTTTCCAAACATGAAATGAGATCCGTATAAAGTATTCAGTGTAGGCCAACAAAATTTGCTTCGTAGGCAGAACATCCACTAATAATTAAACTCACCGGGATAAATGAGTCATACACTCATGCAGCTTCAAAATGTATGTGATGAAACGAGATGGTAGATCACACAAAATAAAAAGCACAAAAAAAAAAAAAAATGTATATGGATTTATGAATTTTCTTTTGTTTTTAAACACAAGATTTTAGCAAAAGAAAAAGAGCAAGACACTCGTAAACTATTGCAAACCATGAAACAAGTCAATGCGGTTATGTTGCAATACAATTTGAAATAAAGTAAAGTTGTTTTTATAGATAAAATCGATATTAAAGAAGGAGCCGAAAAGAGACACAGCGACATTGCGAACACAGCGAAATAAAATTTTAAACTCTATCCCAAATGATTTACGAATGAATAAAAATCGGCAACAAATTTGCATTCGACTTTGATTGTTTAAGTTTTTAATTTAAAGAAAAAGTAGGTACATTAAAACAAATAAAGTATGCAAGGTATGAAAAGATTCATGCGGATTATGAAAAAGTCACAAACACCACAAAAATACTTACTTCGAAAAAACCATTCATAAAATCAAATAATTTTTCATAAGAAATATGAATTTGTTCTTACAATTTAAGTATTGTTCATACAACGCTACAGTTAGACGCGGAGAAATGAAACTGTACAATTTTGCGAAATTGACTCATTCTTCATAACGGTTGTAGCTTGCAGTTCAATGAAATAATACATTAAAACAAGTAAACAAAGTAAAGTAAAGTAATGGTCGCCTTCATTAAACCAATGAATAGTTTCATGCATTTAATGTTGTCATTCATTAAATGCCACAATCAACCCTAGTGCAGCAAAACGACGCGACGCATTTAAGAATCGTTCATACATTTATGAACAATTTCATTGAAATTCGGACACATCATTTTGCAACAATAATTTAGAAGTGCAATTATTAAATTCAGTTTCATGATGGTCATACAGCCAAGCGAAATATTCAAGAATTTGTACATTGCGTTAATGAATATTACATTGAATGTAAGAATTTCAATTCTATGAATGGCATTCATTGATATTATGGACGAGCATTTTTTTCAGTTTTTCTTTATGGCGCCGAGTGCTGGACGGTAAACAGGAAAGCAGAGCTATTAGCTGGGTTTATTCGAAAGAAAAATTCTTCGTCGGATTTTTGGTTCTGTGTTTTGATTTTTGTGCGAGGAGGTCGAATAGAGGAGAAGATACAACCGCGAACTCTACGAGCTATACCAAGATGTGGATGTAGTCCATAAAGCCAAAACACGTCAACTACATTGGCCTAACCACATAATGCTCCAGCTAAGGGATCTCCGAATCCCAGCCCCCTGGTTCGAAAAAGGAAGACCGAACCTTCATTTTAAAGATCAAGCTATCGCGGATGCCAGAGCGCTTGGTCTGGTTAACTGGAAGCAAGGTGCCGGAATATAATAAGTAGTACGTAAGTAGTAAAAATTATAATTTTGATTATTTATTGTTGGTACCTAGTACCTACAAAGTTACATTTTTTGTAAACATTTTGGTAAAGATGTTCCAGTTGCCTGGGGCCCTACTCTGTATTTCGTTCCGAAAGCCAATCCTATTCAAAAGTGTTTTTCGTTCCGCTTATGATTTTGTACTCTGTTAAAGATACGAAACGGAAAAAAATAGTACTTAATAGTTTTCCCTTTTACGGAATTGTGTTTTCAAGTCTGGAATTATTTCTTATTAGATTTGTCAAGTCTCGAACTATTTCTCATGAGATCTGTCAAATCAAGAAATCAAAAAAATTAACAAACAAGCCGGATAATAACAAATTACGATTTTTAAAGACAAATAAAACAAAAGAAAATGGATTCGGTTGCACTTTGGATTAAACAAAAAATTATACGGGACAAATTAAACATTATGGAAATGTGTGATAAAAAGTAAAATGTTATTGGTGGGAAGAATTCAGTTCACTATTTAACTATTGTTTATTATTTAAATTTTGTACAGAACTTTCTCCTTTCGAAGAACGTTTTTTTATATGTTTTAAATGCCATACAAGATGAACTCTGCTCCTTTAAGATCAACTGCAATTCCAGCCATCTTATACCTAACTGTTACCTTAAAATTTTTAGGGCAAGGAGGCTATAATGACTAGATATTCCCTTGGCATGGCACAATAAAAAAAACATCAATTTGTATTGCAAAGGTAGATAGAAAAAATATTGCGTCCAAAACACATCAATTTTCTAAAATAAAACTTGCAATTTAAAACATTCGTAGTCACTTCCGTGATCACATTTGTTGTAGAAACAAATTTTCCGTTTTTGAATGCTTTTGACATTCGAAAACGAGTTGCCAGGTATGAAAATTCCACTATCGGAATTGTCTATCCGAAAGTAGTATAGATTTCAATTCGTTTTTGAAATGGAGAGTACAAAAAAATTCGTTTTCGGAGATTTTCACTATCGGAACGAAATACAGAGTAGGGCCCCTGAATCCATTAATACGATTTATTGTCCTTGAATCAGTACCTACATTGATATCAAATAAATGCATAAATTAGTAATGATTATTGAACATGCAAACGGATAAGTTCGCCACAAGTCGATAATAATTGTGGTTGGCACACACCACATCCAACTCAAATCACACACAATAACAACAAATAACTCCTTAACATTCAGCCGATCAATCAACATTCCACTTTCCATGCAAGAAAATAGAATGGTATGCCCCCATAGATACATTGTATATCGCTCTGGTCCGCGGCCAATAAAAGCAAAAAACGCGCACTAGACCACTGAGTGACAAACGATTTTTTCCATTTCTGACACATGTTATCGGGTTGTTGCTTGCGCTGTTGATCTCGTCACAAATCCAAGTTATAAATAAATTTAATGAAATCAAATGTATCTCAAAGTCTTTGCCAAATTTAATCCAAAAATGATTTATCCGATATTTTGCAGTCAAAACCTGCAATGCCATTGGCAATGCGAGTACATACCTACAGCATTAATGAACGTACATGACGTATAATAGCCTCATAAGATTTATGCTAACGATTTGTTTAACATTATTATTCACTTTGAACTTCAAAGATACGAGGGCGTAGAAGTGCAAGTGAGCCGTCGCCGCCGTCGTGCGGTGCGGCGCGGAAACCTGCTGCTCTTACTGCAATAAGCATGCACTCATTTATACTTGCAAATAAAAAACAAGCGGAAAGGTAGGCACAGACATATGCTGAGAGAAGATTTATTTTCCACTGTTGAAATTCGGTGCATTTTGTATCTGTCGGTGCTTTGGATGCCAGGAGCACAGCTGATGTAGTGCATTGTGCACTTTCATTCAACAGAACAATCACTTCGAATCGCTCTCTTGCACTTACCTATACCTATAAATAATAGCGTACCAGAAGATGAGTGCTTACATTTCATTTTTTTATTATGTATGACAAAAGTAGTACTATACATAAAAAATCGTATTTATTTGGCTTGAAAAACATAGAAAGGTTCTCTTTTGATAGAATTCTATGGCGGCCAACTAAGATCATACCAAACTCGCCGATAGAGCCGAACTCCAATTAGAACAGTATACTGATATAAGCTAACCTGTCGCAGAGCTATTAAGTAAACCCAAGTGTAATATAAAATCTATATTTAAAATGTTTCGTAAGCGTAATAATTATTCAAATAAAAAATAAAAATAGAAGATCATAGCCTATAACGAAAAAATACTTAACAGCAGTACAGAAGCTTCGTCAAGGCGATTGTGTATGGTCGCAGGACCATTACTATAAAAAAATTGTTAAAATTGAGAGAGAGAAATGTTTCCAGTTTTGACATATGAACTTGTGAAATAAAGAACTTGTCAGACAAAAATGGAGAAAAAACTCTTATCAATAAAAAGATTAACACAAAGAGTGCGGAAGGAAAAAATAAGAAGGCAAACGGATCTCCTCGATGTGGATATTATCATCATCATCATCATTTCATTATATTAATACGTGAACATCCGAGCTTTCCGTACGCTTTTACTTATAACTTATGTTATTTTAAAGGTACTGTGCCGTAGATTTGCACAAACCCAAAATCGTGGGTATATGTCGCCATTAAGCCTGGTAAAATTAATTTATGAATTCCCCATACAAAACAGGTAATTGAAATAATTTTGGTGACAAACAATTTGTCTTAGATTAGAAACTTTTTTCGAAGGAATACAATTTTCGTACCCCTTAAAGTAAGCAATATTGTGTACCTACCTACTTTATTGTAATTCAGGGGCAATATATCTACGAAGTGTTGACGAGGCGACGGTTGGTTTGAATGAAGTACCTTCTATGGAATCGAACATTTTTCGATTTAACTTTTTTGCTCTAAATTTTAATCTTAAAATGCGTAAAACTATTTTTTAAGGGGAATATTTTTTTATACTTCCTATTACCCCCTTCGGGTAGGGGACAGAATATACCCGAGGTAGGCATGCCTGTCGTAAGAGGCGACTAAAATCCACAAAAGCGGAGACGAAAACTTCGCAAAAACAATGCGGCAAAAAAGTAAAACAAATGACCCGGTCCTCCTGGCAGGGGGTTTGTGTGTAGAACCTACTGAGCTACCTAGTAAAACTAATTCAGTTAAAAAAAAAAAATTATGGCAATGAACAAAACAACAAATATAAGTACCCCAGGTGGCAGACCAGGTAAACTGGAAAATCCACCCTTCTCGGAGGTCGGTCCCATGGATTCTGGGGGGACCATTTATTGCTTCCACAACAAAGCTCCAAAAGGAGTTCACTCACGCCGAGAACTCCACCAAAAATGGTCGTGCCAAAACAACTTACGGCCTACGATAGTGCTATAATTGGAACCATTCCGAACATACAAAAAGTAAAATGTGGAAATGAAACCAATATAGTTGAAAGTGAACGTACAACAGATTCACAAGCGAAATTAAAAACAAGCAGCTATTACACTGAATGGCAAGCTGAACTTAAAGCAAGGAAAAATCTAGAAGTAATTGTTTTAAGCTTACAAAAACAGATAAAAGAACTTGAAATAAAGGTTAGCCTTTTGGACCGTACTGTCCAACCAATCCAATCAATACAGCAAGATAAACAAAAAGAATACCTCACTGATGAAGAGGAGCTTGCACTAGAGACAGAAAGACATCTGACTAAAAGCAAAAGGCCAACGAAGAAACGAAAGGCAGAAGAAAGTCCTGAAACATCTGCCAGAAATTTTGACAAATGATAAAAGGACTGAAAAGACAATCATTGGCTCGAAAAGACAGTCATTACCACCACCAATAATGATCTCTGGAGTAGACCGATTTGGTGAGCTAAAAAGTATAATTGAGCAAAAAGCTAAGAAAGCGTGCAAGCTCACGTCATATAGCAACAACAATTGGAAAATAAATGTCGATGACAGTGACACTTATAGAGATATCACTGATAAGTTAACAAAAATGAAGTTGCAATGGCACACATATGAAAATAAGGCTACTAGACCAATTAGGGTAGTCGTCAGAGGTCTTCACTTCTCTTGTGATGAACATGATATTGTTGAGGACTTGACTAATAAAAAATTCAAAATTATAGAAGCCAAAAACTTAATTAAAAAAGAAAAAGCAACAGTTAATGAAGGGGAACAAACTACAAGAAATAGAAAATTACCCCTTTTTATGCTCGCCTTTCACAATCAAGAAGATATTGAAAAGGTATACGCTATTAAATCAATAATGAATATTGTTGTCAAGATTGAGCCATTTCGAAGAAGATCCAACACTATATCTCAATGCAAACGATGCCAAGCTTTCGGACATACGCAAAGATATTGCAAAAGAGATTTTGCATGCGTTAAATGTGAAGGAAAACATTCAACAAATAGTTGTCCACAAAAAAGAGAAGAGAAAGTTAAATGCATCAACTGCCACGGAAACCACCCAGCTAATTATAGAGGCTGTCCGGCAGCAAAAGAATATCAAGAAAAGAGAAAGAGAGGTACTGCCAAACACAAACAGAACCCTCTTAAAAATACAAACAAGAAACAGGTAAATGTCGAAAATAATAAAAAAGACAAAATACCAATTGCGACAAAAATAAACACGCCAGTAGTTAATAACAAATCGTATTCCCAAATTGTGAAAAATACACGTAAAGAAGAAGAAATATCAGTAAAGGAAATGCTTACTACTATTATTCAAAGATTGGACAATCAAGATAAAGTTATTAAACTTCTAACCAAAGAAGTGTCCAAAGGAAAAAATCAACAAAATAACAATGATTGAAAATCTGAAAGTCGCAACCTGGAATGCAAACGGTTTACACCAACACATTTCTGAATTTCAGGTATTTTTATGCAATGAAGACATTGATATCTGCCTGATTTCTGAAACCCACTTCAAACAGGAAACAACGATTAGAATTCCTGGGTACCTCTGTTACCACTCTCCCCATCCTTCTGACAGTGCCAGGGGAGGTAGTGCTGTAATTATAAAAAGTATTTTAAAACCCTATGAAATGCCCAAAATAGGAAAACAAACCATGCAAGTAGCGATAGTAAACATTCTGACTAAAAGCAAGCAATTTAACGTAGCTGCTATATATTGTCCACCTAGACATTCGCCTACAGAGGAAGATCTTAACGACCTATTTCGATCTCTAGGTAATAACTTTATCATTGGAGGTGATTTCAATGCGAAACACACCTACTGGGGGTCTAGATTAGTAACGACAAAAGGCAGGAAGCTTTACAAAACAGGGCGAAATTTTAATTGTAATTTTATTTCGACTGGATCGCCTACTTATTGGCCATCCGACCCATCAAAAATACCAGACCTTATTGACTTCTTCATAACGAAAGGAATCAATAGAAAAGAACTTAAAGTTGAAAGCAGTGATGATTTGTCGTCGGATCATACACCCGTAATCTTAACGGTCAACGGCATGTTAGTAGAGCAGATAAGCAATGAAAGACTTACCAACAAAAGAACAAACTGGTGTAATTTAAAAAAAAATACTCGAAGGTTTTATAAACCTTAGATCTCCACTGGTCACAACAAGGCATATTGACATTGAAGTGGAACAATTCATTGCCGATATACAACAGGCAGCAGAAGATAGTACACCAACTGGTCAGCAACGTAAACAAGCATCGGTAAAATATCCCATAGAAATTAGGGAACTAATATTAGAAAAGAGAAGAGCCCGGAGAAAATGGCAAATGACAAGATATCCCGGCGATAAAACTATATTCAATAGACTTAATAATAAACTTAAAAAGAGTATTAGTGAATTTAAAAATAGATCTCTAACTAGATACCTTTCCAACCTAACTGCTGACAAAGTCACAGACTACTCCCTTTGGAAGGCTGCCAAATATTTAAAAAGACCTCAAACGCAAGATCCCCCGTTACGAACATCTGATGGGAAATGGATCGGCGACCCAAAACAAAAGGTCAAACTTTTTTCAGAACATTTGACAAATGTTTTTAAACCTTATCCACCTAGCGTGGCAGGCGAATGCCTTGAATTCTCTGATAGAATTGATGAGGACGTAATCACTTACGTTTCGCTAAAAGAGATCCGCACATGTATTCATGAGCTCTCTTATAGAAAATCACCAGGTTATGATCTAATAACTGCCCAAATCCTGAAGGAGCTACCCTTCATAGCATTGGTTAAACTTAAGCTTTTAATTAATGCTTGTTTTAAGCTAAGATATGTTCCACATCACTGGAAGATAGCAGAAATTATAGTTATACCTAAACAAGGTAAACCTCCATCAGAAGTCACCTCTTACAGGCCAATTTCACTTTTACCTGTACTATCCAAAATTTTTGAGAAACTGCTTCTTAAAAGACTAGATAAAATCATAGAGCAGAGAAGGCTTATTCCCACCCATCAATTCGGGTTTAGAAATAAGCACTCGACAATAGACCAGGTACATCGTATAACAAATATTATAGAAAAATCATTAGAAGAAAAACAAGTTTGCTCTGCATTGTTCTTAGACGTTGCTCAGGCTTTTGATAAGGTCTGGCATAAGGGCTTAGAGTATAAACTTCATAGGGACCTACCTAGACAATACTATGAAATACTTAAATCTTATATTTCAAATAGATTCTTTAGAGTTCGTTATGGTTCAGCGTATTCTGAACTTAAGGAAATACAAGCAGGAGTTCCACAGGGAAGTGTTCTGGGACCAACCCTTTACTTATTGTATACTAGTGATATACCACATAGAAACGACACGATGATAGCCACATTCGCAGACGACACTGCTCTTCTATCAACTGATAGATGCGTGACTAAATCAACAGAAAAGCTGCAAAATTCAGTTAACGAAATATGTGATTGGGCACAACGATGGCGAATTAGACTCAATGAGTCAAAGTCCACTCATATCAATTTTACAAATAAAAAAATTATAAATGTTCCGGTGGTTATTAATAACCAAGTAGTTCCTTATTCTAACACAGCTAAGTATCTGGGTATGAATCTGGATGCTAAGCTGAAATGGAAGGAACATGTGAAGAAGAAAGTAGAAGAGTTAAATATTAGATATAGAAAACTTTATTGGTTGCTAGGACATAACTCGGAAATGTCCATTGAGAATAAAATTTTATTATATAACCAGATATTGAAGCCTGTTTGGACATATGGTGTCCAATTATGGGGTTGTACAAGGAAGGCAAATGTAAAAATAATACAGACATTCCAAAACAAAGTCCTTCGGGGAATAGTAAATGCCCCATGGTATATTAGAAATAATGACTTCCATCGTGATTTGCAGACTGATCTTGTAACGGAGGTAATTAAAAAGTACGCAATTCGTCACAATGAGCGTCTGCAGATGCATATTAATCCTGAAATAGAAGACGTCTTAAATGTACGATACAATATTCGTAGATTGAGAAGAATTAAACCTCACGACCTTATAATCTAAATAATGAGAACCCGTATTCAAATTGTAATACTTTCTCAAACGCAACTGAACGTTGAAACTAAAATCATTTGTCGATCTTTCTTTGATTGGTCATGATTAAGGAGGTGTTTTTAGTGCGGTTAGAGTACCACACTACTCTGGGTTTCTTACCCCACTGTGTCTTTCGAGATTTTCACCTTCAGTAACAAAAAAAAAAAAAAAAAATACTTCCTATTGAAGTCTCTTTTTGCTTATAAAAAATCATCATCAGTCATCAGATAGTTGGTACTTGTATTTCAATCTTTTGTGGGTCAATGGCCCACATGATCCCAACACGTGTTCTGGGATTTCACTGAACTCATCGCAGAATCTGCAGAGACATTCTTCAGATATACCCAGTTTCCTGAGGTCTTCCTTGAGTCAACAATGCCCCGTTAGGAAGCCCGTTAGGATACGCAGGTTGTTTTTGCTCATGCCTATGCAAGATTGGTATCTTTTCCGGTTGTATTGCCCCAGAAGTTTCTTTACCAGCCTCATTCCCTGAGTGTTATGTCAGGTTCCTGCTCTGTTTTCTTTCTCTAGTTTCCTAAATTCTTCTTTGAGGGTGTGGTCTGTCAGTCTGTGGTCCCCTATTCCGCAGAATGGTTCAGGATCTATGAAAGTTTCTGATGCTTCCCATTCTCGGTCATTTCATTACCCTCTATTCCTACGTGACCAGGCACCCAGCAGAGGGTTATTTTGTTTCTCCTAAACCAAGCTCATTAAGTTGTTGAATAGGCATTCCGATACAAGTTTGGATTTAATAATGTATAGGTATTAAGTACCATAATAGCAGCCTGGCTCTCTGACATAATAGCTATATCACAGTTGACTTTGTTTCTTTGGAGGTTGATTTGGACACATTAGTCTATGGCATAGATATCAGCCTGGAAGATGCTGGTACTTGCCCATTGGTTCAGAATATTTGGTTCCAAGGCCAAATACTCCCGCTCCATTTCCCTCATCAGTTCTCGACCCAGCTGTGTATACCACTTTGTTGTGTGACTTCTCAGTCTGTGAATTGTGGATTCGCTGCTCCTGTTCTTCTTATTGCTGAGCTTAGTAGCAAAGTTATTTTAGAAGTGAAATCTTTTGATGGTATCATCTCTAGGAAAGGCCAATAATGGTTGTTTTTTGAGTATAGTGTGTCAAACTGTCTCCTCCCCTTATTCCTTCCTTGGCCATTCTAAGAATCGTTTTTCTTGCACTCTTCTCAACCACGAGGTGCAACAAAGTTAGTTCCAATAGTACTTCCATAGTTGCGGTTGGGCAAGTTCTCATGGCCCCTGTAATACATGCCCGTATTTGCACTTTATTGAGTGTTTTCCTTGTGGTGGATAGTCTATTCCTATATCTATATTATCTATACATCCAACTGACGATGGTCGCGCTACATGTCAGCTAGGCTCCGGCAAATCATTAGAGCCCGCGTTGCTTTCCTGGTTATCTCTTCTGTGTGTTTACCCCTGGCAATAATTACAGTTGATTCCATGGTTCGTCAATTACTCAAGTAACTTGAGACAGAACTCCTCCTTGCGAATAGCCTCTTGCTGTGTTAACCTTGATAATACCTTCTGATGTGTGAGTCTCTGCTGATCATTTGTGCTCAGGAGTTCATACATCCCCCTCTATACTGTATTATTTACTCCTTTTCTATCAAGATCTCGTATTATTGCATCATGCGATGTGTTATCGAATGTTCCCTCGATGTCCAAGAAGGCACACAAGTCACAATACTATCTCTTTCGCTTCAAGAGCGCGATATGCTTATAGTAGATACAACTTCTCTTAATTAGTTGTTCAGACTCCAGAGCCTTTTACATCTTTTTAAAAGGGAACCTTCTCGATGTAATAAAAATGATGAAACAACTTAAAGGGTGCTGGGCAGGACACACATGTCAAAAATTGCAGCAGATAATAATATGGACAAAACTTTTGATCAAAAGGACACCAGAAGATTAATCGTACGATCAGGAAGAAGGTCGATTGACGATATTGAACAATTTAACAGCAATTGGTGTCATGACCCAAAAAATTTATATTTATGGACAACTATGGAGAAGGCTTATACTATATGCAACTAATTTTTTTTGTATTAGATTACCTATTATCTAATGATTAGGACCTTGCCAACTTATGATAAGTTAATTTGTATGTATTGTAAATTAAATAATGATACATACAACATACTATATATATCTATCTATATTATATATCTATATATATAAAAATAACTTAATAAATGTGTGTGTGACAGCCTACCGACTGCCACACACATCCGATTTTGATTTAGTTTTTATTGTTGGTTAATAGACCATGCAGAGAAGGTTAATAAATTGGTATAATAAATTTTTGAAAGAAGGCTCAACCGCCATTCCAATAAATTCATTTTTGTACACTTTGGAAAAAAATAAACTGGAAAGAAATCGAGTAGTGACACTTCAAATACAAAAAAAAAATATTTTAAATTTTAAAAGCAATTGTTGTTGTCAATTATTTTAATTATTTTCCAACCAAATTGTTGTTGTCAACAATTTTGAAAGTTTTTTTTTAAATACCTATAGGTACCTAAAAAGTTTGTTCTTATAAATTATGTTTACTATGTTACATTAAGTAACTTTTTGAAATGAAGTAGATACTTTGATTGTAGGCGCAGTAGCTTAGTGGTTAGTGTGTTGGACTACTATGCGAGGGGTCGAGGTTCGAATCCCGCAAAAACCCAAATTACAACTTAGGGTTTTTTTCACTGCGCCACCTCTCGCGAACGTCTGACAAATATCCGAGAGTATAACTGTCTTGAAAAAGCTTCTCAATTAGCCGTTTGGAGTCGGCATAAAATTGTAGATCCCTTCCATTCGTTCCAAAAATGAAAAACTCACACAAAACGAATGGTTGTGAGAAGCTAGGCCTAGGGTCCCTCCGGACCTGTTGCGCCGACTATTTATTTTTTATTTTATTAGATACTTTGATTATACAAAGATGATATGGCCGACGATATTTTGCATCGAATTCGTACTGTGACATTGGATAATGAACTGGAGATGTCAGATGGAATGCGCAACAAAGCTTTGATTTTGATCGAGGATATGTGTCTGCTCATGAGTGGCAATTTATTGTGCAAATTGGGGATGCCACAGCCAAATCGTTCAATGCAAGGCGCATTATTAATCGAGAATTGGAGCGAGAAATGGACTTCGACCGAATCGCATTGAGTCAAGCTGTTCGAACAAATGTGCCAATGTTGAATCAAGAATAAAAGAAAGTGTACGATGAATTGATGCAAGCAGTCGATAACGAAAATTGCGGAACTGGAAATACATTCATGATTTCACTGATGTTGGCTGCAATTGTTCGAGATCTAAGATCGCTTTGGCCCTAGCCTCTTCTGGGATAGCGGCTACTTTGTTAGAAAGCGGTCGAACAGCTCATTCTGCATTGAAATTGACATTGAATCTGCAAGTGGATGCAGAACCTACATGCAACATTTCAAAGAACACTGCGATGGCGAAAGTACTGCAGCTATGTAAGATTATCATATGGGACGAATGCACAATGGCTTACAAACGCGCATTGGAGGCCCTGAATCGTTTACGTAATGATAAGCGACCTTTCGGTGGAGCAATGATCTTGCTATCAGGCGATTTTCGTCAAACGCTGCCTGTCATTTCGAGATCAACTCCGGCAGATGAATTGAATGCTTGCCTGAAGGCGTCTGCTTTATGGCGATACGTCAAGAAATTGCATTTGACAGCAAACATGCGAGTTTCTTTACAAAATGACCAGTCCGCTGCAGAGTTGTCCAGGTATTTGTTGTCCAAATATTTATGATGGGCAATGGTGTGATTCGAGCAGACTTAATCACCGGCCTGATTGAGTTTCCACAACTTTTTGCAACTTTAGAACGAGACCGGAAGAACTAATCATGAATGTTTTCCCGAATATCGCTCAGAATTATACTGAACATGATTGGCTGAGTGTAAGAGTGATTTTGGCTGCGAAAAACAAGAACATCGATAATTTGAATTTCGCCATTCAAAACCAAATCGCTGGTGAGTTGCATTCAATTCAACAAATCAGTCGACTCCGTGATGGATGAAAACGAAGCCACCAACTATCCAACTTTGTTGCGCAATCTAAATGAACCAAAACTTTGTAACGGTACGCGTTTGATTGTGAAGAATTTAATATCAAATATTATTCAAGCAACGATATTCATTGGAAAATTCAAAGGGGAAGAAGATGTTCTTATTCCGCGGATTCCACTTATACAGAACGATTTGCCGTTCGTGTTTAAGCGTCTTCAATTTCCCGTACTTCTCGCTTATTAATAAGTCGCAAGGACAATCGCTGTATGTGTGTGGCAAAAATCTTGAATTTCACATGTCAGCAAAGCTCTCGCTTTGTACGTGTATACACTCGATAATAGAAATAGAACAAAAAATGTTATGTACCATAAAGCATTTCAGTGAAAAAGCGGTAGGTTGCCGACAAGTATTTGATTTTATTTATTTATTTAATTTTAATATACCTTTTGAATAAAAAATTTGAATTGACCGAATTACATGAAGCAGAATGAAGCGGAAGTTCGGAATTATTAATTTCATTACCTACATAAATGAATTTGAGCGGAACGAAGTTCGCCGGGTCAGCTAGTATATATATAAAAATAACTTAATAAATATGTGTGTGACTGCCTACCGACTGCCACACACATCCGATTTAGATTTAGTTTTTTTTTGTTGGTTAATACACCATGCAGAGAAGGTTAATATATTAGTATGATACATTTTTGAAAGAAGGCGCAACCGCCATTCCAATAAATGCATTTTTGTACACTTTGAAAAAAAAGAAACTGGATAGAAATCAAGTAGTGACACTTCAAATACAAAAAAAATATATTTTAAATTTTAAAAGCAATTGTTGTTGTCAATTATTTTAATTAGTTTCCAACCAAATTGTTGTTGTCAACAATTTTGGAAGTTTTTTTTTAAATACCTATAGGTACCTAAAAAGTATGTTCTAATAAATTATGTTTACTAAGATGTTACATTAAGTAACTTTTTGAAATGATGTAGATACTTTGATTATACAAAGATGATTATGGCCGACGATATTTTGCATCGAATTCGTACTGTGATATCGGATAATGAACTGGAGATGTCAGATGGAATGCGCAACAAAGCTTTGATTTTGATCGAAGATATGTGTCTGCTCATGAGTGGCCATTTGTTGTGCAAATTGGGGATGCCACAGCCAAATCGTTCAATGCAAGACGCATTTAATCCAGAATTGGAGCGAGAAATGGACTTCGGTCGAATCGCATTGAGTCAAGCTGTTCGAACAAATGTGCCCAATGTTGAATCAAGAACAAAAGAAAGTGTACGATGAATTGATACAACCAGTCGATAACGAAAATGGCGGAATTTTCTTCCTTGATGCGCCCGGTGGAACTGGAAATACATTCCTGATTTCACTGATTTTGGCTACAATTCGTTCGAGATCTGAGATCGCTTTGGCCCTAGCCTCTTCTGGGATAGCGGCTACTTTGTTAGAAGGCGGTCGAACAGCATTGAAATTGCCATTGAATCTGCAAGTGGATGCAACATTTCAAAGAACACTGCGATGGCGAAAGTACTGCAGCAATGTAAGATTATCATATGGGACGAATGCACAATGGCTTACAAACGCGCATTGGAGGCCCTGAATTGTTTACGTAATGATAAGCGACCTTTCGGTGGAGCAATAATCTTGCCATCAGACGATTTTCGTCAAACGCTGCCTGTCGTTTCGAGATCAACTCCGGCAGATGAATTGAATGCTTGCCTGAAGGCGTCTGCTTTATGGCGATACGTCAAGAAATTTCATTTGACAACAAACATGACCAGTCCGCTGCAGAGTTCTCCAGGCAATTGTTGGCGATGGGCAATGGTATGAGTCCAGCAAACTCAATCACCGACCTGATTGAGTTTCCACAAAATTTTTGCAACTTTACAACGACGCCGGAAGAACTAATCATGAATGTTTTCCCGAATATCGCTCAGAATTGAATTCTTGGTTGCGATAAACAAGAACGTCGATCATTTGAATTTCGCCATTCAAAACTAAATCGCTGGTGAGTTGCATTCATAAAAATCAGTCGACTCCGTGATGGATGAAAGCGAAGCCACCAACTATCCCATTTTGTTGCGCAACCTAAATGAACCAAAACTTTGTAATTGTACGCCTTTAATTATGAAGAATTTAATATCAAATATTATTCAAGCAACGATTTTTATTGGAAAACTCAAAGGCGAATTATGTTCTTATTCCGCGGATTCCACTTATTCAGAACGATTTCCTTTCGTATTTAAGCGTCTTCAATTTCCCGTACGTCTCGCTTTTGCTATGACAATCGCTGGATGTGTGTGGCATAAATCTCGAATTTCACGTGTCGGCAAAGCTCCCGCTTTGTACGTGTACGCACCCGATAATAGAAATAAAACAAAAAAATTTGTGTACCATAAAACACTTCAGTGAAAAAGCGGTAGGTTTGATTTTATTTATTTATTTAATTTTCATATAACTTTTGAATAAAAAATTTAAATTGACCGAATTACATGAAGCAGAATGAAGCGAAGCTCGGAATTATTACTATAATTACATTAATGAATTTGGGCGGAACGAATTTCGCCGGGTCAGCTAGTAATATATATATAATAATATTGACAATGAAATAATAGCAAAGAACAATATTATTAATGGTTGCGAAATCGGTGCCAGTGTCATCACTGGCTCAACGCACAACACAAAACACATCTTGATTAATTTTAAATCTAACTCTCTGCTCGTCGCCGTACGCCAAGTAGCTTTGCAAGTAAATCAAAAAGCTAAATGAATTTGTGCTCTTTTTTCTCGGCTTTCTCTGTATAAATCGTACATTTTATTTTATTTTGATACCTATATATTTCCTTTAAAAATAGAATGAAAGAATGAAAGCGCTCAGGCTCACACAATATCTTGAACAAAAAAAAAATTATAGAACAAACCGAGTGGCGGCGACCGAAACAACACGCAGTCTGACAGAAAATACACTCGACAGAGGAAGAACTCGTCTCGGCGGTAACATTCGAATAAATCCATTAGATTTTTGTACAAATCATTTTTCCGCCACAGCCGCCGCCGCGGAAACGTTTTTATTTAACTTTTTTTTTCTATCTCTTTTAGTGTCGGGTTTTGATTTTTCTGATTCTGTGTAAATTAGAGTGTGAATTCTTATTCGGAAATCGTAATGCCACAAAACACAAGATGCAAAGTAATTACCAAGTATACATTGATGGGGGCCTGTTTTGCACTCGCAGATGCAATACAAATAGTATATCTGATAAAAGCACATCTCCCTAATTAAAATTGTTTAGCACGAGTAGCTACCTACAATATTTTTTGTTTACATTTTTTTCTGCCTTGTTATCGATTATGGCTATAATGTGGTCATAATGAACGCACGCAGTTGAAAGAACCAATTATTGCTTAGCTAATACATTGTATCTGCGGGTGTAAGCACGCTTATAGTATTTTAAAATAGAAGTGAATCCAAACTGAATTTTTCAGTGTCCGAAAGAGATTTGCAAAACAAAACATTTAGCATTGTTTTTCTTGGCAAACAGAGAGGTATCGTAGTATCGTATACACTAAAATGGAGACTGCGTGTAGGTGGCTAAATTGTTTGTGAACAACCCAATGGAACGCATTATTAATAAAATAGATTTTGAAATAAACTTAAATGGAATTTCATGTATGTGGACAATGGGGAGTGTTGATTTTGGGGCGAAGCCAAAAATTTAATTTATATTTTGCAAATAAGAGGTACATACATTTTTTTTCGGATTTAAATCATTTTGAAGAGAAGTATTGCAGCATCTCGGCCCAAGCCAAGTTTGTTTTGTTCGTTTAATTTAATGAATTACATAATGGGGCGGTTAAATTCGGGGACTAATCTATATATTAATACGGAGTTGCCTAAAACGTGTTTCCCCCCTTTTTTCCTATTATAAGTCACATAAATATGCCAACACTATATATATTTGGGTAGGGGACAATACATAGAAGTGCACAATACAAAAATTATCCACAAATTATGAATTAAAGGAGGTAAATTTAAGCGAATTGCATGAAATTACAACAACAACAACATGGCACCCGCGTAAAGTTAATTCGCACTTTTTCTAGAATGAAAAACGTGAAATGCAGTTCGATAGACAATCGTTTGTAGTTGTTTGTAGTGAAATTCTTTTCGTTTGTAGTTCAACCGTTACAAAGTTAGAACCATTTGAAAAAACAAAATCCCAATCCCTTAAAACCGTGTTATTTCTGAAACCGCAGCTAGCAAAGTGATAAAATTTCTAAAATCTATTTTCGAAAGTGTTCGACAATACTAATCTAATAAAATTCAAATCGTACCAATCGGCCTAACGGTTTATGATTTATATGAAATTTAAGCAAAATGTTGGCTTCTAACTTAAGGTCCCCATAACTCTAAAACTGTTAAACAACAAACGATGAAACTTTGCATATCTATTCTATGCACCCTTTTCTACCTGTAGTATAAAATAGAAGACAGCCCGCATTACTGGACACTTTTTATTCGCAATTTAAGGAAAACCTAAAATGGTTTCGATTGCCTATTTATAAGCCCTCCGATATTTCCCCTTCACTTCCCCTTCAAAAATTAACTTATAGAATAAATTGGTCGAATTTCGACCACGGGGCGACCCCTAGTTAAAATGTAAATGCATAGTGGTAGAGAAAAAACAACTTCAGATAGAACGTGCCAAAATTCAACAATTCAACAAACCTACCCACGTTCGCAGACTCAAGTTCATGATCATTTCTCGACTTGTACAATTCTACTGACATGTTTGTCTGCTAGAACAGCATGGAGTTATTAGGTATTCCGCACTTGTTGTTAGTTGTAGTACTTGGGAAGTTTGAGGCCTTTGGCAACTAGTTTTCAAACTATATATGTACGGGAACTAGGAACTTAGCACACTTTTTCTTTCATGATTATTATTATACATAATTATTTTTAGTCTTCATTCACCCTAAGAATAAAAAGATAGGTACCGGAAACAATTACGTACGTGCTGGGGTATTTTATTTTAAGCCACACCGTTAACACATGATTGCAGATGTAACTTACTTGAGCTGTGCCGACATATTTTCATCTAAAGCGGCCTTAACAATAATCAACTTTAGCTTCAAAGTTTACACAAAGACTCCACACTTTCCCAAATCCCTATACCAATAAACAAAATTGTCAGAATATCGCTAGATTTAGATTTAGATTGTTTGAGGGAGGTGGAATAAAGTTGCCATATCACTGCGGCCACGATTGGGCCTATTGTGATTTCCTCCACTTAGAGCTCGCTCATGATACTGGACTTGGTTATGAATCCTAGTAGATCTTTGAGCGCGCTGTCAGAAATGTCCTCTGCCCCAAGGTAAGGTTTACCTAGGTGGTGTTGACGTAATCTGACTAGACATTCACATCAGTGACACAGTATGTGTTCTGCTGATTCTTCGTCCTCGTTGCATAGTCTGCAAGTGTTGTTCTGTATTATTCCCATAGTCATGAGGTGTTTTTTGACTTGGCAGTGCCCCGTGAGGAACCCTGTGACTGTTCTGATCTGACACCTTGTTAGGTTAAGGAGTTGTTTTGTTCTTGAACGGGAAATAGTTGGCATGAACATTTTAGCTTGTCTGTTACCTTCAGTGTTTGTCCAGTAATGATTTGCTTTGTTTTCCAGCCAGGTTTTAATGCGGAATTTAGCGGTGCTAAGGGGTAATCCACAGAATGGTCTTGGCATCATAAAGGTGGATGCTGATCCTTTTCTGGCTAGTATGTCTGTTATTTCATTGCCCACATGTCCGCTGTGTCCTGGCACCCAAATGAGATGTACTCTGTTTGTGCTGGCTAGCGATGTGAGTAATTGTAGGCAATCCCATACTAGCTTTGATGTGATTTCATAGCTATTGATAGCCAGTAGTGCAGCTTTGCTATCAGAGAGAATTGTATGTTCTTGTTTGTTATGGATTTTTTTAGATTTTCTCTGAGACATAGTTCTATTGCAAAGATTTCTGCTTGGAATACGGAGTTGCATTTGTCCATGCTTTTATGGATGAACGTTTTTGTGTCGACCCCGTATACTCCAGCTCCAACTCCTTCATCTGTTTTCGATCCATCTGTGTACCATACATGAGAATCTTTGGCAAATGTGGGTTTATTCTGTTCCCAGTTCTGTCGATTTGGGAATGTAACTTTGAAGTTTCGGCTGAAGTTGAATTTCGGTAGACAGTTGTCTATTATGGTAATTCCAAGTATTTCATCTTTTTTCAGTTCCATAACGATGTCTGGAAGGATGAGCTTGGAGTTTTCGGTGTTTTCAGATATGAGCATGAAGGCATTTGTCATGGCTTCTTTCTGTATCTGAAGATGGAGGGGTGGAAGATTTAGGATAACTTCCAACGCTGCAGTGGGAGTTGTTCTCATTGCGCTCGTAGTGCATACACAAGCTAGTCTTTGGAGTTTATTGAGCCTGACTTGTGTTGAATTTTGTTTGGTTTTTTGCCACCATACTGGAGCTGCATAAGTGACAATTGGTCTTGTTATGGCTGTGTAAAGCCATAGTATGATTTTGGGGTTTATACCCCAGCTCTTACCAATCAGACTTCGGCTGGTCCACAGAGAGGTCCTGGCTTTGTCTATGGTTTTCATGAGATGAGAATATCGCTAACTGTGGGGTTAGATGTAAATGGTGAGAAAGCCACGTTTTTTCTCTAGCATTAGCTAAATAAATTCTCCCTTAATGTAATTTCCGTCCAAAATCAGGGTATTAGATTTCGTAATTGGAGCGAATTTAGATACGTTCAGCCTGAGCGTTTACAATTATAAAATAATTTTAGTAAATTGTAAATATTTTCTAATTATTTTTCGTTGTTATACAAAAATGGAAATGGTTTTAAGTCTAAGGGCGCTCTTTCAAGCGCTCTTAAATCGATTATTAGTTTACGAGGCTCATAATTTCAAATTGTGTCTATGTATTCACCAATCACTATTAGGGTCGTATCTAAGCTATTTCAAATATGCGAAAAAAATAAAATTCGAATTTCCAAATGCGTTCGAACTCTTTTTCTAAATGTTAATTATTATCAAAATCAATGTGTTCTCCGATTGAATTTATTGTTGAAATAACTGCTACTGCTGTCATATGGGTTGTAGATTGGGGTGACTTCTGAGAGGACCAGGCCCATTAAAGGGTTGTTTTCATCGGTTTTTTTTTTCTAGGTTCCTCCACCAGTGCGATATGCCCTTCATTCTATCTGCAGCAAGATCTTTTTTCGTTTGACTCTTTCAATTTTGAAAATATGCTTTCAATTGTTTTAAACTTCTTTTTAACGAAGTGCTGGAAGCATTAAACTTATGCATTAATTGCTCCCAGCACTTCTTTTTTTGCGACGGTACTTACTTATGCAGTCAGTTCTTTTTGCAATTAATTATGCTTGAGTATTTAAGTGCAAGGCTTATTATTCGCTCTTTTTCCTTATCGGAAAGATTTGGATTTTGAAAACGACTAGGCTTAGGTAGGACCCTCTTAGTTTAATATTGGATTACAGCCCTAACAAGCACAAACTTGTGCAAATGTATGCAGTTAATTGAAAAATATTGTATTTTTATTTTATTTTCAAACACGTGAAGCTGTGAAGCATACATTTCTGTGCTTTTATCTGTTTTACCTTGTGTAACCGCTCGTGATTGCTTTTTTATTGGTTTTTCTTTTTAAATAGTTTGCTGGCAACGAATGGATGCTTTTTAAAAATGTAATTTTACATAAGTTTGGGATATTTCGAAAGATATTCTTGACTGTCGTCGCAAACAGAATAAAATATCTGCTTATTGTCAGTTGTACCTTAAGCGACTCAAGTAGATATTTGGCTGCAACCAAACCCTTATCAAACTCTTTGCAAAAGGAGTTTGTTTACCGAGAATGAGGATCTCTGATGAAAAAATGGTTGGTTTGAAATAGTTGACTTCACGGAAAATATAGATACAAGAATATAAGAAATCACAGCATCTTCGATTGTGTAGTCCCAATGAGTTTAATTCCCTAGCAATTTCAAACGTTGACAGGCTTCTCTGTAGGTGTGTGCCGCACAATACACCATTAATAGTTAGCAGATATTGTAACAATGTTGGGCTACGAACAATGAATAACAGTAAATGCAAATGAAAACTCTCGTCTTGGGATGGACTGTGTAAAGACGACCTAGTGCATTGGTTGAAAATACATATCAGTAACCTGAAACTGGCTGTCCTTGTTTCCGTCGTTGAAATTTATTTGAAGGTTGGTTCCAGGTAAAATATCTTGGCATTTGTGAATAAAGATTAGTCCGGCAAAGTCATCATTCTGGCACATTTCAAAGAAATTGGTCAATGTTGTCGATAGCGGCCTGTCATCTCGTTGTAATACGTTCTCCGTTGTAAAGTACACCATTTGACCATTTTCCAAAATGAACAAATGAACAACAATGCGGTGTATTTTCATGTATAGTGAATACAAAATACGCATCATCGACGCACTTTTAGAAACAAAAAAATTAAACCTATTGACACTTTTTTCGAATCCCATAAAATTGCATGTCAAATGAGCTTTAAATTGAAAACGGTTGTTGAGTTTTCTTAAATTTTCTAATTTTCCCCGCAACTTTCTCAGTTTTTTCTTTTATAAGAACCTTCTCCTAACAATACAAAAAAAAAAAACAGGATTAGCGAAATCTGTCCGGTTGTTCACACGTTATGCCGTGACAAAGGAAAATAACGATTCATTTTTATAAATAAACTAGCTGACCCGGCGAACTCCTTTCCGCCTAAATTCATTAATGTAATGTAAATATTATTTTCCGATGAATGCTACTTTATGTAATTGGGTCAATTCAAATTCGTTATTCAAAAGTTATATTGAATAAAATAGAAATAACTGAAATAGGTACCTATAGCAATCGATGTGTTTCTGCTTTTTCGAATTCAAGATTGATGCCATAAATATCCAGCGATTATCCTTGCGACCTATTATTTCTCATAGATGCTTAAATGCCAATGGCAAATCGTCAAAGCAGAGTCCGCGATTTTAAATAATTTTTAGGGTTCCGTAGCCAAATGGCAAAAATCGGAACCCTAATAGATTCGTCATGTCTGTCTGTCCGTCCGTATGTCACAGCCACTTTTTGTTGTATTGGAAGTGACGCTACCCGATTCCTATCCATGCTATCAGGTTTGAAGACAAATCTGCGATCGTCTGAGTTAATTTTATCTATCGCCGTTTGAAGCATTGTAATGAAAGCATTGTAATAATGTAAAAATGCAATACATTATATACATACTTGTTGCAATTGTCGAAAGACGTTTTTTTTTCACTTCTGTTTGCCCTTTGTACCGTCTTGATCATCCTTCGACGAAATGAATTACACCTGCGGATATTGGTAAACGGCTTCATTTACTGGCAAGAATGCACCCATCCGATGGCCTTGAATCTGTTAATCAGTGTAGAATCCCGTGCCATTGTTAGAACATGATGTGTGTTTGCATGATGTATACCTAAGAAAAAATATTGCCTTGCAAGTCGGCATGCAACCAGTTTTATAATTAGGTAGTTTTTGTTCCGAGAATGGTTTCCATTCGGAAACAGTTGTTGTACTGTCGAATGTTCTTTAGAAAAGCATCCGATTCAAATGATTTTAATGGCTCCGGAGGTGCATCTAATGGCCTCAATTTCACTTTGCCACTCGCACAGGAAAGGCCGGTCACATCACCGCCATAATTTTCTGTTTGTTCATAGATACTGAAATGCCTGTCGTTGGAATATCGGCAAGGACGCGCGTTTTGCCACTCTTCGATTTGAAGTTGTTCCCATCCCAGCAGCAGTACGATTTGACGAAGTTCTCATTACTTACACTCTTAATTTTCTTGCCTATTGACCTTGTCACTGTTGACCAACGTGTAATACATTAATTTTATCTCGATTTTATCAATCTACTTTTTGAAAAAAAAAAAAAAATCCGCACATATCTACACTGCGTTTCACTTAAATAGCACGTTTCATGTTTTTGTTGTTATTTCCTTATCAAATAATATTCTTCTTCTTTGTACCTACTTGTTTTTATTTGTTTTTTCACCTTCATTTCAGCTTTCTAAGTAAAAAAATGTTATGCTCTGTAAATATGCCGTTATACATTTTTTGCTACTTTTTTTTAGAGCTGTACAAAAATGCTGCGAATTTGTTGTTGCACTTGAATAGCACTTTGTGGCTTAACAACAAAGAGTGGCATCGAATTGTTTTCTCGGATGAGAACAAAATTAACTTGGAGGGCCCTGATGGTTGCCATTATTATTTTCATGATTTGAGGAAGGAGACTCACCACTTGGATCGCTTCCACAGTCGAGAAGGTGGTGTTATGATTTGGGGGCCATATAATATTATGGAACCTGTTAGCTTGAAATTTTAAGAACAACTATGAACGCAAAAACATACATAAATGTTCTAGAGACGGGTTTTCCGTCATTGTGCGATCTCCTTGGATCTCTGCCGTTGACTTTTCAACACAACAACGCTCCTATACACACTTCCCGTGTGTTCAAATTTTGGATCGAGTCCAAAAATGTCACTCTTTTGAACTGGCCGCCATACTCGCCGGACCTCAACATTATTGAAATGGGGATGGCTGGCCCGAAAAGTTTATTAGTCGGGAAGGCAGTATTCATCAAAAACTGAACTTATCGAAGCCATTCACCGAGCCTGGACTTTAATTTCCCTTGATAACATCAAAAGTTTGTATGATTCAATACCAAATAGAATTTATGAGACAATATTAAACAAGGGAGGCTCTACCCATTACTAATATTTCTAAATTTTCTTTTAATTTCATCCTATTACTTATTAAAATATTCGCTCATACATAAAATACCTATCATTTAATGTACATAATAATATGAAACAATGAAGTGTGCTATTCAAGTGAAACAACAAACAAGCCGTATTTTTTTTAGCATTTTTCTTTTTCTGCTTGGTTTTCAGATTGTGTTGACCATTTTTAAGTACGGATTATTTTTGCTATAAGTCGTAACTATTGTACTTGAAATAAAAATTGTAAAAAACTCCTGGCTTAATTTATAAAAATATATGAATACTAGAAAAACAGTTGGCATGCTGTGCTATTCAAGTGAAACGCAGTGGTTTTCTAATTAATTTTTGAGATAGAAAAGTCAAAATAAATATTAAATAGGAAGAATTATTGGATGCCAAATCAGGACCGCACGTCGATTTTCCGGAATTTTCTCTATTTATAAACCTGATATACAGCAATACGAACAAAACCACAAAAGAATCTTGAAAATTGTCCGAGCGGTTATCGAGTTATAACATCATCGAGTTTCACCCCGAAAGAATTATATATTTAGAAGATAGAAGACTAGCTGACTCGCCGAACTTCGATCCGCCCAAATTCGTTAATTTTATGGGAATAATAATTCCGATCATGCACAATGCGCATGCTGCCTTATGTAATTCGGTCATATAAAATTCGTTATTGCAATATACTCATACAATAGAAACAACTGAAGTAGTGATGTCGATGTGTTTCAATCAAACCGAAATAATTGACGTGTCGGCCAACCTTTTGCTATTTCACGCCGACTTTCAATTTCAAATTGTATAGCGGTAAGCGGTAAGCACGGAACATCCAAAGAATTCAAAAATTAAATTTTTTAAAAAAATGTTGTATTGGAAGTGTCACTACACGTAATTCCTATTTCCTACATATAAAATGTAACACGGTTCACTATCACAACACTATTAGACTCTTATGACTTATGACTATTATGTATATAATGGTTGTTAAATATCGTACGAAAATTCTAAATTTACAGAGTAGCTTTATAATTGACATCTTTTTCTCTCATAGTTTTTTTTTTTTTTTTTCGACTCTTCAGAATTCTGCAGCGGCCACTCTGTTTATTGTTTATTTTATTCATGACTAGATTTGTCGTCTTCCCCTTCGTAAATGTCAACTGCAAAAACTATACACGTGACCATTCTTGGACAATAAAAACTGAAATACATCGTCAGTAAGCCTTACTAAACTAGAAATCCGAACATCCCCATTATGTGAACTTAATAATTGCATATCTTCGTACCCGAGTGCAAAATATTCAAACGGAAAACGGATTGACGAGCCAAGCGAAGCGCAAGGGCACTACCTTCCTTTTCTCGAAGCGCTTCGTTTTGTTTGTTTGAGACTTCCGCAATTTTGACGCTAGAGGTCTGAAAATTGATATAGGGTCTCCTTGTTATTATAAATAATAAAAAGAGAAGCCTCTGGATGTGCAAGAAATACACCCCAAAAAAAGGAAAACATTTTGTCACATGGAACTTACGAAAAAAAAAATGAAATCCCACCAAAAACATTTTCATGACTAGACCATATGACTCCCACTGTCAAAAAGTTTTCAGATCTCTAACTTCTACAGCTTCTTACTCTACACGCCCTAACTCTACAAGGCCTAACTTCATAACTCTACACTCATGTGGTGCAATCTCGTAGATTGTGAAATTATAAACCTGCAACTTTCTTTTATAATAAAAACAGGTAGCATTGACATTAGTAGCTAAAGGGATTGAAAAAAAAAAAAAATCAACACAAGCAGTTACAGTCGATAAGTTAGCTGGTAAGGCAGCTACAGAGCCTTAAAAGTTAACTTTTAACTTTCTAGCTTTTTGCTTATGGCGTGTTTTAATTTTTTGCCGTACTTTTTCATCTGGAGTCATATTTGTGAATTTTATGCGGATATCATATTACAATAATTCAAATTGAGTATATTTTTATCTCGAAACTGCCAAAGGTTAACTTTATTTATTATATCGTAATTGTTCGACTTAAACCATTCTTCATGCAAAAACGAAACATTTGTCCCTCTGATTTTATGTCTTTAATCAGGTATTGTTTTTTTTTTATGCTTTCTTCAATAATTGGAATCCACTAGAGGAAGAGATTCAATGTCTTCCTTTTCGAGACATTTTTATCTCATTTATTATTATTTCGCCATTATTCGCAATCGTAGGAAAAACAGTCCGAATTGTGCGGAGATTAAAAACGTTTTTAGGGTCATTTTTTGACCAACTTTTTCAACACTATTTTTTTCCGAAAATAAAAATAATCCAATTTGGTAAAGATTTGTAAAAAGATCATACCTTGCCTCCTCCGAAATTTCGATTTCAATATCATACTCCACAATGTTTTAATAACGAATTTTCTGCTTTTAAAACGTAATTTAGAGGCTTAAACCCATCAAAAAAGTCTAGTATTTCAAAGAAGTAGCTACAATAGCTGTGACCAAAGATTCAGAGTTTGGGGAAACACATTTTTGGTCGACTATTACTAACCTTATCCTCACCAAGGTGCTGCCCGACTAAAGGATTGGAAACGATTAATCATGTAACAATATAAATCATTTTTAACCAAAGAAATGATTTTGTGCTGATGATGAACTCATATTCACTTACTTTGTTTTCTGTTTGGCTCAGACTCAGCGAGCTAGGCTTGGGAATATACATACGGGGGGGAATAGGACATTTTTATTACACGTTATACAGCTTTTACTTATCAAACTAGAAAAACAAAAACAAGCACCACAAACAGAAAAAGTCAACATCTACAACTCCGGATGCCTCATCCGATGTCGAGACGGATTTGCCGTACAAAATTGAAATGTCCGACGTTATGGGACGATACTTAGTCGCCAGTCGCAACTTACGTCCCGGTGAGCACATAATCGAGGAGACACCTCTAGCCATTGGGCCCACAGCCAATAGTGAGCCAGTCTGCCTGGGTTGTTATATACCTGTGAAGTTCAGTCTATCACAGTACAGGTACCTTGGTTTTCAATTTACCAATTCTCTTTCGATCCAACTGTCAATTTCAGATGCCCCGAATGCAAATGGCCTCTTTGTTCTTCCAAATGTCGTGGGATCAATCGCGCTGATGGTCATACTTCCTACGAATGTGCAGTTCTGAAAGAGAAAAATGCATCAGCGGAGCTACTCTTGACTTCCAGCTTGAACACTATTAAAAAGCTTTACGAACTCATTCTCCCTTTGAGGATTCTCCAAATGAAGACTCACCGACCAGACGATTATAAAATTATCAGATCCATGGAGTCGCACGTAAAGCTGAGAAGGCTGAATGAAACTCTGTGGGAGCACTACCAGACGACCATTGTGGAGAAATTTCGCAAGGAATGGGGCATGGATGAGTTCTCTGAGGAAGACATCCACGAGATCTGTGGTGTCATTGACGTGAATTGCTTCGAGATTGGCCAAAACTCGGCTAAGGCGAGAGCGATGTATCCTAGTGCGTTTTTGCTGTCCCATGATTGTGTACCCAATACATCTCACACGGACCACCCGAAAACGTTTTCAATTATGTTAAGGACATCGAGAGAAATAAAAAAGGGGGACCCCATCACGTTAAGCTATGCCTACACATTGCAGGTAAGTACGTGTACCGGTGAAATAAGACCGAACAATGAAATTCGGCCGAAATTCGGTGTTATTTCGCTCGGCGTTATTTCACAACGCCCTTTTTACCTGTTACAAATTGAGTGGTTAGATTTATTAGCGTTGCAGGGCACTTTGAAGCGAAGGGACTTCATGCACGCGGGAAAGCTATTTTGGTGCCAGTGCAAAAGGTGTGCCGATCCGACCGAACTAAAGACGGACTGTAGTGCACTTGTGTGTCCGGAGTGTGCCAATGGATCTGTGAGACCAACCCAGCCATTAGATCAGAAGGCCGAATGGAAGTAATTTGCTTGAAATGGAGCACTCTTTCCACCAATCTCTAAAATAAAAATTAATCATTTCTAATTATAGGTGCGACAAATGCGTGTGCAAACTCTCGGCCGGGACAGTTGAGAATTTATTGGACAAAATCAATAACGAATTGGAATCGATTGACCCCCATGACATTCCAGGCCTTGAGAGCTTCATAAAAAAGTGCAACCACTCTGCAGTAACCAGTAAATATAAATATAAAGTTTTTCCCCATTCGCAGATACCAGAAATGCCTTCGGCCGGACCATTACTTCTTCCTCTCAGCAAAATATTCACTCTGTCAGGTTTATGGGCGAACGGAAGGCTATCTAATACATGAAATGTCCTTGGAGGATATAAAAAGGAAGGAGCAATACTGCCGAGATTTTCTGGCATTGATTAATGTTCTCGAACCGGGATTGACACGACTTCGAGGTAGGTAGAGTTGTTTGAAATCGTAGACATTAAACACGTCTTTGTTTATAATAATAATACAGGACTTATTATGTACGAACTGCATGCGCCAATCATGATCATTTCAACGCGCCAGATTCAAAGCAAATTGATTACCCGCAATGCCTTTCAAAAGAATATTAAAGAGGTCACCATGCTGTTAAAGGAAAGCCGTAGCATATTAAAGATGGAGCCGGAAGGATCGAACGAATACATGATGGGACAGGCTGCTGAAGATGCCCTCAAAGGAATGGGGGAAATCTAGAAGATCCAAGAGTGTCTATTGAATTGTTGCAAATAAATATTGGAGTTTATTTTTTTAAGAAAAGATTTTATAGATATATTTTTATTTCGTATAATAAATAATGTTACAGGACTATTGTTATTGCACATTTTACAGAGATTTGATAATAGTATTTTATCTTTCTACTGGAATATTATTTTTATGGATATGTAGGGGAGAAGAAGAAAAGGAAAGGGTTGAAGGAAAATACGAAAAAAAAAAACCTTCAATATAAGAGAAAAGAAAAAAAACAAATAAACAAAAAAAAAGTAGATAGGAACAAAAAAATAGTGTAAAGAGTACATTGTATAGATTTGATTTGTATAAACAAGTTAATAAATAGATATTTAATAAATAATGAGATAGGAATAAATAAATATATAAATAAATAAATAAATAAATAATTGGATAAATAAATAAATAAATAAATAAAATAATTTAATACATAAATAAATAAATAAATAAATAAATAAAATAATTTAATACATAAATAAATAAATAAATAAATACATGGATAATTAAATAAATAGGTACATAAATAATTAGATAATTTAAATAAATAAATAAATAAATAAACAGATAAATGAAGAGAAAGAAATGACTAGTCTTTCAAAAGTAACAGAAAGACATACATTAGACAAATATAGTTTAAATATATTATTGCAAATAAAGATAAATTGATAGTTAGGTTACAGTGAGTTTTGTAAGATTGTAGTAATCTTAGGCATTTAGTTCGTTTACAAGTGGATTAACAGTAAAACCACATCTTAAATTAAACGTGTTCTTTAGCTTAGCTATTTTATTTGCTATCAATTCGACATTCGCTCTTTTGTGTATATCAAGGGTTGAGTGGTGCCAAGGTAAGTCTAGCGTCATTTTTAAAATTTTATTTTGTGAAACTTGCAACTTCTTTATATGGCAGGTTGCGGAAACGCCCCATACCTGGCAACCGTATAACAAGATTGCCTGGAAAATTACCTTATGTAATATAATTTTGTTGTTCGTAGAAAGCAGAGATTTCCTATTGATGAATGGGTACAACATCTTTATAGCTATTCCTATTTTCTTTATGGTTTTGTCGATATGGTCCTAAAAAGTTAGTCTAGTATCTAAATGGATGCCAAGATATCTAACGGAGGGTTCCCAATTTATGTAGCTTCCATTAAGGTGAAGCTGATTGCGGGGAAGACAGCAAGGCTTTCTCTTTCTAGTGAAAAAAATAGCTTGAGTTTTCCCTTGATTTATTTTGATCTTCCACTTGTGATAATATTTTGTTAATATTTCCACTCCATATTCGAGATTCCTCTCAATATTGAGAGCGAATTCATGTGAGGAAAATATTGCAGTATCATCTGCGAAAATAGCTATATCACAGTGGGGTAAGTTTGGGACGTCACACGTATAGATATTATATAAGATTGGGGCCAGAACCGAGCCTTGTGGCACACCCGAATTGAAGTATATTAGGTCGGAAACACTACTATTTATATGGACATTAAATCGACGACTGGACAGAAAGCTTTGGATTATTCGACAAATATAGGGAGGAAAATTTAGGAGGATCATTTTGTATACTAGCCCGTCATGCCAAACAGAATCGAATGCCTTTTCTATGTCTAGTAGGACCATACCAGTAGACTTTCCTTCTGAGCGATTGCTTCTTATGTGGTTGCATATTCGCAGTGCCTGATGGGATGTACTGTGATGCGGCCTAAATCCAAACTGTTCGTTGGGGTAGATATGGTGAGTTTCTATGAACCTTACAACTTTTTCTTTTAGAATTTTTTCATATACTTTACTAAGGTTGCTGACTGCTGAGTAAACTGATTGGTCTGTAGCTTTCTGGCCTCTCTGGAGCCTTACCAGCTTTTAGTATGGGTACCACTTTTGCTAGTTTCCATGCATCAGGGAAGTATTGCATTTTAAGGGCAGCGTTTATAATAAGTGCTATGAATTTTATTCCGGCGTTTGGCAATTGCCTGAGGTAAACATTTCTTAACTTATCCAGACCTCCTGTTTTTCTAGGACGCAGATTATTTACTACAAATGCAACATCTTCTTCGGTGATGAAAGTGTTAGGATTTGTTTCTTCGATTATAAGTCCTCGTGTAGTGTTGCTGACTAAAGTGTTGGTATGCGGGTCACCTAGATTTTGGGAAACAGTATGGTTGTTGGAAAAGCTTGCGGCAAGAGCGTTGGCTTTTTCAACATCTGTAAAATAGGTCCTCGAGAGATCTTTTAGAAAGGGTAATTGTCTGTTGTTATTTTTTACTAATTTTACTATGTTCCAGAATGGTTTTCCGTTTTTTTCTAGTACTTTGAGTTTGTTATTCCATTCTTTGTTACGGTGTTCTAAAATTTGTTTGCTTATATGTTTGTTAAGGTATGACATTTGGTGCCGAAAAATGATTTGTCGATACCTTTGCCAGTTTCTTCTACAGATATTTCGCAGTTTAATTAAGTGCAGAATATGGGGAGGTAGGTTTAGTGAATAGATCTTTTTTGTTACTTTAGGGATGCTTGAATCAGCCGAACTCAAAACGCGCTCTGTGAATTCGTTAACAAGGCGATCAACATCTTCCTTGGTTGAAACACCTTCTATATTCAGAGGAATATTTTGAAGTTTAAGCTTCACTTCTGAGCGAAATCGTTTCCAGTTTGCGTTTTTCAAGTCTTGAACATATTCCACCTTAGTTTCCCTTGACGATAAAAGACGGCACAAAACTGGGTTGTGGTCCGAATTTAGTTCATTTAAGGATATTGGATTTGTAAAGAGAGAGGGTACATTTGTAACAAATAAGTCAAGGACAGAAGGATTGCCACGAGAACTAGCAGGGACGTAAGTAGGACTAGGAGGAAACAGAACACTAATTGGCAGCACAACAAGAAAATCAGTAAGTATATTTCCCCAGGCGTTTGCTCTAATACACCCCCAATTTCTATGCCTTGAATTTAGATCACCCCCAATAAAGAAGTCACCGTTTAATGTGAATAGTCTTCTTAAATCATTTTTAAAAGTCGTTCGCTTCGTAACTGATGCAGATTTACCCGGAAAATATACACAAAATATTTTAACAGTCTTTTGGTTCTTTAGTGTTATTTCAATTCCCACATTCTCTACTAAACCCGTTCTAATAACAGGCAAGAGCGAATGTTGAATTGATCTTCTGATGAGTATTGCAACACCACCACCAGTTCTTTCGACTCTATCATTTCGGTAGCATTTGAATTCGGGTGTCGACAAATTTATACCTTGTTTAAGCCAGGTCTCTGTTACCAGAGCGATGTCTATATTACTGTTTTTTAGAAAATTAAGAAATTCTATGGTTTTACTGCGAATTCCTCTCGCATTCCAAGTAATAATATTCTTAAAATTGTCTGTCATATTATTTAACATTAGTATACAGAAACTTAGTTGCTAAATGTGCAATAACTTGAAATTGATCTAATTTAGATTTGCATGTAGATAAACTTGTAATCATCTCCATTGCTAGTGTATTAAGTTCGTCAATCGTAAACAGAGTGAGATGTTGACTTGAAGTGTTGCTTGAGATGTTTCCAGAATTGGACGAATGTCATTTAAACGGAGAGTATACCAAAAGAGGAGGATTTAGAATTTAGTTGTATCGCAAGTTCGAATCGAATATGAAGGAAGTTAGAAGTGTTGCAAATTAGTTAATGCTAATATTAAAACGCGATCCAAACTACTATTTAAACGGTTATTTGGCGAAACAAACGAAAAGAAAAAAAAAAAAATGCAGTCGCCACTGCCCGAGAGGAAAAAGTCGTATGGTCAAGATGACACTTGCCAGAGATTAACAAAAAGAGATCGCGAACTTTTGCAACCGCAGCCAGTGAAAGGGGGCTGCGTTCGGCTTAGGTTAGGTAAGGTTGAAATGGCTGTCGGCTAACTGGTTAGGTTAGTCGACACACTTAGACCATTATAAGGTCCCTTGTGATACCACGTGAATCTATAATTCATTCCTCCTACTCATTGAACCAATCGGAGCTTCTAATGAAGCGTAGTAGATTTCGGATGTCTATGTTTTTTAGGTCGTTCAGATCACTAAAGTAGAAAGCTCCAAAGTGGAGTTTTCGTCTCCTCCTCCTCCTCGTCAAAACAGCTTCTGCAAAAATCGTTAGAGAATACGCCAAGCCTTTTTGCATGCCTGCCGATAAGACAGTGTCCCGTGATGACACCTATTGTAGCACTAGCTTCCTATCGAGGGAGATCAGATGCCTAGAACGCTTTAGATCCAGCTTTGGCCAGATCTGCTTTGTCGCTAGACAAGTCGAGCCGGTTGACCACCTAAGATTTGTTCTTTCGATAGCGTCCAGCTTTATTTTGAGTTTGCAAGTAGCTAGTGGAATACCTAAGGAATCCTTAATTGGAAGCAGAGGTATCGTAGTTCCTTGTTTGGCGAGTTCATCAGCCCTGCAGTTACCTGGAATGTCCCTATGCCCCGGCACCCAACAAAGGTGAATGTTGAACTGCTCCGCCATCTCCATGAGAGACGAGCGACAGTCTTGGGCTGTTATGGAATTCGTGGAAACTGATTCCAGGCACTTGATAGCGGCTTGACTATCAGAGAAGATACGGATATCTTTAGCAGATATCACGTTTTCCCTTAGCCAAAATAAGACCTCTTTTATCGCCATTATTTCCGCCTGAAAAACGCTATAGTGATCAGGAAGACGGAAGGAGAGACTAAGATTAAGTCTATTAGAGAAGACACCGCCACCAACACCGTCCACAGTTTTCGAACCATCTGTGTAGAAATGGATCGATTCATCATCCACGGATGCTTCCTCCTCCCAGAATGATTTAGTAGGAATGGAGACCTGGAAGTTTTTATCAAATTGTAGTTCTGGTGTGGTGTAGTCGATGTTTTCTGGAAGGTTCCTAATGTTGTTGAGGATAGCGGCATGGCCAGTTGTTTTGCTTGTCCATTGTGAAATAGCTTTGAGGCGTACGGCTGCCGAAGCTGCCGTTTGCCTGCTGAAGATGTCAATGGGTATCAGTGTCAGATGAAACAGGATGTCAAGTGCAGCGGAGGGGGTTCTGCGAAGAGCTCCACCGATGCACAAGCAAGCCGTTCTTTGGACTTTGCTTAATTTATCACGATTAGTCGCTTTTTCTAAGGCAGTCCACCAGACAACCACACCGTACGTGAGTATAGGTCTTATGACCGCGACATATAACCAGTGAGTGACGCGGGGCTGTAAACCCCATCTGTTCCCTATGGCTTTTTTGCAAGAGAAAAGTGCCACAGTGGCCTTCTTAAATCTTTCTTGGATGTTAGGCTTCCAGGTTAACTTTCTATCAAAAATAAGGCCTAAGTATTTAGCTTCAATTGAGAACGTCAAGCTGGTGTCATTTATAGATGGAGGGTCAATGTGTGGAATCTTATATTTCCTAGAGAAGAGGACAAGTTCAGTTTTGTGAGGGTTTACGCCTAACCCACAACTGTTTGCCCATTTTATTAGCTTGTTAAGAGCGTGTTGTAGAAGTTCTTTTAAAGTGTTCAGGTACTTTCCTGAGACGGCAATAGCAACGTCGTCCGCATAGGCAATCACATTGTAGCCTTCCGCTTCCAGGGATATCAGCAGTTCATTCACCACTAAATTCCAGAGAAGGGGAGACAGGACACCACCTTGTGGTGTTCCTCTACTGACAGATCTTCTGGAAGACATCTCACCTAGACTTGAGTTGATAATTCGGCTATTAAGCATCAAATTGATCAGCTCGCCAAGTGAGACGTCAACGTTCAGAGCTGCCAGAGCACCAGCGATTGCAGATGAGTCGACGTTGTTGAAGGCGCCCTCTATATCCAGGAATGCAACCATTGTATATGACGAAGGGAATCTTCTATGGAGCGCGTTAGCGTGTGTAGGGCCGTTTCTACTGATTTGCCCTTAGAGTAAGCATGTTGAGCTGTTGACAATCGATTTTTGTCAATGCTATTGCGTAAATGGATTTCAATCAGTCGCTCCAAAGTTTTTAGGAGAAATGATGAAAGACTAATAGGTCTGAGATCTTTCGGACTCACGTGAGAGCATTTATCTGCTTTGGGTATGAACACTACTTTAACCTCTCTCCATAGCAATGGGATGTACAACAGATCTAGACAGCTTCTCAGGATTGTCATTAGCGTTGGCAGGATGATATCCGAGGTGTTTTGAAGCTCGGCCAGTATTATGCCATCTGGTCCCGAGGATTTGTATGGTTTGAAGCTATGCAGCGCCCAAAGCACTTTTTCTCTAGTGATCAGACCTTTACAGCTGCCTGGGAAATGGGTGTCGAGCAGCAGATTAAGCGATTCTTCGCTAGAAGTCGTCCAAGAGCCATCTGTCTTTTTCAGACAGCTTGACATAGTTGGGTTTGTCGAGAGTATCTTTCTTAGCCTTAATGCTTCGGAGGATTCTTCTATCTTACCACAGAAGATTCTCCAAGATACTCGTTTGGCTTTTCTTAAATCTTTCTTATATAATTTAAGGGCTTCTTTGTAGGAGTCCCAATCAGTCGCTTTTCTTGTGTCTTTGGCACGATTGAAAAGTTTTCTGCAATTTGATTTACTAAGTCCCAACTCCGAAGACCACCAATGTGGTTTCTTCTTCCCTCTTGGAAGAATTAGGGTGCAAGAGGAGGACATTGCCTTGCTTAAATCCAACGTAAGATTCTTGACTTTAAGATCAAGCTCATTGGCATTATAGGGAGTACTTGAGAGCTCTGGGGTAATTGATTGTTTCAGAGTCTCCCTATATTTGAGCCAATTTGTTTTCCTGAAATTTCTGAAAGGAAGTTGGCAGGGAGAGTCATTGGCTAAATTGAATTGAATATATCGATGATCTGAAAAGGAGTGCTCAGCTGATACTTTCCAGCTGACTAACGTTCGGCTTAGCTCAGCGAAAGTGTGGGTTCGAAGTACAATATACTTACGCAGAATTGTTAAGATTACCTGATGAGTTATGATTGTTAAGTGAAAAATGGGCGCCACGTAATTTTCGGCAAATAACGAAACCTCTATAAATATAGGGAACACAAAAAGAAAACAACGATTTTTTTTCCAGCACAGATGTGCAAATCCTGGTCACACATATAAAAACTGCCCTATGGCACCGAAACAAAAACCTAAAGTTGCAGCGGTCAAAGAAGATACCAAAGCAGTGCAGATGGATGACGATAATTATGATTATGATTCACTTAAGAGTTTAAACGCTGTACAAATGGTAAGTGTTGCTTTTATGTCAAATGGAAATGGGTGCACAAATTTTACTAATTGTATATCTCTTTTGGATACCGGTAGTCCGGTTAGTTTTGTTCACAAGTCCTTGCTGCCTGAAGATATATGTAGGTATTGGAAGAACGTTGAAATATTCAAATTACAAGGGATTAGGAGATTTCAAACTTTATACTTACGGTACTATAAAATGTTATTTTAGAATAAATGGTCAGATAAGATCAACTACTCTTATGATCATTTCAGATAATATCACTCCTATGCCTTTATTTATCGGTCGGGATATACTCGGCGCTTTTAATATCCGTCTTCAAATGAATTATAAAAATCAAAATGTATCTTCAGAGCAGTCAAGCGAATCTTTAGTTCAGTCTAATAAAAATGTATTAATAAATAGATTATATATGTGCACTCAACCGTGTCTTCCGTTCAGATTAAAGAAGCTGAATTTCCTTCAAATGATGTATCGATCACTGATTCTGATGATAATTTTGAAAATAGAGTTGGTGTCCCTCAAGGTATCTTCAGTAACCGTTTAAAAGAAAAGCTTTGCAGTAATAACGTGACCTTGAGGTCTGATGATAAGAAGTTGCATTATGAAATAAATCCAGGAAATATTGTTGAGCAGGACAACTTAGGTGATAGTGCCGTGGAAGATTGTTGTGGAAATATTATCGAGAACTGTAAAGCAGTTAGTTGTGATTTTAGTGAAAATAATATATTTCAAATTGAACCGCAATTAAATGATAAAATAGATATTTGCCCTAATCTTAATTCAGTTACTTCAGCTAAAATCTATAATATTATAAGTGATAATTATATCAATCTTGACAAAAAGGAGGTTTCACCTTTAGATTTTGAGATGCGTATTCAGCTTACGTCAGATACTCCGTTTTACTTCGCGCCCCGAAGGTTATCTTTTTCAGAAAAAGGAATAGCAAATGAAATTGTCAGCGATCTTTTAAAAAAAGGGGTAATTTAACCCAGTAGCTCTCCCTATGCTTCACCAATCGTTTTGGTAAAGAAGAAATCGGGCGAAATGCGTATGTGCGTAGATTATCGCACCCTAAATAAGCATACTGTCAGGGATCCCCACCCACTTCCTTTAATAGAAGATTGCATTGAGTATTTGGAAGGGAAAAAAATAATGACTTTGCTTGATCTCAGAAATGGCTTTTACCAGGTCAAAGTTTCAAAAGATTCAACTCATCTCACCTCTTTCGTTACGCCATGCGGACAGTGGGAATTTGTTAAGATGCCCTTTGGTTTAAAAAATGCACCTTGCGTTTTCCAAAGATTTATTGTTCGCATTTTTAGAGACTTTATAGATAAAGGGGAAATATAAGTTTACCTAGACGACATACTTGTAGCTAGCAAAAATATTTCTGATCATATCGAGTTACTTGCTCGAGTCCTAAGGTGTTTAGCTGTTAATGGACTGGAACTAAATTTTTCAAAATGCCATTTTGCATATTCAACAATTGAATATTTAGGTTATAAGGTAACTGAAGATGGTATTCAGCCAAGTGAGTCCCACTTACGGGCTATATCACAGTATCCTATACCTAAAGACAGTAAGAAACTACACTCATTCCTCGGGCTTTGTTCTTATTTCCGCAGATTTGTCCATTCATTTTCACGAATCGTAAGACCACTGTATGATCTGATAAAAAAGGATGCACCATTTAATTTTTCCCCTGAGTGCGAGGTTGCCTTCCATACTTTAAAAGAACTCTTAACTTCCCCACCCGTACTAGCAATTTATAATCCTAACAAAGAAACAGAGCTACACTGTGATGCTAGCTCCCTGGGTTATGGTGCAGTTCTTCTCCAGCGTCAGGATGATAGCAAATTCCATCCAGTGGCGTATTTTTCTAAGTGTACAACCGCTCAAAAATCTAGATACCATAGTTTTGAGCTTGAGACTCTTGCCATAATTTCAGCTCTTCGCCGTTTCCGTGTATATTTACAAGGTATCCCCTTTACCGTCGTTACTGATTGTAGCTCCCTTACGATGAAATTAAACAAGAAGAGCGTAAATCCCAGAATTGCCCGATGGGCCTTAGAATTAGAGAACTACGACTATAAAGTAAAACACCGAAGTGGAGTTAATATGGGTCACGTCGACGCACTGAGCAGATGTAATGTAATCTCTGTTATTGACTCTGAGGACATTGATTTTCAGCTTAGAGCCGCTCAAAATAGGGACACTGTGATTCTGAAACTGAGGGACAAACTATGTTCAGAGAATTGTAAGTCGTATGTACTTCAGGATGGTATTGTGTTTAAAAAAAACCGAGCTGATGAACTTCGATTCTATGTCCCCTCAGCAATGGAAGATAATCTGATAAGAGGTGTCCATGAAAAAATCGGACATCGAGGAGTTACAAAATGCTCTGACCAAATCAAGCGTCATTATTGGTTTCCAAACATTGAGGAAAAAGTAGAAAAATATACAAGGAACTGTATACGGTGCATTATGTACTCATTTCCTGTTCGTTCGAATGAACGCAATTTGTTTAATATTCCAAAGGAACCTCTCCCATTTCATACGGTTCATCTAGACCACCTTGGTCCCCTACCCTCAATCCGATCTAAAAGGAAGCACATCCTTGTAGTAGTGGATGCATTCACGAAATTTGTAAAATTATATCCCGTAATATCAACGAGTACCAAAGAGGTTTGCGCTTCACTTAACAAATATTTTGAATATTATAGTAGACCATCTAGAGTGATAACTGATATAGGGGTAGTTGCTTCACGTCGTTAGATTTTGGCGCTTATCTCATAGAACGAAACATAAATCACATAAAAGTCGCAGTTCATTCTCCTCAAGCTAACGGCCAAGTTGAGCGGGTGAACAGCGTGCTCACTGGTATGGTTGCTAAACTCTCTGAACCGCTTGAGCATTCCGACTGGGTAAAGTCACTGACGCAGGTTGAATATGCATTAAATAATACTATACACAGATCAATTCATACCACTCCAAGCCAGCTGTTATTTGGGGTAGCCCAAAGGGGGACACTTGTTGATAAACTTACAGAATTTTTGGATGAAAAAGAATTGAATCGCACTGAAAGAAACTTAAGTAAATTAAGAGAGAATGCTTCAGAAGCGACTATTAAAGTTCAGGACTACAATGCTAGGTATTTTGAGGGACATAATAACCCAGCACGCTCCTATGAAAAGGGGGAATACGTGGTAATCAAAAATATTGATACGACTATAGGCGTAAATAAGAAACTCATCCCTAAATTCAGGGGTCCATATATCGTTTACAAAGTTCTGCCTAATGATAGATACGTAACACGTGATATTGAAAATTGCTAAATGATGGAGTTGTTGAGGCTCGAAACATTCGCCTGTGGAAAAGATATGCTGCGGAAGACCCGGTTGTTTAAAAGCGACACCTATCATATAAAAATATTATAATTATGACAGTTTCTAAAAAAAAAAAAATATGTATCTTGAGTTGATCGCGGTCGATCAAGTTTGTCAGATTGACCGAGATGTAGTAGAAAAAATTATGTAAGACAAATAAGTGGTTTCTTGACATGCATGACATTGTGTTAACGCCTTAATGCGACATTGTAATAACGCCTTAATGTTTACAGCGCAAACCGAGAATTAAGCTGTCATTAATGAAATCTGACATGTTCTTTTTCTTTTCTTTTTCTATCTCTCTCTCTCTCTCTCTCAAAAGTGTGCGTAAGACAAGAAGCCATTTTTTGTTCATCTTGGAAATTAAATTTTAACAAAATCTTTTTTATAATAAAATAACGAGAGAATAAAGAAAATAAAGTGACTAAAATTTAATAATATTAACATTTCTTCGTTTCTTAACGATGAAATGTTGATGGCTTCGTAGTTAGAAGATGAATTTAGAACTGATGGAACAGCATAAATGGTGTATCAACGTCGTCCTCTATATCGTCTATATCGAATGCACACGCGGGCTAGGGCTAGGTTAGGTTAGGTTAACGGGTGGATACGGCAGAGTAAACCCTGCAGTACCCCACTTAGGTCCATGTGGACCCATTGTGATGCCCTTGTTGGGGGGTAGCCGATGTTGTTGGCGATGGTTTTAGTTCCTTCTAATTACTCGACCTTGTCCAGCCATCCTGATGTATTTATGAACCTGTAAAGATTAGATAAATTAACATCTGAAAGTTCTTGTATGTCATGGAAGTGGTATCTTCCAAGTGTTCTGTTCCTCAAGTGACACAGACTTGGGCAGTGACAGAGGAAGTGAGGTGTGTCCTCATGCACTTCCTCGTCTTCGCAGCCCCTGCATATATCGTCATTCTTGAGTTTTAATTTCATTGTGTGGTTTCTCAGGAAGTTGTGCCCTGTTAGGGCACCTACCAGTTTATGCAGCGACATTTTATCAAACCGCATAAGCTTGCTAGTCCGACCTGCATTATACTCCGGCCATAGCTTCCGTGAAATTTCGCAGGTAGTTAATTCCTTCCACCTGTTGTTGGCTTTCATTCGAATCTTGTTTTCCACTCTCTCTCTGAGATTACAGAGCGGTGGATTGATCGATTTAATCGCCCGATCTTGATCCATAGCAGATCCATTTCTTGCCAGTTTATCAGCCATCTCATTGCCGGCTTTGTCCCTGTGTCCAGGGACCCAGCAGAGGCGCGTAGTATGCTGCGAGCAGAGAACCTTAAGCTCTTCACGGCAGCGGCGAACTAGCTTCGATTTTATTTCAATAGCAGACACTGCTTTTATAGCCGCCTGGCTGTCAATAAATATGGTAATATCATCATTTGGTATTGCCATCATTGACACCATATGGGCAGCTTCGGCGATTGCCAGAACCTCCGCCTGAAAAACACTACTGTGATCAGGCAGTCTGATCGAGTGGTGTATATTTAGCTCTTCGGAGAAAATTCCAGCACCTGTACCACAGTCCATCTTAGATCCATCTGTGTAGATGGATATCGATTTCCTATTTGTGGGTTCGTCTGTGTTCCATTCCTCCCTGCTGGGGAAATAGCAAGAGAATGGTTTGTCAAAGTCAAGGTTGGGAGACAAATAGTCAGAAGTGACAGAGTCTCCCACGTATTTGTTCAGAATCTGTGCATGTCCCATTCTGTAGGGTTTCCAGCTTTTGGTTTGGCTGATCCTGAGGGCACTTTTGGCTGCAGATTCTTGCATGTGTAGGTCTAGGGGTACCAGGTTGAGGATTGCCTCCATTCCAGCAGTAGGTGTTGTCCTTATTGCGCCGGTTGTACCTATACATGCTAGTCTTTGTATTTTGGTCATTAGTTTTAAGTTCGATGCTTTGTTTGTGGCTTGCCACCAGACTAAGCTTCCGTATGTGAGTATTGGACGCACAACAGCCGTATACATCCACAGAATTATTTTAGGGTTTGGTCCCCACCTTTTTCCGAAGATTCGGTTGCAGGCGTAAAAAGCATTTGCAGCCTTTTTTACTCTCTCATCGACATTTAGTTTCCAATTGAGCTTCCTATCCAAGATCGTACCCAGATATTTAGCACTCTCCGCTACCCTGAGAGGTATACCCTCAATAGTTGGAGGATCGAAGTTTGGAATCACTCTTTTGTTACTGAACAAGACTAGCTCAGTTTTTTGTGGATTGACTCCAAGACCGCATTGTTTTGTCCACGTATTAAGTGTTCGTAATGCGTTTTCTAGTAGTTCGCTTATGGTAGGTAGGAATTTGCCTGTAGCAAGTATTACTACGTCATCTGCATAAGCAGTTACTTTGACCCCTCTGTTTTCGAATTTTAGTAGTATTTCGTTTATGACAAGGACCCAGAGTAAGGGGGAGATGACTCCTCCTTGTGGTGTACCTCTTGAGGCTGTCACTCTAAGTTGAATGTCACCTAGTTTTGCATTAATATTTCTTTCATTGAGCAAACTTTCAATCACATTGGTAAGCTTTTGGTTTACGTTGTTATTGAGTAGTGCTCTCTTCACTGCACACGTCCTAACATTATTGAATGCTCCTTCAATGTCGAGGAACGCGGCCAGTGTGTATTCTTTGTCTTGTAAGGACTTTTCTATGATGCTAGTGACCTCGTGCAGCGCGGTCTCAACTCCTTTACCTTTAATGTATGCGTGCTGAGCCGTTGAGATCATTTTTTCGTCCAGTCGACTGCGGATAAAAACGTTTAAAAGTTTTTCCAAGGTCTTCAGGATAAATGATGTTAAACTTATAGGCCTGAAGTCTTTAGCAGTCGTGTGGCTGGACTTGCCTGCCTTCGGAATGAAGACAACCTTTACTTCTCGCCATGCCTTGGGAATGTGTCCACATTCTAGGCAGCGCGTGAAGAGTCTCATCAGAATTGGTACAATAATTGACCTGGCTTTCTGGAGCATGATTGGGAAAATCCCATCCAACCCAGGAGATTTGAATGGAGAAAAAGTCTCAATCGCCCAGTTAAGTTTTTCCTCGGTTATTATACCATCTGGAATTGCAACGGTAGTTGCGGTGCTTGGTGCAGACTGGATGGTTGTATTGGGGATACAACCCGGAAAGTGTGTGAGGAGAAGGAGACTTAGAGTCTCTTCCGAAGACTGTGTCCAGTTGCCATTATTGTCTTTGAGATATCCCGGAACCGCAGGTTCTTTTGATAGGATTTTTCTAAGTCTAGCTGATTCCCTAGTATCTTCTATTTCATTACAGAAGGTATGCCAGGCAGTGCGTTTAGCACTAGTGACAGCGCTTTTAAATTTTCTCTGACCGGCTTTGTATAGATCCCAGTCTGACTGGGAGTTGGTACGCTTGGCCAGATTGAATAAAGATCTGGCTTTCCTCCTGATTTCAAGGAGGTCCTTAGACCACCACGATGGAGAGTTTCTTTTCTTGATTGTCCGTAGAGGACAGGCTTTATCGTATGCATTACTTAGAATTTTGTTTAAACTCTCTGTAAATGCATCGATTTCGTCTGGTGTCCCTATTGCTTTATCTTTCAGGTTTTGACCATTTTCCACGGTCTCTGAGACGAATACGTCCCAGTTGGTGAGCCTTGGATTTCTGAATTTACCTATAACTATTGCTTTTTCTTCTACTAGAAATTCTATAATTCTATGATCCGAAAAGGATGGCTCAGAGGAGACCCTCCATTCCTTCACAGTTAGAGTTTGTGAGTTACTGTAGAGTGTTACGTCTAGCACCTCACGTCTACTCCTAGTTATAAAGGTCGGCTCACTGCCGATATTGGCTATCAGGAGATTATTTTTAATAATGAATTCTAAGAGGGACTCACCGCGTACATTGATGTCCGTACTGCCCCAGAGCGAGTGATGGGAGTTGGCATCGCAGCCAGCAATCAGGTCCCATTTTTCCTTTTCAACTGTTCTGGCTAGTGAACAGGATAGCTCTGAGGGTGGGTTGTCCGACTCGTAAGGCATATATATTGATGCCAGTATCAAAGCGCCTTTTCCTGCCCTGTCCCACTTGACAACTGTTTGGTCCGAATCGCTGAGACTAGGTAAAAGAAAAAGTTTAAGCTGTTTTCTGGCTACAATACAAGTTCGAGACTTACCATTATTCGGTGTATGGTAAATTATCAGGTCTTTGGAACTCAGCCCTCTTATCTTTCCCCGGAGAATCCAGGGTTCTTGTATGAGGGCGACATCTATATGTTTCGTTTCCATGAGGAGAACGAGATTGGCACTAGCCGCCTTACTGTGATGAAGATTTAGTTGTATTATCTTCATCACGAGTTGTCGGTTGCTCTCCCTTGTCTTTGACCGCTAACAGCCGGAGTTTGCATCGCGTTATGCCTACGCGGACTTTAAACTCTTGCTTTCGGAGTAGCGGCAACGATTTGTGACTTAGTTGTATCGTCACATCCATACCGTTCTGGGTATATTCACCCGTTTCCAGGACTTTCCATTCCCTGCTTTGTAATTCCGGGTTAAGGAATTGCAGGTTCCGTTCTATCCTTTCCACGGGTAAATAAGGCCCTCTCATGTGGATAATTCCCCTCGGTCTGGTCATTTCCAGGACTTCTTTTCTGTCAACAACGCGCAGGTCAGCATTTGACCAAGGTGCGTTCATGTTGGCGATGAAGCCCTTCAACCAGTCTAGTGTGTCTTTATTATCACACTCTATCGTCTTGAAGCCTTTGAAGGTAGACAGCTGGCCAAACAATGGAAGCCTGCTTTCCGCCTTCACGATAGCATCGTTGACACCATCAAGGATTCGTTGTTCTACAAGCTCCCATTGGTTAGATGAGAGCTTCCGTTCTGTGTTGCCATAGTCGACAATAGCGACGCGTAGACTTTCTTTCACCTTTTCGGCGAATTTCAGCCTTTTTGCCTGCCTGCCTACTACCGGGGAGATGGTGTCGTCGTTGCGACCTCTTTTGGAGACTACCGGTGCGTTCCCAGGTTTGGACGAATCCTTACCTGAGACAGCCCCAGAACACTTTGGATCAGTCGCAGACGGGGTGAAAGGCAATTGGCATTTCGCCCCCGCTACGGCCAATCTCATGTCGGCTCCTCCAGAAGTCCGCTGTCTACCTAACTTCCTGCCAGGCAGAACCTTTTTTGAGCAACCGGGTGTCTGCTCAGCCTTAGACGGATCTTTAGCCAGGCCGGCACCCGATTTTCCGGGTTTTGACCTTTCCAAGGCGGAAGGCAATTGGCATTCCTCCCCTGGTCCAGACAACTTCCCTTTGTCAGTCGGGTTCTGCCTCCTATCTATTAGGCTGCTGCGCCACACATCTTCGGTCGACTTAATCGTCTCCCGGGCCCTAGCTAGCTGCGCCGCTTCCCTTTCCGTGAAGGAATTAGGGTTACGGTTTTTAAACCGTTTTAATATGCGGCGCGCGTTTTTCCTCTTTTTGAGCGGATCCACCTGCTGTACTGTCCTGACCAGCTTGTTGTCTTTCGTCATTTTCGCCGCGGAGACAAATGAGGCTTCGGTTATATCCAATCTTTCATTGTCCTTTGGCTTTAACTTGTCAACAACAGTCACTGCGCTGTTCAGAGTCGAGTCCGCCTCTCCCGGTGAAACGATGTCCTCTTTGTCAACTTCTTTAGCGGGGTCAGATGCAGCCGACCCATGCCCCGATAGGCTATGGCATATCACAGGCATTGGTGGCCGCATAAGAGCTCCCTCGCTCAGGATTTTTGCAGGGTCGGCCTTAGGTGGAGTGGTAGCAAGAAGCTCGCCACTATCCTTCAGCTGCCCCTCCAGAAACTCAAGGGCGTTTTGAAGCCTTTGTTTTTCCTTGTCCTCTAGTTGGTGCTTCTTCTTTAGTTTCTTGATCGTCATCTTACAGTTCAGCACTTTTTTCCTAATCGAAGCTGTAGACGATATAGAGAATTTGGATGAGCTGGCGATTGATCGATTGTCATCATCCTCGAGAAATAAATTCCCGAGTCCGAAGTCAACCGTTCTAACGCTTCCCTCAACCGAAGCGGCCCTACTAGTTGACGGTTCTTGGAGTAAGATATTCTCTTCCTCCTCCGTCATATTCGTATGAGAATCGGTGTTGCCGAAGTTCTTGGTGCCCGATTCAAGTACACCAGTCCCTTTGTTTTGTGTTTTTGTGTTTAATTGTTCTATTTTGGACCCACGAGTAAGGGGGAAGAAAATGTCGTTCTGTACTCACCCCCTGTATACAGAAAAGGGGAATTAAATTGAAACTAGAGGTCCCCAGGTATCTAGAGTTCCCGTTAGAAGACACCATAACATTGTGCCATACATCCCATGGGCACGGTTGTTATACCCGGGATTACGGGTTTTTATCGAGCTATTCCGCTCTAGATCCGTCATATTTAGTCGAAAGCAGTGGCACCTCGTGCAGGATGTGATTCTTCACCACGTATGACGATCTTGGGAAATATTCCCCTGATTTCCTTCCGGAACCCAGTGCATACTCAGCTTGGAACGTATTCCTGGCTGGGTCTGCACCGAATCTCCTGGGATGTGACCAACTCAAGGCGAGCGGCAGTGGCATCTCTCCCTTGGTCAGTCAACTTCCTTTCAGAAACCTTAGCCACCGCGGGCTAGGGCTAGATGTCGTTTAGTTTCAGAAATATTTCCGGGTAAAAAAATAGAGGCATCTTGGAGGTTTAATTCATAATTATGTAATACAATAAAATTGAAAATCAGCACTCAGCAAATCAAAGCAATTGCCAAGTTAGTGACAAACAAAAAATAAATGTTAATTTATGTGAAATTAAACATTACGTAGGTGTAAAATCGATCTAATATCGGTTTAAGCTTTGGACAAGAATTTAACGGAGTACCTGTGGGCGGAGGCAATCAATACAGCAGTTTACCTTCGGAATAGGTCACCGTCCAGGATTCTTGGAAATACTACCCCATTTGAAATTTGGACTGGGTCCAAACCCAGTGTTGCGCACTGAAAGGTGTTTGGATCAAAAGCCATAGCTCTAAACAAAAGACCTGGAAACTCCAAATTCGCTGCGAAAGGTTGAGAACTTATTTTGGTAGGGTACTCGGAGGAGTCCAAAGGATACCGACTATTCGATCCCAATACAAGACAAATTAACAAAAGTCGTGATGTTAAAATTTTTGAAAATGATGGACAAAATTGTTTCATTGATATAAAATACTTTTTACTTGCAGAAGCTGATGATGTAGCCAAAGAAGAACCAGATAAAACCGACGACGATGAATATGCCTCAAAACAGTTACCTTAAGACCAGAATGCACTAGTCAAAACAGCTAACTCATCCAGCCCGTCAAGAAAAGCTGTAGTAGTTGGGCCGGGCGGGGCGGGAGTGGAACAAGAAATTAAACGAAGTGTTGCTGCAGATTGGACTGACGAGGTGTAACGGAGACAACTGCCCGTATTTCATGAGCATTGAAGTTCAGATTTACATTGTGGCAGTATATGTTGATGATTTTTTTATCGCCTGTTCGTCGGAATCTTCAATGGATGCAAATAAGGCCCAAATTGGAATTGCGTTTGATTGTGTGGACAAAGGTGCAGTGCAGCAATTTCTAGGGATTGAAATTGAGCGAAATCAACCGAGGGGACCATTGGCGATATATACCAACATCAATATATACGAGAATTTCTAAGCCGATACCTGATGGAAGCATGTAAGCCCTGTTTTACCCCACTCGACCCTGGAATGAAATTAGTGAAGTGCCGAAGTGAGACGTGCCAGAAGGAGGACCCAAGCCAATACCAATCCATAGTGGGTGCTATTATATTTGACAGTTTCTACGAGGCCAGACATTAGTCATAGTAGCAGCAAACTTTCTCAGTACAACGTGGAACCACATGGAGAACATTTAAGTGCATTAAAACATCTGTTGCGATACATCAAGACTACTTGTTTTATTCGAAGTCATCGGAGGGTCTTCAAGGTTATGTGGACGCAGATTGGGGAGGAAACACTGATGACAAGAGATCCTATACTGGATTCGTGTTCACATTTAGGGGTGGGGTTATCTCCTGGGAATCGAAGAAGCAGCTATCAGTTGCTCTCAGTAGCACTGAAGCCGAATACATGACCCTGTCGCAAGCAAGCGAGGCGTTAATTTTACTAATCGTTCTGTTCTTCTATTTAATGACATATAGGTGCTTAGCAATTGGCGAAAAATTCGGTACATCATCGCAGAAGCAAGCACATCGACATCCGTTACCACTACATTCGAGACATGTATGAAGAAGGCAAAATCGACTTGAAGTACCATTGCTCCGAAGACATGATGGCGGATATTTTTACGAAGAACTTGGCCAAAACTAAGCACCCGAAGTTCTGTTCGATGTTGGGCATCCTAATAAAATAAATTTGCTGAATAGCAACATATGCATTTTTCTTCCTGACGATTTTGTGGGTTCCTGACAGGAGTGAATAAAATGTTATATAAAGGGTAGCCGACGTCTCCAAGTAAAATTCCGTTGTGAGTATTGAGTGTTGTTTCAAGAGTCGCTTTTAGTCTACTGCTATTCCATATACGAGCATCATGTCGTGAACCACGAGATCGCGCCACTATATCGGTAATTTTACAATTTGCATCACAGACGATCTAAACATTTTTAGATTTTGATCATTTGAAAATTAATGGATTGCATTATACTTCATACTTGCACGTTTAAGGAATAATATCCTTTTGGATTTAGAAAAAGAAATGATAGTTATCACATCACATTGCTTATATAAACTTCACGTCACCTATATCACTTTGATGAATATTTCGACCAAAAAATCTCAAAGTCGTTAAGACATGAAGGCTGCCAGATAAAGGCAAGCCTCTCTTGGATGGTTGATATTGAATGTTACACAAATCAATTATAAAAGTTACCGTATATTTGTCGAATCGATATCTTTCGTAAAATTCTTCATTCGTCAATGATTGAAACGAATCTTTGCGGGTTCTGTAGCGCTTCAGTCTTCTACTTGATGGTACCATAGCAATATCTTCCTCAACGTTGTAATCGACCGACATTTTTCCTTAATTTCTTTTAATAATTTATTTTCGCGATATGTTATTTTATTTATTGTAAAGCAGATGTCACAACATTTGCAAAATTCTTAAATGTTCTTTTTGTTCTTTTGGTTTTGACGTTTAATGGAGTTAAAAACAACTTAAACATACGTTCTGTCGTGTTTAATGTCGAGTTTTTCGTTTAGACATGGGTTTAAATTGTCTATGAATTACATAAACTCCGGTTTAGTTTAGTTATAACGTAGTAATAGCTTATCAAAGATCAATGAATATGCCCCAACAACTAGTTGTGTATAAGGTACCTACTATCTTCTGCTTCAGTTAGGCAGCACACATAAATTTTCTTAATTAATTGAATTCATGTAAAATTTTTGACAAATATGATAAAAAAAAAAAAAAATTCCAGTACAATATGTATGAAAAATCAATGTTTATGAATTTTCCAGTTTCCTTTTAAAATGTTCCAATTTTCTCGCAATATAAACTCTTTTTTCGGCGTAGACAGACACAACAAAGAAACATAAGTCAAATCAGACGATCCGTTCTCGAATAATGGGCGTTCTTACGGATGCAACTTTGTTTTATATAATGCATGTAGATTCAGGGATTTTTTTTTAATTTGCAATAGTATACAAAGTGAATAATGCGGATGGACGTGTATGGGGTGCAAATGAAGCGGGAGCTTCTGATTGTGCAACAAGTGTTTGGGATTATTCTAGGATGCGTGTTTAATATGGTTGGAAAAAAGAAGAAGGGAAAATATTTGCTAAAAAGTAGTTTTTTATAGCTGTTATGGCATTTTCACGCTGACAATTTAATATGAATATCCTGTCGCAAAGAATTGTTGCAATTAATCCGTCCTAGACGAATGAATCTATCTTTCTGAAAAATGTACAAGCATAACGGTACTTTCAAGTTTCTCGTTCCTGGTAAATGTGCTTTTCCTGCAACAGCGATGAGCAGCGGAATATAAACGAGATCAACCGAAAAAAGTTCAGAATAACAAAAGCAAACTTTTTAATACTTAACTTCAAAGAATTTCGTCCTTTTAGCTATGTTTCTTCCCACTGCCGCTTGTGTAGAGTGCATGGAATCGAATTGAATACTCAAAAAGGCGAAAAATATGGAAGAGAATATCCTGGAGTGGCATTGCCATCATGATGCTGCTGCTGCTGCAACACATAACAACAGAATGCACAGCACACAGCCAACATAAGGATAGCGCGGCCGACCATTGGAATAGCGAAGAGTGTGCACTTACAGCAAGGAAATGCTAATTCTCTTTTTCACTGCTCAAATGAATAACAACAGGATCTAAAAGTTTTGTCCTTTTTGTCTGATGGTAAAAAATAAAGTTCAGGAAAGAATTGCATTTTGTCGTCTGGATTATATTTTGCATTGAGGAGGAAGGATGTCGGAAAGGACTTTCAGTTCCTTATCCATTTAAAGAGCACTTGTTGTTTGGGCGTCCTAATACAGTCCGATGGTTGTTAAGGGAAATTACGTGAAGTTTAGTGACTTAGGTTAGAGGATTTCAATTGGACCGTGTCTCTTCAGCAGGTGTCTGAAGATGATTGCAAAGATGAGTCGCGTAGTAAAATTTTATGCAAATATCCTTGATGCATAAACCGCAGAATTGTTCTGAAGAGAAGTCATTAGTGGTTGCAAAAGTTTTTAGGATTCTTCATTTTGGAAATTGTCCAAAGTATACTGTAACAAGTCCACTTTAATTTATGGATAAGTTTCACTATTGTATACCTATACGACAGTACACCAGATTAAGGTATTGAATGTTTCTTGTTATCTTCCACTCTGTACAAGTGTACATATCTAAAGGAATTCGCATGATGGAAGTTCGCAGCACTCTCTTATCTAATCTCTTGCCTAGTTGCGGACTTTTTACTTTATTAAGAAAGAAAACAGAAGTTGAAACGAAGGGAACGGAATCACGAACTGAAATATCAGGAAAAGGTAAGAACTTAGATAAAGAAAAATGGATAAAATGCAAAGAGCAACTATAATGATGGGATGGTATAATAATTTCAGTCAGCTGCATACAGGACTAATATTATATTCAACGTCTCTTTAAACTTTTTGCATGAATGAAAAACTTTAGTTTGGCTTTTGGATAATGTATACAGTATTCTATACCCGATGCCTTGATTTTTTTTTTTTTTCATTAAATCGAGAAAATAATAGGTATCGGTTAAGACTCGTGTAAGAGAACATTTTCAAGATGTCCCATACTATTTTAGGCAAGCGGCTAAATGTCGTTTTGGTTGCCCAGTTTGTGTCATAAACTAAGTATTAAATAGACCGTCAGCTCCGCCCACTTGAAGAGAGTTTGCCTACAAGCTGTTTTCCGTATTGCTATGTGCGAAAGTATGTGTGCCATGTAAAAGTAGATTAGACGCACGCATACACTTGCACATAGCAACCTGACAGTTGACTGACAATTCATTCCGTGGTGACATTGGAAAAATTCAAATAATTCAAATAATTGGCCGTAATCGGGACGTGTTAAGAAAACGGTGGGTATGGTGTGTTGAATTTAGTACCAATTTATGTTCCATTAAAACGAATTTATAATAAGGACTTCTTTTATTTTACCTAGGTAATCCATACAGTTCATGATGTTTACTTTGTGAGTATCTACAAATAATTATTAGGATTTAACTGATAGCTATACATTTTTTTTCTGTTCTTTCCCATACTGTTTAAATAAAAAATCATTTACGTTGGGTGTAGCTATAAGACATCTTTGTTATTAAAATGGAATGAAAATTTAGAAAAAACAAATACTTTAAAAAAAGTTACCAGAAATATTTTTTTGTCATACGCTGAATTGATTTTCAACTACAAATTAGTTGGTTTGTTTGTTAATTAATATTATTATTTGTTACGTGCCATGAAGGTTGCATATCATTTTTGAAGGTAAAGTTTCGAAAATAAGCCTGCACCAAAATAGTATAAAAGTAAAAGACAACAGGCCGAATTCGATGGATATAACAAAAAAGTTATTTTCTAAATAAACATTATTCATAGTTGTTACTCTCGGCTGACTCCATTGTATTCATAATTAATTAATTAATTGGTTCAAATTTTGTAATAAATTGAATTTCTTTGTTTTTTTTATTTATTTTTGTTTTCTGTTACCACACGGAAACTTCATGAAAATATTACAACTCAAATATCGTACCCACTCAGAAATGTTCAGGAATCTCCCTTGAACGCCAACGTATTTTAAATTTTAATATTCCTTATCAATGCTTGCCTTTGAATTCGTTGCCTTTTTCTTGTCGGCATTCACTGACGAAATAATTTTTTGACCAAAAAACAACAAATAAAAAAGGAACAATAAGTAGAATGAATATTTCTCAGTTTATTCCTTTATTTACATATTGGTTACATTTTAGTCTTTAACCATTTTGCAAAATACATGTTTTCGTGGCGAAATATCCATCAGCTGATAGAAACTTACCAAATACAAATAATCTCAGTCAGTGTTATCAGCAAATATGCAATTGCATCGTTTGAGGGTTTCAAGTCACCTGGTCCGGATGGCATGTATCGGGTTATGCTGAAACAAGGTTGTAGTCAGCTGATGCCGACGCTGAAAAGAATTTTGACCGCTAGCTTGGCTTTCGCCTACATACCTTCTCCTTGGCGTATGGTTAAAGTCGTGTTCATACCAAAAACAGGTAAGACTGACTACACTCTCGCCAAAAGTTTCAGACCCATAAGTCTGTCCTCTTTCTTGCTGAAAAGTTTGGAGAGACTGGTTGAGCTGCACGTGCGCAATGTCGCTTTCCGATCGCACCCTCTTTCAGAGATGCAACGTGCCTATCAGCGCGGAAAATCCTGTGAAACTACGCTTCAGAACCTTGTTGGTAGGATTGAAAGTGCTCTTGGTCGGAAGGAGTACGCGTTGGGCATTTTCGTCGACATTGAGGGGGCTTTTGATAGCATGTGCAATGCAGCCAGACATCATGGTATAGATGAAACATTGGTGTGGTGGATTAAAGCAATGCTAATGTACAGGACGTTGATTGCCGAGGCGAATTGTGGCAAATGCGTCGTGACAGGGGCTGCCCTCAAGGCGGTGTTCTGTCTCCCCTTTTATGGTGTATGGTAGTTGACTCTCTACTAACGCCTCTCAATCTTCCTGGAACCTATACTCAAGCATACGCGGATGATGTCGCCGTTCTGTCTGTCGGTTCTGACCTAGGTGCACAAGAAGTAGGCTTTCAGTGAATCCTCTTAAAACGACTGTTGTTCTCTTCACGAGAAGGAGGAAGGTCACTGGTCTGACTCAGCTTGTGTTAAAAGGTGTCACTATTCCGATCTCCGATGAAGTCAAATACCTGGGAGCAATCCTCGATAGAAAGCTTCTTTGGTCCAAGCATGTCGAATCGAAAACCGATAAAGCGCTGTCAACTTGCTGGCAGTGTAAAAGCGCTTTTGACAAGACATGGGGCTTATCTCTTAAAAGGGTCCTTTGGATCTATACGGCAATGGTAAGACCACTCCTCTCATACGCGTCAGTTGTATGGTGTAACAGGCTTTCATGGAAACGTGTTACTGCCTCTTTTGCCAGACTTCAAAGAACGGTTTGTCTCGGTTGCACAGGGGCCTTCCCCAGCACACCGGGCTCCGCTCTAGACGCCATGATGAACCCCCCCCCCTCCCTTGATATTTTTTTCATTTATCCCTGAAAACCATCTCTCGGTTAAAGAGAGGTGGCTTTTGGTAACACGCGCATTGGAGTTTTGAAGATTTTGTGCGAGAATTATCCTTTGACCCCTGTCTTATGGATATGCCCTCTGACGCAATGACTTCAGAAATCCTACTGCGACAAAACTACCACGTCAAATTTCCTCAGGCAACGGAATGGCTTAGGCCAGACTCTGAGCCAGGAAAAGAATGCTATCGTATTTTTACGGATGGCTCCAGAACCAGACCCCTGTCCGGTTCTGGAGTCTTCGTGGAAAGCGAGAACATAAGACTTCACTACCCCTTAGGAAACCATACGTCTTGCATCCTTAAGGCTATGTGCTATATTGTGACAAACAGGTGGAGGGCTAGGAGTATATGCGTTTGCAGCGACAGCCAAGCTGCATTAAAAGCGCTGCTTAACCCTCTTACCTCGTCTAAATTAGTGCTCCAACTCAAACTTTCTCTGAGCTTGGTCGGAAGGCTAAATACAGTGTGTCTTGTTTGGGTCCCAGGTCATACTGGTATCCATAGAAATGAGATAGCTGATGAGCTTGCCAGGCTGGGCTCAGAGGAAGAATTTTTGGGATCTGATCCTGCGTTGGGTCTGCCTACAACGGTGGTTAAGTCATTCATTGATACTTGGATTTCTCGCGAACACGAGTGTCGGTGGCGTGGCTGTGCTGGGTGTGGACAGACCAAACGACTGCGTCCGGACATCTGCAAAAGGCCGGCGGCCTTCCTTCTGTCTCTCAGAAGAACCGACTGCTTGTGGGCGTCCTTTTGGACCACCAAGCTTTTGCCAAACACTTAAATGTTCTGGGCTTGAGCGTCTCCACCATCTGTCCTGCCTCTATAGCTATCCTGCCTTTGCTCGCATCAGGTGGCGGATCTTTGGGGCTGACGTGGTGAGTGCCGAACATCTAAGCTCTTCATCACTCAAGCTCCTTCTCATCTTTCTTCGAAAGACGGGAAAACTTAGTACATAAATGTAAGGTGTCTGTTTGGCAGTACAATGGACCAGTAGTTGTGTCTGAGTGCTCCATCGGATAGTAACAACCAGAGACAATACTGAGACCCCCAACTCACAATCATCTTGCCGCTGGCCCCGCAGTTTTTTTTTTTTTTAATTCGCCATTTTATTTTCCGATCGGTGTTATGTCTATTTAGAATCCGTGTGACATTCAAAAATACAAAAAATATAAAATCAATGCTGCCAACTGCCCAACCATGGTGGAATGTGATAAAGTTCGGGAATACGACATTTTAAGATAACTGAATGCTATTGTTTGGTTATTATAAATTTTTAAATGATGATGAATATAATTTCTTTAGTTAATAATGCTATCTAAATGAGATGTTTTATATACTAGAAACATATTAGGACAAATATTGTTGTGTATTTTCCGCTTTGGAATATCATTAACTTCGATTTCATGTGTACATTTTTCTTAAATAACTGAAGAAAAATTGCTCAAAATGATTTTATTTTCCTGCAACCATTCTGCATTAATCATTTTTGGTAAATATTTTCAGCAAAAGTGCACTTATTCCTAAAATAAAATACTATTTACACGAAATGAATAATTTCAAATTTAACTGACAAAATTCTATGAACGCTGGCAGCAACTTTGCCGACAGCGGAAGTGGGACACGCAAGGTGCGAGTGTGTTGGTGAGTGAAGTAACGTGACATTTGTCAATACGAATTTTTATGTAACAATACTAACGCACTTAGCGTGTACCACCCCATAGAAATATAGCTTGTAGGCAAGTAACGGAAAGTCGGCCGAAGTTGGGGGTCTCAGTATTGTCTCTGGTAACAACCTCCGACAGAAAAAAAAAAAACAACCTCCGACAGAAAGAAGTTATTAGCACTCTCTCCTTATTTTTCCCTCGAAGTGTGGGCATTTTTCCCTCTTCATCGAACTCAATTTCCCTCGATTTGTTTATGCAAAAATCTTTCTTTTAAAAGTAAAATTTGTATTATTCGGAAAGAAATTCACATTAAAATATCAGCTGTTATGGAAATCGACTCGAAAAATGTTTCCCCTGTTGTAGATACAAATGCAGTATTTTTGGTGATTTGTAGTCTTCAGATGACGAGGAAGACAATGAAGATAATAATTCCTCTGAAATCATATCCGTTATGTATTTCGTTATTTTGGTTTTCACGAAACTTTGCGTGTTTTTCTTGAAAGCGGAATCCCGCTTTTCGAAAATTCCGAAAAAAAAGTTTTAAAATCCCGTCTTCTAAAATCCCGCTTGTTCGAAATCCCGATCTATTATATTTATAATCCCGCTTTTTAAAATCCCACCAAATCCCGCTAATCCCGTTTTTGACAAAACATTGTTATCAAAAAAATAGATAAATAATAGATTTTTTATTAGGTTTATTATTATATATTTAAAAATATTAAAAATACTCGACCAAAAAGAAAATGCATCCGAATGATTTTAGTGTTTACTGTAAGCACACATTTGTTTTCGCTTGCTTACATATTCTACATTGTTTTTACGCATTTCGAAAATAGTATATAATGCACATAAAAACCTACCTCTTGCTAACGGTTTTACCCTTATCATTTACTGCTGTAACAATAATTGGAGTTTGTGATTTATTTATATTGTGAAGAATATCATATAACATTACTTTATTATTATTTTTTTTATTGAAGATTGTCATATTTATAGCCTAAAAATTTATTTTGCTTAATTTATTTTAATTCACTTATCATCCCGCTTTTACAATGAAAAGAAGTTGTTTTATTTTTAAAAATCGCGCGCTCTTGAAAAAAAATCTTGATTGTAAAAGCGGGACAATAAGAAACGGGATTATAAGAAGCGGGATTATAAAAAGCGGGATATCGAACCCAACCCGATCGAGAATACAACATAGCAAATTATGGTGAATTTCATCATTTATATCAAAATCTTCGCAGATTTCCAGATCGATTTTGGCAATATTGTCGTATGACGGTTCTTTCTTTCTTTCCACTCTTTATCGGTGAGATTTTAATTTTTATAGTCTTTGTGGGTGTCCTGTCATAGCACTGGACGGCGTTGGACAGCTGAAATTATACTTTCTGTGTTTATTTTTTCCATCTTTTTACTTTTTCGCTCAGCGATCGACTGAAAAATTAAAACAGATTTGATTGCAGAGCGACGTCGCTCTGTCGCTTAAAAAATCGCTCAGTCGCTCAGGGTTTATGTGGCCACCTCCATACGATTTCATGTGTTTTAATTTATTTGCGTCGCTTAGCGACTCGTCGCTTAGTCGCTCAGTCGCTCATTGCGTGGCCGAAGCGGGGACGCCTAAAGCACTTCAGTGAAAAAGCGGCAGGTTGACCGACACGTATATCATTGCAATTTTATTGAAAAACATCGACAATGTTATTCTTATTACTATTGTATTTAATATAACTTTTGAATATGTGAGAAACGTCAGCTGATAGCAAACATAAGAGTTGCATTGCTGAACGAGCAATTTGCTCCAGATTCTTCGAAGCAATTGCTGACTGTCGGTAACGGCCGTGTTCCTGATGTCGACGAATTGAGCGGATTGATTTTATTTCCTTCGAATTTTTTGCAAGTTTGTCTCATCGAAAGACGAGCATATTAACAAAGTATTCCCGACCATCATTGCTAAACACAAAAATAACAAATGGTTGAGTAAGCGGGTAATTTTAGCGGCTAAGAATAAAAATGTGGATGACTTTAGCTTTCTAATTCAGGATCAGATCCTTGGTAGACAATTTGCATTCATTCAAATCTATTGGCAACTAACTATCCAACTGAATTTGTAAACTCCTTGGATATTTCTGGCTTACCACCGCACAATTTACAACTCAATGTTGGCTCGGTAGTCATCATGCTTCGAAATCTAAACCAGCCAAAACTATGCAATGGAACGGGTTTGGTGATAAGAAAACTGTCGTGACGCTGACGACCAATGTGTTTTAAAGAAAGAAGATCTCATTCCGAGGATGCCGATGATCCCAACCGATGTGCCGCTTCCCCTTGAGTTTAAACTATAATTCAATTTCCGATTTGTCTTGCATTCACCCATTTACCATGACGATTAACAAATCACAAGGTCAATTGAGTGTTTGTGGTCTGAAATTAAAAAACACATGTTTTTTTCCCATGGTCAATTGTACGTGGCATATTCACGCGTCGGTAAACCATCCACTTTATTTGTTCTTCCGCCTGATAATAAACCGAAAAATATTGTGTATCACAGTACAAATAGGTACTTGATTTTTGTACTTTTATTGAATTTGTATTTCCTAACTAGCTGACCCGGCGAACTTCGTTCCGCCCAAAATTCGTTAATGAAATGAAAATAATAATTCCAAACATGTACAATGCACATGCTACTCAATTTTCTTTCGTATCAGTCAGCCTTTCGCTTTTTCACTAAAGTCCTTTAAATGAATTTCACAGTTTACATAAATTCTTTTGTCACACACAACTTAGCATTAGCTGTCACGGCAATAAATAACAAATATAAGATTTTTAATTTTTTCCGGAACGTTAATCAGCAGTCAGGTCCTTCACATACACATTCCATATCTTCAGTTCTTGAGTTCACTGCAAAAAAATGAATAAAATCAGCTCACGGAAAATACGAAAACTCAATTCGATTGAATGGTTTATCTAAATTAATTAAACTCACAATGAAATGCACGAAACTATTCGAAAAACGAAAATATGGTCTATTCAATGTGAGCCGGAAATGAATTTCACAATTTACATAAATTCTTATGTCACCCAAAACTCAGCATTACCTGTCACGGCAATAAATTTGAACTCAATCGATTCGGTGGATTTCAAAATATAAGATTTTTAAATTTTTTTTTATGGGTGGTGCCACGCCCCTTTGTCCGATATTGACCAATCTTCACCGGTATACTCCTGGGCTAATACGTAAGATTGTGTGTAAATTTTGAAATAAAATATATTTTTTTTTATGGGCGGTACCACGCCCCTTTCTCCAATTTTGACCAATCTTCACAGGTATACTCCTGGCAAAAACCTAAGATTGTGTGTACATTTTAACTCAATCGATTTGCTGGCTTTCGAAATGTATGGTTTTTAATGTTTTTTTTAGTGAGTACCTATGGGTGGTGCCACGCCCCTTTTTCCAGTTTTGACCAACCTTCACAGGTATACTCCTGGGCTAATACGTAAGATTGTGTGTAAATTTGAACTCAATCGATGTTGGTTTTGAAATAAAAAAATTTTTTTGTATGGGCGGTACCACGCCCCTTTTTCCAATTTTGACCAATCTTCACAGGTATACTCCTGGGCTAATACCTAAGATTGTGTGTAAATTTTAACTCAATCAATGCCACGCCCCTTTGTCCAATTTTGACGAATATTCACAGGTATACTCCTGGCCAATACCTACGATTGTGTTTAAATATGAATGGTGGCTTTTGAAATAAAATATTTTTTTTTTTATGGGCGGTACCACGCCCCTTTTCCCATTTTTGACCAATCTTCACAGGTAAACTCCTGGGCCAATACCTAAGATTGTGTGTAAATTTGAACTTAATCGATTTGGTGGCTTTCGAAATATAAGGTTTTTAATGTTTTTTTAGTATGGGCGGTGCCACGCCCCTTTGCCCAATTTTCACCAATCTTCACAGGCATACTCCAGGGCCAATACCTAAGATTGTGTGTACATTTTAACTCAATCGATTTGGTGGCTTTCGAAATATAAGGTTTTTAATGTTTTTTTAGTATGGGCGGTGCCACGCCCCTTCGTCCAATTTTGACCAGTCTTCACAAGTATACTCCTGGGCCAATACGTAAGATTGTGTGAAAATTTGAACTCAATCGATTGGGTGGCTTTCGAAATATAAGGTTTTTAATGTTTTTTAGTATGGGCGGAGCCACGCCCCTTTGTCCAATTTTGACCAATGTTCACAGGTATACTCCTGGGACAATATCTAAGATTGTGTGTAAATTTCAACTTAATCGATACGGTGGCTTTCGAAATTTATGGTTTTTAATGTTTTTTTTTTTTTTGTATGGGCGGTGCCACGCCCCTTTGTCCAAAATTGCTCGTACCAACTCAGAAACCTTTGCGGGCTTATGCACAACAACTTTGCTAAGGATCATCACATGATCAAATGCATAGTTTAGAATTCCATAAAGGACAGACAAACAGACATTCATTTTTATATAAGAGAAGATGAACTATTGAACTTAATTAAAATAATAAATTAAGTTAAATTAAAGGGTATCATTAAATTCATTGACCGTTAGGCGGTACGAAGTTCGCCAGGTCAGCTAGTTTTTATATAAAATTCCTCTTCAATTTTTTAAGGAACAGGAAGTTTTTTTTTTTTTTTTTTTTGTTCTGAAAAACATGTGATGGACCCATTTAATAGACTCATTTAGATTTTTTTTTAAATTATATTACTTATTGATTTTGGTTCCCATTCTTTTTTGATCATGCCACCAGTGAGAAAGTCAAACCTGTCACACTGCAGTCGGAATGAACGACGTATGGCGATTGTCCGTGAAAAAAATCTAGCCATGGCATCGAGTTTTGAAGCAGAAACAACCGGATTCATGAATTTGATCACAAAGCAAACAATTTTTGGAGCAGTTAAATTCTGGATGTACTTTGTGGAGTCGCAGAGATGGTGGCTACCGCATTCACATATATGTTTTGTGGTTAGTCGACGAACTATGTATTGACCTACATAATTGAAGAAATCGTTTCTGCTGAGATTCCGGATCAAGAGTCTAACCCCGATCTTTATGAATCATGACTTTTGCGGTGACCAAAACCCACTATCACCATGGTATGTCTGGAAATAAATGTACCAAAAACCAAACGTGCTATGTGCTTTTCGATAAAATGGGGCTACTGGATCGTGAAGATATTCAAACCTCATATTTTGTAAAGACCTTGTCATTGATGAATGAAATGTGCAATTGAATGTGAAATGTGTATTGAATGTACAATGATTTTTTTTTTTAACAAATCCTTTTATCTTACATTTATCCCTTACTTAACTTTTTTTTTTAATCTTAAACCTCGAATTTTACTTTTTTTTTAAATTTTATTTTTGTTTAAAATTTAATTTCTGATCTCATTTCATTTTGATCATAAACAAATCATACTGAGACCCCCAACTCACAATCCTCTTGCCGCTGGCCCCCTCAATTTTTGCCAGGAATCCGCCATTTTGTTGTCCCATCCGTGTACGCCAATTCCTATCCGTTTTGCTTTGCCCACAGTGAAATGTAAAAAGATTAGGTGCGAATGTGTTGGTTGAGAAGATTTTTGACATTTGTCAATACGAATTTCTATGCAACAATACTAGCGCACCTAAGCTTTTTGGGAGCGTAAAATTTAGATTGTAGGCAAATAACTGTTAATCGGTCGAAGTTGGGGGTCTCAGTATTGTCTCTGATTTTGATGTTTATGGATTCAAGGTATGTATAATAATTTTTGTAAATACATTGCGTCATCTAATTTCAAATCGAAATGCCCCACCCGAATGACGAGTGTGCCACCATAGGACAAACTCGCCTTTTTATAGCAAATTTAATTTTTTTTTTTAAATTATGCATTTTTGTATTAAAATATTCATAGCTTTAAACACAAAAAAATGTAAATTTTTTTGCGAAAGAAGTTATATTTCAAATCTGGGGGAAAAAAAGTGTTAAATCTACCACACCCTCCCTTTCTTGAATTTTATTCACGAGCGTAACCCAACTGTTGTCAGTTTTGCAACATATTTAGAACCCGAATTGACCTAATAACATGAAACAACATACTTATGGTCGCAATTATTATTTTCATTACATTCACGAATTTGGGCGGAACGACGTTTGCCGGGTCAGCTAGTTGAAGACGTATTTTTAAAGCTAGGTATGACTACCTCCTTTTGAGTTTTGTTACAGGGGCATACCTAAAAGAAAAAAAAAAATGAAAATATTTGTTTACAAAAAAACAGAAAAGAAGAAAAAAAAAAACAACAACAGGTTACAGCTAGGAGTTTGCCCCTTGGACACTATGCAAGTGCACTAAGTAGCAAACTCCGAGGATAAAGCAATACGTAGGTGCTCACCACTGGAATCAATTAGAAACTTGAAGAAATATTGTTATTTAAAGCCATTTCTACTTACCAAAGTCAAAGTCGTTGTCCTTATGTACGTCCATTAGGTACTCCATCCCACTTGTTCTGTTGCAGTCTGTCTCTATGCATGCGTTTTTTTTTTTTTGTTATTGTTTCAATTTCCAGCAAAGATCACCCAAGGAGCATTTTGCGACTTCATGTGTCATGTGTCTTGAGCAACGTCTTTAAGACGGTTTTGTTACCAGAAAATAATCCCAACAAGTAACATTTAAGACACTTACTAGGTAACATTTCGCTTTTAGGAATATTCCTATCTAGGAGTTTTATATTTTCACAGTTACGTTATTGTGTCAAAATTGTTTCTTCAATGAAACATTTTGTCCGCAGAGTTTAAAATATATCGAGATGCGTGTTCGTGCACACAATCACGGTTGCCACTTGGTAATATTTTACCAAATTTGGTAACATTTTTCTTAGTTGGTGATTTTTGCTAATTCGGTAATTTGTATATGGTTTTGGTAACTTTTTGAACCAGAAACACCAAAAAGAAGAACTCGATATCATCACTTGTAAATGCTGCCTTAATTTTTCAGAAAAAGGATTAAAAGTGTTACTTGAAATTTTAATTATAAATTTTAAACACCTATTTTTCACTCTGCCTACTGATATTTTCACGTGGAGAGTTAGTTGTGACATTTCGCGGCGCAATATTTGTATGAAAAAATGGATTTCACTTGAGAGGCTTTACGTGCACTGTATATCGTGCATTTCACGCTTAAACATAGGAACATTTTTCCACTGCCATGAAATTTTTTTATATTAAGTTCGTAAATCAGAGAAATATCCAACGATACCGAAAAGTCATATTCATACTGAATCATATTTTTGGTGACTTTTAGCTTGGTCTGGTAACTTTTTTTTTTCCATTTTTGGTCGCTATTTTTTTTGCAAGTGGCAACCATGCACACAATTCCTATTCAACACAATTTAAATGCGATTCCCAGTAAGAAACATTAAGCTCGCAAATAAGAAGTAGAACATATTCCTAAATAGGAACTTCTTGTCAACACAAATCAAACGCGATTCCCGATTAAAAATATTCACAACACATATAAGAACGAATTCCTAATTGGGAATATTTTACTGTAACCACTATTCCCAAATAGGAATTTGCTAGTTATCCATTTTGTATTGGACAAAAAAATGAATATAGAAAATAAGAAATTTTAAATTTACAGTTTCGGTGGATATGGTGTAATTAAATAGATTAAAATGCTCCTATTATATGTCGTTATAGATATCGTAGATTTATTTTGTACTGATTTTATAATCGTCCTTATCAGCATTAAAAATAGCATAAATATTTATAAGAGAAATTTTAGAATATTTTGTAAGGATCATGTTTTTTTCCGAAGTACATTAGTAACATTTCAGAGCAAAATGATGTTCGCCATCAAAATTCAGTAGCTGTTTTCTGTTTGATAATGAAATGTTTGATACAGTCAGCATATTATTTTGGTACATAACAAATGTACACAAAATGTATGACATATCACAACATCAGAAATTATATGGTATACATACACAATAAAAGAATTAGTATTGAAAATTATTATTGTCACACACTATTACGTTATTGCTTGAGGAATGGAATGGAAATGTTCAAAGATGGTATATAGGATTTGCGTCAAAAACAATTCCTACTTTGTGTTGCGCCACTTCCGAAACATAAAAGGAAATGTTACTTGGTTGTTTCGAAACATAAGTTCCTAAATGGGATCACGAATTGACACCAAAACGTCGCCAGGCCTAAAATGTTTATTCGAATGCTACTTGGGCAGTTGGCTGCCTGCATTGACTGCCTTACCGACGAGTTGTCGATACACTTGACATTGAAATCAATTTTCGATAGCTCGATATCAAATTATCTACTTGTAATATTATTCGTTTTTAGGGTTAATTTAGTTGTATATTTAGGTTTAGTTTATAATGTGATATTTTAGGTGCAATATTTATGTTCTAGGATGTTAATAGTACGGTTAAAACCAAGATTTGTTAGTATTAGATAGATAAGATAGATAAATTCTTTATTTTCATGTTCTGTGAATGTACATTCATTGTGCCATATAAATTATGTTATACAGCTTGGCTTATTAGCCGTCTGCCGTTTAAACGTTAAATACATTAGCATTTTACAAATAACAAAGAGAGAATACGGTTAATACAAATTATTTCAAATCTAAGCTCGTGACATAACAAATTGAGCAAAGTAAAAGTAAAGAAAAAGTTACTAAAAGTGTGCTATTACCTTAAATAAAAAGAAAACTAATTTTAAGTTATCAAAATAGAATATAAATTTTGTGTATTGAAAGTAAAAGGATTGCAACTAAACAACAAATAGATTGAGAGGTTTGTATGTACATATATACCTAGGCTAAAACAAAAATAAAACGGGATTTACATTGCTGCAAAAGAATTTCGATAATTCATAGTTTGTTTGTATTAGGTATCTGACGCATTTCAACTCAATTTATCGATAACCAACTAAGAGTTAAAGCCAAGCTCCACCCACTTGAGAGAAGCGAAAGCAGAGAGTGTAATAGAAGATAAAAGTGTCAGGACACTAACACTTAGAAATAGTACTGATAGCTGGCAATGCAAAAGAATAGGAAAAGACTACCGAAAAGAGCAACGACCGACTAACTAACCGGCCCTCATAGTCATTTTTCAAATTGATTAGCCATAGTGCGTTGCGTAATCGCGATAGCAAATTTGTTAATTCATGACACAGTGGTGCGCGAAGAAATTGTGCAGCAATTTTATATGTTCCTTTTTTTTTGAGAATTCCTGTAAAGGTGAGTCTTTTGGTTAAAAATTGGAAACAATATTAACCTATATAAAACTAAAAGAAAATTAAAATCGTAGGCCAGTCTAAAAGGGTAAAGGTGGATGCTAAGGCAAAAGGGTAAAAGCTTATTAGAAAAAGTGCACTGCAGAGGTATCTATGTAATTGCGACATTTTCTTAGTTATTCAACCGGTAGTAATTTCATGTCACCCATAGATAGATACAATTTCATTGTTATCCAACCGCGCAGTGGACGGGTCTCTGGCCTCTGCACTTCAAGTGTCCTTGAACACTGCCCCTGCCGACCGACTTAAAATCGATTGCTAAGCAAGCAACGATTGTCCGCCACCAAAGTGGGTACTCCGCATCCACAGTCAATTAAAACCGCTCCAACCTAGAATTGGGTGCGACCGGCCTGCCGTTTCAGGAGAATCGCAAATACCACCCTCACACTGCTCATTGGCTCAAGGCTCGAAGAAAAAAAAAAGCAATAACATCTACTCAACAGTACAAACAAACCAAAAACGATCTTTAACACGAACAAACACAAAACAAAAGAGACAGTGAAATAAAAGTGAAGTTAATACCCTCTTCAGACCGTGGGTGCACATATGTGCACCTTTGTTAAAACATTTATTTGGTACACTACATCCATCTTTTCGCAATTAGCTGCAGTTAAGTATCAAGTATATATAATCATTTTGCGGTATAAATTTTTAGATGGCGCTAAGCGTTTAATAACTTTCATAATTTGAATTTTTTAGTAGGCCAGTTTTATCGTTTTTTTTGGGTTCCTCAGATTGAAAAAGTAATTATTCAGGTAAAAATTTTAAATTGTTGTTTCGCAGTATTATTTTTTTTTTGTGATGTGCTACTGAGTTCAATTTTAGTTTGTAAGTTCGAAAATATTATCTTTTCATGTTATTTCTAACAAAACTGAGCTATATTTGAGCTACATACTTTGGAGTTACACATATGTGTACTTCAGGACTATATACTAGTTCCATTTTTTTTACGATAGATTTTCATCGAAATGCAGGCTTCCTAGATGCAAATTTCGCTGCCGTACAATCTGCACAAAGTGACAGGTTTATTTATGCATTTGAAAAAACAACTTTTTTTAACTGTATCAATTTTTAATAAAGTAAAATTAGGGTATTTTATGCCATGACAGACCTGAGGTACACATATGTGCACCAGGTTTTTGTCCATGAAGTTAATAAAAATATTTTTTTTTTAAAATGCAAATCTCTTATTTCATCTCATTAAAGATTAAAAATCCACTAAAATCTATCATTTTCCTGCTTTTATTCGTCTGGGTCTGAAGAGGATACCGGAGTCTACCAAAGGACGATAATAGTAGACATTATACCTTAGAAAATTCCTAATCATTTGTACGGGTTGGGGTCGAAATTCTGGCGAGGGCAAAATTCTTTTTTCAAAATTCTGTTTTACAAAATTCTGCTTTCAAAGTTCTGCTTTACAAAATTCTGCCTTACAAAATTCTGCTTTTCAAAATTCTGTTTTACAAAATTCTGCTTTACAAAATTCTGCAAATAATAAAAAAAAAGGTTTGGAAAATGTTCAAAAGCGCGCGCTTTTTAACATTTTCCAAAACTTTTTTTTTATTATTTACGTAAAACAGTCTACCTACCTACTTACTCACTTGTTATAGAAGAAGAGGTAAAAGGAGTTTTTTATTGGTTTTAAATTTGCTCTCTTGGTTTAGACAAATGTTCTGTTAGTATACCCTTGTGAGTGAACGTGTGCTTCTAAAGTGAAAATGAATATATCTGTAATTAAATCCAATAAAGGAAAAGATAAGTTGTGCGTGGATGGATATAATGTATTATTGTGAAAAATTAAGTAAATGTGAAATATCGGTTTTCTTAAGAGATTATCAAAAAATATTGTTCTCTCTGGCTTTGTTTAGTTTCTTAATGCTGTTGTTTCTTTTTTGTTGGTAATTGCAATTATGAAATAATTTGTCATTTTTTGGCTGTTTTTTTTTTTTTTTTTTTTTTGTGTTCTTGCAACCCACCTGTGTACCTTCTTTATATGAAATATATTATAATTTGTTGATGAAGTTGAAAAATATTTGTTTTCTTTAAATTTTTAAATTGAAAAAAAAAAAAAAAAAAAAAAAAACAGAATTAGCAGAATTTATTTGTTTAAAATATTGCCTGTCAGAATTTTAAAAAGCAGAATTTTGTAAGACAGAACAGAAAAAAAAACAGAATTTTGAAAAGCAGAATTTTTGTGTTAAAAGTCAGAATTTTGCAAAGCAGAATTTTGAAAGCAGAATTTCGACCCGCTCCCCATTTGTACAGTAGTGCCACAAACAATTTGTTTTAGTTTTAGTTTTATTGCGATGTGAATTTTTTTTTTTATCTTAGAGTTAACGTAAGGCTAGGGTAAGATCTGCTTTGAATATAAGAGTTTGTGTTGGTTTTGTGCGCGACAAAAAAAAAAAAAAAGGGCATTTGATAGCCGAGCCGAACTGTCGTCGACGGAACTTCTTGTGCTGGCGCCAGGACAACGGGGGACGTGTAAAACGTGAGTAATTTTTTTGTTGAATAGAATTGAATTATTTAGTAAAGATAGATATAGTAGTATAACTAGTAATAAGAGCAGTTTTTTTTTTATATTTTTTTTTTTTTGTATCCTTCCGATACTTATTTTCCTTTTTTTTTTATTTCTTTTGGTTTTGTTTTTTTTAGTTTATTGATAGGTACTTCGTATAGGTGATAGGGTTTGTGAGATAATCGTGGCACATCTTTTTTATCTAAAATTATAGTTGTATTGGATATCTAAACATGTGCGTTTAATTTCCTTCGCTCTCGGTGTGTGGGTATTCTGGGAAGGCCGTCCTTCTATAGGTGAACGATGACAGGACTGGACGTTTACTAACCAGACGACAGGATGCGACAGTAAATCACTCTCGTGTTGTGTTAGTGAGTTTGTGACTGGAGGGGTTCATTAGGGGTTATTTTCATCGTGTTTGGCCAAGAAGATAGCCATGGAAGTGTCTTTATTTACATGGGGTGGGCTGGCCGATCCCTGCCACTAACATCGGGCATGTCTGGGCTTCATGGCGAACCACTATCCAGGGGGGACACTGGGAGGAGCAATGTTGCGGATAAGGTTTAAAGTAGTATAATTTTAAGTTAGATTAGGGATAGGTTATGGCCTAGTTTTACTTCTAGGTTAGAATAGATTTAGATTAGACTATAGTTAGGGTTAGCTTCGCGAGTTTCTTCCCGGTCTTCCGCAGGGGTGGTGGCAGAAGTTCTTGAGTCTTTCTTTTTCGCTTTTGATTTTTTTCTTCCTTTCCTTTCAATATTTATTAGAGTTCTTTTATGTCCGTCCGAGGTCCGCATAGAGTAGATCTCTTTTCCTTCCTTATTTGGTTTGATAAAATGGCATGGATAAATGTTTGTTGAGCAGGTGGCATATGGTGAGAGGGCAAGAACAAACCCCGTCCGACGAGCTTTAGCCGAGCGACCAGCGAGCATGCCGCGCCCTCCTCACCTGTGCCGAAGTTGCCCCTGTGGCTCGACCCTGGCTCACAATAATTTCGCCCAACGTTTTTACCGGCTAGGCCAGTTGCGACTCCAAGGGGATGATTTTCTTATTTGAAGGTCATCGCCTTGGACTTGGAACAGCCTTCGCGATAATTTTTTTTTCTTAATTTTCTTTTCAATTTTACTTTTCTGTCTCTTCTTCACTCAAGGACTGTATAAGCTCGGTCTCGAAGCAGACCAATGACGGCTATCCAATCCGTAGGCTCAACGCCGGAGGATTTAGTGAGGTAGTCAGAAGTCTGTGGAGAGACTAAGAGCGGCACTCGGTTCTGGGATGGATTGACGATTGCTACCCAACCGCCAGGCGTAAGGCCAAACGATTTTGTGAGGCAATCAGGGGTCCATCTTAATGCCGAGAGCGGGTCAAGGTGGACAGGCCAAACTGCTAGCAGCTATCCGAAAGAATTTGTTTCGGCACACTTTCTGTGAGGCGTAAGCGTAGGTCTAGAAGCTCTGATCGTGTTGGAATATGATCGGAAAGTCCTGCCATCCTTCTATTTGGTACTGCCAGATTTCGAGTAGTGGTTGGGCAGAATGGCATATTCCAGCACTCGCCATGAATCCGGGGCACCAGTCACAACACAACAACGATACCGCACGAATACATCTAATGACTAATACGAGACATACAAACATGCCTATAGAATGGTTTGCGGAAAAACCAACTAGAAATCCACACACCAACGCGATCACATATAAGTACAAAACTACATATATTTTCACAAATAGAAAACGCCCACAAAGGGAAAGATTCAACAGCTAATATCCATTAATATTGAGAAGTATTAGGTTCTTGAATAGAGAAAACAAATTATATTGAATTAGGATTTATACACGGATTTAAAAATATAGAGCCAATATATTTAGTTGAATTTTAAATTGAAGTAAAATACAGTGAATTGAGTTACATAGAGTTTGATTATACAAAAAAAATAAAAAAAATATATATATATATATATCGTCGGTGTGCTGCAAAAAGAGCTCAAGTCCACATTTTTGTAAAATGGACTTAATAATGCAAAAATGTCCCAAAAGTCATAATCTATCCCTGCAAAAATATCCCATGTCCGTTTAAAGTTGTTTTGTAGTTTTATTGTATCAAAACAGTTCATTCTATGTCCAAAATACCCAAATGTGTGGAGCAAAAAAGACCCAAGTGGACCTGAATCTTTTTTGCACAAATCTTTTTGGCTACTTTCTCCATTTTTGCTGCAAAAAAAGCTCAAGTCCTCAAATTCAATTAAAATACAAAAACCAGAAAAAAAAATTATTTCATAGTCTACTTCAAAAATTGTTATAAGGGGAATTCCCTATTCCTTTGCTATGATTTGTTTTGAATGTACGTTAGATAAATGATCATTATTGAGAGTTGTTAATGTGAATAGGTTGTGCTTTTAACTTATCTTTAAAAAAATGAATTCCTCAAGCATAATAAGGTAATTATTTTGTTTCATTATAGCTTGACCAAAAATGTTTTTTTAACTTAATGCCAAAATACATTTAGGACATAAGAATAAAAATTGTAATATAGATGTGTGCAATCCCAGTACTTCAACAGCTTCAAAAGCAAATTCCACGGAATCAAATGGTACTTCCTGACTTTTACAAATCATTTTATGATGTAGGTCTTAAATTTGAGTGTATTTTGTGTTTATATATTCAAGAATCAATTGCTAAAATAAGTAAACAACACTTGGAAAGAGAATGGGATGAATCAAGCCTTGAACAAGATTTTTCAGGCGACGACGGTGACCTTGTTTATGTTCCCCAAAAAAACAACGAATTAAGTGATAATGATGATGAAGAAACGGCCATTATTATGGAAGCACCCCAAAACACTCACTGAAAAGAAAATACTTACATGTTTCTGGTAAAGGTCAGCCTATAGATTTGAAAAAAGTTCACATCAAAAAGGTGTATAAAAGCAGCCTTCCTATCAGTTTTGAAAAGAAAAAAGATTTACTTAATCTTTGCAAGTCAGGAGCCATCCCGGAAGAGTTTCATATCTGGTACAAAGGCTTGAAAACAAGCAAAACCACCAGAAATAAGGCCCCAGAACCTGATATAAATGATGATTCGAAATCAAATCAAGATTCATAAATTAAAAATAAATTTTTCATAAAAAAACTCATGTCCATAAAAAAATATTTTTTAAAGCAAAAAAGGTCTATGTCCAAGTTTCATTTTATTTTTGTTTAAAAAAAAAATTGAATAAATTACATTGAATTAAATTTGTTAGTTTCGTCTCAATAATAAATGCTTTCACTAACAGATTTTAAAATCGATTTTTAAATCTTAACAACTTAATGATTTTTTCAGGGGCCATAAGCTTTAAATCTTCAATAACTCAGAAACACAATTATGTGGCTTGAGCTCTTTTTGCAGCATACCGACGATATATACATATATATATAAGTATATAACACCGATGTAGAATTTCAATAAAGGAACGGGCGACAAAGGTTTAGGCGCAGTCCCGAAGAACACTGCGTTTAAGAAATCTCAGGCAGAGGATCATTCGTTAGGTTATTCAACTTTCGGGCAGAATAAACCCGGATTAGGCCAAATGAGACACCCGCCTGGACAATATCCGGCCACGGGGACTAGGTATTTGGACGTAACTGACTTAACGAATTACTCCTTTGACTTTATGCAGTTCAGCCCAAACGACCCTAGACGACAATTTTCAACGGGAATAACGAAGAAAAAGGTAGCCGCCCCATTAGGAGAAAAAGGAGGGAAATTGGAGTATGAAAAAGAGTACCCTCAACAAGAACAAACAGCCAATGAAAACAATGACCAGACAGAACAAACTTCGACTCAAAAACGTTTCCCAATACAACGGCAGGCCGCTGCCCAACAACAACAAGAAGAACAAAATACGTCGGCTATAGACGGAGAAGAAATACGAGCAGGCCCAGGGAATTCAACCGCTGAAAACCCTTATAACAATAAAGTACACAATGAGACTCTAGGAGAAGAATCGGGTACAGAAAAACTACCAGAGGTTATCTCAGCTGCTATGGGAGGCAACCATGCTGAAGTCTTAGCCGCCTTAACGGACACGATGAAGGCAATGATGGTGAGCTTCCAAGACAATATGAAGGCGATAAACGACAAAGTAGTCAGTCTGGAGCTTTCGGTAGCAGCTCAGAGAGAATCAATGTCAATACCAGATAGACAGAAAGAGGCAGGCAGGTAGTCAACCTTACAACCATCTGCTCCGTAACACGACCGGGCAGGGACATCAGAGTACCGCGAAAGTAGGCAAAGGTTAGAGACATTTTATCAGCAGGACATGGGTAACCGATTTGCAACGCCGGTGCATAAATGGGGGGTCAAATTTGACGGTACAGCTAAGACAATGTCAGTGCAGAGCTTTCTCTTCAGAGTTGAAACCCTACAACGGCAAAGTGGACTTTCCGATGAAAACTTACTTGCCCAATTCCACCACCTTGTCACAGGGCCAGCTGAACGGTGGTACTGGCAATACCTACAAGAGAATGAGGGAGACGACAGGTTAGGTTATAAAGACGGTCGAGTTAGTTAGGCAGTTTAGCAACAACAGGAGGGACAATGAAATTCTGAGAGCAATAATGGATAGAAGGCAACTGCCCCATGAGACATTTGATGAGTTTCATGGACCCAAGGCTAGGCCTATCTCCTCACGACCATTCCTTTTTTGCGACTCTTTCATTTCTGGAACGAATGGGAAGGATCTACAATTTTATGCGGAGTCCAAATAGCCAATTCAAAACCTTTTTCATGACAGTTATACTCTCTGTCCACGCTAAGTTTTAAGACAAATAAATACACAGCCTTACATAAATTTGATGAAATTCTTGTTTATAAAGAAGAAATTTGGGGAAAAAAAACCCAAACTGGCAACGCTGGCTACAGATGTGGGTGATGTGAAACAGAAAAGAAATATTACACCGGGAAAGTGCTACCTGTTAGTTTTTATGGGCGTACTGAAAAGTTTTAAAACAATGTTTTTATATAGAAACGAGCGTGCCCGTCGAGCTTCGTCCCGCCCAAAATTGACTGTTTGACTAAAATAATTTTCTTTTACGAACAAAACAAAAGAAGAATCATAAAATTTGGCCCAGTAAGAACATTTTCCTTGGTTATGTTATTTGTGCCGGAAATCGAATGGAAATGTTTTGTTTGCCTATTTAAAATTGATTAAAAACTAATTTGGAGTTTTCGTCGAACAATTGTACAGCTAAATGAAATATGAATTACTGAAATGTCAAATTCAAAAAAGTATACCTAGACAACCAACGCCAACTATATTATTACAATTAAATTTAATGTTTGTTGATACAAAATTGATATGCAGGGAAATCAAACTTATCGCAAATATCTCCCAGTGCCACCTATCGGGTCCAAATTTTGGCAAAAGCTTTCTATTTTTTTAAGTGTTATATGGTGTAAATTTGAGCCAAATCGGTCCATAAATACGAATTTTCAAAAAAGCGACCCCAGCGCCCCCTATAGGGTCTAAAATAAACATAAACCATCCGGAGCACCACACATACATATGGTGTTAATATAAGGGGGATAGCTTCAGTGGTTCAGCCGTTATCGTCGGTCATACATACGCACGAACGTTTTTATATATTAAGAAGATAGCGTGCCCGGCAAACTTCGTCCCGCTCGAAATTGACTTTTTGACTAAAACAATTTTCACTTCCACCTGAAATTAATTTTATCGATCCCAACTATAGCTTTCGACAAATACGATCTCACTGTATGTATATTACGATCAAAATTAAAAAAAAAACTCTCCGTAGAAAATTTATGTAAAATCAATTTTCACAAACTTTCCAATTTTCCGTTCAAATGTTCCAATTTTGTCTTCATATGAACCTTCCTTAGGCGTATACAAACGCAACAAAGAAGATTAACGTGTCGGCCAACCTTCCGCTTTTTGGCTAAAATTGTTTACAGTACACGACGTACAAATTCGTTCTCAATAAGCGGATTCCGCGGAATGAGAATGTTTGTCTTTAATCCTCAAAACAGGGGCTTGCATGACATTTGTTTTGAGATCCTTCACCACCAAATTAAACGCGTTCTGTTACAAAGTCTCGGTGCATTGAGGTTGCGCAACAAAATTATAAATGAGCCGACTTTCAATTGTGTAGATGTAAGCCCGGAACATCCAAAGAACAAAAAGTAGCATATGTCCTTCCTTGTCCCCTTGCGAATTTAAACCAAAAATCATAAAAAATTGAAGGATTTGTTCCCGAGTTATGAGTGCGCACATACGGATGTCAGTCTTTTTTATATGTAGCTGTACTCACCCGCCTTTGCTCATACCTTTCGTATTAAGTCCTGCTCACATGTCGCAAATTCCTTTATTTGGACAATGCCCATTAATAATTTTAATGCTTCCACAACCCGTTCTCCTACTCCTCTTATTTTTTGCAAATTACCATCTATAGGGTCCGAAACAATAGTATATTTCAATCTTGAAGCAACCATACCTTCCCATCCACAAATTTCAATTAACTCGGTAGAGCTGTTTCGGAGATCGGCAACAACGCCACCTATCAGGTCCAAAAGTATCCTATCCTTCAAGTGGCTACGAAGAATATGCATCCACAAAATTTCATTGAAATCGGTTGAGAATTTTCGGAGATCAACAACAACGCCACCTATCGGGTCCAAATTTTGGCAAAAGCTTTCTTTTTTTTAAAGTGTTATATGGTGTAAATTTGAGTCAAATCGGTCCATAAATAAGAATTTTCAAAAAAGCGACCCCAGCGCCCCCTATAGGGTATAAAATAAACATAAACTATCCGGAGTACCACACAAACATATGAAGTGAATATAAGGGGGATAGCTTCAGTGGTTCAGCCGTTATGGTCGGTCATACATACGCACGAACGTTTTTATATATTAAGATAAAGAAGATTGATATTAAAAAAGAGAACAAAAAGAGGACAGAACAAAAAAAGAGGACAGAACAAAAAAAGAGGACACCAAAAGAGCCAAGCGAAAAAAGAAAGTGTAAAATAGATCGCTGACAAAAAAGAGGACATGTTCTCTTTAAAAGAGATGTTCTGGAAACCCTAACTTAGGCAAAACCTAAAGGATAGGGTAGCAACGCTAGTCTTTGAGTGTCGCATAAGAGGCATCCAAGATTTAAGGGAGGAATGTAGGAGGGCAGAAAAACATCTTATGACGAGGGAACAAAAGTTCAGGCGTCAGGTGACGGAAATCGACGACCAAATAAGATATAGGAATAAACACGAACAGCAAGAGAACACAGACGAGGAAGTTGAGGAGTTAGAAATTGCTGCCCTCCAACAACAAAACAAAGCCATCAGGCAGTCAGGTTTTAGAAGACCGGGCTACGAAGCCCGATCAGAACATATCAGGTAACGAAGAAACAAGGGTTACTCGAACGACACAGCCGACTTCCACTCCCTGACATGCTTTAGTTGCGGTCAGGGCAACATCAGTTTCCATTGTGCACAATGCCAGGAAAACCTGAAGATCGGCTGCGTGACCGGGAGCAACCTGCCGATGCAGACCGTTCTCCCGGAGCAACCACCCAAACTGGACCAATCAAAATTTTAACAAGGGATCCAGGAGAAAGATACGAAGGTGCACAAAAACAAATTTCGCCGAGAAAAAGTCTTCACCAGCGACTTCAGGAATACAATGAAGCCAGAAAACGAATTTTCGGAGAAGAAGTGGCAACGTCGGCGAAGAGAACTAGGAATTTTAGAAAGATTAGTAGGCTAAGGGAGATAAGTGCAATTAACAGACGTCGAAAGAGACAAATCATTTCTTCAGTAATAGCAATAACAGACGATAATAGACCTTATGCTAAAGTTTACATAGAAGGCGAAGAACTCCTAGGCTTGTTAGACAGCGGCGCATCAATTAGTTGCCTAGAGAAAGGAGTCGAATTTTTAGACCGACATAACCTTACCATGACGAACATGACAACAGATATTAGGATAGCAGATGGTAATCAGTAATCACCAACGCATAGTAGGACGAATCACGACTAATGTCTCATGGGGTGGAAAGTCACATAGGTTAGAAATGTTTATAGTGCCAAGCCTTCAGCAAACATTATACTTAGGCGTCGACTTAATAAACGAACTCGACACACCATCGCCGAACGAGGACCAATCTCCCGTCCAGGCACTCTCACCAGCGCAGTCACAACAACTGGAGAGAGTCAAGCAGCTGTTCCCCTCTTTTGCGGAGATGGGATTGGGTAAGACCGGCCTCGAAGAGCATGTCATCGAGGTGGAAGATGAAAAAATACCCATAAAGCAAAGGCACTACCCGATCTCACCCGCAATACAAAAGCTCTTGTATGACGAGTTGGACCGAATGCTCTCTCTGGGGGTCATTGAGGAGAGCAATAGCGCGTGGAGCTCTCCAGTAGTGCTGGTGAGGAAACCCGGCAAAAATAGATTGTGCCTGGACTCGAGAAAAGTGAACTCGGTCACCAAAAAAGACGCATACCCCCTTCCCCATATAGAAGGACTTCTTAGTAGGCTTCAAAACACTCGCTTTATTTCCAGCATCGACCTCAAAGACGCGTTCTGGCAGATTCCTCTGGAGTCCAGATCAAGGGAGAAGACAGCCTCCACAGTCCCTGGGCGACCATTGTAACAGTTTACGGTGATGCCGTTTGGCTTGTGCAATGCCGCTCAGAGAATGTGTCGGCTGATGGACAAGGCCATACCCGCTCGTTTGAGGGAGTATGTCTTTGTCTATCTCGATGACCTCTTGGTCTGCTCCCCGGATTTAGAATCACATGTCAGGACGCTCGAGGAGGTCGCAAGGTGTCTTAAAGAGGCAGGGCTGTCTATAAATGTGCAAAAGAGCAAGTTTTGCTATAAAGAAATTAAATACTTAGGATACATTGTCGGCGATGGATGTTTGCGGACCGACCCTGACAAGGTATCGGCGGTCGAGGACTTTCCGGTTCCCAAGACCCCCAAGCAGCTCCGTCGGTTTCTAGGGATGACGGGGTGGTACAGACGGTTTATACCAAATTTCGCAGCGTTGGCTGCCACAATGACCGACTGCCTGAAGAAAGGACAGACATTCAGTATGACAAAAGATGCGCTAAACGCGTTTGCAAAACTCAAGGCGACTTTGGTGTCAGCACCTATTTTGACGAATCCGGACTTTACGAAAGGACTCTACGTACAATGTGACGCCTCAACATCGGGTGTAGGGAGTGTGCTCTTCCAAATGGATGCGGAAAACAACGAGGGGCCGATAGCATTCATGTCCGAAAAGCTTAATTCCGCACAGCGGAATTATAGCGTAACGGAACTTGAGTGCTATGCGGCCGTTCTCTCCGTTAAGAAGTTCAGGGCCTATGTGGAGGGATTACCTTCCCATTACAGACCACGCGAGTTTGAAGACCCAGAAAGATTTGTCCGGTCGTTTAGCTAGATGGAGCCTTAAGCTACAAGGATTTGACTTTCAAATCGAGCATAGGAAAGGTACCCAAAATGTAGTCCCTGATACTCTTTCCCGCGTTCATATGGAGGAGCTCCTTCCCGAAAGCGAGATACTACAGGTGGACCTCAACTCTCCATACTTTGCGTCAGAAGAGTATGAGGAGCTGAGGAAAACCGTCGACTGCAATCAAGACCGACTACCTGACATATGCGTTTCAGACGGATTCGTCTACAAAAGAACAAACATACGGACTGGGGACGCAATACAGGATGACAGGGCATGGAAGCTCTGGATACCGAGGGAGTTGCGCGGGAGCCTTGTGGAATCCGCACACAACCACCCATCTGCGGGGCATGGTGGTATACACAAAACGCTAGCCAAGTTAAGGCAGTTGTATTTCTGGCCAGGTATGGCCTCAGAAGTCCAAAATTGGGTTAAGTCCTGTGATATTTGCAAGTGCAATAAACCTCTAAATGTGATATCCAGATCGCCGATGGGACAACAAACAATCACCGAGCGACCTTTCCAAAGACTTTACATCGACTTTTTAGGACCTTATACAAGAACAAAGAACGGGCACACGTATATATTTATAGTTTTGGACCACTTCAGCAAATTTGTGTTCTTGAAACTAATTAGGAAAGCAACGGCGGCGGAGGTGGTAAAACATCTAGAAGAGTCAGTGTTTCATGTCTTTGGTGTCCCAGAGTATGTCCATTCAGACAATGGCAAGTAGTTTGTTTCGGAATTGTTTGCCGGCTTCTTGACAAAGTACGGGATCAGACATGTGCGCACCGCGTTCTACTCTCCTCAGGATAATGCTTCAGAAAGGGTTAACCGTTCCGTATTAGCCAAAATAAGGTCATACCTTAAAGACGACCAGAGAAACTGGGACCAGCATATAAGCGACGCAGCGTTTTCACTGAGGAGCGTGGTTCACGAGGCGACCATGTTTGAACCCTACTACGCGGTGTTCGGCACCCATATGGTTCAGCACGCAAGTGCCTACGAAACACTTAGAAAGATAGACAAGATCAAAGACATGGACACTGTGTTAACAAATACCAATGACAAACTAGAGCTTATTAGAACCAAAATATTCAATAACCTAGGGCTTGCCCACCAAAAGGCAGCAAAAATATACAATACACGAAGCAGGAGTGTGAGATACAACGAAGGACAGATAATATATAGAAGAAACTTTAAGCAAAGCAGTCTAATAGACAAGTACAATGCTAAATTAGGTCCTAAATTCATCAAGTGCATAGTGCTAAGGTCCTTAGGCAGTGCACTATACGAGATTGGAAATCTCAACGGGGAAAGATAGGTGTTTACCACGCCAAGGATCTCCATGCATAGTTAGTGTACCTTCCTGACGCACTCTCGCTTGCCGTTGCTTTATTAGCTGTGATATTTACCAAATGTTAGGCCCTGTATGTTATTTAGTTAGAGATTATTTATTTATTTATTCAGCTTAGCCATGTCATTTATTTAGTTATTTATTATTTCCATAGTTTATTTATTTATTTATAACAGAGTCTATTTATTTATTTATATGTTATTCATTCCATCGTGTAGTCCAGAGTTTATTTATTTATTTATAAGTATATTTATCAACACTTAGCTTCATCTGTGATATTAGCGTTAACCATTCACAAAACAAAATTTCTAAACTAGCTGAGTAGGCATAAGTCAGATAAAAAAACACAGCGTAAATAAACAAATCAGCTGGTACCAAACATTGCCAAGTAACAGGGTATATGGCTGGCCAGTGGGCACGGCTCCAATAACAACAATAGATTACCGCAAAGAGATGGACGCAACGGAAACACATCAAAACAAAAAATAAAACAAGACACAATCAGTATTAGCCACCTTTTATGAAGTTTAACTTTATTTGATAACGGACACGCACTTTTTACACTTGTCGACGCATAATTTGCCCGGCTAATTGAGGACAGGATATCCCAGGGCGCAGGCCCTTGCCACACGTACAAGTCCAGTCAACCTAGTTTCAAATTCAGCAGGGTCGAGCTTGCTAAGATAGTCCCTGTTGGTGGGAATATAAATAATCCCAGGATGACCCCTCTTCTTACGAGGTCGTTAACCTCACGTTAACCTCACGGGGCATACCTAAAAGAAAAAAAAAGAAAAATATTTGTTTACAAAAAAACAGAAAAGAAGAAGAAAAAAAAACAACAGGTTACAGCTAGGAGTTTGCCCCTTGGACACTATGCAAGTGCACTAAGTAGCAAACTCCGAGGATAAAGCAATACGTAGGTGCTCACCACTGGAATCAATTAGAAACTTGAAGAAATATTATTATTTAAAGCCATTTCTACTTACCAAAGTCAAATTCGTTGTCCTTATGTACGTCCATTAGGTACTCCATCCCACTTGTTCTGTTGCAGTCTGTCATAAATCTCTATGCATGCGTTTTTTTTTTTGTTATTGTTTCAATTTCCAGCAAAGATCAGTTGGCTGCCTGCATTGACTGCCTTACCGACGAGTTGTCGATACACTTGACATTGAAATCAATTTTCGATAGCTCGTTATCAAATTACTTGTAATATTATTCGTTCTTAGGGTTAATTTAGTTGTATATTTAGGTTTAGTTTATAATTTGTAGTTAGTATTAGGTATCTGACGCATTTCAATTTTCAACTCAATTTATCGATAACCAACTAAGAGTTAAAGTCAAGCTCCACCCACTTGAGAGAAGCGAAAGCAGAGAGTGTAATAGAAGATAAAAGTGTCAGGACAGTAACACTTAGAAATAGTAGGTACTGATAGCTGGCAATGCAAAAGAATAGGAAAAGACTACCCAAAAGAGCAACGACCGACTAACTGACCGGCCCTCATAGTCATTTTTCAAATTGATAAGCCATAGTGCGTTGCGTAATCGCGATAGCAAATTTGTTCATGACAATAGACACAGTGGTGCGCGAAGAAATTGTGCAGCAATTTTATATGTTCCTTTTTTTTTTGAGAATTCCTGTTAAGGTGAGTCTTTTGGTTAAAAATTGGAAACAATATTTACCTATATAAAACTAAAAGAAAATTAAAATCGTAGGCCAGTCTAAAAGGGTAAAGGTGGATGCTAAGGCAAAAGGGTAAAAGCTTATTAGAAAAAGTGCACTGCAGAGGTATCTATGTAATTGCGACATTTTCTTAGTTATTCAACCGGTAGTAATTTCATGTCACCCATAGATAGATACAATTTCATTGTTATCCAACCGCGCAGTGGACGGGTCTCTGGCCTCTGCACTTCAAGTGTCCTTGAACACTGCCCCTGCCGACCGACTTAAAATCGATTGCTAAGCAAGCAACGATTGTCCGCCACCAAAGTGGGTACTCCGCATCCACAGTCAATCAAAACCGCTCCAACCTAGAATTGGGTGCGACCGGCCTGCCGTTTCAGGAGAATCGCAAATACCACCCTCACACTGCCCATTAGCTCAAGGCTCGAAGAAAAAAAAATTAAACCATAACATCTACTCAACAGTACAAACAAACCAAAAACGATCTTTAACACGAACAAACACAAAACAAAAGAGACAGTGAAATAAAAGTGAAGTGAATACCGGAGTCTACCAAAGGACGATAATAGTAGACATTATACCTTAGAAAATTCCTAATCATTTGTACAGTAGTGCCACAAACAATTTGTTTTAGTTTTAGTTTTATTGCGATGTGAATTTTTTTTTTTTTATCTTAGAGTTAACGTAAGGCTGTAAGATCTGCTTTGCCGAGCCGAACTATCGTCGACGGAACTTCTTGTGCTGGCGCCAAGACAACGGGGGACGTGTAAAACGTGAGTAATTTTTTTGTTGAATTGAATTGAATTATTTAGTAAAGATAGATATAGTAGTATAACTAGTAATAAGAGCAGTTTTTTTTTTATATTTTTTTTTTGTATCCTTCCGATACTTATTTTCCTTTGTTTTTAACTTTTTTTTTTATTTCTTTTGGTTTTGGTTTTTTTAGTTTATTGATACTTCGTATAGGTGATAGGGTTTGTGAGATAATCGTGGCACATCTTTTTTATCTAAAATTATAGTTGTATTGGATATCTAAACATGTGCGTTTAATTTCCTTCGCTCTCGGTGTGTGGGTATTCTGGGAAGGCCGTCCTTCTATAGGTGAACGATGACAGGACTGGACGTTTACTAACCAGACGACAGGATGCGACAGTAAATCACTCTCGTGTTGTGTTAGTGAGTTTGTGACTGGAGGGGTTCATTAGGGGTTATTTTCATCGTGTTTGGCCAAGAAGATAGCCATGGAAGTGTCTTTATTTACATGGGGTGGGCTGGCCGATCCCTGCCACTAACATCGGGCATGTCTGGGCTTCATGGCGAACCACTATCCAGGGGGGACACTGGGAGGAGCAATGTTGCGGATAAGGTTTAAAGTAGTATAATTTTAAGTTAGATTAGGGATAGGTTATGGCCTAGTTTTACTTCTAGGTTAGAATAGATTTAGATTAGACTATAGTTAGGGTTAGCTTCGCGAGTTTCTTCCCGGTCTTCCCCAGGGGTGGTGGCAGAAGTTCTTGAGTCTTTCTTTTTCGCTTTTGATTTTTCTCTTCCTTTCCTTTCAATATTTATTAGAGTTCTTTTATGTCCGTCCGAGGTCCCCATAGAGTAGATCTCTTTTCCTTCCTTATTTGGTTTGATAAAATGGCATGGATAAATGTTTGTTGAGCAGGTGGCATATGGTGAGAGGGCAACAACAAACCCCGTCCGACGAGCTTTAGCCGAGCGACCAGCGAGCATGCCGCGCCCTCCTCACCTGTGCCGAAGTTGCCTCTGTGGCTCCACCCTGGCTCCTTGGGAACATGCAACATGAGAGTGAGCGATTGCTGTGAACCTGAAATTAGGATATCGTTTCGACTACTAGGTTAACAGACAGTGCTTAACATCGTCTAATAAAAAATGTACCATATTATAACCCCTATTAAAAAATGTAAATATAACATCAACATGTATAGAGTGTATGTATATGGAGGTCGACGTTATGAATGAATAAAAACACCTATCACATTTTGTGATGTAAGTCACGTACATATAGCAGCCAGCAATCTGTTTGCATTATGTATTATCAGGCCCAGCCAAAATGTACCTACCACACAAGCTGAGGAAAAAGTAAGACAAGTGCGAGTCGGACTCGGTCATGAAGGGTTCCGAAACAGCAAGTAACATAACATAAAAGTTCTTGTAGTTCGTTGTAACTTTGATCGATATTTTAGTTTTTTTTTTTTTTTGAGTTGATTGTATTAAAGGTAAATTGAGGTTTACGATTTATGACATTAAAAAAAAAAACTACTCGCTAGATCTCGTTCAAAAAATTTTCTTTTGAAATTTACATGGTAATGTACATCATATATTTTTTTTAGTTTTATCGTTCTCTTATTTTAGAATTTTAGGGGGGGGGGGGGGGGGGGGGGACCAACATTTTACCACTTTGGAAGTGTCTCTCGCGCAAACTATTCACTTTAGAAAAAAATGATATAAGAAACCTAAATATCATTTTTGAAGACCTATCCATAGATACTTACCCCACACGTATAGGTTTGATGAAATGGGGACCCCCAAAACTTACTGTTTTTTATTTTTTATTTTTGTGTAAAATCTTAATGTGGTTCACAGAATACATCTACTTACCAAGTTTCAACGGTATAACTCTTATAGTTTCGGAGAAAAGTGGCTGGGACATACGGACGGACAGACAGACAGACAGACATGACGAATCTAATAGGGTTCCGATTTTTGCCATTTTGGCTACGGAACCCTAAAAAGGGAGCAGGATTCAAAGGTTAGTGCTTGAATTTTACATCTTTGCTGTGGTTACATAGAAAATAGCTTCCTATCTGCAAAACGAAACCAAACTGGAATGGAAGAGGTATTAGGAAGACGGAGTCGAGTATGAAGCCAATGATGCGAATGAGTCATATGTCCTGAAGGCAGGTATATTTGTTTTATTTGATCTTTTTTTTTGATTTTTGATTAATGTTTGCATATTATTACGGAAGGATATATGAAAAAAGAAAAAAAAAATGCTGGCTTACCAGGATGTTTGCAAAAATAAGACCACTGTGTTTACTTATATTCAAGCAGCTTTGAGCAGCAAACAGACATCGAGATATTCTTTCGATAGCGATAAGATGAAAGTCCTTGATTCCTTACACGAGTGCGGGCTGATATAATAATCTCTGACACTGTAATCGTTCTCTAGTTCTGCCAAAATCCAGTGCAATATAGTGGCCTTCCAATTATGTTATCCATGTTATTGTTCTAAATATTGGGGATTACCTTTAATCAAAATTACAAGCCCCTGGCCCTGGGTATAGACATCCTACTTGAAAACATTGTTGGCGCCAGTTCTAGATTTCCTCTAACGAGGCCAATAAATGTCTCCATTTGCGTTACAAACAAAAGTCATCTGTAATAAATATTGACTTCCAAGAAGTCCTCTTCTTCCCACGCATAAATCACATGCAACTTAAAGCGTAGAGTCAATGTCCTTGTCTGTGATTGTTTCATACTAACAATTCTACCGACGTCCATACATCAACGAGGTATACGTGACGGTAAGGGGAGTCGGGCTGGAGGTAATGCTTGCGCTACGTGTAAAATATTTTTACAGTTTTCTAAAGAACATCTCCTGGTATATATTTTTATTATTTTTTTTATTTTTGTTGTTTCGCATCCTGTTTTTGTGCTGTTTGCTTGTTTGTGATTTCTCGGGGGAAAAACCTGAAGTGGAAAATAAAGCAATTGGTGCGCTTAGCTGAGCGCCCTGATAAGTCTCCTACATTGGGTGCACCCACGAACACGCACACACGTACACCCCGTACTATTATTTTGTTTGGGGTGTTGATATATATGGTAGAAGAGCTCTTCGCATACGTAATTAGAACATTCTGCAGGTGAATTCAAAAACGAATGGCATACCTATTCGAGAGTATTGGGGCGACCAGGTTGAGGTTATATATTTATTCCGATTCAGATGTTGATAAGAATGTAAATTGAAGGATTAGTGGGTGAATGCGGGATATTGTTTGAACCCGTCTCTAGGTTTATGGGAAAGTGTGGTGTTTTAATATGTTGAAAAAGGCAGATGTTAATAACTCTAAGGGTACGTAGATATTTATGTGAACAATTACTAGCCGCATTTTATTATGAACGTTATCTGATCCGGATTAGATCACGAAAATATAACAAAATTGATCATTATAAAATTGTATTTTTAAGTTGTGGCAAAAGCTGTTTTCAAAACACGAGATAAGACGTCAATGATGATACATAAGCACAAGAATAAAAAAATGTAATTAATTGCAAATGTAGGTACATGTATTTTATTCAATTAATTACTTATAGGGGTCGCCCCGTGGTCGAAATTCGACCAATTTATTCTATAAGTTCATTTTTGAAGGGGAAATATCGGAGCACTTAAAAATAGGCAATCGAAACCATTTCAGGCTTCCCTTAAATTGCGAATAAAAAGTGTCCAGTAATGCGGGCTGTCTTCTATTTTATATCACAGGTAGAAAAGGGTGCATAGAATAGATATGCAAAGTTTCATCCTTTTTCGCTTAAATTTACCAGCTGTAATTCATAATTTGTGGATAATTTTTGTATTGTGCACTTCTATTTATGTATTGTCCCCTACCCAAATATATATAGTGTTGGCATATTTATGTGACGTACCTATAACAGGAAAAATGGGTGGAAACACGTTATAGGCAACTCCGTATTAATATAAAGATGAGGACCTTGAGTTAGAAGCCATCGTTTTGCTTAAATTTCATATAAATCATAAACCGTTAGGCCGATTGGTACAATATGAATTTTATTAGATTAGTAATGTCGAACACTTTCGAAAATAGATTTTAGAAATTTTATCACTTTGCTTGCTGCGGTTTCAGAAATAACACGGTTTTAAGGGATTGGGATTTTGTTTTTTCAAATGGTTCTAACTTTCTAACGGTTGAACTATAAACGAAACGAATTTCACTACAAACAACCAAAAACGATTGTCTATCGAACTGCATTTCACGTTTTTCATTCTAGAAAAAGTGCGAATTAACTTCATGTAGGTGCAATGTTGTTGTTGTTGTAATTGCATGCAATTCGCTTAAATTAACCTGCTGTAATTCATAATTTGTGGATAATTTTTGTATTGTGCACTTCTATGTATTGTCTCCTACCAAAATATATATAACTAGCTGACCCGTGCTCGCCTTGCTTCGCCAGAGTTCCACTTCTCAAATTTAAAACAAAATAATTAGCGCTATACAAAAAGTAGCTTACCCGAAAAAAGAGAAGAAAAACTGCCAGTAAAACAATCCAAACAAATACCTTGGTAGGCTAACTTCTATTATTCCCTCTCAATCTCATTTACATTCCACTTGTAAGTTGTTACTTGTTACATTTTATTCCCCATCTCAATCCCATAACAACTCGCTCACTTACTACTCAAACACAAACATCCTCAAGTTCAAATTAAAAAAAGAGAAAAAAAAAACATGAAGCAAAAAAAACTGCAAATGCACAAACAGGTCTTAGCATGGACGTGAATCAGTATCACTAATAAGATCAGAATCACTATAGCGCATTTTAAAAATCACAATCACAATTAACAACTGAGTGTGACTCCCTCAATCTCAATTACATAGCTATCTCCCTCAATCCCATGCACCACATTCGCTCTACTACTCATTGTCATTATTCACTAATAATTTAAGAACGTGAGCAAAAAAAAAAAAAAAAACAACACAAAACCCAAAAGTTGCATAAAAAAAGAGAAGCACACGGCAGAAAATGTATAGAGAGAGAAACAGGTTTTGCCGCACACACACACAAAATTTCCTCCACTCAACGCTGGAAAAATCCAACGATCTAGCTTCAATCGAACATTTTGATTTTTTCAATTGTATTAAATTTATAGTTTATTGCTTATTGTTCGACTTCAGGATAACGTACAAAGATGATTTATATCTTAAAATCTTTGTACATTATTGAACTTTGTATTAAAAAAAATCCCATTTCATTTGGATGAGTGATTCCGAAGCTAGGAGCTAGAAGGCATCCGAGAATTACAACTTTTCTTAGATATCAGCTTAGATTTCCACTTCCGGACAGCGAATAATGGTAAAACATATCCTATGTTCAAATCTGAACAATTTCCTATGCAACTGTGTAAACCGAAATCAAATTCGTGCAGTACTTTTTGAATCTATTCCTGTCTCACAGATTACAGCCGGAAAAAAAGCTACAGTTTTATTATAGTAAGGATATAGTGTTGGCACATTTATGTGACGTATACCTAATAGGAAAAATGGGTGGAAATACGTTATAGGCAACTCCGTATCTATATATATAAAAAGAAAACCTTAAAATTGTGTTCGTTAGTCGTCGATTCACGCCTTAACGCATTTATCGATTTGAACCAAACTTTCACACATATTTGCTATTGGTCTGTATATCATTTGTGTGAAGTTTTGTCGCGAAAACAAAACTTTGAGGGGATGAAAAAGGCTATGAAAGTTTGTATGGGGAAATGCACTTTGTAACAACAAAAAAAATGGATAGAAATCGAGTAGTGACATTTCAAATACAAAAAAAAAAAAAAATATTTTAAAAGCAATTGTTGTTGTCAATGATTTCAATTATTTTCCGAGCAAATTGTTATTGTGAACAATTTTGAATTTTTTTTAAAATATAGGTACCTACCTAATTAGTTTGTTCTTTTAAATTATGTTTACTATGTTACATTAAGTCACATCTTAAAGTGGAGTAGATACTTTGATATTATTTTGTTTGATGGTGTTTGAATCCATTATTTTCAGGATCCTTGCATTAGTACAAGTGAGTAAGTTGAAATGTAGGGGTGATTGAGATGACGTGGACAATGATGTTGTTCATCAGCGTTTTGAGTTTTCACGTAGGGGTATATTGATACTCTGCTCATTCGTGAGTAGGGTTATGGCACCTGCAACAACATTAACCAATTTTTTGACACTTGCCGAAGCCACGAGTTTGCACGAACACTTTCTTATTGCGAAATGCCCCGATATTGGAATGCGTCGTCGAAGAAGTTCAAGCGGCTGAAACAAGGTGAAGTAGTTCCCGCATTTCGTGGTGTTTATGCAAGTGATGCAATTGGTAGAATTAACACAGTTCACCCTTTTCTTGCTTCTATTTGAGAATGAATGTTTGTGGCCCTACTTCGTTTGAAGCGCTGCGGACTGGTGACGGTGTGTTGTGTGCTATGGCCGACGATATTTTGCATCGAATTCGCACTGTGACATCGGATAATGAACTGATCGATCGGATAATCATCTGATGTGAGATGAAAAGCGCAACAAAGCTTTGATTTTGATCGAGGATATGTGTCTGCTCATGAGTGGCAATTTTTGGTTTAAAATAATGACACAAAGATATTTTCAGGAAATCTAGATGGTTTGGCCTTCATCAAGATTATATGGCCTTTTATAGTGATTTGACGTCTCAAGATGTCGTTCGAGAAGTTAAAAACTACGAGTTGGAAGATTTTGACAATACAACAACACTCGAAATTTATAATGAGGCATTAGTTATAATTGAAGATATGTGCTTAGCAATTGCAAATAAAACACTGTCACAATTAGGTTTGCCAGCTCCTAATTGACCATTGCATGACGTATTTAATCAAGAAATGCAACGTGAACAACAATACGATATAAATGAACTGAACACATTTATAAATTTGAATCTGCCGAAATTGAACCGAGAACAAGGAAATGTATATGATATACAATAATTCAAGCTATACAAAACGAAAGCGGAGGAATGTTTTTTTATACGCGCCAGGTGGTACCGGAAAAACGTTTTTGATTTCCATGCTACTAGCTACTATAAGATCACCGAAGAATATAGCATTAGCACTTGCATCGTCTGGAATAGCTGCTCCATTGGATGGTGGTCGTACAGCGCACTCCGCACTTAAATTACCTACCATTGAATATGCAAATTAATGAAAATCCAACGTGTAATATTTCTAAAAATTCTGGAATGGGAAGAGTTTTGCAACAATGCAAATTAATAGTATGGGATGAATGTACAATGTCACATAAGAGATCGGTGGAAGCTTTGGATAGGCCTTTGAAAGATTTACGTAATAATCAAGATATATTTGGTGGCGTTTTAATATTATTGGTTGGTGATTTCCGTCAAACACTGTCAGTGATACCCCGTGCAACTCCAGCAGATGAATTAAAGGCATATTTAAAGTCATAAAATTTATGGAGAAATGTACAAACACTCACTTTAACAACAAATGTGAGAGTACAAATACAAAATGACTCATCGGCTGAAGAATTTTCTTGGCAAATACTGTCGATAGGAAATGGACAAACTCCTATTGGATTAATCACTTTGTCAGATAATTTTTGTAATTTCGCACAAACAAAACAACAATTGGTTTCAAGTGTTTTTCCAAACATTGCGCAAAATTATAAAAATAACAATTGGTTAGCTGAAAGAGAAATATTGGCTGACAAAAATAAGGACGTCGGCCAATTGAATGCGGATATTTTAACTGATGTGCCTGGTGAGATTGTAACGTAGCAATCAGTAGACACGGTCACAAATCAAGATGACGCTGTCAATTATCCGACGGAACTTCTGAATTCGTTGGATTTACCTGGATTGCCGCCTCATCGTATACAGTTGAAAGTTGGTGCACCAATTATTCTTCCTCGGAATATAAATCAGCCTCGATTGTGCAACGGAACAAGATTAGCAGTTAGAAAGGTTATGAGCAATCTTATTGAAGCAACGGTTTAAAAGGAAAATTTAAAGGTGAAGATGTATTGATTCCGCGTATTCCAATGATTCCACCAGATTTAACTTTTGAATTCAAAAGATTGCAATTTCCGACACGTCTTGCGTTCGCTATGACAGTAAATAAGGCGCAAGGACAATCGTTGGAATTGTGTGGAATCAACCTAGAGTATCCATGCTTCTCCCACGGACAATTATATGTATCATGTTCACGTGTAGGAAAGCCATCAGTTCTGTTTATTTATACTACCTACTACTCAGTGCAAAACATAAAATGTAGTTTATGAAAAGGATCTGCGATAGTTAATAAAATACATACTTTAAATAAAAATAATAGTGATTAAGTTGTCCACAACATTTTTGTTTTTTATTTTTGACGAAACATTTTTTTTTTAGTTTTTTAGATTTTGCATCAAAAATTATGTTTAACACCAAATCTTCACGGAACCACGATCCATTCCCGAGTTATGAGTGCACATACGGACGTCAGTCTCTTTTACATATAGCCGTACCCACCATACCAAAATAGTATCCTCTTTTTCAAACTGTAACCAACCATACACAGCCCCGAAATTTCATTGAAATCGGTTAAGTAGCTTAAGAGATTGAACACAGCGCCACCTATCGTGCCCAAAATAGTCATATCTTTCAAACTGTAACCAACCAAACACAGCCACAAAATTCCATTGAAATTGGTTGAGTGGTTTAGGAGATCGACAACAGCGCGACAAATATATTTTTTTTTGCACCGTTTTTGTAAACAAATTACACAAACATACGTTTACCATTTGCAACCAAACTTCACAAAAATCATATAAAGATCAATACTAAAGATGTATGGAAGTTTGGTTAAAATGGGTAAATGCGTTAAGACGTGTATTGGCGACAAACGAACACAATTTTAAGGCTCAATTTTTATATATATAGATTTGGGCGGAACGAAGTTCGCCGGGTCAGCTAGTTAATATATAGATTCTGAGATCAATTTCTTAATTTAAAGTTCCTTTTTCAAAATGATGATAAAAGAAACGAAAATAGAACATCCGGTCTTTTCAATTTCCGAAGAGAAAAGCACAGATTCATCACGTCCAGTTTTTTGTAAACGAAAAAATTACTTAAAAGACTTACGATTTATCTGCGGCTCTATCCCTTGCTTACCGTTCTTTATTTTTAGGCGCTTTTTTATTATGCACGTATGATGGTCATAATAAACAACCAACGCCTTTTGTTTACGGAAATTGTTATCTCAGTTTGACATTTCACTTGTAGTATCGGGGGTTTAACCATTTCAAATTTGCATACTTTTTCTATTAACGTTTTTTTTTTTAGAAACTAATTATTTAAGGTTTTATGTTCAAATATACAATGCAAAACATGAACAATATTTTACTAGTATTTTCGCAGTGCTTACGGTTTCTTAGTTAAAATGGTTAAAATGGCAAAATGTATTTTCGACTGTTGAACAATTTTTTTTATCGAAAAATCCCTTAGGGGCCTTTTTGGTTTTGTTCGTAATGCTGTATATCAGTTTAGGAAGAGAGAAAATTCCGGAAAATCGCCGTGCGGTCCTGATTTGGCATCCAATAATTCTTCCTATTAAATATTTATTTTGATTTTTCTACTCAAAAATGAATTAGAAAACTACGTACTACTACGTGTGTTTTTTTTTTGTGTTTTCAAAAAGTAGATTGATAAAATCGAGATAAAATTAATGTATTATACGTTGGTCAACAGTGATGGTTTGTTTTTGATTTCGTACATCGCTCCAACGGTTTCATTTCTTTTATACAGTTGATAAGGTTAAAATTAAAAGTACAAAGATTAAACGCGGACAAAATAGTTATTGAAAATCAAATTTCAGTGATTTTTGAAAATGTCAAGACGAATTCCCGGTTTCGTTCTTTGTAGTAGGCGCAATAAAATTGCCCTCGTCCAAAATCAGTCGGACTGTATTGTTGACATGCTATTCGGGTCTAACACAGAATCCGTTGCATTCGTAATTTTGCTACGAACCCCGAAAGAACTATCAAGGAATCCGTCGTAGAGTACATTTTTTGCTTTCGAAATTCGTAGAACGTGGTATATTCAGTGATACCACTTTCTACGAATTTCAAAATTCCCTTACGATGGAATCTGTCTTTCGGGGTTCGTAGCAAAATTCCGAATACGGCGGCATTGGCATTTGTTTTCTTGGTACAACCCCAAAGTAGTATACCGTAGGTCCACACCGGCTTTAGCACTTGCTTGTATAGAAGCAGTTTGTTTTCGGTACTGGGCTGCGGAAATGTTTTCCGAGTAACCTGTACATATCTCTATATTTGATATCGAGTTCTTTACATTTCATTTTCAGGTGCGAAATCCATTCCAGCTTTGCGTCGAGTGTCATTCCCAGGTATTTGGCCTCGTTTGCAGAGGGTATTCGGCCAAGTTTAGAAAAATTCCCAAGTCCAGTGGCGTAGCATGCGTTGGAGTCGCCCGGAGCAGAACCAATTCATGCCGGCCTGCAACAGCCATTAAAAATGCAATAACAGCAGCGTAGTCAACACAATCAGAAAATCCCACTTCATTTTCACCCCCACACACGTCTATTGGGATATTCAGTTTATAACTTCTTATGCAAATTCAGAAACAAATCTCTGAAATCTTAAATATACTTGTACATATATGTAAGGATATCGATCTATCACGAACGTTATTTGCAACCATTGACAAATTAAATTAGCGTCATTAATCTTTTCCAGTTGAAACATCTTGTAAAGTGTAAGAGCTTATAAAATAGTACAATAGGCGCTTACTTGACGAAATTGCTTGAAGCTAAAAAAACTGAAATTTATAAAAACTCGCATTGATATTTTTTTTTTATATAATATACGTACCTATACCTAGTAGCTACTGCCATATCGAATGAATAATCGGTTGCTTCTGAACTTTTTATCAACCTACCTAATTGACTAATCCAAACAATTGCTGAAGGAGAAAGTTTCGTGCGACACAGTCGTGCACTTTATTGCCTGTGCCTGTGTACATGTGTTTCTGTGTTATTTCTAATTAGAATGTTTGTTTATGTTTGCAAACTTCACTTCGGTTGAGCAATATAAAATACAATAGAAAAGTATACCTGCAATGTTAGCATGCATCTGCATAGTGGAGAGCAGAGAGATTAGTTGAGACAAATTGTATAAGATACCTGTAATACCAACAAAAATTCAACCGCAATACTCGCCATGCTAGGAATGCCCATCAGTTTACCATCCAGCCTATCTTCGGATGTACTACGAAATACAGAGACTCTTTCATAAGCCGTACAACGCAAATGTGGAATGCCTTGCCCAGCTATGTCTTTCCTCCCCAATGCAATATACAGACATTTAAGACCAATGTGCATCGGTATCTCCTATCTCCTCTATCCAAATTTCCTTAATGCCCGCGCTGTGTAAATTACATAACACTATAAGAGTAGTCACAACTCACAACCCCTTTAGCGCGTGTTAATTATAAAAAACTGGTGCGACTGTATCCAACAGTCCCGAAAAATGTGTATGTGTAAACACCGTGCGTGCGGTATGTTTGTGGCTTGATACGCGTCATTGAGAAAAGAGGGAATTGTATTCTGGATATATTATGAAATAACAATAATTTATTCTTTCTGTGCTGCGTTTCGGTAGAATAGATACAATCGGATTGTGGTAGCTAAAGTAAGATATGTACATTCGAGACTGTAATCTCTCTAGATTACGCTGGAAGACAGCATCGATGGTTGTTCCATATCGTTCATCATTGAACCTTCAACCGAACCGAACGTTTTTCTTTTGCTCCCACTTCGCGAGTTTAAATAAATTTATTTATTTGCATAATTGCAATTTTTCCCTGTGCATTTCGATCGCGAAATATTAATCGACCCAATTAAGACACCTATTTCTTGGTCATCGCCTTTACCTAATTAAACGAACTGACCCGCCTCACGTTAAATATGTCAAAACAGTGCGGTAATTCTGATTGTGTGCTTTCATCGCAAGACCTTAGTGCTGACTGGGTGAAATGTAATGGTTTATGCGGTAAATCATTTCATGCTCTCTGCATCGGATTAAGCAAGCGCTCAATTACATACCTTAGTGACTATAACAACAATTTCCTCTTTTTCTGCGATGAGTGCAAGGGCATCTCCCTTTCGCATGTTATGCTCGCGATAAAATGTGTTAGTGACACCGTTAACGACAATTCCTCCGATTGTAAAATGCTTTACAAACAAATCGTGACCCAACTCGCAAAATATGACGATCTACTTAAGTGTGTAGAGGAAATATCTTCCAGCATAGATCTTTCCACCACTTTCTGTAAGACAAAGTTTAAAAACATAGACAAGCAGCTGGCAAGTCTTAGTGATCTAACTAAAAAGTCGCCAGCTGAATTTGAATCTAAAATTTTGAACCTAAAAAGTGATATTAAATCGGATATAAACTCACTTCTGAACCCGCATTTAATAAGGATCGATGATCATCTCAATTCATTTCGCTCTTACCTGGATACATATTTACAAAGCACATCAAAACCAACTGCTGCACCTCATCAACTCGTCGATCCACTGTTGTTTGATATAATAAGCAAAATCAGCGATATAAGTAACGATGTCGCTGCTTTCCGCGTAGTTATGGGTGATATAGATGAGAATGTTAGACTGACCTCAAACAAGATTGATTTCATACCAGAGCTCATTCAACCACAAACAAGCTCGGTATACAATACATCAATACTTGCGGAAATCCATGAATCCACAGATTACCAAACTTCAATCATTCCTCAACCACCAACATCGACCACTACAGCAACAACAACAACCACTACCACAATAGCATCACCCATAACATCATCAGCAGTGGTTATACCATTACCGCCCATTTCGCCAGCTACTCAAAATGGTAACTCTTCTACCGTCCCTACACTCCAAGCTGATTCAACGCCAACTCCTCCCGTCGCTGCCCCACGTAAGCTTATCAAGCATTTTGGAACTACGTGGTCACCTTCGGAATGGCAACAGAGAGTTAATAAACTACGTGAAGAGAATCAGAAGACTATTCCCTTCTTCATCAAAGGCGCTCCCCAGCATGCTGATGTTTCTTGGATATCGGAGTTCTTCAATAAGAAATTTGGTATAACCATTAGCCAATGTAAAATGTTTCTACCATCTCACCACAAAGGCATGCGGAACTTCAAATTTGACATCCCGATCAAATATGAATGGTTATTTCAAAGTTCTGCCGGTAAAAACCTCAAGCTTGGCAATATGATTATATCTAGATGGACGGACAAACCTACCAAAAATAAAAACAAAAATAAGTCTAGAAGTAAGTTACCAACACCCGTTTCAAATTCCCTTCCCAAATCCGACTCTAACTGGAGCCTCAAAACCAACATATTCCCCAACTTTGCTCCTCCAACTCATATTCCCAATGAGCCTCCTTCGGCTTCTTCAAATCCGACGCCCAAACCTAAACGAGTATCCTTCAATCTAACCGAAACCCCTCTCACTCCCTCCTCTCAAAATTCCCCGCAATCTTTAACCACTAATTTCCCCAATTTCGACCTTCAAACTGGAGCTAAGTACCCTAATTTCATTAGGTCCCATATTCTAAATCCTTCATCTGATCAGATGTCTAAGGTCCCATCTTCATCACATATTTTTGACCCCGTTCTGCCTCCCACAGTTAAACTAACACAACAAACTAGTGATACTACAGAATGTCGCTATGCACTTTCTAGGCTAAGAGAAAAAAAAACATACGAGAATATACGACTCCTTCTAGCATATCTACACGACAAATCCGACTCAGTCTGCTATGAGGGAAAAACGAAAACAAGCGTCATGGTCTCCATTCAACAGGAAGGGCTCCCTACTGATCTAAATACTCTCAGGAACATATATATCAGGTTCCACGAGATTTTTAATATGTCTCCCAAAAAAGTCTCGGATGACCTTGCAGCTTTTGGTAACTATGTTCACTCCAAAAGGATTTCACATCTTCAACGGAGCAGAGTTGACCACAACAAATTTTTTCGTCCCTAATATGCCAAAAAAACCAATGCTTCAAATACCCACTCCCAAAAATATTCCTCTTACCTTCTACTATCAGAACGTAAGGGGACTACGATCTAAAACTAGTGCTGTTTTGCGCCAATCTCATGCTCTCCCTTTCGATATCTACGCTCTGACTGAAACCAACCTAATTCCCGATATAAAGAACCAAGAATTATTCCCCCCTACATTTAGCGTTTTTCGAGACGACGATCCTACCCACCCAAAGGATAACTCTCCTTGCCGAGGCGTGCTACTGGCCATACACAACGACTTCGACTCTACCCTTATTTCCATTTCTTCTTCTCCTACATAAGCTTGACTTTGTTTCGATAAAAATAGTACTCCCCCGCAGATCGCTGTACCTTATGTGTTTTTACATCCTACCAGCTCAACCTATTGAATCCTACCAACTCGCTATTAATGCGATTGATGAAATAATCGAGTTATCTGACTCCCATGACGACATCCTTGGCGACTTTAATCTGCCTCTGCTACAATGGGGCCCATCAGATGATGAATCATTTTTCATAGCTTCAAATCCCAAGTCAATAAAGGAATGCCTCTTCATAGATCACCTAACCGACTCAAGTCTATGCCAAGTTAGTGGTATTACAAACTTTATGGGTAGGCAATTAGACCTTATCTTCACCTCTGATCCCATTAACTCCTCTGTCTCACTTTCTCCTCTATTGCTGTCAACTATTGATAACTTACACCCCCCACTTCTTCTCTCTTTTTTTCATAACACTCCACCGCAGCCCACACCTTCTACAGCTCACCCTTCCTACGATTTTCATAAAGCCAACTTCCGCAAAATCAATGAATACCTCAGCAGAGCCTCTTTTGACTTTACCAATCTGTCTTTAAATGATGCCCTCTCCATGTTTTATAGAGAATTATTTAGCTCTATCTCTCTTTATGTCCCCATCACTCGCCCTAAAACATCTTCTACATCCCCGCCTTGGTATAATCGAAGACTTCGCTCATTACGCAACAAGCGTAATAAATTATGGGCTGTTTTCCTTCGCACTAACTCTTTTTCTGACTTTTCAAATTACCTCGGCTCATACCTTCAATTTACTCAGGTTTATAACTCTCTCTACCAGCGATATCTCCATAACGCGCAAGCCAACATTATTAATGACCCTAAATCTTTTTTCCGATTCGTTAACTATAAAAAAAAATCCGATGGTTACCCATCTTCCCTCTCTTACGAAAACATTTACTCAAGTGATCCACACACAATTGCTAACTTTTTTGCCACCTTTTTTAAACAATCTTTTGCCGACAACTCCTTCGTACCGGATCCCTCTTATTTTAAATACCTACAGAACTTCTCCATTGGTCCCTTTCTCTCTCAAACTTTTGAACCCTATTTAATTGAAAATAAATTACAAAACCTTAATGATGAATATTCACCTGGTCCTGACGGTCTTCCCGCCATTTTTCTTAAAAAATGATCCTTCAATCTCTCCATCCCGCTTTCAAACCTCTTTCAGCTGTCGCTTTCTCAGGGCGAATTCCCTCAGATATGGAAATCTTCCTTTATAACAGCAGTTCACAAAAAGGGATTAAAGAGCGAGGTTACTAACTATCGACCTATTGCTAAACTTGCACATATACCCAAACTCCTCGAAAGTATTTTGTACGAAGCCCTAAGCTTTCAGTGCAAGTCTTTAATTTCCCCTACCCAACACGGCTTTCTTAAAGGTAGGTCAACTACTACTAACCTCATCGAATTTGTGTCCTCTACACTCTCAGCCTTAGAAAGTGGTAAAGAAGTCGACGTCATTACAACCGACTTCAGTAAGGCCTTTGATAAAATATCCCATAAATTAATCCTTTTCAAATTGTCAGCACTTGGCTTTGAACCTATTTTGCTAAAGTGGTTAAATTCATACTTGGAAAATCGGTTTTACAGTGTTCGCTTCAGGTCCGTCCTATCGGCCCCTTTCCTGGCTACATCTGGCGTGCCCCAAGGCAGCCATCTTGGTCCCCTTCTTTTTATCCTAACCATTAACGACCTTGAAACTGTCATTCAGCACTCAGCACTTTCTCTCTATGCTGACGATACAAAATTTTTCAAATCCATTTCCTCACATCACGACTCCCGTCTCCTTCAAATAGATCTAGATAATTTTTCCACCTGGTGCCTCAAAAACTGCCTTGAACTCAATGTCACCAAATGCCAATCTATTACCTTCTCACGCAAGTGCAACAAGTCTCCTCCTCGAACTTACCTCCTCCACGGCCAAGCTATATCCATAGCCCAATCTATTCGTGACCTTGGTGTATTATGCGACAGGGAACTTAATTTCCGCTCGCATATTGATGAGATAATTCTTAAAGCCAACTCATCGCTTGGCTTCGTTAAAAGATGGTCCAAGGAATTCTCCAACCCGTACGTGACCAGATCTCTGTACGTCACATTTGTTCGCCCCCTGCTCGAGTACGCTAGCCAAGCATGGTCTCCCTTTCAACGTGTTCATATAGACAGAATTGAGAGTATCCAACGTCGTTTTCTTCGATTTGCGCTTCGGGGGCTTTCTTGGAATGATCCCTTAATCTTACCTCCATATCAAGACCGCCTCAAACTTATTAACCTCAATACCCTTGAGGAACGCAGAGACGTAGCAGACATTCTCTTTATCCACCGTCTACTCTCAGGCTCCATCGACTGTATGTCTCTTTACAACTCTATCTCCTTTAACACTAACCCTCGGAATCTTCGTTGTCCCCGTCTCTTCTATTTACCAATTCACCGAACCTCATATGGGTCAAACGAACCTATCTCCCGTATGCTGCGGAAGGTTAATTCAAACCATACTGTTTTTGACTTCAACCGCAGTAGTCCTTCCCTTAAAATTGACCTCCTTCACCATCCTTAGCTTTTAGTAGTAGATTTAAGTTAGTCTTAGTTTAATTGTAATAGCTTGTAAGTTAGTAGTTAAGCAATGTTATAGCTTGTAATAAGCCGAATAAATGGGGGCGTTTGCCCCCACCAAAATTAAAAAAATTAAAATTAAAAAAATTGTTGAAATTTTCCGGTTGGAGTTCATTTGAAGTCGCTCCAGTTTGGTTTGCGAGACGAGTTCTCCATTCACGCGAGCGTTCAGTACTCGTTTTCCCCAACCTTTTTTCCGACTTTCAGAGGTTTACTTGCACGTAAACGCGCCCTGTAATTTCGCACGTTCTGCATCTGGCTTTCCCATATCTGAAAATATTGTTATGCATCTTCAATGACGGCAAAACATTGCATTATTGACAGAAATATGGAATTGTACCAATTACTTATTTTCCTGTATTTTCTGCGTTTTACTATTGAAACGCATGTATTCAACAGTGAAATCGAACAGTGAAACAACGCGCACTTAGATGTTTACGTATCAATGCACTCCTAACATTATGCAGTGGAAAATACCCGTTTGCTGTTACACAGGAAATGAAAGTGTCATTGGTGCATTGCATATTGTAGGGGCGCTGGCCTACGACATTTTCGTTATGCGAGAAACAGATTAACACAGCAACAGCAATAGTAACTTTCACAACTTTTTAGAACCAATGTATTTTAATTACTTTGAACACATAAGCACAGCAACATCGACAGCGAAGTCAACGTTAAAGCTGTCAAAAATTCGCTGTTGCTGTTGCTGATGTTTACATATCAACAAACACTCCTAACATTATGAAGTGGAAAATCCCCGTTTGCTGTTACACAGGAAATGAACGTGTCATTGGAATTTCATTCGGCTTGCATTGCACATTGTAAGGTTCTGGTCTACGACATTTTTGTAAGTTGTTGTCCAGCTGTGATTTCTGCGTGCCTGGTAATTCACGAAAGATTTGGCACTGAATTTCCTCGAGATGTCCGTCACAGGGAAGAAATGTGTGTGACCATCATATATGAAAAACATGCTTTATTTCACATCAACAAAAAGCTGAAATGAATATGCCCCAGCTAAATGTATGCAATGATAAAAAATTTTACAATGATAAAACCAAGTGACGCATTTCCGCTACACATTTCTGTCCCCGCAAGTTAAATGTGTGGAATTACTACACCAGATTCCAATAACGCGCGCTTAGATGTTTACACATCAAACATTTTAAGTTAACGGGACTTTTTGAGCTAGTCTTGTTTCTTGTATGCTTTCATTTTAATATGCATTTTTTTGTAACATTATAGCCTCAACTAACTTTCTTACTCATTGTATGCGAGAGTTGAGCAGCGTGATCATCGAACGGAAAGCTATCGGGAGTGATAAACGGTTTATTTCTTGTGTTTAAGATCTGTTTAATAGTTTAAATGTGTAGAAAAACATCTTTAAATGCAACGGAAATTGCTTAACTAGAGGCTCTTTAATCGCGCTGAGTTAACACGATCGGTTTCTAAGATCGATTCCAATGGTCGATTTCCAAAATTGATTTCCACGATCGACGCCGGAGAGTTTCAGTGTCCAACAGAAGACACTCGACCCAAGCCACATGTGCGCATTACGAAAGGACGAGACCCGATCCAAGCCACTTGTACGCAGGACTAATTGTGACGATAAACAATCTGCTTCAGATAATTTACGATCACCAACTCGACACCGTCACCAGCGCAACCAGTTACCAACCCAAAAAACATGGGCCACTCAACACAATATTAATAGACAACACAGTCACCAGGAGTGCAGTTCAATCCTCAGCCGACAACGAGCAGGACAAGCTAGGCTTTAAGTTAATCGAATAACCATAAGAAAAGTAATTAAGACTGCCGGAAACCTGAAGCGCCTGAAACTAAAAAAAAAGAACCACCACTTAACAAAGCGCGAAAACAACAGCGGCTTAGTTTTGTAGGCTCTTACATGGCTTCGCACACTGATGGCAGCAGTCACTCAAACGATTGGCGGAAAGTGATATTTTCTGATGAAAAGAAGAAACTATAACTACCATGACACATTTTACCACTTTGGAATTGTCTCTCCCGCAAACTATTCAGTTTAGAAAAAAATTATATTAGAAACCTAAATATCATTTTTGAAGACCTATCCATAAATACCTTACACGTATGGGTTTATGAAAACAAAATTTTGAGTTTCAGTTTTAAGTATGGGGAACCCCAATTTTTTTTTTTTTTTTTTCTATTTTTGTGTAAAATCTTAATGCGGTTCACAGAATACATCTACGTACCAAGTTTCAACAGTATAGGTCTTAAAATTTCGGAAAAAAGTGGCTGTAGTGTCTGCAGACAGACAGACATGACGAATCTATAAGGGTTCCGTTCTTTGCCATTTGGCTACGGAACCCTAAAAAAGCATTTTAATGAATCAAAACGAAATAATCTCAGAAAATTCCGTTAGCTTTTCGAAACAATTTTTTCTTGTTATTGAAGGTGAAAATCTCGAAAGACTTAATAGGGTTAGAAACCCAGAGTAGTAGTTTTCGAAAATATTTGAAACTTTTCTTAGTCGAAAGAACTCAGTCCTACCTTTCAACCCAATATATATATAGTTGGCGCAACAGGTCCGTAGAGACCAAAGACCTAGCTTCTCACAACCATTCGTTTTATGTGAGTTTTTCATTTTTGGAACGAATGGAAGGGATCTACAATTTTATGCCGACTCCAAACGGCTAATTGAGAAGCTCTTTCAAGACAGTTATACTCTCGGATGTTTGTCAGACGTTCGCGAGAGGTGGCGCAGTGGAAAAAACCTTAAGTTGGAATTTGGGTTTTTGCGGGATTCGAACCTGGGAACCCTCGCTTAGTAGTCCAACACACTAACCACTAAGCCACTGCGCCTACCTTTTAACCCAATATACAATTACATAATTATGTACAGATCAAAAAGGTACAAAAAAAAGTTAATCTATACCTACTTATAATAAAACTGTAGGCAATTTTTTTGTTACCTAATGGCGTGAAAACTACTGCACAGATTTCGTTGAAACTTTTTTTGAAATGTTCCTTAAGATTTTGTGCAACACATAGGCTATTCCCTTTCATTGCCATGCCTATTTTTTTGGAGCGTTTTTAACCAAAATGTGTTTTTTTTTTTCTGACTTTACTGCCTTTAACTCGCCATTGCTCAAATAATTCTTTATCGATGCAAACAAAACAAAATACTTAGAAGAGCCAACACTTTTATAGTTATTTCAAGCCATCATTCAGTTTTCTATGTCATCTAGAAGCTGAGCTACAACCTAAAATCTAACACGAAAAAAATAAATTTATTTTCTCAAATCGAATATTATCAGCAGCCGCGATTCTTGATCGTTGTTCAGCTTGGGGGTGGCGCACATTGCACAAGCACGTTCATATGAAAAAAAAAAAAAAAAAAAACAGCAACAATGTGTTTCTGAGGAAATGCGCAGATGGCTGATGAGTCATCTTTGTTTTAGTGGTTGTTTTGATATTACCTACGTTGATACATACAGTAAGGAAGTGGAACTTTAGTACTTACGCTGTTGAATTTAATTTTATTAAATTGGTGTTTTAGGTAAATAGATTTGTTTGATTTATTGTTTCACATTGACAATGTTCACCGCTTTGTTTTAGCTAGACTGTTGATTTTAAACAAATATACCGTTGAGAAAACGATCAAATCTTTTTTATTGGAAATTACACAGTCTCACGCCGTGTACGAAGTTGCGGGCACAGCTAGTTAGAAATAAGTTAGCTATGTGTGATGCTATTCATATGTTACGAACTGTACTAACTGAACCCCGCCGGCTTCGCCAGGCATTAATAGAATTTAAGTGTTTTTTTTAATTTCTTCTTAAATTTCAATTGATTACTGTAATTACGAAATTTAGAAAAAATCAACTAAATTTATTGAAATTACGGGCGACAGAGGGAAACATACACTTTTTGCCACTTTGTTTTTATAAAGATGTGTTTGCATTATCTGTTTTGATTTTAGAGTTTTCTTAATGGACACATAAAGTTGATATTTCTGCCTTCATCATGTATTTAAGAGAAGTAGTTTCCCCAATCTACCATCTGAAGTTGTCCATTACTTCTTGGTAGGTACAAATATTGATAACATCTACATAATTCGGACCACTGACAATGTGTCCTTAAGATGATGGATTGTAAAATCAGAACTAATGTCCTCGATTTTTCGCACAAAACAAAACACAAACTTTTTATCAATCGCCACTTTATAAAAATAATTTAAAAGATAAAGATAATACGAGTATGTAGCTATGAACAATCATTTTGACTAAAAATTACTAATAAATTCTAAGAACGTACACTTTAATGATAAACAATCTGGCAGTGAGGTAAATAAGTAGCAAGACAGCTTGTAGTCATAGATGAACTCACATTTGCTGAAACTGAAAAATCAAAAGCAATTATATTTTTTATTTCTGTGAAAAGAAAAAAATTATCGAAAAACAGCACCTATTGTACATAAGAATAGTACATTTGAAAGTACATAACACTCCGAAGGGTCTTTTCAACTCCGGCTTTTGTCCAGGTACCATGTTCTTGTTATATCCATCGTATCGTCTCCAACAATGATTCGCTTCTCCTATAGTTCGTTAAAAGGAAGATGTTGAAAAAAGAAGGTGCAAAGAGCAAAAGAAAAAAAAAACAACAACAACACACAGTCAAGCAAACAATAAAAAGTGATTGATTTCCGTTTTTACTTCTTATATGACCCGTATTGCCAGCACCACCCGCTCCGGATCGTCCTTGAGCACTTACACACCCGAATAGAAAGCAAAAACCTAGTAGTGTGAAAGTAAAAAGGAAAATCGTAGCACAACCACCGCACACTTTTCCCATTTCGATTCAACTTGGTTACAGTCATGTACTGAGATGGATTTCCAGCTTTGGGGCGGAATGAGATTTTTTTTTTTTTTTTTCTAATTGTCATCATGTACTGATGTACTGGTTGATGATGTGTCAGGGTCAGATCAGACGGCAACGACAACGACAGCGGGAGATGGTCCGCGGCTAGTGTTTTCGATTTACCCCAGTGCCATACTTTGCCAAGTCGACTATCCATAGGAATTGTTTACAAAAGCTTTTTGCAATGTTGACAGCGCAAATGGGTAAGTATGCGAGGGAGATCTATCAACACAAGATTTCTGATGAATTTGGTTAGCAAATAGAATCAAAGCAAAGCTTAAATGGCATGTTAAATCGGCTCGCGACATCAATTGATATGGCATTGATCTCATTGAGAATTATGTTTATCTCTCTGCGAGTCTAAACAGAATGCGATAGAAGATCTAGTTGTTGTTGATGAGATATAGGTGTTGGGAGCACATTGAAAACTGCTCTAAGTGTATACTAACCGGCGGGAGTATTTAAGCGGGGAAAATTTGTTTTCGTTTTAAACTTGAAATTGTTTTTCATAATAAAATAGAGATAGAAGGAACAGCCCCTAGCAAAGTGCATCCCCCCTCGCTTTGCCACGGTCAGTATTCTAAATAACATCCCGTAGATATTTGGTTTTTTTTTTTTTAAATAAATAAATTTTTATTTATTTTTCAAAAATTACTACCCAAAAGCCAATCTGTGTTCATATATATTTTTTTAAACTCAATACGGCAGTTTAAAATTCAAATTGCAACAGCCATTAAAAATGCATTAACGGCAACGCAAAACTTAGTTTTAGCAAATATTACCCACTTCTTCTTCTTTTTTTTAACCATTTTGAATATGCACCTTAAAATAATTCAAACCGCTCAATTCGTCGACATCAGGAACACGGCCATTACCGTCAGATTTGTGGCGAATTGTTGAGAATCATCGAAATCTGTCCAGGCTTTCTGGAGTTATAGGATTATATAGATACTAACATCACTTTCTTTTATATATAAATGTATTACATAATATATACCTATATATATATATATAGATATATAAATGTAAGGATATCGATCTATCACTATCACGAACAATACTTCCAATCATATACAACTTAAGTCAGCGTCATTAATATATTCCAGTCAAAAAGAAAATCATTCCCTAACCGATCAAAAATGAGAAACTCGTACTATAAAGCAGAGACAATACTAAGACCCCCAACACCCAACTTCGGCCGATTTCCCGTTACCTTGCCTACACGCAATACTTGTACGAAGTGTACACAATTTAGTGCTCTGGTATTGGTGCATATAAATTCGTATTGACAAATGTCACGAAACTTCAACACACCAACACCACAACTCACAATTCAACAATTTTAACTTTGGATGTAGAATTTATGTAAATAAAGTTACCTTTTATCCTGTAGAACGTCATTTCTCAGTTTCAAACATTGACCAAGAGAAAGCGCTTGTGTCGTTATGCCATCATTCTCCTTCACATAGAATGTTGACTGCAACACTGTCTTAAGTCAGTTGTGTATGCGGTTTTGTCATGGAAACATTGGTGAGTTTTCTTGAAAAGTGTCGTATTTAGTGTTGGAGTGGAGCTTATTTCAGAAAAGGTAAGTTCTTTGATCCCGATTTTTTTCTTGAATAATGTAGTGTTCTAAGTAGGACACGTCCTCGTTATTCGCTTGTTCACTGTTCAGTCGTTTTATTCTCCTTTATTCTAGTAATCTGTCAAACATATTATTCATATTCGACATGTTGGTCGTACTCATTTTTATAATAGTAAATCTTTTAACAAAGTTGAATATAAAATCTTCTTTGAGTTCGGATATCCCGACGTGGTTTAATTGCGGACAGAATGAGGAAATTGTTTTAAAGCTATTTATTAGCAAGTTACCTAGTGAACCAAAATTAATTCTCAATGCTAGGAACCCATCAAACTTAGCAGAAGCAAAAGCTATTCTTGTTGAAACTGACAATTTTTTAAGCAGTTTTATAACAATTACAATACACAAATAAAAACTCAGAACAATCTAAACTTTCCCATCAATAGCAATTTCATATATAGGCATTCTAATTCTAATCCACAAAACTTTAGACCCATAAATAGAAATGTACAACAGACAAATTCAGTAAATATTAACAGACAAGCTTATCCAAGGAATACAGAAAATTATCGAAGTTATCGGCCAGAATATTTTCAAAAGAATAGGGCACATAACTTCCAAAATATTACAAATGGCTCAGGTTATAATAATCCAAATAATTCAGTCCATATAAATAATAGAACTAACAACTCAGGGATCAGGCACAATACTCGGGGCTCAGAATCTTTTAGAAATAGAAATCAAAATATGGAAGTAGACCACATACAGACAGACAGCTCTCATGAAGGTCAGTTGCAAGAAAATATCCAAGCTTTTTAAAGCCTTTACAATCAAAAATCGAATTTTTCTAATTCACAGCTTATAACAAAAGAAGCTACAATACCACTAGTTTTTAGCAATCTTCCAACTCCATTTTCACAAGATGAGATTCATGTCATCAGTCAAAATGAAATTAATTTTGAAGAACCCGATATATATAATATAATACAAAGATTGAAGCTCGATAACCTTAATGGGGAAGAAATACAGTCGTTAACAGCAACTATTCGAAAGTTTAAAGAAGTATTTTACATAAAAGGGGAACATTTGTCATCTGTCATAAAATAAAGTCATAAAATTCCGACAAGAAACGATATTCCTATATTTTCAAAATCATATAGGTATCCTGAGGCACATAAAGTTGATAGACAAATAGCAGACATGCTTAGTTCTGGGATTATTGTAAAGTCAAACAGCCCATACAGTGCTCCAATTTGGGTTGTCCCAAAAAAGATAGATAACTCAGGCCAGCAAAAATGGCGCATTGTTGTCGATTATAGGAAATTGAATGACGCTACGATCGATGATAGGTTTCCAATCCCTAATATGGAGGATATATTTTCCAAATTAGGAAATGCCCAATACTTCTCAACCCTCGACTTGGCAAAAGGCTTTCACCAAATTCCTGTAAGTAAAGAAGACAGGCATAAAACAGCCTTTTCAACCACGAGCGGGCACTATGAGTTTACTCGAATGCCGTTCGGATTGAAAAATGCTCCAGCGTCTTTCCAAAGGATGATAAACGAAGTTCTATCCGATTTTGTTAATAAAATTTATGTAGTATATTTAGATGATATACTTATTTTCTCAACATCACTTCAGGAGCACATAGATTCTCTTAACAAAATCTTTAAAAGACTTCTCCAATATAATCTTAAGGTCCAAATCGACAAATGTAACTTTTTAAAGCATGAAACTGAGTATCTGGGACACATAATTTCCGAGGAAGGTATAAAGCCCAATCCTAATAAAATCGAATTGATTAAACAGATAAAAGTACCCCAGACCATAAAACAAATAAAATCGTTTTTAGGAGTCGCAGGATTTTATAGGAAATTCATTAAAGACTACTCAAAAGTAGTCCTCCCAATGACAAAATAACTTAAAAAAGGCATTAAAATAGACGTTAAAAACAAGGAGTACATAGAGTCTTTTAACAAGCTTAAAAAACTCTTATGTACCTGCCCAGTTTTGGCATATCCAAATTTTGACAACCTATTTACGCTCACAACCGATGCTAGCAATTTAGCTTTGGGAGCAGTCCTCTCTCAAAATAAACATCCCATTGCATTTGCTTCAAGGACTTTAAATCGCCATTAAATGCATTACAGGTCACAGCACGGTGGAAAAGGAGCTTCTCTCCATAGTATGGGCGACTAAGTATTTTAGACCATACTTGTTTGGGCGTAAATTCATAGTACAGACTGATCATCGACCGTTAGTGTGGTTGCATTCCTTGAAAGAACCAAATTCCAAGCTACAACGCTGAAAAATCAAACTGAATGAATATGACTTTGATATCGAATACATTAAAGGAAAAGAAAACACTGTAGCCGATTTCTTAAGTCGTTTAGAAACCAATTATGTCGAAAATGATGATATTAGATCTGATTTGGCAACAATGCACAGTGGTATTGAAAATCAAAACGACCATATTTTTATTACAGAAACCCCATCAAATGTCTACAAAAACCAGATTCTATTAGAGAAAAGCTACGCAAACAAAAAAACCAAAAAAATTTTATATAAAAAGAAAAGGAGGACAATTATAACAGTGAAAAACTATGATGAGGAGTTTGTTTTAAGGGTCCTTAAAGAAATGTTTCCAATAAAGGGAACAGTTGGAGTATATTGCGATCATGATCGTACGTTTATAGAGTTCCAAAAAACAGTAGTGAAGTTTTTTTTCAAATTCACCGGATATGAAGTTTCTTAGATGTACCAAGATTTTACCAGACATTACCTGCAAAGAAAAATTATTAGAAATAATTGAAAAAACTCATCTGAATAAAAATCATAGGGGAATTGAAGAAACCTATTTCGAAATTAAAAATTTATATTACTATCCAAATCTTCGACTAGAGATACATAAATACATAAATAACTGTATTTTTTGCAATATGTGTAAGTATGACAGAAACCCAATCAAACCAAAACTAATGATTTCCGAGACTCCCAACAAACCCAACGAAATAGTACATATAGATATATGGTTTTTAAATAAGAACACTATGTTTCTAACGTGTATCGATAAATTGACTAAACATGTGTCTTTTTACCCCATAACCGACAGAAATTCCCTAACTATAGTTGATACTCTAAAAGAAAGGTTTGCAATCTTAGGTAAACCAGGTATAATAGTTTCTGACAATGAGTTTAACACCGCATATATTAAGGATTTCCTAAGAAAAGAAAATATATTATACCATTTTACATCCCCAAACACACACACAGGTAATTCAGTAATTGAAAGATTTAATTTAACATTAAATGAGCATATTAGATTACTAAAACTTAATAAGGAAAATAAAGATACTAATGATAAGTTGCTAGTATTTAAAGCTATCGAATTATACAATGAAACTTTTCATTCGACAACTACCCCTTCGGGTAGGGGTTAGAATATACCCGAGGTAGGCATGCCTGTCGTAAAAGGCGACTAAAATCCAATCTCCGTATACCGAGCGAAATGGCGTATACAAAAAATGCAATGAACAAAACAAAAAGATTAAGTACCCCAGGTGGCAGTCCAGCTTTACTGGAAAATCCACCCTCTTCGGAGGTCGGCTCTACGGATTCTGGGGAGAGCCACTTATTGCAATCCATAAACCCTTTTATTAAAAGCACAAGGGTATCTCGATCTCCTCCAACAAGATCGAATAACGCCGGGAAAAGAAGTCCGCCGGGAACGCTAGCGCGTGAAAAACAGGACTCAGTGAAAGATAAAAGTCTTGAGGAAGAAAATAAAGAACTTCGAATCAAGCTTAATGAAATGGATATACTCTATCAAGATCTTAAGAAAGAGATAGAACTGTTAAAAGAACAAAATAAGGTTCTAAGGAACACCCATTTGCAGAAAGAACGCGAATGTACTCCACCACGGTTGGCTAGTCGGGAATACCACACCGACGAAGAAGAGCTAGCACGCGAAACGAATTGGGTAACTAAGAAAAGACCTAGTAAGAAAAGGAGAGCCGATTCTTCGCCCGAAGTCGAGCCCCTAAAAGAACTAACGCGTAAAGTACCGGGGTAACGGATTATAATAAATTGAACAGCCTCCTTAAAGAAACGATAACATCGAAATTTAAGGCTACATTTTCGAGAAATAATGCGTGGAAAATTAACATCGATAACCACGAAGACTACCGGGCAGTGTCCCAAAAGCTAAATACCGAGAAGATCCAGTGGTATACTTTCGAAATAAAGTCAGAAAGGCCACATCGTGTTGTAGCAAGGGGACTCCACCCCTCATGCAAAAAAGAAGATGTTATAAACGACCTTCAAGCCAAAGGGTTTAAAATTCTTGATGCCGTTAATATCATCAAGAAGGAGAAACAGAAATCGGAAGAAGATAAGGATGTCCTGGTAAGGCGTGGACTGCCGCTCTTTATGCTTACTTTCGATAGGTCTGATAATATCGAAGATATCTACCGAATTAAAACCATAGTAAATATCGTGGTTAAAATCGAGCCGATGCGCAGAAATTTGAAAATAATTCCGCAGTGCAAACGTTGCCAGGAATTTAATCACACGCAAATGTATTGCAAAAAAGAGCCGCGATCAGCGATGCCAGATTACAAGATTTATCTTTTTTTTCAAGATTTTTGAGCTCCAAAATATGTACAAGACTTTTTACCTCAAATTCATCAAATTTCAAGATTTTTCACAATTACTTGTTTTATTGAAGAAAATGTTTTCTATTAATTCCATTGTTATGTATAATGTCATATGTGAGTCGAACAGAGCCCATGCACAACTTCAATTTTACTAACATTTTCATCAACTCGAAAGTAAGGAAGTTATTTGTCGTATGTAAGTGATAATTGACATTTACGAACGATACTCGATTGAACTCGATGTCACCAATACACCAAACACCATTCGTGTTTCGTGTAGGTACTAGGTAACGGTATCAAATTCTTTGTATTCTTGTGTTCATTTTTTGTTGCGATTTCGTGAACTTTCAGTCCAAGCATTAATTTTTTCTTTTATATCTGCGAAATGGACAAATATATCGTTAAAACAGGTAATCAATAATATCATTTTTAATGTTATATAGAGTATTTCACATATTTGTTTATTTTTTAAGGAAAAAGCAATCCTATTCCGGATCCTAAATCAGAATCACAAGAAACAGAAAATGAGTGTGAAGAAGCGTGGGAGTTGGAACTAGAACCGACGACATCAAAGGTAAAATATTTATCATATAAATATATTTTGTAATCTTCATTTGTTCGAAAACATGAATATTATTGCCTTACGCTTACAGAAATGAAAGCTGTCTCAAAAATATGTGTCGTCTTGGGAGAGTATTCAAGAATTCCAACCGTGGCTGAAGGAAGTTAAAAATCATCCCAAGTATGTGGCGTATTGTGCTTGGTGCTCATCCTACTTAAAAGTTACTGGCGGTAAACAGGATATTGTAAGACACTCAACAACAACCAATCACTTGAGAAGTTCCAAAAATATAGAAAATTATCAGAACATTATGACGTCCTTTATAAAGAAAAAAAAAATGTGGTGCTATGAATGCTGAATGTAGGCTAGCTGCACTAATAGCAGAACACAATTTATCATTCAGTTTAGCTGATCACCTTGTCAAATTTATTAAAAACGCATTCACAGACTCAAAAATTGCAGAGGAAGTTAGTTGTGGCAGGACCAAGACAACCGCAATTGTAAAAAATGTTTTGGGTGCATCCCATTGTAAACACATTTCTGAAATTTTAAAGACAACAAAGTTTTCGATTTGTGTCGACGAGTCCACCGATATATCAACAACGAAACTTTTAACAATAGTAGTTAGGTTTCCTAATAAATTTAAAATTCAAGATTATTTGTTTTCGTTAAAAAAAGCTACAGCCGCAGATGCGCTTTCGCTTTATACTGCTATTGTGGAAGTGTTCAAAAGAGAAAATATAAATTATAAATCGAATTTGATTGGATATGCTGCAGATGGCGCAAGTAATGTGACGGGAAGTAACAATTCTGTTGCTACCTTACTTGCTAAAGACTGTCCAAATTTATTTGTACTAAAATGTTTGTGCCATTCATTCGCTCTTTGCTCCTCATATGCTTGTAGCAAATTACCATCTTTTTTAGAAACAATGTTGCGAAGCATATATAATTATATTTCAAACAGTCCTAAGCGCACGGACCAGTTTGAAAAAATTGCTGTTCTATTAGAAATTAAACCGAAAAAAATACTTCACCCTTCGCAAACGAGGTGGTTGTCAATTTTACCTGTTGTTATAAGAGTTCATCCTCGTTAAGCTACGTAGAATTTTAAATGTATTCTGTGACAGCCAGACCAATTCCAAGTCGGCTTTATTTATTCATTTCTTCATGTAAAACGAATTTTTGTACCATTTTGAAGTCTCAATAAAAATATACATACATACATACATATAAGAGTTCATGAGCTTTATGAGCCCTTAAAAATATTTTTTGGGTTTGCTCGAAATGTAGACGAGATTGAAAATGCTAAAGCCATATATGACAATTTGTGTAATCCCATTACCAAGTTGTATCTTTGTTTTTTAAAATTTATTTTACCTTTGATCAATAAACTAACTAAAGTATACCAAAGTGAAGAACCACAAATTCACAAAATGTATAGTGATATGCAGCAATTAACATTGACCATTTTAGATTTTTTTCTAAAACCAGCTTTTTTGAAAACGCTTAACTTTCAAACCCTTACAGATGAATATAATCTGCGCAAAAATAGTTTGAGCTTAAATGACATTTATCTAGGGGTGGAAGTTCAGCAAGAAATAGAAATAGCAGGTTTATGTGATAGTGCGGTGAACACATTTAAAAATAGTTGCTTGGAGTTTTATTTGGAGCTAGTACGTCAAATTTTAAAAAGATTTGATTTTAATAATCAAATTGTACAAAGTTTGTCTCTAATTAATCCAAGTAACATTATTAACAAAAAAACTCAATCTTTCGCAGACCTATACAAACATTTTCAAAATTTACTTCCACAACAAGCACAAGTACAAGCTGCAGACATGGAATTTCGTCAAATTCGAAATATGGATTTCAGTAAATTTGATGAAATAACTGATGTAGTATGTTTTTGGCAAAATGTTTTAGGAGTAAGAACAGGGGATGGAAACTTCGCATATCCAATATTAAAAGTGTTTATTTTCAATATTTTATCGCTTCCGCATTCCTCCGCAAATGTTGAGAGAATATTTTCGGCTGTAAATTTAAATAAAACTAAAATTCGTAATCGTTTGAATACTGAAACAGTTGAAAGTTTAATATTCACAAAAGATTTGTTGCGCTTTAATGAAGTAAATTGCTATGATCTTAATGTCAGTAATGAAGTTGTAACTCTTTTTAATTCAAATATGTATAATTAAATATGTTCAATCAATTTACAAAGCAATAACAATAATTTATGAGCAATAATTATGTTTTTGTCTTTTTAGTATTAGTTATGTAAATATATACATAGGTACTATAATTTTGTCGAAAAAATAAATATTAGCTTTATTTGTAGGTATATATATCTCGTATTTTTTTTTATTTTTAAAAAAATCTTGAAAAAAAGATATTTGATCTCGGAAAAACAAGATTTTCAGATTTTTTATCTGGCAACACTGGCCGCGATGTGTGAAATGCGCCGGAAATCATTTCTCCCAAGACTGTGGAGCAAATAAACAATCCTCCGCTACTTGTGCTAACTGTAAGGGAAAGCACCCTGCAAATTATAGAGGTTGTGAAGTAGCTAAGGAGTTGCAAAAACGGAGAGATGCGCTCCTTAAGCCTCAAAATAAACAAACAAATCCGCTAATGAATACAAAGCGTAAGACCGCCCAGGAGGTAGTAGGCAACATAAAAACTCCGGCTCCAGAGCGTAATAATGTCAGAGAAAGAGAGACAACAGAAAAGCCCTCGACCTCTGTTGCCAAAAAAAACGCTACTGAAAAGTTACCATCAGTAAAGCCATCGAATAGTGGTCCTCGGCCAGCCAGAGTAGTGCAGACCTACGCTCAGGCCGCGGCATACGACGGAGCAAAAAACGTTGAAACTTCGCCGGAACCTGTGTCTCATGTATTCTCAGCTATTCTCCAGAAACTTGAAGAACAAAGCAAAATAAATAAAATTATTCTCGATTGCTTGGTTAAGCTCGAAAATAATTCACGGAAAACGCGTACATCAAATAAAATATGAATGACAAACCAATGTTAAAAATATGCACTTGGAATGCAAACGGTCTTTTGCAAAAACTCGACGAATTGGAAATATTCATACGCGAGAAAGATCTTGACATTTGCTTGATTTCTGAAACTCACGTGAAAAGGGGATCGAGCTTAAAAATAAAAGGCTATAATGACTTCCACGCTTGTCACCCTTCGGGAAACGCGAGAGGTGGATCGTCATTGTTTATTAAAGAATGCACTGAACAATACGAAGACCTGAAGATAGAGCTTGAAACTATGCAACTGTGCACGATTCGAGTAAAAAATAGTCAGCGTACTCTTAGAATTTCATCCATCTATTGTCCACCGCGTTCCGCGCTTGAAAAAACTGATTATACTAACTTGCTTAAATCGCTCAAACCAAACTTCATTATTGGCGGCGATTTTAATGCGAAACACACGTTCTGGGGTTCTAGATACATCTCGCGAAAAGGAAGAATGCTCTATTGGGCAGGTATGGAGTACAGTTGCGATTTCCACTCGAAGGGCAAACCGACCTACTGGCCAACTGATACTTCAAAAATACCTGACCTGATCGATTTTTTCGTCGTGAAAGGAATATCTACCAACCACATTAAAGTTGAAGAGAGCTTTGATCTGTCATCTGATCATTCACCGGTTATTTTAACATTGAGCGTAAAACTAGTAAATAACCTTCAGCCAGCGAGATTAACTGGTAGAACAACTAACTGGGAGGGCTTTAGGAACGAAATTGAAGAGAATGTTGAACTGAGCGTTCCACTTACGACACCCTATGAACTTGAGGTTGAAGTAGATCGCTTCGTTGAGATCGTACAGCTCGCTTCCTGGAATAATACGCCTAATCCAAGGAAAACGCCGGCCAAATACGGTCTACGATATCCTCCCGAAATAAAAGAATTGGTCAACGAAAAAAGGAAGGCGCGTAAAAAATGGCAACAGAGTCGCGCCCCGCAACATAAAACACATTTGAATTATTTGTGCAATTTGTTGAAGACAGCTATCAAGGACTTTAAAAATCGTGCGATAGGTTCTTACCTTGAAAGTTTAACGGCTAAAAAAGATTCCAATTATTCACTTTGGAAAGCTGTAAAAGGCACCAAAAGGCCCAAAATCCCCTCGCCGCCAATTAAAATAAATCAAAATGAATGGGCAAGGGAAGATAAGGAAAAAGCGGACGTTTTTGCCGCCCATTTAGAAGATACCTTTAAACCGTACGATGGTCGGGCGGTTCACGACAGTGTTGTTGCGGCGGAATTACTATCCGACGATTTAGTACTCACAAGTGCAACGCTAAGGGAACTAAAACGTGAAATTGAATCCCTAAAACCTAAGAAAGCTCCTGGTTATGATTTGATCACGGAAGAAGTTCTCAAAGTCCTACCAAGAAAAGCATTAATTAAGCTTGTTCATATTATAAATACCGCGCTCAGACTAAAACACGTGCCGAGCCAATGGAAAGTTGCGGAGGTCATAATGGTTTTAAAACCAGGAAAACCGCCAAATGAAGTAAAGTCGTATAGACCAATTTCCCTTCTTCCAGTTATATCCAAAGTTTTCGAGAGAATTTTACTAACGCGCCTACAACCGGTTATAGAATATAATAATCTTATCCCTGACCACCAGTTTGGGTTCAGAACCAAGCATTCCACGATTGACCAAGTGCATAGAATTACTGACGTAATTGAGAAAGCATTTGAAGAAAAAAAGATATGCTCAAGCGTATTCCTTGACGTCTCACAAGCCTTTGACAAGGTGTGGCATGACGGCTTGAAATTTAAATTACGACAAGTTCTTCCCGTACGCCTATATGATATTTTAGAATCATATCTCGGGAATAGACTCTTCCTTGTCCTTGGGCCCCTTCTCTATCTGTTATATACTCGCGATATACCAAGAGAAGATGGCACTACTCTCGCTACGTTCGCCGACGACACCGCTATCCTAGCAGTAGGTAATACAATTGAAGAAACGACTGCAAAACTTCAAATCGCACTGAATAAGGTAAATGAATGGACGAGGGACTGGCGGATCGCCCTCAACGAAACTAAATCTGTTCACGTGAATTTCACGTATAAGAAAACTAATGACTTGCCAATTTTCCTAAACTTGGCCCGAATACCCTTTGCAAACGAGGCCAAATACCTGGGAATGACACTCGACGCAAAGCTGAAATGGAATTCGCACGTGAAAATGAAACGTAAAGAACTCGATATCAAATATAGAGAAATGTACTGGTTACTCGGAAAACATTCCCAGCTCAGTACCGAAAACAAACTGCTTCTATACAAGCAAGTGCTAAAGCCGGTGTGGACCTACGGTATACAACTTTGGGGTTGTACCAAGAAAACAAATGCAAATATTCTACAAACTTTTCAAAATAAAGTGCTTAGAGAAATTGTACAAGCACCATGGTATATTAGAAACGACGATATCCACAGGGATCTCGGAATTCCAACAATTGAAGCTGAAACTAGAAGCTTCGCGAGAAAGCATAGAAACCGACTAATCGGACATGTCAACAATACGGTCCGACAAATTTTGGACGAGAACAATTTATTGCACCGGCTACAAAGAACGAAACCGTTCGACTTGGCAAGATAAAATTAACCGCGTCTAAATTGCGGAGCATGCAGGATCTTTCATTGGAAAGTAGCCTGTCAAAAGTTGTTATTTCGTTATAGAAAAATTGCTTGATAAGTTATATCTTAGTTGCAGTATCTAACAATCTTTCGAAGGGTGGTGTTTTTAGTCAGTAAAAATCTGACACTACTATGAGCACGCGCTTGCTATTCTCATAGTGTCTTTGGAAGATTTTCACCTACCCTCGGTAGTAATAAAAAAAAAAAATTCGACAACTAAATACAAACCAAACGATCTTCTTAATTCTGTTTTGGACAAATCACAATGGGAAGAACTGAAACAAAGAATTCATTCAAATAAAGAAAAAAAAAAATAAACAAAATTAACAATACACGAGTAGATACACCACAGTATAGAGATCGTGAATTAGTTAAGAATTTAGGCTTTCATAACATTAAATACTTACCACGATATATAATAAAAGATGTTAAACGAAAAGACAAAACTTATTTTGAAGATAAAGATGGATTTAAACGTGATAGGCAAGTTGTAAAAAGAAATTATAAACACGAGAATCCAATCGAAAATATACAATTTGATAGAAGGCTTACAGGAAGAGATTACACCAAGAGAAAAAAAAAAATAATAATAACAATGTAATTCTTGTTTAATTCTTGCAAAAAAAAAAATTAAATTGTAATAATAAATTTATTTATTATTGTTAGAATATAAACTTAATTTAGTTAACACCCTTCCGTGTACATTCGTTTTATTTGAATAATATCTAAAATTTAATTTAATTTAAATCTAACTACGTACTAAATATTTAGACTTATTAGTTAAGCACATGCATTTCCTAACAATTATATTAATACAAATAAATCTAAGAACATACATAAAATTTTAAATCAATAGCAAGCAAAGTAAAGAATTAAGGAAGAATAGTTACGCATACGCCACAGTAGCCCGTATACATAATAAATACCGATGCTGGCAATTAATAATTATAGACAAATCTGATCAACGTTGCAAAAAAAAAAATAAATAACGTATGGACATTCACGTCTTATCAACACGTTCTCTCCATACTACGGTTGGATAATTACATGTTCCCAAGATCCATACAACATGAATCTATGAAACATGAGCAAGCCACGTGACGGCAAGTAAACATATTTACCAAATTTTGCACACGGCCTGCACCTGCAGTAAACATAGTTATTTACCAATTTTGCACACGGCCTGCACCTGCAAATCAGCAAGTGCGGCTGTATACCAGGACTAAACAAATGTGGTAAATTTGTTTACCATATCCAAGCCAGCTTGCAGCTGCCTATCAAAAAGTCATGTTCCAACAACGGAACTAATAGAAAGAAGCAGTGAACATGTTAAAATATGCATGCACTGCCTGCAGCTGTATAACAGTATAAGCGAGGAGTCTAATTTCTGTTGTCTAGCTGTTGTGTGTTGTGTTACATATATATATTCTTTGCTTTGTTTTGCTATTTGAAACCAAGTATAAATATGAGCCAAGACTATTGGTTGGTATAAAAGTTTTAAGTTGTAAAAAGCCATTTAAAAATAAATGTAAAAAGAAGTGTTCTATTAGTATTGAAGATATTTAAATAAAGTGTAAACAAAAAGGTTTTAAATAATTGTTTTATTCATGTCACACACGTTACTAATGGGGTTAGAAACCCAGAGTAGTGTGGGACCCTAACCGCACTAAAACCACCTCCTTAATCATGACCAATCAAAGAACGATCGACACATGATTTTAGTTTCAACGTTCAGTTGCGTTTGAGAAGGTATTACAATTTGAATACAAATTCTCATTATTTAGATTATAAGGTCGTGAGGTTTAATTCTTCTTAATCTACGAATATTGTATCGTATATTTAAGACGTCTTCTATTCCAGGGGCCAGATTCTGTAAAATACGAAACGAAAAACGATTTCGCTTTTCAAGAAACGATAGAAATCACGCGATAGCGAAAATTTGCTTCATGTAACTCCTTACGTTTTTTTCTTCACATTCGTTTAGGTTTGAGAAACTGTGTGACAGCAAAATTATAGTTTGGCAGTCTCAGTATGTCGTTTTATTTTCGTTAAGTTGTTTTGACAACGAACAGCTGACAATTGAAAATATTTTTAAAGTGGAATTTGATTGTTTACGAAGCGGATCCTCCTCCAGCCAGTACTTCTAATGTTGCGGAAAGTTTTAAAATAGGAGGCACGTTTGTCGTTCGTGTACCTATATGCAAATTAATATTGTCCAGCACATACTTAAAGGCGGCTTAGTTCAATCGAAAACGTTGCACAAAACTAAATAGAAAAACGAACTTTTTAACTAACTTATTAACTAACTTTTTAATCAAAATAAACCAACCTTTTGTCAGGTAATGTTCACATGTTCAATTTCAACTTCACTTTCTTCGCTGTCGCTGGTCAAAAAATAATAATTTGCTAACATATCTAATAAAATATTCAGCACAATCTTAAAACCACCAAATTCAATAAGAATAAAAACGAAAATGATAAACGTCAACAAAATAGCTGTCGTTTGTTTTCTTTCGTGGAGACGATAAAATCTGTTCGTTTTTAGGGTTACATGAAGCAAGAAAAGCGAAAACGTCAAACAAAATGTGTTCGTTTGTTTTTTTTCGCGGCCACGAGAATTTCTTTCGTTTTTGATGTTACATGAAGCAAACCGTTCGTGCGCACGAAAACGTGTAGACGTTTTCGCCTTACAGAATGCCGGCCCAGGATTAAAATGCATGCAGACGCTCATTGTAACGAATTGCGTACTTTTTAATTCCTTCCGTTACAAGATCAATCTGCAAATCACGATGCAAGTCATTAGTTCTAATATACCTACCAAGGGCCATTTACTATTCCCCGAAGGACTTTTTTTGGAATGTCTGTTTTATTTTTAAATTTGTTTTCTTTGTACAACCCCATAATTGGACACCATATGTCCAAACAGGCTTCAATATCTGGTTATATAATAAAATTTTATTCTCAATGGACATTTCTGAATTATGTCCTAGCAACCAATAAAGTTTTCTATATCTAATATTTAACTCTTCTACTTTCTTTTTCACATGTTCCTTCCATCTCAGCTTAGCATCTAGATTCATACCCAGATACTTCGCTGTGCTAGAATAAGGAACTACTTGGTTATTAATAACCACAGGAACGTTTATAATTTTTTTATTTGTAAAATTGATATGAGTGCACTTTGACTCATTGAGTCTAATTCGCCATCGTTGTGCCCAATCACATTTTTCGTTAACTGAATTTTGCAGCTTTTCTGTTGATTTAGTCACGCATCTATCAGTTGATAGAAGAGCAGTGTCGTCTGCGAATGTAGCTATCATCGTGTCGTTTGTATACAATAAGTAAAGGGTTGGTCCCAGAACACTTCCCTGTGGAACTCCTGCTTGTAGTTCATTAAGTTCAGAATACGCTGAGCCATAACGAACTCTAGAGAATCTATTTGAAATATAGGATTTAAGTATCTCATAGTACTGTCTAGGTAGGTCCCTATGAAGTTTATACTCTAAGCCCTTATGCCAGACCTTATCAAAAGCCTGAGCAACGTCTAAGAACAATGTAGATCAAACTTGTTTTTCTTCTAGTGATTTTTCTATAACACTTGTTATACGATGTATTTGGTCTATTATCGAGTGCTTATTTCTAAACCCGAACTGATGGGTGGGAATAAGCCTTCTCTGTTCTATGATTTTATCTAGTCTTTTAAGAACCAATTTCTCAAAAACCTTGGATAGTACAGGTAAAAGTGAATTTGGACTGTAAGAGGTGACTTCTGATGGAGGTTCACCTTGTTTAGGTATAACTATAATTTCTGCTATCTTCCAGTGATGTGGGACATATCTTAGCTTAAGACAAGCATTAATTAAAAGCTTAAGTTTTACCAATGCTATGAAGGGTAATTCCTTCAGGATTTGGGCAGTTATCAGATCATAGCCTGGTGATTTTCTATTAGAGAGTTTATGAATACATATGCTGATCTCTTTTAGCGAAACGTAAGTGATTACATCTTCATCAATTCTATCAGAGAATTCAAGGCGTTGGTTTGCCATGCTAGGTGCAAAAGGTTTAAAAACACTTGTCAGATGTTCCGAAAAAGGTTTGACCTTTTTTTTGGGTCGCCGATCTATTTCCCATCAGATGTTCTTAATGGGGGATTTTGTCTGTTGAATATAGTTTTATCGCCGGGATATCTTATCATTTGCCATTTTCTCCGGGCTCTTATCTTTTCTAATATTAAATCAATAATTTCTATTGGATATTTTACCGATGTTTTTTTACGTTGCTGATTATTTGGTGTACTATATTCTGCTGCCTTTGGTATATCGGCAATGAATTGTTCCACTTTCATGTCAATATCAATATGCCTAGCTGTGACCAGTGGAGATCTAAGGTTTATAAAACCTTCGAGTATTTTTTTTTTTTTTTAAATTACACCAGTTTGTTTGTAAGTCTTTCATTGCTTATCTACTCTACTGATATGCCGTTGACCGTTAAGATTACGGGTGTATGATCCGACGACAAATTTCAGTTCTTTTCTATTGATTCCCTTCGTTATGAAGAAGTCAATAAGGTCTGGTATTTTTGCTGGTTCGGATGGCCAATAAATAAGTAGGCGATCCAGTCGAAATAAAATCATTATATTAATACGTGAACATTTTTCTTTCCGTACGCTTTTTTAGTATTTAATATGAGAGGAGAGGAGAATGAAACTTATGTTATTTTGAAGGTACTGTGCCGTAGATGTGCACAAACCCAAAATCGTGGGTGTATGTCGCCATTAAGCCTGGTAAAATTAAGTTATAAATTCCCCATACAAAACAGGTAATTAATAATTTTGGTGACAATCAATTTGTCGCCGTCATAAATTACCATAGTAACTAACATATTCAAATATAAATCATCATATATTAGAACCTGTTTCCGTTGGATAGAATCATTTACCCATAAGGGTATGCAATTTACCAGCCCCTAAAAGTGAACAATTGTAAGAAATTAATTTAGGGGCATTATGCCCAATTCGGTGTTGAACGTGTGCAGTAAGGTCCCGATTCGCTAGGATTTTCCACCTTTTCCTGGAGAACACGATAAAACTTACGTCAATCCGGAGTTTTTTTTTTTTTTCTTCTTTTATTTTTATTGGACGCCCCGGTTTTTTCCACTTCGGTCCATGCAAAAATAAAGATTCTACCTGCTACACCGACAGAAATATAAAATTCTGAAGATTGGTCCATTTTTGTTTGTTTTTGTTGTAGGACTTAAAACAAATATCCTATCTCAGCGAAAGTAAAGTAAAACAACTAGTGTCACCCTCCTCCAAGTCAGTCTGACAATATGCAAGCGTTTGACAAGTGCTAGTTGGATATCTCTGTTTTGCTTTTTTTATCTCAATTTGGGGAGAAATCTCATGAATCGTGTCCTTAGGGCCCGATTCTGTGTCAAATTGTCCGGGTTACTGGTTAATAAATCCTTAACTATGTACTACAAAAAATTAACTACTGTGATCTACAAAATTGGGTCGGCAATGTTGTTCTTCCGGCGGTTTGTAAGACCGGACTCAGGGGTGAGTAATGAGTTTACAATAAAAATTATCTGCCGTCTGGAAATGATAAATAAAGGAGGGACCTGGTGGGTATTGATAATTTGATAATTAAAAGACAACAAACGCGTTAAGAGGGTAGAGTATGACTGACTAAAAGTTCGGTTTGTTTTTTGGCTGAAAAATAAAAATTTAGAGCAGAATTAAAATTTCAAGTATACTTCCTTTTTTCTTTAAGCTGTAATTTTTATGCACGACTTGAAAAACGTTTCCACAGAATACACGAAAATCATATTTAACAATATTATATCAAAGCAAAAAAACAACTTTAATACGGGTGGAAAACCCTTGATTAATATTTTTTCTCCAAAAAAGTCTAAGGCCCGGTTTCTTCAATCTTTGTTATCTTTATTCATCGCTTATTCCAGCTGGTAAACATCAAATGTGTTTGTTCAGCAAAATATTAAGCAGAGAATCAGTAGTTTGGTAAGTTCACAAGTGAAATCGATAACCAGCCGATTTTGAGCGGTTAATGAGATTTAACCACTGATTTTCTGTAATTTCGTTTGTTCCAGATTTTTTAAGGACTACGTAGGTATTCATTTTGACTTTGCTGATATACAAAAACGTTTGAACAAAAAGGAAAATGCAAATAGTAGAACGAAGGAATATTTATAACGCAAGATGGAGTGAACCAATAAAATCTTTCATATCGGTTTCGTTGAGGTCTTCAAATGACACATATTTATATTGAATACACACCACGCCAAAATAAAAGGATGAAGTAAGATTATTTTCAACAATTTTTGGCCGATGACAGTTTTCATAAATTGAGATAAAGCACACGCGTTAAGAAAAATATTGAGAGAACGAGAAAATTGCGATTGTCGTTGAATAAATTAAAATGGTGGCCTGTTAATTTGTAATAAATTTTATTGGTTTTGGCTTTATTTCGGTTTTGTTCTCAAAAAATCATTGACTAACAATTACAAAGTTTCACTCTTTAGCTCTTAAAAAATTCCTGTATAATTTGTTATGACATTCATTTTTGTGTTTATTAAGTTTACTTAAAATAAATACATTAATAAAATACATACCTAAATAAAATAAATAAACAAACGGACCCGAAAAACAAAAAATATAACCATGGATTCGGTCAATTACTAAATGACAAATAAACGGGAAAAAATGGAAAGATTTGCTGCAAAGCTATGGTTTGGTGACCGAAGTGAAAAATCGGACAACAGACACTCATTGGTTATCACTGATTTATAATCATGGGTTAACCTAAATCTGTTGTTACCTAACCAAGGCTTTAACCAGCTGCGAACAGACCCGCCCTAAGGAAATTAGTAGTTTCTCTAAAAAAAAAATGGTATTCCTCATTTACACACACTGAATTGATTAATTTGCATTGAAAAAAATCAAAAAAACTCTTTAAAAGTTGTGTGTGATAAACATTAGCGGATCTGTGCCACTCTAAATACACGACACGCTCCATGACCTCAAATCGAACAATTCGAAATTCCAAAGTTGTCAAAAGCGCGTGGTAGTAGAGACAAGAGAGTAGCCCCTGATTTCCAACATTTTGTCCTTATTTTTTTTAACAAGTCTTATGTACAACTTCAGAATAAATAAATAGTTGGCGCAACAGATCCGTGGAGGCCCTAGACCAAGCTTCTTACATGCATTCGTTTTGTGTACGTTTTTCACTTTTGGAACGAATGGAAGGGATCTACAATTTTATGCCTTTTTTTTAACTTTTCGTTATGAAACTGGCACTAACTTCTTTTGCAAAAAGTGTTTTGTTAATCAACTTTGCTCAATTTTGAATTTAGTTGTGAACAGAACGAAGAATCTCTACGCTAAGTACATATACTTAAGAATATGTTACTCAGCGTTTCTTACGTTCACCGAATGCCTATAAATTTCATTTTTCTGCGAAAGCTCATTTTTAGGTTACCAAAAAGGATTTTATAACGAAATACAAATAAAGCAGAATTTTAAAAACCCCCAGATTTCCTCCCGTCGACCAAGAAAAAACTAAATTTGGGGGGAAAACCCGCAAACTGGAAACGCTGCTCTACTCAGGCGTCGCGTTGAACTTTACGATATTTACGATCTAAAGTCGATTCAACGCCTGAAGCTGTATTTTGTGTGGCAGCCGCAGCACAATGAACGCTTTGTTTCCATATAATCTGCAGCGCTGCCACTTTGCTACGATCGTAGCACTAAAGCACGAAGTGTGAACATAAATCTTGGAATTTAACTTGAAAAAAAATAATAAACGAAAGTATATTCAATCTTTATTCTCTTTCCCACACCAACTTATATTCTTTTCCATACCCATACCCAACAAGTACCTACCCATTTCTTCGGATATGTTATGTTTGAATTTGACTGGAATCAAAAATGATATTTTGGATTTATGTTCACTAAAAGTCCGTGTTTATGTTCACGTTATAGATATTCTTCCATTCGCTTCGTTGAATTGCGTTCAATTGCAGTTTTAATTTCATGTCGAAGCGCAATTTCAGTGTTTATTTGGAAAATGGAAAAAATAAAATTTTAGTTTAGAAATAAATTAAAATAAGAAATAAATAAATTATGTAAAAAACAAGTTGCCTTTCATTAGTTTATATTCAGACAGAAATGGTCGAATTTCGACCGCAGGCGATACTAGTTACAATAAAAACTTCAATACTGCATTGAAATCACCTCTTAAAGTTATTACCTAGAACTCGAAAAATGTCGTTAAGATCTTCCTCTGTAACGGCAAATGTCTAAGTGGACAGTACCTATATATAGCAGCAGCTAACTTAAATTGCTAACTTTTAGTCACAATGTTTATTGTCGCTAGTTGCATAGTTGGCTTTCCTATTTTGGGCATTTTAAATGATTTTAAAATATCTATATTTTTACCAGAGAACTTACTTAGATCCCCAACTCACAATGCTCTTGCCGCAGGCCCCCTCAGTTTTTTTTTTTTCAAATTCGCCATTTTGTTTTCCTATCGGTGTTATGTCAATTTCGAATCCGTGTGACATGTAAAAACATACAAAAAATATAAAATCAATGCTGCCAACCGCTACCCACCATGGGGGAATGTGATAGAGTTCGGGAATACGACATTTTAAGATAACTGAATACTATTGGTTGATTATTATAAATTTTCAAAAGTCGATTAATAGAATTTGTTTGGTTAATAGTACTATCTAAATGAGTTGTTTTATATACTAGAAACATACTAGGACAAACATTGTTGTGTATTTTCCGCTTTTGAATATCATTAACTTCGATTTCACGACTAAATTTTTCTTAAATTTATTTTCCTACAACCATTCTGCAGTAACCATTTTTTATAAATATTTTCAGAAAAAGTGCACTTATTTCAAACTTAACGGACAAAATTCTATGAACGCTGGCAGCAACTTTGCCGACACCGGAAGTCACCGGAAGTTGTTGATATTTTTTGAGGGTGTGTTGGTGTGTTGAAGTTTCGTGACATTTGTCAATACGAATTTCTATGTATCAACACTAGCACACTAAATTGTATACACTTCGTAGAAGTATTGCTTGTAGGCAAGGTAACGGGAAATCGGCCGAAGTTGGGGGTCTCAGTATTGTCTCTGCTTTTTACAATTACAGCACTACCTCCCTTGGCACTGTCAAAAGGATGTGGAGACTGGAGAGTGGTAACACAGGTACCCAGGAATTTGAATCGTTGTTTCTTGTTTGAAGTGCGTTCCAGAAATCAGGCAGACGTCAATGTCTTCATTGCATAGAAACAGTGGCGTAGCAAGGGAGGGGCAAGGGGGGCACAGGCTCCGGGCGGCATTTTGCTAGGGGCGGCAATTTGGAGCAGTTCATTTTTTTTCTTAATAAATAATTTATATATATGTATTTATTAATATCATTTTGGCAAGTTCTGGCCAGTGTTGCCGCAAGCTTTTTTAAAAGTGTAGCAATTTTGTTCAGAAAGTGTAACAAATGGATAAAAAATGTAACAAACTGGAAAAAAAATTTAATAATCAAATCATCGTTTTTTAACTCAAAAAAATCTTTATTAGGAACTCTAAATCACATTTCAAAAAAAGCTCTTTTTTGACCTACCTGTCCATTTTGTGTTTAACAAATAAAAAAAAACCTGTCCATTTTGTGTTTAACAAATAAAAAAAAAAACAAAAAAAACGAAACAAAATGATTGACCATCAAAGTAGGGAGATTTCAATTTCTATTTCACAAACTTTATTTACCACAAGATGTAAAACATTGTCAACGGCGACGCGGCGAGACAGAAAAATATAGTTGTCTTTTCTCGTTCCCTCCCAGTCCCACTCGCAGTTTATCGTTTTGCACAACTTTTGCTCTGTGTAAACAAACAAATACATTGACAGAAATCGGTAGAAGTTTGCTCGAAAGAAAAAAGTGCTGCCAGTTCAACTTTTCAATATTTTTAATGAGAAAAACAAAAAAGGATTTTAATGCAAAAAAAATTAACAAAGCGAAAAAGAAAGTAACATTGTAACAAAATTATAAAATAATTAAAAAGTGTAAAACTTTTGTTACACTTGTAACATTGTGGCAACGCTGCTTCTGGCTATAAGCGGCTACTGTACTATTTTATTAGCTCTTACAGTTTACAAGTTGACAGGCGTAGTAGGAGTTTCTGTTTTTTGATTGCAGGTAGTGTTGGTGATAGATATCTTATATATAATGTACGAGGATATCTAATAATTCAGAGATTTGTTCTTGAATTTGCATTCGACGTTATAAACTGAATATCCCGATGGACGTGTGTGGGGGTGTAAACGAAGTGGGATTTTCTGATTGTGTAACATCCAAGTGGTTGGAATTATTTTAAGATGCATATTCAAAATGGTTGAAAAAAAGAAAAGAAAAAGTGGGTATCTAATATTTGCAAAAATACGTTTTGCCTAGCTGCTATTGCATTTTTAATGGAAGTGCGGAGTTTTAAAAAAATATATGAACAAAGATCGTCTTTTCGGTAGTAATTTTTCAGAAATAATTAAAAAAATTGATTTAGTCGATTTTTTTTGAGAAAAACTAAGTAGGGGATCTTATTTAAAATACCTATATTATCTTTAATATGTATTTTGATCAAAATCGTTAGAGAGGTTTTTGTAAAATTACGCAAGAAAAAATCGTACCAAATTTTGCAATGATGTTTGAATAATACTATTGCCTAACTAGTTAGCTGAAAACTGACTACCTACTTATAAGTTATTGTTCGGGATGTAAGCATTACTTGGTAAGTAGTTGGCGCAACAGGTCGGAGGGACCCTAGGCCTAGCTTCTCACAAAAATTCGTTTTGTGTGATTTTTTTTATTTTTTTTTTCTATTTTTAGAAAGAATGGAAGGGATCTTCAATTTAATGCCGATTTCAAACGGCTAATTGAGAAGCTCTTTCAAGACAGTTATACTCTCTGATATTTGTCAGACGTTCGCGAGAGGTGGCACAGTGAAAAAAACCTTAAGTTTGAATTTGGGTATTTTGCGGGAATCTAAAGAAAACGAAATTAAAAAAAAATTCTTTTCAAAAATCTATTGTACGATAATGGGTATGGTACGTTTCGCTTAAATTGTTGGGAAAATTGACATTTCGCCGGGGTGGCGAAATGATCAATCTGGGAAATAGTAAAACGTCGAAACGATATTTCGTTGAAAAATTACTTGACAACAACATCAGCAAATAAATTGCCAAATGATTTTTGCGAAATGATCAAAAATCATTTCAAAAAAATACGAAAGATTAAAACGCCAATTAGTAATCGCGCAATGATTGAAAAGGATTGAAAAAATTTAAGGTATTGTGGTAAATCGGGTACTGGTGAATCGGACACTTAGTGACAGGCACTTAGTGAATCACACACTTAGGAATTGTGGTGAATCGGGCACCTGGTAACACCCCATGTTCCACTTCCAATTGGAGACTGGAATCTCCAATGTCAAGTTATTCCAGTACATTCTAAATTGGAGTTGGAATACACATCTGGAATCTATCTACTTCGAGAACATTCGCCGATAGGTGGCAGAGCGGATATAAAAGGGGCGCGTTGACAACAGAGAGAGCAGTTGATTTTAAGGACGCGATTGTTTAGTTCGAAAGAGTAATCAGTTGTGAGATAAGTGTGAAGTAATAGATTAAAGCGATTGGATTGAGACGTTGAAGAATTGATTAAAGTGATATTGTTTTGAGAGATAGATAAGAGTAAAGTAATAAAGTGAATAAAGCGATTGAATTGAGACGTGTAAGAATTGATTAAAGTGATATTGTTTTGGTACTAAATAAGTGAATATTTGGAAAGTGTAAATAAAGAGATTTTATTGGAACAGTTGCACAGAATAGTGTTTTATCTTTTCGAATCCCCACAGCCCCAAAATGTAACATTGGTGTCAGAAGTGGGATAAAACTTATTCTGTGCTTAGTGTCTAACTGCTATTAAGACTGAAAAAAAAAAAAAGAAAAAAAAGAAAAGTGAATTTGTGAATTTGTGAATTTTGAAATTGCAAAAGACAAACAGATGGGTCGTTTATTGCTACATCTAAGCATACCCCAATTAAAAAGTGAGCTAGAAAAGCGAAATCTCTCCACAGCTGGAGGGAGGGGTGACCTCATGCTTCGTCTGCGGGAGGCTGTCCAATGCGAGGGAGCAGATCCGAAATCCGTGCTATTTGACGTAGTAGAAGAACAAGTAAGTACAGGCATTGATATAAGCGCTATGATGGAATTACTTCTCGCCAAAATGGATTCTATGGACTTGAAGTTCGAAGCGCAAAAGAATTCTCTAGAAGAGCAGAAGAATTTTATGGAATCGAAGTTCGCAGAACAGAAAAATTTCAGAGAATCGATATTCGCAGAACAGAAAAATTCAATAAAATCGATATTCGCAGAACAGAAAAATTCCATGGAATCGAAGTTCGCAGAAGAAAAGAATTCTCTAGTAGAAGAACAGAAGAATTCTCTAGAACAACAGAAAGATTCTATGGAATTGAAGTTCGAAGCGCAAAAGAATTCTCTTGAAGAGCGGAAAAATTCTTTTGTGGCCGCACAGAAAGAAGGTGAAGAAGATCTGGAGGCAATAGGTGATGTCACGAAACAAAACGGTTTGGATGGGTTTTATCGCCATTTGAATGAACAGAAATTGGGCCCGAAGGAAGGTACGGAAGTTGTGTCCGAGGACGAACCGTCCACTTCTAAGGAATCGGAAGAAATATCTTATAGCCTATCAACTCGGGTAAAGCGCGCCGGTCATCAGCAGAAGAAGAAAAAGAAACTGACAAGGCAGCTAAAGAACCGACAAAACGGGCGCACATCCAGTCGAATCCGGATGCCGATTCAGATTTTGGTATACACTCTTCATCTGACAAGAAGCTTGAAAAAGTGGAAAGGAAAAAAAAAAAAAAAAAAAAAAAATTAGCGATAATGACAAGTCTATGCAAAAAGTAACTGAAGGGCACATTAAAAAGGAACCCAGGGTCCTGAACGGTGAACAAACATTTTTAAAACCATTAAAAGATGTAATTGTCGCTGTATCCTTAGACATCAAGCTGGACATAATGAAAAACGAAAAGGAGGACACATTAAAGCCGAAGAAAGATAAGAGTTTTTTTTTTTTTTTTTTTTTTTACCGAGGGTAGGTGAAAATCTTCCAAAGACACTATGAGATTAGCAAGCGCGTGCTCATAGTAGTGTCAGATTTTTACTGACTAAAAACACCACCCTTCGAAAGACTGCAACTAAGATATAACTTATCAAGCAATTTTTCTATAACGAAATAACAACTTTTGACAGGCTTCTTTCCAATGAAAGATCCTGCATGTTCCGCAATTTAGACGCGGTTAATCCTATCTTGCCAAGTCGAACGGTTTCGTTCTTTGAAGCCGGCGCAATAAATTGTTCTCGTCCAAAATTTGTCGAACTGTATTGTTGACATGTCCGATTAGTCGGTTTCTATGCTTTCTCGCGAAGCTTCTAGTTTCAGCTTCAATTGTTGGAATTCCGAGATCTCTGTGGATATCGTCGTTTCTAATATACCATGGTGCTTGTACAATTTCTCTAAGCACTTTATTTTGAAAAGTTTGTAGAATATTGGCATTTGTTTTTTTGGTACAACCCCAGAGTTGTATACCGTAGGTCCACACCGGCTTTAGCACTTGCTTGTATAGAAGCAGTTTGTTTTCGGTACTGAGCTGGGAATGTTTTCCGAGTAACCAGTACATTTCTCTATATTTGATATCGAGTTCTTTACGTTTCATTTTCACGTGCGAATTCCATTTCAGCTTTGCGTCGAGTGTCATTCCCAGGTATTTGGCCTCGTTTGCAAAGGGTATTCGGGCCAAGTTTAGGAAAATTGGCAAGTCATAAGTTTTCTTATACGTGAAATTCACGTGAACAGATTTAGTTTCGTTGAGGGCGATCCGCCAGTCCCTCGTCCATTCATTTACCTTATTCAGTGCGATTTGAAGTTTTGCAGTCGTTTCTTCAATTGTATTACCTATTGCTAGGATAGCGGTGTCGTCGGCGAACGTAGCGAGAGTAGTGCCATCTTTTCTTGGTATATCGCGAGTATATAACAAATAGAGAAGGGGCCCAAGGACACTTCCTTGCGGCACGCCGGCCGAAATTTCCTTAAGTTGAGAGTATTCGTTTCCATGTCTAACACGGAAGAGTCTATTCCCGAGATATGATTCTAAAATATCATATAGGCGTACGGGAAGAACTTGTCGTAATTTAAATTTTAAACCGTCATGCCACACCTTGTCAAAGGCTTGTGAGACGTCAAGGAATACACTTGAGCATATCTTTTTTTCTTCAAATGCTTTCTCAATTACGTCAGTAATTCTATGCACTTGGTCAATCGTGGAATGCTTGGTTCTGAACCCAAACTGGTGGTCAGGGATAAGATTATTATATTCTATAACCGATTGTAGGCGCGTTAGTAAAATTCTCTCGAAAACTTTGGATATAACTGGAAGAAGGGAAATTGGTCTATATGACTTTACTTCATTTGGCGGTTTTCCTGGTTTTAAAACCATTATGACCTCCGCAACTTTCCATTGGCTCGGCACGTGTTTTAGCCTGAGCGCGGCATTTATAATATGAAGAAGCTTAATTAATGCTTTTCTTGGTAGAACTTTAAGAACTTCTCCCGTGATCAAATCATAACCAGGAGCTTTCTTAGGTTCTAGGGATTCAATTTCACGTTTTAGTTCCCCTAGCGTTGCACTTGTGAGTACTAAATCGTCGGATAGTAATTCCGCCGCAATAACACTGTCGTGAACCGCCCGACCATCGTACGGTTTAAAGGTTTCTTCTAAATGGGCGGCAAAAACGTCCGCTTTTTCCTTATCTTCCCTTGCCCATTCATTTTGATTTATTTTAATTGGCGGCGCGGGGATTTTGGGCCTTTTGGTGCCTTTTACAGCTTTCCAAAGTGAATAGTTGGAATCTTTTTTCGCCGTTAAACTTTCAAGGTAAGAACCTATCGTACGATTTTTAAAGTCCTTGATAGCTGTCTTCAACAAATTGCACAAATAATTCAAATGTGTTTTATGTTGCGGGGCGCGACTCTGTTGCCATTTTTTACGCGCCTTCCTTTTTTCGTTGACCAATTCTTTTATTTCGGGAGGATATCGTAGACCGTATTTGGCCGGCGTTTTCCTTGGATTAGGCGTATTATTCCAGGAAGCGAGCTGTACGATCTCAACGAAGCGATCTACTTCCACCTCAAGTTCATAGGGTGTCGTAAGTGGAACGCTAAGTTCAACATTCTCTTCAATTTCGTTCCTAAAGCCTTCCCAGTTAGTTGTTCTACCAGTTAATCTCGCTGGCTCAAGGTTATTTACTAGTTTTACGCTCAATGTTAAAATAACCGGTGAATGATCAGATGACAGATCAAAGCTCTCTTCAACTTTAATGTGGTTGGTAGATATTCCTTTCACGACGAAAAAATCGATCAGGTCAGGTGTTTTTGAAGTATCAGTTGGCCAATAGGTCGGTTTGCCCGTCGAGTGGAATTCACAACTATACTCCATACCTGCCGCATATAGCATTCTTCCTTTTCGCGAGATATATCTAGAACCCCAGAACGTGTGTTTTGCATTAAAATCACCGCCAATAATGAAGTTTGGTTTGAGCGATTTAAGCAAGTTAGTATAATCAGTTTTTTCAAGTGCGGAACGCGGTGGACAGTAGATAGATGAAATTCTAAGAGTACGTTGACTATTTTTCACTCGAATCGTGCACAGTTGCATAGTATCAAGCTCTATCTTCAGGTCTTCGTATTGTTCAATGCAGTCTTTAATAAACAATGACGATCCACCTCTCGCGTTTCCCGAAGGGTGACAAGCGTGGAAGTCATTATAGCCTTTTATTTTTAAGCTCGATCCCCTTTTCACGTGAGTTTCAGAAATCAAGCAAATGTCAAGATCTTTCTCGCGTATGAATATTTCCAATTCGTCGAGTTTTTGCAAAAGACCGTTTGCATTCCAAGTGCATATTTTTAACATTGGTTTGTCATTCATATTTTATTTGATGTACGCGTTTTCCGTGAATTATTTTCGAGCTTAACCAAGCGATCGAGAATAATTTTATTTATTTTGCTTTGTTCCTCAAGTTTCTGCAAAATAACTGAGAAAACATGTGAAGCAGGGTCCGGCGAAGTTTCAACGTTTTTTGCTCCGTCGTATGCCGCGGCCTGAGCGTAGGTCTGCACTCTGCAGTACTCTGGCTGGCCGAGGGCCACTATTCGCCACTATTGGCTTTCCTGATTTTAACTTTTCAGTAGCGTTTCTTTTGACAACAGAGGTCGAGGGCTTTTCTTTTGTCTCTCTTTCTTTGACATTATTACGCTCTTGAAGCGGAGGTTTTATATTGCCTACTACCTCCTGGGCGGTCTTACGCTTTGTCTTTGTTGGCGGCTTTGTTTTTATATTTTGTGGCTTAAGGAGCGCATCTCTCCGTTTTTGCAACTCCTTAGCTACTTCGCAACCTCTATAATTTGCCGGGTGCTTTCCATTACAGTTGGCACAGGTAGCGGAGGATTGTTTATTTGTTCCACAGTCTTGGGAGAAATGATTTCCGGCGCATTTCACACATCGCGGCTCTTTTTTGCAATACATTTGCGTATGATTAAATTCTTGGCAACGTTTGCACTGTGGAATTATTTTTAAATTTCTGCGCATGGGCTCGATTTTTACCACAATATTTAGTATTGTTTTAATTCGGTAGATATCTTCGATATTATCAGACCTATCGAAAGTAAGCATAAAGAGCGGCAGTCCACGCCTTACCAGGACATCCTTATCTTCTTCCGATTTCTGTTTCTCCTTCTTGATGATATTAACGGCATCAAGAATTTTAAACCCTTTGGCTTGAAGGTCGTTTATAACATCTTCTTTTTTGCATGAGGGGTGGAGTCCCCTTGCTACAACACGATGTGGCCTTTCTGACTTTATTTCGAAAGTATACCACTGGATCTTCTCGGTATTTAGCTTTTGGGACATTGCCCGATAGTCTTCGTGGTTATCGACGTTAATTTTCCACGCATTATTCCTCAAAGATGTAACCTTAAATTGCGATATTATCGTTCCTTTAAGGAGGCTGTGCAATTTATTATACTCCGTTACCCCAACGACGTTTATTGGAGGCGGTGCGCGAATATGCCCTCGGAGTTGTTTTTCTTGCGGTACTTTACGCGTTTGTTCTTTTAAGGGCTCGACTTCAGGCGAAGAACCTGCTTTCCTTTTCTTACTAGGTCTTTTTTTAGTGACCCAATTCGTTTCGCGCGCTAGCTCTTCTTCGTCGGTGTGGTATTCCCGACTAGCCAAGCGTGGTGGAGTACATTCGCGTTCTTTCTGCAAATGGGTGTTCCTTAGAACCTTATTTTGTTCTTTTAACAGTTCTATCTCTTTCTTAAGATCTTGATAGAGTAGATCCATTTCCTTAAGCTTGATTCGGAGTTCTTTATTTTCTTCCTCAAGACTTTTATCTTTCACTGAGTCCTGTTTTTCACGCGCTAGCGCTCTCGGCGGACTTCTTTTCCCGGCGTTATTCGATCTTGTTGGAGGAGATCGAGATACCCTTGAGCTTTTAATAAAAGGGTTAATAGATTGCAATAAGCGGCTCTCCCCAGAATCCGTAGAGCCGACCTCCGAAGAGGGTGGATTTTCCAGTAAAGCTGGACTGCCACCTGGGGTACTTAATCTTTTTGTTTTGTTCATTGCATTTTTTGTATACGCCATTTCGCTCGGTATACGGAGATTGGATTTTAGTCGCCTTTTACGACAGGCATGCCTACCTCGGGTATATTCTAACCCCTACCCGAAGGGGGTAGAATATAGTTTGATTTGGAAGCAACGCAGGGTTGGTTCAGTATTCGATGCAGCACTACAGAGGTACTTCCAGCGGAGGACCGCATGAGGGCCAGGTACGGCGCTGGTACGACGGCTGCAGGATTTCGGGAAGGAGATCTGGTGTGGCTGTATAGTCCCCATCGAGGAGGGGCCTATCACCTGGATTGCAGCGGGACTGGGAAGGACTCTATAAAATCGTGACGCGCATCAACGACGTTGTCTATCACATCCAACGAGGAAGAGGCAAGCTGAAAGTCGTTCATGTGGATCATCGCTAAAATGGTGAAAATGCTAGCGAGTTTGTTCGGGACGAACAAGTTTAAGAGGGGGATAATGTGGTAAATCGGGTACTTGGTGAATCGGACACTTAGTGACAGGCACTTAGTGAATCACACACTTAGGAATTGTGGTGAATCGGGCACCTGGTAACACCCCATGTTCCACTTCCAATTGGAGACTGGAATCTCCAATGTCAAGTTATTCTAGTACATTCTAAATTGGAGTTGGAATACACATCTGGAATCTATCTACTTCGAGAACATTCGCCGATAGGTGGCAGCGCGGATATAAAAGGGGCGCGTTGACAACAGAGAGAGCAGTTGATTTTAAGGACGCGATTGTTAAGTTCGAAAGAGTAATCAGTTGTGAGATAAGTGTGAAGTAATAGATTAAAGCGATTGGATTGAGACGTTGAAGAATTGATTAAAGTGATATTGTTTTGAGAGATAGATAAGAGTAAAGTAATAAAGTGAATAAAGCGATTGAATTGAGACGTGTAAGAATTGATTAAAGTGATATTGTTTTGGTACTAAATAAGTGAATATTTGGAAAGTGTAAATAAAGAGATTTTATTGGAACAGTTGCACAGAATAGTGTTTTATCTTTTCGAATCCCCACAGCCCCAAAATGTAACAGTATAAAAAACCGAATTTAAAATTCAGGATTGCAAAATAAAGGAAATATTTAACGACTAAAGGCAAACAAAGAAAAACCGAATGAATTTTGCAAAATAATGGTAACCCTACGATAATATAGACAAAAACTGAGCCCTCTATTCAGGTAGAAATGATCATATTACCATAGAAATTAATGTTTGTTTTCGAGATATTTCGAAATTTCAAAAGTACCGTTATTCGATTCCAGAAATTTTACCAAATACCTTTGTATTTTTTTTAATGTGTGAAAAAATTATGGGGCGGCATAAATTGGGTCTGCCCCGGGCGGCTCCAACCCGCGCTACGCCACTGCATAGAAATACCTGAAATTCAGAGATGTGTTGGTGGAAACCGTTTGCTTTCCAGGGTGCGACTTTCAGAATTTCAATCATTGTTATTTTGTAGATTTTTTACTTTGGAAACATCTTTGGTCAGTAGCTTAGTAACTCTCGGCCTTACCAATAATCAACTTTAGTCTGGCAGTTTATGGAAAGACTTCAGACTTTATTAAATCGCTTTACCAATAAACAACAATAGCATATCGCTAACTGTAGGGTTAAATGGTTATGATGAGAAAGCCATGTTTATCTCGGATTAGCATTAGCTTAATAAATCCTCCCTTAATGTCATTTTGAAGACGAGTGTTGCCCAACCGCCAAGAACGAGAATCACAGTATTAAATTTCGTAATAGGAGCGAATTTAAATACGCTGTTGTTCAGCCTGAGCGTTTACAATTATAAATTAATTTTAGTAAATTGTAAAAGTTTTTTTAATTTTATTCGTTGTAATAAAACAAAGCTAATGGTTTTTAAGTCTAACAAACACCAATTTGTACAAATGTATGCAAAAAATATTGCAATTTTGTTTTATTTCTAAACGCTTGAAGCAATATATTTCCGTGTTTTCCTCTGTTTTATCTTGTTTAACCGCTAGTTCTTGCTTTTGAATGGGGTTTCCTTTTGAAATAGTTGATAGCAATGAACGGATGCTTACTATAAAAATTATTTTATATAAGTTTAGAATATTTCCAACGCATTCTTTACAGTCGTCGCAAACAGAATAAAATATTTGTTTACTTAAGTTTGGACGGCTAATATCTGAATACTTAATTTTTTTCAAAAATTCCCAGAACCTCAGGTATAGATATTTGGCTACAACCAAACCCTTATTAAACTCTTTGCAAAAGGAGGTTGTTTACCGAGAATGACGATCTCTGAGGACGCAATGGTTGGTGTGAAAACGACTTCACGGAAAATATAGATATAAGAATAGAATTATCACCACTCAGCAAAATACAAGCAATTTAACAAATTATGGAACTTCTGTATGAATAACAGGTAGTAGGTATGTGTGAATTCATGGAGGGGGAACATGACAGTTTTCGTTCATAAAAATGTGCGCCACGGCTTTACATTTTTCTGCGAGAATTTAATTTTGTCGGTTTCTAAGTTTCCCGAATTGTGAAGTAATAAATAATCTACACAATTTTTAAAAGATCAAATTGTATTTATTTTCACACTTCTATATACTTTGGCAAGCTCTGTCTCGTTGCTTGGCAATTGAAACTCGAAAATAAAACGCATATGGCTTCTTAAGTTATATTTCTGAAATGGATTAGCAGGCTATCATTTCTAAATTGTGATCTTTAACCAACAATAATGTTTGATTTGCATCAAAGCATTCTAATAAACTGTGTTCCATTTATAGAATAATTTGAAAGGTATATTATTACGAAACAAATGCACTCATCAATCAACCATAAAGTATAAGAAATCAAAGGAAAGTGTCTATAAAAAGTACCGAAAATTGTGTCCAAACGAATGATATATAAGGACAATAAGCCTCAAAAAGCCTTTGAAAGATATCTGTTCGGCAAATTTAATTGCAATTTATGTATTCCTTTCTTTAGAATAAAATCCTCGTTGTGAAAGAAACCACTGACCTTGTTTTTCACGAAAACAAAATATGAAATTCAAATTCTGCGTGACAACAAATGTAATAGATTCAACAGAAAATCTTCGTACTAGTAAAGGTGGAGGTCAAATTGTTTATTGGGCACTTTATTAGAATGCTTTGATGCAAATCAAACCTTATTGGTGGTGAAAAGACAGGGACCCATCCCCCTGTCGCCCGGTGAGATACCACCACATCATGCTATAGGCTCCGTGAAGTAGTCTTCACTACGTTTCGGAGTTTGGCATATGGGCCGGTGCAACACGGATGCAACTTCCTGAGATAAAGAATTCCGGAGGTAAACTAGTCTCCCATTCGGATCTCCGGGGGGGACTATCTCAGGGGGTTCAACATGCAAATAATCACCCACAACACTTGCATGACGTCAGACATCAATGAACACAAAGACAAAAGAGACTAAACACTAACAGAAGAAAGCTTTACTCTGTCCAAGAAAAATTGTCAGTACAGGCCTTATGGGAAGCTCTTTTTTCTACCAGTGGTGCCTGTAGTACTCTCACGGCACTCAAACACAAGATTTGCCACTGAAATAAAAACGAAACCACTGGCATTCCAAAGAATTTTGTTGTTGTAATTTTCCTAAAATTCGCATACATCCCTCCACAACCAGTCTGCCACACAGTTGCGGGCAGAATGAGCACGATCGCTTGTGTTCGCTTGCTGTTATCATCAACCAAAATAAGCAGTGTGAGTGAATGAAGCACATCAGAGAAGTGTTACCATATGACAATGTTAGCATATCATTAAGGGTTTTTCTTTGAATTTAGTCAAAGAACTTTCGGTTTTGGTGCTTTTGGGAGCTTTTTGAAGCTTTTGAGAGCGGCATATTATTTGGGGTGCTGCCATTCGGTTTTAATTTGTTTGTATTTCTGAAAGATCCAATAACATTCAGTTAAAACATATTTTTGAATGTTGTCTTTTAGAAATAAGGTTTATTCGTGAGGTGTTTTAATGCATTCGTTTCATTAACGCAACAAGTGATCATATGTGCGTTGTAGAGATATTGCAATAAATTAATAGTGATTACTAGGGCAACTCAACCGGATTCATGCAAAATCATGGTATTTTTTGGGATAAAATTTGATTAAATATTTTAATAGAAAACTAAGTATAAATTTTCAGCCTTATTCGTTAGGGCATATTTCTGCATGTTTTGGTAGGTATAAATTCATATTTCACTTGTAGAGCATATTTTTCACACTGAAATATCAAAATGATGAAGCAGGTAGACCTATACTGTTTATTTTCGGGCATTGGGTTTTACCACATCCGGTCACTCCTCTCCAGTAAAGTAAATGCCTTGAAAGGATTTTATAATCCTTTTCCGCGAAGTTCTGCATTGACGGGTAATCATTTTTTTAACAAATATGTAGTCTAGGTATATATGTCTATATTAAAAAATGTGTGTAGAGCTGCATAAGTGCAGTCCTTTTACCATCTGTTTAGGTATATGACATTGCGTCGTGGTTATATAATTTTTTCTAATTGCCTGTTTGTGTATATAAGGCGGAAACAATTGTTGTTATCTCAATAGCGGATAGTGCATCTAAGCAAGTGGTAAACTTTATTGTGCATATGAATAAACAGAAACATGGATACAAAGTCTTCAAAGGATCTAAGTGTAGAAAAGAAACAACAAATTGTTGATGCAACTGAAATTCTATGGACTACTGTTTTTTCTGTTACGGAACGAACTGTATACAGCCTTTTAAGGGAAAAAGCAATCAAAGGCCACAATTCACCACCAAAGAAGAAAAATAATTCCGGTATCAAGAGAAAGGTGGATTATTTTGACAAATGTGCGATTAGGCGGATAGTCCATCAGTTTTTATGGATAATGACCTTCCAACGCTAGACAAGATATTATTGGAAGTACAAAGAAGTGAAAATATAACAAAACTAAGCAGATCAACTTTGCATACAATATTGCAAAAAGATCTCGGACTTAAATTCGTCAAACGTCAGCGAAAGAATTTGTTGTTGGAATTTATTTCGTTCAGCAATATTTTTATTTTAAATTGGAAGATGGTAGCCCTAACAGAATTGCTCTTTGAGTTATGGCGAATTATCATACACACTACGGCAACCCTGTGAGAGCTTTAAAAAGGGACCGATTTATGTAAGTCATTGCAACCAGACTGAGAGACAAACATCCTATCTTGCCTGTACTGACAATTTTTCTTGGACAGAGTATAGCAACAGATTTCTGCAACATTCGAGGTCTACGACTCAACAATGGCAACGTCAGCTGTGTGCACCAGCATCTGCAAGAAAAAACGCCGGACGTCCTAGTTTTAACAGCGACTCAAATAAACTCAACAACTGATTACACATATCTTCAATGTCCACGCGAATTCCAGACAATCCAACAAATTACGGAAACACTCTCGATCTGTTTCTCACAACAGAGCCAGATAATCTATATATATAAAAATGAATCCCTATTTCCCTTGGTCACGGCATCACGCACAAACGGCTGGACCGATTTCGCTAATTCTTTTTTTGTTGTGTTTGTTATTGTCAGGAGAAAAATGTTATGAAAGAAAAAATTAAGAAAATTGCGCGGAAAATTAGAAAATTAAAGTTTGAATGTGGAAATACACTTTGAAAAAAAAAAATTAACTGGATAGAAATCAAGTAGTGACACTTCAAATAAAAAAAAAAACATTTTGAATTTTAAAAGCAATTGTTGTTGTCAATTATTTTAATTATTTTCAAAGCAAATTGTTGTTGTCCACAATTTTGAAGTTTTTTTTTTTTTTTTTAAATACATAATATGTATACCTACCTAAAAAGTTTGTTCTTATAATTATGTTTACTAGATTACACTAAGTAACTTTTTGAAATGAAGTAGATACATAGGTACCTACTTTGATTATACAAAGATGATATTATGGCGGACGATATTTTGCATCGAATTCGCACTGTGACATCGGATAGTGAACTGGAGATGTCAGATGAAATGCGCAACAAAGCTTTGATTTAACGCATTTAATCGAGAACTGAAGCGAGAAATGGACTTCGAACGAATCGCATTGAGTCAAGCTGTTCGAACAAATGTGCCAATGTTGAATCTATATATATAAAAATAAATCCCTATTTCCCTTGGTCACGGCATCACGCGTGAACGGCTGGACCGATTTCGCTAATTTTTGTTGTTGTGTTTGTTATTGTCAGGAGAAGAATCTTAAGAAAGAAAAAGTTAAGAAAATTTCGCGGAAAATTAGAAAATTTAAGAATAATAAACCACCATATTAAATTATATCTAATGTAACCATAGCGCTTTTACAATTCAAACTTTTTTGATGTAACCTTATGGCGTTGGCATAACATTGACAGAATGCGTGCTGCAAATATCGTCAACGAGGATGTAAACAAAATAAATATCGTTTAAAACAGATTCTTCGATCGGAGTTATTATATTGATAAAATACATATAAAATAATTAATTTATTATTTTTAACAAAAACTGAATTTCTTAGTGCACATCGTCGGAAAATCCTCAACATGTGGCGTTGTAGGCGTATGTCGTTTTTCAGTTCAATTAAATCTATATATTAATACGGAGTTGCCTAAAACGTGTTTCCCCCCTTTTTTCCTATTATAAGTCACATAAATATGCCAACACTATATATATTTGGGTAGGGGACAATACATAGAAGTGCACAATACAAAAATTATCCACAAATTATGAATTAAAGCAGGTAAATTTAAGCGAATTGCATGATATTACAACAACAACAACATGGCACCCGCGTGAAGTTAATTCGCACTTTTTCTAGAATGAAAAACGTGAAATGCAGTTCGATAGACAATCGTTTGTAGCTGTTTGTAGTGAAATTCTTTTCGTTTGTAGTTCAACCGTTTGAAAGTTAGTACCATTTGAAAAAACAAAATCCCAATCCCTTAAAACCGTGTTATTTCTGAAACCGCAGCTAGCAAAGTGATAAAATTTCTAAAATCTATTTTCGAAAGTGTTCGACAATACTAATCTAATAAAATTCAAATCGTACCAATCGGCCTAACGGTTTATGATTTATATGAAATTTAAGCAGAATGTTGGCTTCTAACTTAAGGTCCCCATAACTCTAAAACTGTTGAACAACAAACGATGAAACTTTGCATATCTATTCTATGCACCCTTTTCTACCTGTAATATAAAATAGAAGACAGCCCGCATTACTGGACACTTTTTATTCGCAATTTAAGGAAAACCTAAAATGGTTTCGATTGCCTGTTTATAAGCCCTCCGATATTTCCCCTTCACTTCCCCTTCAAAAATTAACTTATAGAATAAATTGGTCGAATTTCGACCACGGGGCGACCCCTAGTTTTCTTTAATAATAATCTTCTTAATTCATACCTTTAATTCTTTCGGGATGAAACTCGATGATGACGATATAACTCGATAACCACTGGGTCAATTTTTATGATTCTTCTTTTGTTTTGTTCGTATTGTTGTATTTCAGGTTAACGCAAACTTAAAAGATAGGAAATTTGACCCGCTATATAGCGTTGTAATCGATCTCCGAGACCACTCACCCGATTTCAATGAAATTTTATAGATTTACATTCGTCGTTCCCGCTTGAAGGATAGGATACTTTTGGACCTGACATATAAAAGAGACTGACGTCCGTATGTGCACTCATAACTCGGGGACGGATCGTTCGATTTTTATAATTTTTGGTTGGAAGGAAGGAAATTATGCTACCTTACCTCTACATAATTCGGATTTGAAAGTTGGTTCAGTTAAAATTTTGTTGCGAAACATCAATGTACCGAAACTTTACAACGGATCGCATTTGTTTTATGGTGAAGGATCTCACATCAAATATCATACAAGTGATGATTTTAAGGGGAAATTTCAAAGCCAAACACTCTTATTCCGCAGATTTCGCTTATTAAGAACGATTTACCATTCGTGCGACTTCAATTTCCCGTGCGTCTCGCTTTCACTATGACCAATAATTTATTGCAAGGATAGTCGATGGATGTTTGTCAATTAAGTGAAAAAGTGGAAGGTTGGACGACACGTCAAAATCATTGCAGTTTGATTGAAAAAAATCGACATTGCTATTCATCATTTATTTCTATTGCATTTAATATAACTTTTGAATAAAGAATTTTAATTGGTCGAATTACATAAATTAGCAAGTGCTTGGTGCATGCTCGGAATTTATTAACAAATTAACAAATTTGGGCGAAACGAGGTTTGCCGGGTCAGCTAGTTATGAAATAAAAGTGTCTGCTCCCTTAGGGAATTTGGATCATGCTCTAATATCTGCTATCCTCTCTATACCGATACCAATAGGAGCGAAATAGGATCGTTATCGTTCGATTTGGAATTATAGTAAATCTAACTGGGACGAGCTGCGTAATTTCTCCGCTTCGTTGCCATGGGCTGATATGTGCTTTGGAGATACTGATGTCAATATGTGCGCAGAAGCCGTAATCGAAAATATTTTACTCGGTATGGAACTTTATATTCCACATTGCATCAAAAAATTAGCTTCAAATAAACCGTGGTTTAACAAAGAATGCAAGCGAGCTACCGCAGCGAAAAACAAGGCTTCCCATGAGTGGCGGTCAAACCCTTCAGAACTAAAAAGATCTGAATTGTTGAATAATGAATAATTCTTCGAAATAGATGCAACCTAATTATTGAATCGGCGAAGACAACTTACAGCGAAAGAGTAACTAACAAAGTGATTGGATGTCCTAGCGGCTCACGCGCATTCTGGTCCATGGCAAAGGCAATCAGTAATAACTTTAGTTGCTCTTCTTTTCCAACTCTAGTGAAAGAAGACGGCACGCTAGCAACAACACCTAAAGAAAAGGCAGATCTTTTCGCTAGCATGTTTTCAGAGAATTCCACCCTAGATTCTGCACAGCTAGAGCCACCAAATATCCCGAGGATGCAATCATTGATGGCAGAAGTGAAATTTGGGCCTCGAAAAATTCAACGCATCCTTAAAACTAGATTGCAATAAAGCAACGGAACCCGATGGAATCCCGGCTATTGTACTCAAGAAGTGTGCACCAGAACTTGCACCTATACTCTGTAAGCTGTTTAGCATGTCGTACTCCTAGAAGACGTTTCCTTCTTGCTGGAAGACCGCTCGCGTTCAACCTATTCCAAAGAAAGGGAAGAAATGTCTGCCACAAAACTATCGTCCAATAGCGTTACTTTCAATGCTCTCTACAGTAATGGAAAAGGCAATAAATGTCGAAATAATCAAATATCTAGAAGGCCATCGATTAATAAGCGACAGGCAATACGGATTTCGGAGCCGTCGTTCCACTGGTGACCTGCTAAGCTACGTAACGCACTTATGGACACAATCAATTGAACAACACGGCGAATCCAGAGCCGTAGCCTTGAACATATCAAAGGCATTTGACCGAGTCTGGCATAGAGCCCTATTAGGCAAGTTAGCGTCTTACGGATTACCACAACAACTCTGCGGATGGATGCAAAATTTTCTTCTGGGAAGATCGATCCAAGTTGTTGTAGATGGTGTATCATCCAATTCGTTTGCTATAAATGCAGGAGTGCCCCAAGGATCTATTCTTTCTCCAACTCCATTTCTTCTCCACATCAACGATTTGCTTGGATCGACAAATAATAATATCTACAGCTTTGCAGATGGCAGCACTCTTATATCCTCCATCTCGAACAGTGGACCTGTGAATACGGCTACATCACACAGTCAGAGATGTGAACAAATTAATTCCTAATGCAAACAAGACACAGTTCACAACATTTTCCAGAAAAATGCATCAACAGTTCCTCAGATCCAAATGGATGACCATCCAATCAATCACAAGGACTCAATGCACCTTCTAGGAGTCACAGTCAATTCAGGAATCACATGGCAGAACCACATATCCTATATCGCAAAATCGGCGTCCGCAAAGTTGAGCTACCTTTGTAGAGCAAAGAGGTACTTTAGCCCCAAGCAACTTCTCCTTCTCTACAAAGCACAGGTTAGACCAAGCTTGGAATATTGTTCCCATATATGGAGCTCGGCCCCAAAACATTCACTTAACCTGCTTGATAGCATACAGAGACGAGCAGTTCGACTCATTGGAGACCCTACACTCACATCGAATCTACAACCGTTGGTGCACAGAAGACAAGTCGCTGACCTATGCTTGTTCTATAGGTACTTCCATGGTTCTGAGGAACTCAAAGACATTATCCCTCGAAATGCAATTTTTGGGAGCCCAACAAGACAGGCTGCTAATGCTCATGGCCATACAGTACACTTGACAACCGCGAGGACATCAACTTTCCAAAACTCCTTCTGTTACAGGACAAGCAAACTTTGGAACTCGCTTCCTAGGGATATATTTCCAGAAGACTACAATTTGCAGCAATTTAAGTGCAGAGCAAACATACATCTGCAGGCATCTCGGGGCGCTGTTGAAGCGTTATAGGTTCGCCTTTCCCGGGAGAAGTATATAAAAAAAAAAAAAAATTAGAAAGTGAATATTTTCGCAAATAGAAATAATAGCATGTTAATTCATTTCAGAAATAGCTATCACGTAGGAAGCCAGAGCATTTTAAGAACCTATCGCTTCCGTTTTTGAATTTCAATTTGCAACGAGACAGTGCTTGCCAAAGTATATAGAAGTGTGCAAATAAATACAATTTGATCTTTTGGAAATTTTAGATTATTATTACTTAATTCGGGAAACAGAAAAAATATAGAAAAAAAATATAAATCTGTGGTGTACCTACATGTTTATGGGCGAAAACTGTCACGTTTCCCATTCCATGAATTCACATACATACTATCTGCTATTCCTCCAGAAGTTCCTTAATTTGTTAAATTGCTTGTATTTTACTGAGTGGTGACAATTCTATTCTTATATCCATATTTTTCGTGAAGTCAACCTTATCACACCAATCATTGTTTCTTCATCCTCATTCTCGGTAAACAAACTCCTTTTGCAAAGAGTCTAATAAGGGTTTGGTTGCAGCCAAATATCTACCAGAGTCGCATTAGGTTCTGAGAATTGCTGAAAAAAGTAGGTATTCAGGTATGAGCCGTTCAAACTTAAGAAGCAGATATTTTATTTCGTTTGCGACGACTATCAAGAATGTCTTCGAAATATCGCAAACTTATATAAAATATTTTTTTTAGGAGGCATCCCTTCATTGCTTGCAAACTATTTTAAAAGGAAAACCAATAATTCAGAGGCAAGAACAAGCACTTAAACAAGATAAAACAGAGAAAAACACAGAAATATATGCTTCAAGCGTTTAGAAATAAAACAAAATTGCAATATTTTTTTTATTTTTTGCATACATTTGTACAAATATGTGTTCGTTAGACTTAAAAACCATTTGCATTGCATTTGTATTACAACGAATAAAATTATAAAACACTTACAATTTACTAAAATTAATTAATAATTGTAAACGCCCAGACTGAACACCAGCTTATTTAAATTTGCTCCTATTACGAAATTTAATACCGTGCTTTTGGACGGTTAAGCAACACTCGTCTTCAAAATGGCGTTAAGGGAGGATTTATTTAGCTAATGCCGTGCCCGAGATAAACATGACTTTCTCACCATTAACATTTAACCCTACAGTCAGCGATATTCTGGCAACTATTTTTGTTTATTGGTTGGAATGACCATGTACACGAAGTCGCCAAGAATGCAGCGAAATTTCTAGGTTTTCTCAAACGGTGCAAGAAATATTTTACCCCTTCTGATCTGGCTACAATATACAAGGCGTTCATTCGCCCAAAGCTTGAGTAAAATTCCCATATATCTGGTCTGGTGTACCGAAAACTATATTGCACTTACTAGATAGGATCCAAAATCGTGCGTTGAAACTAATCGGAGACACGAATATCGCGAATTCTATTAATTCGCTTGAACATCGTAGAAACGTTTTGTGTCTCTCGTTGTTTTACCGTTTTTTCAACAAACAGTGCTCAAATGAAATAGCCAACTGCATTCCTCCCCTTCAGCATTTCAACCGCAATCCTCGCCATGCTAGGAATGCCCATCAGTTTGCCATCCAGCCTATCTTCGGACGTACAATGAAATACAGAGACTTTTTCATAAGCCGTACAACGCGAATGTGAATTGCCTTGCCCAGCTCTGTCTTTCCTCCCCAGTACAATTTGCAGACATTTAAGACCAATGTGCATCGGTATCTCCTATCTCCTCTATCCTAATTTCCTTAATGCCCGCGCTGTGTAATCACATATCACTATAAGAGTAGTCACAACCTCTTTAGCGCGTGTTAATTATAAAAAAAAAAGCGATATTGGAAAGTCTAGTGTCTTTCCGTAAACTGCCAGACTAAAGTTGATTATTAGTAAGGCCGAATTGTCAAGATTTCTGGCAGATGTTTCAGGACTTTCTTCAGCCTTTCGTTTCTTCGTTGGCCTTTTGCTTTTAGTCAGATGTCTTTTTGCCTCTGTTGAAAGCTCCTTTTCATCAGCGAGGTATTCTTTTTGTTTATCTAGCTGACTTGATCGGATTGGTTGGACATTCCAAAAGGCTAACCGTTATTTCAAGTTCTTTTATCTGCTTTTGAAAGCTTAAAACAATTTCTTCTAGATTTTTCCTGAAAATAAATATGTATTAAAAAACTTTCCAATATAAATCAAAGAAATGGCTGACCAAGCACTTTTAATGCCTTCAATTAATTCCTCTTTGGTAGAATATTGCCTGCCAGATTCGTAAACTTTGCGATCCACGTTTTCTATAATATTGACGTCCGGTGAGTAAGGCGACCAGTGCAATAAATCGACATCCTGTGCTTCAATCCAAGATTTAATCACACGGGCCATGGAAGTAATAATTGAATCCATCGGGTCCTTCAAAATTAAATTTCTTTTCATCCGAAAAGACAACATAGCGCCAATCAGACTTCCAGGCCATGTGCTGTCGTGCGAAATTTAATCGTTTTTCTTTTCGAGCATCGTCAGTCTTTTCAAATGTGAGGCATTCCTTATCACCCTTTGAACAGTAGATAAGCTTGCTTCAACAACAACATTCTCAAAATTGCTCTCTTATCAGCATCGGAAATCACTTTATTGTCACCGCCTTTATTATTTTGATCATATACCGATTTATTACGTAAGAAATTTTACATAACTTTACGACTTCTGCCGACTTTTTTTGATATTTCAGTTATTGAAATTTTCAACTTTTCATAAGCTTCGATTTTTGCTTTCTCTTCAACCGATTGCACTTTTCCTTTACCCATATTTAAGAAAATGTATCACTTGAGCAGTAAATAAAATTTGGTGTCAATAAGTGTTTAAATTCCGAAGATAAATGAAATACAAATTGCATGTGCTAACCTGTTGACGCAAAAAATAAGCACATTTTTCGATTGAAAATAAAAGAAAATAGCAAAACGGTAATAGCAATATAACGGTGTATTATGCATACAAAGATAAGAAAAATAGAAAACAAAAAAGTAGCTGCAAGTTAACAACAACAAAATCAGAAGCATATTGTATTAGACTGATGAAAGTATGCTACATTATAGATTAACTAGCGTGCCCGGCGAACTTCGTCCCGCCAAAATTGACTTTTTAACTAAAATAATTTTCACTCCCCCTGAAATTCATTTTATTGATCCCAACTATATCTTTTGACAAATACGATCTCACTGTATACTACGATCAAATTTAAAAAAAAAAACTCTCCTTAGAAAATATATGATAAATCAATTTTCACAAACTTTCAAATTTCCCGTTCAAATTTTCCAATTCTTTCGCCGTATGAACCTTCCTTAGGCGTAGACAAACGCAACAAAGAAGATTAACGTGTCGGCCAACCTTCCGATTTATGACTTAAATGGTTTACAGTACACGACGTACAAATTCATTCTCAATAAGCGGATTCCGTGGAATAAGAATGTTTGTCTTTGAATTTTTTCCTCAAAACCGTCGCTTGCATGACTTTTGATTTGGGATCCTTCACCACCAAATCAAACGCGTTCTGTTACAAAGTCTCGGTGCATTGAGGTTGCGCAGCAAAATTATAAATGAGCCGACTTTCAATTGTATAGATGTAAGTCCGAAACATCCAAATAATTCAAAATTCAACTAATCCCCATAAAGTTTTGTTTTCACGACAAAAAGTAGCATAATGTCCTTCCTTGGGTCCATGCGAATTTAAACCAAAAATCATAAAAAATTAAGGATTGGTTCCCGAGTTATGAGTGCTATTTAAGCAACCATACCTACCCATCCACAAATTTCAATCAACTCGGTAGAGCTGTTTCGGAGATCGGCAACAGCGCCACCTATCAGGTGCAAGTGGGAACGAAGAATATATCCACAAAATTTCATTGAAATCGGTTGAGCAGGTCGAAAACAACGCCACCTATAGGGTCAAAAATTATCTTTTCAGACTGCCTAAGCCTGAAATACACCAATACGAACAAAACAAAAGGAGAATCATAAAATTTGGCCCAGTAAGAACATTTTCCTTGGTTATGTTATTTGCCGGAAATCGAATGGAAATGTTTCTTACCTATTTACAATTTACTAAAAACTAATTTGGACTGAAATGTCAAATTCAAAAAAGTATAGACAACCAACGCCAACTATGTATATTATTACAATTAAATTTAATGTTGTTGATACAATATTGGCATGCAGAGAAATCTAACTTTTCGTAAATATCTCCCAGCTACACCTACCTATCGGGTCCAAATTTTGGCAAAAGCTTTCTATTTTTGATGTGTTATATGGTGTAAACTTGAGCCAAATCGGTCCATAAATAAGAATTTTCAAAAAAGCGACCCCAGTGCTCCCTATAGGGTCTAAAATAAACATAAACCATCCGGAGCACCAGACAAACATATGGTGTGAAATTCACACTGTGAATATAAGGGGGATAGCTTCAGTGGTTCAGCCGTTATGGTCGGTCATACATACGCACGAACGTTTTTAGTTTTTATATATTAAGAATATAGAAATTCCAACTACTGAAGTAGTAAATCAACCCCAGTTGTTCGCAAATCAACACTATTGAGTTGCAATTAAAGACTAAATGGTTGTAATTTGCTAAGGGATGAAATCGTAATTTGCCACAGGAAAGTGATAATTTACGAATTGTTTTTGCAATTCACAACCACAGTAATATCAAATTGATAACTATTTGTGTCAAAATGCGATCGTTTATGGCAATATGTATTTCTCATTTGATCGTATTATTTGTTCAGAGTTTAGAACAACCCTGCTGCAGCTAAAATTGTGTAAAATCATTATAAATAGAGATGTTTATATACACTGGTACAACCCATCAGTACCGGACGATGTGAAGCCATAAAAGATGCTTGGTATTTGATAGCCTCATCTGTTGTCACGTCCGATGCAGTATACATACAATAGTACGTTTGGAACATCACATTTCGTCAGATATCGACCATATTTATCGTCCATTGTAGCGTAACAGTTCAGCTGGTTTTAGTTGGCTTAGCTATAAAATTGACTATCTACGTACGTAACAGTTATGCCTAATTTTCGTAATACTTTCCCAAAATATCACACCCCGGAGCTTAAATATTATCTCAGTTATATTCTATTCTATATTCTAAATTTACCACCCACCAACTTGTGCCATAATCCGAATTTTTTCGACAAATTCCAAGCTAGCTAATTCAAACTAGCTGTGGTACAAATCTATTTTTACAGTTCAAATAAACAGAAACTTTAATCAAATTTAAATCAAGCCATTAAGTGCTCCATTCATGAGCATTGAGCGAGCATACATGCTAAACCTAACCGCTATTGTTGAAAGCCCAATTGTATCGCCAACAGCAACACCAACAGCACTGTTGTGTGTTGTGTTACTAAGCGGCTTTGCAAAATCTCTCTGCGTAGTGCGATACAGCAGCGAATAACCGAATCAAAACTAATTTTCCAATTGTGCTGATTTATTATCATCGTCAGCATCGTTTCCAGAGTCGTAGTGGCATCCTCTGGAGATATATCAGCAGTTTGGTTGGGTTTCGATTCGATACGGGTGAGGTGGTTTGAATCGATATACGTACATATATATTTGTTTTTTTTTTTTTACAAAACTGGCAACATGGAAAAATTTTACCAAATTGTTGTTATATTCTATTTGCTTTGCTGCTGTTGTGAGCTGAATGACGGAGGTTAGTTAGTGGGGTTCGGACTGGTTTGTGAATTAATTAATTTAAACAAACTATCTGTATATTCGACACTTTTCGGTTTTTGGATGCCTGTCAACATAACGCAGCATGGAGTGCACAGTGCTGGAAAAAACACAATACCGGTTCGATTCAGCTGCCCGATGGAGAGTTTAGGCGACCATTTGGAATATTGTGCAGTTTCCAATGTTTTCTGTGGTTTCCACCAGTGTGAGTAATGAAGGGAGAAACTATTATTTTTGACATATTAATTGAGATGTCCAGTGACAGTGAGTGATATAGGTACCATCCGCTATATATGGTGGTTGCAAAATAAAACTTGTGAACGTTGTTGGATAGACGAAAGCTTGCGGGGAAAGCTGTTGTTTTTGTTGTATAAAAAAAGGTTTTAAAAGGTTTGTTAAGGCACGTCGTCTAGTGTGCTAGTAGACTAGTGAGCGAGGGCAGTTAAGTTCGATCTCTGGAAATAATTAATTATATCTTTAGAAAATATTCTCACCTACCTGTTTCCTGACCTGTTCCCCCAAATATTGAGATATTAATTTTTAATTTGTGCACACTACACAGTTTATACATAAACTGATTTGGTCCATCTAGTAAATTCTATAGTGAAAGGATAATATGCATAAGATATTCAATGGCAACCGTATTTGTTGGTGCGGATTTTTTCGCCTTACAATGAGTGCAAATAAAAATGGAAATCCCGCTGATTTAATTAAGCCTTATGTTGAATTTACATTCAGTATGCAGACATGCCTATTCTTCATTTATCAAATCGATAAGAGGTTAGTCGTTAGCACCCTAACAGTCTTGTCAAAAGTACTCCAATACGAGTAGCTATTTTACTACTTTCAATAACACCTCTGTACCTACTCCTCCTTTCACATTGAATAGTTGTCAGTTCGATATTCAGTTTATTGTTACCTGATTGTGGTTTAGTGGTTCTGGTTTTTTGTTTGAACTCTGTAAATTTGTATGTATAGTGCACTTAAATGAAAAGATTTGTTAAATTATTGATAGAAATAATGTTTATTTATCCTATATTACATATTTTGGTTAAGCCAAAAAAAAGTTTAAATGTGCCTGGTGCTGCTGGAGGTTCTAAAATGAATGAGTCTGTTGCTGTTCCTATGTCTTTTTTAACTGAATTTTTGTTTGTTTTTTTTTTTTAAATAAAGTTAAAAATTATGTGCCCACATTTATTTTTGAAGACTAAAAAATTTCGGTATCGGTTGTATCGAAATCGAAAACAATCTTTGGAATGTGCATGGTGTAAGGAAATTCTTGTCGATATAGATATAGATCCTAAAATACTCTTATTTTGCTAAATCTGATGTCACTACTGCGTGGAGTGTTGTTAGCTCGTTTTTCATGAACAAAGAGATTTAATAAAAAAAAAAAAAAAAAAAATCTTTAAAATACTGAGATGACTTTGATTATACTCTTGTGGATATATATAGATAGATGTGACTTTATTCATAGAACAAATGTATTACAACAGAATAATTTTGCACCTGCCTGATTAATTCTAAACTAACAATTTAAAAACATAGTTCAGTATTGTTAAGAATATTTGTCAGTATGTGAATAGTTTCTTATTATTGTAAGTATGATTAAAATGAGGACTCTCCAGCAATTTTTCTCCTCGACTCTGGGTATCCAATTAGCTTTCCATTTCAGAAAATTCTACCCATGTAACATGTAGGTATGTTTCTAAAAAACAGCCCAAGTCTTTCAAGGTTATGTTAATCTTTTGAAAATAGTCTTAAAACATTTAATAATCTTTTGTATTTTGTAATTGCAATTTAATGGTAATAATACGAACCATGCTTTTTTCCGTGTTTGTTTTTTCTGCCATCGGCAATTAGCGCAGGGGAATTGTGCTCAAGATGGCATACTTTTTCTTGAAAGTGAAAAATCTATCTATATATATAAAAATAACTTGATAAATGTGTGTGTGACAGCCTACCGACTGCCACACACATCCGATTTTGATTTAGTTTTTTTTGTTGGTTAATAGACCATGCAGAGAAGGTTAATATATTGGTATGATACATTTTTGAAAGAAGGCGCAACCGCCATTCCAATAAATTCATTTTTGTAAACTTTGAAAAAAAAAAAAAAGAAACTGGATAGAAATCGAGTAGTGACACTTCAAATACAAAAAAAAAATTATTTTAAATTTTAAAAGCAATTGTTGTTGTCAATTGTTTTAATTATTTTCCAACCAAATTGTTGTTGTCAACAATTTTGAAAGTTTTTTTTTTTTTAAATACCTATAGGTACCTAAAAAATTTGTTCTTATAAATTATGTTTACTATGTTACATTAAGTAACTTTTTGAAATGAAGTAGTTGCTTTGATTATACAAAGATGATATGGCCGACGATATTTTGCATCGAATTCGTACCGTGACGTCGGATAATGAACTGGAGATGTCAGATGGAATGCGCAAAAAAGCTTTGATTTTGATCGAGGATATGTGTCTGCTCATGAGTGGCAATTTGTTGTGCAAATTGGGGATGCCACAGCCAAATCGTTCAATGCAAGACGCATTTAATCCAGAATTGGAGCGAGAAATGGACTTCGGTCGAATCGCATTGAGTCAAGCTGTTGAAACAAATGTGCCAATGTTGAATCAAGAATAAAAGACAGTGTACGATGAATTGATGCAAGCAGTCAATAACGAAAATTGCGGAGCTGTAACTACATTCATGATTTCACTGATGTTGGCTACAATTCGTTCGAGATCTGAGATCGCTTTGGCCCTAGCCTCTTCTGGGATAGCGGCTACTTTGTTAGAAGGCGGTCGAACAGCTCATTCTGCATTGAAATTGTCATTGAATCTGCAAGTGCATGAAGAACCTACATGCAATATTTCAAAGAACACTGCGATGGCGAAAGTACTGCAGCTATGTAAGATTGTCATATGGGAGTATGGGACGAATGCACAATGGCTTACAAACGCGCATTGGAGGCCCTGAATCGATTACGTAATGATAAGCGACCTTTCGGAGAAGCAATGATCTTGCTATCAGGCGATTTTCATCAAACGCTGCCTGTCATTTCGAGATCAACTCCGGCAGATGAATTGAATGCTTGCCTGAAGGCGTCTGCTTTATGGCGATACGTCAAGAAATTGCATTTGACAACAAACATGCGAGTTTCTTTACAAAATGACCAGTCCGCTGCAGAGTTGTCCAGGAATAATGAAATGGAAATTATTTATGATGGGCAATGGTGTGATTCGAGCAGACTTAATCACCGGCCTGATTGAGTTTCCACAACTTTTTGCAACTTTACAACGAGACCCGAAGAACTAATCATGAATGTTTTCCCGAATATCGCTCAGAATTATACTGAACATGATTGGCTGAGTGTAAGAGTGATTTCGGCTGCGAAAAACAAGAACGTCGATCATTTTAATTTCGCCATTCAAAACCAAATCGCTGGTGAGTTGCATTCAATTCAACAAATAAGTCGACTCCGTGATGGATGAAAACGAAGCCACCAACTATCCCACTTTGTTGCGCAATCTAAATGAACCAAAACTTTGTAACGGTACGCGTTTGATTGTGAAGAATTTAATATGAAATATTATTCAAGCAACGATTTTTATTGGAAAATTCAAAGGCGAAGATGTTCTTATTCCGTGGATTCCACTTATACAGAACGATTTGCCGTTCGTGTTTAAGCGTCTTCAATTTCCCGTACTTCTCGCTTATTAATAAGTCGCAAGGACAATCGCTGTATGTGTGTGGCAAAAATCTTGAATTTCGCGTGTCGGCAAAGCTCTCGCTTTGTACGTGTACACACCCTATTATAGAAATAGAACAAAAAATGTTGTGTACCATGAAGCATTTCAGTGAAAAAGCGGTAGGTTGGCCGACAAGTATTTTATTTTATTTATTTATTTAATTTTAATACACCTTTTGAATAAAAAAATTTAATTGACCGAATTACTTACATGAAGCGGAATGAAGCGAAAGCTCGGAATTATTAATTTCATTACCTACATTAATGAATTTGGGCGGAACGAAGTTCGCCGGGTCAGCTAGTCTAATATATAAAATTATCGTGTCACGGGGTGCGTTGTTGAACTCCTCCGAAACGGCTCCACCGATTTTCGTGAAACTTAGTGTGCATATGGGCTAGGCTTGAGAATCGGACAACATCTATTTTTCATATCCCTAAATGTTAAGGGTGGTCCACCACTAAATTTTTTATTTTTTTCATGGGGAAATACACTTCGAAAAAAAAAAGAAACTGGATAACATAAAGTAGTGACACTTCAAATACAAAAAAAAAATATTTTAAATTTTAAAAGCAATTGTAGTTGTCAATTATTTTAATTGTTTTCCAAGCAAATTGTTGTTGTCAAGAATTTTGATTTTTTTTTTTAAAGGTACATATACCTAAAAAGTTTGTTCTAATAAATTATGTTTACTATGTCACATTAAGTAACTTTTTGAAATGAAGTAGATAGATACTTTGATTGTATAAAGATGATTATTATGGCCAACGATATTTTGCATCGAATTCGCACTGTGACATCGGATAATGAACTGGAGATGTCAGATGAAATGCGCAACAAAGCTTCGATTTTGATCGAGGTTATGTGTCTGCTCATGAGTGGCAATTTGTTGTGCAAATTGGGGATGCCACAGCCTAATCGTTCAATGCAAGACGCATTTAATCGAGAACTGGAGCGAGAAATGGACTTCGACAGAATCGCATTGAGTTAAGCTGTTGTTGCGTTCAGGTAACGCACAAAAAGAAAAGGAAGTGTTTGTCTCCCACCTTTCCACCTTCCTACCTATTCCCGATTTTTCGCCCTCGATTCCTACAGCTATCATCTTAAGGAAGTGTCCTAAAAACGAATCCATATTTCCCTTGATCACGGCATCACGCGTGAACGGCTGGACCGATTTCACTAATTCTTTTTTTTATTGTGTTTGTTATTGTCAGGAGAAAAATCTTATGAAAGAAAAAATTAAGAAAATTGCGCGGAAAACTAGAAAATTTAAGAATACTTAACCACCATATTAAATTATATCTAATGTAACCATAGCGCTTTTACAATTCAAACTTTTTTGATGTAACCTTATGGCGCTTGGCATAACATTGACAGAATGCGTGCTGCAAATATCGTCAAGGAGGATGTAAAAAAATTAATATCGTTTAAAACAGATGCTTCGATCGGAGTTATTACATTGATAAAATACATATAAAATAATTAATTTATTATTTCTAACAAAAACTGAAACATGTGGCGTTGTAGGCGTATATGTCGTTTTTCAGTTTAATTAAATTTTCTTTAATAATAATCTTCTTAATTCATACCTATAATTCTTTCGGGACGAAACTCGATGATGATGATATAACTCGATAGCAACTGGGTCAATTTTTATGATTCTTCTTTTGTTTTGTTCGTATTGTTGTATTTTAGGTTAACGCAAACTTAAAAGATAGGATTTTTGACCCGCTATATGGCGTTGTTTCACGATCTCCAAAATCACTCACCCGATTTCAATTAAATTTTCTAGATTTATATTCTTCGTTTCCGCTTGAAGGATAGGATACTTTTGGACCTGATAGGTGGCGCTGCTGCCGATCACCGAAACAGCTCTACCAAGTTTATTGAAATTTTGTAGATGGATATGGTTGCTTCCAGTTTTAAATTTCGGATAGTTTTTGACCCTATAGGTGGTACTTTGATAAAATCAAACTCTATTTCTAAAATTGTATAATTAAAATTATTAATGGACATTGTTCATATAAAGTAATTTGCGAAATGTGAGCAAGACTTAATACGAAAGGTATGGGCAAAGCCGGGTGGATACAGTTACATATAAAAGAGACTGACGTCCGAATGTGCACTCATAACTCGGGGACGGATCGTTCGATTTTTATGATTTTTGGTTGGAAGGAAGGGCATAATGCTACCTTTTGATGTAAAAAAAACTTTATGGGGATTAGTTGATTTTTTTAATTCTTTGGATGTTCCGGGCTTACCTCTTCATAATTTGGACTTGAAAGTCAGCTCAGTTAAAATGCTGTTGCGCAACATCAATGTATCGAAACTTTGTAAAGGATCGCATTTGATTTATGGTTAAGGATCTTACATCAAATATCATGCAAGTGATAACTTTGAGGGGAAATTTCAAAGGCCAACCCTCTTATTCCGCAGATTTCGCTTACTTAGAACGATTTACCATTCGTGCGACTTCAATTTCCCGTGCGTCTCGCTTTCACTATGTCAAATAATTTATTGCAAGGATAATCGATGGATGTTTGTGCATTTGTGGCATAAATCTTGATTTCCCATGTTTCTCACATTGTAAATTTAGTGAAAAAGCGGAAGGTTGGCCGAAACGTCAAAATCATTGCGGTTTGGTTGAAACAAATCAACATTGCTATTCATAATTTATTTATATTGCATTTAATATAACTTTTGAATAAAGAATTTTAATTGGCCGAATTACATAAATTAGGAAGTGCATTGCGCATGCTCGGAATTATTATTTTCTTTACTTTAACAAATTTGGGCGGAACGAAGTTTGCCGGGTCAGCTAGTAAATATATATAAAAATCATAGGGATGAAAACAAAGTGAAGTCAATTAATTTTTTTTGTTTGTAACAAACAACAAGTAGTATTAAGTAGAGAGGAATAGGCGAAGAAGTCCCTAGTGAACGTCAAGTGACAAAAAAACACCTCGTAGCATTAGCAACAACAACGCACAGAGGTTGGTCTTCTCCTCCGTTCTAATCACCAGTTGGCGGGCTTGTACTCGTCGCTCAGTTGGCGCAAGTGGTAGTCACTTGGTCAATTGAAGAAAAATCGAAATGCAAGCTCATTTCCTGACAGGGGAAAACAGAAATGTCTTCGCAAGTGGAATTACATACAGAGAATTGACTGTCAGAATTCAAAAACTATTCAAACAAACAATCACTTCAAGGAATCTGATGATGAATTAGTGATGTAGTTCGAAATAGCTATCATTTCTACCAAAGTGACGGTGTTTATAAGATTTGTTAAGAGTTGTTCAGAACAGAAATGTTCAGGGTAACCCGCAAACAAACGAGAATCGTTGTTACTCCTCGCCTCCCCACTCAGTAATTAACAAGTAGTATTTCTAAATATATTTTTAAATTAAGATCAACAGCAAGTTCAAGATGGCATAGTGAGGTGTAAGTTGACGTATAGCCATAGCCAAATTCATTTATTTTTTCCGACGTCTTAAATTGCCTTAGCCATACGCCTTTTGACCAAGTACGCCTTATTGAGGTTCTTTTTTAGTTATTTGGCATACTATAGGGTGATTTCTTAAGAGGTTTAGAACTTTTTTTAAAAAAAAACACAAAAAATTCGAAAAAATGAATGAAATATTTATTTGAATCGATAGTTTGAACCTTGCAATTTAATGTTTAAAGATAATTTCATGCAAATGTTGACCGCGGCTGCGTCTCAGGTAGTCCATCCGCTGGTATCTCACGAATGAATGCATGGATGTTGGCTTCCAGTGCGTCAATCGAAGCGGGCTTGTCCCTATACACATTAGCCTTGACATACACCCACAAAAAATAATCTAATGGTGTCAAATCGCACGATCTAGGCGGCCAATTGACCGGCCCGAAACGTGAAATTAACTGTTCACCAAACTCGCCTCGCAATTGCGCCATTGTTTCGCGTGCTGTGTGGCATGTGGCACCGTCTTGTTGAAACCACATATCATGCAAGTCAAGAACTTCCATTTCGGGCAAAAAAAAGTTTGTTATCATCGCTCGGTAGCGTTCACCATTGACAGTAACGCTGCGATTCGCATCATCTTTGAAGAAATATGGCCCAATAATGCCGCCGGCCCATAAACCGCACCAAACAGTGGCTTTTTCGGGATGCATTGGTAGCTGTTGCAATGCTTCTGGCTGATCTTCACTCCAAATGCGGCAATTTTGCTTATTTACGTACCCATTCAACCAAAAATGAGCCTCATCGCTGAACACAATTTTTCGATAAAAAAGCGGATCCTCGGCCAGCTTTCCAAGAGCCCATTCACCAAAAATTCGGCGTTGTGGTAGGTCGGCTGGCTTTAGTTCTTGCACAAGCTGTATCTTAAAAGGCTTTACGCACAAATCCTTCCGCAAAATTTTCCACGTAGTGCTGTAACAAAGGCCTAACTGCTGGGAACGGCGCCGAATCGACATTTCGCGGTCTTCTGTCACACTAGCTGATACGGCCGCAATATTTTCTTCACTACGCACAGTACGTAAACGTGTTGGTGGTTTAATGTCCAACAAAGTAAATTTGGTGCGAAATTTGGTCACAATCTTCCGAATAGACTGCTCAGAAGGTCGAGAATGCCGATCATAAAATGGAAGCAGCGCGCGATGAACATTTCGAACCGAGCACGAATTTTGATAGTAAAATTCAATAATTTGCAAGCGTTGTTCATTTGTAAGACGATCCATGGTTAAATTGCAAACCAAACTGAAGCTGTTTGACAGTGACACAAGGTACTAAACACACGTCAGCTGTCAAAACCAGTGTTGCCAAAACCAAACCAGCTAAAAAATCACCCGTTATAAAAAGATACACAGATTAAAATAAAACACTACCTCTTGGGTAAGATGGCATAGTGTATGATCTTGGACGGTCGAGTATCATGTCATATTGTCCGATATGAGTAAAAATGGTAGCAGATTTATCATTATATAATATTTGATATTGGGAAAATGTATAAATCAAAATAATGCAAATGGATGTAATATTGATATTTTATATTATTGATTATTGATTTTCTAACTTCCTTTTCCAGGTACACCACATGTGAGTTCATATTTGATCTAAGACTATCTAGACATTTCACTTCGTTCACGGATTGTGATTTAATACGATGCAATGAGACCTTCCGGATGCCTTGGGACTTTACGACACAATAAGCGTTTTTTTAATCAATCAGGTTATATTTCAATTCATGTTTGTGCTGTAAATGCAATGACATTTTTCTGTAATTTGTTTTAGTTAAATATACTTTTTTTAAAGAATAAACATGTTTGCGTAGATTTAAGAAGATCACACTTTGCGAAAAATGTTCTGTGCATTATTAGCGCCACAGGGTGATTGCAGATCGGTTATGAGCCGTAGTCTTCTAGAAATATGTCTTGATCTTGAAGAAGAGTGTTTGAAATTTTTCTTGTCCTGTAGATATAAGGGAGTATTCAGAAAATAAATTGTTTTATAAATCAGGTGTCGTAAATAGACATCTATTCTGTCAGTTGCTCAGGTTCTGATGGTATTTTTTGGAAGGTTAAAGTAAGTTTGTTGGTTGTCATAAACAAGCTTTTGACCAATATACACTATATACGTACATTGTATAACTGTGTTAAAAAATATTAGGTACTGTTTTATTTCTAGAAGTCAAATAAATAAACAAAATTTCGTATACAAAATATAGGTACATTGCACGTCCAATATAACGAGATGACTAGCAAACCTAGGGCATTGCCTCTGGAGGAGCCGGTATGAGATTGGTCGCGGCGAGGACGAAATGCCGTTCACATCGCATGCGGCCGATCTTGGACCACCCGGAGCTGTCCTAGACAAGGATACGTGCAAATTTGAGAACGCACTGGAGCAGGGCTGACTTTATTCGACTAAAGTTGCATTTTTCCAAAATAGTCCAGATTTGCCCCTTTTTCTGTATTTCGTTGAAACTTTGTCCCATTTTGAAAAAAAAAAACTTTTTTGTATGAAACACGGAATGTTTTATAGTAAAGAATTCACTTAACTAGTTCACAGTTAATTGGGATCTGAATGCGTCCTTTTTCTATCAACTAAAATAAGTTAAGCCATTAGCCATTTAGCCATCGTTCATTCAATGCATATGCAATAATAAGGTAGAACGAGATGAGAATATGCGATGCGTAGGCCTTAAGCCATTTGAATTTTTTTATGTTCAGTTTTACTTCTGTTTGTGTCAAGTGTCATTCGTGTTCCTTTCTGTCGTGCTTGATGTGACTTAGTGGGTGCTTAATGCTTTGATTCTGTAATTAATATGGATAAGTAAGTGCATAATGTAATTTATGAATCAACGAGCTCGACAGCACCACAAAGGTGTCAAAGACAGCTTGTCGAATGTATTCGAAAGAGTGGGAGTCTCTTTGCCCCTGGGTGAAATATGATATCGAAACTAAACGTCGCATATGCATTGTTTGCAGACAGTTGCTAATGAGCCAAACAAAAATCACCTGAAACGGCACGAAGCAATAAAAAAAAAAAACATCAAAAATACTTCAAGAAAGGTAAAGAAAATGAAAAAAATGTAACTTTAAGATTGCTTCTACCGAAAAAAAAATCAAAAATCAATCGGAATATTGCGGCAGCCGAAATGAAGCTGGTTCTTCGAATGATAGTACAAAATCATTCCTTTAAATCCATGGAAAAGCTGGGGAAATTCAATGCCACTATTTTTCCTGATTCATCAATAGCAAAAGCTGTAATTTACGCATATTTATATTAGACTAGCTGACCCGTGCTCGCCTTGCTTCGCCAGAGTTCCACTTCTCAAATTTAAAACAAAATAATTAGCGCTATACAAAAAGTAGCTTACCCGAAAAAAGAGAAGAAAAACTGTCAGTAAAACAATCCAAACAAATACCTTGGTAGGCTAACTTCTATTATTCCCTCTCAATCTCATTTACATTCCACTTGTAAGTTGTTACATTTTATTCCCCATCTCAATCTCATAACAACTCGCTCACTTACTACTCAAACACAAACATCCTCAAGTTCAAATTAAAAAAAGAGAAAAAAAAACATGAAGCAAAAAAACTGCAAATGCACAAACAGGTTTTAGCATGGACGTGAATCAGTATCACTAATAAGATCAGAATCACTATAGCGCATTTTAAATATCACAATCACAATTAACAACTGAGTGTGACTCCCTCAATCTCAATTACATAGCTATCTCCCTCAATCCCATGCACCACATTCGCTCGACTACTCATTGTCATTATTCACTAATAATTTAAGAACGTGAGCAAAAAAAAAAAAAAATAACACAAAGCCTAAAAGTTGCATAAAAAAAGAGAAGCACACGGCAGAAAATGTTTAGAGAGAGAGAAACAGGTTTTGCCGCACACACACACAAAATTTCCTCCACTCAACGCTGGAAAAATCCAACGATCTAGCTTCAATCGAACATTTTGCTTTTTTCAATTGTATTAAATTTATAGTTTATTGCTTATTGTTCGACTTCAGGATAACGTACAAAGATGATTTATATCTTAAAATCTTTGTACATAATTGAACTTTGTATTAAAAAAAATCCCATTTCATTTGGATGAGTGATTCCGAAGCTAGGAGCTAGAAGGCATCCGAGAATTACAACTTTTCTTAGATATCAGCTTAGATTTCCACTTCCGGACAGCGAATAATGGTAAAACATATCCTATGTTCAAATCTGAACAATTTCCTATGCAACTGTGTAAACCGAAATCAAATTCGTGCAGTACTTTTTGAATCTATTCTTAGCCACAGATTACAGCCGGAAAAAAAGTTACAGTTTTATTATAGTAAGGATGTATGACTGGAACTCGGTCTATATTTCAAAGCATAGGCATATAATTCAATACCAATTAAATAATTTCGCAAAATATACATAACTATTTATTATTTTTTTAAGGCTTATAAGATACCCCTTAAAACGAAATCGGTCTGTTGAATTATGTAGGAACTTTTTTCTAGATAACTTGTGGGACAACCAAATCAAAGAGAGTTTCTGAGTTTTTGAGAAAAGAAGCACATAAAAGACTTGTATCCAAAATGAAATCAAATAGGTTTAGTCTGATTATTGACGAAACAACTGATATATTAACAGAAAAATGTCTTATAATAATTACAACAATTCGGCGGCGTCCTGCATTCCTATAGCGGTCGAACAGTTGTGCAAGAATTTGTTTAATTTCTTTATAAGTGCAAAAAGGCTAAGCGACTTTAAAGACCTACAAATCATTTTTGTTGATATCCCGAAATGCAAGTTGCTAAGATTAAGTGACACAAGATGGCTTTCATTTAAAAGTGTTGCTTAACGCACAGCAGAGCAGTGGCCTGTTTTCCAACAATGCTTTGTTTGAGCGAAATTTGAAGAAAAATCTAAAAATACATTGGAAAAAATTGATAAAATTATGGAAAATGTATGCACTTCTAATTTGGTTTATCTTAAATTTATTGTTTATATTCTTGAAATAATGAATAGTACTAACCGAAATTTTCAAAGCGAGTCTTCGCAAATAATTTTTCTTATGTCATCTACTAAAGATGTATTACTCCCAACCTAACCTAACCTAACCTACTAAAGATGTATTACTGAAGATATATGAACCACACCTAAACGTCAAGTTGTTTTCTACATTCCATTTGACATTTCTCAATTTCAGACTAACTCAATTTGAACCATGGAAAGATACACAATCGAGCAACGCGTTAAAGTTATTCAGGCTTATTATGAAAATGGGCGTTCAAATCAAAATGCATATCGTGCACTTCGTGATTTGTTCGGTCAATTTAATCGTCCAAATGTGCGTACAATCGGAAAAATCGTGCAAAAATTTGAGCAAACCGGGTCTGTAGGTGATAAGAGAACACCAGTGTATGCTCGTACAGCTCGTACTGCAGAAAATATTGCTGCTGTTGGCGATAGTGTGGCTGAAGAGCCGTCCACCTCAACTCCTCGTCGTGCCCAACAATTGCACCTCGCACGCTCGTCGTTGATGTACATTATGCATAAAGAATTGCACTAACGCGCTTACAAGGTTCAATTGACTCAAGACCTAAAGCCTTTTGACCATTTCAAGCGTCGTCAATGGTCAGAATGGTGGCAAGAAATGGCCACATTGGATGATCAATTTTCGAAGAAAATCATCTTCAGTGATGAGATGACTGATGAGGCACATTTTCACCTCAGTGGATTCGTCAATAAGCAGAATTGCCGCATTTGGGCGAATGATAATCCAAGAGCGATTGTCGAAAAACCAATGCACCCACAAAGAGTGACTGTTTGGTGCGGTTTATGGGCTGGCGGCATCATCGGGCCGTATTTTTTTCCAAAATGAGGCCGGTCAAGCAGTTACTGTGAATGGCATTCGCTATCGTGAGATGATAACGAACTTTTTATGGCCCAAATTGGAAGATATGGATGTGGATGCCACACAGCTAACGAAACAATGGCTCTTTTGCGCGACAAATTCAATGGCCGTGTTTTCTCACGTTGTGGCGATGTCAATTGGCCGCCAAGATCATGTGATTTGACACCGTTGGACTTCTTTCTTTGGGGTTATTTGAAAGAAAATGTATACGTAGATAAGCCATCAACAATTCAAGAGCTAAAGGATGAGATAATTCGGCACATTAACGGCACAGAACCTCCATTATGCCGCAGCGTCATCGAAAATTTTGACCATCGAATGGAGGTGTGCCGCCGAGATCGCGGCGGCCATTTGGCCGATATTTTATTCCACACGTAATTGAACCATACCAGTATTATCATAATAAAAAGAAATGGCAGTAATTACCTAAACAATTTGTGTTTTATTCAAAATCAACATCGGCCCTTAAAACTTAACCACCCTTTATATATAAAAAATACCTGTGATATAATATATTATACATAGGACATCAATCTGAAACTTGTCTAAAAACTGAACACAACAGATGAAATATTAGGCGTGTTTTTTTGAGCTTCGAACTCAGCAAAGCAAAGCAAAGTAGGATTTTCAGCATGCGATTACAACAACTACGCCCTACTTGACACTTCGAGGAATCACAGTAGTTGTTGTAATTGCGTGCTGAAAATCCTACTTTGCTTTGCTTTGCTGAGTTCGAAGCTCAAAAAAACAGGCCTATTGATAATAAAAAAATGGGCCTTCCATTTAAATACTTTCAGGGTTTTTAAACCAAATTATATACCTAATATAATACGTTCCTTATATCGGATTGCAAATCGTGGGGACAATTCGCTATAAAGAGATACCAATGTAGAATGTAGGTATAGCAAATTCGCTATATCCGTTATTCGTTATAATGGACGTCCAATGCACTTCCTTCAGAATAATTGGATGGAACTTGAGTTGCAGTATAGCGACAGGAGACAGGAAAATATTCCTACGAGCAGATTGGTTTTACCATAGGTACATCCATTTCAGCAAATTTGCTTTGCAAAGTAGCTAAATGTTCAATAAAATAATTCAGAATGATATTTTGGTTGGTTTATGTGGTTGATCGCCCGTTTCGTATCAGGGAAAAGCACAAACAGGTACAGTGAAACCTGCGTAAGTTGGACAGCTGCGGTGCAAGCATTTTTATCCAACTTAGAGAGGAGGCCAACTTATAAGGGTTCATACTATGTGCATATAGATATGCTGTTTTTTTTTCTAACACTTGTTAGAAAAGAACTTCGTTTTTATCCATATTTTGCATTTACATCGAAGTCATTCACAAACTGTAGAATTAATGTCATCTATATCCCAACAATAATTAACACGGACGTTATTTTACCGCTATGTCTGCCTCAACATAGTGTGCAGTGCATTTTTAAAAATGCAAACGCCACCCTGGCGACCAGCAGACGACTATGTTGCTGGCCAACTTTCGGAGGTTATTTAGTGCTAAAGATTCAATAATATATGAAAATGTGCGGCCAAGTTCCAAGATAGACAGGTGGCAAACATACAGAGGCATTCAGAGAAACATTTGTATTGAATTGAATTTTCTTGTCGTTTTATTAGGAGTACAGCACAAGGTGGTGTAATCTCATCTTTTCTTTAGAAAACTTTAGTGGTGAATGAACTACTTCTAATACCGAAAAGTGAAGGGTGTTTAGGTAATTGCCTATGTAGATGACGTTGGTACCTTTGTCTTAGGAAAATACATCCACACGCACAGCAGAATGACCTCTCTAAGCTCTCAAAATGGAAGAAAAAGTTTGGTTTTGGGGTTAATCCTCAGACAACTGAACTGGTCCTCCTTATAAAGAAGTGCAAAATCCCCACCTTTGTTCCTCCTAAACTAAATGGAGCCCTTTCAGTGCTCACTAATACGGTCAGTTATACTTTGGCCTCGCTTTAGGCAGCAAAATTAGCTGGAAACCCAATATACTAAAGAGTGTTAAAAAGCCACTACGGCTCTGTACTACTGCAAATAAGCCCTTGGAAGGAAATGGAGCCTTCAGCCCCGAATTACCTACCTACATGTCGTTCCACTGGTGACCTGTTAAGCTACGTAACGCACTTATGGACACAATCAATTGAACAACACGGCGAATCCAGAGCCGTAGCTTTGGAAAAAATGAATGAAATATTTATTTGAATCGATAGTTTGAACCTTGCAATTTAATGTTTAAAGATAATTTCATGCAAATGTTGACCGCGGCTGCGTCTCAGGTAGTCCATCCGCTGAGTCCAATTTTGGCATACTCTTTCACACATATCGGCCGGTATCTCACGAATGAATGCATGGATGTTGGCTTCCAGTGCGTCAATCGAAGCGGGCTTGTCCCTATACACATTAGCCTTGACATACCCCCACAAAAAATAATCTAATGGTGTCAAATCGCACGATGTAGGCGGCCAATTGACCGGCCCGAAACGTGAAATTAACTGTTCACCAAACTCGCCTCGCAATTGCGCCATTGTTTCGCGTGCTGTATGGCATGTGGCACCGTCTTGTTGAAACCACATATCATGCAAGTCAAGAACTTCCATTTCGGGCAAAAAAAAGTTTGTTATCATCGCTCGGTAGCGTTCACCATTGACAGTAACGCTGCGATTCGCATCATCTTTGAAGAAATATGGCCCAATAATGCCGCCGGCCCATAAACCGCACCAAACAGTGGCTTTTTCGAGATGCATTGGTAGCTGTTGCAATGCTTCTGGCTGATCTTCACTCCAAATGCGGCAATTTTGCTTATTTACGTACCCATTCAACCAAAAATGAGCCTCATCGCTGAACACAATTTTTCGATAAAAAAGCGGATCCTCGGCCAGCTTTCCAAGAGCCCATTCACCAAAAATTCGGCGTTGTGGTAGGTCGGCTGGCTTTAGTTCTTGCACAAGCTGTATCTTAAAAGGCTTTACGCACAAATCCTTCCGCAAAATTTTCCACGTAGTGCTGTAACAAAGGCCTAACTGCTGGGAACGGCGCCGAATCGACATTTCGCGGTCTTCTGTCACACTAGCTGATACGGCCGCAATATTTTCTTCACTACGCACAGTACGTAAACGTGTTGGTGGTTTAATGTCCAACAAAGTAAATTTGGTGCGAAATTTGGTCACAATCTTCCGAATAGACTGCTCAGAAGGTCGAGAATGCCGATCATAAAATGGAAGCAGCGCGCGATGAACATTTCGAACCGAGCACGAATTTTGATAGTAAAATTCAATAATTTGCAAGCGTTGTTCATTTGTAAGACGATCCATGGTTAAATTGCAAACCAAACTGAAGCTGTTTGACAGTGACACAAGGTACTAAACACACGTCAGCTGTCAAAACCAGTGTTGCCAAAACCAAACCAGCTAAAAAATCACCCTTTATCAAAGGCATTTGACCGAGTCTGGCATAGATCCCTATTAGGCAAGTTAGCGTCTTACGGATTACCACAACAACTCTGCGGATGGATGCCAAATTTTCTCCTGGGAAGATCATCGATCCAAGTTGTTGTAGATGGTGTATCATCCAATTCGTTTGCTATAAATGCGGGAGTGCCCCAAGGATCTATTCTTTCTCCAACTCTATTTCTTCTCCACATCAACGATTTGCTTGGATCGACAAATAATAATATCTACAGCTTTGCAGATGACAGAACTCTTATATCCTCCATCTCGAACAGTGGGCCTGTGAATACGGCTACATCACACAATCAGAGATGTGAACAAATTAATTCTCTAAATGATGATCTGGACAAAATCTTGAAGTGGGGAAAGGACAACTTTGTTTTATTTAATGCAACCAAGACACAGCTCACAACATTTTCCAGAAAAAATGCATCAACAGTTCCTCAGATCCAAATGGATGACCATCCAATCCATCACAAGGACTCAATGCACCTTCTAGGAGTCACAGTCAATTCAGGAATCACATGGCAGAACCACATATCCTATATCGCAAAATCGGCGTCCGCAAAGTTGAGCTACCTATTTAGAGCAAAGAGGTACTTTAGCCCCAAACAACTTCTCCTTCTCTACAAAGCACAGGTTAGACCAGACTTGGAATATTGTTCCCATATATGGAGCTCGGCCCCAAAACATTCACTTAACCTGCTTGATAGCATACAGAGACGAGCAGTTCGACTCATTGGAGACCCTACACTCACATCGAATCTACAAACGTTGATGCACAGAAAACAAGTCGCTGACCTATGCTTGTTCTATAGGTACTTCCATGGTAGATGTTCTGAGGAACTCAAAGACATTATCCCTCGAAATGCAACTTTTGGGCGCCCAACAAGACAGGCTGCTAATGCTCATGACCATACAGTACAGTTGGCAACCGCGAGGACATCAACTTTCCAAAACTCCTTCTGTTACAGGACAAGCAACTTTTGAACTCGCTTCCTGGGGATATATTTCCAGAAGACTACAATTTGCAGCAATTTAAGTGCAGAACAAACATACATCTGCAGGCATCTCGGGGCGCTGTTGAAGCGTTATAGGTTCGCCTTTCCCGGGAGAAGTATATAAAAAAAAAAAAAAAAAACTTCCTTGCACCTTCCCCGCTACCCAATTTTCCCGCAATAACAGCCCTCTCTCGCGCGCTCTTTTTTTCTTGTCTGTGAAACAGTGTGACCGCTGCAGAATTTTTAAAAGTCGCAAGAAAAACGACCAATGATAAAAAATGTGTGATTTCTGAACCTATTCTTAAAATTTAATGTTAAACTATATTTAACAAGCATAGGCTCGCTAAACACTAATTGTGTTGTGATAGGCAACTGCAGTATATTCAAATGTCTTTTATTTGGAAATAAGAGCATTTGGAAAATTTTCGAAGCGGCTTTTCGAATTAAAAAAGGGGCAAAATAGCAAAAAATACAACATGCCAGTTCAGCCCAAGTTTCCACTAGGGCAAAAGTGACTTTCAGAAATTATTCTCTATTTCATTTCTTTGGATATATTCTTCTACAAATTTTATAACAATATATTTTGAAATGTCCACTAATATTTTTATAAACCCCTGTAAATTATTAACTAACTAAAACAAGTGAATGCCATTTGTCGTTGGAATACAAAAAGTGATAACACAATTTTTTTACTGTTCCGAGTATTTCACATACCTACCTAAATAAAGGGGGATTTGCGAGGATTTCACAGAAAATACCAAACGCACATATAGCTAAATTTGAGAGTAATAATACCCATAAAAGGAAAAAAATATTGAAGTAATCTTTTGAATTTAAAAAAATACATACCTACTTGCATTATTACTTTGCAGGTATTCACTTTTCGTAGCAATTACAGAATGTAGGTAAATTATGCTGAAACTAAAATATGATTTTCCCACGACATAAAAAAACATTTTCCCTAAATTGTGTTAAAATATTTAAAGTTAAGGGATTGAAATCAACGAAAAAAAAGTAGGTATATTTTTCAAAATATCCAACAAAAGTGCAAAAACCCATGTTAGTTCATTTTTCTCTTATTAATATCATAAGATGGATCTATGCTAGACAGTGGCGTAGCGAGGAGGGGACATGGGGGCACAGGCCCCGGGCGGCCATTTATTAGGGGCGGTAATCTAGAGCTTTTTTTTTAATATCCATATTATAAAATTAACAAAACGGATTCTATTTTCGGTACAACGAATTTATTTACAAATTCTACCCAGCATTAACTCTGCTTCACAGTAAGCAATCAGAAATTCCTAGTATTGCTTAACAACAAAATCCAATGAACGCTGCTCCCTAGTATTGCTAGTTTGCCACTACATTTTATCAGAAATTTTAAACACAAATTATAACAAAATCTGCATTCGAAAATAAACTTTTTCTCTTTTCTCGCTAGAAGTTTTGTGCGTAGGGGTATGAAACTCTAAGCGATGTATAGCCCGTGTATATTTCGTGCGAATACTTACTTACTTACTTATGTGATATTCGATTGGGCGCTCTCAGAGCACTTTTTTTTACTCTCAGAGCAGTTTTTATGTTCGTTTGGTATAAAAAAAAGCAATCTTTTTCAGATTTTAGAGCACTTTTGCGAATCTAGATATTTTCTCAGATTTACCAATACAAGTGCGTTAAAGTTTGACAACTGGTGGAGGGCATTTAGGTTTTCGTGAGTTTGTTCTAAAGCAAAGAAGGTATTGCATCCGGTGAATCTATTTTTGTAAATTAATTATGTATAAATATTTAAAAATCAATCGGATCGCAAATTTCGAATGTTTTAGTTTAAAATTTAACCAGTGAATGGAGAACGCTTTGAAAAGTGTTGAAGGCTACACATATTGGAGTCCCACGAATATTATCACAAAAAAGAGCAAGTGATGTTTTAATGTTCGATTAGCCACACGAAATCTGAAATCTGAGAGCGAATCTGAAGGAGCCCAAACGAATACCACATTAGATGGCGCTACAGGCCGGGGTGAACCTGGGCCTCAACCAATACGCCTCTCCAGTTAGCGCGATCTTTAGCTAACTGCCTCCAGTTGCGCACTCCAAGTTGGTTGAGGTCCCCTTCCACTTGTGCGCGCCACCTAAGGCGAGGTCTTCCTCTACTGCGTTGTCCCTCCGGGTTGGAGTCGATTCGCTCTTCATGTCCTAGCCATCTTAGTCGGCTGATGCGCACATTTCTGACCAGGTCGATGTCGCTGTACAGCTCGTAGAGTTCGCTGTTAAATCTGCTTCTCCAAATCCCGTCAACGCAAACGGGACCGAACAAAATCTTCATCCTCCTTTGATAGCGTCCATAATTCTGCGCCATAGAGTGGGACTGGGATGATGAGGGTCTTATATGGAGTCTCCTTAATGTTTTTTGACAAGGCCTTATTTTTCAGTTGCCTTCTTAGGCCAAAGAAACAGCGGTTGGCGCGTCTAATTCTTCGCTTGATTTCTGACGTGATGTCGTTGTCAGAGCCGGTAGCCGGAGCCGAGGTAGACAAAGTCCCTATTTCGTGCGAATAAGCCATTTTATTTTTGCTTTTATTGGTAGGTATTAGAGGTATCTAATATAATTAGAAGAGACACTCTGTCTACATAATTGCATTGCAGGTATACTTTTCTATTAAGTTCGTGTAATTGTGTTTTCTTTTACTCAAACGAAGTGAAGTTTGCAAACATAAACAAACATTCTAGTTGGCAATAGAAGTTGCAGTCTTGCTCTTTATTATTAAAAATTAACTAATAAACTGCACGAATGGATCGCAGTTCATTAGCATTTTAGTTGATTCAATTGGTAGGTAGGTAAGTTCATCAAAAGTAAGAATAGGTAATGTTAAGTAATAATAAGGTTATTCATTCGATATGGCAGTATGTACATTATCAAATAAAAATGTGAGTTTTTATAAGCTTTAGCTCTCAATAACAGGCAATTTTGGTAAGTTCTGGTTACGGAGTTATAAGCGCCTGTGCTATTTCATAAGCTGTTACATTTTACAATATGTTTGAGTCCGCGGACAAGCGTAGTAGGAGTTTCTGTTTTTTTTATCTCTTTAAGTTGCCAATGATCGCAGGACCCCATGATTCGCAGTTGTTCGCTGGACTCTGCTTACTTTAGTAATTTTATAAGTTTTACTTAGTTGGGGCCACCATATCAAGGACCTATAGGTAAGGTTAGGACGTAGGTAGGTATCACATCCAACGAACCATTTTTGATCGAATTTCTTGTAGGCGTAGAAAGCTATGCTATGTTTCAATTCCTTGTAGGCGTAGAAAGCTATGCTATGTTTCAGTACTCACTCCATTAGACTTTCAGTTGAACGTAGGATCAGTAATGTGACCTTATAATATTTGGCACTGAGAAGATTTTGGTCATTCAGTCAGGGAAGTGAGGTCGGTAGGTATATTTCGATTATGGTGGTGAAGAGCATAACGTCAGTTTTTTTTGCCAATATCACATCTTACCCAAGACTTATTTCATGATTTCCCTAATCACGCCCGGAATCATTTCTAATACTGATACGTCATACGGATACGCAACAACTTTGATGCCACCACTTTCAAGTCTTGACATGGTTTTGTGAAGTACCATAATTCATTCAAGGGAGACAAAATCAAGAAAATCGATTCCGATAAATGTAAAATGATACTTAAAAGTTCCTCCGGTCAACAACTCTGCGGATGGATGCCAAATTTTCTCCTGGGAAGATCATCGATCCAAGTTGTTGTAGATGGTGTATCATCCAATTCGTTTGCTATAAATGCGGGAGTGCCCCAAGGATCTATTCTTTCTCCAACTCTATTTCTTCTCCACATCAACGATTTGCTTGGATCGACAAATAATAATATCTACAGCTTTGCAGATGACAGAACTCTTATATCCTCCATCTCGAACAGTGGGCCTGTGAATACGGCTACATCACACAATCAGAGATGTGAACAAATTAATTCTCTAAATGATGATCTGGACAAAATCTTGAAGTGGGGAAAGGACAACTTTGTTTTATTTAATGCAACCAAGACACAGCTCACAACATTTTCCAGAAAAAATGCATCAACAGTTCCTCAGATCCAAATGGATGACCATCCAATCCATCACAAGGACTCAATGCACCTTCTAGGAGTCACAGTCAATTCAGGAATCACATGGCAGAACCACATATCCTATATCGCAAAATCGGCGTCCGCAAAGTTGAGCTACCTATTTAGAGCAAAGAGGTACTTTAGCCCCAAACAACTTCTCCTTCTCTACAAAGCACAGGTTAGACCAGACTTGGAATATTGTTCCCATATATGGAGCTCGGCCCCAAAACATTCACTTAACCTGCTTGATAGCATACAGAGACGAGCAGTTCGACTCATTGGAGACCCTACACTCACATCGAATCTACAAACGTTGATGCACAGAAAACAAGTCGCTGACCTATGCTTGTTCTATAGGTACTTCCATGGTAGATGTTCTGAGGAACTCAAAGACATTATCCCTCGAAATGCAACTTTTGGGCGCCCAACAAGACAGGCTGCTAATGCTCATGACCATACAGTACAGTTGGCAACCGCGAGGACATCAACTTTCCAAAACTCCTTCTGTTACAGGACAAGCAACTTTTGAACTCGCTTCCTGGGGATATATTTCCAGAAGACTACAATTTGCAGCAATTTAAGTGCAGAACAAACATACATCTGCAGGCATCTCGGGGCGCTGTTGAAGCGTTATAGGTTCGCCTTTCCCGGGAGAAGTATATAAAAAAAAAAAAAAAAAACTTCCTTGCACCTTCCCCGCTACCCAATTTTCCCGCAATAACAGCCCTCTCTCGCGCGCTCTTTTTTTCTTGTCTGTGAAACAGTGTGACCGCTGCAGAATTTTTAAAAGTCGCAAGAAAAACGACCAATGATAAAAAATGTGTGATTTCTGAACCTATTCTTAAAATTTAATGTTAAACTATATTTAACAAGCATAGGCTCGCTAAACACTAATTGTGTTGTGATAGGCAACTGCAGTATATTCAAATGTCTTTTATTTGGAAATAAGAGCATTTGGAAAATTTTCGAAGCGGCTTTTCGAATTAAAAAAGGGGCAAAATAGCAAAAAATACAACATGCCAGTTCAGCCCAAGTTTCCACTAGGGCAAAAGTGACTTTCAGAAATTATTCTCTATTTCATTTCTTTGGATATATTCTTCTACAAATTTTATAACAATATATTTTGAAATGTCCACTAATATTTTTATAAACCCCTGTAAATTATTAACTAACTAAAACAAGTGAATGCCATTTGTCGTTGGAATACAAAAAGTGATAACACAATTTTTTTACTGTTCCGAGTATTTCACATACCTACCTAAATAAAGGGGGATTTGCGAGGATTTCACAGAAAATACCAAACGCACATATAGCTAAATTTGAGAGTAATAATACCCATAAAAGGAAAAAAATATTGAAGTAATCTTTTGAATTTAAAAAAATACATACCTACTTGCATTATTACTTTGCAGGTATTCACTTTTCGTAGCAATTACAGAATGTAGGTAAATTATGCTGAAACTAAAATATGATTTTCCCACGACATAAAAAAACATTTTCCCTAAATTGTGTTAAAATATTTAAAGTTAAGGGATTGAAATCAACGAAAAAAAAGTAGGTATATTTTTCAAAATATCCAACAAAAGTGCAAAAACCCATGTTAGTTCATTTTTCTCTTATTAATATCATAAGATGGATCTATGCTAGACAGTGGCGTAGCGAGGAGGGGACATGGGGGCACAGGCCCCGGGCGGCCATTTATTAGGGGCGGTAATCTAGAGCTTTTTTTTTAATATCCATATTATAAAATTAACAAAACGGATTCTATTTTCGGTACAACGAATTTATTTACAAATTCTACCCAGCATTAACTCTGCTTCACAGTAAGCAATCAGAAATTCCTAGTATTGCTTAACAACAAAATCCAATGAACGCTGCTCCCTAGTATTGCTAGTTTGCCACTACATTTTATCAGAAATTTTAAACACAAATTATAACAAAATCTGCATTCGAAAATAAACTTTTTCTCTTTTCTCGCTAGAAGTTTTGTGCGTAGGGGTATGAAACTCTAAGCGATGTATAGCCCGTGTATATTTCGTGCGAATACTTACTTACTTACTTATGTGATATTCGATTGGGCGCTCTCAGAGCACTTTTTTTTACTCTCAGAGCAGTTTTTATGTTCGTTTGGTATAAAAAAAAGCAATCTTTTTCAGATTTTAGAGCACTTTTGCGAATCTAGATATTTTCTCAGATTTACCAATACAAGTGCGTTAAAGTTTGACAACTGGTGGAGGGCATTTAGGTTTTCGTGAGTTTGTTCTAAAGCAAAGAAGGTATTGCATCCGGTGAATCTATTTTTGTAAATTAATTATGTATAAATATTTAAAAATCAATCGGATCGCAAATTTCGAATGTTTTAGTTTAAAATTTAACCAGTGAATGGAGAACGCTTTGAAAAGTGTTGAAGGCTACACATATTGGAGTCCCACGAATATTATCACAAAAAAGAGCAAGTGATGTTTTAATGTTCGATTAGCCACACGAAATCTGAAATCTGAGAGCGAATCTGAAGGAGCCCAAACGAATACCACATTAGATGGCGCTACAGGCCGGGGTGAACCTGGGCCTCAACCAATACGCCTCTCCAGTTAGCGCGATCTTTAGCTAACTGCCTCCAGTTGCGCACTCCAAGTTGGTTGAGGTCCCCTTCCACTTGTGCGCGCCACCTAAGGCGAGGTCTTCCTCTACTGCGTTGTCCCTCCGGGTTGGAGTCGATTCGCTCTTCATGTCCTAGCCATCTTAGTCGGCTGATGCGCACATTTCTGACCAGGTCGATGTCGCTGTACAGCTCGTAGAGTTCGCTGTTAAATCTGCTTCTCCAAATCCCGTCAACGCAAACGGGACCGAACAAAATCTTCATCCTCCTTTGATAGCGTCCATAATTCTGCGCCATAGAGTGGGACTGGGATGATGAGGGTCTTATATGGAGTCTCCTTAATGTTTTTTGACAAGGCCTTATTTTTCAGTTGCCTTCTTAGGCCAAAGAAACAGCGGTTGGCGCGTCTAATTCTTCGCTTGATTTCTGACGTGATGTCGTTGTCAGAGCCGGTAGCCGGAGCCGAGGTAGACAAAGTCCCTATTTCGTGCGAATAAGCCATTTTATTTTTGCTTTTATTGGTAGGTATTAGAGGTATCTAATATAATTAGAAGAGACACTCTGTCTACATAATTGCATTGCAGGTATACTTTTCTATTAAGTTCGTGTAATTGTGTTTTCTTTTACTCAAACGAAGTGAAGTTTGCAAACATAAACAAACATTCTAGTTGGCAATAGAAGTTGCAGTCTTGCTCTTTATTATTAAAAATTAACTAATAAACTGCACGAATGGATCGCAGTTCATTAGCATTTTAGTTGATTCAATTGGTAGGTAGGTAAGTTCATCAAAAGTAAGAATAGGTAATGTTAAGTAATAATAAGGTTATTCATTCGATATGGCAGTATGTACATTATCAAATAAAAATGTGAGTTTTTATAAGCTTTAGCTCTCAATAACAGGCAATTTTGGTAAGTTCTGGTTACGGAGTTATAAGCGCCTGTGCTATTTCATAAGCTGTTACATTTTACAATATGTTTGAGTCCGCGGACAAGCGTAGTAGGAGTTTCTGTTTTTTTTATCTCTTTAAGTTGCCAATGATCGCAGGACCCCATGATTCGCAGTTGTTCGCTGGACTCTGCTTACTTTAGTAATTTTATAAGTTTTACTTAGTTGGGGCCACCATATCAAGGACCTATAGGTAAGGTTAGGACGTAGGTAGGTATCACATCCAACGAACCATTTTTGATCGAATTTCTTGTAGGCGTAGAAAGCTATGCTATGTTTCAATTCCTTGTAGGCGTAGAAAGCTATGCTATGTTTCAGTACTCACTCCATTAGACTTTCAGTTGAACGTAGGATCAGTAATGTGACCTTATAATATTTGGCACTGAGAAGATTTTGGTCATTCAGTCAGGGAAGTGAGGTCGGTAGGTATATTTCGATTATGGTGGTGAAGAGCATAACGTCAGTTTTTTTTGCCAATATCACATCTTACCCAAGACTTATTTCATGATTTCCCTAATCACGCCCGGAATCATTTCTAATACTGATACGTCATACGGATACGCAACAACTTTGATGCCACCACTTTCAAGTCTTGACATGGTTTTGTGAAGTACCATAATTCATTCAAGGGAGACAAAATCAAGAAAATCGATTCCGATAAATGTAAAATGATACTTAAAAGTTCCTCGCAGAAAATGTTCCATTATTCAATTTTTAAAAAGGTCCTTTTATCTCACCTCAAAAGATAGAAAGTGCTTTGTTGGGAAATTTCTTAATAGGTATTTCATAAATTGATTTTTTTTAAGAATGCAAAACTTCTTAAAGTCCTGATATTATTTTCCATTTATATTAAATTCTTTCAAAATCCCCACCTTGCACTCTTTTGTTAGGAGTGAGAGAGTGAACAGTGAACGACTATTGAAAAAAAAAACACACACACACAAATTTAATATATAACTTTAACAAACTTGGAGTCTTGAACCCTTTGACAGTGACATACAATTCAACATCTATATAAACCCCGTCTATCAATGTTCATCCCCTTCAATTTCAGAAGGCATGCCATTTATAACTCACAGGTGAGTTCACTAAGAGGACAAAGGATGGACAAGCGTATACTTACGAAAATAAATCCTCACGTCAAAGGTCATCAATTTGTGGTGAAATTTATGTTCCACAATTATTCCATCTTTAAGTCGGTACCAAATCAGTCAAATGAACTGATAATTTCAATAAATTGAATTCGATTTAAGGGCATTTGTAACCGGAAAAAAAGTAAAAAAAAGAAGACAAAATGACTACCGCTTATCGGTTGATTTCAGGGAATATCCAATGCACTTGCACATTAGCATCAGTATTGGATACCTAAATTTGATGAGGCGGCACCCCATCGGTATCGTCGACTCTAACCCCAGAACCCAATCTGTATTGCAGTATATTTTGTTACGTGCCGTAAACTATTTTCCTTTCTGCCAGAAGAAGGCAGGAGCCATTTGATCAAAGGCTTTTAATGCAGTCCGCAGTTGTCTTCCTAGTACACCAGTTACCACCACAAGTTCCAACACTTCTATTGAGTGTCATAAATATCAACAAGGTTTGCTAGTTGCTAAATTCCACTTTGTTTATCCATTCGAGGGAAATCTATTTTGGGTATAAATCACCTATTTTCGTAATGCGGTTCTTTAATGGTTCTGCATTTCGTGCTCTGCAATATTTGAGGTACTTTTGTTGCAAAACTACTTTGAAGCATAATTTGCGGAAATTAAAAGAATTAAAAAAAAACAAATTCGGACTGGCTTTTGGTTTTGTAATTATTATTGTTGGATATTGTAGAATGATAGTATACTCTCTTGGAAATTTAAAGTTTGTTTCATTCCAACTTCTATTGCAATTATGTAATTGTATTTACTATACAATAAGTTTTTCCGGTTCTACTCGTACTTTTACACCGAAATAGTTTATTTTCGTTCAAATTTCGGATTTGGAGTTTGTGGGCTTACGGTTCGGACCATTTTTTTTTTGCAAGGTAACCTCAATATTAATGGTAGATTGTTCAAAAACGGCTCTAGCGATTTCAAGCAATCTGAAATCTCAGATCAAAACCTGAAAATCCAAATCGAAAACGACATTAATCTGCAAGAATCATTTAGAATTAGCGATAACTGTAGTGTATTTCAGACAGAGATAGTTGCTGTATCAAGCTGCGAAAGAAAGAAAGAAATCTTTGTAATTGCTAACAAAGACATATAAATATTTAGCTGATTCTTATAAAGGAAGGTTGACCTTGACATTGAATTCTTGGGTATAGAAAAACCTATGTCTGGTACAAAATATGTGGACATCCTGTTAATTCATTTTACATTTGTGTATATTTATCTCTTTTACTTTTCATAATCTTGGCTATCAATGTAGTATATAAGGGGCATTGAATATGTGAATTATTGGTAGTAGCTATAACTATACGTAAGCGTAAAATTTTCTTTAGACCTTTAATTTCGCTTAATAAAGGACATTTAAGTTTTTTTGGTTGTTCATTTTCCATTTAAGTTCCTCTTATTTTCCACATTTTGGTGCCGAAGCCCTGGAATAGGAAAATCGGTGAAAAAAAAATGTTTGTTCGTTTTTTTTATTTGTTGAATTTCGTTTCTCTATCGTGAAGATATGAAGATAGCTACACGTGCGGCATATAGACGGCAGTAACGAAAATTGCCAAAACGGCTGTCGATTACCTCAAAGACCACAGCTCACAGTTTACGGACGCTAACAATTCGATGAAATCGAAGAGGAGCTAGTGTCTTTAGTATTGAGGTTGAAAGCTATTACCGATTGCTTAACGATCACCGAAGACCTCAAGCAAAAGGATTTACTAAAACCAGAGGATCCACCAGACAGCGGCGTAGGGAGAGGGGGCAATGGGAGCACAGGCCCCGGCCGGCACTTTGCTAGAGGCGGCACTTTGGAGCGCGGTGATTCGAATTGAAAATTAAAGACACAACAATTTCAAGAACATCAATTTTACTTTAAGTTTGCATTTTTGTCAAAATCGTTAATGCCCTTTTCTGGTAAACTAAGGAAAACTAAAATTAAGAAAATGGCTTTTTTCAAAAATCTATTTTACGAAAATACCGAGAAAAACTGAGTTTGCCATTAAGTTGGAAATGGCCATATTACATTAGAAATTAGTTTTTGGTACAATAGTATGGACCGTTTTCGAGATATGTCCAAAAGAACCGTTACTCGAATTCTTAGCCAAAAACTGGGTAATCAATCATGATAACCTCACCCACTTAAGCTAAAATATCAATTTTGGTTGAAATCGTTACAGCCGTTTTCGAGCAAATCAAACTGGTACGAACATTTTGTATGGGAAGTACCATTAATATTGAGGTTACCTTGCAAAATAAAAAACGGCACCAAACTGTAAGTCCACAAACTCCAAATCCGAAGTTTGAACGAAATCCGGGCGGCCGTTTAGCCTGTAGGCCTTTGGAAGGACGGACAGACAGACAGACAGACGGACAGACCGGACAGAATTTTGCGACCCACTTGTTTTAGTTCGTGTATCATCATAATGTCAGAATTTATAAACATCTCGAGTTCTAAGTTTTGTACGAAAACAATATCTTTCTCTACGTAATGGAGAAAATGAAAAATTAAAACGAATAAAATCTAGAGCTCTTTCGAAAACTAAACTCAGCAGCGCTCAATCTCGAATTGGGCAATTTGGTATGAAACGCTAAACAGTACAATCAGCTGCAAAAATACCTCTACAGTGAGTTCACATAAATGTAGGTCAGCTCGGAAACCATAAAATGCAATTTCAATTTCCAATTTTGGTAAAATAAACTTTGAAGCGTAATACCTATCCACAAAAAAAGTGTGGTTGTGTGTGTGTACGTGTGGCGTGTTCTTTTGCCTTCAGGTAGTAATTAATTTCATGTTTTATCAGACGGTTTCCCAAAGCGGTCCTACCTCCCAACTGTGGTGGCATTTTTGCTTCTCTAGGCTGCTAGAAAATCATTTCCGCATCTGTGTCGTACCCATGTTCATACCGTACATGCTATATGCTCCCACGCTGCCTACCATCCACAACAAATCCACATTGTATGATAGTGCGCTGCCCAATTTGTGTTTCCAATTTCACTGATGAATCCATAAACCACATGAATACAATAGAGGCCAGAAAATTACTTAACTGAAATAGTCTGTGGTCTCATCAAAACCCTCTCCGAGTGGGTGGAAACCAAAATCATAGAATCAATCGCATAAAGCAATTTGCCCAGTCTGCGTGGAGGGAAAAATGTACCAAGCAATAGTCGTTGTCATTAATATAAACACACAGCCCTCCTCCAAAACCTTCACCGCGAAACACCGAAGACCGAACCCACTGACAGAGTACAGAGAGCGAAATTAAACCGAGATCCGAATATCGTAAATTTCGATTCCGCCAAAGGGCTCACAAAGGCGAAACGAATTCAGGTCGAATGGAATTTTTTTACAGCATGTATTTACACACATCCCTTTGCCCTTATTTCGAAAAGAACAATTCAAATCAGAGCACAAAAGTAGGTATAGGTAGGTATCCAATTCTCAACGAATTTGCATCCGTATCGCTACAAATACTCATCGAAGAGAAAGACTATGTACGTAACGTACTGTATATTGTATGCCCCGAAGGCTACAACTGTAAAATATCAATGACGTGCAGATTTTATTGGTCCATTAGGAGATTTTGGATCATTTCATCCCATAGGCAAAGATAATTCTGTTTATGTTCGTTTTGGGGTCAAGGCGACGAGATAAGGCACAGGGGTGTGTGAAAAATACTGTACAGCACTTTTACGTACCCGTGCCGTAATTGATAAATGGTGGAGCGTGGAGCAGCTGGTCTGTATTCCACCCGTTCAATTAGCATATATAATTCCAATTGCCCCGAAACACCCTTTTTGCGTTCAACTGCACCGCTGCCTGGCTGCAAGGGATATTGATATAAGCTATTGGAATTTTTTATTGTATGGCAAGAATTTTTAAACGCAATAAATTTTCAGAAATTATCTAGGTACCTACCTATGAAAGATAAGTCTTATTTTGTATAAATGGAGAGACGGAATTTATTTAATGATGTTGCAATCGCCACTACTACTAGTACTTGTCAGAGGACACAGGCGAGGATCTAATCGATACGGTCACTACACGCCACGCCGAAATTATACTGGGTATAGATACTGTCCACCGGTCACTTCCTCCTTGACCAACTATATTTAACCTTAGGCACTTAGTAAGGCATACAACGAAAGGGCCGATCTAGTAATCACCGACGCCGACGACGCATACCGGATTACGTCATTTTGACGAGACGTCAAGGGATTATAAGCAAAGGGCACACTGTAACGGTTACCCGACGTATATATCCCAAGACATATCTTCCAATAGTTATTCCCAGCCTCCTCTATTCAAGGAGTTGTCTGAGGTTTACAGGCGAGGGGCAGACTGTTCGGTCACCCTTCCCCTATCCGAGAATAAACTGCCCGATTCTCTATAGAGTAATCAATAACTATCCTTACTATAATAAAACCGTAACTTTTTTTTCGGCTGTAAGCTGTTTGCTATGAATAGATTCAAGAACTACTGCACGAAATTGATTCCGGTTTTCACAGTTGCATTGGAAATTGTCCAGATTAGGTTATAGGATAGGTTTTACCATTATTCGCTGTCGCGAAGCGGAAATCTAAGCTGATACCTATCTAAGAAAAGTTATAATTCTCGAATGCCTTCTAGCTCCTAGCTTTGGAATGACTCATCCAAATGAAACGGGATATTTTTTAATACAAGTCCAACTATTTACAAAGATTAAAATCATCTTTGTACGTTATCCTGAAGTCGAACAATAAGCAATAAACTAAAAATTTTATAGAATTCAAAAAAAGGAAAATGTTCGATTTGAGTTAGATCGTTGGATTTTCCCGGAGTTCAGTGGAGGAAATTTTGTGTGTGTGTGCGGCAAAATCTGTTTCTCTCTATGTACACTTTGTTTCTGCAGTGCGCTTTTTCTCTCCTTTTTTTTTTTTTTTTTGCTCACGTTTTTAAATTATTAATGAACATACAATACATTAATGTAAATAATGAAATTATTATTGATTAAATAAATAGTTAAATAAAATCAAATACTTGTCGGCCAACTTACCGCTTTTTCACTGAAGTACTTTATGGTACACAACATTCTTGTTTTATTTCTATTATCCTCCTGCCAACGAGCGTCGAACTTGCCGAGTTGTAGGGGCTGAGTAAGGTCAATGATTCTCGAGATTTTCTCCAGATGAGTCCCGAAACCAAAGGACGCTATACTCCGCCGGGTAACTTAAGTGTTACTTGCCGGTCCCAAGCCCGGGGAAAGGAGCAGGGAGAGGAATAAACCTCTCTAATAAATCCCTAATCCAAGTGTTGTGCTTTTTATTCGAATGAGAAGCACTAATCTCATTTGGGTCTTACCTTATTATCGTGTTATCTGTAAGTCTCAAAAGTAGCAAAAAAACACTGACACTTGATTTTTATACGTATTTATTAAAATTGGCTTAATTCTATTATCAGTAAGTAAGTTATTATAGTACATAACACGGAAACTTATTTGTATTTATTAGAGTTATTCAGCTTACTTCTATTAACATTATTTGTTTTTTAATATACACTTCGAAAACTATTTAATTTTAGGATTTAGATGTATAATGAAATCGGACGATTTGTGATTTTAATAAGGAAATAGGAAACGATATAGAATGCACGATATGGAGTGTGACGATATAGAAAAGTGACCGAGTCGATGCAGAGGCGTGAACAAGAGTGCCGCGTCATTCAAACCTCGTTCGCATTCAAAAGTTCGGTGAACGAACGAACGGACGAAAGCAAAAGCAATTTACGCGGAAGGGAATTCCCGAACAAGTCAAGTGGCTCACGTTACTTTGTCGCGCATACGTTCGATACATATCGTGATCGTTCGTATAGTGAGCGAAGTGCGACATCAGCATAATGAGTTAATTGACTTGTGCACTTAGTTGCGCAAGGGAACAATAAAGAAAGACCATTAATAAACATTGTTTATTTAGGTCGGAAGTGTTGGGCATTGACGCTGGAAGTGGCAAGCTGAAATAGCAATTTGGGAGGATGTTTATTTGGGACCATCAATATATTGTTACAAAGTTGCAACATTGATCGTAGGGTTAAACATCTTGCATACAAGGAAGAAATGGTAAAGAGGTTGTAAGGTGCTTGGTATGCATGTACGTACTTTACAACACCTCCCCCCTTAAGAACGAAACTTGTACCTAGGATTGGTACGAGTTTCGGTTTAAGAAGCAGAAGATGACGGACCATTAATGGTTTGTGTTTTCGGTAGGGAAAGAGAACGAGAGAGATTTGAAGACGACTTGCTTGGAGTAAGAAAAGGAGGAGAAAGATTTGTGGATGATCGTGGTTTTGGTAGAGGCAGAGGGTCAGAGATTATATGATTTTTGTGAATCTCTCTTTTGGTAGAGAGTTTTCTTAATAAAACCAAAACGATGGACATCATAAGGAAAAGTATGGCCAAGAGAATATAAATAGAAGTAATATGTTTGTTGTTTGATGAATTTACGATGGGGTGTGAAATTTGTTGATAATTTATATCGTCTAAACTCTTACTTATAGCGTTTAGATCAAGAATGTTAAATGTTTGAGTTTCTATAATATTTGGCGAAATGAAATTGAGTAATATTTGGAGCTGATACAGGAATGGCGGATGAGATAAAGTTTAATTTTGTATCTGTTTCGTAATTAGTTTTGGAAATAAGGGACTGGTATTTTGTGTTTGCTATGCAAGCAAAGTTAATTTTTAGTATTCCAGTTGAATTGATAGTTAGTTGGGAATTAAATTTTTGGCATTTGATTATAAGATTTTCAGGGTTAGGAGATACGAATAGCCAAGAACTTGAATCGGCCAGTTGAAGGAATATTGGGTGAGAAATTTGCATAATTTGGGTTTTGCAACTATTGGAAGTGCTTGGTAATGTAGAAAACAAACTGAGTTCACAAGCATTACTAAGACGTGTAAATAAGATAAGGGTTGTTTTGTTCGCAAAGGTAGTTGTTCTTGTGGGTATTAAAACATTTTTCAATATCATGCTCTTCGTAAAGGAAAGAGGATTGCTTTTCTGAGTCGATAACAAGAATGGGATTTTCTGGGATCATTACGGAATGATTTGGTATACTAGTAATTTTATACACGTTAAAATTTTCCGATGTGGCTAAGGGGATTTTTAGTAGGAAATGTATTTTGCTGTCAGAAAAATATACATGTGTTTCTAATATATTGAATAGTTTGTCTATGTATTGTTCCTGCAAGGGAAAAGGAAGGCGGTTGTCTTCTGGAAGGAAAGACTGAATTTTCCTTATTTCTTTGCTTAATTTAGTAGGATCAATTAAATACGGATATAGCTTCCCATGGGCTGCAGAGTAAATAGATTCTAAGAGATGGCTTTTTGCTGAGTAATAGTATCCGGACAAGGAGTTAAACGTTGTAAAAAGATCAGTCAGTTGCAAAAAAGATTCAGTTATACAGAGGTTGTCATTTTGATTTTGTTGAATTTGTTCTATGTATTGGCTAGTTTTTTTCAAATTTCTCTTTTAGCTAGTAACTGGTCGTTCGTAAGGTTTAATTGATGTAAAATATTTTTTTTATATTGAAATCTGTTTTTCATAAAGTTTAAAGGCATGGTTTTGCTGTTGGTCTAAGGTGTTAATATGTTCAGAAAAAATTTTTGGCATCGTCATCGTCGAGGGTTCCAAACAATTGCTTAGAAATTGTTCCAACGACATTTAAAAGTCCTCGTTTTAATAGACGTGGTTTTACTGTAGTGCCAAGATATTTATTTATAATTATATCTTGTTCCTTGAGTCTTTCTAGGATCATGGAGGATTGCATAGGTAGGGTAGAGCATTGGTTTAATGATTCATGGGATGATATAAATCGTTTGCATAGAGTTAACATTTGTTCGTGACATGCAATTATAGTTTTATACTGCACATCGAATTCGCTTAAGTTAGAATATATAACTAAGTTCCAATACTTCGATTAGAGCTTGAGACTTCCAATATTCTCATAGTAAAGTCCGGTTTTGTTCTGTAGTTCGATGATTTCGTATGTGGTGGCGGGTTGATCATACAGGGCCATTGAAGTGGTTAAGTACACGAAGATACTGAGAATGAAGATGAACACGTAAGGTTTGTCCATTTCTAAGAAGAAAAGAAAATAATATCGAAGGGATTTATTATTAACCGGAAAACAGTTTAAGTCTATTGTTGTGAACTTTAAGAGTTCGGTTCTTATATGTAATTACAGAGTTTACTCCAGAGGACGAAAGGATTTCATATGGACCATTCCATATGGGTAGTAGTTTTTTATTTTTGTTTTTAGGACAACTTTCGTTTTTAAGTAAAACATTGTCTCCTTCAGTGAAAGTAACAGGATTTTGTTTTTTATCATATTGAATCTTAGAGGATTCTTTGCTTTTAATTAAGTTATCTCTGGCAATATGATGAGCGTGTTGTATATGAGATTTTAGTTCGTTCGCGTAAGAATCATAGTTATAACAAACTTCTGGATTTTTAGTTAAGCTAGTAGGAAGTTCAACTTATCTTCCAAATACTAACTCGAAAGGGGTAAAAGCAGTTGAGGTATTAGGGGTAGTATTGTGGACAAATACGGCATATTTAATCCAAAAATCCCAATCATCTTGAGATTTATTTATGAAACAACGGAGGTATTCCACGAAGTTTCGGTGACTTCGTTCACACGACCCATTTGATTGGGGTCGGTAAGCTGTGGTTTGGAGTTTAGTGATCCTTAAAAGTTTGCAAACACTTTTAAATATATCACTAAGAAAATTTTGACCTTGGTCAGATAGAACGTATTTAGGAGTACCGAAGAGAAAGATTATTTCCTTGACGAATGCTTCAGCGATAGTATTGGCTTCCTGATTTGGTAATGGAATAGCATCAGTGTATTAAGTTAAATCGTCGATGAAGGTTAGAAGGTATTTGTTTTGGTTAGAAGTGGTAGGATATGGCCCAACGATATCAATAGATATATTTTCAAAGGGATATTTTGCAGTAGAAGTTATTACCATAGGTTCCATGGTATATTTGGTGACTTTGTTATTCAGGCAGAGTTCAATTTTTCCAATTGTGATACAATTTTATACGTTTAAAAGTTTGGTTGTGGTATTGCTGATGTTTTTTGAAGCAACGCTTTAACCACACGAGTGCCTAGTGGTTCATTAGTACTTCCAACGGATTTTCCACAGTAATATACACCGAATGCGTAACAGTAGCCATTAGCACTTGCCACTGCCCAGTTCTTGTACCCAAATCTTATGGGTTTCCCCCTAATGAACTGTTTCGATCGAACCTTTTCCAAGCTGGTAAAGAGTCCATTGGTTCAGTTCGTCGTCGTTTGTTAGAAAGCGGTTCGTCAGCACTCTCCCCCCAGTGACTATCATCATCTTGTGGCATATGTCGGCGCATTACCTGCAAAGTACCGGCACGTCTCTGGGCAAAGCGATCGTTTCCATGTCATCTTCACCGCCTTCCTCTTCGTCTGTGAGAGCACTAGGTTCCGGTGGCATGATCACCAGATCAAACTCATTCTCATTTTCTTCATCAATGATGCAGTTGATAGCTTCTTGAAGTCCTAAATAGTTATTCTTGGCCGTGAACTTCGACATTTTCAATTTCCATACCTAACAAAAAAAAAACGAATTTTCTATGCAGTTGGGCCCATTGTACTAAAAAAACGACACTTACATCAAACAGCTTCCCAAATACTGTATATGAATTCAAAATCACAGAAAAAGAGTTACCACAATAAGTTGTCCAGTATACTTTCTATTTAGTTGTAAATAGATATGATTTGTAAAAAGCAGTTATTTACAGTTGTTATAAAACTCACCCACCTAACTATGAAAACTCAACTTACAGAACTGTCAAAATTTGGCGCCAAATTCTATGTATGGTACTTTCTTTTCACATAAAAATGAAAAAATAACCGCCTACTATCAATTTTAAGAAATTAATCGAGAATTCAAATGATTATTTGTCATAGAACGTTTATCAAAGTGGTGTCGTTTTTAAAGTACGGCGGGCGTAAATGGGTTAAATTCTCCACAATCAAACGCGTACCGTTACAAATTTTTGGTTGGTGGCTTCGTTTTCATCCATCACGGTGTCGACTGATTTGTATGAATGCAACTCACCAGCGATTTGGTTTTGAATGGCGAAATTGAAATGATCGACGTTCTTGTTTTTCGCAGCCAAAATCACTCTTACACTCTTAATTAGTTCTTCCGGTGTCGTTGTAAGGTTGCAAACATTTTGTGGAAACTCAATCAGGCCGGTGATTAAGTTTGCTGGAATCACACCATTGACCATCGCCAACAATTGCCTGGAGAACTCTGCAGCGGACTGGTGATTTTGTAAAGAAACTTCTTGACGTATCGCCATAAAGCAGACGCCTTCAGGCAAGCATTCAATTCATCTGCCGGAGTTGATCTCGAAATGACAGGCAGCGTTTAACGAAAATCGTCTGATGATTACGTAAACGATTCAGAGCCTCCAATGCGCGTTTGTGAGCCATTGTGCATTCGAGATCTATTTCTCTTAAGTTTTACACAGAGCGTTGACTGGATTCTACTTTTTATTAAAAACTCGTTCTCTTATGAGTTTCAAGCTCAAGCAGTGTCACCAATTTAGCATTGCTAAATTTAGTAGGTAGGATTATTTTATTTATTTTTAATCTATTACTAGCTGACCCGTGCTCGCCTTGCTTCGCCAGAGTTCCACTTCTCGAATTTAAAACAAAATAATTAACGCTATACAACGTAGCTTACGTAGCTTACGTAGCTTACCCGAAAGAAGAGAGAAGAGAGAGAACTGCCAGTAAAACAATCCAAACAAATACCTAGGTACCTAGGATAACTTCTATTATTCCCTCTCAATCTCATTTACATTCCACTTGTAAGTTGTTACATTTTATACTCCATCTCTCTCAATGAAATAACCCATATGCCATATGCGCCACAGCCACACTGACTCACTTACTACTCAAACACAAACATCCTACCTCAAGTTCGAATTAAAAAAAGAGAAAAATGCGTTTGCAATGTAAGCGGAAAAATGTAATTTTTTACGACAACATTAGAAACCTCAAAAATAACAGTATTTCTCCACTATTTAATGTATGTGATTATACATATACATATACCTTCCTCTTCAATCACTCTATCTATTTAAAAAACCGCATCAAAATCTGTTGCGCAGTTTTAAAGATTTAAGCCTACATGAGGACATAGGGACATAGGGATAGAGAAAGCGACCTTGTTTTATACTATGTAGTGATATAATTTTAGTTAAGCCAAATAATAAAATAAAATCAGAGTAGGTGACCCTTAGTGTGAACAAGCTACCTATTCATTACAATTCTTATTTGATATTGAACATACCCATTTAACGAATTGAACAAGCAAGAAGAGATCATTATTAATTTTTGTGAAACGCTTATACTTAGTTTAAATATGAATGGGGAAAATGAGCGTATTAAGCCTTAAAAGCTCATCTATATATATAAAAATGAATCCCTATTTCCCTTGGTCACGGCATCACGCATAAACGGCTGGAACGATTTCGCTAATTCTTTTTTTGTTGTGTTTGTCAGGAGAAAAATGTTATGAAAGAAAAAATTAAGAAAATTGCACGGAAAATTAGAAAATTAAAGTTTGAATGGGGAAATACACTTTGAAAAAAAAAAAAATTAATTGAATAGCAATCAAGTAGTGACACTTCAAATAAAAAAAAAAAAATATTTTGAATTTTAAAAGCAATTGTTGTTGTCAATTATTTTAATTATTTTCCAAGCAAATTGTTGTTGTCAACAATTTTGAAGTTTTTTTTTTTTCTTAAATATAGGTATACCCAAAAAGTTTGTTCTAATAAATTATGTTTACTATGTTACATTAAGTAACTTTTTGAAATGAAGTAGATAGGTACTTTGATTATACAAAGATGATATTACGGCCGACGATTCATTTCATTCATTTTAAATTCATTTTTATTAATCTTTCATTAACTTACATACTAGACAAAAACGATTAAATCTAATTTAAAACTAACATTTATCTTATTCTAGCTTACTGGCTCTTAGCGAGCGCTCTAAACTTAACAATATGCTTAAAATTATTGCCTTTCGGCCTTAAATCTATCTATATCTATGATTTGTTTTGTTTTTTAATTTCCAAGAAACTTGGAAAACTTGGAATCTTTATTATTTGTTTTATTAAAACTACTTAAATCTACCTAAGCTACTTAACCTAAAATTACCTATAATCAGGGTGGTGAGCAATCTTATCGATTGGTCACCATCCTGATCGCGTCTTTGGTTGCCTGTCGGCCGCCATCAAGGGTTCATGCGCGCCGCCGAGCCTCGACCGAGGCCATAAGCGTCGGTCCAGTCTCGGAAGCACTCTTTCATGTTGGCTAGCCCGGCACCTCCTAAAAACCCCCTACTCTAACCCTAAACCTACCAACTTAATCTAGCTTAAAACTAAGGAGGAATGCTACAAAAGTAGCGCACCGGCCCGGGAGAGCGTATCGACTCTCACGTCTTCGTCAAGCCACCAAAACTCGGTGTACTGCTTTACCGTATCGACCCTGTCCCGTTCCGCAATTGCGGTACTAAAACGGAGGAGCTCCTGAGCATTGGCGGCGTACCCGTCGTGGATGAGCCGCTTATCCCTCGCGTCGCGGTGGCTGTGGTATAATACCGGCACACCATCTTTTGTCTGGGCTAACCCTTTCATGTCTACATGCAGAAATGCCTCAGGCGGGATAAAGCCAGACCGAAGCGTACTCTCGTGGTACATTAAATTGGGGTAGTAAGCCCCTGAGATCAGGTTATTATCACTGGCCATCGCCCTAGCAACGTGCCTCCGAATCACCTTTATAAGGAAATTGTCAATCCTATTCAGTCGGGCCCAGTGGCGTGGCGTGAACATTTTAAAATGGGAAGTCGAAACAAAATTAATCCCATACAAATGTAAAAAACATTACATCTGTGTACCTTGAAACAAAATCATACATTGAGCATTTGCAAATATGGTTCACAATTCTAAACTCACTTTAAGTCACGCATTGCAATCTGCCAGCCAACTGAATTTTTAAACCAAACACACACCCTTACCTACCTCAACAACTACCTGTAATTAATCACACAAGAGACAATAAGAAAAGAAGAAGTAAAAGAAAGTCGAATAACTCGAAGAAAAGCGCGTTATTTTGTTCATATCATAACCAAACAAACACATACGACATACCCAAAACACAACCCAGTGGCCATGGCCAGTACCAGTAACAAGCTCTGGCTCTGGGAAGAAAAAAAGAGATACAAACAAATGTTCACTCAGTACTCAGCAGTCAAAATGAACTTTGTGAGAACCGCGAATAACTCGAAGAAAAGCGGGTTATTTTCTACAATGGGTGTTGAACAAAGAGGTGTCAGAGTCAGACAAAGTACTCAGGGAAGAAAAAAAGAGATAACAAGCAAATTTTCTCTCAAAATGAACTATAAAGTGAGAACTTTAATAACCCGACTTATTTTGGGTTACCTTCGCTTTGTCGCCACGATGCGATGACGACGTTGTATGTAATTGGATACACACACGATTTTTATATGAGTGCTTTTGTGTGTGTACCATTTTGGTGAGTATTCACATTCATTTGGTAGTGTTTCATGTAGTTATATGGTATATTCGGTTTTTGGTAGATAGATAGTGTTGCCTGGTGGAGATTTCAAAAGGTAGCTCGGTAGGAATCGAGTTATATGGACGCCACGCCACTGGTCGGGCCCCATTGTATAAGGTCCTGTTGGGATAGTATTTTATGTACTGAGATTCAGGAGTTCTAACCAACCCTAGACAGGCCCTGAGACATTGCCTCTCAAACACCCGAATCTTTTCCATATAGGACGGCGCTATATTGAACCACATGGGACAGCCATAAGCGATGATAGGCCTTATAAGGGCCACGTAGCAAATGACCTTCACCCTGGAGTCAAGTTGACTGCTGCGAAACAGTCTCCTTGTCAGAGCGTAGGTCCTCTTAGCCCCAGCAAGACAAGCATCTATATGTTTGTCAAAATACAGATACTGGTCGAGCCGGATGCCGAGATACCTGACCACGTTTTTCACCACCAATGGTCGTCCCTGCTTTCCAATAATTGTTAATTTTCTCCAGTTTTTTTCTGGTGTCCCTAGAGGCCCCAGCCAATGGAGTCCTGAACAGGATCGTTTTTGATTTTTGGAAATTTATTTTCGACGTCCAATCATCGCAATACCTCTTTATTTGTTCGAAGTCACGCTGCAGAAGGATGTTAATAACCTGGATTTTTGGTCCTGACCTGTACGCCACTAAATCGTCTGCGTACGCTATAGCGTGTCTGAGGGAACCCACCAGATCACTTGTGTAAATATTAAGCAGGACCGGAGAATTCACTGCTCCCTGTTGTAAGCCGTTTTTAATTTCAAAAACCCTGCTCGAAATCACGTTGCCAGCTTTGACAACGAACTTCTTTCCCATAAGCATGATTTAAATCATATACAGCAAAGGTTTTTGAATGCCCATTCTGGTCAGCTTATAAAAGAGCCCCTCCAACCATACGGTATCGAAGGCCTTCTCAAAGTCAACCAGGCAGGCACCCGTGCATTGCTTCTTACTTTTATTCCACTGAATGTCGGAGACCAGCTTCGACGCGGCATGAATAGTGTCATGCCCCGCTCTAAAACCAAACTGGTTGTCCGGAATAATCTTATTTTCTTCAACCCATCTTAAAAGAGATCTATTGACGACCTTCTCGAATACCTTGCTAACATTCGGAAGCAAACTAATTGACCGAAGATTAGCAGGGTTTGTCCTATCTTTATCCTTTTTCGGGATAGGGTGTACCACCGCTATTTTCCACTGCGCCGGATAATAAGCATTATTCAGCGCATTGTTAAGTAGCGTGGCGAAGATATCGATCGCTTCTAGTGGCAGGTGTCTTAATACGACGTTTGTGACCCCGTCAACTCCCGCCGACTTTTTGTTTTTCAGTGACTCAAAGATGCACCGGAGTTCATCTTTACTCACGAACAGATGAGAATTTACATCGGCGATTGTGCCATTTGCACGGTTGTCGTCATTGAACACGGTGAAACCGTTGTTCTCGGATCGCCAATTTTGAATTTCGGTCCGCAGATAAAAGTGGTTAAGAAAGGCCCTTTCCTCGAGGTCGTGGTTACGGCGAACTGGGTTGGTTCACCGTATACACAGCTTCAAAGAAAGTTCCCATCAAATCCACCCTGGTCTTCGACCACGAAAAAACCGTCATTCGAGTCAGCACCTTCCGGACTTATGCCAGCAGTCAGTAGTGTCTGTCTGTTCTCGTTCGTCTGAGGTATTCGGACACATGAAATGTCGTTATGATCTTTCCGCCTGAACAGTTTATTTATTTGTGGGAACATACTCGGACTACTGGATTTTATAGCCCGAATTTTATTGCCCCAATACAAACTTACAGATTTTCTGTAATTCTCGGTGATCAACTGTTTCAAGTTTTTGATCATCGACTTCAGTGTCCTTATCTCGGGATCGTTCCTGTCAGCAAACCGTCTGTGTAGCCGTTTAAGCCTCGAGAGCAGTCTACTTTTATGTCTGTACAGAGCATCGATTGTCGCGTTTCGATACTTTTCAGTTTGTTCTTCGTCGGTGGAATGTCCTACCCGAGGGATAGTCCGCTCCATTGTCTGTTTGATGACAACATTCATTTGCCGTAAATGAATGTCGATCTCATCGTTCGTTAAGTTCCTGTTTGTCGGTGGGTCGATCTCGCATGAGCGTATGTCGCGCCTTAAAACTCTGGTGAAGCGCGACCACTGCGCTTTTCGGTAATCGAAAGAACGCACTTGGTCGTACTGCTCCAGCTGCGTCTGCTCGTTCGGGATCCGTATTACGGTGGCAAGTCCGTAGTGATCACTATCGTAGTCAACCGTTCGTAAACAGTTCCGCGTGCTTAGATCAGTGTTTGTTAGTTCCAGTCTTTCGTCAACTAGCGCCAAGTCCAAGAACGAACCTTCTCTAGGGAAAGACGGGATATCCGTCGCGTACAATTCGAGTTTGTACTCAATCATATTATGACGCCACCAGTCGTGAAACTGGTTGCCTCTAGGGTTCGGAATATCATTTCCCCATGCCGCATTGAGGTCTCCGCCCAAAAAGTAATAATAATTGTCTTCCGATTGAAGCTCTAAGCAACGAAAAAGCGTCTCGATCTCATTTAAAAATTGAATGCGTTGAGGAGATTCAGGTGCGTAAAGCGACACTACATACACCCGCCTCTGGCTATTGAGGGGTATGCACACGATGCATGCTTCCAACACCTGGAACCTGCGCACGTCCCCGCTATATATGACCCTATGGCGCAAGCCTTTACGTATTAAGATAGCGACACCACCTCCTTGTGTATTACGGCCGACGATATTTTGCATCGAATTCGCACTGTGGCATCGGATAATGAACTGGAGATGTCAGATGAAATGCGCAACAAAGCTTTGATTTGACGCATTTAATCGAGAATTGGAGCGAGAAATGGACTTCGAACGAATCGCATTGAGTCAAGCTGTTAGAACAAATGTGCCAATGTTGAATCTATATATATAAAAAAAAACAAGAGGCACTCCGGGAGTGCCGACAGAAGTAATAACTTGAACAATTACGTGTGTATTTTTCGAATCGTCAGAAGATATATTACTGTGTAGGAAGTACTTTCGAATAAAGTGTTTTTTTTTTTTTATTCATTATTGTAAACTACTACTACAAAAATGATATTACAATTATTATCATTTTCATTTATTGCGGTATTGTACATGGAAAATAATGCATATTATTTTATATACAAAATTGAAATCTATTGCTTAAGCTTAACCTGTTTCCGATGGAACAGCTCATTCACATATTTTTTCGATATCTAGATGTCGCTCCTTTCGTTGGAGAGAATCATTTACCCATAAAGGTATGCAAACATTTTTCTTTCGAACAAACTTCTACCAATTTCTGTCAATGTATTTTTTTTTGTTTACACAGAGCAAAAGTTGTGCAAAACTTCAAACTGCGAGTGCGAATGGGAATGGGAGGAAACGAGAAAAGACAACAATATTTTTCTGTCTCGCCGCGTCGCCATTGACATTAATGTGTTACATCTCGTGGTAAATAAAATTCGTGAAATAGAAATTGAAATTTACTTCGATGGTCAATAATATTGTTCCTTTTTTTGTTTTTTTTTATTTGTTAAACACAAAATGGACAGTTAGGTCAATAAAGAGCTATTTTTTTAAATGTGATAAAGAGTTCCTGATAAAGATTTTTTTCAGTTGAAAAACGATGATTTTATTATTACAATTTTTTTCCAGTTTGTTAAACTTTTTTTTCCATTTGTTACACTTTTTGAAAAAAGTTGTTACACTTTTAAAAAAAGAACCTCCGGCAACACTGACAACTAGGCGTTACCTGGACAAGAACCTTCGGGAGATTTAGTGTTATACATGTCGAGTGTCGCTGTTATACATGTCGGTGTCGCTGTTATACATGTCGGTGTCACTGTTATACATGTCGGTGTCGCGAGTTTGCTAGTTTTTGCCCATCCAAATAGTGCCCAACGCGCCTAAAGAAGTTATCACTTCAAAAATAAAATATAAAAATGAATCCCTATTTCACGGCATCACGCGTGAACGGCTGGACCGATTTCGCTAAATTTTGAAGTGATAACTTCTTTAGGCGCGTTGGGCACTATTTGGATGGGCAAAAATTAGCAAATTCGCGCACACCGACATGTATAACAGCGACACCGACATGTATAACAGTGACACCGCCATGTATAACAGTGACACCGCCATGTATAACAGTGACACCGACATGTATAACAGCGACACCGACATGTATAACAGCGACACCGACATGTATAACAGTGACACCGACATGTATAAGAGCGACACTCGACATGTATAACAGCGACACCGACATGTATAACAGCGACACCGACATGTATAACAGCGACACCGACATGTATAACAGCGACACCGACATGTATAACAGCGACACTCGACATGTATAACACTAAGTATCCGAAAGGTTCTTATCCAGGTAATATATAACACTTAATCTCCGAAAGGTTCTTGTCCAGGTAACGCCTAGTTGTCAGTGTTGCCGGAGGTTCTTTTTTTAAAAGTGTAACAATTTTTTTTCAAAAAGTGTAACAAATGGAAAAAAATTGTAATAATAAAATCATCGTTTTTCAACTGAAAAAAAAAAAAAAAAAAAAAAACAAAAAAAGAAACAATATTATTGACCATCGAAGTAGATTTCAATTTCTATTTCACTAACTTTATTCACCACGAGATGTAACACATTATCAACGGCGACGCGGCGAGACAGAAAAATATTGTGGTGTTTTCTCGTTCCCACCCATTCCCATTCGCACTCGCAGTTTGAAGTTTTGTACAACTATTGCTCTGTGGAAACAAACAAATACATTGACAGAAATTGGTAGAAGTTTGTTCGAAAGAAAAATGTTTGCATACCTTTATGGGTAAATGATTCTCTCCAACGAAAGGAGCGACATCTAGATATCGAAAAAATATGTAAGCAATAGATTTCAATTTTGTATATAAAATAATATGCATTATTTTTCATGTACAATACCGCAATAAATGAAAATGATAATTGTAATATCATTTTTGTAGTAGTAGTTTATAATAATGAATACAAAAAAACACTTTATTTAAAAGTACTTGCTACACAATACATATTTTCTGACGATTCAAAAAATACACACGTAATTGTTCAAGTTATCACTCCTGTCGGCACTCCCGGAGTGCCTCTAGTTTTTTTTTTGTGTTTGTTATTGTCAGGAGAAATCTTATGAAAGAAAAAGTTAAGAAAATTTCGCGGAAAATTGGAAAATTTAAAAATACTAAACCACCATAATATTAAATTATATCTAATGTAACCATAGCGCTTCTACTATTCAAACTTTTTTGATGTAACCTTATGGCGTTGGCATATCTTGACAGAATGCGTGCTGCAAATATCGTCAACGAGGATGTAAACAAAATAAATATCGTTTAAAAAAGATGCTTCGATCGGAGTTATTATATTGATAAAATACATTTAATTAGAAATAATTTATTATTTTTAACAAAAACTGAATTTCTTAGTGCACATCGTCGGAAAATCCTCAACATGTGGCGTTGTAGCCGTATGTCGTTTTTCAGTTCAATTAAATTTTCTTCAATAATAATCTTCTTAATTCATACCTATAATTCTTTCGGGATGAAACTCGATGATGATGATATAACTCGATAACCACTGGGTCAATTTTTATGATTCTTCTTTTGTTTTGTTCGTATTGTTGTATTTCAGGTTAACGCAAACTTAAAAGATAGGATTTTTGACCCGCTATATGGCGTTGTAATCGATCTCCGAGACCACTCACCCGATTTCAATGAAATTTTATAGATTTATATTCGTCGTTCCCGCTTGATTCATAACTCGGGGACGGATCGTTCGATTTTTATAATTTTTGGTTGGAAGGAAGGAAATTATGCTACCTTACCTCTACATATTTCGGATTTGAAAGTTGGTTCAGTTAAAATTTTGTTGCGAAACATCAATGTACCGAAACTTTACAACGGATCGCATTTGTTTTATGGTGAAGGATCTCACATCAAATATCATACAAGTGATGATTTTAAGGGGAACATTCAAAGGCAAACACTCTTATTCCGCAGATTTCGCTTATTAAGAACGATTTACCATTCGTGCGACTTCAATTTCCCGTGCGTCTCGCTTTCACTATGACCAATAATTTATTGCAAGGATAATCGATGGATGTTTGTCAATTTAGTGAAAAAGTGGAAGGTTGGACGACACGTCAAAATCATTGCGGTTTGATTGAAAAAAATCAACATTGCTATTCATCATTTATTTCTATTGCATTTAATATAACTTTTGAATAAAGAATTTTAATTGGTCGAATTACATAAACTAGCAAGTGCTTGGTGCATGCTCGGAATTTATTAACAAATTAAAAAATTTGGGCGAAACGAGGTTTGCCGGGTCAGCTAGTAGATTAATATATAAACAATTTTTTTGTAGTTGTGTACGTAAACGTTTAGTTAATTTATTTCTGTTTATGATTTTGAAAATAAAATATTATGTATTCACTTTCTTATACGAAAAAATGTTTTCAATACAATTGGCTCCATTTCAGTACAATCTCACAACAGTTTTCATTACAAATGGAAAATGGCATTTTTCATCCCTGATCCTCGATCAAAATCAAAGCTTTGTTGCGCATTTCATCTGACAACTCCAGTTCATTATCCGATGTCACAGTGCGAATTCGATGCAAAATATCGTCGGCCATAATATCATCTTTGTATAATCAAAGTATCTACTTCATTTCAAAAAGTTACTTAATGTAACATAGTAAACATAGGTAATTTATTAGAACAAACTTTTTATGTATATGTATTTAAAAAAAAAAAATTTCAAAATTGTTGACAACAATTTGCTTGGAAAATAATTAGAATTTGTGCACATCTACGGCACAAAGTACCTTTAAAATAACATAAGTTTCATTCTCCTCATTTCATATTAAATACTAAAAAAGCGTACGTAAAGCTCGGATGTTCACGTATTAATATAATGATAATTGACAACAACAATTGTTGTTAAAAGTTAACATTTTTTTTAAGGGTAAATACTCGATTTGTATCAAGTTTCTTTTTTTTAAAGCGTACTTCCCCATACAAACTTTCATAAACTCTTTCATCCCCTCAAAGTTTTGTTTTCGCGACAAAAAGTAAATATAAACCTGACATACAGCAATTCGAACAAAACAAAAAAAAAATTATGAAAATCATCCCAGGGGTTATCGAGTTACATAATCATCGAATTACACCCCGAAAGAATTATAAATACCTATTTATAGAAGAAGATAATGACAATGAGTTGAGTAGTAGAGTGCATGGGATTGAGAGAGATAGGTATGTAATTGAGATTGAGGGAGTCACACTCAGTTGTGAATTGTGATATTTAAAATACGCTATAGTGATTCTGATCTTATAACACTCTGTCCAAGAAAAATTGTCAGTACAGGCCTTATGGAGGAGCTTTTTTTTACCAGTGGTGCCTGTAGCTACTCTCACGGCACTCAAACACTAGATTTGCCACTGAAATAAAAACGAAACCACTGGCATTCCAAAGAATTTGTTGTTGTAATTTTCCTGAAATCAACCAAAATAAGCTGTGTGTTTGACTGAAGCATATCAGAAGAGTGTTACCATATGTCAATGAAAGCATATCATTAAGGGTTTTTCTTTGAATTTTGTCAAAGAATTTTCGGTTTTAGTCCTTTTTGGTGCTTTTGAGAGCGGCATATTATGTGGGGTGCTGCAATTCGGTTTCAATTTGTTTGTATTTCTCAAAGATCCAATAATATTCAGTTAAAACATATTTTTTTAATGTTGTCTTTTAGAAATAAAGTTTATTCGTGAGGTGTTTGAATGCATTCATTTCATTAACGCAACAAGTGATCATATGTGCGTCGTAGAGATATTGCGATAAATTAATAGTGATTACTAGGGCAACTCAACCGGATTCATGCAATAGCATGGTATTTTTTGGGATAAAATTTGATTAAATATTTTAATATAGAAAACTGAATACAAATTTTTAGCCTTATTCGTTAGGGCATATTTCTACATGTTTTTGTAGGTATAAATTCATATTTCACTTTGTAGAGCATATTTTTCACACTGACATATCAAAATGATGAAGCAGGTAAGCCTATACTGTTTATTTTCGGTCGTCGGGCTTTACCACATCCGGTCACTCCTCTCCAGTAAAGCAAATGCCTTGAAAGGATTTTATGATCCTTCTTTTGCTAATGTTTCCGCGAAGTTCTGCATTGGTGGGTAGTAATTTTTTAACAAATATGTAATCTAGGCATATATGTCTGTATTAAAAAATGTATGTAGAGCTGCACAAGTGCAGTCCTTTTACCATCTGTTTAGGTGTATGACATTGCGTCGTGTTTATATAATTTTGTATTCTAATTGCCTTTGTGTACCTATATTTTTTTTCATTTTGATTTACAAAATTTTCATTTTTTGTTGGAAAACACAAACTAAAGCGATTAGGCCTACTGGAAATACCCTTAAAAACGCAACTATTATCTTACCGGAAAAGGAAAAAGATAAACGGAATTTATTTCGTTCAGTAATATTTTTTATTTTAAATTGGAAGCTGGTAGCTCAACAGTATTGCTCTCTGAGTTATTGCGAATTATCATACACACTACGGTAACCCTGTGAGAGCTTTAAAAAGGGACCGATTTATGTAAGTCATTGCAATCAGACTGAGAGACAAACATCCTATCTTCCCTGTACTGACAATTTTTCTTGGACAGAGTATAGTGATAGTGTTCATGTGCATGCTAGGTATTTGTTTGGATTGTTTTACTGGCAGTTTTTCTTCTCTTTTTTCGGGTAAGCTACGTAAGCTACGTTGTAGGTATAGCGCTAATTATTTTGTTTAAATTTGAGAAGTGGAACTCTGGCGAATCAAGGCGAGCACGGGTCAACTAGTTAGAAATAAAAGCAAAGCGTTTACTTAAAAAAGTACCGAAAACCGAACGCCCGAACGAACGATATGGCCTTACTGATTTTCATGATATTTTGTTCATTTCCTATTTTGTTTTTTGTTTGGTTATAATAAGCTTCAAATATATTCGATTTTTTTTAGAATAAAATCCTTGTTGTGATATAAACAATTGTTTTTTATTCACGAAAACAAATTTTGAAATTCAAATTCTGCGATGGCAACAAATGTAAAAGATTCAATTGAAAGTCTTCGCACTAGTAAAAATGGAGGTAAAATTGTTTATTGGTTCCATTTAAAAAATAGTGTTAATTTTAGTTTAACTGGCTAACTGGTAGGTAACTAATTGTCGATATTAGTAGGTAGGGTTTTCCAATAAGAGGTGTTATTTTGGTATTCAAAGAAAAATGCCATATTTTGAGATAAATGATCAGATGGTTATTTCATACTAAAGAAAAAAGGTATGCCGTTAATGATGAAAAACAACATTAGCCAAATGGCCACCACGAGCACGCATACAGGATCATATCCTTTCACAATAACACCTCTTATTGGAAACGATTTTCCAATAAGAGGGTTTATTTTGGTATTCAAAGAAATATGCCATTTTTTAAGATAAATGATCGGATGTTTATTTCGTAATAAAGAAAAAAGGTATGCCGTTAATAATAAAAAACAACATCAGCCAAATGGCCATCATGAGCACGCATACAGGACCATATCCTTTGACAATAACACCTCTTATTGAATAACCCTTTATTTGATTATAAGTAAGGCCGAAAAACTTTTATATTTAGAGATCACGTTACTATTGTATTTACTTTAGAAAACAAATATTTTTATAAATAAAATAAATTCCTAAACTTTTGTCACTGGGAATTGACGAGTTATAACTAGTTGTGGGAATACTAAAATTCAATAATTTAATTGAATCGTGATACAGGGTGCCTGATGAAATGCGCTAATGCAAGAAAATGTACAAAGCTTTTTTCTTGCGTAATTAATTGGTTCCATATTCGTATTTATAGGTTAGCATTCAGATTGTGAACGAAAATCGATAATTGGGACGATATAACCACTAACCAGAACTTGGATAGAGTCCCGCTATCACGGTTTAGAGAGTCTACATAAGTTCAGTCCACACAGAGAGTTTAGGTGGCACTGCTCCTGGCTTATTATTTTATATGAAGGCTAATTACATTTAGGAGACAAAAAACGATTGCTGATGTAACTGCCGCTATACAAAGAAATCATAGCGGCTCGACCCGAAAGGTATCTGTAAGTTTATTTTCATTAAAAGTACAATCAACACGAAAATTCGCAAATTGGTCTGGAATATCTAAAATCACTTATTTCTAAAAACTAACAAAAATAAATATGTAATTCAAGTTTATTACCTTTCAAATGAAGTTAAAATAAATAAATTATATGTGAATTGAAAAATAAGTCATTTGAGTTTATTAAAGTAGCAATATTCATCAGCCACCTTTCTTCTGAATTGAAGGTTGTACACAAAAAAACCCATCCCTTAGCATCTCAGGCTTGGTGGCTTTACAATTGGTTTCTTGCACTTAGTTGCTATGACTGGAATTCTCCAAGTAGCACTTCGGCAGCTCCCATATTATATCAATGCTGCTGCATTGCTGTAAATTTAAATCCCTATGAAAATTATTCATTGCCCTTCCAGCAGCATACAATGAACGTTGTACTAGCATTCCTCTTACAATGCATGCATATATATACCCATCCAGCATCCACACCCCCACAGCAGATGATTAGCCGTTGGTACTAATTTAAAATTGTAACTAATTAACTGACTCGTAACTGTTGCAATTCCCACATCGCCTTAAGCTAATTTTTTTTTTTGACTGCTTGCTACACTAACTGACTAACTGCCAAATGCATCATTGAATCCATTCAGCAATTAGCCTTGGCTTCGTTGAAAGTTCAATAAAGTCGGCATGGGGATGGAGTATACCATATTTATATTCAAGGGATAACTTCTCCACCCCGATCACAGTCGAAATGTTCCATCGCATCGGCATGTTGTAATGTACATTTCGAAATGCCCTTTTCGCACTAGCATTAGATGGAAAGTTTCAAAATTAGATGAATAAACTTTTGACTCTAGTGCACGGCCGGACGACTAAATCCGGCAGTGAATTCCCGCAAATATGATTCAACTCTGAGTTACTTACTTAGTCGGGTTCTCTGTGCACAGTCTGTGTCGGTTTGGAAGTCTCGTGAACTTCGATATACAATTTTACATGCAGAATGCGAAGGAGGGTGTGGAACTTTTCGTACAAAGCTGATGAATTTATATATCAATAGCGATGTACTTTATGAATGTCGAAATTACAGTTTGAAATTTATTCGATTTCAGGGGAAGCGAAGTTAATTCATTCATAAAGTTCGAACTAACTTATTGCAGCTACTATGTAATCTGTGCAACCAAATTACATCAAAATAGAGTGCCGTCAGTGACAATGTATTAAGACCAATAATTATTGCTAGGACAATATGGAAGAGCTCAACGTTGAGTACTTTTCCCACAACTACGGTAATCCACATGAAAATGGAACCCGCGGATACGAATGGAAAACTTTGCCAAGGAAATGGTATTTCTGCCATTTACATAGGTATGTATTTGCGCTGTCGTCTGTGAATGAAACACAAGCTGTGATCTCTACACTGAAAAAAAAAGTCGGCGTCGTATTGATGAATGGCGTTCATCAACATGATATTCATTGATATGACGTAATTTTCATAAATATGATGAACAAATTCATGAAAACTTTTTGACAATTGATGAACAGTTTTTCAATATGATGAAAATGAATTCATCAATTTTTTCAACAGGATTCTGAAGAGAATTTAGCGTATGTTTTTATGAACTACGTTCATTATTTCATCAAAACATTTCATCAATATGACGAAAACACTTATTTTGATGAATATAGTCATTTGTTCATCCATTTGATGATTTATTCGTCTTATTGATGAATGGAATCATCATATTCAAGTACGATTGCCAAGTTTTGAATTTTTATCATATTGATAACGACGTTCATCGTTTTGATGACGGCTTTTATTATATTGATGACAGCGTTCGTCAAAAAACAGACATTAATTTTTATTAAGGAGAACGTTGATGTAAACCTTCATAATATAGATGAACTAATTCGTTATATTGATGAAAAAAATTAAATTCACCGTTATATTCATCATATTGTTGAATGGAATCCTCATATTGATGAACTTTTTTCATCGGTTTCTTCAATGTGATGCACAGATTGTTAATATGATGTATGCTGTAGGTGTACACACGTGATGTTGGTACAGCATTTATACTCACACACGCATGATGAATCTTTTAATGTATATATGCGTAGATAATTATATGTCATTGCTCATCAAGCGTAAAGTATCTACACAGGGTGGCATAGAAGAAAATTGTGAATGGTTTTACGATGAACGATGAATATCTTAAAAGATTCGATTTATGTGATTTAGAAATTTCATCACATAATTATTTGTTTATCTTTTAATTAATGTTCCCCCAAAAGTACCCATTTGCATTTTAAACAATGTATTGACAATTGCTTGCCGATGAACAAACTTTTTTCTTTTTTCTTTTACTACGGGCGACTGGTTTTGCTAAATAAACTGCAGTATATACAATTTAAAACAATTAATGAAGTGTGAACAACTCAATATTAGTGTAAGAATGGTGGAAATATAAAAAAGCTATAGTCTAACTTCGATTATTCACATTATATAAAGTGTTATAAATTTTGCATAAATAGTTTTAATATACATTAATACATTTTAAGTATTTATTATGTTATCAGTATAATGAAACTTATATAATTAGAACCTATATCCTCATTTACCCTAAAAAGAATGCAATTTACCTAGCCTTGCATAGATATATCTGGGAGGTGTTGACCAAGTGATTTCGTTTCAATGATTTTACTATGTAAACGAACGTTTTTCGGCATAAATTGTTTGCTCTAAATGTTCATAGCGACGTTTTAAAAGCTAAATCATCAGTAAGACTATCTAATTTTCAAAGGGGCTTATTTTTCCGATATCTTGATATAGCTTTTTCATTTGTAAAAAGTAAAACGTAAATATCGAAAAATGTTGTTGTACGTGTTTTAGAATACATACTTCTAAAAGGTAGGTTAAGCTACGTTTCCACCGAACACAAATACCAAGATTAAGTACAAGAGGTTTAGAATTAATCCCGAAGTGTTTCCACCAAATAAAAGAAGATTAACTTGACGTATTCTCTCTGGCTCTGTGCATTTGAGAGAAAATTGCATTTCACGAGAGAGAGAGAGACATTTTTCCATTTTTGATGTCTTTTCTTCAATTTTGTTTTTTTTTAACTTTTGACATATCGAGCTGTGAAAAGTGTGTTTGTTTTATTTCTAATCTCCCTTTTTATGAGATTACTTTCGTGTGATAAGTTCCGAGATTAATGCGGGATTTACGGAAATTTTTCTAAATCTCGCAGTTATTCTCCGGTGGAAACTTAGCAGTAGGGTCGATTTTTGACGTTAAATAAATATGTCATTAAAATAAAACTACAATTATCATGAATTTTCACAACGATTTTCCTTTGGTAAAAAAAGGAGCTCGCTATATAATTATAACGTTGTGATTTCATTACACACATAAATGTAAATAAATATTTACTTTTTAAAAATATTTTCAAAATCAATGTAATATTGTTATTTAACCAAACTTTTCTCGTACGCCTCAACATTATAAAATTCAACAGAATGGATCAATAAAATTATAACTAATTAACAAAAAACGCAAAAACACATTTCAAACACGAATGTATGCACATGCACCCTGTGACTCTATGCATATGGCAGGCAAATGGCCGTTCTCTGATTCTCATTGGGATCCATTATGAAAAAAAAAAAAAAAAATTGTCCCAGGAGTGATAAAAGTAACTCAGAAATAAAATTTATTTTTATAAATCTTCAATATTTCTTGAGCGCGTGAGTTTTTGCCACTACACTTTATTGACTTTCGTGGTGAAACTGATTTTCGTTTGAATATTTTCCTTTCGGATGCGAAGAAATTCAATAGTTAAATTCACATAATATTACCATTACCATTTTCATGACATTATGCTTGTTTAAGTATTTTAGCATCCCCATGAAAATGGGAAGGCTATATCTTTACGATTTATATTGGTGTCAATATTTTTATTTCATGTTTTTATTTGTGTGAATAATCTTACAACTACATGAAAACAAATTTCAACAACAGCACAGAAAGTGTGCATCATATTGATGAACAAATTTGTCAATATAATGAATACATTCATCACATTATGAAATTAAAGGGGAATTTGGGTTCATCATATTGATGAATTTTTCATAATATTGATGAACAAAGTTGATGAATGATGAACAACATCATATTGACGAAATCGGTTTCATCAAACTAATGAAAAAGTTCACTGGACTAAAATTGTTGATTTTTTCATCACATTGATGAACTTTTTCACTACTATGGTGTACCTTTTTTTTTCAGTGTATGCTAAAATTATATATACAATATTCCAAAATTTTGAGCAATACTGAAAAGTCTTCCGATTTAATTTTTTACTTTGTTTAGTTCTTATCGTAGTACCTGTAGATATGATATGAAACTATCGGAAGTAGGTATAGTACGAATAAGAAGAAGAATTGCCAACAAATAGATAATAGATCAGAGAGAGAGTTCTTGAGGTGTATGGAAGTGTTTTTTTAGTTATCCCAGCGAAATTTAAATATTTACTTAAATTAAAGACATTTATTTGGTTTGACCTATCAAATATACAAGAAAGCTCAACAAAGCGTGGGCTTTTGAACTCAAAAGTTCGCTACAAATCAAAAACAAATATATCTGGTAAGAATAATATTTTTGTTTTTCCTTGTCACAAATATGGACAACTGTTCGCACTGTGAAGACCCACTGCCCATGGATGGGGAGTACATAATGTGCGGAAAGTGTAAGGGGTGCTATCATGCTGAATGCACCACTGTTGCATTGAGTACTTGGAGAAAATGGTCAACGGCATCAAGAAAAACATGGGAATGTACTTTTTGCAGGGGAAAGGAGAAAGTAAGGCAGATCCAGCAAGAAGAAATTCAGCAATCAAAAAGATTAAGACCAGATGACTCTCCTAAACAACCAACAGCTGACAAAAGCTGCAAAATCGCCTCGTCCCCAGCACAGCACTCCATAAACGACCCAAACCACCAATCCATCGAAAACGAGCTAAAAGAAATTAAAGAAATGCTCAAGGAATACTCTAAATCTGTAGAGTTCACGAGTACAAAGTATGATGAACTGAATAACGCCAAAAACGATCAACTGATCGAAAATCTAATGAAAGAAATTAGCGAATATAAAAAACTAAACGAAATGAAAGACACGCAAATAGCAAGTCTTCAAACAAAAATAAACATACTGGAACAAAAACAAATCGAGAAAAATATAGAAATAAAAAATGTACCCATGAAAGCAACAGATAACGCATTTGAATTTGTTAGTGCAATTGGTGAGACACTAGAGTTGCAAATAAATGAAAACGACATCGAAGAAATTTACGCATACACAGATCGGACTAACAAACAATTGAAAAATCTCTCAGTGAGCTTCGCACGTAAGAACACAAAAACTGCTTTTCTCGAAAAAGCAAAAAACAAAAAAAAATTAACGTACGAAGAGATCTGTGAAAGGGTAAACAGAGCGAAAAATTCAGGGCACTCAAAGCAAATAATATACATAAACAGTCAGTTAACCCCTCACTTCAAGAAATTGCTATGGTTAACCAAGCGGCCAACATAGACTCGGACCACTACCTTGTTGTAGCCAAGGTACGGATGCGGATATCCAAGACGCCACAACAACGAGAAAATACTGTGAGGAGATTTAACGTTGGACGACTACAAACGCAACAAACCGCCAGAACCTTTGCCGATCGCGTATCCCTCAACCTCTCGAGAAGTCCTATGCTGCCAGCATCAAGTGCCGAAGACCAGTGGCGCCGATGCCAAGAAGCCATCAAAAACGCCGCAACTGATGTGCTCGGTTTCACCAGCCCACCCCCCCGAAACCCCTGGTTTGACGAAGAGTGCCGGCAAGCACATGCAGCAAAACAAAGTGCATACGAAGCGTCGCTGCATAGAAGGACGAGAGCAGCTCGTCAGCTCTACGAGCGAAAAAGGAGGGAAGAACATCGGCTTCTCCGGAGAAAAAAGAGAGAGCATGAGAAGCGCGCGATCGAGGATATAGAGAGGTGTTACTCCAGGAACAATGTTCGGAAGTTTTACCAAAAGGTAAAAAGAACGTGTCATGCCAACAAGACCCGAACGGAGACCTGTAGAGACGAACAAGGAAACCTTGTAGTAGAGTCACAGTCGGTGCTGAGGACATGGAAAAACCATTTCTGCAGACTGTTAAACGGCGAAGACGACACAAATTCCGATGTTAGGCAGAACGAACCAATCAACCTGGACGATGACAGCCAAGATTTCCGTCCACCTGACCAAAATGAAGTGAGGATAGCAATATCTAAGCTTAAATCCAACAAGGCTGCTGGTCCAGACGGCTTACCTGCCGAGCTCTTCAAGGCAGCCGGAGATGGCTTGGTAGAGTGCATACACCAACTCATCTCCAAGATTTGGTTAGAGGAAAGTATGCCTGATGAATGGAACCTCAGCATTGTTTGCCCGATCCACAAGAAAGGAGACCCTCTAAACTGCGCCAACTACAGAGGCATCAGTCTCCTGAACACTGCGTATAAGATCATGTCTGCTGTATTGTGTGAACGCCTGAAACCATTCGTCAACGATCTGATAGGTCCCTATCAGTGCGGTTTTAGGCCCGGTAAGTCCACGACCGATCAAATATTCACACTACGGCAGATCCTGGAAAAAACCCAAGAATACCAGATCGATACTCACCATCTTTTTGTCGATTTTAAGGCCGCATATGACAGCGTTTATAGAGACGAGCTATACAGAGCCATGTCTAGTTTTGGCATCCCTGCCAAACTTGTCAGATTGTGCAGAATGACGATGGAGAACGCTCGCTGCTCCGTAAAGGTCGGAAACAATCTCACCGAGACCTTTGATGTCAAAAAAGGATTTAGACAAGGTGATGCGCTGTCATGTGACTTCTTCAACATCATTCTTGAGAAGATTGTGCGAAACTCACAAGCCAACACCAGAGGCACAATTTTCTATAAGTCTGTGCAACTGCTTGCATACGCTGACGACATTGACATTGTTGGTACAACACAGCGAGCTGTCACTGGTGCGTTTGCAAGTATTAGTACAGAAGCGGCAAAAATGGGTTTAGTGGTGAATGAGGGTAAAACAAAATATATGCTGTCAACAAGAAGGGACACACGACATCGAAGAATCGGGCAGAACGTCACGATAGACAGCTATAACTTTGAGGTAGTTAGGGACTTTGTCTACCTCGGCTCCGCTATAAACTCTGATAACGACATCACATCAGAAATCAAACGAAGAATCACACTTGCCAACCGCTGTTTCTTTGGCCTAAGACGGCAACTGATAAGTAAGGCCTTGTCGAGAAATACTACTCATCATCCCAGTCCTGCTTTATGGTGCAGAAGCATGGGCGCTATCAAAGGCGGATGAAGATCTCCTTGGTCGTTTCGAACGCAAAATTCTTCGAGTGATTTTTGGTCCCGTTTGCGTTGACGGGCTTTGGAGGAGAAGATTTAACAGCGAACTCTACGAGCTGTACAGCGACATCGACCTGGTCAGAAAAGTACGCATCAGTCGTCTAAGATGGCTGAGACATGTAGAGCGAATGGACACCAACGCTCCGGCCCGAAGAGTCTTCGATTCTAACCCGGAGGGACAACGCAGTAGAGGAAGACCTCGCCTTAGGTGGCGCGCGCAAGTGGAAGGGGACCTCAACCAACTTGGAGTGCGCAACTGGAGGCAGTTAGCCAAAGATCGCGCTAACTGGAGAGGCGTATTGGTTGAGGCCCAGGTCCACCCCGGACTGTAGCGCCACCTAAAGTAAAGTAAAGTGATGGATTTTCTTCCTAGTATTGTGTTGACTATTTTCCATGTTTCTTTTGGATTGTTGCTCGATCTTTGAAATAGCTCTTTACAGTACATTGATTTTGTAGATTTTATTTGTTTGTTTAAGTCATTTCGAAATTTTTTAAATTCACTTTCATACAATAAATTTCTTCTATTGCTTCTGTACTTCCTGTACATACAGTCTATTTCTTTCAAGGCATGCGATTCTGAGCTCATTAGTTATCCATTTAGACTCATTTCCCCTCATTTTCCTTTGATTTTTAACTACAGTTGAGGATTTCATTATGTTTGTAAAAATATTTCTGAAGTTTTCATAAAAATTTGCAAGTGAGAATAACTTTGAAAATCTTGCAAACCAATTTGCTAAAAAAATATCACATGAAATAGAAACCACAATCCATAAATGTGAATATAAATGCTACAATGGTCCATCAAATAGTGTTCAGCGTTCAATGTATCTGGATGAAGTCACCGACAGAGAAATAGAAAATATATTAAATTCATTAAATGAAAATAAGTCGGCGGGAATAGATGGAATTAGACCTAGAGATCTGAAAAAGTGTTCGATAGCAATGGCTCCAATTCTATCAAAGATAACTAAAATGAGCTTGGAGCAATCAACAGTACCAACAATGCTGAAGACATCGATTGTTCGGCCAGTATATAAAAGTGGAAAGAAAAATGAAATTTCGAACTATAGGCCTATATCTATCCTATCATCTATAGATAAGGTACTAGAAGAGGTTGTTGCTAAAAGGCTGTATGAGTATGTTGAAAAATATAAGCTACTAGAAAAAAATCAATTTGGGTTTAGAAAAAATAAAAGTATTAATCGACTACTGGGAGATTTCGCAAACAGAATCAATTTCAGTCTTGAAAAAAATCACAATGTGATTGCACTCTTTATTGATTTTAAAAAGGCGTTTGATACTTTATGTCATAAAACCATTCTGAAGCAGTTAGAAAAAGTTGGAGTAAGGGGATCAATCCTAATATGGTTTGAAAAATACCTAAAAGAAAGGAAATTTAAGGACCGAATCAAGGAACACCTTAGCGAAGAGGAGAACGCGAAATATGGCGTACCACAAGGATCCAAGTTAGGCCCTCTTCTTTTCATTATATACGTGAATGAACTGATATCAATTTTAAAATACAGCACTGGTTTTGCATATGCAGATGATACAGCCATTATTGTAAGTCATAAAAACGTCGAAGCAGCGGAAAAAATGATGCAAATTGATTTCAATGCAATCTTGGCATGGTGTCATGATCATGGCCTTGTCATAAATGCACATAAAACAAAGGTAATGCACATCCGACCACCACATATATTAAGGTATAAATTAACAATTAAGATGCACAGCGATGAATGTCTACATACAGCAGGAAACCAACTGCAACTACAAAATGAGGATAACTGCGAAATGATTATTGAGAATGTATCAGCATACAAATACCTTGGAGTAATAGTGGACTATAACCTGAAATGGGGCCAACACCTGCAGGCCCTCACATTGAAACTTCGGCAATCTGGATACGCGCTATTCCACCTTAGTTACTTATGTACACCTGATGTTCTTAGACAATGCTATTTCGGACTTGTCGAATCGCACCTGAGATACGGAATTTTAGCGTGGGGAAATGCACCACAACAACAAAATTTAAAATCAACGTTAACAAGGATACAGAAATTGGTATATCGATCAAAATTACGTACACACAACATCAACTGGCATCAAATTGATAGCAGCACGAGACTTTTAAACATACAAAACCTACACAAGCTGGAGATAATATCACAATTCGAAGACGACACCAACCACAGGATCCCGACACAACAAATTGTTAACACCAGACGAAGACACCAAGACCGATACGACATCCCGAGATACTGGAACGAGTATGGAAGACGAAAATATGATGTAACGATCCCTACAACATTCATTGAACTACCCGTAGATTTACGCAACTTACAAAAACCAATTTTTTTGAAAAAAGTTAAACAATTTTATAAGAATCTCGAACAATTTTAACTTTAAAACACATACATTTCTAAAATTTTAATTGTAAATCATACGTATCAGAACTCAAAATAATAGTAAAATTTTCTAAATAATCTTCTGCAGACAAGCCGATACGGCTTTGCAGATATAAATGTACAAACAACTGTAATTTGTTGATACAATAATAAAATTGAATTGAATTGAATTGAATAGAAAAATAAAAGGATAGATGCGTGTAAAACTAAGCTCCGTATGTTTTTCCCATGGGCAATTATAAGTTGCATGTTCACATCAAATATATTTGTGTTAGCTAAGAACAGGTTAACCAAGAATATTGTGCACCGATTAGTGCTAAGTTAAATTAAAATTGAAAATGTTTATAATTCAAAATAATAAACAAAGTTGTTAAAAATTAGGAATTATCTATCCTATCTCATTTATAAAATTAAATGTTTCATGTTATCAACTTACAACTTTGTAAAATACTTATTTGTTACAAACTTTAATGTAAAATTAATAAAATCTACCATTCAACATTTTATGCTGATTTGTGCTTATTATCAAATCTACGAAAATTTTAATAATTTCACTGTATTGAATAGTTAACTAGGTACAACGTATACCTTAGCCACAGCAACGCGTGGCTGGGTCTTCTAGTATAAGTATTATATGCATATTTAGTAATAAAAGAAAAAAAACTTACATTAAAACATCCTTCGTCGGCAGCTAGTTTTCGAAAAGATAGTAAGTAGGATAAGTTACGTTAAAGAGAATTACAAAAAAATAATAAAAGATAGTAGATATTTAAGTTCGGAACTATAAAAAAAATTAAAGAACACAAACACGTTCTGGAAGTTTCCAAATTTTTATAGGTTAGTTGCCCACAATTGCTTCTTAAAAAAAGTATCATTGCAGTATATTCTTCTTGTATTTGACTTCTTTTTTTTTTCTATGTAACACCAGAATAAGAAGAACACTTCGGGTTTCAATGCCCTCTACAGAAAAATAATGATTGAACCATAAGTTCTGAAATGGTTTATATATTCAGCGTAGCAAAACAATGGCGGAATTTTCCAAATTAAAAAAAAAAAAAAAAAAATAGACTCAAGGGTCTATTTATAAAAAATACCAAAGATTCGCCAAATCTGAGGTTCACTAAAACTGCTCTGTTGGATAGGTATTCCCTTTTCGTGCTTTCCGTTTCAAAATAAAATTTCAAAAATTTACGCAATTACTGATATACGAACATGTTTTACTTATTTTTAAGAACTTTATTTATGTATTCGTTTTTTTCTTAGATAACCTTATTTGCCGCCTGATCGAGCTTTAATATTATGTTTATCGAAATACAATCCTATTTGCTTGAATTTTTTTTCGCGGTGTCTACAATGACTGAATTTAGATTTCAACATAAGAAGTATAAATCGCAAAGTGTTAAGTGATAACATAATTTCCACACCAGGCTAGATTTTACGAACTCACATTGGCGATTTTTTTTTTTTTCTTATAAAGCTATCGATTGTGATATACAAAATATTTAGTGTGAAGGCTAAAAATGATTTTAGTAAGGCTAATTAGCTTCACGAGTGATACCGAGGTACCTAAATGCCCCAACTTAGGCTCGAAACCGCGAAATTCAGATTGAACTTGAAAATTTCTAAAATAAATGATTAATGATTTAATAATTTAATGATATTTTTTTTAGATTCTTCACAATCAAACGCGTTCCGTTACAAAGTTTTAGTTCATTGAGGTTGCGCATCAAAATGAAAACTAAACCTACTTTGAATTTCAAATTGTGTGGCGGCAAGCCCGGAACATCTAAAGGATTCATAAAATTCTTACATGATTTTGAATGACGAAATTAAAATGAATGACATCCTTAATTTTCTCACCAGTCATGGTTAACATGATTCTATGTGATATTCGGGAAAACACTCGTGATGAGCATATGACATTTCGGAATAAAGTACCGGCCCAATTGATAGCGAGATAGTTAGTCACGTATTTTTACACATATTTGATTTATTTAATTGGCCAACATACCTCAACATTAATATGAGCCTACAAGACTTTCGGCAAAGAAAGGCACTACGACCTAATCCAACTTTTTGCTCCTCTCGCCTTCATCGTTAATGTTTTCCCATTATACGCTTTAAATTTTAAATATTTAGTTTAGTTTTATTTATTTGAAGTGACACTCCCTGTTTTCCTCTCTAGTGTAATTTTTGCAAAGTGCGATTCCCCATACAAACTTTCACATTTTTTTTTTTTTTACATGAATGTTTTCGATATTTTAAAGTTATTTTCCTAGCGGAGCGGAGACGAAACCAACAAACCAGAGATCATCAACATCGTCCTATCCGTTCTTGAGTTATAAATGGTGTAACTAACCCGACTTTGTTTTATTAATGTAGAAGTAGATGCATATAATTGCTGCAGAGAATATTTCTTTAAAGTTAGAGTCGCGCTCGTGTACCTATAACAATATTGGGGTCTTATGTAAGTTCTCCACCTTTTAACGAAAATGTTTGTCAGATGTTTGCTGTAGGTGGGCACTGGAAAAAATAAATTGAAATCGATGTACCTTGATCTTTACGAGCCACTGAATCCTCAACGTCACACTTTGTAATTTTATTCGGTGTCTTAATATCACTTCTTTATAATTACTTCGTTAATGCAAAAATTTCAAAAACAATTAAAGACAATTATTTTGTGTCCTCTACCTCTGTGACACGAGACCCCATCTGACAATGGACATGGCAGTTATGATTTTGTATACCTACTCCTACATACATATCCTTAGATTGGACCTTGTAATTAATTAATAATTGCGGCAGAATTACTCGCACTCCAATGCCAAGGAGTTCGCTTCATGGGCATACACTGTAGCCTGTAGGGCATATGGAATGCGAATTATTTTACACTATAGGTTCAGCACAATGGATCACTTTAATGGGCGATACATTTTCATTATTAACTAAACTTAATGTCTTGGTATTAAATATGCAACTGGTCGCTGGTGGAATAATATCTTCTGCTTAAGGTGTGAATAGTTGCAGTTAATTTACTTGTACGTTGGTACCCTCATTTATATTAACTACTAGCTGTGCCCGCAACTTCGTGAGACTGTGTAATTTCCAATAAAAGAGATTTGAGAAAATAAATTTATTTTTTTCATGTTAGATTTTAGGCTGTAGCTCAGCTTCTAAAGGACATAGAAAGCTGATTGAAATAACTATAAAAGTGTTGGCTCTTCTAGGTATTTTGTTTTGTTTGCATCGATAGAGAATTATTTGAGTAATGGCGAGTTAAAGGCAGTAAAGTCAGAAAAAAAAAAAACAAATTTTGGTCAAAAATGCTCCAAAAAATAGGCATGGCAATGAAAAATCTTAAGGAACATTTCAAAAAAAGTTTCATCGAAATCTGTGCAGTCGTTTTCGAATATTATCAGCAGCTGCGGTTCTTGATCGTTGTTCTGCTTTGGGGTGGTTTGGTGGCGCACATCCCACAAGCACGTTCATATGAAAAAAAAAACTGCGTGGTGTTTTCTCCAAATTAAGTGAAACGAAAGAGAAGTACCTATGCGACGTCAATGTGTAGGTAATCAACAGCGACAATGTGTTTCTGAGGAAATGCGCAGATGGCTGATGACGTATGGTGGAGGTGGTGTATATGGAAATTGAGTTCATGGTTTTTGTTTTAATGGTTGTTATAGTACCTACGTTGATACCTACAGTAAAGATTTGAAGAATTCAAGAAGTAAGGACGATATAGGTGAATTATGTTGTTTGATTTACTTATTGTTGGTGTATATACAAATTTCCGTTCAGGCTTTTGTTTTAGTGGTTGTTTTTATATTACCTACTTGATACCTACAGTAAGGAAGTGGAACTTTAGGACTTACGCTGTTGAATTTAATTTTCTTAAATTGGTGTTTTAGTTGTTGATTTTAAACAAATATGCCGTTGAGAAAACGGTCAAATCTCTTTTATTGGAAATTGCACAGTCTCACGCCGCGCAGGAAGTTGCGGGCACAGCTAGTAGTTAATATAAATGAGGGTACCAACATACAAGTAGAGAAAATAAATTTATTTTTTTCATGTTAGATTTTAAGCTGTAGCTCAGCTTCTAGAGGACATAGAAAGCTGATTGAAATAACTATAAAAGTGTTGGCTCTTCTAGGTATTTAGTTTTGTTTGCATCGATAGAGAATTATTTGAGTAATGGCGAGTTAAAGGCGGTAAAGTCAGAAAAAAAAAAAAAAAAATGGTCAAAAACACTCCAAAAAATAGGCATGGTAATGAAAAATCTTAAGGAACATTTCAAAACAAATTTCATCGAAATCTGTGCAGTCGTTTTCACCATTACCTAGTAGGGTGTCCCGAAATTTTTTTTGTTGTATCTTAACAAAAGGCCCCGCAAAAGTTGCGTATTGCAGAGCTCATTACAAGAAAAATAACATAAAAAATATTCAAGGGTACTTTTGGGCTTTTTTTTTTTTTTTTTTTTTTTTTATAATTTTACTCGCGCTCAAGGGGTTATGAATACCCTTATAATGCGGGGCACAGCGCGGCATTCAAGTTTTTTTTAGGAAGAGAAAGAGGGATAGGAAAGAGTTTGTGGCGCAGTGGATATTCTCCACGAGTGGCGTCCTAATAGCTAGGGGAGAATTGTTGATATTTGTGTTCGCTTATAATTCACTTAAACTTATTCGCAGTTTTTATTTGTGAAAAATGTTTCGTGGTACTGGCTCGGATTTGAACACGTAACCTCCCACTCAACAAGCGAACACTCTATCACTGCGCCACGGCCACCCGCGGCCTCTACCGGCCGTTGCATTTTTGGAAAAAAAAAATGTTTTCCCTACATTTTTCTTTTTCAAAATTTTTTTAATAATGCTTACATTTGTAAAGTTATAGCATATTCTTTCAAATTAAATGTCTTTTTGGTAGGATTTGAGCCCTTGAGAGGTTATTTTGATATTTCTTAAATGCTGGAATCAAAAAATTAATTTGTTTTGTCTTAACCACAAAATTCTATGTATTCACAAAAATAAGTAGTGGAGAGGTGGCTAGTTTAGGATAGGGGAAGTTTAGGACAATTTAAGAAAAAGTACCACAAAAAAAACACTTCAAACTATAAAAAAAAAAAATTAAAAAGAAAGGTGTGTTTCCAGGCGACGGCTGTAATTTTTGTTATTCCCAGACGTAAGCATATTATTCTAAAATTATGCTCAATTTACAAGTTAAAAGTGTTCCATTATAATGTTTATATGTGTAGCAATGTCATTCAACCAAAATACTAACGATTTACATTGTTTCTAAAAAAATATGAAGTTTTTAGTTTTTTATCCCTCTCGGGGCACTTTTGGACACGTCCTAATCTGACCCTTTTATCACTTTGAACAATCTATTTCAGTTATTTGTATAGAATGATAATTTTTGGTTTTATTTTTTTAGATTTATCTCTGCAATAATGGTCAGAAATTACAAAAAAAAAGAAGGAAACCACTCCTAATGAGGCCGATTTGCTCAAGGCCATGGAACTTGTTTTGGATAAAACAATGACACTGGAGCACTGGAGGAGAGCTGCGGATTCTTTTGGGATTTTAAAAAGTACTTTGGGCTATAGGCTCAAGATGAAAAAGAGCCGTAAAACATTAAAAAGTGAAGAGTACTCATCGAAATATTCTGTTACCCAAGTATTCAACAACTCAGAAGAAGGTATGTTAGAAGTTTATTTTCTAAAGTCTTCCAAAATGAATTATGGCCTGACGTATCCACAAGCAAGAGATCTAGCTTTTCAATATGCAAAGGCGTTAAACAAGTGCCCTCAGCTATGGGAACAAAACCAAACTGCCGGTTTAGACTGGATGAAGGGTTTTATGAAAAGACATCGAAATCTGTCAATACGAAAACCCGAAAACACCAGTTTGTCTAGAGCAACTAGCTTTAATAAACATAAAGTCGAGGCATTTCAAAAAAATTTGGAAATCGCTCTTCAAAAATCTTCTTTCACGCCAGACCGAATATACAATTTAGACGAAACCAGTGTAATGACGGTTGTCCAAGCTCCTAATGTAATCGCTCAATATGGACAAAAACAAATTGGGCAAAATGTCTTGGCGGAAAGGGGACAGCTAATCACAATGTGCGGTATTGTAAATGCAGCTGGAAACTCTGTACCGCCGGTCTTTGTATTTCCAAGAGTAAGATTCCATGACCGCATGCTTACAGGAGCGCCAAATGGATCGATAGGACTAGCAAATAGTCCTACAAGCGGATGGATGACAGGCCTCTTATTTATGAAAGTCCTTGAACACCTAAAAAAATATACGAGGTGCAGTATAAATGACCTTATTCTTCTGCTCCTCGATAACCATGAAAGCCATTGTAGTTTAGACGCCATCACCTTCTGCCGGGACAATGGCATTGTTCTACTTACGTTTCCACCCTACTGCACCAAGTTACAGCCGTTAGATGTTTCAGTCATGGCTCATGGGACCGTTTAAAAAGAAACTCAATTTCAGAAAATGATTGGCTACTCAACAATCCAGGAAAGACTATAACAATTCATGACCTAGCTTCAATAGTGACATCAGCATACAACAATTCATTCACACCAAACAATATATTATCCGGTTTCAAAACAACAGGGATCATTCCCTTTTCAAGAAATGCTTTCGATGATAATGACTTCGATTGTAGTGAAGTTACTAATAGGATCTTCACACCATCAGAAGCGACTACAGTAGTTTTACAACCGCCACTGCCGGAAAACATTGAAGCAAACTATGCTTTTACAGATGCAGACGAATTGACTAATGTACTGATAAAGAAGTTGTACCCTTTTGTAAATCAAGAAAGAAAAATAAATCAACATTTGAAAGAAAGTCAAATTAATTTTAAATAAAATTTTTAAATTTACTATTATTATTATTGTTTTGTTAGATCGTTAAGTGTTTTGTTCTGTTTTTCCAGTTGTATTCAAAATTTTAAATTGCACCCTTTTCGTTCGTTTGCTTTCTGTATTTTGGCTATTTCAAAGGTAAGTTAGTGATTTGTGAAAACTGCGTGCGATTTATAAAAAGTTATGAGTATTTCAGGTTAGAGCAAACTTAAAAGATAGAATTTTTGACCCGCTATATGGCGTTGTTGTCGATCTCCGAAACCACTCATCCGATTTCAATGAAATTTTGTAGATTTATATTCTTCGTTCCCGCTTGAAGGATAGGATACTTTTGGACCTGATAGGTGGCGCTATTGCCGATCTCCGAAACAGCTCTACCAAGTTGATTGAAATTTTGTAAATGGATATGGTTGCTTCCAGTTTTAAATTTCGGATAGTTTTTGACCCTATAGGTGGTACTTTGAAAAACACAAGCGGGATAAGAAAACGGATTGTGGCACGTCCCATTCAAAAATAAAATCAAAAGCTATTTCTAAAGTTGTAATTAAAATTATTAATGGACAAATAAAGAAATTTGCGAAACGTGAGCAAGATTTAATACGAAAGGTACGGGCAAAGCCGGGTGGGTACACTCATAATTCTGGGACGGTTCGTTCGATTTTTATGATTTTTGGTTGGAAGGAAGTAAATTATGTTACCTTTTGTCGTGAAAATAAAACTTTATGGGGATTAGTTGAATTTTTTAATTATTTAGACGTTCCGGGCTTACCTCTACATAGTTAATTTGGATTTCACGTGCGACTTCAATTTCCCGTGCGTATCGCTTTCACTATGACAAGTAATTGTGCATGCTCGGAATTATTATTTTCATTACATTAACAAATTCGGGCGGAACGAAGTTTGCCGGGTCAGCTAGTTCTTGATAAAAATGATGATTTTGTTAACGTTACATTTTTAAAAAAGAAGCCCGGGTTTAACAAATTTTATTTTCCTGAGAAAGAAGATAAGTGGCCAGCTCCAGCTCTTGATGTCATATCCAAACTTCCAACGCCAAATGATGTAGGTAGTACTTCCCGTACAGCTGGTATGTTCACTTTTAATTTTGATTTTTCGGCCCTTAAACTAGGGTGACTGAACTTCATTTAATTGTTTATTCATTTGCATAATATGAATAATGTAAATGTCAATCTTTTTTTTTTGTTTGCTATGATATATTGGGGACGTTCGGATTCATAGTTTAGTAAGTTGACAAGCTATCTGACTAGATGTCTTTCAATTTTGATTGGCCCAGAGTGGTCACGTGATTAGTTTTTGCAGTTGACGTTTATGGAGGGGAAGCCGACAAATCTAGTCAGGAAAATCCTGCCTGCATACTCAGTTGACATTTCGAAGAGTCAGATTTAAAATAAACAGAGTGGCCGTGGCAGAATTCTGAAGAGTCGAAAAAAGGGCCAGTGAGAGAAAAGGGTGCCATTTCTAAAGCTACTCTGCAAATTTCGAATTTTCGCACGATATTTAACAACCATCAGTTCACATAACAGTGTAATAGTGTTGTGATAGGCAACCGTGTTACATTTTAAATGTACTTATTTGAAAATATCAATTTTTGAAAAAATTATGAGGGGTCTTTTCCGAATAAAAAAGGGCAAATCAAACAAAGGCAACGCTGACCGCGAGAATACAAAAACAATTCAACTTTCACAGTCAACGCGTTCGGATTCCTAGTCACGACCAATCTAGTTGACGTTTTACATAAACTATGAATCCGAACGTCCCCGAGACTGAAATTTAAACATTGAATGACATATAAAACTCAGAGTCCTATATTTTATTTATTTTTTATTTGATGTTATGTTTTGAAATATTTTTTTTTTGTTAAATAAATACATAAAAACTACTTGAATGCGTTTTTTTTATACATGTCCAAAACTGCCCCATGGTTGTCCTAAGGCGCCCCCCCCCCCAGAAGGGCAGAATGGGACACTTTAAGGAGATTATTAAAATAAATAAATAAAAAATGTATAAATCATAACTATACATATTTATTTGGATATAAAATTGAAAGATAAAACAACATGCAATAATAATTTTCAAGATTCGAAGGGATACTCCGTTTTTTAATGGATCTAGAACGATTTTTGTAAAAAGTGTCCTAAGGTAACCACCTCTCCCCTAAATTCAATTTTTTTAATTTAAATATTAAAACCTGTAAGCAAAATGAGTTCCGGACCTCATTTCGGAGAGCTATTCTTACCTTTTTTCGATCCCTTTATAGTCAGTTAAAAAAAAAAAAAAAAAAAAATCATTTACCGTCTGTAAGAGATGTAGTAAAGTATACCTATGCTGTTTAATCTTAAAACAGAATACGGTGAAAAATCCCTCTAATTCCGAATTGTTTATTATAGTGAGTGCATGCAGAAATCGAACAGATTTTGAAGAGGGCTTCAATTCCAATTGTGAGCAACAATCAAATACTAGAACTTATTAAAATTCCATAAATATATGACTCTAAAAAGATACCCAGCATGAAAAAAAAAAGCAAACTATCACAATAGAGTACAAGATTTCATAACATTTTTTAGTACAAAATTGTTTGACATTGCCTCGTGTAAATTTGATAACTGTCACTGTACTTACAAAGAAAAAAAGTGCCTAGTAATGAAAGGGTATTTTTAGAGGATAAGTGTTGATAAGCTAGAGACAATAAAAATGCAAAAGCGTTTAGATCGAAAAGAACGTAGTGCATTGAATTATCTTGCCCCTCCAAGTTTACTCTAGAGAGTAGATCCAAACGAAACAGACGAAAGAGTGGAGCCAGTCAAGATAGTAAGGTCACTACTTTGTTCTTCAGAACTTTCAAAGTCTTCTTCAGATCCTTCCACGTTTTCAGATAAGCTCAATTTGCTGGTCCAACCATCTGTAGCAAAAGTTTTTGATCGATATGGAGTATCGGAACGATCTGCCCCAACAGTCGCTTCAGCGGTTTTGCACGATGCTGGACTCGCAAATAACACTGACACAAGGCTTGTAATCGACAAAAATAAAATATAGATACCGAGCTTTGTCAAAATCAAGAGAGCATATAAGAAACCAATACAATGATGCCATTCCTAAGAATATTTATTTTGACGGACGCAAAGACAAAACCCTTGTTTCAGATCAAAAATATAAACGTCGTTATCGCAAAGAGCTCCTAGAAGAACATAACAATATTTCTCCGATATATTATAAAGGGGAAGAAATATGCAATTCAAAGATTCATTTTATAAATTTTATGGGCTACATACCGCGATACTAATAATCATTTTTAGTGTCCAGGCTATATTTGGTGAAATTTTCGAAATACAAAATTGCATATTGTGACCTACAAAATATTCAGTCTGAATGTTAAAAATGATTATTATTAAGGTCCATACCATAGACATTACTTTTTAAAATGAATGTCAGGTAACTCCTCCACCTATCTTAAAAGATCTGCCTGATGATGAACTTTCATTGAATGCAACAGAGCTCAGAATACCAGATATAAAACAAAATTTAATCTAGAAATCGGATGCCATCTGTTAATTTCAAAAGTCGATTTTCAATGTAAAATTTGTATTTATGCCTTAATAGCTTCTTTTAAATTAATAATTTAAAATTGTTGATTATACTCCAATTAGTATTTATTATTTTAATTTAGTACAAAATTATATTTGCATATATAAATATTTTTGAAATAATAATAATATTTTGAATAAATAGAAAAATTGAAAGATTTTAGCGCCTAAGTTACTTTTCCCTGTCCTTCAACCGTCGGTAGAGGCCCAAAAGTTATGCCGTAATCGGAAAGTAAGTACACATTCCGAATCTTCTCGTCAATACGCAACTTTTGATACCCCTTTCGATGAGATTTTCCACGAAATTTTTTTCTTCATACAACGACGGGACACCCTATTACCTAGTGTCTCCACGTGCAATATTTCATATCTCGCAATGTATTATACTATGAAAATTGCCAGTGGAAACCACAAATAGTATGATATCAAAAATTTCTTGAAATATATTGCTCAGCTCATAGAATGATATCGATAGTATGATATGAGCTGTCATTTCTGAGCAGTTTGACACTTGTATCCCTTTTTTTACGATGGCTGAGTAGCGAATGGACGGTGTATTAAGGCGTCTAATGCGAGAATGCAACGACATGCTCTGCTCAGCGGCATTTAAACGAATGAAATAGTATGCTATGAAATGCCCACCCTACATTTTATTGCATACTATCGTTCTTTCTTTCTACCAAATTTGACAGATATCAAGCTATGAAATATTGCTCGTGGAGACACAAGGTTAGGTAACAAAAAAATGTCCTACTGTTTTATTATAAGTATAGATAACGGGAGCTGTAGGCACCGGAGACAATACTGACACCCCCAATTTCGGCCGATTTCCCGTTACCTTGCCTACAAGCTATATTTGTATGGAGTTTACACAATTTAGTGTGCTAGTATTGATACATAGAAATTCGTATTGACAAATGTCACGAAACTTCAAAAATTCCGGCTCACCAACACACCCTCAAAAAATATCAACAACTTACGGTGATTTCCGGTGTTGGTAAAGTTGCTGCCAGCGTTCATAGAATTTTGTCCATTAAATTAAAAAAAAAAAAAAAAAAATCAAAAGCGGAAAATACACAACAATATTTTGTCCTTATATGTTTCTAGTAACGGGTGATTTTTTAAGAGGTTTAGAACTTTTAAAAAAAAAAAAACACAAAAAATTCGAAAAAATGAATGAAATATTTATTTAAATCGATAGTTTGAACCTTGCAATTTAATGTTTAAAGATAATTTCATGCAAATGTTGACCGCGGCTGCGTCTCAGGTAGTCCATCCGCTGAGTCCAATTTTGGCATACTCTTTCACACATATCGGCCGGTATCTCACGAATGAATGCATGGATGTTGGCTTCCAGTGCGTCAATCGAAGCGGGCTTGTCCCTATACACATTAGCCTTGACATACCCCCACAAAAAATAATCTAATGGTGTCAAATCGCACGATCTAGGCGGCCAATTGACCGGCCCGAAACGTGAAATTAACTGTTCACCAAACTCGCCTCGCAATTGCGCCATTGTTTCGCGTGCTGTGTGGCATATGGCACCGTCTTGTTGAAACCACATATCATGCAAGTCAAGAACTTCCATTTCGGGCAAAAAAAAAGTTTGTTATCATCGCTCGGTAGCGTTCACCATTGACAGTAACGCTGCGATTCGCATCATCTTTGAAGAAATATGGCCCAATAATGCCGCCGGCCCATAAACCGGACCAAACAGTGGCTTTTTCGGGATGCATTGGTAGCTGTTGCAATGCTTCTGGCTGATCTTCACTCCAAATGCGGCAATTTTGCTTATTTACGTACCCATTCAACCAAAAATGAGCCTCATCGCTGAACACAATTTTTCGATAAAAAAGCGGATCCTCGGCCAGCTTTCCAAGAGCCCATTCACCAAAAATTCGGCGTTGTGGTAGGTCGGCTGGCTTTAGTTCTTGCACAAGCTTCATCTTAAAAGGCTTTACGCACAAATCCTTCCGCAAAATTTTCCACGTAGTGCTGTAACAAAGGCCTAACTGCTGGGAACGGCGCCGAATCGACATTTCGCGGTCTTCTGTCACACTAGCTGATACGGCCGCAATATTTTCTTCACTACGCACAGTACGTAAACGTGTTGGTGGTTTAATGTCCAACAAAGTAAATTTGGTGCGAAATTTGGTCACAATCTTCCGAATAGACTGCTCAGAAGGTCGAGAATGCCGATCATAAAATGGAAGCAGCGCGCGATGAACATTTCGAACCGAGCACGAATTTTGATAGTAAAATTCAATAATTTGCAAGCGTTGTTCATTTGTAAGACGATCCATGGTTAAATTGCAAACCAAACTGAAGCTGTTTGACAGTGACACAAGGTACTAAACACACGTCAGCTGTCAAAACCAGTGTTGCCAAAACCAAACCAGCTAAAAAATCACCCGTTATAATAAAACATCTCATTTAGATAGCATTATTAACAAAACAAATTATATTAATCGTCTTTCAAAAATTTATAATAACCAACCAATAGCATTCAATTATTTTGTGAGTTGGGGGTCTCAGTATTGTCTCTTGTAGGCACCATAGAAATGGGTTTGGAAAACAAAATCTCACGCACAGGTCAGTGCCCGATGGGGGTGGTGCAGTGTTGTTTATTCGTCGAGGGATTTATTCCTTTTTGTGGGAATTTCGATGTCCGAAAAGCCTCTTGTGGGATAAAAGGAAAAAGCACCTAATCCTGGGATTTGGAGGAATCTAACAAAAAACATTAAAATTTTTGCTGAAATTTCATGAAAACACCTTCATTTCACCATGGTTATCAACACACTGAATGTGCATAAAAAACTGCTCGTCTTTTATCAAAATTTTCTAGTGCCACAAAATAATCGTAATAATGTAAAAAACTTTGATTTTTATACTACAGGTTAATTTACCGTGATTTTTTTTCCTTGTAATACAAATTTTACTTAAAAAAAACTGGATTTTGAGGCAAAAAAGTATCGTGGGATTTTGAAAGGTAATTTGAGTACGGTGAAAAGGGGAAAAAGGGAAAAATTACCACGCTTCGTGGGATAAATAAAGGCTAAGTGCTAACAACACTGGGGTGGTGTTAATTCAAATGTCCCATTCAGTCAGCAATCAATTACGTATAAAGGCATATACACGTAAGTCTGCTAACAAATAATGTATTCAAATATAACGCAACAACTCACACTCGCACAGGCACTCGATATATGTATATAATCGGCCTTAACAATATTCAAATTTAGTCTGTCAGCTTACGCAAAGACTTTCTAAAATTCCTGTACCAATAAGCAAATACAGGTGCCAGAATATCCATCACTGTAGGGTCAAATCTTAATGTTCAGAGAGCCACGTTTATATCGGTGATTAGCTTAATAAATCATACTCCCTTAACGTCATTTTATAGAGGAGTGTTGCCCAACTATTCAAAATGATTTTACCTATATCGAATAGACTGGGTACGGTTGAAACACAGGACGGTTGAAACAACACGAATATATCGTGAACCATACGCGCAGCATCTATACTATGAGTATTAGGGGCACGGTTGACGTATTAGTGACTTTGTCGCTATTATCTAGTGGAATTTTCAAAAGTTTAATGACAAAAATTCTAGTTACTTTTCTAGTGAATTTTTGCAAAAACATTTTTTTCTAAATTATTGAGCCCCTGGCACGGTTGCCGTTAACTTAAAAAAAAAGGTCACTAGCTCGAACCTAAAAATCCACCAGATATGCTAAAGTTAGGATACAAATGTATCAACTGTAAAATGTGGGCTCACAAAGAGTGCACAGAAGGTTGCAATAGATATGTTTGCCACAATTGTGTGTATCGGAATATTCTGACAACTGAATTTTATCGATTGCATTATCGAAGTAATGTTCCTTTTGTTTATTTTCAATTAATTTAATGAATTAAGTTTTTTTTTTAAATTTTTTGTTGTTATATTAATTCCATATAAAACAATGACGTGTATAATATTGTCAAACAAAGCAATGTTCTATTTAAAATGAAAATTAATTAAATATGTAACAATGGAAGATTTTGTTCGTGTTTCAACTGACCCCAACAACTGTTTCAACCGCCCCTTGTATGGGTACGGCTGAAACAATTTCTTATTATTTTTTTAATATGATGTAGTACGCAAAATATCACACCGAGTGAGTACTCAAAAAACACTTTCCATTTATAGTTACATAAGCTACTATCAGACGGTTTGTAGATATACACAAATTTCATTTGAATATCGCATACACTGATTTTATACAAATGCCATTTATGTATTCAACAAACATTTGTGGTTCAGACGGTTTGTGTATTTTCAGAAAAATACACAAATTTCATTTGCTTAATCCCATACACAAATACGGCATCTACAAATTATTTTGTGTATACAGATTTGTGGTTTAGACGGTTTGTAAATTTCTATACAAATGAAATTTGTGTATATGTTTATCAAATTGGTTTTTATTTTCCTGTGTTGATTTTGACGTATATATCAAATCAAAAAAATTAAATAAATAAATATACCTACTGCCATCGCTTCGATTCGTTAAAATGAGAGTTAAAAAAATGTGCCTCAATTACTTTGGCTGCGTATTTATTTGGTACCGACAAGGAAGACGAAAGCCAACAAAATGTCATCGTATTATCACGCAAGCACCGTTCGTGTTTGAGAACAAATTGGCTCGGCCACCGCGAGACAGACGGCTTTTAAGAATTGCGTGCCGAAAAGCCGCAATTGTATCAGAATTTTGTCCGAATGACTAGGGTTCAGTTCAATCATTTGCTTCAATTGGTAACGCCGTACATTCAAAAGGCCGATACAGTTATGCGCACCAGCATTCCTGCATCTGTGCGACTGATATTGACGCTGCGCTTTCTGGCCTCTGGGGAGAGTTTCCGATCGCTACAGTATCTTTTTCGGATTCCACAATATACAATTTCTACCATTATTGCGGAAGTGCTGGATGCAATATATAAAGTTCTTTTAGACGACTACCTGAGAGTCCTTATTTAACACTCTTTGTCAACAGCGGCTGGTTGGGAAGCTATAGCGCAGCAATTTAATGAGCTTTGGCAATTTCCCAACTGCATCGGCACTGTCGAGGGCAAGCACGTCGTTATGGTGGCACCATAGCCAAGCAGCTCTCAAAGCTCTTGACTCATCTGTCATCATATCCAAACTCGTCTTAGAAACATTCTCAACCATCTATGAACTTTCTAAGAAAAACCTAGTCATTCTCCACTGGATTCCAGCCCATAGAGGATTTGAGGGTAACGAATCGGCTAACTTACTGGCTAAAATCGGAGCAACCACACCACTCATCGGACCTGAACCATTTTGCGGAGTCAGCAAAAATCATTTCAGGAACTACATCAAGAACCTATCTCGTATAGAGTCTAACGAGATCTGGCAAAATACAGCTGGGCAGAATTGCACCAGAACATTTTTCCCCAAATTCTCCTCCAGAAAATCACTCTTCTAGATTAATCTGGTTCTGGATAAAATCAACCTGAGAATACTAACAGGAATAATCAGTGGCCATGGTCGCGTGAGAAAACATCTTCACCGCATTGTCGTCTCACCGGATCCCATTTGTAGACTGACTTTGTCTCGAGAGTGACGAATCCTCTCTTCACATAATTACAGAATGTCCGGCCCTTTGTCGTCTCAGGAAAAAACATCATTGGTGATGATATCGTTAATTCAGCATCTCTTGCGAATATACACCCAGATAAGATCCTTGTCTTCCTGACGGTCTCTGGAGTGAAGCTCTGACTCTAAGAATTTACCAGGGAAGGCACAATAGGCTCCTCTAAGAAGCCGCAGTGCCAGAGCTCATTGAAAGCTCTCCCGCCCTACAATCTAATCTAATCTATGGTGGCATCACCAATTCGGGTAGCGTTTTTTATAATTATAAGGGCACGCACAGCATCGTACTAATGGGTATCGCAAACGCCGAATATAAACTGATTTACGTCGATGTTGGCCGCACCGGAAGTTCGATGGCGGCGTTTTTAACCGCTGTACTTTTGAACAAGCGATATACACCCTTGCTTGCCATCGCCGAAAGTACTACCCGGCCGTGAAATACCCGTTCCGTATGTTCTCGTCGCTGATGATGCATTTGCTCTTCGGCCAAACATCGTGAAGCCATATAGCCAACGGCCAATGGGGTCTCAGAATAATAATAATCCACCATAAAAAGCAATAGATTTTAAACCATAATAATGCAATTTATAAATACATACGTATACAACTATACATATCAAAAAAGAGAAATCCAAAAGAATAGTTTTGTTTATTTAACACAAAAAAAAAAGAGCAATACGTGCTTGTGCAAACTGCAGGTTGCAGGATAGTTTTATATTCAAATAAAAACCAGAATATTTTTCATATATTTCATCAACATACCTACCAAGTTCTCGTAAAGGGAATCTCATTTAATCTTTTATTCAAATGAACTCCTAAAACCATTTGTGTATTCGCATGATGATTGTGCATGTTCTAATTTTAGAAACACACAAATGAAATGAGGTACGCAAACGATACACAAATGCAAACAAATAAGCATAAATAAATTTGTGTACCCGATCAGACGATTTATGTTTATACACAAATTCGATTTGTATATGCTATTCACAAATGATACACAAACCGTTTGTGTATCCCATTTGTTGCTTTCAAATTTGTGGTTCAGACGGCTTATGTATATTATACATAAATTTATTCACAAACTTTGGCGTATACACAAACCGTCTGATAGTAGCTATAGAAACATAGAAACATGCTCCTACATTTCAAATAACTTCATCACCGATTAGGCTATAAACGGCAATGGTATGGCTGGTATAAGCGAAATTTTTTCAACCTGTCACCCCTACTCTGTTGTGCAACTGGTTTGTTTCAAATTATTATAAATTAATTTAAGGAAATTGTTTAAGTTTCCCGATTGGTTGGAATGTAGGTAAACAATGCAAATTGTTTCTAAGTTTGCCCAACATAAATTCGCACAAATGTATAGACGAAATAGAAAATATTGCATTTTTGACTCTGAATAGCTTCATTAAAAATATTTTGCAAGGTGCAAGCGTTTGTTCCTTTCGTAAGTCGACAAGTTAGAACTACCCAACATGAGCAGTTAGCATTTCCCTGAAGAAGAAATAAAGTTAATTCCGTTTAAATGAAATATAAATTTGCAACAATATTTTTTTTTGACTTAATCAAACTTTGTATAATTTATTTTTCTATTAGAGTGTATGTAGTTAAGAATTCGTAGTTGGCTGTACTTTTTCTACTTGTATTAAATGAAATGGTTATTACGTTTTTCTACTTGAGCTTAATTATCCGCGCAATGCTGTTTTTTTTTTTGCAATCATCGAATTAATGATTATACCAGTATAATTTAATGGATGCGAGTCCAGACATTGCCAGGGGATTTTATAAAAGGAGTAAGGATGAAATTGCTCGATTTTGGAAACTGAACAGTGTACTGCCGCCATAAAAATCAATTTTTGAGTTTAAAAAGGTACATTTTTTTATGATTCCTTATTGTATCATATTAATAAAAGAGTTTGTATTTAGGTTTGGAATGACCACAAAAACATTCCAACGGATTTGCACAATCTCTTAAGTGTCTTCTAGTTGAACGTTGTCGCTTATATTCCATCTCATCCAATTCCTCAGCCACAACTCTTAATGCAATGCTAAATATTATGTTTCAAATATTTGTGTCACCGAAATTAAATTTCAATCTTTGATTCTAACCAAATATAATTGACAGAACATTTTCGAAACTAGCTTTTCTTTTCGAGGAGACATTTCGGTTTCCGAGGGAAATCGAATTCGATGGAGATTGGCGATAGGCGGATTTTATTCTAGAGAACACACAAATTCGGAGGAAGGCAATATTCCCTCGGAATTCACGATAAGCCTGAATATATTCCTTGGTTTGGACGGCCTATACATACCTCAACACTTTTCTGATTTTGAAGGGAAGGGCAACTACAAACACAAATGGTGTAGGATTCAGGTAGATATTTAGCTGCAATCAAACCTTAGTACCATCCCTCAAACTCTTTGTAAAAGGGTTTTGTTCGCTTATATGAGATTCTGTAATGAAAACAGTGTGAAACGGTTGACCTCGCGAAAAATTAAGATGTTAGAACTGTCAGCAATTCAGCGAAGAAATCCGGATATATCAAATATTGAACTTCTGGAGGAATAACGGGTAGTATATGTGGGAATTCTAAGAGGAGAAAACGTGTCAGCTTTTGTGTAGAAGAACAAGAAGAAGCGTCACCTTTATACTTAAATTTTTTTCCGTTTATAATGTCGTTTTCGATTTTACTTTTCAGATTTTGATCTGAGATTTCAGATTTCTTATTCCAAAACGAACAATCAATCCGAATTTTATTGGCCACAAAAAAAAAAACTGTTTCTTTTCAATTGCACTGAAAATCCATTTCAATTGATTTCTACACATTTATAATTCAACTAGCTGACCCGTGCTCGCCTTGCTTCGCGAGAGTTCCACTTCTCAAATTTAAAACAAAATAACTACCATTATGCAAAAAGTAGCTTACCCGAAAAAAAGGAAAAAAAAACTGTCAATCCAAACAAATAGGTAGGCTAACTTCTATTATTCCCTCTCAATCTACTACTCAAACACAAACATACTCAAGTTCAAATTAAAAAAAGTTAAAAAAAAACAAAAAAAAAACATAAAGCAAAGAAGCTGGAATTATTGTACACACAGGTTTTAGCATGTACATGAATCACTAATAAGATCAGAATCAATATAGCGCATTTTAAATATCACAATTCACAACTGAGTGTGACTCCCTCATTCTCAATCCCATGCACCACATTCGGTCTACTACTCAACTGAACTCATTCATTAACATTCATTTCATTATCAATTTAAAAACTTAAGCAAAAAAAAAAAAAAACTACAAGAACCCCAAAAGGTCCATAAAAAAAAAAAAAAAAAAAGCGCACCACAGAAAGTGTACAGAGATTTTGCCGCACACACACACAAAATTTCCTCCACTCAACGCTGGAAAAATCCAACGGTCTAGCTTCAATCGAACATTTTACTTTTTTCAATTGTATAAAATTTATAGTTTAGGTATTGCATATTGTTCGACTTCAGGTTAACGTACAAAGATGATTTACATCCTAAAATCTTTGTACATAATTGAACTTTGTATTAAAAAAATCCCACGTCATTTGGATGAGTCATTCCAAAGTTAGGAGCTAAAAGGCATCCGAGAATTACAACTTTTCTTAGATATCAGCATAGATTTCCGCTTCCGGATAGCGAATAATGGAAAAAAATATACTATAACCTATTCTCGACAATTTTCAATGCAACCGTGAAAACCGGAATCAATTTCGTGCAGTACATTTTGAATCTATTATTAGCAAACAGTTTACAGCCGGAAAAAAGTTACAGTTTTATTATAGTAAGGATATTTCGAAATAATCTTATATATAAAAATCACGTGTCACAGTTTACTCCGCGATGGAATCCTAAACTACTGAACCGATTTTAATCAAATTTTGCACACTGTGTGCAGTTTTATCCAACTTGAAAGATAGGATAGTTTATAACTCAATTTAAGGTCGCTAATTTTTTATTGCAAATTATTTATTTACAATTATCCAAACTTATCAGCAACCATTGTTCATGATCGTTCTTCTGCTTTGGGGTGGTTGGGTGCTGCACATCGCATAAGCACATTCATTTGAACAAAAACTGCATGAATTTTTCTCTGACGAGAAATGAAAGAGAAGTATGCGAGGTTGAGGAAAAGAGAAGATGGATGATAGACGTGCGATGGTGTAAATACAAATTGAGTTTAAGGTTTTTGTTTTAGGTGGATGTGAATTGTGATATTACCTACGTTGATACCATAAACTAGAATTAAATAAACCGTCAAGTTTCCAGAAGCAATAATAAACAAATTTAGCCGATTGAAGTGAAAAAAAAAACGGCCAATTGCGAGTCGGACTCGCCCATGAAGGGTTCCGTAGCAGCAAGTAACATAACATAAAAGTTCTTGTAGTTCGTTGAAACTTTGAACAAACAAATAACGCACACGGCAGATTTGCACAGCTTTTACAAGTCACACTTACTCCGCGCTAGGAAAAGCATGAGTACCCACGTGCAAAAGTGATTCAGGAGAACAGTACACTCAGTTCCGGGTGCAATACATCTGGCGCTGACCCTGTTCTCTAGAGACTTGCACCAATCTCTAAATTTTTGAAGGCCAAATTCTGCTGCCAGAATTAGTCAAATATAGGAAGCTGGCATTGTGAGTTACTGCAATCCATTCCGCTTTCTGTCTTTTTTTCCCTGTGGACCGTGTATTGTGAGTCGTTCCAATCTGCTACAGCCTTCTATCTTTTCCATTGTGGACGTGTATTGTGAGTCGTTCCAATCTGCCAAAGCCTTCTATCTTCTCCATCGTGGATGTGTATTGTGAGTTGTCCAATCTGCCACACTTCTATCCTTTCCCCTGTGGACGTGTATTGTGAGTCGTTCCAATCTGCCACAGCCTACTATCCTTTCCGTCGTGGACGTGTATTGGGACTTGTCCAATCTGCCACCCTTCTATCCTTTCCTCCTGCCTGCTGTCTTTTTCCATGTGGACGTGTATTTTGAGTTGTTCCAATCTGCCACGGCTTTCAGTCCTTCCACGTAGTTAGAATTTAAGTATAAACTGGTTGTTAAGGTCGTTTAAGTATAATTAAGATCACTGAATTTGAGTTGTTTTAAAGATAAGAAAAAAAGTAAAACTGTACAACGCTCCAAAGCTCGTGTTTCTTTGGGGGCAACCCTGCAAGCGACGAGTAATACCCCGGCCAAAGATAAAGAGCACATCACAGTACCTAAATGATGGGATTTAGAACTAACTATATGCGAGCCCATATAGGTTCAGGGTTTATGTACACTGCGCGTCATCAGGTTAGCACATCTTCATCAGTCTAATATAATTGCTTCTGATTTTGTTGTTGTTAACTTGCAGCTATTTTTTTGTTTTCTATTTTTCTCATATTTGTATCCACTGTCACTGGCAAAGAGAACATGCGATGGGGTTTTCGAGATATGAGCAGTTTTTAAAATTACCGTTTTTGGTGATTCGAATTGAAAATTAAGGACGCAACAATTTTAAGAACATCAGTATTACTCTAAGTTTGCATTTTGGTCAAAATCGTTATTGTCTTTTCTGGTAAACTAAGGAAAACTAAATTTTAAGAAAATAACTATTTTCAAAAATCGATTTTACGATAATACCGAGAAAAACTGAGTTTGCCAAAGTTGGAAATGACCATATAACCTTAGAAATTGATATTTGTTACAATCGTAAGAACCGTTTTCGAGATATATGTCAAAATTTCAAAACCACCGTTACTCGAATTTTTAGCCAAAAACTGGTTATGTAGTCATGGTAACCTCACCCACGTAAGCTTAAATATCAATTTTGGTTGAAATCGTTAGAGCCGTTTTCGAGCAAATCAAACTGGTACGAACAGTTTGTATGGGAAGTACCATTAATATTGAGGTTACCTTGCAAAATAAGAAACAGCCCCGAGCCCTAAGCCCGCAAACTCCAAATCCGAAGTTTGAACAAAATCCGGTCAGCCGTTTAGGCAGTAGGCCTGCGGGACAGAAAGACAGACAGACTGGACAGAATTTTGCGACCCACTCTTTTGATTTGGTCTATCATCGTAATGTCAAAATTGATTAACATCTCGAGTTCGAAATTTTGTACGAAAACAATATTTTTCTCTTACTACGTACCTAATGGAGAAAGTTAAAAAACACCACTTAACGTTGCTCAAAAATAAAAACGATTAAATTTCGCACGAGAGCACGTGGCCTGGAAATCTGATTGGTGCTATGTTGTGCTTTCGGATGAAAAGAAATTTAATTTAGAAGGGCCCGATGGATTCAATTATTTTATATCCATGATCTTCAGAAGAAGGAACACCAGTTGGATCGACTTCATAGTTGTGTGGGCGGTGTGATGGTGTGGGGAGCTATCTCCTAATATGGTACGTGCGAGTTGCAGTTTTTGAATACGAATATGAAATGAATGCAAAGACTTATAAAAACGTACTGGGATCTGCTTTTCCCATTTAAAAAATTTGTTTGGAAATGTGCCATGGTGTTTCCAACAAGCCAATGGTCCGATTCACAATGCCCGGGTGATTAAATCTTGGATTGAAGCACAAAACGTCGATGGCCGCCTTACTCACCGGATAGTAATATTATAGAAAACGTGTGGGGATGGCTGGTTCGAAAAGTTTACTAATCTAGCAGACAATATTCTACCAAAGAGGAATTAATTGAAGGCATTAAAGGTGCTTGGTCAGCAATTTCTTTGATTTATATTGTAAAGTTGTACGATTCGCTTCCTAATCGGATCTATGAGATCATTCTCAACTAGGGAGGATCGACTCATTATTAAAATTATAAAAAAAAAAACGTTTAAATTAGTTATAATATATTAGTGTAAAAATAAGTTCTTACCTGAAAAGTTTAAAAAAAATTGAAATAAAGAGATGTGTGCTAACCTGATTACCTGATTTGGAATTTTTTTTTTTTTAAATATCGAAAAATAGAGAAACTTTCATTTTTGATTTATTTAGTTGAAAATTGATTTGTTTATAATCCCTAGAATTTTTAGAATTTGAAATTTTGTAGTTTTAATAGAAATGAGCGAAAACTATTAAAAGCAGGGCTATGCTAACCTGATGACGCGCAGTTGTAAGGTTTTTTTTTATTAAATTAAATGTTGTTTTTTTTTAATTTATTATTTTTATATTTGAGTTAATATGTAGATAGATACCCCACACGTATGGGTTTGATGAAAAAATAAATTTTGTGTTTCAGTTCTAAGTGTGGGGAACCCCCAAGATTTATTGTGTTTTTTTTTTTCTATTTTTGTGTACCAAGTTTCAACAGTATAGTTTTTTAAATTTTGGAAAAATGTGTCTGTGACATACCGATGGACAGACAGACAGACAGACATGACGAATCTATAAGGGTTCCGTTTTTTGCCATTTGGCTACGGAACCCTAAAAAGAGCCTTGGCTTTGAAATTATATGATGGGAACGTTATCTAGCGGAAAGTCAGTACCAAATTCTTTGAGTACTTATACCTATTTGTTTTTAGAGCTATGGGAAAAGTGAAAGCTGGAACATGCTCGAGCTTTCCACAAAGTGAAAATTTGAAATTGGGAAAAAACATACAGAGTCTACTTTGTGATGGAAGAGTTATAACCGATTTTTCCACTTTTTTTTTTTAACTTTTTTCAATAATTATTATAATCTATTGTTTCGATGTACCTAGTTCAGGCTTTATGCTACAATTTATTTCACGTTACATTTTCTTAATATATAAAAATTTCGTGTCACGTTGTTCCTCCGCTATGGAATCCTAAACTAGGTACTGAACTGATTTTAATCAAATTTTGCACACTGTGCGCACGTGCAGTTTATAGAGAGATAGGATTGTTTATAACTCAATTTATAGTCGCATTATTTTTTTATTGTAAATTATTTGTTTATTATTTAACAAAGAGTTATATTAATAGGTAGGTATATTATAATATAATTTCATCCGGGGTGAAATTTGATGAAGTTATAACTCGAAAACCGCTGGGTCGATTTTCATCATTCTTTTATTGTTTTGTTCGAATTGATGTATTTCAGTTAGACTTTTAAAAGATAAGATGTTTTTGAACCCGATAGGTGGCACTGTTTTCGATCTCCGAAATCACTTAACCGATAACAATAACATTTTGTGGATGTATAAGGTTGGTTCCCGTTTGAAAGATAGACTGCTTTGGACCCGATAGGTGGAGCTGTTGGTGACATCCGAAACCACTCAACCGATTTCAATAGAATTTTGTGAATGTAGCTATGTGGTTGGTTCCAGTTTGCAAGATAGGATACCTTAGGGCCCTATAGGTGGCACTTTGCAAAAGATAAGCGGTATAGGAAAACGGGTTGTGGGTTCAAACGACCTTAGACACAGCAACGCGTGGCTGGGTCTTTTAGTACTTATATATAAAACAAAGTTGCATCCGTAAGACCGCCCATAACTCGCGAACGGATCGTCTGATTTGAGCTATGTTTTCTTTGTTTGGTTTGCTTACGCCTAAGGACGTTTCATATAAATGGCGAATAAATTTAAAAAATTTAAAGGGATATTGGAAAGTTCGTGAAAATTGATTTTCCATAATTTTTGTACGGGGAGTTTTTTTTTAGTTTTGATCGTAGTATACAGTGAGATTGTATTTGTCAGAAGATATTTTGGATCAAAAAAATTTTTTTTTTCAGGTAAACTAGGGTTATTTTAGTCAAAAAGTCAATTTTGGGCGGGACGAAGTTCGCCGGGCTGCTAGTAAAACAATAATTATAAACAGATTTAGCGGAGTGTAGCGAAAAAAAAAGAGATTTTCCTTGCGAAATTGACAGAAATGAATTGTGGACATTCGGATTCCTAGTTTAGTAAGTCTGACAGCTGACTGACTAGACGTAATTCAGTTTTTACTGGCCCACAGTGGTCACGTGTATAGTTTTAGTAGTTGACGTTTATGGAGGGGAAGAATAAAAGTTTATACACAAACACATAATGACGAATGGATGAGGGCCGTTAAACCTTAATGAAAACTTGATAAAAACAAATTGGGCCACCTGAAATCCCTATCCGTCGGAACGGAAGATTTTCGGCAGCGCATATTCTGACGGAACTCAAACCACATTCGAGGTATCCGTTTTCGGAAAATAAGATTTGAAATGCGATGTTTTTTTTTTTTTCGTTGGATTTTGCACCGAAAACACAAATTGAAGCAATAAATACAAAAAAAAAAAAAATAAATTGTCCACATTTATTAACACTTCACTGCAAGTCGAAAATAAATTCCGCGACTAATTGTTGTCGGAGGATGGAAAGAATTCTTATGAAGTTGTCAAAAATGTCGCACAAAAACAAACTTTATCGCACTGCAACGCAAGACGCTGGAGTGCGTGACATTTATATAGGAAAAATTCTCTGAACAGCTGATCGAAAAAATACCTCTCAGTAAAAATCCTCCGAATTGTATAAAACCGGAGAATTTTCCTTTCCGACGGATACCTCGCTAGGGGCTAGGGCCGACGCTGAATAACTGTTGGATATAATATCATCCACTGGGATGCAAGGTAGAGTCGTTAGGGGCAAGTGTGCGCACTTTCGACTTTGAAACATGATTCCAAGCGAAATATAGAAGATATATTACAGGACTTTATTAAATTATAAAGCTGCATATTTGGCTATTTATTTAAGAGAGTAAAACAATATATTTTGTTTAATTTACTTACATTTTTATTGAAAAAACCAAAGCAAGTCAGATTGCGCACACTTGCCCCTATCTGTGGGTAAGTGTACGCATGATTTGGGGTAAATGTGCCAATGTCCAGCGTTTTTTAACTAAAACACTTATATTACAAGTTTGTATTATTAACTCTTTTATTTTCCGAAATAATAGTAGTATATTTCATAGATAAACCACAAAATCAAATTGCATATAGTTTTTAAGGAAAATAGATTTTTTTTAACACATTAAAAATTCTTGAAACGCAGTAAAAAAAATATTAATCATCTTTGAGAAAACTTTAAGTAACTAAATAACACAAGAAACACTCTTAATAGGTATATTAAATATTAAAATTAGTATTATTTCACAGATCAAACTCTTAATTATTTTAATGTTATATAAATAAAAAAATAAATTAACAAATAACAAAAAAGGAACTTCATGTTTAAAAAAAATATCTACAGTTCAATTATAAATTATATTATCTTCATGTCACAGCAAAAATCGCAGTAGAATACTGCTTCTTTTTCATAGGAAGTGCAGTCCTCGTGCCACCATATCTCACATTTAATACATTGAATCCATTCTTCCACTGGTGGATCCTCATACTTTCCCCCACACAAAGGACAAAAGCAGTCCATATTTTTTTCAGGCAGTTTTGAGTCTAAGTGCTTAGCCAAGCCAGAAGGTCTTGAGAGAAGTGGCTTCATTGGTACCTTAACTTTTTTAGATTGTCTTCAGTCCATTGTTTTTTGGTGTTTTTCTTCTTCTTCCTTGCGTTTAGCCTCCAGGTATTGTTTATAAGGAGTCGATGTTATTATTTCGGATCTGAGAGATTTTCTTTTTTGCTTTTTATTTTTCTCTGCTTCTGGCAAGGGACTTAGTGAGAGGAGTGAAACATGTTCAGTTTTTTTTTAAATTTATGCACATAGGTGAGCCACTCGTTGTATTTGGCGATACGTTTTCCATATTTGCTATTGACTCAACGGTTCCTGCATCTGCCACTTCAAGATGAACTTCTGTCACAGCCACTTCTGCACTTTGGATTGCTTGATCTGCGATGTCTGTATTAGGCATTTCGAAATTTGACTCTGCAACTACGGCTACTTCTCGTATCTTAAACGAATCGCTGACTGAAGCAGGTGCAAAGTCAACATCCCCGAAAAGGTTTTCATTGAAAGGATATATTCCTGTCACTGAAAATCCGGAAGCAGCATTTCCCACTGTGGCAGCTTTTGCAAAAGCCCGATTAAAAAGACCCACTACTTGGTACTGATTTATCGCTCTCCCAGGATGTTGAGTTGTCCAACGCTCACATTCCTCTGCATATCTTGCCTTGAGAGGACTAAAAAAACTCCTATCTAGTAGCTGCATCTTATGGCTACTATGGGGTGGTAAAGTTAAAATTGATATTCCACTTTCTCTGCATAAGATGGTAGCTTCAAGGGAAATATGTGATGAGTGGTTGTCCATGATGAGTAGAGTAGGTTGGTTTTTTTCTGCGTGTACGTGCGCCTTAAAATGTTGCAGCCATTTTATGAAAAGCCCACTGTTAATGAACCCTGATTCCGATACCATTCCGAAACAACCATTAGGTCCACCATCAAGCAAATCATCTTTCATTCTTTTCCTTGGAAAAATGAAAACCGGTGGGACATAATGTCCTGTGACATTCATGCAGCATACTGCAGTCACTGTTATACCTCTTTCTGCGGACACAATTTTTCCAACTACTTTTTTTCCACGAGTTGAAATTACTCTTGGAGTTTTTTTTGGCACAGTACTCATTCCTGTTTCATCCATATTATAAATACGAGTTGCGTCGAAATCGAATTTTGCGTAGAGTTCCTTAAGGTTTTTGTAGAATCTATCTACTTGCACCTTATTGAACCCTATTGCCCTGGCAAGACTTGTTGCAACGGATTTTCGCAAGCAAATTGTTTTATGTCGCTTAAGAAAGCCTTCAACCTAATCACGTCCAGCCATTTGCAAATCCTTGTAGAAACGATTTGGGATGTCGTTTATCGTGGCGTATTGGAAAACTAGCTTCCGTATTGCTGAAATTGTCATTCCATAATATAAATTGTCCATTTTCTCGCAATACTCTACTATTTCTCTTTCTTGATCAGGAGAAAATGTCACTTTGAAGTGACCAAGAGAACTGGCAGCAGTGTTTAGCTTGAGGCGTATTCTAAGCCCACATTCGCTTATTCCAACTTCCTCCGCGGCCCTACGCTGGCTTAAACCCAAACTGATAAGATGTTTAGCCTTATCAATTTGGCATTGTGTCACAATCTTCTTTTCAGGATTTTTCCTTACGTATGTTCGAGGCATCTGTTAAAAAAAAGAACAATAAAAACATCATGGGAACATTATATTATATTTATTCATAAGACGTAACATATCGAGTTCGTTCACATTTCTTTGTAGGGGTAAGTGTACGCACGCGCTCACTTGCCCCAAAAGTTTTACGCACACTTACCCCCACTGCACTTTTTTCAATATATTACCTTTTTTTTTGTTTGGCTTCCCTTCACAAAACAAAGAAAACTGAAACGCAACAACAGCTGACCCAGGACAGGTACCTACTGAATTGTGCATTTACAGATACTTAATATTCATTGTCATTTTCGAGAAATTCACTGTGCGTACACTTACCCGCTGCGCACACTTACCCCAAACGACTCTATGTGTGGAATAACCACAGAAAGGATCATTGAACCTTTTTTTTCGAAATAGGTGGGGGTGTGGCATTATTAGTCATAGAAATAGAATACTGACGAAGTAATTGATGTAGTTGCAGCAAAGAAGACCAAGCGATTAAATTTAGTTTTACAAAATAATTCTTTACTTTGTTATGTTGAATAGGTTGGGGTCAAAATTCTGGATGGGTCAGAATTATTTTTACATAATTCTGCAAATATTAAAAAATGGTTTGGAAAGTGTTAAAAAGCACGCGCTTTTTTTTCAGAATTTTGTTAAGATAATCCTCTCACTTATTTTTTTTTTTTTTTTTAAGATTGTAGTGTTGTTTTTGACAAGCACTCTTCTAAGTAGTGTTTTTTTGCTATCCCTTCGTGAACGTGTGCTGATAGTGTTATACTCATAAATGAATGTTTCAACCGTTAGATCCAATAAAGGGAAAGATAAGTGGTGCGTGGATGGATGGAGATGGGGAGAAATTGAAAAAGAAAAGGAAATTAATTTTTAAAAACAAACAAACAAACAATTAGTTTTTTTTAAAGGAATATAAAAAAATATAGCATTCTCTAGCTTTGTTAAGTTTCTTATTTTTTTTTGTAATTTCAAATGTGAAATAATTTGCTTCTGCTGGATTTGCTGACGAAGGAGCTCAGTTGGCGTAACTTGGTCAATTGACTAAATCGAAATGCAAGTTCATTTCCTGACAGGGGAAGGTAGAAATGCCTTCCCAAGTGTATTCTATACGGAGAACTTTCGATCAGAATTCAAACTATTCAAACAAAAAAACAATCACTTAAGGAGTCTGATAATGAATTAGTGATGTAATTCGAAATAGCTATCATTCCTACCAAATTGACTGTGCCTACGAGTTGTTGTTAAGAGTTATTCTCTCACCCCCGTATTAATAAACGCCGAGCAGCGGCGAGTTAGCGTTTACTCACATGGTAACTTCAAATTTGTATTAACAAGATAGAAATTTTACAAAATCTCGATTCCTTTTCGGAGTTATATGAAATATACGAACAACATAAGTTAATTTTTTGATTATTTTTAGGTAAGGAATTTGTATAGCTAAATTTTGAATTTAGGAATAATTAAATATAAAATATAGCCTAGGAAAAGAAATCATCTGAAGATGTCTCAATTGCCTCGGTAAGATGCACATTGCAATAATATTAACGTTCGTTTGACGTGTAAAGTCTTAACTCAAGTCTGAAGGAACTCTGAAGTCTGAAGTCTAAAAGAGAATCCGAGAGAGAATCGGTGAAAACCACATAACTCTCTGACTGAGCACGACAACTGCAGAGAGACGAAATATGACAGATGTACTAGAATATTTAGTACAATTCCGTGTAGTGCTTGTGCTGTCGTGCATTAGGTGACAAAGAGCGAATAGCTAACATGGTACATGGAGATGAAATATTTTTATTAATGAAAAAAGTTAACAAACGGATAAGGTCACTATCCATCTGTCAGCTAAAACACGTGTTAGAGAGCGGATATCGTTTTTTTATTTACAGGGGTCAAATAATAATTCAAACACATACAAAAATAAGTAAAATTTTCCTTTCTCCACATTTTCATGGGCCAAATATGGCGAGGACGACCATTTTTTATCTTTATTAATCCTCATCCTCATCGTCAGTTTAGCTGCAGTCAAATAAAACCGTTTATGCAGTCACTCGCACTAGGATTCTCAATCCAGAGCAAATACACTCCTGTGTTCTTTGCCCCATCCATCCTCGTAGATCTCCATTTTGTCCAGTGGTGACTGAACCGAATATGATAAGAACACATTCCGCGAACATGAAGAATACTTCAAACAATGTCTGCACTTATTCGAACTTTGTCGAACTGACCGACGACCGACCAGATGCATATCAGTTGGCGCACAATGCATACCACAAAAGGCTTCTCTATCTCAATTGTGCGACTCAGTTCAGCATTGTACCAAACTAACCCAACATTCTGTTTTCCTCAATTCTAGAGGTTGTTTTGTGTACGTAGTACGTACTGGGTGCACTTATCATCGTCCCTTTTGACTTCGATAACTTTTGCAATTTATTTTGTTAAAAAGGTGACTTTGGCATTTGGCTTCTGTACTCTGCTGCCATCCGTCGCCACTCCTGCTTGCAAACTTTTGTTCGGCTTTCTCTTTTCCTAAAATGACAAGGAATTCAATTTATTTATTTTTTTTAGTCTCTCTGAAATTCATTTTCTTTTTTTTGTAAAGCGAAAGTTATGTTTGCCGGGAAAATAATTCTCATCGTGAACGCTCACACATATGCGAACAAAATGTGTTCACTAACGATTTGTTAGTCTTTACATGTGAATGTGTCTTTAAGATCACACATGTACGAGGATGTTGAAAGGCAAAAAAATAACGTCAGTAATGCACTGTTATAGGGGTGGTATTAAAAGTTTATTCCAGGATGATTTGGTCCTTTTGATGTTACCCGTTGCGAGACTCCAATTAATGGTAAGTTAAACTTTGCGCAAGATGTGATGGCTAAGAACTTGTCTCACAAAAATTCCTTCTAACGACAAGGACTCTTGCACAAAAACAACCACTGAGGGATTGGAAAACTTATAAATGTCGAGATAGAGACACTGTTTCATTTTCTCAGGTATATCTCGAAGGACATTGCGCTTATCTCTGCGACGGCGAGGATTGGTCTTCTTCTCTTTTCTTTTTTTTTGTTAAAAATACAAGAATGTTGTTGCGAGATATTTTGCATAGTTGTGATTTGGAAGCAGCAATCAAGGATGAGCAGAACGCTTATAGAATTATAGGGGGGGGGGGGCGGGGGGGGGGGGGGCCTCCACATAAAACACTTACATATACCAAAAACAAAATAACATATACGCCCCCAAATTGTCATTGCCCATGGTTGATCTTAATCTATTTTTTATAATTTTCAATTTGGAAAAACTCCTTTCACACTTTACCTGTGTCATCGGTAGGGTAAGCAAACATTTATAAATTGTGAATAAGTTTTAATATATTCCAAAGAATAATACTATAATCAACTATAAATTTAAAAATACATCAGCCAACACAAAAATTGCAAGGATCAATATTATGTTTGTTCTCAATAGGAGCAATTCACCACAGAAAATAAGGCGGAGAATCGCAGTTGGGATAAATCCACCGTCGGGTAGGTATAATATTTTGAAGATCTCACGAACTTAAATGGATAACATACCCAGTACAAAAATGAGAAGAAATTTTAAAATAAGAAGAAATGAATCAGCATAAAAATTTGCGTCAGTTATATTTTCAACTTTCCATGAAAAAAACGCCCCTAAAAACGAAACGCCCTCTAAAAATGAAAATTACCGGTTGAGTGGTTTAGGAGATCGCCAACAGCATTACCTATCGGGCCCAAAATAGTCCTAAGATGTACCTATACCCAATGTTAATGTATGGAAAAACATGTATTGAAATTCATTTGTTTTTCACGCACGCACAACACACACATACGTTTTACTATTTCAACCAAACTTCACAAAAACCATATATAAACCATTACCAAAGATGTAAATGCGGTAAATGCGTTAAGGCGGGAATCGGCGACAAAGGACATGTACAAACACAATTAGTTGGTGCAACAGGTCTGGAGGGACCCTAGGCCTAGCTTCTCATAACCATTCGTTTTGTGAGAGTTTTTCATTTTTGGAACGAATGGAAGGGATCTACAATTTCATGGCGACTCCAAACGGCTAATTGGGAAGCTCTTTCAAGACAGTTATACTATCGGATGTTTGTCAGACGTTCGCGAGAGGTGGCGCAGAGAAAAAAGCCCTAAGTTGGAATTTGGGTTTTTGCGGGACTCGAACCTGGGACCCCTCGCTTAGTGTCCATAACACTAACCACTAAGCCACTGCGCCTACGACAAACGACATTTGTGTCTTTATTTTTTTGACTAAAATGCCTTCAGAAGATTCCAATAGGCAAATATTCACCCTATGGATGTGCACTTTTATTCCTGCATTGAAATACAGACATTAGTAAATTGCCACTATCAATTAGTATACCTACTTATTTATACTTTAGTAATATACCACACTTCCTTAAAAAAATATATCTGTAGGACTGTAGGAAATTGAATCTAAAATGCACTAACACCATATGACCCGCGAGTGTATATTGAACCAAGTGATTGAAGTGCTACCCATTCCTTAATTGCATTTCGATCTCATTTTAAACATACCCTGCTTGCTTGAATATTCCCGGTTAAATGACATTTAACTTCAATTACTCTGATGCTAGCTACGTCATTTAATTAATCTCATTGAGTGATAGTTCAGCTGCTCCATCAGACTGACAATTAATATGGGGGACAACTGGAGGCGTACATGCCATGGGATGCGTTTGATTGTAAGTTAATTAACTTATCCCATTTAATTCTCAATTAAAATGTGTTTAAATAACTTTCTGTCATGTGTATATGTGAATTCCCGCAGGGGATGCCAATGCGAGGTTATCAATTTAAATGCAAATTTGTATTGTTTGTGCTCCCCATCGACCGACCCAGAGAAAGTAGATGCCCCCAAAATCTAGAGATTTATCGCATTTCCACCACTTCGGTATAACAAAAGCACTTCCTCACCTGCATTAGGAGCAGCATACAACTTTCATCTACATGCAATTAAGTGAAGGATCTATAGTGCAGCAGGGAGTTTTATTTGACAGCAGCTACAAAGAACAAAGCATACCCTCGCAGTGCATTCTGAATTGAACAGGAATCCTATTCATGTGGACGTTGTAGGTGGTGTATATGACCGGTATTTATAGCAAACAACCGAAGCGGATGCATTCACGGCGATGGTAATGAGTCTACCTGCAATGAAAGGAAATTAAGTTTCAGCTTTCCTGGAGTTTTAACAGATACTCTCCTTTGCAATGGAAATATTTTTGCCAGGTTTTCTGCTTTATTCCCAAAGCTTGGCAAAAATCTGCAGCAATGCAAAGACGTGGAATTGTCAATAGCAGACGGTTTTGACATTTGAAAATATTAAAAAGAACTTTATTTGCTTACCAGGAATTTATATGCTCAAAGTTAGCCGATTGTAGTCTGGTTCACTCGTTTACTCGGCTGCGGGACTTAACCGCACAAACATAAGAAAATCACTTTATAGCTTTGTAAAATTAACCTAATTCGAGTTTAAAGCTACATAAGCCTTAGTGACTTTTTGAGCGTACCTACTTAGTTATAAAGCAAATTGGGATAAATAGCTTAGGTAAATAGAGAATCACTTTATCTGTGTAGAATTGGATAATATTGTGGAACTTATGCAATTCTATATAATTTAATTTTTACATAAATATCGGCGTAAAGATTTCGGTTTATCATGAACCCTATACTTACAACCCTATATAGACCCGATCAATGTTCGGACTTTAATACAATGACAGTCGATCTACTCCGATTTTAGAAAAATTTTGAAATCCACTCCGCTGTTCCGTTTGACTAGCAATCTGCTGCAATTTTTCGATTTCCCGTATTTGGAACCTTCCTTGAAATTGAACGCATCAAATTAATTTTGTTCCGAATGTATTTTTATAAGTCCGCAATGAATATTCGGTTACTGGTAGCAATCGAAAAACCATTTTCAATCTACTAGGCTTAGGTAGTAGCATACTCTCCCAAACACAATCAGCTTCAAATAAAAATGAGCATGCCACCTCTTTTTCACTTCCTAGACTGAGTCAGTAATGTTATATCGTGGGATTTATCCTTTATTGTTGGAATTTCGATGTCCGAAAAGTCTTCCGTGGGATAAAGAAAAACAGCAAAGTCGTGGGAATTTCAGGAATCTAACAAAATCATTCTTACTACAAATTGTTGCTGAAATTTCATCAAAACACCTACACCTTACCATGATTTATCAACACACTAAATTGTTCATAAAAAAAGCTGATGTAAATCGTATTTTTCAACATTTCCTAGGACCAAAAAATTAATCAGAGTATAGTGTTAACAAAATGCGAAGGGTTAATTTAACCCTGTGTTGGACTACTAAGCGAGGAGTCCGAGGTTCGAATCCCGCAAAAACCTAAATTCCAATTTAGGGTTTTTTCCACTGCGCCACCTTTCGCGAACGTCTGACAAACATCCGAGAGTAGGAATTGTCTTGAAAGAGCTTCTCAATGAGCCGTTTGGAATCGGCATAACATTCTCTATTCGTTCCAAAAATTAAAAAAAAAGACTCACACAAAACGAATGGTTGTGAAAAGCTAGGCCTAAGGTCCTTACGAACCTGTTGCGCTGACTATTTATTTTATTTACTTTAAATCTTTTTAAAACCTTTTTACAGCCAGACCTTTTTTTTAATTATTTTTGTATTTATTTGTTTAGCCTATGACACTCCACCAAAAAATACAAATTTAATGACACCTCACTCTACAAAATCGGTCAAGCCGTTTAGGCTACAATGCGTCACTGGAAACGTACATAGGATATGCGAAAACAATTAAATCTCGCTGTAAACCTTCTTAACAATTAATCAAGTTCCTTAAAAAATATACGTTTATCGATGGAAAATTTATTTTAAATTCTGACAGCCGTATTAATAATAGTCGCGTAAGTACATGTTAGGCCTAACTAATGGCAAACACATTCATTAAACTCAAATTCCTATTAATAAACATTTTTAAAAGATAACTAACGCTTCGTAACTATCATATAACTAACTTACGATAGGAGGTCTGCTAGCGAGTTAATAACTCTAATACGCTATTCACACCGAAAACTTAATCGAAAACTGATGTTTGCCCATACATCGCTTTTCAAAACGAGTCGTTTAAAGTCGTTTTCCACGAAAACACTGAATAAATGTCACAACTTAAAATCATTTTCCACGCTAATTGAAGGTCTAATATTATTTTGAAATGCTCTGAATTAATTTTATTTATTAATGATTTTTCGACGAAAACACGGTTTTAAATCAGTAATGGAATCGTTTTCACGTGGTTGCAGAAATGTTGATCACTGTAGCTTGTGTTTAGTTCCGTTTTACGTGTCCATAATTACTACAGTCGGACCTGCTTATTTGAAACTCGTTTAATTGAAAACCCCGCTTATATGAAAAATTTAATTTGTCCCCGTGTACTTTTTCAGTTATCCGAAGACCGTTTAAATGAAAAACCCGGATAATTGAAATTAATGTAACGATTTTTTCTCATTTCATTTAAACGGGTTCGAGTGTATTTACAAAAATACATTATTATGGTTTTCTACATGTAGAATACTTACATGTAATCATCATTGTTTATGTAGATTACATCTGCCGACTGAAAATGATGTAGTTTTGCCAACCCAGGTAGTGACACTTGTTTCATAAATACAAAATCTACTCCACAAAATTCGGATTTACTCCACTTTTTCGAAAAATCTACTCCTTAAATGTTGAAGTTCGAACCCTCAAACGGTCACCAATTTATTCCAGTCAAAAGCAATTACTTGCCGCAACAGATCATAAACATCTGCTTAGAGTGACCTGTCCATATACCTCAAACGAAAAAACAGGACATACTTTACAAACCCCTAATATAATTACTTCGCAGAGCTGATGATATATATCACTCTAAATATTAGAGTCTAAAATGACCTGTGTCGCTTTCGATTTGGCAAAAAGATACATTTTTTTCAAATCTTTCTTTTTAACTTTCTCCATTACGTAGTAAGAGAAAGATATTGTTTTTTATCGAGATTGCTTTTCTAGTTCAATCTTTTTTTCCTTTCAAAAATCAATCCTTTTTCCGTTCCGTAGCCAAATGGCAAAAAACGGAACCCTTATAGATTCGTCATGTCTGTCTGTCCGTCCGTATGTCACAGCCACTTTTTTCCGACATTTTAAGAACTATGCTGTTGAAACTTGGTAAGTACATAGATGTATTCTGTGGAACGCATTAAGATTTTACACAAATAGAAAAAAAAAAAAAATAATAATAAATAAATTTTGGGGGTTCCCCATACATAGAACTAAAACTCAAAATTTTGTGTTCATCAAACCCATACGTGTGGGGTATCTATGGCTAGGTCTTCAAAAATGATAATTAGTCTTCTTATATTTTTTTTTTTCTAAACTGAAGAGTTTGCGCGAGAGACACTTCCAAAAAAATGTATTCATAAATTCATAAATTTCTGCGGTGCTTTAAGTGAACACCCCTCGGAAATGTCATTGCGTAATTCGACTGTTAAGTGTCTTGTCAAACTTAGCTGTTCTTAGACTTCCCAAAATTATCGATATGCCGAAAGTAAGTGAAAAGAAACAACTATTTAAATTCTTGAAGGAATTGGCAGTAAATGAGTTACTTATATTGGAAGTTTTTGGCGAAAACAAAGACCAAGAGCGCTTTTATAATAATCGATTGACATAATTTTATTGTTTTCCAGGCCATAAACAACAAAAAGAGAACAAGATTTTGGAAGAGTTAATTTATTCACTGTTTTTTTATTATTTTTTTATTCACTGTTTGAAATTTGAAAATTTGCGTAATTTTCCGCAGTCGAATTCAGAGTCAAATTGATCGCGGAAAATTATGAGGCCTGCGTAAACTATTTTTCTTACGAAATCTGACAGTTGATTTACGAAGTGGTAAATTTCGGCAGTTAACGCAGTTTATGGGGGTTTTACGCGTTTAAATGAATACGCTTATTAAATTATTGCAAAATGCGTAACTATAAATATGTATGTGATAATCAATTGAAATGGATTTCCAGTGGAAATAAACAAATACATACACAAGAACTAATAAAATTCGGATTTCATGTTGGATTTGGCACCAAAAATCTGAGATCTCAGATCAAAATCTGAAAAGCCAAACCTAAAATTTAAGTGTCATCCGAAATAAAGAGTAAAATATCAAAATTAATCAAATACGGAAACACCTGTGTTCAACAAGAATTTTGCGTCGTACTTTATTTTCAGAAGTACCTATGTAAAGCACGATTTTGTGAATTTATATCTACCATTATAGTTAGACCAGAACAGAAACTTCGAAGAACAGCATCAAAGGAAGTAATAATTTATTAAGGTACAAAAATTCCAAAACAGTTCATATGAATTTCTTTTTTTTTTTTTCATTTAAACAAAGCAGTTGTTACATTATATCATACGTTAGGTAAAAAATTGTTTCTTATCTTTCACGTTACCTTCTCCCAAAGTCACCTCTTAGCTCAAATCATTCAAGACAACACTTTGCGACGGCATACTTAACACGCGATGTCGAAACAACATCGACTTCAAACGATTCATTCGCCGCTTCAAGTTGCAGTACACTGGACAGCAGTCTGGAAAAGGTTTGTACATCAAGTCGTCCTCGTCGCCCTGGATGCATTGGTCCGGCAGAATGTCCAAACAACTATATTAAAATTTTACACCAGAGCAGAGAAAAAAAATGTATATGAAATTGAACACATTCTAATGAAATGCACAAACAAAATAAAAATAACTATAAAAGCTGTATCTACTCATTTTGTCTAGCGACTTTTTCCACTACAAAAAGAGACCTTGATCGCGGAACCAGTTGATTATTCTCGCAGAACAAATTCGAGCACAATGACAACAGGACCAGGCGACGAGGTAGGAATCTTGATTGCTCCCACATGCAGCGACGGTATGTCCCTGTGAAAGGAAGTTATAAATTCCAAATTCGAAACGGTGCACAGATACACATACGCAGAACATGATTATTCATGTCATCCGCTGGCAAGGATGAGGATGCAGAATATCCATGCGATAGATATGCACTTGTTGTACTTGCTAAAATTACTACAAGTGCAATTGTCCAGTAAGTGGACACGATGGTGTATCTAGCCATCAACACGACACTTTACGATACGAAATGTTACTCGACACTAAAGTGCTGGGCGGAACAAAGCAACCGTGATAGTTGTGAAGTGAGAAGCGAGATTTATTGCTATGGCATAACCGCGACTGGGTTTCAATCGGCGATGAATTCCTGGATCTTTTTGTGCCTGAACCAATGCTAGGCGGAGTCGAAGGTGAGTTTGTGTTTTAATTGAGACCGTTAATTAGTGTAGGGTTATAGCATTAGTAAAGCTATATGGTGTCCCCTACAATTGGAAAGCTTTTTATTGTGATGATGACGAGTTCCATTTTACAAGCCGTCGCTCTCCTCCATACGTACTTGATTTTGTCATAAATTTGCGCGCCAAGTGCGGAAATTCATCATAACATGACATTATTGGTGAACGTGTACGCCTACCAAATCGGAGCGCAAACATTGTGATGTTTACACCGGGGGCAACAATTGCACTTGACACTCAATAAATCACCCGTATGTACTCTGTATAGCCGGAGGGTGTAACTACATGAGCTCCCCGGGCCGCAATTTTATTACGAAACATAGATACAAATTTACTTTTGTTGATTTTGCTAACGATGCTTGTGCTGATGCTGATGATTATCGCTATGATTTAGGGTGACAGACAGGGCTGCGAGGGTGAACACTGAACGCTCACCTCGAATTAAAATGCAAAACGAGGGAGGGCGATCGGATGACCTCTAAAGAGCCATAGGGATGCAAAATTTCATTGCAGACGGCAATTACTCTTGAAGTGCATTAATTTAGAGCGTGGGAAGAATTTTTTACATTCATCTGCAGCTGTATCTTTACGAAGTTAAGTGGTCGCAAAGTTTACTTTTAGAGTAAGAATCCAACACATCACTGTAAGACAGAGTGCTTGGGGTGACTTTGTTTTATTGATAACGAGCAGGGCGGGCAGGGCTACATTGTAATTTAAACTGTTGAACACGTAGTCCATAAAATCCCGCAGGAAATTCCTATTTGAAAGACAGGGATTCCTAAAAAATGTAGCTTGCTTACGAGTTATTTTGCTGGCAAAATAAATAGGCGAACAAGTTTAGAATAGTTTTTCCATTTCATGATTAAAATCATTACTCCTTATGAATTTCGTTCTGTTTGATTCTTGTTAATTGCCCTATTACAAAAAATACGTCGTCATATTGGGCAGAGGGACATAAGTCCCGAATTCATTTTTCGGGACCGAATTTTTATCGTTGAAAATGGGACATAAGTCCCGAATGAAATTAGACAACGTTATTTTCTGACTCCAACAGCCAACAGCACCTACCGCGCGAGTTACGTCACCCAAACTTTGACTCCCGTTTCCACACGAACAACCGACACATCAGCACCTAAACGGATGCACCCAATAAAAAAAATTGTCAATTATGTATTTATTAATTATTCTAATTGCCTAATTGACAAAGAACTTGATGACTTAGCTTCTACCGCACTTTTCAAATTCTTGGAATTCAATTGGGCAAGTAGGTATCTTTACTAATTATGAATTGTATTAATTTGAGTTGTAATTTGTACCTAAGACCGAACGATCATAAAATAAATATATTTTATTATCACACCAATTATTTCGGTTCTTAACTCTCGCGAATCGTTAACCTTCCAACATGGAATACGTATGGAGGTGCGAGGTTAAGTATTGTTACATTCAGGCGGGGATTCGAAAAGATTTTTTTTTTTTTGCGTGTAGCTAGGTGAAAATCGTCGAAAGAGATCGCTTCTGAGCTTTGCGATAGTGTGGGACTTGAAACACCCAGTGAAGGCATGATGTTACCATCCTTCCAATAATCGCACCTAGTCGGCAGACTTATTAGCAATTTAATATGTACTTGTGTAGCTAGGTGAAAATCGTTGAAAGAGATCGCTTCTGAGCTTTGCGATAGTGTGGGACTTGAAACACCCAGTGAAGGCATGATGTTACCATCCTTCCAATAATCGCACCTAGTCGTCAGACTTATTATCAATTTAATATGTACTTATGTACTGTTTTAAGGAGCTAACGTTGGTTTGATACCTTTTGTCTTTTAAATCATTACCACTTTGTTCGTGTGATTATATTGTCAAATATATATTTCTTTCTTTTTACCTAGGTAACATTTCGGGTTTGAGATGCAGTGCCGCCGGTTGTCGGATTTCTGACCTTTTTTGCTAGAAAATATAACCTAATTTCTATTCTTAGTTTATTTTTATAGATCAAACGGTTTTATCCGCCTTAATCTCCTGATTACATGGTCTGTATTTAATAATTCGGTTATTTCTAAGCTAACGTAGTTGAGAAGCCTACGTCTGTGCATTTGAGCAACTTTTTTAATTTCTTCTTCAGCCATTTCGATATTTAGATCTCTATGAAGATCAGCGTTACGTATGTACCAAGGAGCATTGACTATGTTCCTAAGTACTTTATTTTGGAAGACCAGCATTTTTTGTAAATTTGTTTGGCATGTGCATGCCCACAACTGGAGACTATAGGTCCAAACTTGGTTACAATAAGTTATTGCTTGTATAGCAATAACTTATTGTAGTTGGACAGGAATGAATATCTCCCAATAAGCCAATACATTTAACTGTATCGCATGTTCAACTCATCTTTTTTATTTTTCTTTACGTGCGCTTTCCAACGCAGTTTAGCGTCTATAGTCAAGTCATGCCTTGATATTTGGCTGTGTTTGAATATTCCACTACATTGTTGCTAATGTATACTGGAATGTGTGGTACGCTTTTATACGTAAAATTAATATGGACTGACTTAAGGTCATTTAATCTAATCTGCAATTTCTTAGTCCATTCTGAAATATTGTTTATTGCTGTTTAAAGCTTTTTTGTCGCTATTTCAACATTTTCTCCAACAGCAACTACAGCAGTGTCATCTGCAAAAGTTGCTATAGTGGTTTCTCCGCTTTCATGGAGAACACTGCTTGCGGTACACCAGCTTTAATCTCTCTTAATGTTGAGTATTCTGTATCTTGTTTAACTGAGAAGAATCGATCTGATATATATAAGACTCCAGAATTGTCGAATACTACTCGGTAGTTTCTTTTGTAATTTGTGTATCAGTCCTTTGTGCCAGACGTTATCGAAAGCTTGTGCTATATCAAGAAATATTGTAGAGCACACATTTTTCTCTTCAAATGCTTTTTCGATCTTATCTGTGATTCTATGCACTTGATCAATTGTAGAGTGCTTATTTCTAAATCCAAATTGGTGATTTGGGACTACCGATTTTTCATCGATTATTTTTTGCAGGCGTTTTACCAGCATTTGTTATGAGTCCAGGTTGGCCACAGGGGCATCTTCGGAGAAGTGGAGGAGGACGGTGGCACGCTCGCGGTTGCACGGCTATCGCTCGTCGGACGGGGTAGTTCTTGTCACCCCTCACACTAAACCACCTGCTCAAAACAAAAAAATATCGTGCCAGAAAAGAAAACTAAAAGAAGATAGGAGGAGAACTAGAATTACTAGACTTAGGACGGACGGATCAAAGATAGGAAAGAGAAGAGAGGAAATAGAGAGAAAAGAAGAAAAGAAAGCTCAACAACCTGTGCCTCACCAAAGAGAAAGTCCGGAAAGTCAGATGCATTAACTATACTCTAACTATGCTAACTAATCCTAAACTAATCTAAACCGTAAGCTAAATCCTAATACATATCCCTATCTAACTTATATCTAACCTATTCTACTCCTTTGCATCTACTGCTTTCCACGGTCGCTCTTCGGTGGGGTTCGTCTCGTCCCAGAGGCGTGCCTGATGATGATGGCACTGGCTTGGCCTACCCACCCCATGTCTTAATGGACATATCCATGGCTATTTCTCCGGCCGAAGAATTTGCGAAATAGCCCCTTGACGCCATATTCCAGTCACTGGTTAGTACGTTACCGTATAGGTTATCCAGTACGTCGTCACATTAGCGTATCGCGTTCGTCGGTCCGCTACGTCTGCGTAAAGTTCACGCCATGGCATTAGCAGGAGGACGGCCTTCCCATCAATCCACACACCAATTCACTACTTGTCTACTCCATAATAAGAAACACCGAAATTCACTTTTCAAAACTATAATTATCCATATAATCCACTCTCACTTATTCTAATTAACCAAATATTAAAAAAAAATTTGATCCCCGTGATTCTGGTGTCTCAAATGTATTAATATACTTATGGGCTCAAAGTCAGCCCTTATCAAAAGAAAATTAATATAGTGGAAAATAACAAACTTACGAAGATTTACGTCGTCCCTCGTCGTCCTGCCGGCAGCACTCGAAGCGATGAATCCTGGAAACAATGGCTTTCTTTTTCCGCCTTTTATATCGCGCACAGTCACCACAATCACTAAATCTTTACAGTGTAAATCTACTTTAAAAAAAACTAATACTACTGGAATTCAAAAAAATTAAAACTAACACTATGACTTAAAAAAAAAATTAATTCACAAGGGTTTTCTTCCCTTCTGTTTGTTTTGTTTGTTTGTTTGTGACTTTTTTTCACTAATTTTAATTTCTATCCCTTTTTGTCCTGGAAGGGGATATCACCAGTTCAGCTGTGCTGTTGACGTGGCCCTGTGTTGGCAGAGTCTCGGTCAGTGGAGTCTCCTTCCTGTCTTCCGGCGACCTTTTGTCCTTGGCCGGGGTTCGTTGCTTTTGGAAACCGTACCAATTTGGGGTCGCTTCCGTGGCTGGGTTTAGGCGATTATTATCGAGCCGGTCTTGAGCCGTACACAATATCGGTACCCCAAAGCCTACGGGTAAGCGCGTGATTGCGGTTGTTGGAATTGGCTTCCAAGCTCCCCCGGACAGAGGTGAGGGTCGTCTCTTAGACAAACTGCCCCAACCCAATACCTCTGCTATATATTTTTTCTTCTTTGGTCACTTTGGCTGCCTCTATATGTCCTTTGATTTTGGACAGTGATAGTCTGCTATCGTATGGTTGTTTTCTGAATCCAATACCTTTTATATTAAGACAAAATTATTCACCTGAGCGTATATCGGCTCACTTTAAATTTGAAAATTTAATTTGCTCTTAGCAATTTCGCAAAAAAAAAAAATCCGACACCTCTACGCACCGTCGAGAATAATCTTTGAATATTGCACTGCTTGTTTCCTACGGCAACTCTTGCTTCGGTAAACAGCTGTGTTTCATTATTTTGGCCGCAATATTTGCGAATTTTGCAATTATTTTGGCCGCATTTCTAATTCGTGTGTGCAGATTAAACCTTCCTCCAAGAAGAAATTCATGTTTTACCTTGTTGTTTTTTTTTTTTTTTTTTCTTTTTCTTTTTGTTTGTTTACTTCTAGGAATATTTGTTTACTACTAGGAATACCTATTTGACATTGACTTCCTGATATAGTTTGGTTAGTTGCGGAGTAAGTATTTAGACATTGCTTGCTTGTGGATGTATGTATATCATTATTTTGTTACAGGTTTGCATTTGTTGGATGTGGGCGCTACCTGGTCACCGTTGGAGCTGCGAAACTTGAGCCCGTGCTCCGTAACATATTTTTTTCAAATAACTTTGGCAATGTTGGTAGTATGGGTATTGGGCGATATGAGGTTACTTCGCTTGGTGGTTTGCCTGGTTTTGGTATCATTATTACCTCCGCGACCTCCCACATGCTTGGTACATATCTCAACTTAAATGGAGCATTTATAATCTGCGCTAGTTTTTTTTATACCTTTTTGTGGGAATCGTTTCAAGATTTCTCCTGTAATCAAATCAAACCCTTTTTTGGGTTCCGTAGCCAAATGGCAAAAATCGGAACCCTATTAGACTCGTCATGTCTGTCTGTCTGCACTTTTCTCACAGCCACTTTTCTCCAAAACTAAATATAAGAGCTATACCGTTGAAGCTTGGTAAGTAGATGTATTCTGTGAACCGCATTAAGATTTTACACAAAAAAAACAGTAAATTTTGGGGGTCCCCATACACAGAACTGAAACAAATAAAATTTTTCATCAAACCCATACGTGCGGGGTATCTATGGATAAGTCTTCAAAAATGGTATTTAGATTTCTCATATAATTTTTTTCTAAAGTGAATAGTTTGCGCGAGAGACACTTCCAAAGTGGTAAATTGAACGAAATCTAGCGAGTAGTTTTTTTTATGCGTCATAAATCGTAAACTTCAATTTACATTAAATACAATCAACTCAAAAAAAAAAAAAAAAACATTTAATTTCATAAACATAAACCTTATTCATAAACCCTGAACCATTGTTTCCTAATAATAAATGATATAAAAATACACTATTATTAAATAAAATGTCGATCAAAGTTACAACGAACTACAAGAACTTTTATGTTATGTTACTTACTGCTTCCGAACCCTTCATGAGCGAGTCCAACTCGCACTTGTCTTACTTTTTTATATTTATACTAGCTGACCCGGCAAACGTTGTTTTGCCATGTATATAATTTCTAGACGACTCGAATTGGCCCCTTTGCATTTTTTGGCATTGCTGACTGTACATAGAACATATAAATAAATGAAGTTAAAATACTTAAACGGATAGGAAGATTTGTTTATATTTGATAAGCTTTATTAACTGTTAATAAATGATTTTTTAACATCATAGGATTTAATAAATATTTATTAACCGTCAATAAATAATTTATTAAGGAGATACAATTTACAAATTGTTAATAAATATTTATTAATGGTTAATGAGTATTTGTTAAATGTTAACATATATTTATCTTCTTCTATATATTTTATATTTTTATTTTATATATATATATATAATTCTTTCGGGGTGTAACTCGATGAGGACGTAACTCGATAACCCCTAGGACGATTCTCAAAATTCTTTTTTTGTTTTGTTCCTATTGCTGTATAGTTACGGTGACCATCCGTCCTTTATTTAAAAGGACAGTCCTTTCTTTTTAACCCCTGTCCTTTATTATTTTCTTTTTAATAAAGGACGGATTTTGTCCTTTATTTTTGAAACTGTCCTTTAAAACACTGACTATTGTTTGTCCTTTAAAACACTAAATTGTTTGCTTTAGTTCAATTAAAAGTATTACGTATAATGCACTTACATTACTTGAAATTGTATTTACACCCTCAGTGCTTCAGTGCAGGCAGTGCTCCACTGCACACCTTAAATTTCAGTTTGTGCCTACCGGGTTTGTAGTGCACGGTGCACCAACTGAAGAGTATTTTCAATCATGAATAACTCTTGGAGGGTGGAGCAGTGCCAAATCACTAATGAATGTATATGCTGTTAAAGCTATTCTTATAACTAAATGCAGTTTCGGAAAACCCTACAGGCTTGCCAACTTGGCACATAAGTTCGGACACATATACCGGGGCGGAGAAATCAGCATTGGGACAAAGATTTAATTTTCCAACTGAAATAACAAATTTTAAAAGTTTTATAAATTGCTCAACCACCTCGTATTTTAGTACACCTCAAAACGTACTACCTTAAAATAACCTAAAAAATATGTTTTCCATAGCCAAGGTTATTTGTGTACATTATCCTGTTATTTAGTTATTTGTTGAATTAAATTAACTTTCGGACTGACAAATCGTCGGGAAGGACAAAGGGCAAAGAAACATTGGGAAAGACAAATACTTTGTCCCAAATGTACCGTGTTGGCAACCGTGACACCCTACTTAGAATTTAGAGATTTTCGTAATGAAAATGAAGATGTTTTTAAATCTATCCACATTTTATTTTTCCTGTAGACCCAAAAGCAATATCGATCACAAAAAGAAATTGATTTTTTATCCAAAAAATTAATCTTTTTGGCAAATCGAAGACGATGACTTATCAGTCCTCTGACTAGCTTAAAAAAAAAACAGTTGTCAACAAATCAATTATTTCAAGTTATTCAAATTATTAATATGGAACGAAAAACTTATTATAACAAAGAAGAAGGAAGTGGTTGCATACCTCTATATTAAGTCAGCAATAGGTACTGGTACATTTAATATGTATGTCTGAACTAGCACTTAAATTCATAACAATAATATAGCTAAAAAAAATTAATTCTTTAGGTTCAACCATTTCTGATTTTAAACAGAAAAAAAGATGAATAATCAATTCTGAAACTAGCTTTCATTCGAAGTTTCAGTGGGAACGCAAAATCGAATTTCGGAATTTTTTTTCCGAAATGTTGAATTTAGGTGCGGTGTAAATGTACTAAGATGTTCGATTTTGCAGCAGAAATTTGAAATCTCAGGTCAACATCTGAAAAGCCAAAAACGAAAACGATATTAACTTTTTTTTTAACAAATAAATACAAAAATATTGGAAGCAAAATAGTTATTGTCCTTTATTTTTTTTCGGCGAATATGGTCACCGTATGTATAGTATATCAGGTTTTTATTTACTTTTTGTCGCGAAAACAAAACTTGGAGGGGATGAAAGAGGTTATGAAAGTTTGTATGGGGAAATACACTTTGAAAAAAAAAGAAACTGGATAGAAATCGAGTAGTGACACTTCAAATAAAAAAAAATAAATATTTTAAATTTTAAGGCAATTGTTGTTGTCAATTATTTTAATTATTTTGCAAGCAAATTGTTGTTGTCCACAATTTTGAAGTTTTTTTTTTAATATACCTAAAAAGTTTGTTCTAATAAATTATGTTTACTATGTTACATTAAGTAACTTTTTGAAATGAAGTAGATAGGTATACTTTGATTATATAAAGATGATATTATGACCGACGATATTTTGCATCGAATTCGCACTGTGACATCGGATAATGAACTGGAGATGTCAGATGAAATGCGCAACAAAGCTTTGATTATGATCGAGGATATGTGTCTACGCATGAGTGGCAATTTGTTGTGCAAATTGGGGATGCCACAGCCAAATCGTTCAATGCAAGACGCATTTAATCGAGAATTGGAGCGAGAAATGGACTTCGATCGAATCGCATTGAGTCAAGCTGTTCGAACAAATGTGCCAATGTTGAATCAAGAACAAAAGAAAGTGTACGATGAATTGATGCAACCAGTCGATAACGAAAATGGCGGATTTTTCTTCCTTGATGCGCCCGGTGGAACTGGAAATACATTCCTGATTTCACTGATTTTGGCTAAAATTCGTTCGAGATCTGAGATCGCTTTGGCCCTGGCATCTTCTGGGATAGCGGCTACTTTGTTAGAAGGCGGTCGAACAGCATTGAAATTGCCATTGAATCTGCAAGTGGATGCAGAAACAACATGCAACATTTTAGAGAACACTGCGATGGCAAAAGTACTGCAGCAATGTAAGATTATCTTATGGGACGAATGCACCATGGCTTACAAATGCGCATTGGAGGCCCTGAATCGTTTTCGTAATGATAGGCGACCCTTCGGTGGAGAAATGATCTTGCTATCAGGCGATTTTCGTCAAACGCTGCCTGTCATTTCGAGATCAACTCCGGCAGATGAATTGAATGCTTGAAGGCGTAAGCTTTATGGCGATACGTCAAGAAATTGCATTTGACAACAAACATGCGAGTTTCTTTACAAAATGACCAGTCATGGCGATGGGCAATGGTGTGATTCCAGCAAACTTAATCTCCAGCCTGATTGAGTTTCCACAACATTTTTGCAACTTTACAACGACACCGGAAGAACTAATCATGAATGTTTTCCTGAATATCGCTCAGAATTTGTTGACCATGATTGACTGAGTGTAAGAGACCGTCGATGATTTGAATTTCGCCATTCAAAACCAAATCGCTGGTGAGTTGCATTCATACAAATCAGTCGACTCCGTGATGGATGAAAACGAAGCCACCAACTATCCCAATTTGTTGCTCTACCTAAACGAACCAACATTTTGTAACGGTACGCGTTTGATTGTGAAGAATTTAATATCAAATATTATTCAAGAAACGATTTTTATTGGAAAACTAGCTGACCCGGCGAACTTTGTTTCGTCCGTATTCGTTAATGTAATGAGAATAATAATACTGAGCATGCACAATGCACATATCCTTTACGATACACGATGTATAAAGCGGAAGTTCATACATTTGACTTTAGGAGAAACATGGGAATTCAATATTGATTCCACAAAACTCCAGCGATAGTCTTTGAGACTTATTAATTGTCATAGCGAAACGGGAAATTGATACGCTTAAAAACGAATGGCAAATCTTTCTGAATAAGCGGAATCCGCGGAATTAGAATGTTTTCCTTTGAATTTTCCACTCAAAATCGTTGTTTATTCCATGACATTTGATTTGAGATTCTTCATAATCAAATCAAACGCGATCAGTTACGAAATTTCGTTGGATTGAGGTTGCGCAGCAAAATTATGATTGGGCCGACTTTCAATTTCAAAATGTGTAAATAAAGATTTTAAATATTTTTTGTTGTATTGGAAGTGACAATACCCCTACTTCTATTCAATCTTCTTTTTTTTTAAATGCGGTTCTCCATGCAAAGTTCCATCCCCAATCCCATCCCCGTAAACTTTTATTTTCACGACAAAAAGTATTATATGTCCTTCCTTGGGTCAATACGAATCCACGAAGCACGATCCATTCCCGAGTTATGAGTGCACATACGGAAGACAGTCTCTTTTACATATAACCGTACCCACCATACCAAAATGGTGTCCTATCTATCAAACTGTACCCAACCATACAAAGCCACAAAATCTATTCAAATCGGTTGAGTGGCTTATGTTATCGACAACAGAGTCACCTTTCGGGTCCAAAATATCTATCTATCTTTCAAACTGTAACCAACCAAACACAGCCACAAAATATTGAAAACGGTTGAGTGGTTTAGGAAAAAAACAAAAAATTACTCAAATTCATGTTTTTTTTTCATGCACGCATAAGTTTTCCGATTCCAGCGTAGGAACCGTACAACTGAAATTTTTCAAAATGTTGAGAAAACTGAAAACAACCGACTGAAAATTCGAAAAAAGTGATTTGACAAAACAAAAATGTATTTCTCATAAGACCCAAAAAAAAAAAAACATATTTTACAGTACAAATATATATTTTTTTTGCACCGTTTTTTGTAAACAAATTACACAAACATACGTTTACTAATTGCAACAAAACTTCACAAAAATCATATATAGACCAATACCAAAGATGTGAGAAAGTTTGGTTAAAATCGGTAAATGCGTTGAGGCGTGATTCGGCGACAAACGAACACAATTTTAAGGCTCAATTATTATGTAACATAGATTTGGGTGGAACGAAGTTCGCCGGGTCAGCTAGTTTTCCAATAAAAATCGTGGCTTGAATAATATTTGATATTAAATTCTTCACAATCACACCGTTACAAAATGTTGGTTCGTTTAGGTTGCGCAACAAAGTGGGATAGTTGGTGGCTTCGTTTTCATCCATCACGGAGTCGACTGATTTGTATGAATGCAACTCACCAGCGATTAGGTTTTGAATGGCGAAATTCAAATGATCGACGTTCTTGTTTATCGCAATCAAAATCACTCTTACACTCAGTCAATCATGGTCAACAAATTCTGAGCGATATTCAGGAAAACATTCATGATTAGTTCCTCCGGTGTCGTTGTAAAGTTGCAAAAATGTTGTGGAAACTCAATCAGGCTGGAGATTAAGTTTGCTGGAATCACACCATTGCCCATCGCCATGACTGGTCATTTTGTAAAGAAACTCGCATGTTTGTTGTCAAATGCAATTTCTTGACGTATCGCCATAAAGCAGACGCCTTCAAGCATTCAATTCATCTGCCGGAGTTGATCCCGAAATGACAGGCAGCGTTTGACGAAAATCGCCTGATAGCAAGATCATTTCTCCACCGAAGGGTCGGTTATCAATCGTAATCGATTCAGGGCCTCCAATGCGCGTTTGTAAGCCATGGTGCATTCGTCCCATATGATAATCTTAAATTGCTGCAGTACTTTCGCCATCGCAGTGTTCTTTGAAATGTTGCATGTAGTTTCTGCATCCACTTGCAGATTCAACGGCAATTTCAATGCTGTTCGACCGCCTTCTAACAAAGTAGCCGCTATCGCAGAAGAGGCTAGGGCCAAAGCGATCTCAGATCTCGAACAAATTGTAGCCAAAATCAGTGAAATCAGGAATGTATTTCCAGTTCCACCGGGCGCATCAAGGAAGAAAATTCCGCCATTTTCTTTATCGACTGCTTGCATCAATTCATCGTACACTTTCTTTTATTCTTGATTCAACATTGGCACATTTGTTCGAACAGCTTGACTCAATGCGATTCGATCGAAGTCCATTTCTCGCTCCAGTTCTCGATTAAATGCGTCTTGCATTGAACGATTTGGCTGTGGCATCCCCAATTTGAGCAACAAATTGCCACTCATGACCAGACGCATATCCTCGATCAAAATCAAAGCTTTGTTGCGCATTTCATCTGACATCTTCACTTCATTATCCGATGTCACAGCGTGAATTCGATGCAAAATATCGTCGGCCATAATTTATCATCTTTGTATAATCAAATTACCTATCTATATTCATTTCAAAAAGTTACTTAATGTAACATAGTAAACTTTTTAGGTATATTAAAAAAAAAAAACTTCAAAATTGTGGACAACAACAATTTGTTTGCAAAATAATTAAAATAATTGACAACAACAATTGCCTTAAAATTTAAAATATTTCTTTTTTTTTTTATTTGAAGGTGTCACTACTCGATTTCTATCAAGTTTCTTTTTTTTTTTTTTCAAAGTGTATTTCCCCATACAAACTTTCATAACCTCTTTCATCCCCTCCAAGTTTTGTTTTCGCGACAAAAAGTAAATAAAAACCGGATATACAGCAATACGAACAAAACAAAAAAAGAATTACGAAAATCGTCCCAGGGGTTATCGAGTTACGTCCTCATCGAGTTACACCCCGAAAGAATTATATATATAAATAGAATAGAAGAAGAAGATAAGAAAACCATTTATTTTCAAACCCAACAAACAAACAGTAAAACTTGCTCTCTATTACGTGATATTTTGATATTTGATATTTATTTATTTATTGACATACATTTACAAAGATTACAATATGTATCTATAATGACGCAAATGTGATCATGATAATTCATAAGTATATATATTTATTTATTATAACAATAATGATTCATTTAGTGAAATTAAATTTAAAATTACTAATCAAATTATTACAAAGAACAAATAAAAGAACAAATAAAAGAAGAAATAATGAATGAATGAAATGCAACATTTAACAAAAAGATAAATTAATTAAAATTAATAAATTAATAAATTAAAAGATCAAAAATTGAAAATCCCTAACGCCTATAACCAGTGCCGGCTCCAGCCAAACTAGCGCCTTGTGCAAGATTTACAGAAAGCGCCCTTTTCCACATTTGCCCACATGTATAGGTCTTTTCCACATAACCCAAGAGGTAGACTTTCTATGCGTTTTTTTTACTTAGTCTTCGGAAGTACCTTGCCATTGGATAATGTTCGTTGATAACTTGTAATTGAACATTTTCTATTATTTGTTTTTGGAAAATGATGATCCTGAATTTGCATTGGACCCTTTAAAACTATTCTCTATAAAATTCATCAGGTGAATTTTCCCAATTGTTGGGATCATTAAAAAAAACATCCGGCCCTAAAGTGTTTCCTACCTGTATATCATAAATATTTTAAATTTTTAAATTACTTACATTAAATACATTTAGCCCATCTGCATATTCCTCGCTGCTTTTTAAAAATTTGAGGACGTTTTTGCTTTGTTTTTTATTATCGAATTCAACAAGCCTTCGCCTTTTTCTAAATTATGGCCTCTGAATTCTGAAAAGTCGCAAGAAAAAGGGCCAATGAGAAAAAAGTGTCATTTCTGTAGCTATTCTTCAAATTTAGAACTCTTGAACCATAAAAACACTATAATTTTGCTGTGGTAGGCAAATGCGTAAATTTTAAAGGTTTTTATTTGTAAATAAGAGCATTTCAAAACTTTTCCAACTAAAAGAAGGTCCAAAATGTCCAAAAATTGTGACTGGCTCTGCAAGTTTAGTAGCACAACGGTCACACTGATTGTCATGTCATATTCAGCGTTACCAAGTCAGTGCTTTCAGCGTTAATTTTAGTGCCGAAAAAGTAGATTTAGCGCTTGGGCGTTTTTTTAGTGCTTTGAAAAATATTTTAGTGCTTTTTTAACGCTGCCGCTGCACACCGCCTTTTTTTCTCTTTCTTCGAATGCTAACGCCATTTTATACAAGTTCATCCCTCTTGAAAAGTAATGCGTTCTTCTCTTAGCCTTTTCGCTAATTTTGATTGATCTCGCAAAACTATTTAATCGTTATATGTACCTATAGTGAAAACTGCAAAGCTACAAAGGGAATAAATGGAATGGAGAATCCCAAAAAATTTGAAGTGGCAATCAAAAACTTCAAAAGATTTATGGCTAGAAAGTCATAGTCAGACATAGTTTAAGGGAGTCAGTAAGTAAAAAGCCTTTCCAAAATATTTGCGAATTTGCCTTAAAATTGCTATGTTTGCCAGACTCAAATGGAGATGTGGAAATGGTTTTTAGCCAAATGAGTTTAATGCAAAAATAAACTAAGAAATAATAATAAGAATTCCTGAAAATCTAATTTCCAAAAACGGTACCTTGCAGGCATATATCACAAGGGCATTTTGAAAAACAAATTAAATGTATGTGTTCCAGTAACTACCTATTATAAGTTTTATTAGGTTTTATTGTTGTTTTTTTTTTTTTTTTTTTTTTGTTATCTATTTTGGAGCTGTTTTTAAAAAAAAGTCAGTTTTGGTGCCCAAGGGGTCAAAATTAACGCTGACAATTTCGAAAACGGTGCTCGAACGCCAGAATGACTTGGCAACGCTGGTCATATTCATATACGAAATTACGAAATACGAAGCTACTTGTTCTCTTTATAATTGTAAGAGAAATTTGTGGCTCTCTTTCGTAGATGAGAACAGGGTGGAATATTTTCAGATTTGGTAGGTAAGAAATGAACTTGCAAAGGTCTGTGGGATTTTTTATTTTGTGATATTTTAAGTTAGATTCTCCTTGAAATTGCAACATTGCAATTTGCAAGTAAAGTTAATGTGCAAGAAATAATTCAGCACAGGTGTGATGGATGTTGTTATGTTGGTCTTATTTGAACAAGCTTTTTGTTTAAAATGCAAATGGTAGTATTTCTTTGCACAAGATAAAATACATTTTTATTTTTGAGCAATGCGCCCCCAGAACTTAGCGCCCTGTGCATTTGCACATCTTGCACATATGGTTGGGCCGGCGCTGCCTATAACTGCCATCCAAGTATGGAGCAGAGAAACACTAAAACTACCCAATAAAACAGAGTCTTCTTATGCCAAGAGGAAGGGAGTTCCATAAGCGAATGGCGTAAACACAAAATTGTCTTTCGGTTGTGATTGTGGTAGCTCGCGGTGGAATTATAGTAAAAGTACGAGATGAATTTGAAAAAGTTAGTTTCCGATATAGATATTCTGGATTCTGTGAAATTATAATTTTATGTAAATATTTGATCGCACAATAATCCATATATTTATCCAGTGGTAGACCCAGAATCCTACTTTTATATGAGGTTATGTGATCTTGGCGCTTTAGACCGTACACATAACGAGTAACATTATTAAAGGCGACATTAAGTTTTCTTCTAGATTCGGCATTACAGTACATTGTCACTTCGGATCCAAATGACAAAATTGGAACAATAAGGGATTTAACTAACATTAATCTACGTGTTGGGTGCAATTAAATATATAAACATACACGGACACGCATATGTTTTTCACTTTGCAAATTTGCAAAACACGATTATAAATGCAAAGTTCTCTTTGTAATACTAATAGTTTTCTCTTTGCAAAAAAGTCTGAAAAAGTGCAAAATGCAAAGTCGTGAGAACTTTGCATTTTTGGTGAAATACATCGCACTTGTACAATGCAAAGTGCAAAGTGGTTGGTGAAATAGAGCCCTGTTCACAACAAAATCTCAACTGCAAATGATTTTTTTTCTTTGCATATTATTGACAAACTTTTCACGATTTTAAATGTAAGTGCAAATCTAATTTGTTTGCAGGAAAACTTGAAAGCGTTGGCAACAGACAAGGGCGCCAAGCGACAAAACCACACTAAACAACTTAGATAATATGCTCAGAAATTCTATAAAAGAATTCAAGAATGAGTCCTTAAAAACTTACCTTAGCTGTTTTACAAATGATGCTAGTACCGACTAATCGCTTTGGAAGGCAACAAATAAAATGAACCGACCAATAGCCCATATTCCTCCAGTAAAAACCAAAGAAGGTAACTGAGCAAAAAGTAGCCAAGAGAAAGCAAACACTTTTGTAAATTATGAAGATAAAAGTTACCAAGGAATCGAAGAAAGGTGCGAAGAAGATCGACCAATACGATCGGTATGGTAACAGCTAAAGAATTTGCCAACGAATTTAAAGAAAACTTTCCAATATATAAAATTCTCGTGTCACGCTGTGCGTGGTTGAGCTCGAAAACGGCTCGACCGATTTTCGTGAATCTAAGCGTGCATATCGGCTAGAGATGTTACGGAGGTGGTTTTACCGGAGTCGGAGTCGGAATCGGAAGCGTCATACCAACCTCCGCGGAGTCGGAGTTGAATCGGAGTCGGAGGCGGAGGACGCACGCAGACACATATTATTAATATATAAAATTTGAAAATATAAAATTGACGCACGCACTCTCAACTTCAATGCAAATCTCGCCTAGTTATGTAAAATACATAAAAGAGTGAAAAGACAGTCGTACTGTAAAATGTCGCAACTCGATAATTCTTTGTTGTTCATGTTCATCGGTCGCCTCGTCACCCATGATGGTTCTCCGATAAACCTCCGATTTGATTATAACGGAACCGAAGCCGGATTCGGAGGTGCAATTTAAACCGGAAGTTCCGACATATCGGATTCGGAGTCGAAGCTCCGTATCATCCCTAGTTTGGAGTCGGCATAAAACTGTAGATCCCTTCCATTCGTTCCAAAAAAAAAAATGAAAAACTCACACAAAACGAATGGTTGTGAGAAGCTAGGCCTAGGGTCCCTCCGGGCCTGTTGCGCCAACTATTTATTTATTTTACTCAACCGTTTTCAATTAAATGTTGTGGCTGTGTTAGGTTGGTTACAGTTTGAAAGATAGATAGATATTTTGGACCGATAGGTGACTCTGTTGTCGATATCATAAACCACTCAACCGATTTGAATAAATTTTGTGGGTGTGTATGGTTGGAAGATAGGACACTATTTTGGTATGGTGGGTACGGCTATATGTAAAGGAGACTGACGTCCGTATGTGCACTCATAACTCGGGAATGAATCGTGCTTCGTGGATTCGTACTGACCCAAGGAAGGACATAATTATGATACTTTTTTTCGTGAAAATAAAAGTTTACGGGGATGGATTAAAAAAAAAAAAGAAGATTGAATAAAATTATTTAAAACTTTATTTTTGAATTATTTTGATACGCCGGACTTACCGCTACACAATTTGAAATTGAAAGTCGGCTCAATTATAATTTTGTCGCGCAACCTCAATCCACCGACATTTTTTAACTGATCGCGTTTGATTTGATTGTGAAGAATCTCAAATCAAGTCATGGAATAAACGACGATTTTGAGTGGAAAATTCAAAGGAAAACATTCTTATTCCGCGGATTCCGCTTATTCAGAAAAATTTGCCATTCGTTTTTAAGCGTATCAATTTCCCGTTTCGCTATGACAATTAATAAGTCTCAAAGACTATCGCTGGAATTTTGTGGAATCAATATTGAATTCCCATGTTTCTCCTAAAGTCAAATGTATGAACTTCCGATTTATACATCGTGCAGGACATGTGACATCGTAAAGGACACGTGCATTGCTCACATGCTCACTTGATCAGCATTATTATTTTCATTACATTAACAAATATGCGCGAAACAAAGTTCGTCGGGTCAGCTAGTTTAATATAAAAAGCAATATTAGCCATTTCTTTAGACACTTTTTATAACTCTATAGCTGAAATACATGATAATAATTAATTTACAAAATAAATTAACGGTTTGAAATATAAATAATATAAATATAAATATGAATAATTTATAAAGATTATTTTTGTTTGAAAAATTAAAATAATAGGTATAACAGTCACTGCTACGATTGATACACAAATAAAACCAAAAAAAAAATATGGCTGGAAAATGTATAGTGAGTAAGACAGGAGACCGGCTTCGTCCTCATCCCTACTCCGTGATGTTTGCTGGATGAGTGGTGACACCTGGCGGAGATAACTGATCGATTGATAGTTGATCAGTTGTCGACCGGCGAGGGCGGGAGATCAAATTGAATTGAAAAAAAAAAAAATCATAATTTAAGGAACTTGAAATTATAAAATCTGAATAAGAATTTTTCGTACTACAACTATAATATTCGATTGCCATCTTGCAACCATATCTGCGCATCGGGATGCAAAAATAGGGGTTGATCGTATAAGACTAAAATCTGAGAGTAATAAGTCATGACAAAAAAAAATTCTTTGCCAAAAAATGAAAGTTTATAATTAACAAACAAAAAATAGGGCTTGATTGTAGAAGGTGAAAAATTAAGAGTAATATAAAATTGTTTATTCTAGGTCATGATCATGACAAAATAAAAACAAATCTTGCCAAAAAAATTAATGTTTTTAATAAACAAATAAAAATAGGGGTTGATCGTAGATGGGTGAAAATTTGGGGTTGAATGTATTTGTGTATGCTGCATCATACAAAAATAAAAACAAACAATGTTGTCTAAAAAAAAAAATTAGGGATGGACCACCCTTAACATTTAGGGAGATATAACATAGAAGTTGTCCGATTCTCCACCCTAGCCGATATTAGGGATGATACGGAGCTTCGACTCCGAACCCGATATGTCGGAACTTCCGGTTTAAATTGCACCTCCGAATCCGGCTTCGGTTCCGTTATAATCAAATCGGAGGTTTATCGGAGCACCATCATGGGTGACGAGGCGACCGATGAACATGAACAACAAAGAATTATCGAGTTGCGACATTTTACAGTACGACTGTCTTTTCACTCTTTTATGTATTTTACATAACTAGGCGAGATTTGCATTAAAGTTGAGAGTGCGTGCGTCAATTTTATATTTTCAAATTTTATATATTAATAATATGTGTCTGCGTGCGACCTCCGCCTCCGACTCCGATTCAACTCCGACTCCGCGGAGGTTGGTATGACGCTTCCGACTCCGACTCCGACTCCGGTAAAACCACCTCCGTAACATCTCTAGCCGATATGCACGCTTAGATTCACGAAAATCGGTCGAGCCGTTTTCGAGCTCAACCACGCACAGCGTGACACGAGAATTTTATATATTGGAAAGTTTTCTTTAAATTCGTTGGCAAATTCTTTAGCTGTTACCATACCGATCGTATTGGTCGATCTTCTTCGCACCTTTCTTCGATTCCTTGGTAACTTTTATCTTCATAATTTACAAAAGTGTTTGCTTTCTCTTGGCTACTTTTTGCTCAGTTACCTTCTTTGGTTTTTACTGGAGGAATATGGGCTATTGGTCGGTTCATTTTATTTGTTGCCTTCCAAAGCGATTAGTCGGTACTAGCATCATTTGTAAAACAGCTAAGGTAAGTTTTTAAGGACTCATTCTTGAATTCTTTTATAGAATTTCTGAGCATATTATCTAAGTTGTTTAGTGTGGTTTTGTCGCTTGGCGCCCTTGTCTGTTGCCAACGCTTTCAAGTTTTCCTGCTGATCGTGAAAAGTTTGTCAATAATATGCAAAGAAAAAAAATCATTTGCAGTTGAGATTTTGTTGTGAACAGGGCTCTATTTCACCAACCACTTTGCACTTTGCATTTTGCTATTTTGCAAAAAAAAAAAAAAAATAATTCCTGCAAAGTACAAGTGCGATGTGTTTCACCAAAAATGCAAAGTTCTCACGACTTTGCATTTTGCACTTTTTCAGACTTTTTTGCAAAGAGAAAACTATTAGTATTACAAAGAGAACTTTGCATTTATAATCGTGTTTTGCAAATTTGCAAAGTGAAAAACATATGCGTGTCCGTGTATGTTTATATATTTAATTGCACCCAACACGTAGATTAATGTTAGTTAAATCCCTTATTGTTCCAATTTTGTCATTTGGATCCGAAGTGACAATGTACTGTAATGCCGAATCTAGAAGAAAACTTAATGTCGCCTTTAATAATGTTACTCGTTATGTGTACGGTCCAAAGCGCCAAGATCACATAACCTCATATAAAAGTAGGATTCTGGGTCTACCACTGGATAAATATATGGATTATTGTGCGATCAAATATTAACATAAAATTATAATTTCACAGAATCCAGAATATCTATATCGGAAACTAACTTTTTCAAATTCATCTCGTACTTTTACTATAATTCCACCGCGAGCTACCACAATCACAACCGAAAGACAATTTTGTGTTTACGCCATTCGCTTATGGAACTCCCTTCCTCTTGGCATAAGAAGACTCTGTTTTATTGGGTAGTTTTAGTGTTTCTCTGCTCCATACTTGGATGGCAGTTATAGGCAGCGCCGGCCCAACCATATGTGCAAGATGTGCAAATGCACAGGGCGCTAAGTTCTGGGGGCGCATTGCTCAAAAATAAAAATGTATTTTATCTTGTGCAAAGAAATACTACCATTTGCATTTTAAACAAAAAGCTTGTTCAAATAAGACCAATATAACAACATCCATCACACATGTGCTGAATTATTTCTTGCATATTAACTTTACTTGCAAATTGCAATGTTGCAATTTCAAGGAGAATCTAACTTAAAATATCACAAAATAAAAAATCCCACAGACCTTTGCAAGTTCATTTCTTACCTACCAAATCTGAAAATATTCCACCCTGTTCTCATCTACGAAAGAGAGCCACAAATTTCTCTTACAATTATAAAGAGAACAAGTAGCTTCGTATTTCGTAATTTCGTATATGAATATGACATGACAATCAGTGTGACCGTTGTGCTACTAAACTTGCAGAGCCAGTCACAATTTTTGGACATTTTGGACCTTCTTTTAGTTGGAAAAGTTTTGAAATGCTCTTATTTACAAATAAAAACCTTTAAAATTTGCGCATTTGCCTATCACAGCAAAATTATAGTGTTTTTATGGTTCAAGAGTTCTAAATTTGAAGAATAGCTACAGAAATGACACTTTTTTCTCATTGGCCCTTTTTCTTGCGACTTTTCAGAATTCAGAGGCCATAATTTAGAAAAAGGCGAAGGCTTGTTGAATTCGATAATAAAAAACAAAGCAAAAACGTCCTCAAATTTTTAAAAAGCAGCGAGGAATATGCAGATGGGCTGAATGTATTTAATGTAAGTAATTTAAAAATTTAAAATATTTATGATATACAGGTAGGAAACACTTTAGGGCCGGATGTTTTTTTTAATGATCCCAACAATTGAGAAAATTCACCTGATGAATTTTATAGAGAATAGTTTTAAAGGGTCCAATGCAAATTCAGGATCATCATTTTCCAAAAACAAATAATAGAAAATGTTTAATTACAAGTTATCAACGAACATTATCCAATGGCAAGGTACTTCCGAAGACTAAGTAAAAAAAACGCATAGAAAGTCTACCTCTTGGGCTATGTGGAAAAGACCTATACATGTGGGCAAATGTGGAAAAGGGCGCTTTCTGTAAATCTTGCACAAGGCGCTAGTTTGGCTGGAGCCGGCACTGGTTATAGGCGTTAGGGCTTTTCAATTTTTGATCTTTTAATTTATTAATTTATTAATTTTAATTAATTTATCTTTTTGTTAAATGTTGCATTTCATTCATTTTATTTCTTCTTTTATTTGTTCTTTGTAATAATTTGATTAGTAATTTTAAATTTAATTTCACTAAATGAATCATTATTGTTATAATAAATAAATATATATACTTATGAATTATCATGATCACATTTACGTCATTATAGATACATATTGTAATCTTTGTAAAAGTATTTTTTTTTTTTTTTTTTTTTACCGAGGGTAGGTGAAAATCTTCCAAAGACACTATGAGAATAGCAAGCGCGTGCTCATAGTAGTGTCAGATTTTTACTGACTAAAAACACCACCCTTCGAAGAAGTTAGATACTGCAACTAAGATATAACTTATCAAGCAATTTTTCTATAACGAAATAACAACTTTTGACAGGCTACTTTCCAATGAAAGATCCTGCATGTTCCGCAATTAAGACGCGGTTAATCCTATATTGCCAAGTCGAACGGTTTCGTTCTTTGTAGTCGGCGCAATAAATTGTTCTCGTCCAGAATTTGTCGGACTGAATTGTTGACATGTCCGATTAGTCGGTTTCTATGCTTTTTCGCGAAGCTTTTTGTTTCAGCTTCAATTACTGGAATTCCGAGATCTCTGTGGATATCGTCGTTTCTAATATACCATGGTGCTTGTACAATTTCTCTAAGCACTTTTTTTTTAAAAGTTTGTAGAATATTGACATTTGTTTTCTTGGTACAACCCCAGAGTTGTATACCGTAGGTCCACACCGGCTTTAGCACTTGCTTGTATAGAAGCAGTTTGTTTTCGGTACTGAGGTGGGAATGTTTTCCGAGTAACCAGTACATTTCTCTATATTTGATATCGAGTTCTTTACGTTTCATTTTCACGTGCGAATTCCATTTCAGCTTTGCGTCGAGTGTCATTCCCAGGTATTTGGCCTCGTTTGCAAAGGGTATTCGGGCCAAGTTTAGGAAAATTGGCAAGTCATTTGTTTTCTTATACGTGAAATTCACGTGAACAGATTTAGTTTCGTTGAGGGCGATCCGCCAGTCCCTCGTCCATTCATTTACCTTATTCAGTGCGATTTGAAGTTTTGCAGTCGTTTCTTCAATTGTATTACCTACTGCTAGGATAGCGGTGTCGTCGGTGAACGTAGCGAGAGTAGTGCCATCTTCTCTTGGTATATCGCGAGTATATAACAGATAGAGGAGGGGCCCAAGGACACTTCCTTGCGGCACGCCGGCCGAAATTTCCTTAAGCTCAGAGTATTCATTTCCATGTCTTACACGGAAGAGTCTATTCCCGAGATATGATTCTAAAATATCATATAGGCGTACGGGAAGAACTTGTCGTAATTTAAATTTTAAGCCGTCATGCCACACCTTATCAAAGGCTTGTGAGACGTCAAGGAATACGCTTGAGCATATCTTTTTTTCTTCAAATGCTTTCTCAATAACGTCAGTAATTCTATGCACTTGGTCAATCGTTGAATGCTTGGTTCTGAACCCAAACTGGTGGTCAGGGATAAGATTATTATATTCTATAACCGGTTGTAGGCGCTTTAGTAAAATTCTCTCGAAAACTTTGGATATAACTGGAAGAAGAGAAATTGGTCTATACGACTTTACTTCATTTGGCGGTTTTCCTGGTTTTAAAACCATTATGACCTCCGCAACTTTCCATTGGCTCGGCACGTGTTTTAGTATGAGCGCGGCATTTATAATATGAAGAAGCTTAGTTAATGCTTTTCTTGGTAGAACTTTGAGAACTTCTCCCGTGATCAAATCATAACCAGGAGCTTTCTTAGGTTTTAGGGATTCAATTTTACGTTTTAGTTCCCTTAGCGTTGCACTTGTGAGTATTAAATTGTCGGATAGTAATTCCGCCGCAATAACACTGTCGTGAACCGCCCGACCATCGTACGGTTTAAAGGTTTCTTCTAAATGGGCGGCAAAAACGTCCGCTTTTTCCTAATCTTCCCTTGCCCATTCATTTTGATTTATTTTAATTGGCGGCGCGGGGATTTTGGGCCTTTTGGTGCCTTTTACAGCCTTCCAAAGTGAATAGTTGGAATCTTTTTTCGCCGTTAAACTTTCAAGGTAAGAACCTATCGCACGATTTTTAAAGTCCTTAATAGCTGTCTTCAACAAATTGCACAAATAATTCAAATGTGTTTTATGTTGCGGGGCGCGACTCTGTTGCCATTTTTTACGCGCCTTCCTTTTTTCGTTGACCAATTCTTTTATTTCGGGAGGATATCGTAGACCGTATTTGGCCGGCGCTTTCCTTGGATTAGGCGTATTATTCCAGGAAGCGAGCTGTACGATCTCAACGAAGCGATCTACTTCAACCTCAAGTTCATAGGGTGTCGTAAGTGGAACGCTACTTCAATTTCGTTCCTAAAGCCTTCCCAGTTAGTTGTTCTACCAGTTAATCTCTCTGGCACAAGGTTATTTACTAGTTTTACGCTCAATGTTAAAATAACCGGTGAATGATCAGATGACAGATCAAAGCTCTCTTCAACTTTAATGTGGTTGGTAGATATTCCTTTCACGACGAAAAAATCGATCAGGTCAGGTGTTTTTGAAGAATCAGTTGGCCAGTACGTCGGTTTGCCCGTCGAGTGGAAATCGCAACTATACTCCATACCTGCCCCATATAGCATTCTTCCTTTTCGCGAGATATATCTAGAACCCCAGAACGTATGTTTTGCATTAAAATCGCCGCCAATAATGAAGTTTGGTTTGAGCGATTTAAGCAAGTTAGTATAATCAGTTTTTTAAAGCGCGGAACGCGGTGGACAGTAGATAGATGAAATTCTAAGAGTACGCTGACTATTTTTTACTCGAATCGTGCACAGTTGCATAGTTTCAAGCTCTATCTTCAGGTCTTCGTATTGTTCAATGCAGTCTTTAATAAACAATGACGATCCACCTCTCGCGTTTCCCGAAGGGTGACAAGCGTGAATGTCATTATAGCCTTTTATTTTTAAGCTCGATCCCTTTTTCACGTGAGTTTCAGAAATCAAGCAAATGTCAAGATCTTTCTCGCGTATGAATATTTCCAATTCGTCCAGTTTTTGCAAAAGACCGTTTGCATTCCAAGTGCATATTTTTAACATTGGTTTTTCATTCATTTTTTATTTGATGTACGCGTTTTCCGTGAATTATTCTCGAGCTTAACCAAGCGATCGAGAATAATTTTATTTATTTTGCTTTGTTCTTCAAGTTTCTGGAGAACAACTGAGAATACATGAGAAACAGGGTCCGGCGAAGTTTCAACGTTTTTAGCTCCGTCGTATGCCGCGGCCTGAGCGTAGGTCTGCACTTCTCTGGCTGGCCGAGGGCCACTATTCGATGGCTTTACTGTTGGTAACTTTTCAGTAGCGTTTCTTTTGGCAACAGCGGTCGAGGGCTTGTCTGTTGTCTCTCTTTCTCTGACATTATTACGCTCTGGAACCGGAGGTTTTATGTTGCCTACTACATACTGGGCGGTCTTACGCTTTGTATTCGTTAGCGGCTTTGTTTTTTTTATGTTGAGGTTTAAGGAGCACATCTCTTCGTTTTTGCAACTCCTTAGCTACTTCACAACCTCTATAATTTGCAGGGTGCTTTCCCTTACAGTTAGCACAAGTAGCGGAGGATTGTTTATTTGCTCCACAGTCTTGGGAGAAATGATTTCCGGCGCATTTCACACATCGCGGCTCTTTTTTGCAATACATTTGCGTGTGATTAAATTCCTGGCAACGTTTGCACTGTGGAATTATTTTCAAATTTCTGCGCATCGGCTCGATTTTTACCACGATATTTACTATGGTTTTAATTCGGTAGATACCTTCGATATTATCAGACCTATCGAAGGTAAGCATAAAGAGCGGTAGTCCACGCCTTATCATGACATCCTTATCTTCTTCCGATTTCTGTTTCTCCTTCTTGATGATATTAACGGCATCAAGAATTTTAAACCCTTTAGCTTGAAGGTCGTTTATAACCTCTTCTTTTTTGCATGAGGGGTGGAGTCCCCTTGCTACAACACGATGTGGCCTTTCTGACTTTATTTCGAAAGTATACCACTGGATCTTCTCAGTATTTAGCTTTTGGGACACTGCCCGGTAGTCTTCGTGGTTATCGACGTTAATTTTCCACGCATTATTCCTCAAAGATGTTACCTTAAATTGCGATATTATCGTTCCTTTAAGGAGGCTGTGCAATTTATTATACTCCGTTATCCCAACGACGTTTATTGGAGGCGGTGCGCGAATATGCCCTCGGAGTTGTTTTTCTTGCGGTACTTTACGTGTTTGTTCTTTTAAGGGCTCGACTTCAGGCGAAGAACCGGCTCTCCTTTTCTTACTAGGTCTTTTTTTAGTGGCCCAATTCGTTTCGCGCGCTAGCTCTTCTTCGTCGGTGTGGTATTCCCGACTAGCCAAGCGTGGTGGAGTACTTTCGCGTTCTTTCTGCAAATGGGTGTTCCTTAGAACCTCATTTTGTTCTCTTAGCAGTTCTATCTCTTTCTTAAGATCTTGATAGAGTAGATCCATTTCCTTAAGCTTGATTCGGAGTTCTTTATTTTCTTCCTCAAGACTTTTATCTTTCACTGAGTCCTGTTTTTCACGCGCTAGCGCTCCCGGCGGACTTCTTTTCCCGGCGTTATTCGATCTTGTTGGAGGAGATCGAGATACCCTTGAGCTTTTAATAAAAGGGTTAATAGATTGCAATAAGCGGCTCTCCCCGTAGAGCCGACCTCCGAAGAGGGTGGATTTTCCAGTAAAGCTGGACTGCCACCTGGGGTAGTTAATCTTTTCGTTTTGTTCATTGCATTTTTTGTATAAACCATTTCGCTCGGTATACGGAGGTTGGATTTTAGTCGCCTTTTACGACAGGCATGCCTACCTCGGGTATATTCTAACCCCTACCCGAAGGGGGATATTTGTAAAATGTATGTCAATAAATAAATAAATATCAAATATCAAAATATCACGTAATAGAGAGCAAGTTTTACTGTTTGTTTGTTGGGTTTGAAAATAAATGGTTTTCTTATCTTCTTCTTCTATTCTATCTATATATATAATTCTTTCGGGGTGTAACTCGATGAGGACGTAACTCGATAACCCCTGGGACGATTTTCGTAATTCTTTTTTTGTTTTGTTCGTATTGCTGTATATCCGGTTTTTATTTACTTTTTGTCGCGAAAACAAAACTTGGAGGGGATGAAAGAGGTTATGAAAGTTTGTATGGGGAAATACACTTTGCAAAAAAAAAAAAAAACTTGATAGAAATCGAGTAGTGACACCTTCAAATAAAAAAAAAAAGAAATATTTTAAATTTTAAGGCAATTGTTGTTGTCAATTATTTTAATTATTTTGCAAACAAATTGTTGTTGTCCACAATTTTGAAGTTTTTTTTTTTTAATATACCTAAAAAGTTTACTATGTTACATTAAGTAACTTTTTGAAATGAATATAGATAGGTAATTTGATTATACAAAGATGATAAATTATGGCCGACGATATTTTGCATCGAATTCACGCTGTGACATCGGATAATGAAGTGAAGATGTCAGATGAAATGCGCAACAAAGCTTTGATTTTGATCGAGGATATGTGTCTGGTCATGAGTGGCAATTTGTTGTTCAAATTGGGGATGCCACAGCCAAATCGTTCAATGCAAGACGCATTTAATCGAGAACTGGAGCGAGAAATGGACTTCGATCGAATCGCATTGAGTCAAGCTGTTCGAACAAATGTGCCAATGTTGAATCAAGAATAAAAGAAAGTGTACGATGAATTGATGCAAGCAGTCGATAAAGAAAATGGCGGAATTTTCTTCCTTGATGCGCCCGGTGGAACTGGAAATACATTCCTGATTTCACTGATTTTGGCTACAATTTGTTCGAGATCTGAGATCGCTTTGGCCCTAGCCTCTTCTGCGATAGCGGCTACTTTGTTAGAAGGCGGTCGAACATCATTGAAATTGCCGTTGAATCTGCAAGTGGATGCAGAAACTACATGCAACATTTCAAAGAACACTGCGATGGCGAAAGTACTGCAGCAATGTAAGATTATCATATGGGACGAATGCACCATGGCTTACAAACGCGCATTGGAGGCCCTGACTCGATTACGTAATGATAAGCGACCCTTCGGTGGAGAAATGATCTTGCTATCAGGCGATTTTCGTCAAAAGCTGCCTGGCATTTCGAGATTAACTCCGGCAGATGAATTGAATGCTTGCCTGAAGGCGTCTGCTTTATGGCGGCGATACGTCAAGAAATTAAATTTGACAACAAACATGCGAGTTTCTTTACAAAACGACCAGCCCGCTGCAGAATTCTCCAGGCAATTGTTGGCGATGGGTAATGGTGTGAATCCAGCAAACTTAATCGCCGGCCTGATAGAGTTTCCACAAAATGTTTGCAACTTTACAACGACACCGGAAGAACTAATCATGAATGTTATTTGGCTGCGAAAAACAAGAACGTCGATCATCAATTGACATCGCCACCACGTGAGATAACACGGCCATTTAATTTGTCGCGCAATAGCGCCATTGTTTCGTTAGCTGTGTGGCAAGTGGCACTGTCCTGTTGAAACCACATTATCGTCCACATCCATATCTTCCAATTCGGGCCATAAAAAGTTCTTTATCATCTCACGATAGCGAACACCATTCACAGTAACTGCCTGATCGGACTTGCCTGAAAATGGATGATTAAATTGACCGAAAAAATCACGAAGTGAACGATATGCATTTTGATTCGAACGACCATTTTCATAATAAGCCTGAATAACTTTAACGCGTTGCTCGATTGTGTATCTTTCTATGGTTCAAATTGAGTTAGTCTGGTATTGAGAAATATCGAATGAAATGCAGAAAAAAACTTGACGTTTGGGTGTGGTTCACATTCAATATCGGCCCTTAAAATTTTTCACCCTTTATTAGAAAAATTGGCTTTAGCACCGTTTTGATTGTTAATAATTCATTGTACGTTAATGCAGCGAAAAACTGAGTTTGCTATTCAGTTAGAAATGACTATATCTATTACCTTAGAAATTAATTTTTGTTGCAAACGTATTGACCATTTTCGAAATACGTCAAAATTTCATAATTCGAATCGATTTTTAGCGAAAAACATGCAGTCATTTTAACCTTACCTATTTAAGCTTGTATATCAATTTTGGTTGAAATCGTTAGAGCCGTTTTCGAACAAATCAAACTGGATTGAGAATTGTATATTGATAGTAATTATCATTAATATTGAGGTTACCGTGCTTAAAAAAAAAACGGCTCGGGTTAGGGAGCCATCAAACTCCAAATCCAAAGTTTGAATGTAGGCCTCGACACAGACAGAAAGACAGACGGACAAAATTTTCCGACCCATTTTTTTGAGTTACTCTATCATCGTAATGTAAGAATTGATTCGAGCTCGAAATTTTGTATACGAATACAATATCTTTCTCTTACTACGTAATCGAGAAAATTTAAAATCGGCCTTTTTTGGGTATGTCGCCAAATGAGACTTGAAAACGCTCATTTGGCGATAAGTCTCGCATCTAAAAACAGTCCAACGCAAACCTACAAAAATGGCCCAAACTATAACTGACAGCACTGCGCACGAATCTAACAGCAAATAGTTACACTACACTCCTACAAAAGTGTGAATGCTGTGAATAACCTAATTGTGACACAGATTCTATCTTTCACTTTGACATTTAATCACCCCGCCCAGTGGTGTAATTAAATTTGAATGCATTTATTTTCCCGCAATTTTCTTTTATAACATGCAGTTGAATGCAGAAAATGAGTGTGTGCGCCTAAATTGGAGATTATAATTAATTTTAATGAATGCAACTGCTGGATATTGCCCTGGGTCTATTTATGCCAACACGCGAACATGTGTATGGATTACAAGGACATTTCAAGGAGGCTATGAATGGACCGGGCGAATGTAAATCAAACACAAGTTTCTGGAGCTGAAACCCTATCCGTGCTATACCTAGTTCTTTGTGAGTACGTGTACTCGCATTTTTCGCATACAGCAAGACTGCGGGGGTCTAGCTTTAGTGAATCGGTATGACTATGACATTTGACGTAGGTACATGGGACTTTGTTTAGTTTTCTCAGAATTATTTGCACGAGTGGTAAGTAATATTTAATTTAAGGGAACCAAATTGGTGTTTGTATGTGTGTGGGAAGCAAACATTTGCTCTGATGTTTATTCGACTACCACAAACAATGTAGCATTTTGTGTACCCATAAAATCCAACATATATATCAAACTAAACTGTTATTTAGTTTGAGGATTAGGGATATTAGGTATACTATACTCCTATACGAAGGACAAACTAAGCCAAACAACAATAAGACTCTTTGGACTGTTCAAATAAATTGATTCCGGTTCATCACTGAAATATAGTTTCTGGCATATAAATGATTCAATTATGCTGCAAATCACGTTCGTACATTTTTTATGGCACCAACTTAGTAGGTAAACACGCTATTAGTTTTTCACTTCACATAAAGTTTGAAAATCCCCCGAATAATTCATACTTGACTCAAGCTATGTGAATGGGTTTTCTGAATTTTCTGTAAGCATTAGCGTGGCACATCGTGTTCTCGTAAATCCTCGAAAAGTCTTGCCAATTTAAATAGAAATTTCATCCATGGAAAATCATTGATAGACATTTCCTTTCGAAGATTTTGATGGTTTAAGCTACAGATTCAATGACATCGTAGATATAGGTATATGAAATGTATTTAACTTTTTGATAGAATCCTGTAATTTGAGGAGTTTACTGATGATGAATTGATTTGGCAATTACATAGTTCGTTTGTATCGAATTATGATTTCAATCTATTTCATCATTTGATGATCATTTCATTAGGTACTATGATAAAATAAACCATTATAAATATGATGTAGGCGCGTTGAGAATATTACAATTATGTAGTTCCACAGCAGTTGGGTAACAACTTCGTCACCTTAGTTCTATCTTGTTCCAAATATTTACAAATTGTTGCATAGTTGGATTATGAATGCAGTCTTTTTATGGTAGTGATTCAATGCAGTCACACTGAATACGAAGAACCATTACGTAACATTGTATCGCCTTAGATAGCATAGAGTGTCAAGTGGCATTCGATCGGTATCGACAGTGATTCATGCTACTTGGAGGTTCATACGAGTTCATGTGTTTGTTATTGTTTACACTTTGTCCATCGCTCCCAATATCTATATATATAAAAATAACTTGATAAATGTGTGTGTGACAGCCTAACGACTGCCACACACATCCGATTTTGATTTAATTTTTTTTTGTTGGTTAATAGACCACGCAGAGAAGGTTCATATATTAGTATGATAAATTTTTGAAAGAAGGCGCAACCGCCATTCCAATAAATTCATTTTTGTACACTTTGAAAAAAAAGAAACTGGATAGAAATCGAGTAGTGACACTTCAAATACAAAAAAAAAATATTTTAAATTTTAAAAGCAATTGTTGTTGTCAATTATTTTAATTATTTTCCAACCAAATTGTTGTTGTCAACAATTTTGAAAGTTTTTTTTTTTAAATACATACCTATAGGTACCTAAAAAGTTTGTTCTAATAAATTATGTTTACTATGTTACGTTAAGTAACTTCTTGAAATGAAGTAGATACTTTGATTATACAAAGATTATATAATGGCCGACGATATTTTGCATCGAACTCGAACCATGACATCGGATAATGAACTGGAGATGTCAGATGAAATGCGCAATAAAGCTTTGATTTTGATCGAGGATGTGTGTCTGCTCATGAGTGGCAATTTGTTGTGCAAATTGGGGATGCCACAGTCAAATCGTTCAATGCAAGACGCATTTAATCCAGAATTGGAGCGAGAAATGGACTTCGGTCGAATCGCATTGAGTCAAGGTGTTCGAACAAATGTGCCAATGTTGAATCAAGAATAAAAGAAAGCGTACGATAAATTGATGCAAGCAGTCGATAACGAAAATTGCGGAACTGGAAATACATTCATGATTTCACTTATTTTGGCTACAATTCGTTCGAGGTCTGAGATCGCTTTGGCCCTAGCCTCTTCTGGGATAGCGGCTACTTTGTTAGAAGGCGGTCGAACAGCTCATCCTGCATTGAAATTGCCATTGAATCTGTAAGTGGAAGAAGAACCTACATGCAACATTTCAAGGAACACTGCGATGGCGAAAGTGCTACAGCAATGTAAGATTATTATATCGGACGAATGCACAATGGCTTACAAACGCGCATTGGAGGCCCTGAATCGTTTATGTAATGACCTTTCGGTGGAGCAGTGATCACCGGCATGATTGAGTTTCCACAACATTTTTGTAACCTTACAACGACACCGGAAGAACTAATCATGAATGTTTTCCCGAATATCGCTTAGAATTATACTGAACATGATTGGCTGAGTGTAAGAGTGATTTTGGCTGCGAAAAACAAGAACGTCGAACATTTGAACTTCGCCATTCAAAACCAAATCGCTGGTGAGTTGCATTCATACAAATCAGTCGACTCCGTGATACATGAAAACGAAGCCATAACTATCCCACGGAATTTTTAAATTCTTTGGATGTTTCGGGCTTGCCTCTACACAATTTGAAACTAAAAATCGTCTCAGTAAAAATTTTGTTGCGCAACCTAAATGAACCAAAACTTTGTAGCGATACGCGTTTGATTGTGAAGAATTTAATATCAAATATAATTCAAGCAACGATTTTTATTGGAAAATTCATAGGCGACGGTGTTGTTATTTCGCGGATTCCACTTATTCAGAAGGATTTGCCGTTCGTATTTAAGCGTCTTCAATTTCCCGTACGTCTCGCTTTTGCTATGACAATTAATAAGTCGCAAGGACAATCGCTGGATGTGTGTGGCATTAATCTTGAATTTCACGTGTCGGCAAAGCTCTCGCTTTGTACGTGTACGCACCCGATAATAGAAATATAACAAAAAATGTTGTGTACCATAACTTCAGTGAAAAAGCGGTAAGTTGGCCGACAAGTATTTGGTTTTATTTATTTATTTAATTTTAATATAACTTTTGAATAAAAAATTTCAATTGACCGAATTACATGAAGCAGAATGAAGCGAAAGCTCAGTATTATTAATTTCATTACCTACATTAATGATATGGGCGGAACGAAGTTCGCCGGGTCAGCTAGTAATATATATAGAACAAATAAATCAAATTAATTGTAGTAGGTATTATGATTCTAGAGTAAGAATTTTGTATGTCACAGTTTTTCATCCTTCTTTTGCCCGGCCCATCCCACCGCACTTCCTGGATGGCGGTGATACCTGCTTTGTAGCAGTCAAGGGCCTCCGCTAGTTGTTCGGCTGCACGCGGTCTGTTCAGAGTTCGAACATTCCACGTGCAGATCCTTTTTCCATCTTGCAGGGTCGTCAACAGTGAATCCGTCCTTATCCTTTCCGCGACCCCTTGGGCAAAAGGAGCCGGAATATTCCGGAGTCAGTAACCCGCTGCGGGGATGTGAGAGCTGCCGTTGACCCATTAAGGGCTCTTCCGCCACCATCTCTATTTCAACACCCTGACTAGTGTTGAAAATCCTCAATGACCTCAGCTCCAAATACGTCGAAGTAGCTCATTGAGGTATCTGCCATGTTGACTGTTGGCGCCACCGTTGATTTAACCATGGAATTCATCCGCCGTACGTCCTCTTTCTGTGGGGCTCATGTATGACTTCTGAGACTCGAGCAGACAGTTAACTCCAACAGAGCATTATAGTGTTGCTATTTTCTACGTGTTCAACACTCGTACTTATAAGTTCAGCAAGTCAATTCCGGATGGACATAGACCAGTACCCGGTGGTGACCACTTGGAGGTAAAATAAGCACAATTGATGTATCTGAATAGTTGCAACAACTGGGCATCGCCAAGTTGACGCCAATCAGTGTCTACCCCATTCATCAACACCCAACCACAAAAAAAAAAAAAAAAGAAGAAAGAAAATTATAAAAGTATAAAATTTTACATGCATTTGTATCGAATAATGAAAACCGTAAAATTAATGCGAATGCACCTACCCAAACAAAAACATTAAAATTGTATCGCCAAAATGAAATAAATTGTTCATATCGCAGAGATACTTTTTTCAGCAAAACAAATCCAAAAGTAAATCGGCGGATCTTCCCAACAAAAACCATCATGCATTAGATAACCGAAGATCTCCTCACGGCACACACCCCCGCCGGCGTACAATCATAAGGCATTGACAATACCAAAGAAAGAAAGAAAGATTAAAGAAATAAAGGCGATTTTTTTTCTTTCCCCTTTTCTTACTACTTTGTCTCCTTCCTTACCCTTTAACCCACTATCAGTGTGGAAGGGAATGTACCTGCCCCATACCCCCTACGGCAGCACGCCGCATAAATACTTCTCGGCCTGTGGTTATAATTCAACTGAAAGTAGCATTCATTGATACAGAAAATCAATCCTTCTCAAATGAGGTGTGGTGGGTTTGGGTTTTCACCTTCCATTTGTTGGACGATCTTTGTTGGACGATCGCAAAAAGTAGGAGCATTCTTTTACATTAGGATGAGACATCTGTATATTAATTTATCTATGGTTTAACTTGATAATGTCATCTTGGAGCAGCTCTCGGACAAAGTGATACCGTGTGTCTACGTGCTTTGTTCTGGGGTGATGCACCGGATTCTTCGCAAGTTGGGCTCCTATATTGTCGTTAAAAAGAACAATGTGATTATTTTTAAATTTGATACCCAATTCTTAAATTAAATTTCGTAAATATACTGCCTCTTTACTGGCTTGAGACAAAGCCACGTACTCAGCTTCTGTACTACTGAGAGCAACTGATGATTGTTTTTTCGACTCCCAAGAAATAGCGGCGCCCGATAATATAAAAATAAAACCTGTATATGATTTCCTATCATCAAGATTCCCCGCCCAGTCTGCATCAACATAGGACATAGTGACATAGCCCTTAAGATCTTCAGATGTTTTTGTGTAGGTAAGCTTCGCATTACAAGTAGTACTGAGATATCGAAACAAATGCTTCAGAGCAACTGCATGTTCTGCATGTGGTTCAGTATTAAAATGGGATAGCTTGCTTATTGTATAAACTATATCCGGGCGCGTAGATACAGCCAAACACTGACAAAAAAGGTACACCATAGTAGTGAAAAAGTTCATCAATGTGATGAAAAAATCAACAATCAAACAATGAAACCGATTTCGTCAATATGATGAACTTCGAAAATTATAAAATGTGTTCATCATTCATCAACTTTGTTCATCAATATTATGAAAAATTCATCAATATGATGAACCGAAATTCCCTTTTAATTTCATAATGTGATGAATGTATTCATCATATTGACAAATTTGTTCATCAATATGATGCACACTTTCTGTGCTGTCAAATTTGCCAATATAAATCGTAAATATATAGCCTTCCCACTTTCATGAGGATACTAAAATACCTAAACGAGCATAATGTCATGAAAATGGTAATGGTAATATTATGTGAATTTAACAATAGAATTTCTTCATATCCGAAAGGAAAATATTCCAATTAAAATCAGTTTTACCATGAATGTCAATAAGTTGTAGTGGCAAAAACTCACGCGCTCAAGAAATATTGAGGATTTATAAAAATAAATTTTATTTCTGAGTTACTTTTATCACTCCTGGGACTTTTTTTTCTCATAACCCAATGAGAATCAGAGAACGGCCATTTGCCTGCCATACAGTGGCGTAGCAATGGGGGGGGGGGGGGGGGGCAAGGGGGGCACAGGCCCCGGGCGGCACTTTGCTAGGGGCGGCATTTTGGAGCAGTTCATTTTTATTTTAAACTAGCTGACCCGGCGAACTTCGTTCCGCCCAAATTCATTAATGTAGGTAATGAAATTAATAGTTCCGAGCTTTCGCTTCATTCTGCTTCATGGAATTCGGTCAATTCAAATTTTTTATTCAAAAGTTATATTAAAATTAAATAAATAGGTAAATAAAATCAAATACTTGTCGGCCAACCTACCGCTTTTTCACTGAAGTGCTTTATGGTACACAACATTTGTTGTTCTATTTCTATTATCCGGTGCGTACACGTACAAAGCGAGAGCTTTGCCGACACGTGAAATTCAAGATTTATACCACACACATCCAGCGATTGTCCTTGCGACTTATTAATTGTCATAGCAAAAGGGCGACGTACGGGAAATTAAAGACGCTTAAATACGAACGGCAAATCGTTCTGAATAAGTGGAATCCGCGGAATAAGAACATCTTCGCCTTTGAATTAAAAATCGTTGCTTGAATAATATTTGATATTAAATTCTTCACAACCAAACGCGTACGGTTACAAAGTTTTGGTTCGTTTAGGCTGCGCAACAAAATTATTACTGAGACGATTTTTAGTTTCAAATTGTGTGGAGGCAAGCACGAAACATCCAAATTAATTAAAAATTCCGTGGAATAGTTGGTGGCTTCGTTTTTATCCATCACGGAGTCGACTGATTTGTATGAATGCAACTCACCAGCGATTTGGTTTTGAATGGCGAAATTCAAATGTTCGACGTTCTTGTTTTTCGCAGCCAAAATCGCTCTTATACTCAGCCAATCATGGTCAGCACAATTCTGAGTGATATTCGGGAAAACATTCATGATTAGTTCTTCCAGGGTCGTTGTAAAGTTGCAAAAATGTTTTGGAATCACACCATTGCCCAACGCCAACAATTGTCTGGAGAACTCTGCAGCGGACTGTTCATTTTGTAAAGAAACTCGCATGTTTGTGTAATGTATTTGCTTATTATATAACAAACCATCATTCACATTATGTAGACAGTTGTTGTATTATACATAGTTTAACACTATTACCAATACCAATGTAATACCGTTTCTGAGACCTCTCACTCTTTTTAATAAAGTTCAGTTTATTGTTAACTTCCTACTGGTTCGGTCGTTCTTAATTAACCATTGCAATAAACCATTTTGGCGACGAGAATTTTTCTTTTAAAATCGAACGCACGTGGTTGTAATAAGTAAAAATGTCGTTCATCGGGAATATTGAACCTTTCGATCAATCTAAGAATTCATTTGCAACATACATAGAACGCTTCGAACAAATCATTAAAGTGAATAGTATTTCGAATGAAAAAAAGCTTCCTTTGTTCATAACATTAGTCGGAGGTGAAACGTACGAATTGCTTAAAAACTTGTGTGTTCCATCTGATCCATTGTCGAAAGCGTATGAGGGGTGTATTGCGCTTTTAAAGAATCATTATAACCCAGAGCCATTAGTTGTCTTAGAGCGCTTTAAATTTAACAAACGGGACCAAAAAGCAAATGAAACTATAGCCGAATATATAGTTCAATTACGTCAGCATGCAAGAACGTGCAAATTTGATGCGTTTTTAGATGAGGCACTACGAGATCGCTTTATATGTGGTATATCAAACGAAAGCATACAAAAAAAACTTTTGTCCGAAGGCACACTAACATTCGTACAGGCAAGTAAAATTGCATTGGGAATGGAGATGGCCTCTTCAGAGACGAAGTTATTACATGATACGTCCCTAAAAACAGAGGATACTATTGGAAGAGTCAAACAATGTAATAAGCAGGGGGGTATCACGCAATCGCAGCCGCACCGGTATTCTAATTGGAATGGGAAAAATCGTACAAATACACAGGTCAAAAGTAACGCTTATGTCTCTCCGTCATCATCGTCTCAGTGTTATCGCTGTGGTAGAGGGCATAATCCAATGCATTGTCCGGCTGTACAGTGGAAATGTTACAGTTGTCTTCGTATGGGACACACTTCGGTTATGTGCAAAAACAATAACCTAAGCAATCGCAATGTGAATAATATGGAAAATGAAGAGAAAGCAACGAAAGCAACAATGAAGAGGATTTTCTTAATATGATTCGCATGCTAGCGGTTGTGGAGACGCAGTCAGTTGTGAGTCAGTCAGTCAGTCAGCCAAATAGTAGTGTACCATGTTATGTAAAAGTACGAGTAAATGACAAACTAGTGAATTTTGAGGTAGACACAGGTGCCGTAACAAGTGTAATGTCAAAGTCTGAATTCGATGAAACATTTGATGGTACAGTACCATTACACGGGACGTGTAAAAATTATAGAGGCGTTGATGGTCAGTTACTGTCAGTGGTAGGAAAGTTTTCAGCGCAAGCGAGTTACAAGGGGAAGTCAGCGGATATCGAAATTTTGGTAATTAACAGAAAGGAGAGGTTTGTCGCATTACTTGGTAGATCGGCATTGTGTTCGCTGTTTGTACATTGGAGGTCTATGTTTGATGGTGGTGCGGAACGTGAAGATGAAGAAGGCAATGTGAAGGCAATGGCAGATGTCGTAGACTCGCTGAAACGGGAATTCCCGCACAGTTTCAGTGCTGCACCGTCAACAATTATAGGACACAAGGCAGGGGTTACAATAAGGAATAATTGCAGTCCAATTTTTTGCAAATCCTATACGGTACCATATGCCTTGCGAGAGAAAGTGGAACGGGAATTACAACGTCTAGTGAGTGAAGGAACTATATTTCATGTTCAAAGTAGCGACTGGGCGAGCCCAATTGTTATTGTTCCGAAGAAAAATGGGGAAATTCGACTGTGCGTGGATTTTCGGGTGTCGTTGAACAAGGTCGTAGAGAATGACCAGTACCCGCTGCCAACGACGGAAGACATATTCGCGACAATGTCTGGTAACCGAATGTTTACGGTGCTAGATATGAGCGGCGCTTATCAGCAATTAGAACTATTCGATGAAGCAAAGGTGTATTTTACGATAAATACGCACATTGGACTGTTTCGGTTCCATAAGTTAACGTATGGGTTGAAAACGGCTCCGGGTATGTTCCAAAAGGTAATGGATGAAATATTAAAGGGAGTGCCGTCCACCAAATGTTACATTGATGATGTCATCATATGTGCCCGCGATCTAACAACACTCATCAAGAGAGTTCGTCAAGTGCTAAAACGTTTGGATGAATGCAGGGTGCGAATCAACGTTAACAAATGTCATTTCTTCGTAGACAAGGTTGAATTCTTGGGATTTATGGTTTCGGGTGAAGGAATACGACCATCGCCAGCAAAAGTGGAGGCTATTCGAAATGCGCCTACCCCTACAAACGTTAGTGAACTGAAGTCATTTCTTGGTCTCATTAATTTTTACAGGCAATTTGTGGCTATGCAATCGTCACTTTTGTCGCCTCTATATGAGTTAACGAAAACGGGGTGTGAGTTTCAGTGGACGATGCAGTGTCAAAATGCATTCGAAAAGAGCAAGTGCTCGATATCTGAGAAAAGCCTTTTGACATTCTACGACCCAACAAAGCCGGTAATATTGGCTTGTGACGCCAGTTGCAAGGGTGTAGGGGCAGTTCTGAGTCATTTGCAAACCAAAATAGAAGTTCCAATTGGATTTGCATCGATGACATTGAGTGCGGCAGAGAAGAACTACTCTCAAGTCGAGAAGGAAGCGTTGGCCATTATCTTTGGCGTCAAACGGTTTCACAAATACTTGTTCGGCAGGCGGTTCATTTTGTATACTGATAATCAGCCACTACGTGCTATATTTGAGCCAAGCAAAAGAATACCGGTTTCAGCGTCATCACGACTGCAACGATGGGCAATCATTTTGTCTGCATATGACTATCAGATTATATATCGGAAAAGCGGCGATATGTCCAACTGTGATGCTTTATCCCGATTGCCACTATCAGTTACCGGAGTTCATGATATTTCAACCAGCCTCATTAGTGCCTTATCAGATGAAATGGTTGTACCATTCAATTACAAGGATGTAGCTGTAGCAACAAAGAAAAATGTGATTTTGCTAAAGGTGAGTCAATTGGTGACAAGTGGATGGCCATTGCAAATGAGGGATGTTGCTCTTCAACCATTTTTTATTCGTCGTAATGCGTTAACAATTGAGCAAAATTGTCTGGTGTGGGGCATCCGTGTAGTTATCCCAAGAAGTCTTCAGGCATACGTATTAAGTCAGCTGCACAAAAATCATCCGGGAATCGTTAAAATAAAAATGCTAGCAAGATCTCTCTGTTGGTGGCCAAATATGGATAGTGACCTGGAAGCCAAAGTCAAATCTTGTATTGTGTGTCAACAAATGCAAGGCGCTAATCCGGGGGAAAAATGTTTCGAGGGGTGGCCGCAATGCGATATTCCCTGGACCAGACTGCATGCAGATTTCTTCCACATTTACGGAAGAACAATTTTGTTGGTTGTGGATGCGACTTCTAAATGGATAGATTTGGGTATTATGAGAACCACATCAGCGAGGGAAGTTATCGTATGTTTTGAAAAATTATTCGCTATTTTTGGATTGCCCGAGACAGTTGTGACCGATAATGGGCCCCCATTCAGCAGTACAGAGTTTATTCGTTTTTTGGCTCATCTAGGTATTGAGTCTCAAAAGAGTCCACCGTATTACCCTAGAGCAAATGGGTTAGCAGAGTCGGAGGTTCGAGTTGTGAAGCAAGCGCTTAAAAAGGAGGTCAAAGGTGAAGGACGTCTGGTATCAACTGATGAATTGGGACAGGCAATAGAAAAGTTTCTCTTCTACTATCGATCTACACCTAGTACTACAACATCGCGCAGCCCTGCCGATTTTCTATTGAAATACTCGCCGAGAACTCTCCTCACGCAATTGCGCCCGAATTTTGGTCAATCGTCAACGGGTAGAAGTAAAATATCAATAAATAACTCCTTATGTCTTCCAGAAAAGTTGTTCAGTGCCGGTGATAAGGTGTGGCTTAGATCTAATGATAACTGGGTCTTAGCTAATGTCCTGCAGCTGTTATCGAAAAGCCGTTATCTGGTGAATTGTGATGGCCGAGTGAGGGTAGCCCATCGTCAACAATTAAGGGCTGCTGGTATCAACCTCGAAGTCATCGAGCAAACTGCGAGGGATGCAGCCATTTCAGTGAACGAGAAAGATACTCCGCCTGTGACCCAGAGCAGTGAGAATGACGTAGAACACCCGACGAGAATTGAGGAAAGCAGTTCATCACCTAGGAGATCAAAACGCAGTCAACAAATAACCAAGCCATTTCATTATGCTAAATTGGGAGAACCAACTTATTAAAAGAGGGAAGAATGTAATGTATTTGCTTATTATATAACAAACCATCATTCACATTATGTAGACAGTTGTTGTATTATACATAGTTTAACACTATTACCAATACCAATGTAATACCGTTTCTGAGACCTCTCACTCTTTTTAATAAAGTTCAGTTTATTGTTAACTTCCTACTGGTTCGGTCGTTCTTAATTAACCATTGCAATAAACCAGTTTGTTGCCAAATGCAATTTCTTGACGTATCGCCATAAAGCAGACGCCTTCAGGGCAAGCATTCAATTCATCTGCTGGAGTTGATCTCGAAATGACAGGCAGAGTTTGACGAAAATCGCCTGATAGCAAGATCATCGCTCCGCCGAAAGGTCGCTTATCATTATAAGTTAACGATTCAAGGCCTCCAATGCGCGTTTGTAAGCCATTGTGCATTCGTCCCATGTGCTAATCTTACATTGCTGTAGTACTTTCGCCATCGCAGTGTTCTTCGAAATGTTGCATGTAGGTCCTGCATCCACTTGCAGATTCAATGGCAATTTCAATGCTGTTCGACCGCCTTCTAACAAAGTAGCCGCTATCGCAGAAGAGGCTAGGGCCAAAGCGATCTCAGATCTCGAACAAATTGTAGCCAAAATCAGTGAAATCAGGAATGTATTTCCAGTTCCACCGGGCGCATCAAGGAAGAATATTCCGCCATTTTCGTTATTGACTGCTTGCAGCAATTCATCGTGCACTTTCTTTTATTCTGGATTCAACATTGGCACATTTGTTCGAACAGCTTGACTCAATGCGATTCGATCGAAGTCGATTTCTCGCTCCAATTCTCGATTAAATGCGTCTTGCACTGAACGATTTGGCTGTGGCATCCCCAATTTGTACAACAAATTGCCACTCATGAGCAGACACATATCCTCGATCAAAATCAAAGCTTTGTTGCGCATTTCATCTGACATCTCCAGTTCATTATCCGATGTCACAGTGCGAATTCGATGCAAAATATCATCGGCCATATTATCATCTTTGTATAATCAAAGTATCTACTTCATTTCAAAAAGTAACTTAATGTAACATAGTAAACATAATTTATTAGAACAAACTTTTTAGGTATATTTAAAAAAAAAAATTCAAAATTGTTGACAACAACAATTTGCTTGGAAAATAATTAAAATAATTGACAACAACAATTGCTTTTAAAATTTAAAATATTTTGTTTTTGTATTTGAAGCGTCACTACTCGATTTCTATCCAGTTTCTTTTTTTTTTAAGTGTACAAAAATGAATTTATTGGAATGGCGGTTGCGCCTTCTTTCAAAAATGTATCATACTAATAATATTAACCTTCTCTGCATGGTCTATTAACCAAAAAAAAAACTAAATCAAAATCGGACGTGCGTGGCATTCGGTAGGCTGTCACACACACATTTAGTAAGTTATTTTTATATATATAGATAGAAGATAAATAATTTATATATATTTACTAGCTGACCCGGCGAACTCCGTTCCGGCCAAATTCATAAGTGTAATGAAAATAATATTTCCAAGCATGCACAGCGCATGCTAATTTACGTAATTCCGTCAATTCAAATTCTTTATTCAAAAGTTATATTTAATACAATAGAAATAACTGAAGTAAGTATAGCAATTTCGATGTATTTCAATAAAACCGCAATGATTGACGTGCCGGCCAACCTTCCGCTTTTGTACTAAAGTGGTTAGCCTACAGTTGAGCACGCCACATACAATTGGACCATGTGAAAAACATGGGAATTCAGGATTTATGCTAGAAATATCCAGCGATTATACTTGCGACTTATTATTTTTTGTCATAGACACTTAAATGACAAATCGTTCTGAGTAAGCGGAGTCCGCGATATGACAATGTTTGCCTTTTAAACTCAGAATCGTGATTACATGACATTTGATTTGAGATTCTTCACAATCATATCAAACGCGATCCGATACAAAGTTCCGGTGCATTAAGGCCGTTTTATTCACTCGAAGTTGAACACAACTTGAGGAGTTTGATATATGTATAAAAATCCCCATGCCCTAAGGTTGTTCAACAAAATGATAATTGAGCCGAATTTTAATTTCAAATTGTGTAGCGGTAAGTCCGGAACATCCGAATTAGAAAATTAAAAATTTTAAATAATTTTTCTTGTATTTGAAGTGATACCACCCGTTTCCTATCCATTCTATTTTTTCCAAAGTGCGGTTCCTTTATCAGGATTGAAGACAAATCTGCGATCTTCTAAGTTCATTTTCTCTATCGCCGTTTTAAACATTGTAATGAAAGCGTTGATTGCATTATAATAATGGTTGCAATTGTCGAGTTATGTTTTTTGTCACTCCTGTTTGCCCTCTGTAACGCCTATCGACTTGATCATCCCCCGAAAAAATGAAGTACACCTGCGAATTTTGCTGTAAGTCCTCATTTACTGGCAAAAAATCACCCATCCGATGGTAAATTTGGCCTTGAATCTGTTAATCCGAGTTTTGCGGCGTAGAATCACGTGCCATTGTTAGAAAATGTGTGCATGATGTATAAGAGAAAATATTGCCCTGCCAGTCGGCATGAAACCAGTTTTTTTAATAATTTTTGTTCCCAATGTAGTCATTCGAAAACAGTAGTTGTACTGTCAAATGTTCTTTAGAAAATCCTCCGATTCAAATTGCTCCGCAGGTGCTACTTTTACTTTGCCACTCGCACAGCAGTTTTTTAGCGCGTTTTAATGGTGGCACACAATTATAGTCATCGCTCCAATATCGAAAATCGCATCACCAACATAGTTTTCTGTTCTTTCTACTGAAATGCCAGTCCTTCGAATGTCAGCAACGACGTGCATCTTGCCACTCCGATTTGAACTTGCTTCCATCCCAGCAATAGTAGGATTTGACGCAGTTCAATTTTGTACATTTAATTTTTAACTTATCAACTGTGTAAAAAAAATGAAACTGTTGGAGCGATGCACAAAATCAAAAACAAACCATCACTGTTAACCAACGTATAATACATTAATTTCATCTCGATTTTATCAATCCACTTTTTGAAAAAAATATCCGCACATAGTAGGTACCTACGTAGATTTCTAATTAATTTTTGATATAGAAAAGCCAAAATAAATGGCGCAGAAAATCAAAAAAATCTAAAATGGAAAAATTAAAAAATAAAGTAGCCTATCGCAATACTCTATCCCGTAGCTTTCTATTAGTAAAAGAATTTTTGAAATCGGTTCGGTAGTTCCGGAGATTACCTTCCCCAAACAAACATTACCTCTTTATATAACAGTGTGATGTGATATAGTGTGATTAATTAATATCTTTTTGGCAAGTTCTGGTTAGGGAGCTATTAGCGCCTACTGTACTTTTTTATAAGCTCTTACAGTTTACAAATTGACAGGCGTAGTAGGAGCACGGTTGCCACTTTGGTAATATTCTACCAAATCTGGTAATTTTTTTCTTAGTTGATGATTGTTGGTATTTTGGTAATTTTTATCTGATTTTGGTAACTTTTTGAGCAGGAGCATCAAAAAGACGAACTCGATATCATCTTACATGTGATGCTGCCTTACTTTTTCTGCCCACTACGTTTTGTCAGGAAAAGGTTTAAAAGTATTACTAGTACTTCAGTAAGTAAGAATTTAAAATATTTATGTTAAAATGATGTGATATGTACCAACAGTTTTCTTCTTTAAGTTTCTCTGAAGACTTGAGGAAATATCAGAAATTGAAATAAATTTCACGTTTTCCTATAAATTATTTTCACACCGAAATGTCAAAAATGTAATGCGACTAACAATAAAACCCAAGTGTCTGCCAAATCAGTCCTTGAAGTAGCTATTTTGCACTCGAACTTCGTACTGCCTACTCATATTTTCATTCGGAAAGTTAAATTTGACACTTCGCGGAGAAAAAATTGTATGAAAAATTGGATTCCACTAGAGGCTTTACGTGTACTGCATATAGTGCATACTAGGCTTAAACGTAGGTCAATTTTTCCACTGCAATAACATTTTTTTATATTAAGTCCGTAAATCAGAGAAAAATTAAACGATACCAAAAAGTCATATTCACTGGTTCAAGACGGTATGTACGATTTTTTCGTGTTTTATCATTTTTTCAGTTTTTTGGTAACTTTTAGCTTGGTTTGGTAACTTTTTTTTCCATTTTTGGTTGCTATTTTTTTTTGCAAGTGGCAACCATGAGTAGGAGTTTCTCTTTTTTGATTGCAAGTAGTGTTGGTGATAGATCGTTATCCTTAAATATATGTACGATTATATCTAAGAATTCAGAGATTTGTTCTTGAATATATATATCCCGATGGACGTGTGTGGTTGTGTAAGCGAAGTGGGATTTTCTGATTGTGTAACGATACCTACAAGTGGTTAGAATTATTTAAAGATCTGCGGTGAAAAAGTGGGCAATATTTGCAAAACATAAGTTTTGCCTGGCTGCTATTGAATCTTAATGGAAGTGCGGAGTTTTAAAAAAATATATGAACACAGATCGGCTTTTGGGTGGTAATTATTCAGAAATAATTAAAGAAATTGATTTAGTCGAAATTTTTGAGAAAAACTAAGCAGGGGATCTTATTTAAAATACCTGTATAAGCATTAATATGTATTTTCATCAAAATCGTTAGAAAGGTTTTTTGTAAAATTACGAAGAAAAAACCTTACCGTAATAAGTAGTTGGCGCAACAGGTCAAAGGGACCCTAGGCCTAGCTTCTCACAACCATTGTTTTGTGTGATCTTTTTTTTTCAGTTTTTAGAAAGAATGGGAGGGATCTTCAATTTAATGCCGATTCCAAACGGCTAATTGAGAAGCTCTTTCAAGACATTTATACTCTCGGATGTTTGTCAGACGTTCGCAAGAGGTAGCACAGTGAAAAAAACCCTAATTTGGGTTTTTTGCGGGTCTCAAACCTGGACCCCTCGCTTAGTAGTCCAACGCACTAACCACTAAGCCACTGCGCCTACACTTTCGAGATATAAGCAGTTTTTAATTTTAGCGTTTTCGGTGATTCGAATTTAAAAATTAAGGCCACAATAATTTGGGAAACATAATCTTTACTGTAACTACTCATTCTGGTCAAAACCGTTATCGCATTTTCTTAAAAAACTAAAGACAACGAAATTAAAAGAAAAAACTTCTTTTCAAAAATCTATTGTACGATAATGGGTACGGTACGTTTCGCTTAAATTGTTGGGAAAATTGACGTTTCGCCGGGGTGGCGAAATGATCAATCTGTGAAATAGTAAAACATCGAACGATATTTCGTTGAAAAATTACTTGACAACAACATCAGAAAATTGCCAAAGATAAAAACGCCAATTAGTAATCGCGCAATGATTGAAATATTTAAGGAATAAAAAATCGAATTCAAAACTCAGGATTGCAAAATAAAGGAAATATATAACGACTAAGGGCAAACAAATAAGAACCGAATGAATTTTGCAAAATAATGTTAAGCCTACGATAATATAGACAAAAACTGAGCCCTCTATTCAGATAGAAATGACCATATTACCATAGAAATTAATTTTTGTTTTCGAGATATTTCGAAATTTCAAAAGTAGCAGTATTCGATTCCAGAAATTTTACCAAGCTACAAAGGTATTTTTTGTAACGTGTGAAAAAATTATGGGGGCGGCACAAATTGGGTCTGCCCCGGGCGGCTCCAACCCACGCTACGCCACTGATTGTATTGAACATTTGAATTTCTATTTAGGATTTGTTCCTATTTTCGTTCAAAAAGGAAAACGTTAAGATTTGTGTAAATACTGATCAACAACGATGGTTATGACCAAGGAAAAAATAGGTCTTTATTATTATATTTAATATTACATGAAGAATTGAATATTATTAGTAGATCATTAATAGCACGATGCGTAGTTTGATGTTTCAAAGTCTAATTTTTGAGATCATCAACAAGCCTTAGTCTTTCTTCAATCTGTTCCTGTCATCTGAATCAAATTCATCATTTTCGCTTGTTTCATTAGCAATGCGCCTGAAGCAGAGGCGTAGAAGTAGTGGCACTTGAAAACGGGTTGCTATTGTCGAAAAACAAATATTTATCAGAAAGAACAAATAGGTATATTATTATCTGCTTACCTCGAATTACTGAATATTTGTGGAGACTTGTTTTTATTTTGCATTTTAATTACCTACTGAGGTTTCTGATTTGTCAATATTAAGTTTTTGTACATCCAGTTCTTTTTTCACTTTTTGAGAAAAGGAAGTAGTTGTTTTATATGATCTCTGAATCGTTTTATGGAACAATAACTTAACTTTATAGGACATATTTCAATGTGTAAGTTAGCATAATAGTTCAACCGATAACAAAAAAAAATTAAAAGGCACTCCGGGAGTGCCGACAGAAGTGATAACTTGAGCAATTACGTGTGTATTTTTCGAATCGTCAGAAAATATATTATTGTGTAGGAAGTACCTACTTTTAAATAAAGTGTTTTTTTATTCATTATTATAAACTACTACTACTACAAAAATTATGTTACATTTTTCATTTTCATTTAATGCGGTATTTTACACCAAAAATAATACATATTATTTTACATACAAAATTGCAATCTATTGCTTAAAATGTATAAATTTACAGATACATGAAATATTTAATTTAAAAATTAATGGGTATTCTTTGAAATGAATACTAATGACACTTATGAAATTTCATCAACAACTTCAAACTCTTCCATCATCATCATCATTATTATCATTATATTTGAAAACGTATACTATAGGTTTATGGTAGGTAACTAAAATAGGAAACAAACAATTTTGATTCGAATCTATTTAAATATCTTGTAAAGATGGCATCAATTGTAGTTTTATGTCTAGTCGTGCTAAGATTGCGATCATTGCTCATCGTTAAATCAAATTTGCTATTTAAAAATTCAATTAATGGTAGTTTTTATCATCTGCAAAGTTGATGTTGAAATCCCCACTCAAAATGATTGGAATATCATCAAATCTCTTCCCAACTTTATCTTGAAGTAATGCAGAATTATCTTTAGCATATATAAGTAATTTTCATCGATGCTGTCTTCCAGCGTAATCTAGATAGATTACAGTCTCGAATGTACATATCTTACTTCAGCTACCACAATACGATTGTATCTACTTGTATTCTACCGAAACTAGCACAGAACGAATAAATTAATAATAATTATACTGAAGCTTAATTGAATATGAATTTCTTTCCGAAAAATGCAAATTTTACTTTTAAAAGAAAAAGAACGAGAAAAGACAACAATATTTTTCTGTCTTGCCGCATCGCCATTGATAATGCTCTAGATCTCGTGGTACGGCATCAATTGTAGTTTTATATTCATTATTTTACACAAAAATTACTAATCATATTTTACAGTATACACTAAGGCGACATGAATATTATAATTATTTATATAGTATACCTATTCTTAGGGTGGCAAGTTTACCACAGTTTTCTATTTCTTGTTTCGGTAATTATAACACAAGCTACTGTGCCGTAAATGTGCACAAACCCAAAATCGTGGATATAATATGTCGGAATTAAGCCTGGTAAAATTAAGTTATGAATTCCCCATACAAAACAGGTAATTGAAATAATTTTGGTGACAATCAATTTGTCGCTACCATAAATTACCATAGTAACGTATTCAAATAAAAATCATCGTAGATTAATGCCCCTATTATCGTTAGCGAATCGAACAAAAAATCTTGCGAATGTGACTTATTTGTATTATGGTTAGCGAATTTAACAAAATTCATTCGCCTGAACTGTCAGCTTACTGGCGAATGTAAAATTTCGCCTTATTACGGTTTGCGAATTTGTGAAACGTCATTCGCCTTAAACTTCAAATTTTGGCGAACAAAACTATTTGGTGAAACCAGAGGCGAACGAAAAGGAATGAGCTACAGCAATGACGGAAAATTCAAGAAAAAGGTATAAAACCCATTCAATTCATGTAGAAATATATATATATAATGAAAAATACCTTTTACAGTTACAAAAGAAGCAATTCCAGCCAAATGCAGAAGCTAGTAGAGCTTATGGAAAAAAATCCAGACATAGCCAAAGGGTTGGTACAGTTTGGAGCGTCGAAAAAGTCTAACGGAGAATATTGGGATACCTTCGCCGTTGACATAAATACTCTTGGTCCACCCATACGAAGTGGAAAAGAATGGCATAAAGTAAGTACAAAATTTATAAACCACATGAATATTTGCTTAAAAAAATTGGTATATTTTTAGGTTTGGTTGAACTACAAACTTAAGTTAAAAAAAAGATAGCTGGAAATAATAAAGAAATAGTTGGAACTGGCGGAGGCCCATATAGTCAACTTTCATTGTCACCAATTGACAAGCCGTGGATGCTTTACTCAACATTTCGGAAAGGTGTCATCAAATACGGGTGTAGGGTGTAGCGGATATCCTGAATCTCCTGAAATTGTTTTCAATTACATATTTGTTTATGTTATTTGCCTGCAAATATAAATGATTGTACTTACCTAAATACATTGAACTCCTTTCACCATTTCGGTACCATCTTGCAAGCACCGCTTTTAGTTCACTTGAGGTCCAAATGAACGAATCGTGATTAGATCCAGGATACCTTCCATCTACGTACCTAATCACCATATTGTGATCACAAGCCTGTATATGCAAAATACCTAAAGCAGATAATATAATGTATATAATTTATTGTATTTAAGTACTTACTATCATGGTATTTAAGCTGTAATATCCTTTCCTATTTAAATACTGATGTCTCAACTGACTTGGGGCAACAATTCCAATGTGGGTTCCGTCCACACAGCCAACCACCCCAGGAAATCCAGTTTTAACGAAAAATGAGCTCCTTGCCTGTTGTTTTTCATTTTCGGTCATTTCTGTGTTTATCCATTCTTTGCACAATACAGATTGGAACACATCTCTAAAACTTCTTTCAGAATCACAGACACAGTTGGTTGCGCGAGACCCAGATCAAAGTCGTTGCCTACGCTCCTTTGATAACTCCCGTCAGCAAAGAATCTAAGTGCGCAGGCCAACTTTATAATAGGAAGGATTGAAGAAGTGCGCATAAATATGAAATTGTCTTTTATTTGGTCCAACACATGCACGAATGCTTCTTTGGTTAAACGAAAGTTCGACACAAATCTAAAAAAAAATCACTGAATTACTTCGTAAATTAAAGTGTTTAATGTATTTAGGTACTTACAGATGGTTTGGAGGTTCTAGAGGATTGGAATTATCCCTTATTCTTCGCCTCAATCTACACATATCTAATGCTACCTCCGTATTATTTTCTTCAAAAAATAGATCAATATTGCTGATCATTTTGCACAAAGGTTTTTTGATTTTGAATATTCTTTTTATGTTGACATAAATGTTCGAATTGACGTTTTGATGCTGTCATTTTCGTTTTTGTTATTTTGGTAGCCTTTGATTTCTAGGCGAATGAATTAATTCGCCAAACATAATCGTACAAGGCGAGTGTTTCGACAACTCACTCGATTTACGCGAATAATTCGACTCGCTAACGATAATAGGCCTATAAGCTATAAATTACCTACCCCTAAAAGTAAGCAATAGTACAAAAGTTTACAACTAAAAGTATGCAATCGGTGTCGGTGTAGGTGTCGCGAGTTTGCTAGTTTTTGCCCATCCAAATAGTGCCCAACGCGCCTAAAGAAGTATGCAATCGGTGTCGGTGTCGGTGTCGCGAGTTTGCTAGTTTTTGCCCATCCAAATAGTGCCCAACGCGCCTAAAGAAGTTATCACTTCAAAAAAAAAAAAAAAAACTGACGTGTGAATTATGTATGTTGGCCGGATTACAATTCTTGGGGATAGTTTCTTCGCTATGTGTAAAAAGAACTTCAAAAAAAAAACTGGTAAACTGCTAATATATAGGAACTGCGTGCACGAACATACATCTCAACATATTTTACACTCTGCGGACAAACTGCTTCATTGAAGAATTGTGTAGATATAAAATTCCTAGATAGGAATATTCCTAAATGGTAAATGTTAACATAGCATATCCTGTACTAAATAATTATAAGTCTATCTTGATGTACAGCGTTCCGTATCAATAAATATCAAATATCAAATAGCAAGTGTCTAAGATGTTACTTGTTGGGAATATTTTCTGGTAACAAAACCGTCTTAACGATGTCGCTCATGACACATGAAGTCAATAAATACTCCTTGGGACTAGCAAAGAATATTTCGTACCTACCTAAAACTGTATCCCTCAAAAGTAGTATCAGCTTAAAAAAATGTAAAACGTCGACAAAAGTTATTTACAAAAATACATTATAACGGGTGATTTTTTAAGAGGTTTAGAACTTTTTAAAAAAAAAAACACAAAAAATTCGAAAAAATGAATGAAATATTTATTTGAATCGATAGTTTGAACCTTGCAATTTAATGTTTAAAGATAATTTCATGCAAATGTTGACCGCGGCTGCGTCTCAGGTAGTCCATCCGCTGAGTCCAATTTTGGCATACTCTTTCACACCTATCGGCCGGTATCTCACGAATGAATGCATGGATGTTGGCTTCCAGTGCGTCAATCGAAGCGGGCTTGTCCCTATACATATTAGCCTTGACATACCCCCACAAAAAATAATCTAATGGTGTCAAATCGCACGATCTAGGCGGCCAATTGACTGGCCCGAAACGTGAAATTAACTGTTCACCAAACTCGCCTCGCAATTGCGCCATTGTTTCGCGTGCTGTGTGGCATGTGGCACCGTCTTGTTGAAACCACATATCATGCAAGTCAAGAACTTCCATTTCGGGCAAAAAAAAGTTTGTTATCATCGCTCGGTAGCGTTCACCATTGACAGTAACGCTGCGATTCGCATCATCTTTGAAGAAATATGGCCCAATAATGCCGCCGGCCCATAAACCGCACCAAACAGTGGCTTTTTCGGGATGCATTGGTAGCTGTTGCAATGCTTCTGGCTGATCTTCACTCCAAATGCGGCAATTTTGCTTATTTACGTACCCATTCAACCAAAAATGAGCCTCATCGCTGAACACAATTTTTCGATAAAAAAACAGCTTTCCAAGAGCCCATTCACAAAAAATTCGGCGTTGTGGTAGGTCGGCTGGCTTTAGTTCTTGCACAAGCTGTATCTTAAAAGGCTTTACGCACAAATCCTTCCGCAAAATTTTCCACGTAGTGCTGTAACAAAGGCCTAACTGCTGGGAACGGCGCCGAATCGACATTTCGCGGTCTTCTGTCACACTAGCTGATACGGCCGCAATATTTTCTTCACTACGCACAGTACGTAAACGTGTTGGTGGTTTAATGTCCAACAAAGTAAATTTGGTGCGAAATTTGGTCACAATCTTCCGAATAGACTGCTCAGAAGGTCGAGAATGCCGATCATAAAATGGAAGCAGCGCTCGATGAACATTTCGAACCGAGCACGAATTTTGATAGTAAAATTCAATAATTTGCAAGCGTTGTTCATTTGTAAGACGATCCATGGCTAAATTGCAAACCAAACTGAAGCTGTTTGACACTGACACAAGGTACTAAACACACGTCAGCTGTCAAAACCAGTGTTGCCAAAACCAAACCAGCTAAGAAATCACCCTTTACAAAATAAACTATGTTTTGGCAATTGAAAATCAAGATTTTTATTCCTTGTTTAAAATTGTACGCTTTATTTTTGGTGAGGACGATGAGTTATATTTTAAAATATGATGTCATTTTCACTCATTTCAAGTCGGAAGTTGTTGAACTTTTTTTTTTTAAATAAATGAATTAAATCCCAATGTATTTGCATCCCATATAATTACAGATCGGATAGCGATGAATATGACTTGAAAATTGATTAGGTAATTTAATCGTGTTTTTGCTTGCTCTATTTTGCTCTCCGTGCCTACCGTTTTGGTGTTTTAATACACAAAATCATGAATTCCAGCTACATAAACATAATTATAATTTAGTTTCATATGAATGCAATCTTCTCCGATGCATTATATATCTTGCTAAAGATATTTTATACAGGGAGCTAAATCTAAAATGCGCATCCATTTTGAAAGAATAATATACATGCAGATTTAGAAATTTTTTTTTTTTTAAAAGGTGGACATAGAAAAAAAACTACCATGTGAAACACGTATGTTTTCATATCACGGTTCGTACTATTTTTATATTAATCGAAAATGCTCAATTTATGAAGGTTGTTACAGCTGATTCAAAAGTTAAAGAAATTATTGTTTTCGTTGCTTTTAATTCAAAGTTCATGAGTGGAGTTATAAGCAATTAACCTTTACTGGATCCAATTTGTAATTTAATTATTAAATTCAGTCAAGTTTTCCAGCAGCAGAAGCAGTTGATATGTGTGAACTGCATGAATTTTCTAAAAAGTTCATATCAAGGTAGGAACTTTGAATAAATACAATTTAGCAGCTTAAAATTTCCATTTTTTCTAAGATAAAAGAGAGAGAAAGAAATAATTGTAGATCGAAGAAACTTCTGCACATCTATTATTCTTTGTAAAGTCACCATTCACTTCTGTCTTTTCAACCAATCATTCAGTCAGTAGTCTTCAGCTCTTGAGTCAATTGAACTCTGTGAGCGTGTAAATTCAAATCTTTATTCAAAATACGCATCAGTGATGTTTGTGAGATGTTCAATTGTTGGGCACGATGATGAGTCCAAGGCTCCACACTGCCACACTTTCGCGAGCAACAGCAATGTTTTTCGCAGAACGAATTGGCGAGCATGCACAGAGGTTTTCACATTTTCTACAGACCCGGTTTGCTGAAATTTGCGCAAAATTCTCCCGATTGTGGACACATTTGGTTGATTATGCTGATCCAAACAATCACGAAGTGCACGAAATGCATCTTAACGCGCTGCTCAATTGTGTACCTCTCCATGATGGTTGAATTTGTCAAACACTAAAACAAACAAATTTGAAATTAAGTTGGGCAAAAAAATTGACGTTAAAGTTTAACTCACAACTAACATCGTGCATTATGGTTGGACCACCCTTTATATCTTCACCTATGTTAAAAAATTTCAATCGCCGACGCATAGTCTAGATTGTTTCGGGAGTGAAACTAAAATTCAACACGGCAGATAATTTATATATATGAAGATGAAGAGAGACATAAGTTAATCGGTAATCATCCATAGACCAATTTATTAGGGAAACACTTTTACATCTACCATCTACCTAACCTACCACAAAAATCAATTCCAGCACACTAGACATGGAAGGTTGATTTTACCAAACGCTTGCGGCCAAATGTTACAAATTAAGTTTGCTCTTATGGAGCACAAGACATGTGGTGCTGTTCTGGAACTGAGACTGGGGTGGGGCTTGGAAGTTGCTAAACAGCATTTGCCTATTATGTCTTTACTTCCATTTCTACATGAAACTTGGAGATTTAGTGTCTATTTGGCATTCGGCATTTATCTGCGCAGCATTTCAATTCGAAGTAAAAGAAGACTGGATAATGGATTTGTTTCGTTTAATTAAAGGGCCTAAATTGATTGACATTTAATATTGAGGAAGAATATAGTTGAAGTCAAGTCGGACAGTGTTAGTCTCAAGTAGGTATCTGCTATCGTTTTCGTACTTTGTATTCGCAATAATTTATTGGTGCATACTTTTAGGATGGATTTCAATTTAAAATTATCTATACTTATAAGGAGAAAGGAATGTCTACTGTTACAGGCTTATTATACCGTATTTCTACCAAAGACAATCATACTAATAGAGGCATTACAAAAGAGGATCGGATTAACGTCACAATAGCCGTATTTTATTATCAGCCATGATCTATATAGATCATCGATTTACATGCAATTACAACAACAGCACATGATCCTGCTTCTCATCGAGATCATGTATCATGATCTGAAAATTATTTCTACTATTTCTCGCTGCGTTGTTTGGCGCTGTTTGTTTCATTTTTATATGTTGGTGTGCCTGTAAACGATAGCCAAGTCACACGTTGCCAGACTAAAATATTCAACACCATTCAGAACAAGCAATCAACAAGCATATTTTTTCACATGCGAATAAAATTCCCGTCCGTATTTCGAGCAAAATATTTCATAAACATTTAAGTAAATGTTTCATAACCATTTATTAACAAAAAAATGTTTATGAAATATTTCGCATTTTCCCAATCGTAAATAATTATTGTTTCACAAGTTTTCCTGTAGAAAGGTAAGAGTTGTTTTTCGTTGTCTGCTTTTATCATAAAATACGAATTTCCAAATATTCTTGGAATAATGAAAAATGGAAACTAGCGGGCTGAATAAATTAAAATTATTTTCAAAGCTAATTATTGGGAAACGCATTTCTTTTTTATCACAAAATAGTACAAAGAATGTACTATAATTGCAACAATTTTAGTCGACTTTTTTGTAACTAACTTTAGTTTGTTCATTTGGGTTTTCGTGTTTAAACCGCTTTCATTTACTTCGTCTTAGAATTCCAATTACCGACGAGAAGTGCAAACTGCGGTAAGATTTTTATTACCTACACTTCAAACTGATTGTAAACCATTTCCTTTTAAAAACAAAACGCATCGTATAAGGTATAACGGAAGCGGTGTTGTTGTTTTCGAGCCCCTGGCCATGATAATAATTAAAAACATTTTCATAAATATTTAATAAATACTTCATCGGCGTTTTCAACGTCAAAAACATTTCCGAAATGTTTGACAAAAAAATGTTTCTGAACAAATCTTTCGCTGGTCTGGATACACATTAATAAGCCAAGAAAAACCCAAATATGAACTAGCCGCGAAATTGTTTATTTGTTGCATATTTCAACATAAAATTTTAAATTAGTTTTTAAAAAACAATATCGAAAATCAAAACTACTCAAATTTGACTCAAATGGTAACACCTTCGACAAGCGAGTGAAATGTCATGTCCATTGAAATCATGTTGTGACGTCACGCTGCACCGAATGTTTGCAATATGGCTGGTGGCAGTATGAAGTTTGTCTTCCCGTTGCACCGAATGCTTGCAGTATGGCCCGGTTGCAAAATGAGGTTTGCCATACTCATAGCAACTGTAGCCACAACTTAAAAATAAAATTCTTCAATGATCCGTATTGTTTTATTATCGTGATCTGATCCGGATCAGATCACGCTGATAATAAAATACGGCTAATATAGCTATACACTTTTAGGTAATAACGAACTTTATCTACATCGCTACTTATATCTCATCTCGCATGAAACTTTTTTGGCTGTACGCAAGTTCTATCGATTGTCACCTATCATTAGCGAGTTTTTGAAGATACAATTTTGTATACTGTTTGTGAAAATATAGCCACAACCTCGCCAACTCCCATATTTTACTCACAATATTACCAGCATCTTCTCGTATAAGAATAGTCTTTGCAGTAGGTAGTTGCCCTTTGAATATTTTTACTTTCTTTGTCACTCTTCCCATCTCAACCCCCTTGTACATGGAAGAAAATTACAATATCGCTTTGGCAAGGATGTCTGTTTTATCCTACTATATAACACGAGGGTGACGACAAAAACTTTTCTCATCAAAATTGATTCGGTTTTTTGCACATGAAGGTCTCTTCTCCATTCGCATAGCTGTCTGCAGCATTTGCTGGAGCAAAACGTGCACTGGCTGTGCATCTTTCACGAAGGAGGTTTGAGAATATATCTCTCTGCAAAGTAACCAACAAATAAATTGGATGATCGCATGACTTACGGTGCAGAGCTCTTGTACTAAACATAAAGAGCAGACCGGAGCTCTATATTTAAACATAGGGTAGTTAGCATAATTCAGAGGATTTAACTTTGAGATAAAAGGGTAGGTGCAATTTATCCCTGAAGAATCACAGTGAGGATGGGCGAGATCCTTTATGCAATTTCACTGAAAATGATTTCTTTTCCGTACCGTCGCGATGGTAATTCACTTGAAATTATTTTTTTTTTTTTTTCTTATATTCGCTTTAAAAGAGATAGTTTTACGACTTACAAAAGCATCGAGCATAGGGGCAATGTTACTGCGCGTAATTTGCATAGTCTTTTATGTTTCTATGGACACTGTAAATCTTTTAGGTCAGTACCTCAGCGTAGACGAAAGCTGTCGGTGTCAAGTTGAAATGTAAACTCCCCTTGGGTGTTTTGCTCGATTAACGACCATTAACGTGACAGTAAAGGTCTGCCGTAATACGAAAAACTTAACCGTATTATCTGTTTACGACGTTAGCGTATAGTGGGAAGTTTAAGCGGAAGTTTGTTCTTTCAAAATATACTCACAAACAGTTTTCGAAGATCAAAAACAGAATTTTTGTTATTATCTACTGTATATTCCAAAGGATAAAATGCGCAGCATTTAATCCGGACACAGCTCTCCCTTACGCAGCTTTAAAAAGAATAACACTAATAGGGAACGACTTCACATAAGTTTACGATGGTGGTAATAGGAGCTCCATAAAATGTTATAAAGATGAACTATCCCCTCAGAGAGTACCACAGACAGGTCACTGACCACATTCGGTCAATAGGGCATCGTAACCCCTCTATTTTGTTCAATGTTTTTTTTTTTTTTAATGTGGAAAAATCGATTTTTGAAGTTCAAACTGAAATTTTTTTTTTACATAAGGTAGGTGACCCAAATAAGGCCCACCTTATAGTTTTTCCTTAATAACTTGCAAACGCCTAAAAGAAAATTACTGAATTGATATTAGCATAAGCCTTGGTTCAGTTATGTATATAAAAACACAACGTTTATTTGTTAAAACCCAATTTGAAATATATATTTTCAAGACATTTTTAAAAACCTTACCTTGGGCCTTATTACGAACACCTGTTCCGAATAAGGCCCATACATAAATTTGTTCAGTTACTTTGGTTATTCCGCGAAAATAAGAAGTATTTTGTCATAAAACAAATAAAACAACGTAGTGTATTATTAATGATATTATTTATTAATACAAATCAAAAAATTAACACAGCGTTCTTGACTAGAAAAAAAAATTAAAAAAAAAAAAAGATTATAAAAACACGTTTAATAAGCTTCAAGGCCATGCCCTTATCATCTGAAGACCATTCTGTACGCTTTCTGTTCCCTAATAAACTCGCCTTTGACATTTTATCTAAAAACAACCCAAATAAAATTTAATCTTTCATATTCCTAATAAGGCCTGTTAAAATGTTCGGTGGGCCGTTTTAGGAACATGAAAAACTTTTCTTTACAAACATTTTAACGAAAATCTACTCAAAGAATTAAAATAATACTTAAACCATACTAAACCTTAGTTTTATAAGTGGTATATTTAGTGTAAAAAACTAGACTTACCCGAATAATTATTCGCAATAAAATCAATTACAAAAAACACTTTCTTATAAAAAGCGCGTGTGTGCACATTCACTAACTTGTATCGTCTGTAAGAAAATACACGATTGCGTTGGAAGGAAAATTCTATCGAATTTAGTGTGGACATAGGTGGCCAGAAGCACATTTAAAACATAATTCCTGTTGCTTGTCGGTTATGCCAACTTTTGCACACTGGGCCTTATTAGGTTATGGGCCTTATTTGGACCACCTACCTTATAACAAACTAACAAAATTGTTCCCGTAAGGAAAATCTACCAAATCTATTAAATTCATGTAGAATTTTTGACAAATCAAATTTACAATCTCACTGCATATTGCGATCAATACAAAAAAAAAATCCCCGCACAAAATGTAAGGAAAATTAAACTTTACGAATTTTCTCGGCGCATGAACCTTCCTAAGGCGTAGACACTAGACAAACACAAAAAAGAAAAGAAATCGGACGATCCGTTCTCGATTTCTCGGGCGGTCTTACGGATGCAACTTTGTTTTAGATACTTACCTATATAGGTTCATATTTTTTATATAATTTTTGTGACAAAATTTGTATTTCCTTATGTAATGATTTTATTTCGTGAATTAAAAAATAGTAACGTGACTGAAAAACAATGCACAACGAAAATCCCCCATTAGGGGGGAATTTCACGTTACACACGAACCGATAATCGTATTAACTGTAACGAGTCTCGTGAGTATTTGTGACTCTGTATATTCGATGTGTAAGGTAAACAAGAAAACATAATCTATATATATAAAAATAACTTGATAAATGTGTGTGTGACTGCCACACACATCCGATTTTGATTTAGTTTTTTTTGTTGGTTAATAAACCATGCAGAGAAGGTTTATATATTGGTATGATAAATTTTTGAAAGAAGGCGCAACCGCCATTCCAATAAATTCATTTTTATACACTTTAAAAAAAAAGAAACTGGATAGAAATCGAGTAGTGACACTTCAAATACAAAAAAAAATGTTTTAAATTTTAAAAGCAATTGTTGTTGTCAATTATTTTAATTATTTTCCAACCAAATTGTTGTTGTCAACAATTTTGAAAGTTTTTTTTTTAAATACCTATAGGTACCTAAAAAGTTTGTTCTAATAAATTATGTTTACTATGTTACATTAAGTAACTTTTTGAAATGAAGTAGATACTTTGATTATACAAAGATGATAATTATGGCCGACGATATTTTGCATCGAATTCGTACTGTGATATCGGATAATGAACTGGAGATGTCAGTTGCATCGAATTCGTACTGTGACATCGGATAATGAAATGGAGATGTCAGATATTCCATCTGACATCTCCATCGAATAGTAGATTTGAAAGCCACTTAAAGTTTCCTTCTACTATCGGCATCACATTCCCTATTATTGTATTTATGTGATTATTCCATGTTAGGACTCTATTAAAGACAAGACCCAGATTTTTCGAAGACTCAACAAATTCAACTTTAGATTCGTTTAGCATTAAATGAGGGAAATAAGACAGATCTATTTTTTTTTTTAATTATCTAAACACTAACACTTCGTTGGGTTAAGTATTAGGCCGCTTTTGGATGACCGATTAGAAATTCGTCCCAGATCCTCATTTAAAACACTGACTTAACTTTCAATTAAGCTCAAGGAACTGCTTTGTTAAATTTGTATATCATCGGCATAGATATGATTAGATGAACTTAATATGATAGAAGCAATATCGTTAATATTTTTAGCTGAAATCTGAGTACAAATCATGGTTCGGGACGTAACTATTAGGTACTGATTTTTTTAAGTTTTATCGAAATCAAAAATGAGGTTTTCGAGATATGAGCAATTTTTAAAATTAGCGTTTTCAGTGCTTCCAAATTGAAAATTAAGGACTCAATAATTAGGCCAAAATATTGACGTTTCCAGGTTAACTAAAAAAACCTAAAAAAAAAAATCTTTTTTTTTTTTTTTCAAAAATCCATTTTATTGAAATTAGAAATGACCATATAACCTCATTAAATTCGACCGTTTTCGAGATACAACAGCTTGACTCAATGCGATTCGATCGAAGTCCATTCCTCGCTCCAATTCTGGGTTAAATGCATCTTGCATTGAACGATTTGGCTGTGGCATCCCCAATTTGCACAACAAATTGCCACTCATGAGCAGACACATATCCTCGATTAAAATCGCACATTCCATCTGACATCTCCAGTTCATTATTCGATATCACAGTACGAATTCGATGCAAAATATCATCGGCCTATCATCTTTGTATAATCAAAGTATCTATTTCATTTCAAAAAGTTACTTAATGTAACATAGTAAACTTAATTTATTAGAACAAACTTTTTAGGTACCTATCTATCTATATATATAAAAATAACTTGATAAATGTGTGTGTGACAGCCTACCGACTGCCATACACATCCGATTTTGATTTAGTTTTTTTTGTTGGTTAATAAACCATGCAGAGAAGATTTATATATTGGTAAGATAAATTTTTGAAAGAAGGCGCAACCGCCATTCCAATAAATTCATTTTTGTACACTTTAAAAAAAAAGAAACTGGATAGAAATCGAGTAGTGACACTTCAAATACAAAAAAAAATATTTTAAATTTTAAAAGCAATTGTTGTTGTCAATTATTTTAATTATTTTCCAACCAAATTGTTGTTGTCAACAATTTTGAAAGTTTTTTTTTTAAATACCTATAGGTACCTAAAAAGTTTGTTCTAATAAATTATGTTTACTATCACCATTTCAGTGAAAAAGCGGTAAGTTGCCCACAAGTATTTGATTTTATTTATTTATTTAATTTTACCTACCTTTTGAATAAAAAATTTGAATTGACCGAATTACATGAAGCAGAATGAAGCGAAAGCTCGGAGTTATTAATTTCATTACCTACATTAATGAATTTGGGCGGAACGAAGTTCGCCGGGTCAGCTAGTATATTAATATAATATATTCGTATGAATTTAACAAAAGATACGAGCTTGTTCTGCGAACAAGCAAGAACGAAGATTAATTAAGATAAGATAAGATAAGATAATTTTTTTTATTATTTCTTAAAAATTATTACATAATATTCGAATTATAATATTTAAATATGCTACTGCAACTTCAAAAAGAAATAATCGTGACAATAATTGTATTTCTTAAAAAAAAATGTTACTTGGCCATATAAAACGGGTGGGGTGACCCAATAAACAATAACTCAAACATATTTTAAATATAACTAGAAAGAACATTATTTAGAAGTTCTAGAATTCGTTTGTCGAAAAATTAAATCGTGTACGGTAAAATAGTTAGGCAGCTAGTTGATTTATTTGAGTAAAGCTATCCATATAGTAAATTAAAAGGATGAGTTCTTTATATCAGATTGAAAAGCTCAGTGAAGACAATTATTCAACATGGATAATCCGAATGAAGAGTGTCCTGGTGCATGCGGATTTGTGGTCGTATGTGAATGGGACAAATGTTCTCCCTACTGAGGATCCGAAAGTTGAACAAGTAGCAGCATGGAATACTGGCGATGGAAAGGCGCTCGCAACGATTTTACTCAGCTTGAAGTTATCGGAACTAATGCACGTGGAGCACTGTAAGAAGTATAAAGAAGCGTGGGATAAATTGTCCGAAATCCACCAGCCTAAGGGGCCGGCTCGTATGGTGAGTCTTTTTAAACAATTAATTCATGCCAAGATGTCAGATGGTCTGTCCATGTCAGCTCATCTTAACGATTTTTATGAAATAGTTGAGAAATTGCATGAAATTCAAGTAATTGTACCAGATGAACTGCTCATCATAATTTTATTATGTTGTCTGCCTGATACATATGAAAATTTTATTGTTGCCATTGAGAGCCGAGATAGATTACCGTCGCTTGTTAGTCTGAAAATGAAATTATTAGAGGAGGAGCAAAGGCGGCATGAAGACGGCAGTAGCAAGTCACCAGGTCTTTTCGGTAAAATCGAATCATAAAACGGGTCCTCACAACGGTACACATTTCGGAAGTAACGGTGTTAAGACCAAAGGCAAATGCTACACATGTGGAAAAAGTTGGCATTTCACTGCACACTGTCGTCAAAATAAAAAGCGTTCATCAAATTCAATAGCATCTTTTGGTCTGTTTTAAACGACTAATTCTAACGTGCTGAAATCTTACGAATGGTGTCTAGATAGTGGGGCCACGTCGCATATGTGCTGCAAAAGAGATTTTTTTATTAGTTTAAATCTGGATGATGATATTGATGATGATGATGAACCAGCGGAATAGGAACAGTTAACTTAAAGTTGTCGAGTGGTAATGTTATCTTAAAGAACGTACTCTATGTTCCTCAGCTACGGGCAATTTCGTGTCGGTTAGAATTACCCAACATAATTATGTCGTCGATTTTAATGAAAATATGGCTATCGTAAAAACTGCATATAATAAACCCGTAATAAAGGCTAACCGAAAAAAATAATTTATTTATTTTGGATCTGGAAAGGCAAGGACAGGAGGTTTTGAATTATAGTTCTTGTAGCGATGTTGATAGTTTTTACAAATGGCATCAGCGCTACGGACACCTGAATAGCCAATGTCTCCAATAGCTAAAGGAAAATAAAATGGTAATTGGTCTCAAGTTTAATTCAAACAATTCCAATGCCGATTGCTTAGTATGTGCTAAGGGAAAATAACTGTTAAGCCGTTTCCTAAACAATCTTTGCATCGAAGTAAGGAATTACTTGAGGTGATTCACACGAACGTCTGTGGCCCGATGCGAGTAACTTCTGCTGGGGGAGCAAGATTTTCTCTTGCGTTTATAGATGACAAATCAAGAAACATTTTTGTTTATTTCATCAAGAGCAAGGATGAAGTACTCGGAGTTTTTAAGCAACTTAAGGCCATGGTAGAACTCCAGACAAGATGTAATCTGAGAAATAGATCACCAACAAATAGTGCTGGAAAGCTAACACCATATGAGCTTTGGTCAGGTCGAAAAGCTACTACTACTATTTCCCATCTTAAACTATTTGGATCTAAGGCTGTTGTGTTAGATAAGAAATCAGGTCGCTCAAAGTTCTCTGCTAAAGGAAAAGAGTTGTACATGGTTGGTTACTCTGAGGAATCGAAGGCGTATCGTTTATTCGATCCTAGTACAAGAAAGGTGGAAAAAAGTAGAGACGTTATATTTTTTGAGGATTTTCAGAAAATGTCTGTTGGTAACGCGAGTGATTTTTTAACCACGGAAATACACCAGCGTTGCCACAATGTTTAGGTTAGGTTAGGTTGAAGTGGCTGTCGGCTATCCGACACACTTAGACCATTTATCAGGTCCTTTGTGATACCACATGAATCTATACTTATTCTTCCTACTCGTTGAACCAGTTGGAGCTTCTAATGAAGCGCAGGAGATTTCGAATATCTATCTTTGTGAGATCGTTCAGATCATTGAAGTAGAACGCTCCTAAGTGGAGTTTTCGTCTTTGTGAGAGCGCTGGACAAGTACAGAGAAGATGAAGAATAGTTTCTTCTTCCTCCTCGTCAAAGCAGCTTCTGCAAAAATCGTTGCATAATACGCCAAGCCTTTTTGCATGCCTGCCAATAAGGCAGTGTCCCGTGATGACACCTATTATAGCACTGATATGCTTCCTATCGAGGGAGATCATATGCTTAGAACGTTTTAGATCCAGCTTTGGCCAGATCTGTTTTGTCGCTAGACATGTTGAGCCGGTTGTCCACCTGAGATTTGTTCTTTCGATGGCATCCAGCTTAATTGTGAGCTTGCAAGTAGCGATTGGAATACCTATGGAATCCTTGATTGGAAGCAAAGGTATTGTAGTTCCGTGTTTGGCGAGTTCATCAGCCTTGCAGTTACCTGGGATGTCCCTATGCCCCGGCACCCAACAGAGGTGAATATTGAACTGCTCCGCCATCTCTATAAGAGATGAACGACAGTCTTGGGCTGTTATAGAGTTTGTGGAGACCGATTCCAGGCACTTGATGGCAGCTTGACTATCAGAGAAGATACGGATATCTTTAGCAGATATCACGTTTTCCCTTAGCCAAGATAAGACTTCTTTTATCGCCATTATTTCCGCCTGAAAAACGCTACAGTGATCAGGAAGACGGAAGGAGAGACTAAGATTTAGTCTATCTGAGAAGACACCACCACCAACACCGTCCACTGTTTTGGAACCATCCGTGTAAAAGTGGATCGATTCATCATTCAGGAATGCATCCTCCTCCCAGAATAATCTAGTAGGAATGTAGACCTGGAAGTTTTTATCAAACCGCAGTTCTGGTGTGGTGTAGTCGATGTTTTCGTGAAGGTTCTTAATGGTGTTCAAGATAGCAGCATGGCCAGTAGTTTTGCTGGTCCATTGTGAAATAGCTTTGAGGCGTACGGCTGTAGAGGCTGCCGTTTGCCTGCTGAAAACGTCAATGGGTGTCAGATGAAACAGGATATCAAGTGCAGCAGAGGGGGTAGTACGGAGAGCCCCGCCGATGCACAAGCAAGCCGTTCTTTGGACTTTGCCTAGTTTATCGCGGTTAATCGCTTTGTCTAAGGCAGTCCACCAGACAACCACACCGTACGTGAGTATTGGTTTTATGACCGAGATATATAGCCAGTGGGTGATACGAGGCTGTAAGCCCCATTTGTTCCCTATAGCCTTTTTGCAAGAGAAAAGTGCCACAGTAGCCTTCTTGACTCTTTCTTGGATGTTAGGTTTCCAGGTTAACTTCCTGTCAAAAATAAGGCCTAAATACTTAGCTTCATTTGAGAATGTTAATCTGGTGCCATTAATAGATGGAGGGTCGATGTGTGGAATCTTGTATTTCCTAGAGAAGAGGACAAGTTCAGTTTTGTGAGGGTTTACACCCAACCCACAACTGTTTGCCCATTTTATTAGCTTGTTAAGAGCGTGTTGTAGGAGTTCTTTTATTGTGTTAAGGTACTTTCCTGAGACGGCAATAGCAACGTCGTCCGCATAGGCAATCACATTGTAACCTCCCGCTTCCAGGCATATCAGCAGTTCATTCACCACCAGGTTCCAAAGAAGGGGAGATAGGACGCCAACTTGTGGAGTTCCTCTACTGACCGCTCTTCTGGCCGATGTCTCACCTAGATTTGAGTTGATAATTCGGCTATTAAGCATCAAATTGATCAGCTCTCCAAGTGAGGCATCCACGTTCAGAGCAGCCAGTGCACCAGCGATTGCAGATGAGTCAACGTTGTTGAAAGCGCCTTCTATGTCCAGGAATGCAACCATTGTGTACTCCTTATGGCGAAGGGAGTCTTCTATGGAGCGCGTTAGCGTGTGTAGGGCCGTTTCTACTGATTTGCCCTTAGAATAAGCATGCTGTGCAGTTGACAGAAGTTTTTTGTCAATGCTTTTGCGTAAATGGATTTCAATCAGTCGTTCTAAAGTTGCCACAATGTTACAAGTGTAGCAAAAGTGTTACACTTTTTAATTATTTTATAATTTTTTTACAATGTTACTTTCTTGTTCGCTTTGTTACATTTTTCCCATTAAAATAATTTTTTGTTTTTCTCATTAAAAATATTGAAAAGTTGAACTGGCAGCACTTTTTTCTTTCGAGCAAACTTCTACCAATTTCTGTCAATGAATTTGTTTGTTTACACAGAGCATGGTAGGGAATGAGAAAAGACAACAATATTTTTTTGTCTCGCCGTTGACAATGTTCTACATCTCGTAGTAAATTAAGTTTGTGAAATAGAAATTGAAATCGACTTCGATGGTCAATATTTTTTTTTTTTTTTTTTTAACAAAATGGACAGGTAGGTCAAAAAAGAGCTTTTTTTTTTAAATGTGATAAGGAATTCCTTACAAAGATTTTTTTGAGTTGAAAAACGATGATTTTATTATTAAGATTTTTTCCAGTTTGTTACATTTTTTATCCATTTGTGACACTTTTTGAACAAAATTGTTACACTTTTAAAAAAGCTTTCGGCAACACTGAATACAACATCAGAAGGAAATGGAAAGATGCTATGAATGCTGAAATGGATGCACTATTAAAAAACAACACTTGGGAATTGGTTGATCGTCCCGAAAACAGTCAGGTGATTGACTCTAAATGGGTTTTTAACATTAAGCGGAATGTAGATGGCTCAGTCGATAGATTCAAATGTAGGCTCGTTGCGAAAGGTTGCCTCAGAAGTATTTGGTAAATTACAACGAGGCTTTCACACCTGTTGTACGTTTTTCAACGATTCGGTTGATAATCGCCTTAGCTGTTGAACGGGAACTTCTTTTACATCACTTAGATGTGACGTCCGCATACCTAAATGGTGATTTGATAGACACAGTTTATATGTCACAACCGGAAGGGTTTATAAACGCTCACAATCCTAACAAGGTATATAAGCTCCTAAAATCATTTTATGGCCTCAAAAAAGCAGAACGGGAGTGGAACGAGAGATTGGACGGTGTTTTGCTAGCTATGATATTTTGATAGCATGTTCTAATGAAGAGTCAATACATAAAATCAAGCGACAAAATTTGTGACGAGTTCGACTGCGTGGACAAGGGAACTCTCAAGTACTTCTTGGGAATTCCAGTTGAGCGACTGGATTAAGAGGACCAATAAGTATTCATCAAAAACAGTATATACAAGATGTGCTGCAACGTTATCGGATGGAAACTTGTAAGCCTCAGTTCACGAAGCTGGATCCAGGTATCAAGTTACGGAAGTATGTAATGATTCCACGTGTAAGAGAGATATACCGAGTTCTTATCAATCGCTTATTGGAACTCTTCTTTATTCACTGAAAAAAAAGTCGGCATCGTATTGATGAATGGCGTTCATCAACATGATATTCATTGATATGACGTACTTTTCATAAATATGATGAACAAATTCATGAAAACTTTTTGACAATTAATGAACCGTTTTTCAATATGATGAAAGTGAATTTAGCGTATGTTCTTATGAACTACGTTCATTATTTCATCGAAACATTTCATCAATATGACGAAACCATTTAGGTATTTGGATGAATTTGGTAATTTGTTCATCCAGTTGATGATTTATTCGTCTTATTGATGAATGGAATCATCAAATTCAAGTACGATTGCAAAGTTTTGAATTTTTATAATATTGATAACGACGTTCATCGTTCTGATAATGGCGTTTATTATATTGATGACCGCGTTCGTCAAAAAACAGACATTCATTTTTATTAAGGAGAACATTGATGTAAGCCTTCATCATATATATGAACTAATTCGTTATATTGATGAAAAAAATTAAATTCACCGTCATATTCATCATATTGATGAATGGAATCATCATATTGATGAACTTCTTTCATCGGTTCCTTCAATGTGATGCACAGATTGTTAATATGATGTATGCTGTAAGTGTACACACACGATGTTGGTACAGTATTTATACTCACACACGCACGCAAGATGCATCTTTTAATGTATATATGCGTAGATAATTATATGCCATTGCTCATCAAGCGTAAAGTATGTACACAGGGTGGCATAGAAGTAAATTGTGAATGGTTTTACGATGAACGATGAATATTTAAAAGATTCGATATATGTGATTTAGAAATTTCATCACATAATTATATGTTTATCTTTTAATTAATGTTCCCCCAAAAGTATCCATTTGCATTTTAAACAATGTATTGACAATTGCTTGCCGATGAACAAACTTTTTTAATTTTGCTTTTACTGCGGGCGACTGGTTTTGCTAAATAAACTGCAGTAGGTATTTAAAATTTAAAACAATTAATGAAGTGTGAAAAATTCCATATTAGTGTAAAAATGGTGGCGATATAAAAAAGCTATAGTCTAACTTCGATTATTCACAATATATAAAATGTTATAAATTTTGCATAAATGGCTTTAATACATTAATATATTTTAAGTATTTATCAGTAGAATGAAACATATATAATAAGAAAGGTACTGTGCTTATCACTTAATTGAAAGTATTTTGGTAGCAGTTATGTATTCAAATATAAATAATTTTAGGTGAGAAACTATATCTTCGATGGAGCGCCTCATTTAGCCAAAAAAGAATGCAATTTACTTACTTACTTAGGTGGCGCTACAGTCCGGGGTGAACCTGGGCCTCAACCAATACGCCTCTCCAGTAAGCGCGATCTTTGGCTAACTGCCTCCAGTTGCACACTCCAAGTTGGTTGAGGTCCCCTTCCACTTGCGCGCGCCACCTAAGGCGAGGTCTTCCTCTACTGCGTTGTCCCTCCGGGTTAGAATCGAAGACTCTTCGGGCCGGAGCGTTGGTGTCCATTCGCTTTACATGTCCCAGCCAGCTTAGACGACTGATGCGTACTTTTCTGACTAACTCGATGTCGCTGTACAGCTCGTAGAGTTCGCTGTTAAATCTTCTCCTCCAAGTCCCGTCAACGCAAACGGGACCAAAAATCACTCGAAGAATTTTGCGTTCGAAGCGACCAAGAAGATCCTCATCCGTTTTTGCTAGGGTCCACGCTTCTGCGCCATAGAGCAGGACAGGGATGATGAGAGTCTTATATAGAATCTCCTTAGTGCTTCTTGACAAGGCCTTACTAATCAATTGCCGTCTTAGGCTAAAGAAACAGCGGTTGGCAAGTGTGATTCTTCGTTTGATTTCTGATGTGATGTCGTTATCAGAGTTTATAGCGGAGCCGAGGTAGACAAAGTCCCTAACTACCTCAAAGTTATAGCTGTCTATCGTGACGTTCTGCCCGATTCTTCGATGTCGTGTGTCCCTTCTTGTTGACAGCATATATTTTGTTTTACCCTCATTCACCACTAAACCCATTTTTGCCGCTTCTGTACTAATACTTGCAAACGCACCAGTGACAGCTCGCTGTGTTGTACCAACAATGTCAATGTCGTCAGCGTATGCAAGCAGTTGCACAGACTTATAGAAAATTGTGCCTCTGGTGTTGGCTTGTGAGTTTCGCACAATCTTCTCAAGAATGATGTTGAAGAAGTCACATGACAGCGCATCACCTTGTCAAAATTCTTTTTTGACATCAAAGGTCTCGGTTAGATTGTTTCCGACCTTTACGGAGCAGCGAGCGTTCTCCATCGTCATTCTGCACAATATGACAAGTTTGGCAGGGATGCCAAAACTAGACATGGCTCTGTATAGCTCGTCTCTATAAATGCTGTCATATGCGGCCTTAAAATCGATAAAAAGATGGTGAGTATCGATCTGGTATTCTTGGGTTTTTTCCAGGATCTGCCGTAGTGTGAATATTTGATCGACCTTTACGGAGCAGCGAGCGTTCTCCATCGTCATTCTGCACAATCTGACAAGTTTGGCAGGGATGCCAAAACTAGACATGGCTCTGTATAGCTCGTCTCTATAAATGCTGTCATATGCGGCCTTAAAATCGATAAAAAGATGGTGAGTATCGATCTGGTATTCTTGGGTTTTTTCCAGGATCTGCCGTAGTGTGAATATTTGATCGGTCGTGGACTTACCGGGCCTAAAACCGCACTGATAAGGACCTATCAGATCGTTGACGAATGGTTTCAGGCGTTCACACAATACAGCAGACATGATCTTATACGCAGTGTTCAGGAGACTGATGCCTCTGTAGTTGGCGCAGTTTAGAGGGTCTCCTTTCTTGTGGATCGGGCAAACAATGCTGAGGTTCCATTCATCAGGCATACTTTCCTCTAACCAAATCTTGGAGATGAGTTGGTGTATGCACTCTACCAAGTCATCTCCGGCTGCCTTGAAGAGCTCGGCAGGTAAGCCGTCTGGACCAGCAGCCTTGTTGGATTTAAGCTTAGATATTGCTATCCTCACTTCATTTTGGTCAGGTGGACGGAAATCTTGGCTGTCATCGTCCAGGTTGAATGGTTCGTTCTGCCTAACAGCGGAATTTGTGTCGTCTTCGCCGTTTAACAGTCTGCAGAAATGGTTTTTCCATGTCCTCAGCACCGACTGTGACTCTACTTCATGGTTTCCTTGTTCGTCTCTACAGGTCTCCGTTCGGGTCTTGTTGGCATGACACGTTATTTTTACCTTTTGGTAAAACTTCCGAACATTGTTCCTGGAGTAACACCTCTCGCGCGCTTCTCATGCTCTCTCTTTTTTCTCCGGAGAAGCCGATGTAGAGGTGACGAGCTGCTCTCGTCCTTCTATGCAGCGACGCTTCGTATGCACTTTGTTTTGCTACATGTGCTTGCCGGCACTCTTCGTCAAACCAGGGGTTTCGAGGGGGTGGGCTGGTGAAACCGAGTACATCAGTTGCGGCGGTTTTGATGGCTTTTTGGCATCGGCGCCACTGGTCTTCGGCACTTGATGCTGGCAGTATAGGACTTCTCAAGAGGTTGAGGGATACGCGATCGGCAAAGGTTCTGGCGGTTTGTTGCGTTTTTAGCGGTCAAACGTTAAATCTCCTCACAGTATTTTCTCGCTGTTGTGGCGTCTGGGATATCCGCATCCGTACCTTGGCTACAACAAGGTAGTGGTCCGAGTCTATGTTGGCCGCTCGGAAAGTTCGGACATCTAGAATACTGGAGGAGTGCCTTGCGTCGATCGCAACGTGATCAATTTGGTTGACGGTTTGATGATCAGGTGACCGCCATGTTCCTTTGTGTATATTTAGGTGAGGAAACCGCGAGCTAGCTATGGTAACATTACGTCCCGCAGCAAAATCAATCAGCCTAAGTCCGTTTCCAGACGTGGTGTCGTGTAGGCTATGTTTTCCGATTGTGCTACCAAAGATGTTCTCCTTTCCTATTTTGGCGTTAAAATCACCCAAGACGATTTTAACGTCATGCTTAGGACATTGCTCATATGTTTTGTCGAGGAGCTCGTAGAAACATTCTTTGGTAGCATCGTCTTTATCTTCTGTGGGGGCGTGAGCGCATATCAGGCTGATGTTGGCGAATTTAGCCTTGATGCGGATAGTTGTAAGGCGTTCACTAACGTGTCGAAAGCTCAAGACTTCTTGCCTAAGTCTGCCGCTTACAACAAATCCGCATCCAAATAGACGCTGCTTTTGTTCTCTGTAGCAGTCACCGTAGTAAATGTCACAGTTTTTCATCCTCCTTTTGCCCGGCCCATCCCACCGCAGTCATTTGGTTTGCAATTTACCTTCCCTTAATTAAAGGTATGCAATTAATGTATAACTTTAATTCAGTTGCATAGATATATCTGGGAGGTGTTGACCAACCGATTTCTTTTCAATGATTTTACTATGTAAAAGAACGTTTTTCGACATAAATTGTTTGCTCTAAATGTTCATAGCGACGTTTTGAAATCTAAATCATGAGTAAGACTATATAATTTTCAAAGGGACATATTTTTTCCGAAACAGCAAGTAACATAACATAAAAGTTCTTGTAGTTCGTTGTAACTTTGATCGATATTTTAATAATAGTGTATTTTTATATCATTTATTATTAGGAAATAATGGTTCAGGGTTTAAGTATGTATAAGGTTTATGTTTATGAAATTAAATGGTGTGTGTTTTTTTTTTTTTTTTAGTTGATTGTATTAAAGGTAAATTGAGGTTTACGATATATGACGTATAAAAAAAAAACTACTCGCTAGATCTCGTTCAAAAAATTTTCGTTTGGAGTTTACATGGTAATGTACCTACATAATATATCTTTTTAGTTTTATCGTTCTCTTTTTTTAGAAGTTAGGGGGAGGGACATTTTGTTGAATGTTTCTTATCGAAACGGATGATTCTCGATATAATCTTTGAAGACTTATTGTAGCTTTGAAAATTGGCCGTCCCTTGCTGACATTCCCCAGCCTCCCCAGACATTTCTAGAGCCTCTCCAAGGGACCAAAAACTACAGTCAGCAAAAGTAGCCCAATATAGGCTTCGATAGATATCGCATCAACTCTAATCCAGGTTTCTCTAAATACGCTTTCGTTGATATTTATAAAAAGGCACCATATAAAAATAAAACACTCCTTACCTTCAATGTTTGCCATCTTTACAATAATATCAATGACAGCAGGTGGTAAAAACAAATGAAGAGCCGATTTTACATCAGTAACTCAGGAGAAAGCATACCTACTGAGTCGGTCTTGGGGAAGTGTTCATAACATTTTCTGTTCTATGACGACCGTTAAAAAAATCTTGTACTGACCACCTACACCATTTGTAATTTCCATCCTTTGAAAGAAATTGTGTTGGAGTGGGAAGTGCTTCGTTATCCGAACTGCTGTGATCCTCATTTGTCAAGGATAAGCTATTATGCGAAATATGTTCCTCCTCTACCTCGCTTGTAGTATCATTTGCAATACTACCACTGTCATCACTATCAAGCATCTGCTCTATTTTTTCTCGACTCATTGGTTCTACGGAAAATAAAAACTAGAACAATCCTAGGCATCATTGCACAAATAAAAAAATCACTTCTTCTTGAGTATATAGTTAGATGGATGAGAAATAACTAATAACAATTACATTTTTTTGTAGTATTTTTATGTTATTTTACTTGTAACAAAGATCTACACGCGAAGAATATTTGTTTACTGTGACACGGTCAGTTCTGTTTTCTGTTCAATTCTTACCGTTGCGAATTCAGACAAAAATTGTGCGAGCGAGTGAGTAGGTAAGTAAAAGTGCCTAAGTAGAATAATATACCTACATAGATAATATTGTATGTCAAAGAAAACAGGGTATTGCTGTCTACGTTTGTTGAAAAAAGCATATTGGGCAATTTTGACCCAAGAATACAACCTATGTTATCTCAAAAAAAATGTATCATAAAATCTCACAAGTGAACATAATTATATCATAAAAGTTTATTATAGTTGTATTTATTTTCTAAAAAAAATAAAAGTCAAGAAATTTTGAATAAAAATATCTACAAATACGGGAAATAAATCCTATGAAAGGTGTGTTTGGGCAAGTTTGACCCATGAATACAGGATAAGGGTTAAAAAAAAAAAATTATATTAGAAACCTAAATATCATTTTTGAAGACCTATCCATAGATACCCCACACGTATGGGTTTGATGAAAACATTTTTTTTTTTGAGTTTTAGTTCTATGTATGGGGACCCCCAATATTTACTGTTTTTTTTTTTTAGTTTTGTGTAAAATCTTAATGCGGTTCACAGAATACATCTACTTACCAAGTTTCAACGGTATAGCTCTTATAGTTTCGGAGAAAAGTGGCTGTGACATACGGACGGACCGACAGACAGACAGACAGACATGACGAATCTAATAGGGTTCCGATTTTTGCCATTTGGTTACGGAACTCTAAAAATAAAACGTAAATATCGAAAAGTGTTGTACGTGTTTTAGTATACATACTTCTAAGAGTGAGGTTAAGCTACGTTTCCACCGAACACAAATCCCAAGATTAAGTACAAGAGGTTTAGAATTAATCCTGAAGTGTTTCCACCAAATAAAAAAAAGACGTATTCTCTCTGGCTCTGTCCATTTGAGAGAAGATGACATTTCACGAGAGAGACATTTTTCCATTTTTGATGTCTTTTCTTTAATTTTTTCACTTTTGACATAGGTAGACAGGGACCCATCCACCTCTCCCCCGGTGAGATACCACCACATCATGCTATAGGCTCCGTGAAGTAGTCTTGACTACGTTTCGGAGTTTGGCAGAAGGGCCGGTGCAACACGGATGGGACACAAAAGCCATGATGCAACTTCCTGAGATATAAAGAATGGAACCTACGGATCTCGACATAATATGGCTAAAAGTCGTTCTACAAAGTTGTACCAAATTCGTTTGCTGCCTGTACCGCTCACCAAACGATAACGAACCATCTAAATTATTTCGTCATTTATCCGATAAGGTAGATTGGATACAAATTCATCATCCAACCGCTGAAGTTATTATACTTGGTGACTTCAATGCCCATAACATGGATTGGCTACGATATTCTAACCGAACGGACGAGGCAGGGAAACAAGCTGAAGACTTCGCCATTTGCTGCAATTTCACTCAGCTCGTTGATGAGCCCACGCGAATTCCAGACAATCCAACAAATTACGGAAACACTCTCGATCTGTTTCTCACAACAGAGCCAGATAATTATGAAATAAAAGTGTCTGCTCCCTTAGGGAATTCATATCATGCTCTAATATCTGCTATCCTCTCTATACCGATACCAATAGAAGCGAAAAAGGATTGTTATCGTTCGATTTGGAATTATAGTAAATCTAACTGGGACGAGCTGCGTAATTTCTTCGCTTCGTTGCCATGGGCTGATATGTGCTTTAGAGATACTGATGTCAATATGTGCGCAGAAGCCGTAACCGAAATTATTTTACTCGGTATGGAACTTTATATTCCACATTGCATCAAAAAATTAGCTTCAAATAAACCGTGGTTTAACAAAGAATGCAAGCGAGCTACCGCAGCGAAAAACAAGGCTTTCCGTGAATGGCGGTCAAACCCTTCAGAACTAAAAAGATCTGAATTTACAATTCTTCGAAATAGATGCAACCTAATTATTGAATCGGCGAAGACAACTTACAGCGAAAGAGTCACTAACAAAGTGATTGGATGTCCTAGCGGCTCACGCGCATTCTGGTCCATGGCAAAGGCAATCAGTAATAACTTTAGTTGCTCTTCTTTTCCAACTCTAGTAAAAGAAGACGGCACGCTAGCAACAACACCTATAAAGAAAAGGCAGATCTTTTCGATAGCATGTTTTCAAAGAATTCCACCCTAGATTCTGCACAGCTAGAGCCACCAAATATCCCGAGGATACAATCATCGATGGCAGAAGTGAAATTTCGGCCTCGAATAATTCAACGCATCCTTAAAGAACTAGATTGCAATAAGGCAACGGGACCCGATGGAATCCCGGCTATATCACTCAAGAACTGTGCACCAGAACTTGCACCTATACTCTGTAAGCTGTTTAGCATGTCGTACTCCCAGAAGACGTTTCCTTCTTGCTGGAAGACCGCTCGCGTTCAACCTATTCCAAAGAAAGGGAAGAAATATCTGCCACAAAACTATCGTCCAATAGCGTTACTTTCAATGCTCTCTAAAGTAATGGAAAAGGCAATAAATGTCGAAATAATCAAATATCTAGAAGGCCATCGATTAATAAGCGACAGGCAATACGGATTTCGGAGCCGTCGTTCCACTGGTGACCTGTTAAGCTACGTAACGCACTTATGGACACAATCAATTGAACAACACGGCGAATCCAGAGCCGTAGCCTTGGACATATCAAAAGCATTTGACCGAGTCTGGCATAGAGCCCTATTAGGCAAGTTAGCGTCTTACGGATTACCACAACAACTCTGCGGATGGATGCAAAATTTTCTTCTGGGAAGATCGATCCAAGTTGTTGTAGATGGTGTATCATCCAATTCGTTTGCTATAAATGCAGGAGTTCCCCAAGGATCTATTCTTTCTCCAACTCTTTTTCTTCTCCACATCAACGATTTGCTTGGATCGATAAATAATAATATCTACAGCTTTGCAGATGACAGCACTCTCATATCCTCCATCTCGAACAATGGGCCTGTGAATACGGCTACATCGCACAGATGTGAACAAATTAATTCTCTAAATGATGATCTGGACAAAATCTTGAAGTGGGGAAAGGACAATTTGGTTGTATTTAATGCAAACAAGACACAGCTCACAACATTTTCCAGAAAAAATGCATCAACAGTTCCTCAGATCCAAATGGATGACCATCCAATCCATCACAAGGACTCAATGCACCTTCTAGGAGTCACAGTCAATTCAGGAATCACATGGCAGAACAACATATCCTATATCGCAAGATCGGCGTCCGCTAAGTTGAGCTACCTATTTAGAGCAAAGAGTTACTTTAGCCCCAAGCAACTTCTCCTTCTCTACAAAGCACAGGTTAGACCAGGCTTGGAATATTGTTCCCATATATGGAGCTCGGCCCCAAAACATTCACTTAACCTGCTTGATAGCATACAGAGACGAGCAGTTCGACTCATTGGAGACCCTTCACTCACACCGAATCTACAACCGTTGGTTCACAGAAGACAAGTCGCTGACCTATGCTTGTTCTATAGGTACTTCCATGGTAGATTTTCTGAGGAACTCAAAGACATTATCCCTCGAAATGCTACTTTTGGGCGCCCCACAACCACAAGACAGGCTGCTAATGCTCATGACCATACAGTACACTTGACAACCGCGAGGACATCAACTTTCCAAAACTCCTTCTATTACAGGACAAGCAAACTTTGGAACTCGCTTCCTGGGGATATAAATTAAAACTTTATGCGTTTATTTACATTAAAAAAAATTTATTTTATTACCGATTGCCTTCGCGGCTGACTTAAAACTGAAGCTAACAATCAAAAAATAACTTAGAACTAAACATTTGCCAATGCAGCCAGACGCAGTGTCAGCAGCCGACATCCGTTGGTGTCTCAGGTGCAAATTCCGATGTCTCATGTGTCCGGTGTGAATATTTTTACATTGTTTTGTTATTTTGTCTATTTTGGATCTCATACGGGGAAAATAAAAATTCTGAATAATCTGAATCTTGTTCTCGCGGGAATTTCGATGTGCTCGGTTGTGTTCTTTTATGATCTCTTCATCTTGTCGATTCTGATCTGTTAGGTCAGTGACCATCTTCCTAGCAAACCGAACTTTATATTGCCTAAAATGTGTTGGATATATTTCCTGCACCATGCCTAAGACTCTCTCCTCGGTTTTGAGACCATTGGTGACTGAAGGATTTAAATATTGTTTAAAGATGTTTATTAGTTTCTCTGGGGAGTATTCTGGTTCTACAAAAGTATGTCTGTGATATGTGGGAAAGATAATCTGAAATTCATGTGAGGGAATGTCTCCAATGAGAAGAATAATCTGGTTCTTGAATACGTTTATGGGTGCATCTACAATTTGTATTAGGTCTTGGCCAGAACTTTCGTCACTATGTTGGGTGACTGTGAGGGAATTTACGTGGCTATTTTTTGGTGGCCTTGACAGGGCGTCAGCAACAACATTGGATCTCCAGGCTTATAAGTTAGCTCGTAGTTATACTCCTCGAGTATAGCCTTCCAACGCTTCATCTTATTGTTAGTATTTTTGTTGCTTAAAGCATACGTCAAGGGTTGATGGTCGGTAAATATCTTAAGTTTGGTAGGACCGTACAGGTAATTCTTCAGCGAATTAAGAGCCCACACTATGGCCAACATCTCTTTCTCATTGGCGGCGTAGTGTTCTTCGGCTTTGGTGAGAGTTCGAGAGATAAAGGTTATCGGCTTATTGTCTTGGGCAAGTACGGCTCCGAGTGCGTCAGTGGTAAGGTAAGGTAAGGTGAAAATCTTTACTAAAGTCAGGAAAGGTAAGTATTACGTCGTCAGAGACAAGAGAATTTTTGATTTTGCCAAATGCTTCCATTGCTGCATCTGTCAAATGAATAGCTTTTTTGCTTGAAGCCGTTTTGGACACACGTCCATCCTCCCCTCTTAAAAGGGCTGTAAGGGGTTTTGCCAGCTTCGCGTAGTCTTTTATGAATCTGCGGTAAAAACCCGACAGACCCAGGAATGATCGTAGATCTTTCAAAGTTCGTGGATATGGAAAATTGGTGATGGCTTCAACCTTAGCCGGATTGGCCTTTATGCCATCTGAAGATACAATAAATCCTAGGAACTCAACTTCTGGCTTTAGAAACACGCATTTATCCAACTGCACTCTAAGATTGGCATATTGCAGAGTTTCGAAAATAGTTTTCAAATTTTGAAAGTGTCGTTCGACATCCTCACTGAACACAATTATGTCGTCGATATAGACATAACAAATCTTACCGATGTGTTCTCGTAAGATGTCGTCAAGGGCTCTTTGAAAAATGGATGGTGCATTCTTCAACCCGAAAGGAAGTCTTAGGAATTCATACTTCCCGTTATTGACGGAGAATGAGGTTTTCTCAACGTCGTCCTCGTGTAGAGGTATTTGGTGAAACCCACTTTTTAAGTCGATCACCGAAAAATATCTATTCTTTCCCAATTGCGCCAATACTTCATTGGTTTCAGGGATCGGGTAACGATCTGGTATTGTTATCGAATTGAGCTTCCTGTAGTCGATTACCATACGGTACTTCTTGTCACCGGAAGCATCCGTTTTCTTTGGTACAATCCATACCGGGGAATTGTACGGTGACCGTGAAGGTCGAATAATTCCATCTTTTAGTAATGCACCGATTTGTTTATCTATTTCCTCTTTAAGCGCCATAGGATATGGATAATGCTTAGAGTATACGGGATCTTCGTTTGTGGTGCGAATTCTGCCTTTAACTTGGGTGGTGAAAGTAAGTTTCTCATTTGGTTCGCCGAAAAGCTTGGCGTAATTTATAGTCAAGATATTAAGTTGGTCTCGTTGTTCTTGTGTCATGTGCTGGGTTCTGACATTTATGTTATGGATTGATTCAGATACTTGTTGTTTCAATCTAATTTTTATGCTATTGTTTATGATCATGAAATTTTGTCTAGCGTAGATGACGGCTGACAGTTCTTTAAGGCTGTCATTGCCAAGTATTGCATGAAATGATCGGAGTGAGGGTAAAAGGAAAAATTTAATATTAGTGTTTGGCCCAAAAAGATTTACTATAGTGTGATGGGTAATTTCTATATTACCACAGACTGAGTTTGCATGGAATTTTTTCTGATTTGGAATAGGATTTCGTACTAGATATGGTTGGATGTAGTTCTTGTTTGAACCAGTGTCTATTAAAAATTTAAGAATTTTGTTGTCTTTTGTTCTACACTCAAAATAGGGTAGAGACGAGTTCGTTAGCCTAAAAAATGTACGTCAACGAAGTCGGCAATTGCTTCTGTCGGTTCTACGTTGTCTTGTCGGTCTACATAGTCATTAAAATTTTGAATGTCTTCAGTCTGATTATTCATGGTTGAAATCATTTCATTATAGTTGTTTACTTCCTGATGTTCTACGGACGTATAATTATTCTGCGGGTCCACTGCAGAAGTTTCCAAATGAAAATTCCTTTGGAGTTTACTGGGATTGGGATATTGTTGTGAAGGTGCCATAGGTCGCTTAGGAGCCGGTGGCCAATTTCTCATCAATGGTCGGTTCATGTAATTGACGTTGTTTGTACGGATGGTGCTTACATCCATAGGTTCGGGCCTTCGTACTGCCTGGTTTGGCAAAAAATGATTGGGTGGTTGAGAATTCCTTTGAAATTGATGTGGATTCGGTTGGTAGTTTGGTTGTCTTTGGTTGGGTGGAAATTGGTTACGATACGGGCGCGGTGGAGGAGGCACATGAGGTATATGTGCCAGTTGCGGATAAAACTGGTGCCGGTCTTTGTTTTCCCGTGGAGGAACTGGTGGAGGTGGTGGCCTCCTAACTTGACCGATGCTATGATGAGCGTAGTTAGCTCTGAATTGTTGGTTCTCAAGTTTTAAACAAAGGTAAAGAGCTGCTGGGAGGTCGGCTGGTTATCTGATTCCCAAGAGTCTGGGTAGATCACCCCTGAGACCTCTTATGAATGTGTCTAGCGCCTTATCCCTGTATGATGCTGTTAAATGATGCAATGCATCAGGCGGTAAGTCCATACTAGAAATCTTGTTAAGTATTAATGAAAGGTGGTTGTACACCGACTGGTAATAGTTCTCTACACTATTGTTTCCCTGGACAAGGGTTGTCATCTGGTACTCTAAAGTGCCCACATCACGCCTATCTGCATAATGAAGTGTTAAACACTTCGATATGATGGTTGGGTGCTGTATGAATAGGGTAGGCACTGATTGGCGTCAACTTGGCGATGCCCAGTCGCTGTAACTGTTCATACACATCAATTGTGCTTATTTTACCTCCGCGTGGTAGCCACCGGGTACTGGTCTTGTCCTTCCGGGCATGACTTGCTAAACTTATAAGCGCGAGTGTTGAACACGAAGAAAATAGCAACACTATAATGCTCTGTCGGAATGACTGCCTGATCGAGTCTCAGAGGTCTTACATGAGCCCCTCAGAAAGAGGACGTACGGCGGATGAATTCACATGGTTGAATCAACGGTGGCGTCAATAGTCAACATGGCAGATACCTCAATGAGCTACTTTGACGTATTTGGAGCTGAGGTCATTGAGGATTTTTCAGCACTAGTCAGGGTTTTGAAATAGAGATGGTGGCGGAAGAGCCCTTAATGGGTCAACGGCAGCTCTCACATCCCCGCAGCGGGTTACTGACTCCGGAATATTCCGGCTCCTTTTGCCCAAGGGGTTACAGAAAGGGCCTGGTCCTCCAGGTTGGGGGTTGTGCGTGGGGTTAACGACCCTACCACGGAAAAAAAAGAATTGTTGCGAAGCAACCAAAAGCCTCGGATAAGGACGGATTCACTGTTGACGACCCTGCAAAACGAAAAAAGGACAATGACGTTCGGATCTGCACGTGGAATGTTCGAACTCTGAACAGACCGCGTGCAGCCGAACAACTAGCGGAGGCCCTAGACTGCTACAAAGCAGGTATCACCGCCATCCAGGAAGTGCGGTGGGATGGGCCGGGCAAAAGGAGGATGAAAAACTGTGACATTTACTACGGTGACTGCTACAGAGAACAAAAGCAGCGTCTATTTGGATGCGGATTTGTTGTAAGCGGCAGACTTAGGCAAGAAGTCTTGAGCTTTCGACACGTTAGTGAACGCCTTACAACTATCCGCATCAAGGCTAAATTCGCCAACATCAGCCTGATATGCGCTCACGCCCCCACAGAAGATAAAGACGATGCTACCAAAGAGTGTTTCTACGAGCTCCTCGACAAAACATATGAGCAATGTCCTAAGCATGACGTTAAAATCGTCTTGGGTGATTTTAACGCCAAAATAGGAAAGGAGGACATCTTTGGTAGCACAATCGGAAAACACAGCCTACACGACACCACGTCTGGAAACGGACTTAGGCTGATTGATTTTGCTGCGGGACGTAATGTTACCATAGCTAGCTCACGGTTTCCTCCCCTCAATATACACAAAGGAACATGGCGGTCACCTGATCATCAAACCGTCAACCAAATTGATCACGTTGCGATCGACGCAAGGCACTCCTCCAGTATTCTAGATGTCCGAACTTTCCGAGCGGCCAACATAGACTCGGACCACTACCTTGTTGTAGCCAAGGTACGGATGCGGATATCCAAGACGCCACAACAACGAGAAAATACTGTGACGAGATTTAACGTTGGACGACTACAAACGCAACAAACCGCCAGAACCTTTGCCGATCGCGTATCCCTCAACCTCTCGAGAAGTCCTATGCTGCCAGCATCAAGTGCCGAAGACCAGTGGCGCCGATGCCAAGAAGCCATCAAAAACGCCGCAACTGATGTGCTCGGTTTCACCAGTCCACCCCCCCGAAACCCCTGGTTTGACGAAGAGTGCCGGCAAGCACATGCAACAAAACAAAGTGCCTACGAAGCGTCGCTGCATAGAAGGACGAGAGCAGCTCGTCAGCTCTACGAGCAAAAAAGGAGGGAAGAACATCGGCTTCTCCGGAGACAAAAGAGAGAGAGCATGAGAAGCGCGCGATCGAGGATATAGAGAGGTGTTACTCCAGGAACAATGTTCGGAAGTTTTACCAAAAGGTAAAAAGAACGTGTCATGGCAACAAGACCCGAACGGAGACCTGTAGAGACGAGCAAGGAAACCTTGTAGTAGAGTCACAGTCGGTGCTGAGGACATGGAAAAACCATTTCTGCAGACTGCTAAACGGCGAAGACGACACAAATTCCGCTGTTAGGCAGAACGATCTATTCAACCTGGACGATGACAGCCAAGATTTCCGTCCACCTGACCAAAATGAAGTGAGGATAGCAATATCTAAGCTTAAATCCAACAAGGCTGCTGGTCCAGACGGCTTACCTGCCGAGCTCTTCAAGGCAGCCGGAGATGACTTGGTAGAGTGCATACACCAACTCATCTCCAAGATTTGGTTAGAGGAAAGTATGCCTGATGAATGGAACCTCAGCATTGTTTGCCCGATCCACAAGAAAGGAGACCCTCTAAACTGCGCCAACTATAGAGGCATCAGTCTCCTGAACACTGCGTATAAGATCATGTCTGCTGTATTGTGTGAACGCCTGAAACCATTCGTCAACGATCTGATAGGTCCCTATCAGTGCGGTTTTAGGCCCGGTAAGTCCACGACCGATCAAATATTCACACTACGGCAGATCCTGGAAAAAAACCCAAGAATACCAGATCGATACTCACCATCTTTTTGTCGATTTTAAGGCCGCATATGACAGCGTTTATAGAGACGAGCTATACAGAGCCATGTCTAGTTTTGACATCCCTGCCAAGCTTGTCAGATTGTGCAGAATGACGATGGAGAACGCTCGCTGCTCCGTAAAGGTCGGAAACAATCTCACCGAGACCTTTGATGTCAAAAAAGGATTTAGACAAGGTGATTCGCTGTCATGTGACTTATTCAACATCATTCTTGAGAAGATTGTGCGAAACTCACAAGCCAACACCAGAGGCACAATTTTCTATAAGTCTGTGCAACTGCTTGCATACGCTGACGACATTGACATTGTTGGCACAACACAGCGAGCTGTCACTGGTGCGTTTGCAAGTATTAGTGCAGAAGCGGCAAAAATGGGTTTAATGGTGAATGAGGGTAAAACAAAATATATGCTGTCAACAAGAAGGGACAACGACATCGACGAATCGGGCAGAACGTCACGATAGACAGCTATAACTTTGAGGTAGTTAGGGACTTTGTCTACCTCGGCTCCGCTATAAACTCTGATAACGACATCACATCAGAAATCAAACGAAGAATCACACTTGCCAACCGCTGTTTCTTTGGCCTAAGACGGCAACTGATAAGTAAGGCCTTGTCGAGAAATACTAAGGAAACTCTGTATAAGACCCTCATCATCCCAGTCCTGCTTTATGGTGCAGAAGCATGGGCGCTATCAAAGGCGGATGAAGATCTCCTTGGTCGTTTCGAACGCAAAATTCTTCGAGTGATTTTTGGTCCCGTTTGCGTTGACGGGTTTTGGAGGAGAAGATTTAACAGCGAACTCTACGAGCTGTACAGCGACATCGACCTAGTCAGAAAAGTACGCATCAGTCGTCTAAGATGGCTGGGACATGTAGAGCGAATGGACACCAACGCTCCGGCCCGAAGAGTCTTCGATTCTAACCCGGAGGGACAACGCAGTAGAGGAAGACCTCGCCTTAGGTGGCGCGCGCAAGTGGAAGGGGACCTCAACCAACTTGGAGTGCGCAACTGGAGGCAGTTAGCCAAAGATCGCGCTAACTGGAGAGGCGTATTGGTTGAGGCCCAGGTCCACCCCGGACTGTAGCGCCACCTAAGTAAGTAAGTAAGTAAACACTTCGATATACACTCCCAGTTCAATGGTGTGTTGTACGATTCTAAAATTGCGTCCGCATTTCCAACAATTTTGTTACGTATAATGTTTAGAATACCAAAGTATTTTGGTGTTCCTTTGAATTGATTGTAAATATTAAGTATCCTGTCGACGCTTTTGCGCCAGGAACTAAATTCGCCAGGAGCTCCGGAGAACTCCCTTAAACATTTTGCGACATCTGGTATTTTATCCAGATCACCAAGGTTTGTACGAAGATGATCATGAATGGTTTCATCGGTTCCTCTATGAAACTGATTGCTAGGATAAACTATTGATTGAACTAGGTTCCTACATTCGTTAGCACAGACGCGACTAACAATACCTGCAATAAGCGTTTCTAATTCTGGGGTTGCGTTAATAGTCACATTTTGATTTGGATTTGGAGCCGGGTGCGGATTCGAAGGTCCTGGATTATCCATATTTAATAATGAGGGTCGTAACAATGAGTTTGGATTGCTCATATCTGGATTGCTCATGGCTGGACGTTTAGACATAAGAACGCGAATAAGATTTGTTAAGGAATTAAGAAAAGGATCAGAAAATTTGTTATGGTCTACACTATTATGATTTGGCACTACTTTCTGCTTAAGGCTAACACTTCTTTTTTCCTTAATAAAATAGTCAAGATAATATTATAATTTTTCAAAGTTCAATTCAAATACTTCTTAAAACTACTTAAGGCTATCACTTTTCTTAATGAAATCGTTACGTTAATGTCATAATAAAAAAATGATTCAAATAATTCTTAAAGCTTCTTGAGGCTATCACTTTTTTCTAAAGAAATCGTTACGTTAATGTAATAATACAAAAAATATTCAAATAATTCTTAAAGCTAGATTACAGTAAAAATATCCAACGCTGGTGAAGGGGCTGCATTTCCCGTTGACTTTATGTTACTAGGGGGCCAATCTTTTCACACTCCCTCGTTGGTAGCAAGATCTACAGATGCTGCTTTGGTCCGGAACCCAGGTCATCACACTTTTATTACACACAACCCGCGTGAGCTTTGATAAAGGTCCATTAACGGGCGGTTACGGAATTGAAAAGTCAATCAGGTCGCGGCGAGCTCTTTTATTTTGAGGTCGACTTATACGTTATTTTTCACAATCACTTTTCACGATTTTACTATTAATTTCCGTCGCGGTGATTTTACCTGGGTCCCTGCTCGGGCGCCAATTAAAACTTTATGCGTTTATTTACATTAAAAAAAATTTATTTTATTACCGATTGCCTTCGCGGCTGACTTAAAACTGAAACTAGAACTAAACATTTGCCAATGCAGCCAGACGCAGTATCAGCAGCCGACATCCGTTGGTGTCTCAGGTGCAAATTCCGATGTCTCATGTGTCCGGTGTGAATATGGTTCGTGGGAGCGTGATCACACTTGGGACTGATGTTGTTGCTCGTGGGAACTGTATCATGAGTTGGTTGCATGATTAAATGTTTCTGGCGTTAACTTATATTTCCAGAAGACTACAATTTGCAGCAATTTAAGTACAGAGCAAACATACATCTGCAGGCATCTCGGGGCGCTGTTGAAGCGGTATAGGTTCGCCTTTCCCGGGAGAAGTACATACAAAAAAAAAAAATATAGATGGCAATAAAAGTGCTCTAGTAATAGAGGAATGGAAGAGTAGAAAAACGATTTCGAAATGGTACACAGGGTGTGACGTAGAAAAAAAGCAAAAACAATTTTGCGATTGTTTATATTGAACAATATAATAAACTAGCTGACCCGGCGAACTTCGTTCCGCCCAAATTAATTAATGTAGGTAATGAAATTAATAATTCCGAGCTTTCCTTCATTCTGCTTCATGTAATTCAAATTTTGTATTCAAAAGTTGTATTAAAATTAAATAAATAGGTAAGTAAAATCAAATTCATTTAGGTTGCGCAACAAAGTGGGATAGTTGGTGGCTTCGTTTTCATCCATCACGGAGTCGACTGATTCATTCATACTGAATGCAACTCACCAGCGATTTGGTTTTGAATGGCGAAATTCAAATGATCGACGTTCTTGTTTTTCGCAGCCAAAATCACACTCACACTCAGCCAATCATGGTCAATATAATTCTGGGTGATATTCGGGAAAACATTCATGATTAGTTCTTCCGGTGTCGTTGTAAAGTTGCAAAAATGTTGTGGAAACTCAATCAGGCCGGTGATTAAGTTTGCTGGAATCACAACATTGCCTATCGCCGAACAATTGCCTGGAGTACTCAGCAGCGAACTGGTCATTTTGTAAAGAAACTCGTATGTTTGTTGTCAAATTAAATTTCTTGACGTATCGCCATAGAGCAGACGCCTTCAGGCAAGTATTCAGTTCAACTGCCGGAGTTGATCTCGAAATGACAGGCAGCGTTTAACGAAAACCGCCGATAGCAAGATCATTGCTCCACCGAAAGGTCGCTTATCATTACGTAAACGATTCAAGGCCTTCTATGCGCATTGTGCATTCGTCCCATATGATAATCTTAAATTGCTGCAGTACTTTCGCCATCGCAGTGTGCTTTGAAATGTTGCATGTAGATTTTTCATCCACTTGCATATTCAATGGCAATTTCAATGCAGAATGAGCTGTTCGACCGCCTTCTAACAAAGTAGCCGCTATCCCAGAAGAGGCTAGGGCCAAAGCGATCTCAGATCTTGAACGAATTGTAACCAAAATCAGTGAAATCAGGAATGTATTTCCAGTTCCACCGGGCCCACCAAGGAAGAAAATTGCGCCATTTTCGTTATCGACTGGTTGCATCAATAATTCATCGTACACTTTTTTTGTTCTTGATTCAACATTGGCACATTTGTTCGAACAGCTTGACTCAATGCGATTCGATCGAAGTCCATTTCTCGCTCCAATTCTCCATTAAATGCGTCTTGCAATGACGGATTTGGCTGTGGCATCCCCAATTTGAACAAAAAATTGCCACTCATGAGCAGACACATATCGTCGATCAAAATCAAAGCTTTGTTGCGCATTTCATCTGACATCTCCAGTTCATAATCCGATGTCGCAGTGCGAATTCGATGCAGAATATCGTCGGCCATAATATCATCTTTGTATAGGTAATCAAAGTATCTACTTCATTTCAAAAAGTTACGTAATGTAAATGTAACATATGTAGTAAACATAATTTATTAGAACAAACTTTTTAGGTAGGTATATTTAAAAAAAAATAAAAAATTCAAAATTGTTGACAACAACAATTTGCTTGGAAAATAATTAAAATTAGGGGTACGCAAATTGCATTGCTTCGAAAAAAGGTTCTAATCTAAGGTGATTTATATTTGAATACGTTACTATGGTAATTTATGACGGCGACAAATTGATTGTCACCAAAATTATGTCAATTTCCTGTTTTGTATGGAGAATTCATAACTTAATTTTACCAAGCTTAATGGCGACATATACCCACGATTTTGGGTTTGTGCACATCTACGGCACAGTACCTTTAAAATAACATAAGTTTCATTCTCCTCATTTCATATTAAATACGAAAAAAGCGTACGGAAAGCTCGGATGTTCACGTATTAATATAATTATTATTATTATTATTATTATGATAATTCACAACTCTACTAATTTAGCTCTTGAATTGCTGCTGGCTTGTCGACGTACACATTTTCTTTCAAATAACCCCAAAGAAAGAAGTCCAACGGTGTCAAATCACATGATCTTGGCGGCCAATTAACATCGCCACAACGTGTGATAACACGGCCATTGAATTTGTCGCGCAAAAGAGCCATTGTTTCGTTAGCTGTGTGGCAAGTGGCACCGTCCTATTGAAACCACATATCGTCCTAATCCATATCTTCCAATTCGGGCCATCCTCATTTTGGAAAAAATACGGCCCGATGATGCCGCCAGCCCATAAACCGCATCAAACAGTCACTCTTTGTGGGTGCATTGGTTTTTCGACAATCACTCTTCGATTATCATTCGCCCAAATGCGGCAATTCTGCTTATTGACGAATCCACTGAGGTGAAAATGTGCCTCATCACTGAGGACGATTTTCTTCGAAAATTAATCATCCACTGTTGCCATTTCTTGCCACCATTCTGACCATTGCCGACGCTTAAAATGGTCAAGAGGCTTTAGTTCTTGAATCAATTGCATCTTGTGCGCGTAAATGCAAGTCTTTATGCATAATGTTCACCAACGACGAGCGTGAAAGGTGCAATTGTTGGGCACAACGACGAGTTGAGGTGGACGGCTCTTCAGCCATACTATCGCGAACAGCAGGAATATTTTCTGCAGTACGAGCTGTACGAGCATGCACTGGTGTTTTCACATCTCCTACAGACCGCGTTTGCTCAAATGTTTGCACGATTTTTCCAATTGTACGCACATTTGGACAATTAAATTGACCGAAAAAATCATGAAGTGCACGATATGCATTTTGATTTGAACGCCCATTTTCATAATAAGCCTGAATAACTTTATCGCGTTCCTCAATTGTGTATGGTTCAAATTGAGTTAGTCTGAAATTGATAAATGTCAAATGAAATGTAGAAAAAAACTTGACGTTTAGGTTTGGTTCACATTCAACAGCCCTTAAAATTTAACCACCCTTTACAAAACAAATCCAATAATACTATTCACTCCCAGGTTATCCACAACTATGGCCCTAAAACGGGAGCGTATCGGAATCCCGCTTTTTGAAATCCCGCTTTTCAAAAATCCCGAAAAAAAAGTTTTAAAATCCCGTCTGCTAAAATACTGCTTTTTTAAAATCCCGTCTTCTAAAATCCCGCTTGTTCAAAATCCCGATCTATTATAATCCCGCTTTTTAAAATCCCGCCTATTCCCGCTAATCCCGTTTTTTTTACAAAATATTGTTATCAAAAAAAAAAAAAAAATAGATGTTGGTTTTATGCGCTTTTTTATTCTATTATTATATATTTAAAAATATTAAAAATACTCGACCAAAAAGGAAATGCATCCGAATGTTTTTACTGTAAGCACATATTTGTTTTTGCTTACATATTCAACATTGTTTTTACGCATTACGGAAATAGTATATAATGCAGATAAAAACCTTCCTCTTGCTAACGGTTTTAACCTTCTCATTTACTGCTGTAATAATTATTGGAGTTTACGCCAATTTATATTGTGTAGAATATCATATAACATTATTTTATTTTTATTTTTTTTAATTATTGAAGATTGTCATATTTTTTACTTAAAAATGTATTTTGATATTAATTATTTCTTATATTGCTACTTCCTCTAAAAATGATAAATGTTAAAATAAACTGCATTTCAAAAAAACACTCATTGCTTAATTAATTTTAATGTTCTTACTATCCCGCTTTTACAATCAAAAGTAGTTGTTTTATTTTAAAAAATCGCGCGATTTTTTAAAATAAAACAACTACTTTTGATTTTAAAAGCGGGATAATAAGAAACGGGATTATAAAAAACGGGATTATAAGAGGCGGGATTTTAAAAAGCGGGATTTTAAAAAAGCGGGATTATAAAAAGCGGGATTATAAAAAGCGGGATTTTAAGAATCGGCATTATAAAAAGCGGGATATCGAACCCAACCCCCCTAAAACATATCTGATTTTTAAAGTTTCACCCCTTGTTGTTTGGAAATTGAAAGGCAAGAGGAAGATTTTTTTTTTGTAATTAGGAATGGCGTTAACAACTTTTTCGGAAATTGTATTTTGTAATATTTTTGGTTTTTATTTTTCTTAAAAGTTATTTTTTTTTTTTGCTCAGTACTTATTTCCTCAAATGGATTTTTAAGAAAATGTAAAACTTCTTTTAAATTAATTTCTCTATAGAATGCCACTTCTTATCATCATCATCATCATCATCATCATCATCATCATCATCATCATCATCATCATCATCATCATCACACTATTATATAAAGAGGTAATGTTTGTTTGAGGAAGGTAATCTCCGGAACTACCGCACCGATTTCAAAAATTCTTTTACTAATAGAAAGCTACGGGATAGAGTATTGCGATAGGCTACTTTATTTTTATTTTTCCATTTTCGATTTTTTTGATTTTCTGCGCTATTTATTTTGACTTTTCTATATCAAAAACTAGCGTGCCCGGCGAACTTCATCCCGCCCAATATTGACTTTTTGACTAAAATAATTTGAATTTGGAACATTCACTATTCCACCAGAAATTAATTTTGTTGATACAAAATATCTTTTGACTAATGCGATCTCACTGTATATACTACGATCAAATCAAAATTGTTTTAAAAAAATAACACTCCCCGTACAAAATGTATGGAAAATACATTTCTACAATTCTCCAATTTCCCTTTCAAATTTTCCATTTTTTTTCGTCGTATGAACCTTTCTTAGGCGTAGACAAACACAACAAAGAAAAGATAGCTCAAGCCTGATGATCCGTTCTCGAGTTCCCTCATATGAAAAATATTGTGGTAGGTGTTACCATCTCTGAGATTGAAAGGGAGATGCACGGAGAATTCAAGACGCTTAAATACGAATGGCAAATCATTCTGAATAAGGGGAATCCGATCAATGAGAATGTTTGCCTTTAAATTTTCCCCTCGAAACCGTCGTTTGGATGGCATTCAATTCAATTCAATTGACATTTGATTTGATCTTTCACCATCAGATCAAACGCGTTCCGTTACAAAGTTTCGGTGTATTAACGTTGCGCAGCAAAATTATAACTGCCCGGAACATCCAAAGAATTCAAAAATTCAACTAATCCCCATAAAGTTTTGTTTTCACGACAAAGAGTAGCATAGTATGTCTTTCCTTGGGCACTTGCGAATTTAAACAAAAAATCATAAAAATCGCCCAATCCGTTCCCGAGTTATGAGTGCATATCCGGACGTCAGCCTCTTTTACATGTAGTTGTACCCACTCGGATTTGCTCGTACCTTTCGTATTAAGTCCCGCTCAGATTTTGCAAAGTGCTTTATTTGGACAATCTCCATTAAAATTTTTAATTATACAACTTTAGAAATAGCGTTTGGTTTTATGTTTGAATGAGAAGTGCCGCAACCCGTTTTCCTATCCCGCCTATTTTTGTAAGGTACCAACAATAGGGTAATTATCCTCTCTGTCAAAGTTGAAGCAACCGTACCCATCCCAAAAATTACAATCGTCTCAATAAAACTGTTTCGGAAATCGACAACAGCGCCACTTATCGGGTCGAATCTTTCAAGCTGGAACCAACCATACACATTCACAAAATTTCATTGAAATCGATTGAGCGGTTTCGGAGATCGACGATCGGGTCCAAAATAGTGCTATCTTTAAAGACTGCCTAAACCTGAAATACAACAATACGAACAAAACAAAAGAAGAACCATGAAAATTGTCTCAGTGGTTATGAGCAGTTTCCTTGGTTATGTTATTTGTGCCGGAAATCGAATGGAAATGTTATTTACCTATTTAAAATTGATTAAAAACTAATTTGGAGTTTTCGTCGAACAACAACAGCTAAATGAAATATGAATTACTGAAATCTCAAATTCAAAAAAGTATAGACAACCAACGCCAACTATATTATTACAATTAAATTTAATGTTGTTGATACAATATTGATATGCAGGGAAATCTAACTTTTCGTAAATATCTCCCAGCGCCACCTATCGGGTCCAAATTTTGACAAAAGCTTTCTATTTTTTTAAGTGTTATATGGTGTAAATTTGAGCCAAATCGGTCCATAAATAAGAATTTTCAAAAAAGCGACCCCAGCGCCCCCTACTGGGTCTAAAATAAACATAAACCATCCGGAGCACCACACAAACATATGGTGTGAATATAAGGGGGATAGCTTCAGTGGTTCAGTCGTTATCGTCGGTCATACATACGCACGAACGTTTTTATATATTAAGATTTCAAAACTCAAATTTTCAACCATACCGAGTTTTATAGTTCACTTCACTGTTTATACTGTTACATTTGGGCTGGGATTCGAAAAGATAAAACACTACTCTGTTCAACTGTTCCAATAAAATCACTTTATTTACACTTTCCAAATATTAACTTATTTATCTCCAAAACAATATCACCTTAATCAATTCTTAAACGTCTCAATCCAATCGCTTTATTCTATTACTTCACACTTATTTATTTCACAACCGATTACTCTTTCGAACTCAACTATCGCTGGTTAAAAATCAACTGTCCATCTGTTGTCAACGCGCCCCTTTTATATCCGCGCTGCCACCTATCGGCGAATGTTCCAGAAGTAGATAGATTCCAGATGTAAACTCCATATCTTCTCTAGATGGTTCTAGAATTAACTAATACAAACTGCAATACAATTCCAGTCTCCAATTGGAAGTGGAACTTGAAGAGGGAAACAGATTGTTACCAGGTGCCCGATTCACCACAATTCCTAAGTGCCTGATTCACTAAGTGCCTGATTTACCACAATACGAATGGGCAATGGCACTATCATTGCATTATAATTGTTAATTATTTATTTAATAGAAATAGTTTAAGTATTGATTTCTTACAAATATCAAATTGTCATCTATACGTCATTACATAGCTGTCATTATACGTCAATTACGTAGCTGTCATTTGCGTTTTGTTATTCCAAGTCTGATTCTTTTTGGTTATACCACGTTTTATAGTGACTGACGTTTCATGTCAAGTCACACGGGAACGCTGTCGAACGGGATAAAAAGTATCTTATGTCCGTCTCCTGGCTCTAAGCTACCACCCTACCAATTTTCACCCAAATCTGTTCTGCCGTTCTTGAGTTATAAGTGGTGTAACTAACACGACTTTCTTTTATATATATAGATTAATTAGAAATCTACGTACCTACTATGTGCGGATTTTTTTTTCAAAAAGTGGATTGATAAAATCGAGATGAAATTAATGTATTATACGTTGGTCAACAGTGATGGTTTGTTTTTGATTTTGTGCATCGCTCCAACAGTTTCATTTCTTTTACACAGTTGATAAGTTAAAAATTAAATGTAAAAAGTTTAAACGCGGACAAAATAGTTATTGAAAAGCAAATTTCAGTTATTTTTTTAAAAATACCAAGACGTATGCGCACAAATATTGGCCGACGAACAAGGCAAGCAAGTTAACAACAAATATCAACGAAGCCAAACTACAGAAGAAAGCGACAAGTGGGACATCGCATGGCATAAGACCAGATCAACAGTCAGGAAAATTGAGAGTGCAAGTAATGAGAACTGCGTCAAATCCTACTATTGTTGGTATGGGAGCAAGTTCAAATCGGAGTGGCAAGATGCACGTCGTTGCTGACATTCGAAGGACTGGCATTTCAGTAGAAAGAACAGAAAACTATGTCGGTGATGCGATTTTCGATATTGGAGCGATAACTATAATTGTGTGCCACCATTAAAACGCGCTAAAAAACTGCTGTGCGAATGGCAAAGTAAAAGTAGCACCTGCGAAGCAATTTGAATCGGAGGATTTTCTAAAGAACATTTGACAGTACAACTACTGTTTTCGTATGACTACATTGGGAACAAAAATTATTAAAAAAACTGGTTTCATGCCGACTGGCAGGGCAATATTTTCTCTTATACATCATGCACACATTTTCTAACAATGGCACGGGATTCTACGCCGCAAAATTCGGATTAACAGATTCAAGGTCAAATTCACCATCGGATAAGTGCCTTTTTGCCATTAAATGAGGACTTACAGCAAAATTCGCAGGTGTACTTCATTTTGTCGGGGGATGATCAAGTCGATAGGCGTTACAGAAGGCAAACAGGAGTGACAAAAAACATAACTCGACAATTGCAACCATTATTATAATGCAATCAACGCTTTCATTACAATGTTTAAAACGGCGATAGAGAAAATGAACTTAGAAGATCGCAGATTTGTTTTCAATCCTGATAAAGGAACCTCACTTTGGAAAAAATAGAATGGATAGGAAACGGGTGGTATCACTTCCAATACAAGAAAAATTATTTAAAATTTTTAATTTTCTAATTCGGATGTTCTGGACTTACCGCTTCACAATTTGAAATTAAAATTCATTTCAATTATCATTTTGTTGAACAACCTTAGGGCCATTTTATTCACTCGAAGTTGAACACAACTTGGGGATTTTTATACATATATCAAACTCCTCAAGTTGTGTTCAACTTCGAGTGAATAAAACGGCCCTTAATGCACCGGAACGTTGTATCGAATCGCGTTTGATATGATTGTGAAGAATCTCAAATCAAATGTCATTTAATCACGATTTTGAGTTTAAAAGGCAAACATTGTCATATCGCGGACTCCGCTTACTCAGAACGATTTGGCATATGAGTTTCTATGACAAATAATAAGTCGCAAGGATAATCGCTGGATATTTGTAGCATTAATCTTGAATTCCCATGTTTTTCACATGGTCCAATTGTATGTGGCGTGCTCACCTGTGGGCAAACCAATTTATTGCAAAGCGGAAGGGTGGCCGACACGTCAATGATTGCGGTTTGATTGAAATACGTCGATATAGCTATACTTCAGTTATTTCTATTGTATTTAATATAACTTTTGAATAAAGAATTTGAATTGACGGAATTACGTAAAGTAGCATGCGCTGTGCATGCTTGGAAATGTTATTTTCATTACATTTATGAATTTGGGCGGAACGGAGTTCGCCGGGTCTGCTAGTTGTATAAATAAAATAACATTCGAAATACCGGACGTGAATTCAGTTATAATGTTCTGTATTTTTCTTACATACATTGTCTAGGAAGAAAGTCTTCCGAATAAAATTCCAAAGATGCGAATAGTGATTTTGTCCTTAAATCAGAAAGTATCGAAGTTATTGTATGTTCTTTTCTTTTTTTCTTTTCTTTTTGTTTGTAGTTTGTACAACCAAATTGGTGTTTGTATCGGAAATAGTTGTATTCTGAACTGAGGTTGAGGTTGATATATTTGCTCTAGGTAATTGCTTTTAATATATTATATTACTGTCTGTACTTGGGTTGAAAATATTTGTGGGATGATTTTTTTATTAAATGTGCCTTAAAACTTTTGTTTAAACAAATAAATCGTTCATACACAATCACTGTCCTTCTTACGTTTTTCAGGGTCGTCAACAATGAATCCGTTCTTATCCGAGGCTCTTATTTGCTTTATAACATTGAAATTTTCTGTGATTAAATACGTCAGAGTAGCGAGCATAAGGTATCTTCCATCTCGACTTTTCACAACACGTTTGATTCAATCTTGATGCGCATTCATCTGTTGTATATGTCGTTTTTTTAGGGACTCACGCAAATCCTCTAAGTCTCGTTCAGGCGGAACATTATGGTGTTGCTATTTCATTCGTGGACAGCGCCCAGTTGATGCCAAAAAGAGCCCATCATACAACACCCAACCACCTAAGAGCGTTCCCAGTCGCTCAAATTCTATTTTCCCTGTGAAGGAAGTGTCTTATTTGTTTTTTTTAATCATTCATTCTTTTAACTGAGTCTATTTTTTTACTTTAATTATATCACTCAGTATTAACGAACCACAAACATTCTAGTCTCTCCGGTCCTAAACATAAGCTACCAACATCTACTATGTCGCCAATCTAATCCCCATCGTGTCAACCCCATTCCCCACCGGATACTTCATACACCCATCGAGCATAATAAACTCTTAAATGGTGTGTAATATGGCTTTTTTAAGATTTCTTTTTCCAATAAATACCTTCGGCACGGTTTATTGTGCCTGCAGTTGGTAATGCGGGGAAGTGAGGTCTTCACGAGGCAAAGCTGGATAAAATATGAAAATCTCCTCTAATTTGTGTTTATTGAGTTGGGTTTGGGTCTGATGGGGGTAGAGACACGGGACATCCTCTTTTAGAAAAATGATGGTAAATACAATGAGTGTCAATCGATGAAATTGAACAGAATTGTTATGCATACCTACATTTATACAAGAGTAATTTGTATTCATCTCATCTTAAAATCTTGGCGGTGACATGAATTGAAATGAATTATTACAATTGAAGTCCTTCAGTTAAACGGCTCTTCTTATCTAAATCGATTTCTGATCTGAACGAATGCGTTGGCATTATTCGCGTTCAGAGTGATGTGTAGATCTTAGATCCCAATTGGCGTAAGTGTATTGCTAGGTTGTCTGTCAGGTTGCCTTTTAGATATAGTAGATCGATACCACATTTTGATTTATGTTAAAGGGCGTCATGAGTTAAAATAACTCATTCAGGCATATTGGAGAGCGTTACATCGATTTTTTCTAAGTAATCTATATGAATCCCTATTTCCCTTGGTCACGGCATCACGCGTGACTGGCTGGACCGATTTCGCTAATTCTTAGAAAATTTAAGAATACTTAACCACCACAGTGGCGTAGCAAGGGGGGGGGCAAGGGGGGCATAGGCCCCGGGCGGCATTTGCCAGGGGCTGCAATTTGGAGCGTTTTTTTTTTTAATTTGTAAAAAACTATAAAATTGACAAAACGGTCGGACACTGCTTCACAGTTAGTAATAAGACATTCCTTGTGTCGCTTAACAACAAAATCCAATGAACGCTGCTCCCTAGCATGCAACTACATTTTTTTCAGAAATTTAAAACACAAATTAAACACTGTGCACATCTGCATTCGAAAATACCTACCCCTTTTCTCTTTTCTCGCTAGAAGTTTGGTGTGTGCGTATGTAACTGTAAGCGATGTTGTGCTGGAAACTGGAGTTAGTGCGAATAAGTAATTATAGTTTTGCTTTTGTTGGTATTAGAGGTATCTAATATAATTAAGATTACACATCCTTGGCGCAACCAAAAAAAAAAGGTATACTTTTCTATTGTTTTATTTTGCTAAAAAGAAGTGAATTGTTGGAATTATTTTATGCTGCACATTCAAAATGATTGAAAAAAAGAAGAAGTGGGCAATATTTGCAAAAAATAAGTTTTGCTTTGTTGCTATTGCATTTATAATGGAAGTGCTGACTCTGATGCCAACCCTACAGAATTTTCTGTATATCTACAGAATTTTCACTTTGCCTACAGAAATACAGAATTCAAACTAAAATATACAGAAATATCAAATACCAGTAAAAACTTGATTTCCTTAGTTTTGCGTTGGTATATTTCTTTGACCTAAACAAAGAAATGCAATCGGAGCACCCAACAAATTTTTCTTGCTGTACGACAAAATATTCATAACGTTTAACAAAATTTTGGAGTGTTTTTTTTTTTTCAAACCAGAGTAGGTAGTAGGTGGATTCCAGGTTCCAGCAATACCAGCGGCTAATAAAAATTATGTAATTGTACAAAATTAATAAATACTATAGTTGAATACTGATATTTTATGCCACTCAAATTTTACATTTTTAGCACTTTTATTATGTTAAAAAACAAGTCTGGATACAGAATTACACAGAATTTTTATCTTTCATCTACAGACTTTTGAAAATTAGGGTTGGAATCACTGAGTGCTGAGTTCTAAAAATAAAAAAATATGAACACAAACCTATCGGTTTTTGGGTAGTCATTTTTGAGAAATAATTTAAAAATTAATTTATTCGATTTTTTTTTTTTAAGGAAATCTAGGTAAGGGGTTTTATTTGAAATACGGATATTATCTTAAGTATGCATTATGATCAAAATCTTCAGACCAGTTTTTGTAATTACCTAGACAAAACCGTACAAAATTTTGCAATGTTTAGTTTATAAAATATACTATTGCTTAACTATATAGCTGAAAACTGACTACCTAAAAGTTATTTCTCGGGATGTAAGCATTAGGTACTTGGTTTTTAGAGTCTTATCGAAATCAAAATTAGGGCTCTCGAAACGCAGTTTTCAAAATTAACGTTTTTGGTGATTCATTTTGGTCAAAATCTTTATCGCCGTTTCCTTAGAAAACTAAAGAAAACCAAATTTTCCGCCCAAATTTGTTAATGTAATGAAAATAATAATTCCGAGCATTCACAATGCATTTCCTAATTTATGTAATTCGGCCAATTAAAATTCTGTATTCAAAAGTCATATTAAATCTATATATATAAAAATGAACCCCTATTTCCCTTGGTCCCAGCATCACGCACAAACGGCTGGACCGATTTCGTTAATTCTTTTTTTGTTGTGTTTGTTATTGTCAGGAGAACAATGTTATGAAAGAAAAAATTAAGAAAATTGCGCGGAAAATTAGAAAATTAAAGTTTGAATGGGGAAATACACTTTGAAAAAAAATTAACTGGATAGAAATCAAGTAGTGACACTTCAAATAAAAAAAAAAGTATTTTGAATTTTAAAAGCAATTGTTGTTGTCAATTATTTTAATTATTTTCCAAGCAAATTGTTGTTGTCAACAATTTTGAAGATTTTTTTTTTTTTTTTAAATATAGGTAGATATACCCAAAAAGTTTGTTCTAATAAATTATGTTTACTATGTTACATCAAGTTACTTTTTGAAATGAAGTAGATACCTAGGTACTTTGTTTATACAAAGATGATATTATGGCCGACGATATTTTGCATCGAATTCGCACTGTGACATCGGATAATGAACTGGAGATGTCAGATGAAATGCGCAACAATGTTTTGATTTGGAGAAGAATGTTATGAAAGAAAAAATAAAGAAAATTGCGTGGAAAATTAATCATGTGGGTAAAATAAAAAAAAAAACACCTGTTATGTGTACATAGTTAAAAACTTAATAGAGACTTCAAATTTTGTTCACAAATAAGAAAGTATGTTTCAATTTGAGTTATTTTATTGTCTGAAATTTTTAATTGAACATTATCGTCGAGAAGGTTTTCCCAAACATTGATGAAAATTATAAAAATCATGTATGGTTGAGCGAAAGAGTTATATTGGCAGCAAAAAATATTGATGTCAACGAAATTAATTTCCAGATTCCAGAAAATAAGATAGCTGGCGAATTGATGACGTACAAATCGATTGACTCCGTTACTAACCAAGATGACGTTGTCAACTATCCAGCGGAGTTCTTAAATTCGCTAGAATTACCCGGTTTACCACCTCATAATCCGCAACTAAAGATCGGATCGGTAATCATTATGTTGCGAAATATTAACCAGCCACGTTTCTGTAATGGTACCCGCCTTGCGGTGAAGAAATTAATGAACAACGTCATCGAAGCCACAATTTTGAAAGGGAGGTACAAAGGCGAAGACGTTTTGATTCCACGAATTCCTTTGATTCCGAACGACATGCCATTCAACTTTAAAAGGTTACAATTTCCAGTCCGGCTAGCATTTGCAATGTCAATTAATAAATCTCAAGGGCAGTCGCTAATTGTTTGTGGAATTAATCTTGAAAATCCATGTTTTTCACATGGCCAGTTATATGTCGCCTGTTCCCGTGTCGGAATACCAACAAAACTATTTATATACGCGCCAGAAAATAAAACAAAAAATGTTGTATATCTATCATAAAGCATTAGAATAATAAACATTTTGTTTCTGAAATATTTTTTTATTTATTTGTACCAATTCGAAATCAATATTCATAGTTAAGACAGGACAACATCTATCTGGTCCGCTATATAACATAAATTAGCATTCATTGTGCATGCTCGAAAATATAATTTTCATTACATTTACGAATTTAGGCGGAACGGAGTTTGCCGGGTCAGCTAGTGCAATATAAATAAATGATGAATAGCTATGTTGATTTGTTTCAATCAAACCGCAATGATTTTGACGTGTCGGCCAACTTTCCGCTTTTTCACTAAATTGACAATATGAGAAACATGGGAAATCAAGATTGATGCCACAAATGCTCAAACATCCATCCACTATCCTTGTAATAAATTATTTGTCATAGTGAAAGCGATACGCACGGGAAATTGAAGTCGCACGTGATATCCACATTATGTAGAGGTACGTCCGGAACGTCTAAATAATTCAAAAATTCAACTAATCTCCATAACGTTTTATTTTCACAACAAAAGGTAGTATAATGTACTTCCTTTGCCCGTACCTTTCGTATTAAATCTTGCTCACATTTCGCAAATTGCTTTATTTGGACAGTGTCCATTAATAATTTTAATTATACAACTTTAGAAATAGCGTTTCATTTTATTTTTGAATGGGACTGAATGGGAAAATATCCCGCTTATGTTTTTCAAAGTACCACCTATAGGGTCAAAAACTATCCGCAATTTAAAACTGGAAGCAACCATATCCATTTACAAAATTTCAATCAACTTGGTAGAGCTGTTTCGGAGATCGGCAACAGCGCCACCTATCAGGTCCAAAAGTATCCTTTCCTTCAAGCGGGAACGAAGAATATAAATCTACAAAATTTCATTGAAATTGGATGAAATACAACAATACGAACAAAACAAAAGAAGAATCATAAAAATTGACCCAGTGGTTATCGAGTTATATCATCATCATCGAGTTTCATCCCGAAAGAATTATAGGTATGAATTAAAAAGATTATTATTAAAGAAAATTTAATTGAACTGAAAAACGACATACGCATACAACGCCACATGTTGAGGATTTTCCGACCATGTGCACTAAGAAATTCAGTTTTTGTTAAAAATAATAAATTAATTATTTAATATGTATTTTATCCGATCGAAGCATCTGTTTTAAACGATATTTATTTTGTTTACATCCTCGTTTACGATATTTGCAGCACGCATTCTGTCAATGTTATGCCAACGCCATAAGGTTACATCAAAAAAGTTTGAATTGTAAAAGCGCTATGGTTACATTAGATATAATTAGTATTCTTAAATTTTCTAATTTTCCGCGAAATTTTCTCAACTTTTTCTTTCATAAGATTCTTCTCCGAAATTTAGCGAAATCGGTCCAGCCGTTCACGCGTGATGCCGTGACCAAGGGAAATAGGGATTCATTTTTATATACCTATATAGATTGAACATTGGCACATTTGTTCGAACAGCTTGACTCAATGCGATTCGTTCGAAGTCCATTTCTCGCTCCTATTCTCGATTAAATGCGTCAAATCAAAGCTTTGTTGCGCATTTCATCTGACATCTCCAGTTCATTATCCGATGTCACAGTGCGAATTCGATGCAAAATATCGTCGGCCATTTATCATCTTTGTATAATCAAAGTACCTATCTACTTCATTTGAAAAAGTTACTTGATGTAACATAGTAAACATAATTTATTAGAACAAACTTTTTGGGTATATCTACCTATACAGTGCACTCGGGAAAACGTCAACGCTCGTTTACGTCAACATCCCAAAACGTCAACCCTCTTTTTTTTACATTGCCTACTCTAAAACGTCAACCCAACCACAAAGCTCTAAAACGTCAACTCTGAATAAAACAAAATTTTGAATTTAGCAGCAGTTAAAATACACAAATTTGTACACACACACATTTATTTATGAAATCATTTCTGAAATTGGTGATTCACCTTATAAGTAGAGTAGAAAAGTAGTTGTTTTTTGTTCTCGTAAGTATCACATTACCAAAATGAGCTCAAAACAACCGAAAGTGCTAAAATTACAAGAAAAGGCAAATATTTTGGACTTATTAGGAAAGGGTACAAGTGCGGTAGCTTTAGCGAAGCAATATGGTGTAACAAAGTCAACAATTAGCAAGATAAAAATGAAAAAAACGACATTCGTAAACGTCAACAATTTTTTAAACGTCAACACCCGCGGTTTTAATTAGTTGACGTTTTCCCGAGTGCACTGTATTTAAAATAAAAAAACTTCAAAATTGTTGACAACAACAATTTGCTTGGAAAATAATTAAAATAATTGACAACAACAATTGCTTTTAAAATTCAAAATATTTTTTTTTTTATTTGAAGTGTCACTACCAGCGTTGCCACAATGTTACAAGTGTAACAAAAGTGTTACACTTTTCAATTATTTTATGATTTTGTTACAATAGTCGTATTTTATTATCAGCGTGATCTGATCCGGATCAGATCACGATAATAAAATAATACGGATCATTGAAGAATTTTATTTTTAAGTTGTGGCTACAGTTGCTATGAGTATGGCAAACCTCATTTTGCCGCCAGCCATATTTCAAGCATTCGGTGCAACATGAAGACAAACTTCATACTGCCACCAGCCATATTGCAAACATTCGGTGCAGCGTGACGTCACAACATGATTTCAATGGACATGACATTTCACTTGCTTGTCGAAGGTGTTGCCATTTGAGTCAAATTTGAGTAGTTTTGATTTTCGATATTGTTTTTTAAAAACTAATTTAAAATTTTGTGTTGAAATATGCAACAAATAAACAATATTTCGCGGCTGGTGCATATTTGGGTTTTTCTTGGCTTATTAATGCGTATCCAGACCAGCGAAAAATTTGTTCAGAAACATTTTTTTGTCAAACATTTCGGAAATGGTTTTGGCGTTGAAAACGCCGATGAAGTATTTATTAAATATTTATAAAAATGTTTTTAATTATTATCACGGCCAGGGGCTTGAAATCAACAACACCGCTTCCGTTATACCTTATACAGTGCGTTTTGTTTTTAAAAGGAAATGGTTTACAATCAGTTCGAAATGTAGGTAATGAAAATTACCGCAGTTTGCACTTCCATCCGTGATTGGAGTTCTAAGACGAAGTAAATGACAGCGGTTTAAACACGAAAACCCAAATGAACAAACTGAAGTTAGTTACAAAAAAATCGACGAAAATTGTTGCAATTACATTATTTCTTTGTACTATTTTGTGATAAAAAAGAAATGTGTTTTCCAATAACTAACTTTGAAAATAATTTAAATTTATACAGCCTGCTAGTTTCCATTTTTCATTATACCAAGATTTTTTGGAAATTCGTATTTTATGATAAAAGAAGACAACAAAAATCAACTCTCACCTTTCTACAGCAAAACTTGTGAAACAATAATTATTTATGATTGGGAAAATGCGAAATATTGCATAAACATTTTTTTGTTAATAAAGGGTTATGAAACATTTACCTAAATGTTTATGAAATAGTTTGCTGGTCTGGGCGTACCTTTATAGAATTAAAAAGCAATATCTCGAAAAACGGACGGGAAATTTATTCGCATGTGAAAAATATGCTTGTTGATTGCTTGTTATGAATGGTGTTGAATATTTTAGTCTGGCAACGTGTGGCTTGGCTATCGTTTACAGGCACACCAACATTTAAAAATGAAACAAACAGCGCCAAACAACGCAGCGAGAAATAGTAGAAATAATTTTCAGATCATGATTCATGATCTCGATGAGAAGCAGGATCATGTGCTGTTGTTGTAATTGCATGTAAATCAATGATCTGTATAGATCATGGCTGATAATAAAATACGGCTAATGTTACTTTCTTTTTCGCTTTGTTACATTTTTTCCCATTAAAATCTTTTTTTGTTTTTCTCATTCAAAATATTAAAAAATTTGAACTGGCAGCACCTTTTTCTTTCGAGCAAACTTCTATCAATGTATTTGTTTGTTTACACAGAACAAAAGTTGTGCAAACGTTAAACTGCGAGTGGGAATGGGAGGGAACGAGAAAATACAACAATATTTTTCGGTCTCGCCGCGTCGCCGTTGACAATGTCTACCTACATTTCGTGGTAAATAAAGTTTGTGAAATAGAAATCGAAATTTACTTCGATGGTCAATAATTTTTTTTTTTTTTTTTTTGTTTATTTTATTTGTTAAACACAAAATGAACATATAGGGCAATGAAGAGCTTTTTTTTAAATGTGATAAAGAGTTCCTAGTAAAGATTTTTTTGAGTTGAAAAACGATGATTTTTTATTACAATTGTTTTCCAGTTTGTTACATTTTTTCCCCATTTGTTACACTTTTTGAACAAAATTGTTACACTTTCAAAAAAGCTTGCGGCAACACTGCTCACTACTTGATTTCTATCCAGTTAATTTTTTTTTTTTTTCAAAGTGTATTTCCCCATTCAAACTTTAATTTTCTAATTTTCCGCGCAATTTTCTTAATTTTTTCTTTCATAACATTGTTCTCCTGACAATAACAAACACAACAAAAAAAGAATTAACGAAATCGGTCCAGCCGTTTGTGCGTGATGCTGGGACCAAGGGAAATAGGGATTCATTTTTATATATATAGATAGATAATATAGAAATAAACTGAGCCTGCCATTCAGTTAGAAATGACAATATTACCTTAGAAATGAATTTTTATTTTCGAGATATTTCGAAATTTCCAAAGTACCTACCGTTATTCGATTCCAGAAATTTTACCAAGCTTACAAAGGTCTTTTTAGTATATGAAAAATTACGGGGGCGGCATAAATTGGGTCTGCCCGGGCGGCTCCAACCCACGCTACGCCACTGAACCACCATAATAAATTATCAGCCCCATTCTGCTATTCATCGGTGGGAATTTTTCTTCAATTTTCACCGAACACTATTGTACTATTCATTCGAATTGAATTTGAATTCACCTCGTCAATGTCGGTAATACTGCGTGGTATTCTCTTATTCACGTGAACGCATACATCCCATACAATTCGGATCCGCATCCGCATGTCAAATGATGCGGATTTGAAAGTAAATGGATCGTTTGTCTGGTTCGTGGTTGATAAAATGTAAGTAAAAACTAATTTATTGTGGGATTATTTGCTTATGAATAAAGATTAGTAGAACAACAAACAGAGACCAATTTACAGCAATAATTTCCATAATGAATACATACCTATCCATATCTGTTTGTTTATATTTTTAATTTTTAGTTTACCAAAATACTTTATCCAACTTCCAAAGATTGTCATAAATAGAGATCTGTGTCGCAAGGACACTCGCAAAGAAAATAAAGAACAAAAAAAAAAAAAAAAAAATGCCGAAGAAAGAGGATTTTAATTTGCCGCCGGTAAAATCAAAATTGCAAAAGACCGATCGGACAAAGTGCAAAAAGTATTGATAAGAAAAAAGAAAATTAAAACAATGAGTGCGTGACTGGGAATGAATTTGATGATAATTTTTCGCTAAGACGAAACCTCTGCCTCCAGCTGTTTTTCCGTATTTTTCTTCCACGATCATTGACCCTATGGGATTGCGGGTTTTTTTTTTTTTTGCATTTGCTAAATGCAGTTGTAACACCTCCTCCTTCACTGCGCGATGTTTCGCCTAGTTTCCTCGTTCCATCGCATGCATGCACACATACATGGCAGAAAGTGCTGAGAGTGCTGATCGGTGGGCGGTGCCAAAAAATGCCAAAAACATCGCTTTTTTTTTTGTATGCACTTTCACTCCCTCGCTATGCGACAAACATAATTCCTCTGATTTGGAGTCAATTTTGCTGAACTCCCAATTTTTGCAGTATTTGGAAAGTGACTGATGTTTTGCCGTCGGCTTTTTGTGCAACGAAGAATGTGATGCAGGTGAGAAATGGATGTGCTTGGTGGCTGATGGTTTGCTTCATGTTGCTTCGCAACAAGATCAAATTGAATAAATTTATTTCAATTTCAAAAATGAACTTCTACAGCCGTATTAATAAAAAACCCATAACTTCTCTCTAACTCATAAGTTACCTAGTACCTAGTTAAATAAATAACACATTAGTTAAATTTTCTTATTAATAAATTAAAATAACTCATATAATAACTACTGATGTTTTCTCTACAATGGCTACTTAGAGCTGGCATCACATGACCAAATTGTACTAAAAACTATTACATTATGTCATCACGGCTGGGCTAATACATTTCAATTGTGACAATTGCACAAAAAAAAAAACAAGAAAATAAAATCTAATCGAGCAAAACAAAAAAAAAAAATCAAAACAAATGTACCTAATTTGTAAACATTTTCATAGGGTTATCTCGTTTTTTGTACACTTTTTTTCGAGTTGGAGCGATGGTAACCGAATCCTCCCCTAAATTATTTATATTATTCAAAAACACTGAATAACGGTGAGCCATTTTGTTCCCCAATTTTTTCAAATTTAAATTTAATTTATTTTGTCATTTTGACAGGAACTATGTTTTTTATACCCTTTTCACACCGCAGCGAAAACCGTGTTTTCGTCGAAAAATCATTAATAAATAAAATTAATTCAGAGCATTTCAAAATAATACTAGACCTTTTAGACCAATTAGCGTGGAAAATGATTTTAAGTTGTGAGTTGTGACATTTATTCAGTGTTTTCGTTGAAAACGACTTTAAACGACTCGTTTTGAAAACCGAAATATGTATGGGCAAACATCAGTTTTCGATTAAGTTTTCGGTGTGAATAGCGTATTAGAGTTATTGACTCGCTAACAGACCTCGTACCGTAAGTTAGTTATATGATAGTTACGAAGCGTTAGTTATCTTTTAAAAATGTTTATTAATAGGAATTTGAGTTTAATGAATGTGTTTGCCATTAATTAGGCCTAACATGTACTTACGCGACTATTATTAATACGGCTGCTAATGATTTTCACATGAACACGTGCTAACTTGAATGTCAAATTGGTTTGGATAATGTAGTTCACCCGATGGAAAGCAGAATGGAAAGGCAGAGTCAAAGGGAATCGAGTGGTCGAATCGAATGTACGATTCACGTGAATAGCAGAATAGGGCTGTATATCTTGTGTAACCATAGCGCTTTTACAATTCAAACTTTTTTGATGTCACTTTATGGCATTTGGCATAACATTGACAGAATGCGTGCTGCAAATATCGTCAAAGAGGATGTAAACAAAATGAATATCGTTTAAAACAGATGCTTCGATCGGAGTTATTATATTGATAAAATACATTAAAAATAATTAATTTATGATTTCTAACAAAAACTGAATTTCTTAGTGCACATCGTAGGAAAATCCTCAACATTTGTGGCGTTGTAGGCGTATATGTCGTTTTTCAGTTCAATTAAATTTTCTTTAATATTAATCTTCTTAATACCTATAATTCTTTCGGGATGAAACTCGATGATGATGATATAACTCGATCACCACTGGGTCAATTTTTATGATTCTTTTGTTTTGTTCGTATTGTTGTATTTCAGGTTAACGCAAACTTAAAAGATAGGATTTTTGACCCGCTGTATGGCGTTGTTGTCGATCTCCGAAACCACTCATCCGATTTCAATGAAATTTTGTAGATTTATATTCTTCGTTTCCGCTTGAATGATAGGATACTTTTGGACTTGATAGGTGGCGCTGTTGCCGATCTCCGAAATAGCCAAGTTGATTGAAATTTTGTAGATGGATATGGTTGCTTCCAGTTTTAAATTTCGGATAGTTTTTGACCCTATAGGTGGTACTGTGAAAAACACAAGCGGGATAAGAAAACGGATTGTGGGAAGTCCCATTCAAAAATAAAATCAAACTCTATTTCTAAAGTTGTGTAATTAAAATTATTAATGGACATTGTCCAAATAAAGCAAATTGCGAAATGTGAGCAAGATTTAATACGAAAGGTACGGGCAAAGCCTGATGGGTACAGTTAAATATAAAAGAGACTGACGTTCGTATGTGCACTCATAACTCGGGGACCGATCATTCGATTTTTATGATTTTTGGTCAGAAGGAAGGGCATAATGCTACCTTTTGTTGTGAAAAACAACTTTATGGGGATTAGTTTAATTTCTTAATTCTTTGGATGTTCCGGGCTTACCTCTTCATAATTTGGATTTGATAGTCGGCTCAGTTAACATTTTGTTGCGCAACATCAATGTACCGAAACTTTGTAATGCATCGCATTTGATTTATGGTGAAGGATCTCACATGAAATATCATGCAAGTAATAATTTTGAGGGGAAAATTCAAATGCGTCATTCATGTGCGTCTCGCTTTCACTATGACAAATAATTTATTGCAAGGATAATCGATGGATGTTTGTGCATTTGTGGCATCAATCTTGATTTTCCATGTTTCTCACATTGTCAATTTAGTGAAAAAGCAGAAGGTTGGCCGACACGTCAAAATCATTACGGTTTGATTGAAACAAATCAACATTGCTATTCATCATTTATTTATATTGCATTTAATAAAAGTTTTGAATAAAGAATTTTAATTGGCCGAATTACATAAATTAGGAAGTGCATTGTGCATGTTCGGAATTATTATTTTCATTACATTAACAAATTTGGGCGGAACGAAGTTTGCCGGGTAAGCTAGAGAAAAATAAAAATGAAATTAGGTGAGCTTTACAGAGATAAGTTATCTCTTACTTGACATTGGTTCACTGGCGATTGCTTTCAGTCACAGATACCGGGGTTTATCTGTTGTTTTGTCAGTTGAAGATCGACGCACCCATTAACCAAAATTGTTTTTCGGAAAATACTTTTTCAATGCAATAATAATAAACAACACAATCTGTTGGTATAAAAGCGCAGATGCAGCTTGCATCAATTCAAGTTTAATTCAGAGCTAAGCAAGACTGATCAGAACAAAATGAAGGTATTTACTGTTGCGCTGTTATTTGCTGTCATTTTGGCTAGTTGCCATGGATATTCGTACATTATCTCAGCCGATATGAGTGAGTAGCGATGCAAAGAGAGAATCTAGAACTAATTTGAACCTTTAGAGCGTCCTGGCATTTGTTACTACAATGGACACTTGCTCCCAAAGGGTGACAATCAGATGCCAACAGCATGTCAGAATATGAAGTGCAACGAGGACGGGTCAATTTTAGTGCAAGGGTAAGCGTGGAGTCATTTGAATAGTATATATTTCAGTATCCCGCTGTGTTTCATATATCTAGGTGTGGTCGATTGGATCTTAAGCAATGTACCCTGATGGGGCTTACGAACTTGGCGAAACCGTATCCTGATTGTTGCGAAATGACTTACAGTTGTAAGAACAAAGATGGCAGTATGTACACGAGGCAGTGGAATCCGTTAAAAATGGGGATTCCCACTGAATTCAATACAATGAAAGAGCAAGCCGGCCTGCTAGATAAGAGCGAGAAGATTGACCAACTTGACATGACTAAGAAACCCGGTATGGAAAACCAGTTGGACCAAGCAGATATGGGTGATATGAACGAAATGGCAGATATTATGATGTAGTTTTGAACTCGCAATACAAGAGCCAATGTATAGATTAATTGAATTTAGGTCAGGGGAGTTGCCAGACCAATCGAAAATATTAATTGTATTACTTAATTTTTTTTAGTGTGGTCCAATGCGACAATTGCTTCATGTCTTCTTCCAAAGGAGCATATGGATCAAGACGTATGCTATTCAATAGACTTGGACAATATAAACAGGTCGTATTGTTTTTCGTTGTCATTTCTTCTCACGACGCTTATACCCTGTATAATAATGGTTTTAGGTTTTCGCCCGCTTCCATTTGTCCATACATCGGTTCCAATGACGCGATCTAGAGAAATCTTATATCATATACCTTAATTTTCTTAATAACACCTAACCTTTTAAAAGTCTACAAACAGTAAAAAAAAATTTTTTTTACAATTAATACATACGCGAAGTACTTACCTAAGTCTTAAAAAAACAGCGTGAAAAACAAAAGCTACACTTACTATACCTATTAAAATAGTGTTTGACAAAATAATTTGCGCAGCAACTGTATTCACCCAGCGTGAAGCATACTAAATCGCCACCCCTTACTGCATTTATCGCAAAAATGGCAGCAAATGTAAAAATATTAAAAATTCGGCCTCGTCAGCAATCCCAACGCTCATTTACAATGACACTCCAGCTGTCAGCTCTTTAGACAAAGCTAATCTGCTCGCTGCACATTTTGCAGCCAGCTCTATGCTCCCAGATTGCGGTTTGTCTGCACATGTACTCGAGTGCATAGAATTTACCATGGGACAAATCCGATTTCGCACTCGTACAGTCGCAAGAGTACTTTACGATCTCAACATAAATAAATCCGCTGGTCCAGATCGTATCTCCCCCATCCTTCTGAAGAGGTGTTCTTACACGCTGCCAAAACCACTGCGTAAGCTTTTTCGTCTGTCCTATTCTTCTGGACTTTTTCCGAGTAGGTGGATAATAGCATTTATCCAGCCCGTCCCTAAAAAAGGCGAATCTTCTTCTCCCACCAATTACCGACCCATACGCCCATTCTTTCTAAGGTCATGGAAACGCTGATAAACCGTCAGCTTATGAAATATCTTGAATCACGGAAACTCCTCAATGACCGGCAGTACGGTTTTCGTGGCAACAGGTCCACTGGTGATTTGATGACTTATCTCACCGAGAAGTGGAACCAATCTCTCCATCACTTCGGTGAATCGAAGATTGTTGCGCTCGATATTTCAAAGGCATTTGACAGAGTTTGGCATCAAGCTCTTTTGTCGAAAATGCGTGCTTTTGGGATCGATGCGTCTCTTATTCAATGGATTAGAAACTACCTTTCTGGCCGTTCAATTCAAGTTGTTTTCGATGGTTTCAGTTCTGAAACCCACCATATAAATGCTGGTGTTCCCCAAGGCTCAGTTTTGTCTCCGACTCTCTTTCTCATTTTTATAAATGATCTCTTGTCTGCAACTTCTAATCCAATCCATTCCTTCGCTGATGACAGCACTCTTAGCTTTTCATATTCTTTCCAGGACTCATGTCCCTGCTCTTCGGCCGTAGAACTGGAACCGCAACGTATGTTAAGCTCATTAAATTTCGACCTTGACAGCATTTCAAAATGGGGTTCAGAAAATAGAGTGGAATTTAATGCTTCAAAAACACAATGCTGTCTGCTGCCTCTAAAGCGAAACCCGAATCTACAGCCATTATCCATGAATGGCACTTGCATTACCGAAACCGAGAGACTTTCTATTCTCGGTATGTGCGTTCATGACAACCTTCGTTGGAATGACCATGTACACGAAGTCGCCAAGAATGCAGCGAAATGTCTAGGTTTTCTCAAACGGTGCAAGAAATATTTTACCCCTTCTGATCTGGCTACAATATACAAGGCATTCATTCGCCCAAAGCTTGAGTACAATTCCCACATCTGGTTTGGTGCACCGAAGACTATATTGCACTTACTAGATAGGATCCAAAATCGTGCGTTGAAACTAATCGGAGTCACGAATATCGCGAATTCTATTAATTCGCTTGAACATACCGTAGATACGTTTCGTGTCTCTCATTGTTTTATCGTTTCTTCTACAAACAGTGCTCAAATAAAATTGCCAGCTGCATTCCGCCCCTTCAGAAATTCAACCGTAATACTCGCCATGCTAGGAATGCCCATACGTTTACCATCCAACCTATCTTCGGACGTACTATGAAATACAGAGACTCTTTCATAAGCCGTACAACGCAAATGCGGAATGCCTTGCCCAGCTCTGTGTTTCCTCGCCAATGCAATTTACAGACATTTAAGACCAATGTGCATCGGTATCTCCTATCTCCTCTATCACAATTTCCTTAATGCCCGCGCTGTGTAAAAATACTATAAGAGTAATCACAACATCTTTAGCGCGTGTCAATTATAAAAAAAAAAAAATTGGTTGCAATAGGTGGCGCTGTTGTCGATCTCCTAAGCCACGCTGCCGAGTTCAATGAAATTTTGTGACTGTGTATGGTTCTCTAAATTTTTAAAGATAGGAAAGTTTTGGACCCGGTAGCACTTTGCAAAAGATCAATGGGATAGCAAAACAAGGTGTAGCAGCACCTCCCATTAAAAAAAAAAAAAAACGAAAATTCAAACTCTATTTCTAAAGTTGTATAATTAAAATTACTATTGGACATTTGGTTGGGTACAGATATAAATAAAGGAGAATGACGTCCGTATGCGCATTCATAACTGGGGAATGCAACTTGCTTGGTAGATACGTTTTGGTCCAAGGAAGGACATATGCTACTTTTTGACGTGAAAATAAAAGTTTAAGGGGATGAGATTGGGGATAGAACTTTGTATGGAGAACCGCAATTTAAAAAAAAAAAACAGATTGGATAGAAGAACGGGTAGATCCACTTCCAATACAACAAAGATGATTTTTTTTTGCCCGTGCTCAGTAACAGTGTGGTGATTTCTACCCATTAACCACTTCTCCCGTCTTCCCGTTTTCCCTGCGATACAACTTTCTTGGTATTTCATTGTCGCAGGGCGGGGATTAGCCAGCTTTCCAATTATTGCAACTAATAGTTAAACCAATCAGCAATTTGTCTTTCATATTTTAAAATTTATATTCTAAGTATTTGTCCATAGAGGATTTAATACTGTTTTTGTTTTATTTTTCGAGCTATGTAGCTAGTTCAAACGGTTTTATCCTTCTTAACCTCCTAGTCATATTGCTAGTATTTAATAGTTCCTTCATTTCTGAGCTGACGTGATTGAGAAGCCTTAGTTTATGTCTATTAGCTATTTTTTTTTAACTTCATCTTCAATCATTTCATTTCTAGATCCCTATGCAGATCAGCGTTTCTAATGTACCATGGTGCATTTACTATATTCCGTAGAACTTTGTTTTGAAATGTTTGAATTTTCTGTAAATTTGTTTTGCATGTGCATGCCCACAGCTGGAGCCCGTACGTCCATACTGGTTTTAGAATTTGCTTATAAAGCAGTAATTTATTGTAATTTGACAAACAAGAGTATTTCCCTATAAGCCAATACATTTTAGTGTAGCGCATATTTAGTTCTTTTTTTTTTTTTTTCTTTACATGTGCTTTCCAGCGCAGTTTTGCGTCTAGTGTCATGCCTAGATATTTGGCTGTGTTTGCGTAATGTACTTCTTTATCATTTATGAATACAGGTATGTGCTGAACATTTTTATTTGTAAAATTTATATGGACCGATCTTAGGTCATTTAGTTTAATTTGCCAATTTTTCGTCCATTTTGTTATATTGCTCACTGCATTCTGTAGTTTTTTTTGTCGCTACTTCGACAGTTTCTCCCACAGCAAGTACAGCAGTATCATCTGCAAATGTTGCCACAGTTGTTTCATCACTGTTCGGCAAGTCGCTAGTAAATAAGAGATATAATACAGGGCCTAACACACTTCCTTGTGGTACACCAGCTTTTATTTCTCTTAATGTGGAGTAGTCATTTCCTAGTTTAATTCTAAAGAATCTCTCTAATATATAGGACTCTAAAATTTCGGAAAATTGTTTTGGCAGATGCTTTTGCAATTTATAGATCAGTCCTTTGTGCCATACTTTGTCGAAAGCTTGTGCTATATCGAGAAATATAGTAGAGCATATCTTTTTTTCTTCAAATGCTTTTTCGATTTTATCTGTTATTCTATGCACCTGATCGATCGTGGAGTGTTCATTTCTAAAACCAAATTGATGGTTTGGGATTAGCGATTTTTCTTCGATTATTTTGTTCAGACGTTTAATCAACATCTTTTCGAATAACTTGAACAGCATAGGTAGTATAGATATGGGGCGAGAGGAGGTGACTTCACTAGGCGGTTTGCCTGGTTTTGGTATCATAATCACCTCCGCGACTTTCCACATGCTAGGTACATACCTTATCCTGAATGCAGCATTTATGATCTGTGCTAGTTTCTTTAAGCCCTTTTTTTGGGAATTGTTTTAGGATTTCTCCTGATATTAAATCAAATCCCGGGGCTTTTTTAGTACCGATGCCCTTTTTTATTTCATTGGCAATTTCTTTAGCCGTTACCGGTTGGATGTGTCTTTCCTCTTCGCACAATTCTTCGCTTTCTTGACAATCTTTATCTTCATATGGTTGAAAGACGTCTTCAAGATATTCAGCAAATAAATTAGCTTTTTCTTGGTTGGTTTTTGCCCAGTTACCTTCACTGTTTTTAACTGGTGGAATGTGAGCAATTGGCCTTCTCATTTTTTTTGTTGCCTTCCAGAGTGAGTACTCGGTACTAGCATCATTTTTTGTAAGATTGGTAAGGTATTTTTTAAGAGACTCATTTTTAAATTCTCTTATCGATCTTTTAAGCTGATTTCTTAGATTATTCAGTATTGTTTTGTCTCTGGGCGCCCTTGTTTGTTGCCAACGTTTTCTAGCTCGTCTCTTTTCCGTAATTATATCACATACTACTTTTGGATACGAGTTTTGTTGGATTTTAGTTTTCTTTTTAGGTGTTGCAGCCCATGTAGCTCTTTGGATATTTACAGTTAATATTTGAACAGCATCTTCTAATTGATCTTCTGTTCCAATTGTTTCTAAGAACTGAATACTATCTTCTAGATGCTGCCTGAAGTAGCTCCAGTCAGTCAGCTTATTTCCTAGTCTTGCGCTATTTTCCTTAATAGTGAATTTATCGCCAAGTGTCAAAAGTATTGTGGAATGATCTGAGTCAAGATCTGGCCCTTCTTCTACCTTTATATTGTTAGACGAGATATTCTTTGTTACAAAGAAGTCGACAAGATCAGGGATTTTGTTTCTATCTGTCTGCCAATACGTAGGTTTTCCCGTTGAGTGATACTTGCCGCTAATTTCGTTTAATGCTTCAAAGTTCTCTTCCTCTTGTATTTGTCAATCTAGGTCCCCAATACTTGTTTTTGGCATTAAAATCTCCCCCTGCAATAAATCTATTGCTAAATATTCGGAAGAGACCTAAAAAGTCTTTTTTCTTCAGATTGTAACTGGGAGAACAGTAAATTGATGCAACTGATATAGTTTGTCCCCTTTTCGTTCGAATGTTAACAGAAATTCCTTGTATCGCGCATGATTGGAACTTGGCTTCTATATGGTGATCGATCGTATTCTTTACTATAACTGCAGCCCCGCATTTTGCTGAATTATGGGGATGTGGGGAGTGATATAATTCAAACCCTTGCAGTTTAAGGTTTATATTGAATTTTAAGTGCGTCTCAGAGAGAAGACATTATATCTATTTGGTTCATGCTTTCTATTCTACTTAGGATTTTTTCCATGAACGTTTCCATATTATTATTTAATTTAGTGTTAGTTGTAGTTATCGTTTTTGCGACATTATCTACTTTTTTCGATGCAGCCTGTGCATATGTCAATAGCAATACTGTACCCGCTCCTATTTTTGGTACTAACATCTTTTTGATATTTTTATCGGCTATGGGTACTTCTTTTGGCGCTCGCAACTGCAAGTCTTTTATGTCTTTAGGTGCGTCGTTTTTTGTAATTGGCATAGCTTGTTTATGCTTTTTGTCTTTTGCTAATTGAATCTGTTTTGCAACTAAGCAGCCTCTATAGTTGGCTGGATGCTTTTCGTTGCAATTAGCGCATTTTGTTGGTTCGTCTTTTTTCTTCATACAGTCTTTAGTACGGTGGTTTCCTGCACACTTTACGCATCTTGGATTAGAGCTGCAGTATTTATTCGTGTGTCCATACTTTTGACAATTCTTGCACTGTGGTACAAGTTTTGATTTCCTCACGGCATGAATCTCTACCTGCATTCCAAGGATGTCTTTAATATCGTATATCTTTTTGATATTTTCGTCGTGCTCAAAAGTTAGCATAAACATTGGAAGCGGTACTTTGCTTTTAGATTTAAGCAGCTGTCAGCTTCTAGTATCTTAAGGTTTTTCCTTCTTAGATATGTAACTACACTCTCTGGCGAGCATGCGAAGTGTAGTTTCTTCACAACAACCTTAATTGGCCTAGTTTGTTTATTCTCATAAGAGTACCATTGCACCTTTTTTTGGTTAAGTATTTTGGTTTGGAAGGAAACAATGTTAACCACATACCAAACTAATATAAATTTTGAACTTCTTCATCTATATACAACTGTATCCAATCCGAGTATCGAACAACTTACAGCCATAATTAAAAAATCTGCTCAAAATCCACCTCAACATAGAGGAAAAAACTGGAAAAGTCAGCAAAAGTGGTTCGACAAAGACTGCATGAAAGCAAGAACTAAGTCATTTTCTTTTCTTAAATTGTTGAGAAGATACAATAATGACATCTTTAAAAGTCTTTACGCCAAGGCTCTCAAAGAATATAAAAATATATGCAAAGTCAAAAAATGTGAGAACGAGCAACAGAATATCTTTATGTTAAATAGTAGCAGATCCTCTGCAGACTTTTGGAAAGCAGTCAAACTTTTAAATGGAAGGAAAAACCGAATTGCAACAGGTCTACAAGCACATGATTTATGCACACATTTTAGAGCTCTATTAAACACCCCACAGTTTTCGCCTACAATTCAATATGCAGAACCTAAAATATTTGACGATTGTCTTGATCAACAATTTGATATTTCTGATATTCTTCATGTAATCAAAAACGCAAAAAACAATAAAGCTCCAGGAGAAGACGGAATTCCTTTTGAGTTCTACAAAAACTGTCCCGCAGAATTTGCTCAAGCTCTTACTGATGAATTTAATCGACTGTTTGAGAGTACAGATTTTCCACAGAATTTTAAAAAGTCTATTATCTACCCGCTTCATAAGAAAGGAGATTTTACAAACCCAGGAAACTATAGAGGGATATCATTCCTGAACACTGTATCTAAGTTATTTACAGCCCTTATTTTCAAACGACTTACAGACTGGATTAAAAGTAAAAACATTCTACATGAATTCCAAGCTGGCTTCAGGGAAAACTACTCGACGGTGGATCAAATTTTCACTTTATTGAATATTGCTCAAATATATAAGGAAAAACACAAAAAACTTTACGCCCTATTTGTAGACTTCAAAGCAGCTTTCGATTCTATCCCACGTGAAGCACTCTTCTACAAGTTATATAGGATGGGTATAAGCAGTAAAATAGTAAACGTCATAAGGGCTCTGTATGAGAATAATGTAGCTGCAGTATGGGATGGAAATTGTCTATCTGAAGAATTCGCAACGACGATGGGTGTGAAACAAGGCTGTATTTTGAGCACGCTACTATTTATCTTATTTATTAATGATATAACCGATGAGATAGGAGGAGGGGTGGAAATCAATGGGGTTACAATACCAGGCCTTATGTATGCTGATGATATTGTTTTTCTCGCCGATACAGTTGGTAGTATGCAGCTTAAAATAAACAGACTGGAGAAGTTCTGCAAAACTTGGAATCTAACAGTAAATTTAGAAAAGACAAAAATTATTGTTTTTAGAAACGGAGGAGGGCGATTCTCAAGAAACGAAAAGTGGACATACCAAACCAACCCCATTAAAGTTGTAAGAGAGTACCTGTACCTTGGTTTTCTAATAACATCTAATCTGAACGTGGAAAATCATCTTAAAATAAAACTGGCAGAAGCCAAACGAGCCATAAATTCAGTCTGGAGTACTTGCATCGAAAGTAAAACTGTTACGCATAGCGCAAAGCAAAAAATTATTAGAGCGACTGCCCAGACTATCCTTCTTTACGCGGCACAAGTATGGGGGTACGGTAACTTTGAATCCGTGGAAAAGTTCCAACGTTACTGCATAAAGCGTATCTTTAAGTTACCCAATAATACTCCGAACTACATGATCCATCTGGAAACAGGATGTCCACCCCTTATCTTGGAAACATTAAAGATACACTTCGGTTATGTAGTAAAAGTCATGGAAATGGAAGAGGAACGGCTGCCGAACGTGGTTTTGAGGTTCATGCTGGAAAAGAACGCGTCTTGCATCAAAGAGTGGCAAGAACTAGCTAATCGCTGTGGACTTGTCTTAAGTTTTCACCCTACGGAAGAAGCTACTACACTAAGAAGAAAATTTTGGAACATCATGGAAAAAACTGGATCCTTTTTATACAATAAATACGTAAATGAAGCTAAATCGTCACTACACAGGATGTATTATAGTAAGGTTAACTATAATCTTAATGGTAACACTTACTTTCTGGATGGGAATGAAACTGAGATGATAAGAACTATTTTTGTGTTAAGAGGCGAATTAATCAATTTAAACTACGTGCCACATCGTCCTGATCTGCCAATACTGTGTGATCTCTGCAACCGTGGAGAGAGGGAGGATGTCTATCATTTTATTGCGGTGTGTCCTATTTTAAACGAAATTAGAATGATGTACTTTGGAGTGAGAACACTTGAAAAGGAAGATCTGATGTCTGTATTGAATGGTGACTGTGGCTGGAATAAGCTGTATAGATACTGTAAAAGTGCTGTTAATTACCGAAAACGAATCAGAGATGGAGATTTTTGAAAATATTATACTATTCGAACGAAAATTTGTTGTTTATGTTACCTTAACATTTCTCTACTTTTCTTTTAAATTTAGAGTATCTTGTTTTAAATAATGTTATAAATATTAAAAAAAAAAAAAAAATGTCAATCTGGTAGACGGCTCATTGCCAAACCTAAAGACTTTATGCTCATACAAAAAGATATATTGTCATATGTATTGAATTATTTTGCTAATTTATATTTAAATAAAAAGTCATAAAACTAACTAACTACTCTCGGATGTTTGTCAAACGTTTGCGAGAGGTAGCGCAGTGGAAAAAAAAACATAAGTTGGAACTTGGGTTTTTGCGGGATTCGAACCTGAGACCCCTCGCTTAGTAGTCCAACACACTAACACTAAGCCACTGCGACTACCACAAATGGACACAACAACATTTTCCGCAAAAGCCCGACCTCGTACACGAAGTTAATAAAAACATATAAAATAATATTTGTTTGGGCAAATACGCGAAATATTAATAAAGAACTGTTTTAGAACTGAAGAAAATTAATTATTTACGGCATTTGTGACAAATAAAATTCTCCACCTTCCTTAGTATTTTTTTATACTTACAAGTAGCTATATTTCCCTAAATGATTATAAATAAAGCATGAAATTTAATTTCGGGTCATTAGATAAGTATGTTGATATAGGGTACCAGTGCCATCCAATACAAATATTATCACTTATGAGCCGTTATGACTGATTTTAAATTTTGTGACCTGCTCCATAGGAGATGCGAATTTCGATTGTTTTGTGAGCCTCATAAGATTGAATTTCCAACCTAGTAGCAGTGCTGTCCTCATTTAAAACGAATGGGTTTGGGGAGCACTGCATACTGTCAACTTATAAATTGGCATCAGCAGCTTTTTAAGTTGTAGGCCAAAAGGAGGAATCCCCTCTCTGTTGTTGTTTCGACTAGTTTCGACATATGAAATTTGAACGCCATATTTTTTATTCTATTGTACATACTTTTAAGAGACAGTCCTATTGATTGTTTATTTCTTCTTTAATTTTAACTGTGTGAAAATATGCCAAATCCGTAAAAAGGCAAATGCGTTCTCAAGCCTAGTATCCTGCTCGCGCTAAATTTTATCTCCCATACAAAAATGTCTACAAATATAAAATTTAGCGAGGCAGTTTAGCAAAGCAGTTCGCTAAATCCTTAACTTCATGTAGAACGGCCGATGAAAAGTCTCCACTCATTTAGCTCGCGAAATAATTGTCCGGTGCCTGTATTAAATAGAAGATAAATTCTGACATACAAAACCAAGGAAAGAGTTTGTGTTGTGCAAAGAGGATCCAAACTAGAGAGCCAACTCCCGTGCACCTACCCAATTTTCCCCGCAAATTTTGGAATGACAGCCCTCTCTCGCGCGCTCTTATTTTTCCTGTCGGTTAATACCTGTAATTAATGGCCGCCCGGTGGTACTTTTTTCAATTAAAAACAATTTGTAAATGAATTTATAACAATAAATATACCACGTATAAATGTTGAGTATGGTTTTTTATATAGCTTTAATTGTTCTCCATCCAAATTCGGTTCCAAAAAATCTTCATCCATTCACATTACAGGTCTTTTTAATTTTGTTTATATGAATTACATTTTTGACAGCAGAATTAATGCAGCTGAACCTTGGGGGGTTGTTCCATAAATAGGTTAACAACATGCAAGTTAAGCCCAAGGTTCCACTAGGGCAAAAGTAAACTTTAGAAAATGTATTCCCGAAAATAAATTTCCATTTGGCTTGGTTGTTTTCAAATTCGTTTATTTAGCACCATATTTGTACACAATTAAAGTGCGATTGGAAATTCTGTAGTTGAATAACACTGAACAGTGTTGAATGATGTTACATAGGAACAAATGCTTTTCATGCTAACAAAAACACAATAGGCCTGTTTTTTTGAGCTTCGATCTCAGCAAAGCAAAGTAAAGTAGGATTTTCAGCTCTTAATTACAAAAACTACGCTCTATTTGACACTTTGAGGACTCACCGTAGTTGTTGGAATTTCGTGCTGAAAACCCTACTTTACTTTGGTTTGCTGAGATCGAAGCTCAAAAAAACACGACTAATAATGTGTTATTTAGTTGGATTTTGTCCTTTGATTTGTACAGGCACTAATAATTCAACCCTCCAACCGTTCGGACGTGTTTTCCTTTTGCTCCCACTTCGCGAGTTTAAATAAATTTAATTGCAATTTATTTATTTGCATAACTGCAATTTTTCCCCTGTTACCTATCGATCGCGAAACATTAATCGACCTAATTAACTATGTCAAAGCAGTGCGGTAATACTGATTGTGTGTTAACGGCGCAAGACTTTAGTGCTGATTGGGTAAATTGTAATGGGCTGTGCGGAAATTCATTTCATGCTCTATGCATTGGGTTAAGTAAGCGCTCCATTACCTACCTCAATGACTTTAACCGAAATTTCCTTTTCTTTTGCGACGAATGCAAAGGCATATCTCTTTCGCACGTTATGCTCGCGATAAAATGTATTAGTGACTCAATTAACTCAAATTCTTCCGAATGCAAAATAATTTACAAGCAAATCGTGACACAATTTGCAAAGTATGATGAGTTGTTTAAGAGTGTGGAAGAAATATCCAACAGATGTCTCCACCACTTTTTGCAAAACAAAATTCAAAAACATAGACAAGCAGCTGGCAAGTCTCAGTGATATAAGCAAAAAGTTACCGGCTGAACTTAAGTCAACGTTTCTGATCTTGAAAAGTGATCTGAAATCTGAAATAAACACAATTCTGAACCCACACCCACATATATCAACGATTAACGACCATTTCAACTTTTTTCGAACCTACCTGGATTTAAACCTTCAAAGCACTTCAAAACCGAGTGCCCCATCCCATCAAGTCGTCGATCCACTACTGTTTGACATTATAAATAAAGTCAATGAGGTCAGCAATGATGTCGCAGCTTTCCGTTTAGTTATGGGCGACATGGATGAAGACCTTAGACTGGCATCAAACAAAATTGATTTTATACCAGAACTCATTCAGCAACAATCCAGCTCAGTCTACAATACATCAATACTTACCGAATTCCTGGAATCGGCTGAACATCCAACCCCATCAACCACTACAACTGCAATGCCCACACAGACCCCTACAACAACATCAACAACGACTACAACCACAACATCAACCACTACAACTGTAGCAATGCCCACACCTACCCCAACCTCAACGTCAACTGAATCAGGCACTCCTCCAATAAGTGCTTCGATGCCCTTTAATCGATATGGCACACTTTGGACGCCCGCCGAGTGGAATAAAAGGCTCGAAAAATTGCACAGCACTGCATGCGAGTATAGTTCCTTTATACTAAATAACGCTCCTCAGCATGCCGACGTCTCTTGGATCAATAACTTTTTCCTAAAGAAATTTAGCATCTCCATCCGTAACTGCCAGATAATCTCTCCAAGCAACACCATAAATAACCAATTTAAACTCGACTTACCTTCAAAATACTCCTGGCTTTTTTCAAACCCCTCAACCGATGGCTTCAGCTTGGGAAAGATGACTCTCAGCAAGTTGAACAATAATAACAATAAGTCTAGTATTAAGCCAAATAAAAGAAAACGTAAGTCTAAGAACCATAGCTCTAAATCCAATCCTAATCCTGACCCTAACTGGAGCTTCAAAGTTGGAACATTTCCACTATTCTCCCCTCCCACTTTTCAGCCAATTACGCCTACTAAACCCACAATCACAAACTCTTCACAACCAACCACTTTAGCACTTCCTCCAGGTACCCCTCATCACCCCACGCTAACTTCAAACGCACATACTCACAATCCTGCCCCGTCTTCACAACCACCCACTTTAGCACTTCCTCTAGGTACCCGTCATCACCCAACGCTAACTTCAAACTCACATACTCTCAATCCTGCCCCGCCTGCCTCCAATTCTGCTCTCCACGTTATAAATTCTTCTCAACCAAGCACTTTTCCCCACATGAACCTTGGCTTAGTACCCCCTCAAGGTACTCCTCATCGCCCCTCGGTAATTTCAAAGTTACCTAAACGTCAACGGAATCGCGTATCATTCAACTTAAATCCAGATCCTAGTCTCCCCTCTGACTATCCGCTAGCCCCCGTTAACTCGTCATCGACCTCCAACTACCCGAACTTCATACACTCCCATGTTCTCAATCCTGCCCCGTCTACCTCTGCTAGCACCAATTCTACTCTTCCCACTATTTCTCCTCTTAATGAGAGACCTACCCCAATCTCTAAGGCTTCTGCAATGTTTGATCCTCTACTCCCCCCAGCAGTGAAACTTACTTCCAAGTTTTTAAACAATATTTTCTCCCCCAACGACCTTGATGGCCGATATATTATGTCACGGCTGAGAGATCACAGGCTTTTTGAAATGTTCGACTTTACCTTGCATACTTGTATGATAAACCTGCATCTATCTGCATTGAAGGTAAAACCAAAACAAACGTTCAGATATATATTCAAAAAGAAGGCCTCCCTATTGAACCGGTCTCTTTGCGAGAAATCTATAACCGTTATCACGATGGCTTTAACATTTCGTCGGCCACCGTGGACAAAGACCTATCTGCCTTTGCTTCTCATATCAGCTCTAAGCGTATCTCACACCTTCAACGGAGCCGTGCCGATCACAACAAAATTTTTTCGTCCCTAAAGTGTCAATACCGCCATCACTTCACCCACCACCCCCGAACAATACTCCTCTTAACTTTTACTACCAGAATGTAAGAGGCCTGCGCTCAAAAACCAGTGCCGTTCTGCGCCAATCTCATGCTCTCCCATTCGATACATATGCTCTCACAGAAACCAACCTAATTCCCGACATAAAGAGCCAAGAGTTATTTCCCCCTTCGTTCAATGTCTTTCGAGACGACGAAATTACCCACCCTACGAACGACTCTCCTTGTCGAGGCGTTCTACTGGCCATTCACAATAGCCTTGACGCATCCCCGCTTTCTACTTCCTCATCTTCAAAACTAGAATTTGTTTCAATAAAAATAACACTCTCCCAGAGGTCCCTTTACGTTATGTGTTTCTATATTCTACCAGCCCAACCAATCGAATCGTACCAACTTGCCATTGACGCGATTGACAAAATAATCGACTCATCTGACTCCCTCGACAATATCCTTATTTTCGGCGATTTTAATCTGCCTCAGCTGCACTGGACTCCTTCAGAAGATGAATCGTTCTTTATAGCTTCAAATGCCAAGTCAACTAAGGAATGTCTTTTCTTAGATAGCCTGAAAGACTCTAGTCTATGCCAAGTTAGCGGGGTCTCAAATTACATGGGTAGGCAATTAGACCTTATATTCACAACTGACCCCATTAACTCCTCAGTCTCGCCTTGTACTCTTTGTCTATCTACTATCGACAACCTTCATCCCCCTCTTCTTCTTTCATTTTTCCACAGCTCTCCACACCAGTCCAGTTCTCCCGGAGTCATCTCTTCTTACGACTTTCACAAGGCTAACTTCCAAAAAATTAATGCCTATCTTGGTAAATGCTCTTTCGATTTTGCCAATCTATCATTAATTGATGCTCTTTCCATATTTTACAGAGAGTTATTTACCTCCATTTCTCTCTATGTTCCTTTTTCTCGCCATAGAACTTCATCCAATTCCCCTCCGTGGTATAATCGAAGACTACGTTCCTTACGTAATAAAAGAAATAAGCTATGGGCTGTTTTTCTCCGCTCCGATTCTTCTTCCGACTTTTCCAACTATCTCGGTATTTATCTTAATTTTACCCAGCTTTATAACTCTCTCTACCAAAGCTATCTAAATGATGCACACACCAATCTAATAAACGATCCAAAGTCTTTTTTCCAATTCGTCAATTATAAAAAAAAATCCGACGGCTACCCTCCTTCTCTCTCTTATAAACATATATCTTCCACTGACCCAGATACTATTGCAAACTTTTTCGCCACATTTTTTAAGCTATCTTTTGCCGATAACTCCTTCGCACCGGATCCCTCTTACTTTACCTACCTACCGAACTTCTCTATCGGTCCCTTTCTCCCTCTAACAGTAGACCCTTCTCTAATTGAAATTAAGTTACAAAAGATTAATGACGAATTCTTACCCGGCCCAGATGGTCTTCCAGTCATTTTTCTTAAGAAGTGTTCTTCAAATCTCTCGCTCCCACTTTCTGATCTCTTTCGTCTTTCTCTCTCAAACGGAGAATTTCCCCAGATTTGGAAGACCTCGTTCATTACCCCGATACACAAAAAAGGACCAAAAAATGAAGTTACCAATTACCGCCCAATTGCCAAACTCTCACATATACCCAAACTTTTTGAAAGTATTTTATACGAAGTCTTAAGTTTTCGAAGCAAGTCCCTTATTTCACCCTACCAACATGGCTTCCTGAAAGGTAGATCGACTACTACAAATCTCGTCGAATTTGTATCCTTTGCCGTCTCAACCTTAGAGAATGGCAACGAAGTCGACGTCATTGCAACTGACTTCAGCAAGGCCTTTGATAAGATTTCACACCAGTTAATTCTCTTCAAATTGTCTGCCCTCGGATTTGAACCTATATTGATAAAATGGGTATCTTCCTACCTTGAAAACAGATACTATAGCGTTCGCTTTAGGTCCGTACTTTCGTCCTCCTTCTTAGCAACATCTGGTGTCCCACAAGGCAGCCATTTAGGTCCCCTTCTATTCACCCTAACGGTAAATGATCTTGAGAAGGTCATCAAACACTCGTCCCTCTCTCTCTACGCAGATGATACTAAATTCTTCAAAAGCATCTCTTCACATCAAGACTCCTGTCTCCTTCAAGAAGACCTCGATCGTTTTTCGACCTGGTGCCTCAAAAATTGCTTAGAACTCAACATCCCCAAATGCCAATCCATTACCCTATCACGCAAGCGTAATAAGCCCCCTCCCCGACTTTACCTTCTCCACGGTCAACCAATCTCTCTCGTTCATTCTCTCAGCGATCTTGGCATATTGTACGACAGGGAGCTAAATTTTCGCTCGCATATTGACGAAATAATTCGTAAGGCCAATTCATCACTCGGTTTTGTTAAACGATGGTCTAAAGAATTCTCCGACCCTTACGTGACTAGATCTCTCTATATCACCTTAGTTCGTTCCCTTCTTGAATACGCTAGTCAAGTGTGGTCTCCCTTTCATCGAGTTCATGCTCACAGAATTGAGAGCGTCCAACGTCGCTTTCTTCGATTTGCCCTCCGAGGTCTGCCTTGGGACAATCCTTTTATCTTGCCACCGTACACAGACCGGCTCAATCTCATTAACCTGAATACCCTTGAGGAACGCAGAGACGCTGCGGACATACTTTTCATTTATCGTCTTCTCTCAAGCTCCGTCGATTACGCGTCTCTTTACAACTCTATTTTCTTCAACACAAACCCCCGTAATTTACGTTGCCCTCGACTCTTTTACCCATCAAACCACCGTACCTCATATGGCTCCAATGAACCAATCTCCCGCATGCTGCGAAAGGTTAATTCCAACCTTTCAATTTTCGATTTCAACCGCAGCTCTGCCCACCTCAAACTTGATCTCCTTCACCACTCTCCTTATCTTTAAGTCTAAGTTTTAAGGCTTTTCATGTCTTAGTTTTAAGCATCTTAGTTTTAAGTTGTTACTTTAAGCCTAAATGTTAGTTTTAGCTTGTATTAAGCCAAATATATGGGGGTATTGCCCCCACTGAAATTAATACTTAGGAAATTCCTAGGCTGTACAAGGTCATAGGAAGCTTGTGGGCAAATGTACCGTTTATGCTCTCAGTTGGCTCTCTAGTTTGGATCCTCTCTGGTGTTGTGTTTGCTAATTTTTTTGGCGGAAAACGAAGAGACTATGCGTGAAAAATAAAAGAAAACGCAAAGCCAACAAACAAAGATAGCTATTTTTTGCGAGATATCTATTGAGATATTTATTTATTTGCTAGCTGACCCGGCGAACTTCGTTCCGCCCAGATGTATGTTTATACAAATTGAGCCTTAAAATTGTATTTGTTTGTCGCCTATTCACGTTTTACCGCATTTACCGATTTTAACCAAACTTTCCCACATCTTTGGTATTGGTCTATATGATTTTTGTGAAGTTTGGTTGCAAATGGTAAACGTATGTTTGTGTAATTTGTTCACAAAAAACGGTGCAGAAAAAAATATATTTGTGGCGCTGTTGTCGATATCCTAAACCACTATCACCGATTTCAATGGAATTTTGTGGCTGTGTTTGGTTGGTTACAGTTTGAAAGATAGGATACTATTTTGGTATGGTGGGTACGGCTATATGTAAAAGAGACTGACGTCCGTATGTGCGTGCACTCATTACTCGGGAATGGACCGTGGTTCGGTGAAGATTTGGTATTAAACATATTTTTTGATGCCAAATCTAAAAAAACTAAAAAAAAAAAAATGTTTCTTCAAAAATAAAAAGCAAAAATGTTGTGGACAACTTAATCACTATTATTTTTATTTAAAGTATGTGTTTTTTTAACTATCGCAGAGCCTTTTCATAAACTACATTTTTTGTTTTGCCCTGAATAGTAGTATAAATAAACAGAACTGATGGCTTTCCTACACGTGAACATGATACATATAATTGTCCGTGGGAGAAGCATGGATACTCTAGGTCGATTCCACACAATTCCAACGATTGTCCTTGCGCCTTATTTATTGTCAAAGCGAACGCAAGACGTATCGGAAATTGCAATCTTTTGAATTCAAAAGTTAAATCTGGTAGAATCATCGGAATACGCGGAATCAATACATCTTCACCTTTAAATTTTCCTTTTAAAATCGTTGCTTCAATAAGATTGTTCATAATCTTTTTTACTGCTAATCTTGTTCCGTTGCACAATCGAGGCTGATTTATATTCCGAAGAAGAATAATTGGTACACCAACTTTCAATTGTAAACGATGAGGCGGCAATCCAGGTAAATCCAACGAATTCAGAAATTCCGTCGGATAATTGACAGCGTCATCTTGATTTGTGACCGTGTCTACTGATTGATACGTTACAATCTCACCAAGCACATCCGTTAAAATATCCGTATTCAATTGACATACGTCCTTATTTTTGGCAGCCAATATTGCTCTTTCAGCTAACCAATTGTGATTTTTATAATTTCGCGCAATGTTTGGAAAAACACTTGAAACCAATTGTTGTTTTGTTTGTGCGAAACTACAAAAATTAGCTGGCAAAGTGATTAATCCAGTGTTATCAATAGGAATTTGTCCATTTCCTATCGACAGTAACTGCCTAGCAAATTCTTCAGCCGATGGGTCATTTTGTATTTGTACTCTCACATTTCTTGTTAATGTGAGTGTTTGTACATTTCTCCATAAATTTGATGACTTTAAACATGCCTTTAGTTCATCTGCTGGAGTTGAACGGGGTATCACTGGCAGTATTTATGCAAAATATCGTCGGCCATAGCACACAACTCACCGTCACCAGTCCGCAGCGCTTCGAACGAAGTAGGGCCACAAACATTGACCAAAAGCATTCTCAAGTAGAAGCAATTGTTGTTTTTCGGGTGAACTGTGTATATTCTACCAATTTCATCACTTGCATAAACACCACGAAATGCGGGAACTACTTCACCTTATTTCCGCCGCTTGAACTTCTTCGACGACGCATTCCAATATCGGGGCATTTCGCAATAAGTAAGTGTTCGTGCAAACTCGTGGCTTCGGCAAGTGTCAAAAAATTGGTTAATGTTATTGCAGGCGCCATAACCCTACTCACGAATGAGCAGAGTACCAAGATTGTTACTCGCTCATTTTTCGTAACAACCCCTACGTGGAAATTCAAAACGCTGAACAACATCATTGTCCACGCATCTCAATCACCCCTACATTTCAACTTACTCACTCGTACTAATGCAAGGATCCTGAAAATAATGGATTCAAACACCATCAAACAAATATCAAAGTATCTACTCCACTTTAAAATGTTACTTGATGTAACATAGTAAACATAATTTAATAGAACAAACTTATTAGGTAGGTACCTATATTTAAAAAAAAATTCAAAATTGTTCACAACAACAATTTGCTCGGAAAATAATTGAAATAATTGACAACAACAATTGCTTTTAAAATTAAATTTTTATTTTTTTTTGTATTTGAAGTGTCACTCTATCCATTTTTTTGTTGTTTCAAAGTGCATTTCCCCATACAAACTTTCATAGCCTTTTTCACCCCCTCATAGTTTTGTTTTCGCGACAAAACTTCACACAAATGATATACACCAATAGCAAATACGTTTTAAAGTTTGGTTCAAATCGGTAAATGCGTTAAGGCGTGAATCGACGACAAACGAACACAATTTTAAGGTTTTCTTTTTATATACATAGAAGATAGATTTAGAATAGCGAATTTTTCATGAGGACTTGTGCATTTGGCTTCGAATGTCTTTTGGATAATAATAATTGTTCCACCATGGTAAAGAGATTTTGGAAAGTTGTAGAAAGTAGGTATGGAAGTTCTCCTTATGCTCGCAATTATAGGGATGGTTACCAAATCCAAGAATTATAAATACATTTCTGTTAATCGATAAATATGTTGTTGTTTTTTATCTTTTTTTTTTTATATATATATACTTCTCCCGGGAAAGGCGAACCTATAACGTTTCAACAGCGCCCCGAGATGCCTTCAGATGTATGTTTACTCTGCACTTAAATTGCTGCAAATTATAGTCTTCTGGAAATATATCCCCAGGAAGCGAGTTCCAAAGTTTGCTTGTCCTGTAACAGAAGGAGTTTTGGAAAGTTGATGTCCTCGCGGTTGTCAAGTGTACTGTATGGTCATGAGCATTAGCAGCCTGTCTTGTTGGGCGTCCAAAAGTTGTATTTCGAGGGATAATGTCTTTCCTATAATCCTACGTCTTTTGCAAAGCGGGATTTTGTTCTTCAATTTTTCTTGCATCCATTGTTTTGCAGATATTAAAATATTGCGATGTCGCGTTTACAGACATCTGTCACGAACTGGTGGTTTTGTCCCATCTATATTATATTTAAAAATTTAGCGACCATTTATCTTTGGTGTGGAGAAACGAAGTGGAGACTAGGGACGCTAAAATTTAGCGCAAGCCGGATACTAGGCTTTAACGCCAAATTAATCGAAAAATATTCATTTTTTGAAACCGACACACAACAACACATCAATGCCTTGTCTACAGATTTGCCAGTCAAACAATTGTGAACTTATTCACTCCAGCAATTGATTGCACCACAGCTGCAATTGTAGCTACATGGGCTTATCATAGTTTTCAATCGGCGGATTGTTCATTAATATTTATCCTGTTCAAATACCGTCTTTTGAATATTAAAACCTGTGAAATGAAGAAATGTCTTGGATTTTTCCTGTTTTTTCTTTAAAAAATATGGCATGATTAGTTATGAGTGTACTACCAGAAAACGGAATCTTCACAAAATAAATTTCAGTTTTGTGCCTTTTCAACACGGACTAGGTTATAAAATAATGTATCCGAACTTCACAGACCTATATTATAACCCCATATAAAGTAAACTGAAAATGTTTGATTCTATGTTGTTAAGTTAGGTTAGGTTAGGGTAGGCATCATTTCCAATGGAGACTCTAACACCCACTGTAATTCCCTTCGTAGATTAAACAAACCCTAAAACAGTCAGTTGGACTCTTCATCTTTCTGACTGTTTAAACCTGTTGTTGCTTTTCGCGAATTTGAGAAGATCCGGTATCTCTGCTTCGATTAATTCTGATAAATTTTCAAAGAACCTGGACCCCAGGGATCGGAGTCGTCATTCTTAGAGAGCGGGAGATTGGCACATGAAATGTTGGATCGTCTCCGTTTCTCCCTCGCCTCCACAGCTCCTGCAAAGTCGTTGATTTCTCGATTCCATTTCCGGAGCATGGATTTGGTTAGGTATTTTAGGTTTAGGTTTGTGGGCACTCAGGTCAAAATTGACCCATTGCTGTACCCGAAAGGGAAAATGGTTTATCCCTTACCTGTGTTAACCAACCTGTTCTGTATTCATTTAAATTACTTACTGTGAGTCGTTGCATACAAACCATCTTTATGATCTAATAAAGTAAAGTTCATAATTTTGTCCGTTGGTATACTATATAGCTCGCTCAGGTTTTGGAAGAAGTGTCTTCCAAGGAATTTGTTCCTGGAGTGTTGAAGACCCGGACATAGGAAGAGAGTTGTGTCCTCTTAACTCCGTTGTCACCGCAGCCTCTGCAAAGTTTCCTCTGTCAGTCGAATTTCTTCATGTGCTATCGTAGGGTGTTATGTTCCGTTAGGATACTTACAAGCGTATTAGAGAGACATTTCCGGTTATTCCGCATGATTCTCTAGCTTCCTGGTGCTATCCATCCTGCGTTTGCCTCATTTGTAGCCTTCTTCCCTGCTTCTAGCTTAAGCGGGATATACACAGAGGGTGATGTTTGTTCTAGAGCCTTAGCCGAACCTTGTCGTGCTAGTTCATCCGCTTTCTCATTGCCTGGAATGCCTTCATGTCCAGGGACCCAACACAGTAGTACCTTGTGCTGTATTCCAAAAGCCTTGAGCTCTTCGCGACAGCTGTTCACATGCTTCGATTTTATTACTGGGGCAGTTAAGGCTTTTATAGCTGCATGGCATGCAATAAAGAAGGTAATACACTTCGAAAGTATTGCCTTTGTCGTAGACTCATGGGCAGCTCTTCTCACTGCCATGACTTCCGCTTGGAAAACACTGCAATGGTCTAGGAGGCGTAGTAATGTTGATATACCCATCGGTTCAGAGCAGATGCCTGACCCCACCCCGTACTCCATTTTTGATCCGTCTGTGTTAGGTGTAGGTCCATCTCTCCATACTTCCCTGCTGGGGGCAGGTGCTCGAAAAGGGTCTTGTGAATTCCTAATATGGCATAATGTAATCCGTATTAGGTAAATTTCCAAAGTTATTCTGTAGGAACGTTGAGTGACTCTCTTCATCGTATTTCCAGTCTATTGATTGGCTAATATTGTGGCACTTGTTGCTGCCATTGATTGCAAAAAGATATCTAGCGGAAGCAGATTGAGGAGAGTCTCAAGTCCGGCAGTTGGAGTTGACCTCATCGCGCTGGTGACTTCGATGCAAGCTAGTCTTTGCACCTTTGTAATAGCATTTAAGTATATGATCTTTTCAATTGCTGGCCACCATTCAAGACTGCCATATATCAGTATTGGTCTTACAATAGCAGTATACAACCAGAGTTTGATCTTGGGAGATGGCCCCATGTTTTCCCAAAGATTTTGCTACAGGTGAAGAATGCTAGTGCGGGTTTCTTGATTCTTTCTTCAATGTTTATTTGGTGAACAATACTAATTCGGTCTTCTGTGGATTGACTAATAGACCGCATTTCATGGTCCAGGAGTCAAGGATGGAGAGGGCTTCATTTAATTGGCAGTTATTATTATACCGGTAACTCTAAGTTGCATAAGTGCCTCATTTAAGACAATAACCCAAAGAAGTGGGGAGATAACCCCTCCCTGAAGTGTTCCTCTTGAAGCGTAGATTTCAGGTCTGAGTCCCCCAAGTTCAGCTACTAGGTACCTAGCCTTAAGTACGTTAACAATTCAGTTGCTGACAGTGGTGTCAATGTTGAGTTTACTTAGTGTCCGGCATACGGCGTCCGTTTTGACATTGTTGAAAGCTCCCTCAATGTTTAGGAATGCCGCTTGAGTATATTATTTTATTCTTATTGATTTTTCAGTTACCTTTATAACACAGTGTAGCGCAGTCTCTACGCTTTTTCCTTTTATGTAGGCGTGCTGAACTTGAGATAGATCATCCAGGAGACATAAATTGCTGAGAATGTGTATATCTATCAATCTTTCTAAGGCCTTAGGTATGAAGGAGGTGAGGCTAATTGGCCTGAAGATTTTGGATTTGGCTGCGCAGTGACCTGTGATTATACCTGTGAGCATGCGAATTGAGTTTTTACCTAGGGATATTAGATACATATTTTTTTTTTCTTCTTTTTTTACATTAGATATTTTGTTCTTTTTTCGTTCATTTCTGGTCATAGGGCTCGTGCAGTTTCGCAGCTTAGGTACTTTTGATTCTATGTTGTTAATATCTATGAAAATCCTTAAAAACAAACGTTGAACGTGCGGCGCATGAATCTGGAAAATGATTTTTATTCATAAATAAATAAATAAAAACGAAAAAACCTCTTGTTGTGTTGCAAAATATTTGACGTACATAAATCGAAATATTAAAGTTTATAAATGGGGATATGTAGGTATTGTGTTGTAGGTGCTGGAAGTAGATGTTTTTTTCATAAATGTGGCGCTACCTAAAATTGTAGGTAGGTATACTTACATGTAATTATATAAAATTTATAGGTACCTCATAATCTAGGTAACTTCACATTTTTCTTCCTATAGCAGGTATAGATATGTTTACTACGAGTGATTATGTGAATTCACAACAGATAATGCGAAAGTGATCGTTTTATAATACGTTCATACGATTTTGTTTTGATTTTTATTTGGAAATATAGAAGTATATCTATATGTGTTTGTGTACTACTACTACTAGTGTAAGATTCAATTTTTGCTTATTTTGGCGTTTAATTATCGTCGACACTAAGTTCTACTGTTCTCTGGACTTTTCAAAAAAAATACTTCATGATCAAATCCTCTTCGAAATTACTTTCGACTTTCCAAGGCGACTCCAAATGAAATATAAAATCTTTGTTCGTAGCGTCATGATTGAAACTCAAAAATATACGCAGTATTTATTCTCTTACTCACTATCTTACCCAATCTAAGCCAACAACAACAAAACACTTTAATGCACACACACAACTATTTTTAGAGTATGTCCCTCTCCTGGTAATACGATGAACCATCCGGTCGCTTACACTTGAATCTCTGCTTACAGCAATCCGGATATGCTTTGTCTACATTTATCCTCTCCCCACGATTGCAATTCGGAATGCGAATCTTTCCGCAACTGTTTCGGAAAGGAAACAAGAAACCGAAATCAAATTCCACTTAATTCGCCAGTACTGAACTCACCCTTCTACCAGCACGGATCCGTTTTCGTTGCATGTCAACCGCTGACACGGCAGTGGGCCAGCACTCACACCCAACTTAATCTCCTCGCTGCGATAGATGCATTTTCCGGGATTACCTATAGAAATCACACAAAACCAATAGATAGATAAGGCAGATAGATCCTTCACCAAACTTTCCACTCACTTGGATCCGCTGGAATAAGTCCGGAATAGCCCTCTACAAAAGATGTCGAAATCATTAAAACAACAAAAAACACACCGGTAGCGAGTACATGAATTCGAATTCTAGAAGCGTCCATCGCCGCTTGCACTGGGAATTTTCTATAAGCAAGTCGTAAGCTGTATTTTCAGTATAAACCGTGGGAGAGAAATAGCGAGAAATTGGTTATTTGCACTACACGATTGGAATGTTTTGGTGAAGTTAGATATTTTGTTTTTATTTTTTATTTGTTTTTGTGCGGCACAGGGTCACGATAGGTTATCAACAATGACGACGTTTTAAAACCGCAGATTGACAACTTCAAGAACAATCATCTCGATGAAGGTGCAAGTAGACACTAACAAGGGAAAACGCTCTCGATAGAATTTAGTTGGCTGCCGCTGCACACGCATTTGATGTTTTGAGGAAGGCCTGTGGGCAGACAACTTATCATGTTCGAAGATCTTTTCATTCTATGTGAGAATGGAACGACGTACGGAGGCTTACGCTCAGTGGGAAGCTGATTATGTTTAAAGTGACTAAATGAAGTTATCAGCAAGTGGCATGTAGAGTAGGCTGTTTAATGTCGTTGTATCAGACGAGGGGTCAGGAAAATATTATTTAATTTGCTTACAATAATTGATATGCGGGACGGAGAGGGATGTGACCTATTATAGATTCTCAACGTAATTAGAATGAGCGGATATTTATGAATTCTTAAATTATGTTTGAAGATACACTGATTATTAATAGACTGGATTCACTACATAACTAAGTCTAGAATTATGAGTCAAAAGAAAGTAGGGGAAGACGGGGTTAAAAGCAACAGAGATAAGTTGTAAATCTTTAAAATATGAGGGCTCCGCTTAAATTAAAGTGTCGCGTGAAAGAAACAATATATGTTGGTCTTCTCCAAAGGAAATTACGTGCCTACGTTAGTTTTGTATATTGATCATCAGTTGGAGCCGTACTTTGTGAGGTTCGGGAAATTGAGTGGTTTGTAACTCCACTTTTCGTTCGTATTTTTGGTATTGCTTCTCACATGCAACGAATACAGCAAAATAAAAAAAGAGTTGGCGCAACAGGTCCGTAGGGACCCTAGGCTTAGCTTCTCACTAGCTTTCGTTTTGTGCGAGTTTTTCATTTTTGCAACGAATGGAAAGGATCTACAATTTTTGTGTCAATTCTAAACGGCTAATTAAGAAGCTCTTTCAAAACAGCTATACTCTCGGATTTTTGTCAGACGTTCGCGAGAGGTGGCGCAGTGGGAATTTGGGTTTTTACGGGATACGAACCTGGGACCTTAGTCGCTTAGTAGTCCAACACACTAACCACTAAGACACTGCGCCTACCAATGAATACAGTAACGGTTGTTTTTTGTACTAAGCGTTAATCTTTTGGTGAATTTTGTGTATATATACGAGCTTTATGCGGATTCCTATTTTTATTGTATATTGCTCTTCGCATAAGTTTCATGGTGGGGCTAGTTGTAACATATAAGGTTCGTTCGTGTTTCTAATTTAGGCATAGAAAAATTAAAAATTTCAAATACCTGACCGGTTTTGTTACAAAAAGTTTAAGAAATTACAATTTTGACATTATCGTAAAATAAACGTTAACATTACAACAAAATGAGTATACAAATTCTAGAAGTAGCTTTCGAACTTTTCAATGAAACTGAAGACCAATACAAAATGTTATTCGAGTCTAGTGATGAAGAAGATATTCTGAGTGCTGCAGTTAACATGTGCGGCAGAAACCCACGGGCTTGCATTAAAAATTATTTATCCGAGGTGGTTAGTAGGTATTATGTAAAACTTTGTTTGAGTGTTCGGATGACTAACAAAAATTGCGAGCAGATAAGCGATGTGCAAAAAACAAACACGTTGCTGTATTCGCCGGTCTTGAAGCATGTTGTGTAAGGGACCTGGCCGACCGCTTCAATCTGTCACAATCTACAGTTAGCGTACCTACTCTTAAATAGAGCAATTATTTTTATTACCAGTTTAAGTCCAGGCGTTTTCCAATGGCCTAATGAGGAAGAAAAGAAAAGCAGCAGTGACATTTTCGCTTAAATATAGTTTTTTTGACTGCACCCCATCACAATCGATCCACAGACTTCTGCCAAAGATTACTATTTTGATCGCAAAGGGAATATATCTAAGCATTATCTTGCAAGCTACATGTAATGACAAGACAAAATTTCTGGACTCATTGTGGGTTTTCCTGGATCTTCGCACGACAGCTGAGTCTTTCAGAACTTCATCTACCCAAAGCTGCGTAGAGCTTGTAGAGGTACCTAATTCTTCTTAATTATTTAATATTCTAATATTCTTTAACTACTTTCTTTCTTTGCAGATTATTTAATATAGGTCAGCTATATTCGTGTAAGAACTATTGAAAAATGTTGGCCATTTCATTAGAGCTTGCTTTGTCTTGCATAAATTTCCTGATGAAAGTGACTTTGTTTTTTTGAAGTGATAACTTCTTTAGGCGCGTTGGGCACTATTTGGATGGGCAAAAACTAGCAAACTCGCGACACCGACACCGACACCGACACCGACACCGACACCGATTGCATACTTTTAGTTGTAAACTTTTGTACTATTGCTTACTTTTAGGGGTAGGTAATTTATAGCTTAATCTACGATGATTTTTATTTGAATACGTTACTATGGTAATTTATGGTAGCGACAAATTGATTGTCACCAAAATTATTTCAATTACCTGTTTTGTATGGGGAATTCATAACTTAATTTTACCAGGCTTAATTCCGACATATTATATCCACGATTTTGGGTTTGTGCACATTTACGGCACAGTAGCTTGTGTTATAATTACCGAAACAAGAAATAGAAAACTGTGGTAAACTTGCCACCCTAAGAGTAGGTATACTATATAAATAATTGTAATATTCATGTCGCCTTAGTGTATACTGTAAAATATGATTAGTAATTTTTGTGTAAAATAATGAATATAAGACTACAATTGATGCCGTACCACGAGATCTAGAGCATTATCAATGGCGATGCGGCAAGACAGAAAAATATTGTTGTCTTTTCTCGTTCTTTTTCTTTTAAAAGTAAAAATTGTATTTTTCGGAAAGAAATTCATATTCAATTAAGCTTCAGTATAATTATTATTAATTTATTCGTTCTGTGCTAGTTTCGGTAGAATACAAGTAGATACAATCGGATTGTGGTAGCTGAAGTAAGATAATATGTACATTCGAGACTGTAATCTATCTAGATTACGCTGGAAGACAGCATCGAGGAAAATTACTTATACATATATGCTAAAGATAATTCTGCATTACTTCAAGATAAAGTTGGGAAGAGATTTGATGATATTCCAATCATTTTGAGTGGGGATTTCAACATCAACTTTGCAGATGATAAAAACTAACATTAATTGAATTTTTAAATAGCAAATTTGATTTAACGATGAGCAATGATCGCAATCTTAGCACGACTAGACATAAAACTACAATTGATGCCATCTTTACAAGATATTTAAATAGATTCGAATCAAAATTGTTTGTTTCCTATTTTAGTTACCTACCATAAACCTATAGTATCCGTTTTCAAATATAATGATTACTAGCTGGCCCGGCGAACTTTACTATTAATAATTCCGAGCTTTCGCTTCATTCTATTCAAAAGGTATATTAAAATTAAGTAAATAAATAAAATCAAATCCTTGTCGGCCAACCTACCGCTTTTTCACTGAGATTCTTTATGGAACACAACATTTTTTGTTCTATTTCTATTATCGGGTGTGTACACTGAAAAAAAAAGGTACACCATAGTAGTGAAAAAGTTCATCAATGTGATGAAAAAATCAACAATTTTAGTCCAGTGAACTTTTTCATTAGTTTAATGAAACCGATTTCGTCAATATGATGTTGTTCATCATTCATCAACTTTGTTCATCAATATTATGAAAAATTCATCAATATGATGAACCCAAATTCCCCTTTAATTTCATAATGTGATGAATGTATTCATTATATTGACAAATTTGTTCATCAATATGATGCACACTTTCTGTGCTGGCAAATTTGTTTTCATGTAGTTGTAAGATTATTCACACAAATAAAAACATGAAATAAAAATACTGACACCAATATAAATCGTAAAGATATAGCCTTCCCACTTTCATGGGGATGCTAAAATACTTAAACGAGCATAATGTCATGAAAATGGTAATGGTAATATTATGTGAATTTAACTATTGAATTTCTTCGTATCCGAAAGGAAAATATTCAAACGAAAATCAGTTTCACCACGAAAGTCAATAAAGTGTAGTGGCAAAAACTCACGCGCTCAAGAAATATTGAAGATTTATAAAAATAAATTTTATTTCTGAGTTACTTTTATCACTCCTGGGACAATTTTTTTTTTTTTTTTTTTCATAATGGATCCCAATGAGAATCAGAGAACGGCCATTTGCCTGCCATATGCATAGAGTCACAGGGTGCATGTGCATACATTTGTGTTTGAAATGTGTTTTTGCGTCTTTTGTTATTTAGTTATAATTTTATTGATCCATTCTGTTGAATTTTATAATGTTGAGGCGTGAGAGAATAATGTACGAGAAAATTTTGGTTAAATAACAATATTACATTGATTTTGAAAAATATTTTTAAAAAGTAAATATTTATTTACATTTATGTGTGTAATGAAATCACAATGTTATAATTATATAGCGAGCTCTTTTTTTTTACCAAAGGAAAATCGTTGTGAAAATTCATGATAATTGTAGTTTTATTTTAATGACATATTTATTTAACGTCAAAAATCGACCCTACTGCTAAGTTTCCACCGGAGAATAACTGTGAGATTAAGAAAAATTTCCGTAAATCCCGCATTAATCTCGGAACTTATCATACGAAAGTAATCTTATAAAAAGGGAGATTAGAAATAAAACAAACACACTTTTCACAGCTCGATATGTCAAAAGATAAAAAAAAAATTGAAGAAAAGACGTCAAAAATGGAAAAATGTCTCTCTCTCTCTCTCTCGTGAAATGTAACTTTCTCGTCAAGTTAATCTTCTTTTATTTGGGGGAAATACTTCGGGATTAATTTTAAACCTCTTGTACTTAATCTTGGTATTTGTGTTCGGTGGAAACGTAGCTTAACCTACCTTTTAGAAGTATGTATACTAAAACACGTACAACAACATTTTTCGATATTTACGTTTTACTTTTTACAAATGAAAAAGCTATATCAAGATATCGGAAAAATAAGCCCCTTTGAAAATTAGATAGTCTTACTCATGATTTAGCTTTTAAAACGTCGCTATGAACATTTAGAGCTAACAGTTTATGCCGAAAAACGTTCGTTTACATAGTAAAATCATTGAAACGAAATCACTTGGTCAACACCTCCCAGATATATTTATGCAACTGAATTAAAGTTATACATTAATTGCATACCTTTAATTAAGGCTAGGTAAATTGCATTCTTTTTAGGGTAAATGAGGCGCTCCATCGAAGATATATGTTCTAATTATATAAGTTTCATTATACTGATAACACAATAAATACTTAAAATATATTAATATATATTAAAGCTATTTATGCAAAATTTATAACACTTTATATAATGTGAATAATCGAAGTTAGACTATAGTTTATTTATATTTCCACCATTCTTACACTAATATTGAATTTTTCACACTTCATTAATTGTTTTAATTTGTATATACTGCAGTTTATTTAGCAAAACCAGTCGCCCGTAGTAAAAGAAAAAATAAAAAAGTTTGTTCATCGGCAAGCAATTGTCAATACAATGTTTAAAATGCAAATGGGTACTTTTGGGGGAACATTAATTAAAAGATAAACAAATAATTATGTGATGAAATTTCTAAATCACATATATCGAATCTTTTAAGATATTCATCGTTCATCGTAAAACTATTCACAATTTTCTTCTATGCCACCCTGTGTAGATACTTTACGCTTGATGAGCAATGACATATAATTATCTACGCATATATACATTAAAAGATTCATCATGCGTGTGTGAGTATAAATTCTGTACCAACATCGCGTGTGTACACCTACAGCATACATCATATTAACAACCTGTGCATCACATTGAAGAAACCGATGAAAAAAGTTCATCAATATGAGGATTCCATTCAACAATATGATGAATATAACGGTGAATTTAATTTTTTTCATCAATATAAAGAATTATTTCATCTATATTATGAAGGTTTACATCAACGTTCTCCTTAATAAAAATTAATGTCTGTTTTTTGACGAACGCTGTCATCAATATAATAAAAGCCGTCATCAAAACGATGAACATCGTTATCAATATGATAAGAATTCAAAACTTGGCAATCGTACTTGAATATGATGATTCCATTCATCAATAAGACGAATAAATCATCAACTGGATGAACAAATGACTAAATTGATCAAAATAAGTGTTTTCGTCATATTGATGAAATGTTTTGATGAAATAATGAACGTAGTTCATAAAAACATACGCTTAATTCTCTTCAGAATCCTGTTGAAAAAATTGATGAATTCATTTTCATCATATTGAAAAACTGTTCATCAATTGTCAAAAAGTTTTCATGAATTTGTTCATCATATTTATGAAAATTACGTCATATCAATGAATATCATGTTGATGAACGCCATTCATCAATACGACGCCGACTTTTTTTTTCAGTGTACACGTACAAAGCGAGAGCTTTGCCGACACGTGAAATTCAAGATTTATTCCACACACATCCAGCGATTGTCCTTGCGACTTATTAATTGTCTTAGCAAAAGCGAGACGTACGGGAAATTGAAGACGCTTACATAAATACGAACGGCAAATCGTTCTGAATAAGTGGAATCCGCGAAATAACAACACCTTCGCCTATGAATTTTCCAATCAAAATCGTTGCTTGAATTATATTTGATATTAAATTCTTCACAATCAAACGCGTACCGCTACAAAGTTTTGGTTCATTTAGGTTGCGCAACAAAATTATTACTGAGACGATTTTAAGTTTCAAATTGTGTGGAGGCAAGCCCGAAGCATCCAAAGAATTTAAAAATTCCGTGGGATAGTTGGTGGCTTCGTTTTCATCCATCACGGAGTCGACTGATTTGTATGAATGCAACTCACCAGCGATTTGGTTTTGAATGGCGAAATTCAAATGTTCGACGTTCTTGTTTTTCGCAGCCAAAATCACTCTTCTCTTACACTCAGTCAATCATGGCCAATATTATTCTGAGCGATATTTGGGAAAACATTCATGATTTCCGGTGTCGTTGTAAGGTTGCAAAAATTTTGTGGAAACTCAATCAGGCCGGTGATCATTGCTCCACCGAAAGGTCATTACGTAATCGATTCAGGGCCTCCAATGCGCGTTTGTAAGCCATTGTGCATGTGCATTCGTCCCATATGATAATCTTACATTGCTGCAGTACTTTCGCCATCGCAGTGTTCTTTGAAATGTTGCATGTAGGTTCTTCATCCACAGATTCAATGGCAATTTCAATGCAGAATGAGCTGTTCGACCGCCTTCTAACAAAGTAGCCGCTATCCCAGAAGAGGCTGGGCCAAAGCGATCTCAGATCTCGAACGAATTGTAGCCAAAATAAGTGAAATCATGAATGTATTTCCAGTTCCGCAATTTTCGTTATCGACTGCTTGTGCTTGCATCAATTCATCGTACACTTTCTTTTATTCTTGATTGAACATTGGCACATTTGTTTGAACAGCTTAACTCAATGCGATTCGACCGAAGTCCATTTCTCGCTCCAATTCTGCATTAAGCGTCTTGGCTGTGGCATCCCCAATTTGCACAACAAATTGCCACTCATGAGCAGACACATATCCTCGATCAAAATCAAAGCTTTGTTGCGCATTCCATCTGACATCTCCAGTTCATTATCCGATATCACAGTACGAATTCGATGCAAAATATCGTCGGCCATTATCATCTTTGTATAATTAAAGTATCTACTTCATTTCAAAAAGTTACTTAATGTAAACATAATGTATTAGAACAAACTTTTTAGGTACCTATAGGTATTTAAAAAAAAAAAAACTTTCAAAATTGTTGACAACAACAATTTGTTTGGAAAATAATTAAAATAATTGACAACAACAATTGCTTTTAAAATTTAAAATATTTTTTTTTTGTATTTGAAGTGTCACTACTCGATTTCTATCCAGTTTCTTTTTTTCTTTTTTTTTTTTCAAAGTGTACAAAAATGAATTCATTGGAATAAAAAAATCAGCGACTATAAATTGAGGTATAAACTATCCTATCTCTCAAGTGGGACAAAACTGCACACAATGTGCAAAATTAGTTAAAATCGGTTCAGTAGTTTAGGATTCCATCGCGGAGCAACCTGTGACACGTGATTTTTATATATAAGATAATGATGATGATGATGGAAGAGTTTGAAGTTGTTGATGAAATTTCATAAGTGTCATTGGTATTCATTTCAAAGAATACCCATTAATTTTTAAATTTAATATTTCATGTATCTGTAAATTTATACATTTTAAGCAATAGATTGCAATTTTGTATGTAAAATAATATGTATTATTTTTGATGTAAAATACCGCATTAAATGAAAATGAAAAATGTAACATAATTTTTGTAGTAGTAGTAGTTTATAATAATGAATAAAAAAACACTTTATTTAAAAGTACTTCCTACACAATAATATATTTTCTGACGATTCGAAAAATTGTTCAAGTTATCACTTCTGTCGGCATTGTTCAAGTTATTGTTCAAGTTATCACTTCTGTCGGCACTCCCGGAGTGCCTTTTAATTTTTTTTTTTATTAAATCCCGACTTGAGGCGGACGTGGACTTAACAAACAGATATGAAGACAACAGCGCTGGAAAAATCGTCGTAATCAAATCTGAAAACAATTAGAACTTCAATGAAGAAGCAAACGTTTTATTCAATCGTGATGCAATTAGAAATAAAATATATCTTTATCTGACTAATAAAGTACTAGTTTCAAGAAACAAGTTCTTTTATTATTTATATATCTTAAAGCGGATGTCTTCACTTCAAATTATGCATGGCCAAAAAGCGCTGAGGGAATTGTTGTAACTTTAGGCTCACAACTAAAATATCCAGTTTTCACATCTCCTACAGATCCGGTTTGCTCAAATTTTTGCACGATTTTTCCGATTGTACGCACATTTGGACGATTAAATTGACCGAAAAAAATCACGAAGTGCACGATATGCATTCTGATTTGAACGCCCATTTTCATAGTAAGCTTGAATAACTTTATCGCGTTGCTCGATTGTGTATATTTCCATGGTTCAAATTGAGTAGTCTGAAATTGATAAATGTCAAATGAAATGCAGAAAAAAAACTGACGTTTAGTTGTGGTTCCCATTCAACATCAACCTTAAAATTTAACCACACTTTATATAAAATTCTCGTGTCACGGTGTGCGTGGTTGAACTCCTCCGAAACGGCTCGACCGATTTTCGTAAATCTTAGCGTGCATATCGGCCAGGGTGGAGAATCGGACAACATCTATTTTTCATCCCCCTAAATGTTAAGGGTGGTCCACCCCTATTTTTTTTTTTTTTTTTTTTTTTTCTTAGACAACATTTTTTGTTTTTATTTTTTTATAATACAGCATACACAAATACATACAACCCTAAATTTCCACCCCTCTACGATCAAACCCTATTTTTATTTGTGTATGAAAAACTTTAATTTTTTTGGCAAGATTTTTTATTTTTGAAGTGATATTTTATTTTGTCATGACTTAGAATAAACAATTTTATATTACTCTTAATTTTTCACTCATCACAATATCTCTGGAACCATAAGGCGTACAGACTTGAAATTTGGTAGGAATAATCCCTTCGCCGAGTAGAGGTCAGCTAAGAGCGGATTTTACGAAATTCCACCCATAAGGGGGTTGCGGTGGTGTAAGAAACTCGGTAATGGATCGTACTTGGTGGATTCGTATTGGCCCAAGGAAGGACATAATTATGCTATGTGAAAATAAAAGTTTAACGGAATGGAATTGGGGATAGAACTGTGTATGGAGAACCGCACCTTAAAAAAAAATAGATTGGATAGAAAAACGGGTAGTGTCACTTCCAATACAACAAAAATTATTTAAAATGTTTAATTTTTGAATTATTTTGATGTGCCGTTGCCGTTGCGCAACCTCAATCCACCGAAATTTTGTAACGGATCGCGTTTGATTTGATTGTGAAGAATATCAAATCAAATATTATGCAAGAAAGATTTTGAGTGGAAAATTCAAAGGCAAACATTCTAATTCCAAGGATTTCGCTTAGTCAGAACGATTTGCCATTCGTATTTAAGCGTATAAATTTCTCGTTTCGCTATGACAATTAGTAGTCAATCGCTGGAATTTTGTAGAATCAATCTTGAATTCCCATATTTCTCATTAAGTCAATTACATATGGCCTAACCTTCCGCTTTATATATCGTGTACCGTAAAGAACTTTAGTGAAAAAGCGAATGGCTGACTGATACGAAAGAAATCGCATGTGCATTGTGCATGCTCAGAATTATTATTTTCATTACATTAACAAATTTGGGCGGAACGAAGTTTGCCGGGTCAGCTAGTTTAAATTTACAATTCTTACTTTTTTTTTCCTGTTGTTTCTTGTACCATTTTTAAACTTACATCTTACAACTGAAATGTTAGGCTCAAAAGCTCAAATGAATTATTGATTTCTTAAAACACAAATACTTCAAATCAATCAAAAGCAAAAGAGATCGTGTAAACAAAGTGAGAGAGTCGTTGATAAAGATTGTGCCTCTCCTGCTGCCGCTGCCACAACCGCTGCTGTCGTTTCCATTATGCACGCAGAAAGCTTTATTTTATCCAAACGCATCATGTTCATTACTTCCTCTTTCGAAGAAAGAGATGAGAATCTTACGCATGCAATATTACCAACAGTTGAGTTTTTTTTTTTTTTTTGCTTTATACTTCGTCACCTGAAAGTAACATAATTCTATGTGAGTTGACCGATGTTTCGAGATATGAGCGTTTGAAGTTTTGCATGATCTGTTTTGGCATTTTAAATTAATACAAGGTTCGCCCAGTGGTCGAAAATCGACCACACAATTTTTACATTATCATCATATAAATAAAATTGGTGTAGTAATATTTGACTTGAAGCGAATTTTACTATCTGTCTTTAAATAAACAATTCGTAATAATTACTGATCGTATTTGGGTCAATGCTGGAATAAAATATTAGTAGCTAATGTTGTACTAAACTTTTTTAATGTTGAAAAAAGATATGTAGCACTAAAATTAAAGAAAATGTAGGTAGGTAGGTACCTATTGCATTTTATTTCATCGTTCTCTATTTTAATATTTTTTATTCAAGAATATTTTTAAGTTTTTGCTTAAATGCAGCTGAAGTGATTGCAGCTGAATTTGATGCTGCTGCAGTTGATGACAGAAACTCGATTAAATAAAGAGTAGTTGACTTTCGGTTGAAATTTTGAAAGACTAATCCCTTATTTCTTAAAAGAAAATCGCGAAAAAACAGCAATGAAAATATCTGCGCCACTGTTGCAAAAAGGCTTACTATTGTACTGATTTCTGTACTATTTGACTTCCCCAAGTACGCAAGTACCACTTCTCAATTTTGAGTACTATTTGTAATATTTTTAATTTTTGAAATAAATCAATAAATTCAACATATATGAGGTTATTTCACTTACGGCCATATTATCATTTACACTGTTTTTTAAACATGTCGGCGTTTAATCCGATTGAATTAACATAAACTGCACCGCGGAGACCAGTTAAGTTAACTCGGGTTAAAACACAATATCAAAATATTGAAATTTCTTCATTCAGGACAGGAAACAAAAAGCTACAAAAATGTATTTCATTTGTAAAGTTAAGTCAGCAAAGCAAAGTAAAGTAGGTTTTTCAGCACGCAATTACAACAACTACTGTGAGTCCTCGAAGTGTCAAGTATAGCGTAGGTGTTGTAATTGCGTGCTGAAAGTCCTACTTTATTTTTTTCTACTGAGATCGAATCTCAAAAAACAGGCCTTGTATCGAAAGCACAAGCGGACTAGGGCCAATGAAACTCAGCACACAGCAAATTAAATCAATTGCTAAGATAGTGGCTAATGACAAAATAAAATGTCATTGTATGTGAAATTTAACATTACATAGGTTTAAAATCGAGCTAAAATCGGTTTAAACTCCGCGTTTAAATGTATTGTTATCCAGCGGGCTTACTGCATGTTTTTAAGTTAATATTATACATGTTAATTTAAATCGTCGGGTTAAAAAAAATAAAATGGTAGGGTGTAAAATTAACTTAAACCTGATTTACAATCGAAGCAACGTTGCCTCTTTCTTGAACACAAAACAACAAAGTGGAAGCAAAGTAACGGATTTAAAACAAACAACAAAAAGCTTTCAAATGTGTTTCCAATTTCATTCTACTTACTGGAAGTGGAAGCTGGAATATTAAATATTTTTAAAGAATGTCAGACAAAGTGTTCCAAAAATGGGCGGATTTTGAGTTTGTGTTTCCACATTCTTTAAGATCGAGGTAACATATAAAGTTCTTTTTGGCCAAGATTTTGTTAAGAATGTTTTAAGGAATAAACTCATTATGTTAAATTGAGAAAATAAAACTACGTATTTGAAAAAAAAAAAAACAAGCCTTGAAGCCTTAACCAGCGAAATAATGCCCATAAAATGCATGAAAAGCCTGTTGGCATCGCCGACTCGAAGTGAATAATAATGCCGTTAGACTCAATAAAAAAATTATGCACTATTTTGTACGTTTCAGTTTTTTTTTTCAGTTTTTTTTTTTTTCAGTTTTTAGTACAATTGAGAAAAGTCAATTTTCATCACTGATCTGCGCACAATTAAAGTCATATTTTCTCTTAGATCATTTTTGATGAAATGAAATTGGTAATACTTTTCTCCACATTGTCATTTTTTACCATTATTTGTAAAAATAAATTATAAACACCCGCCAAATCTACCTGTTGTTGACTTCACTTGCGAAGAAAGGTTATTCCTTATAATAATTCTTATTATATAAGAATTGATTGATCTGCTAACCCTTTTTAATATGTAGTAGGTTCATACGAACTCAATTCTCAATCAATTCTTATAACAACTCATAACTCAAATGTTCATCCAGATACCACCACATCATGTTATAGGCTCCGTGAAGTAGTCTTGACTACGTTTCGGAGTTTTGCAGATGTGCCGGTGCAACACGGATGGGACACAAAAGCCATGATGCAACTTCCTGAGATAAAGAATTCCGGTGGTAAACTAGTCTCCTATTCGGATCTCCGGGGGGGACTATCTCAGGGGGTTCAACATGCAAATAATCACCCACAAGACTTGCATGACGTCAGACATCAACGAACACAAAGACAAAAGAGACTAAAAACTAACAGAAGAAAGCTAGCAACAGATTTTTGCAACATTCGAGGTCTAGGACTCAACAATGTCAACGTCAGCTGTGTGCACCAGCATCTGCAAGAAAAAAAGCCAGACGTAGTAGTTTTAACAGAGATTCAAATAAACTCAACAACTGATTACACATATCTTCAATGTCCAGAATACAAACTACATCCTCGTTTTCGATATAAGGGGGGACTATGTGTGTTTGCCCGAGAAGATCTGGCGTATGTAAGAGAAGAAGAGATGGAACCTACGGATCTCGACATAATATGGCTAAAGGTCGTTCTACAAAGTTGTACCAAATTCGTTTGCTGCCTGTACCGCTCACCAAACGATAACGAACCATCTAAATTATTTCGTCATTTATCCGATAAGGTAGACTGGATACAAATTCATCATCCAACCGCTGAAGTAATTATACTTGGTGACTTCAATGCCCATAACATGGATTGGCTGCGATATTCTAACCGAACGGACGAGGCAGGGAAACAAGCTGAAGACTTCGCCATTTGCTGCAATTTCACTCAACTCGTTGATGAGCCCACGCGAATTCCAGACAATCCAACAAATTACGGAAAAACTCTCGATCTGTTTCTTACAACAGAGCCAGATAATTATGAAATAAAAGTGTCTGCTCCCTAAGGGAATTCGGATCATGCTCTAATATCTGCTATCCTCTCTATACCGATACCAATAGGAGCGAAAAGGGATCGTTATCGTTCGATTTGGAATTATAGTAAATCTAACTGGGACTAGCTGCGTAATTTCTTCGCTTGGTTGCCATGGGCTGATATGTGCTTTAGAGATACTGATGCCAATATGTGCGCAGAAGCCGTAACCGAAAATATTTTACTCGGTATGGAACTTTATATTCCACATTGCATCAAAAAATTAGCTTCAAATAAACCGTGGTTTAACAAAGAATGCAAGCGAGCTACCGCAGCGAAAAACAAGGCTTTCCGTGAATGGCGGTCAAACCCTTCAGAACTAAAAAGATCTGAATTTACAATTCTTCGAAATAGATGCAACCTAATTATTGAATCGGCGAAGACAACTTACAGCGAAAGAGTCACTAACAAAGTGATTGGATGTCCTAGCGGCTCACGCGCATTCTGGTCCATGGCAAAGGCAATCAGTAATAACTTTAGTTGCTCTTCTTTTCCAACTCTAGTAAAAGAAGACGGCACGCTAGCAACAACACCTATAAAGAAAAGGCAGATCTTTTCGATAGCGTGTTTTCAAAGAATTCCACCCTAGATTCTGCACAGCTAGAGCCACCAAATATCCCGAGGATACAATCATCGATGGCAGAAGTGAAATTTCGGCCTCGAATAATTCAACGCATCCTTAAAGAACTAGATTGCAATAAGGCAACGGGACCCGATGGAATCCCGGCTATATCACTCAAGAACTGTGCACCAGAACTTGCACCTATACTCTGTAAGCTGTTTAGCATGTCGTACTCCCAGAAGACGTTTCCTTCTTGCTGGAAGACCGCTCGCGTTCAACCTATTCCAAAGAAAGGGAAGAAATATCTGCCACAAAACTATCGTCCAATAGCGTTACTTTCAATGCTCTCTAAAGTAATGGAAAAGGCAATAAATGTCGAAATAATCAAATATCTAGAAGGCCATCGATTAATAAGCGACAGGCAATACGGATTTCGGAGCCGTCGTTCCACTGGTGACCTGTTAAGCTACGTAACGCACTTATGGACACAATCAATTGAACAACACGGCGAATCCAGAGCCGTAGCCTTGGAAATATCAAAGGCATTTGACCGAGTCTGGCATAGAGCCCTATTAGGCAAGCTAGCGTCTTACGGATTACCACAACAACTCTGCGGATGGATGCAAAATTTTCTTCTGGGAAGATCGATCCAAGTTGTTGTAGATGGTGTATCATCCAATTCGTTGCTATAAATGCAGGAGTGCCCCAAGGATTTATTCTTTCTCCAACTCTATTTCTTCTCCACATCAACGATTTGCTTGGATCGACAAATAATAATATCTACAGCTTTGCAGATGACAGCACTCTCATATCCTCCATCTCGAACAATGGGCCTGTGAATACGGCTACATCGCACAGATGTGAACAAATTAATTCTCTAAATGATGATCTGGACAAAATCTTGAAGTAAAGGACAATTTGGTTGTATTTAATGCAAACAAGAAACAGTTCACAACATTTTCCAGAAAAAATGCATCAACAGTTCCTCAGATCCAAATGGATGACCAGACCATCCAATCCATCACAAGGACTCAATGCACCTTCTAGGAGTCACAGTCAATTCAGGAATCACATGGCAGAACCACATATCCTATATCGCAAAATCGGCGTCCGCAAAGTTGAGCTACCTATTTAGAGCAAAGAGGTACTTTAGCCCCAAGCAACTTCTCCTTCTCTACAAAGCACAGGTTAGACCAGGCTTGGAATATTGTTCCCATATATGGAGCTCGGCCCCAAAACATTCACTTAACCTGCTTGATAGCATACAGAGACGAGCAGTTCGACTCATTGGAGACCCTACACTCACATCGAATCTTCATCCGTTGGTGCACAGAAGACAAGTCGCTGACCTATGCTTGTTCTATAGGTACTTCCATGGTAGATGTTCTGAGGAACTCAAAGACATTATCCCTCGAAATGCAACTTTTGGGCGCCCAACAAGACAGGCTGCTATTGCTCATGACCATACAGTACACTTGACAACCGCGAGGACATCAACTTTCAAAAACTCCTTCTGTTACAGGACAAGCAAACTTTGGAACTCGCTTCCTGGGGATATATTTCCAGAAGACTACAATTTGCAGCAATTTAAGTGCAGAACAAACATACTTCTGCACTTCTGCAGGCATCTCGGGGCGCTGTTAAAGCGTTATAGGTTCGCCTTTCCCGGGAGAAGTATAAATAAAAACAACAAAAAAAAAACGTCTTCCCGCATTTCTTTTATTTATATACAAACAATAGTAGGTATATTATTTAAATGTGGGATAAATTCTTGGACAACTGCAAAGGCTCAATAAAATCGATTAAAAAAATTACCTCCTAACGAAATGAAAAGTAGGAATTGAAACTCCATGTGCTTGTGAAGATAAAACAGACGAAACTTCTTCTCCATCCCCCCACCCTGGTGCTGCCACATCAAAGTAAGGAAACCAGTGAATTTTATAATTAAATTATAAGCGAAGCAAATGGCGCTTCGTTAAAGCTTTCGTCCTTGTCGCTAACGTCATTGTCGTTTGCATTGTCCTTGTCGCTGATGTCTTTCCTTACTTTCAACGATGTTTTGAATAATTAATTTGTTGGTGGTTACCAAGAAACAAAAGGCGAAGTATTTGAATATGGTCGCACTGAGCTCTCTGCAAGCCGCAATTTTTAACAACTCCGCCGTGGCGCCTTCTCATCGCGATACATGAAAGAGTTGATTGGACGAGAAAATGGAACTAAATGAGGTCCTTGAACGACGGCGTAAGGATTAATAAAGCTTGGATTTGATGAAATAAAAAGGTAAACCGAGGATGGAGCAATAAGGATTATGAAACGATATTAAGTTTTGATAATTTGTTTTTCGACCAATTTCTTGTTTTTATTCTTGAAATTTCAGCTTAAAGCCTAATATCCTGCTCGCGCTAAATTTTATCTCCCATACAAAAATGTCTACAAAGATAAAATTTAGCGAGGCAGTTTAGCAAAGCAGTATCCTGTTCGCACGCTAAATCCTTAACTTCATATAGATGGGCCGATGAAAAGTATCCACTCATTTAGCTCGCGAAATAAATGTCCGGTACATTAAATCGAAGATAAATTCTGACATACAACACGGAGGAAAGAGTTTGACTTGTGCTTGCTATGATTTTTGTTGGCGAAAAACGCAGATAATGTTTGTGTAATAAATAAAAGAAAACGCAAAGCCAAAACAGAGATATAAACATAAATAAAGCGAATCGCATTTCAGGGAGGCTTATGCTTTCATTTGGCCTCGTCTTTTGGGTAATAACAAGTGTTCCACTATGGAAAGGAGATTGTGGAAAGTTTGAGGACACAATATGTCGAAGTTCTTCTAACAATTTCTAGGTTTCTTACGTCTTTCAAGTTTGAAATTCGAAAATTCTATTAAAATTACGTTTACTGATATCTGTCATGGTACTCATGGTTCATAAGCATATGGGTTTTGTCCCATCTATATCATGTTTAATAATAATTTAGCGACAATTTATCTTTGGTGTGGAGAAACGAAGTGGAGACTATGCGCGAATTAAAACACTTGTTTCTTACTTTTAAAATTAAACAATATTTATTTGGAACTATGTCCTTTATTATTGAAATACTTTTTACTAATTCTAAAAGGAGCTTAAGGCTACTATGTAGTTACAATAAGACTGTTGATAAATTCATCATACAGTCGTATTTATATACTTTTCTTATCTATCTACAAGGAGACCCAAGCGTACAATCGTCTTGCTTGATAATGAAGAAGAGATAATATTCCAACATTGTATACAAACGATATTATCTCTTTTACATATGTTATCATTGTAGCGTTGTGTGCAAGACTGTACTAGAGACTAAAGATATCATTGAATACAAATAATGTTATCTTTTTTCTCAATATGTTTTGCTATGGATACTTAACTCCCCCCCTTGTTAAACGAAATCGTCCCGATTTTTCGACGCTATTTTTAACATTTCTCTTTCATAAGTTTTGTTATATGCGTCAATCTTTTTTTGTTTTTGACGATCTGTTATACATTGTATAGTTTTTATCATTACGTACGTAAATGCTAGAATAACAATCAGTGTTACAATTGTGTATATAGTTGATAATATCGGTTTTTCTTCAAAAGGAATAATTAGTTTTTTTAAAGTATCTATGTTATCGAATTTGTACATTGTATCTTCTTTAATTATTTGGTCGATGTAAGACTCTGAATTATGATTTCTTAATATAACTTCTTTAATTTGCTTATGCATGTTTTTGTATATTTTATCGTCTAGATTTATAGTATTTTCATAAGTAACTAAGTTTATACCATTAATTGTTTGATTATTTAACTTATGCTTACCGCTTAATAACATAACACCGGATTCAATTTCTAAGTCGTAATCGTATTCTTGTTTAATGTTGCATTTTGAAGTTATATTCTTTAAAAGTGGAATAAGACAATTTTCTTCTTCAAAGTTAATTTCACAAATGTTTTTACTTAGATGATTTTGACAATTTCTTGTTCTTAAATAAGTTTGGTTACATAAGGCAATTGTTTTATCTGTAATGATTTTTCCATGTTTTGAATTTAAAGGTGTTACTTTATACAATTTACATGATTTAATTAGAACTGGATATTTATATATTGTGATGAAGAATTCATCAGTTCTAGCTAATAATATTTTAGAGTACTCAAGTATATTTATTATGGGTACTTGAATTATTTCATGTTGAATAATATTTTTAATGTCATCTAAGTCTAGGCTTTCTGATAAATATTCATTATTTTTTGCTGCATTAATTGTTCTGGTCAATAATAATAATTGTTCGTACACTTGTTCTATTACTAAATGTTCTTTAAGGCTCTGACCTTCGAATTGTTGCAAAATTTGTTCAAATCTAGAATTTATAGTTTTTTGTTTATTATTGTTTTCTATGAGATTATTTATACTCGTTTCTATGTTAACTAAGTCATAATGGTCAGGATTACCAAACACATATTTGAAAGCTGTTCCTAAAAAGTTAATTGATCTAGTATGCCTAGTATGTTCTTGTAATTGGTCTGCTAAATTCTTAATTTTACTTAACCAAATTTTTTCTTCTTGTGTAGGTTGATATTTACTAGTTACGATATTTACGTAAGGTTGAAATATCGAAGTCAGGTTGGTGGCATGTAACAAATAAGTTTGTTCTTTGAATAAATACACGTCATCTGTTTGCGTAAGTATAAACTTCTTGTTTAGTAACTCAGTTATTTGAACGTTTCCTTGCCCTTCTTGACTCTGTACAATTCCTAGTAATGTTAGGAATATTAATATTTTCGTCATCTGAAAAATGATAATTCTTTATGTTATCCTTGTGAATTTTTATTCCTTCTTTAGAGATTACAGTGTCTCCTTTATCTTCTTCTACTATTCTTGTTATGTATCTGGCGTTAGATTTCTTTCTAAGACCTGTGATTCTTACCATTATCTTATCTCCTTTTTTATACTCTCTGTGTCGAGTTCCTTTATTTAGACGTTCGATCACTTTTTTGGATGCTGAGTTTAGTTTATTTATTATAATTTCACTATTGCTATATTTATTTTGATTAAAGAAAATGTCTCTAGGTTTCAAACCGGTAACTGAGTGTATAGAATTATTTAATTCACGCACTGTTCTAAATATTTCTTCGATAAGTCTTGTTTTATTCTGAATTGTGAATATTCTAGACAGTTCAGTTATTGTACCGTTTACACGTTCTACCTGACCGTTCGCTGTCGATCTGTATACTGGAGTTTCTACTTTAGTTATGTTGTATTTCAAACACATTTGGTTCACCATTTCTGTTTTGAATCCCTTCTCGTTATCTGTCATGAGTCGTTCACATTTTGGGAAATAATTAGATAAGACCTCCTCCATAACGTCGTACAGTCTGTTTCGAGTTTCGATTTCCCGAAGGATTGTATATTTAGAATACTTATCTACTGTTACAAGGAAAGTATACTTGTCGTTGAAGTATATGTCCATATGAATGTGTGTTCCCACATGTGTTGGTATTTCTGAATTATTCAGAGGTTCTCTGATAGGTTTTCTTTCATATTTTCCAAATAGACATGCTATGCATTTTCTGTTGAAACTCTTTGCTTGTTTATTTAGATCGGGCCAGTAATATTTCTCTGAGATTTCTTGTATATTGTTACGTAACCCTCGGTGTGCTCTTTCGTGAGTTACCCTTACAAGTTTTAGTTGTTCCTCCAAATTTGTCACGTCTTGAAGTTTTCTTGGTGTGAATATAAATCTTACTAGTGGGAATTCTTTTTTTATGTTTTCACCATATTTGTATATGTTTTCAAATTTCGTATGCAAAGCTACAATCTTTTGGGGTTGTATAACTTCTTTCATCTGCCTTAGTAAAGAGTCTTTGTCCTTAAACTTTATTATGAGTCTTATTTTGTTACTAAAATAGATTTGTGTTTCGATATTATTTGTTATATCTTCAATAAGTTCGAACTGTGCAGTGTATGCATTAAAAGGCTGATTCACAGTTTTTATTATATCATTAGAAGAACTTTCAGCTGAATGTGCTGTTTCTATGGTAGAAGTATTTATGCGTTGACGTGATAATGCGTCAGCTACAAGATTTAGGTTTCCTGGTTTATAAACTAATTTTGCTCCAAAGTCTTCAATGATTCCCTTCCAACGTTTCAGCTTTGTGTTGGGATTTTTTTCTGATACAGAATATATAAGGCTCTGGTGATCGGTATATATGGTTAAGTCTGCTATACCATATATGTAGTTTCTGAGTTTTTGTAAGGACCATATGATCGCTAATAGCTCTTTCTCGTTTGTGCTATAGTTCTCTTCTGTCTTACTCAGTGTTCTTGACAAGAAGTGTATAGGTTGCTTATTCTGACTTAGTACGGCTCCAATAGCTATGTTGGATGCATCAGTAGTAAGCTCGAATGGTTTACTATAATCCGGTTGAAAAAGTTCGACTTGTTCTTTCAAATAATTTTTTAAAATTCTAATCGCTTCTAATGCTGAATCATTCAGATTTAACTTAATATTTTTACTTTGTTTTTTGTTTACTTTACCGTTATCTCCTCGTAAATATAATGTCAGGGGCTTGGCTATGCTTGCGTATCCTTTTATAAACTTACGATAGTAACCTGTAAGACCTAAAAATCCTCTCAAATCCTTTACCGTTTGTGGGACTGGAAAATTTTCTATAGCTGCTATTTTCTCAGGGTTCGTAGTGATTCTACCATGTCTGATTATGTGACCTAAGTATTCTACTTCTTCTTGAAAAAACTTACTTTTCTCATCAGATATTTTTAATGTGGCTTTATTGAGTACGTCGAATACTTGACTTATGTGCTGTATATGTTCTTCCTCAGATGAAGAATATATCAATACGTCATCAATGTAAACGTGTACGAATTTACCTACAAAGTCTCTCAAAATGTCGTCCACGCATCTCTGAAATATGCTTGGTGCATTTTTGAGCCCGAAAGGCATTCGTTTAAAATGATATTTTGCGCCATTTATAGCAAAAGCTGTTTTTTCTTTATCATCTGTTTTGATTTTAATTTGGTGGAAACCTGACTCCAAATGTAATGTTGTAAAGTACTTGGCTTTACCTAAATTTTGAATTGTCATGTTGACATCCGGAATGGGGTATCTGTCTGTTACAGTGTGAGCGTTAAGTTTTTGGAAATCAACAACCATGCGCCGTTTTGGTTTTCCTTTTTCGTCCAAACCTTTTTTAGGTACTGTCCATATGGGACTGTTATAAGGACTATGGCTTTTTTCTATTATATCGTCATGTAAGAGTTTCTGTATTTCTTTGTTTACGAATTCGTTATCTGCTATGGGATATGGATATTGTTTAACATAAACCGGATTATCATTGGTCGTCCTAATGCTTGCTTCTATAGTATCTGTAAAGGGTAACGGTCCTATGCTGTTATTAATCTTCATCAGTCTATCTATGTCTGCTTTATAAATATTATTTTCCCCAATTATGTAATTAATTTTCTGAATAGATTCGACACTGCTTATGGTAGTTAGAGTCATATTACTGAAATTTATTTCCGCGTTTAGAACTTTAAGTCCTTCATATCCTAATATCATATCAAAAGACTGAATATCCTCTAATTCAAAAAATGTTATATTTTTCTTTAATATCCTAACTACTTTCTTTGTATCTACCATAGAATAACCATGCATTGTTTTTATTTTTATAGGTTTAATTTTAATTTTTTTGCTAGAATCGCATTTTCTATTAATGTAATTATGGGTTGCACCAGTATCAATAAGAATTTTATAAATTTTCTTAGAAATAGTACTAGTTAAATTTAAGCAGGGCAACCCGTCTACTAGTTTAAATGATCTATTCTTATGTTATTATTTACCATACATTCCGTTTCATCTGCTTCTGCATATGTACTGCTGACATCGTCTCTGCGTTGTTGTCGGGAGTTATTTACTCTCTGCTGCTTGAAGTTCTGCTGATAAGATCGTTGCGGTCTGTTGTGTGTGTTGAAACTCCCGCTGTGTTCACGTTTCGCTGGTGGATTATATACATCGGGTTTGTATTGATTCCAATTTTGTCGCTGTGCATGTACAATTTGTCTCGAGTTTATCTCCATCGGCTGTGGTCCTTGATTGTGTTGCTGCATATTATCGTATTGCTTCTGGGGTTGATAATTCGTTGTTTGGCTCGAATAATTTGGTCTTCTTTCGTTTCTGCGTTCATGTGGCATATTTTTGTGGTGCTTATCCTGAGTGAGATGTAAATGCCTGTGCACATTATCATGTTCTATTCTGCGAGCAATTGCGAATGCGTGTTCTAGATCATTTATTGTAGCTGAATATAATGATCCTCTTGTAAAGTTGTCACTCATACCATCAATGAATATACGAACTGCGTCGTCGTTAGCATTTTTAATTAGTCTGTCGATTATATTCGGCGGATCACCTGACATAGTGATTTTTGATATTATTAAATTGAGATTTTTATTTATCTCGTCGTGGTATTCAGACAGTGTGCTTCTTTTTTGCGTGATGGCTTTCATCATGTCTTGTAGCACGTATAGAGGTTCTTGATTAGAGTACGTATAATCTAATCTGTTACGTATCGCCTCAAAATTAAAAATTGTGTTATAATTAGTTAACACATTCGCGGCTGCACCCTGTATTTTACTTTTCACTATAGTCAATGCTGCTGCGTACTTACTGTGTGTTTTGAAGTTTTTAATGCTGTCCATTAATCTGGATGCTTCTTCGCGCCACGACCGATAATTTGATTGATCGCCGTTGAAAATAGGTAGGCTTTTAAATGCGTCTAACTGTATTTCACTACCATCTGTATATGTGGTTCTTATTTCCTCTAGCACAGGTATGTTTGGTACTATGCCTAATCCAGATTTTACTTCATTTAGTTTTGTTTCTAAATTAGTGTTTATTTGATTTTGGTTAGTTATTATTGCTGCTAACCTTGCATTCTCTGTGCGTGTGTGCTCTAGGGTTTGTGTTACTGTGTTGCTCCTGGTTTCTAAAGCTTCTAATCTTGCCATTAATACTGCGAGTTGTTCCATTTTGAACTCGTGTCTGTTGTCGTCGAATTTGTGTGTTTTTTTTCTCCACATATACACTTTCACTGAATTGCTTTGCTGCTTCGTACGAAGAAGCTATATTTGTACCTGCTATGCTAGGTAATTCTTGTAACCGGTAACGCGAGTGTTCTGTTTATACTAGATTTCACTACTTGTTCCCGAGGTCCGCTCGATTGAAGTTAAAAAGTATATTTAACCTCCTGGCAGGATCGCCAATTAAAACACTTGTTTCTTACTTTTAAAATTAAACAATATTTATTTGGAACTATGTCCTTTATTATTGAAATACTTTTTACTAATTCTAAAAGGAGCTTAAGGCTACTATGTAGTTACAATAAGACTGTTGATAAATTCATCATACAGTCGTATTTATATACTTTTCTTATCTATCTACAAGGAGACCCAAGCGTACAATCGTCTTGCTTGATAATGAAGAAGAGATAATATTCCAACATTGTATACAAACGATATTATCTCTTTTACATATGTTATCATTGTAGCGTTGTGTGCAAGACTGTACTAGAGACTAAAGATATCATTGAATACAAATAATGTTATCTTTTTTCTCAATATGTTTTGCTATGGATACTTAACTCTCGCTAAAGAAGATTCTTTGTGCCTAAATGATCAGAAAAACATACATTTAGGGTCGTAAAGTTCCTACTTCATAATAATGGAGCTGAAAATTTGAGTATGGGAAAGTATTTCTTTAGTTCTTGTGGATTTGCTATTTTAATTTTTCATTATTATTGGCTATATTACTGAATGGCAGTACCTATTCCTCTTTTGGCCTGTCTTAAACCTGAGATGTTCCCCCAATATGTGGTATACATGTTATGTTCTCCGCTTTTGAAACCGCGTTTACAAATGTACTTGGCCCATAAAGTAATACTTTCCCGAAACGATTCTGGTCAGCTTTTGGTTTTGTTAATGAAGCTGAGTGTTTGGAGGGTGCTTAGAGACAAATCAAATACAAATCTATACAAATCCCAACCTCAACCTACCTTTCCTATTTTTCTTTTTCTAAGGAGATTGAAAAAAGATCATCCTTATTAATTGTAGATTGGTAGTAATTTTTTTTTAAAAGTGCCTAAAAAACAGAAATCTCTTTTCTGTAGTAAATTCTGTTTCTGTGTGTGTTGCTCACTCAATAGACTACATAAAAAACAAATAAAAAAAATAAATAGTTGGCGCAACAGGTCCGGAGGGACCCTAGGCTTAGCTTCTCACAACCATTCGTTTTGTGTGAGTTTCTAATTTTTGGAACGAATGGAAGGGATCTACAGTTTTATGCCGACTCCAAACGGCTAATTGAGAAGCTCTTTCAAGACATTTATACTCTCGGATGTTTGTCAGACGTTCGCGAGAGGTAGCGCAGTGGAAAAAAACCATAAGTTGAAATTTGGGTTTTTGCGGGATTCGAACCTGAGACCCCTCGCTTAGTAGTCCAACACACTAACACTAAGTTTGTCTAAAAATGCACAACGTTTTTACTAACTAAAGGATCAACTTCGATTTGAAGAAGAATTATTGTTTCTATGCGATAAATAATTTTGACCGGGGTCACTAAGAGGTTCATTGCTTAAAATTTCGCATGAACCACATTTGGATATAGAAAAATTACTCGCTAGGGCCCGTAGTCGTTTTATTGGCCAGGCATAACAAATGATATAAGATCCTTATTTAAAGATTGTCGCATATGCGAAAAATGTACAAGAAATAATTGTTAAGAACCATTAATTCAAGAAGAAAATCCGCAATATCCATGGCATACGACTTGAATGGATATGGATACGAATATGCTGGAAAATTCTACATAGTATTTATTGCTGCATATTCTGTTTGGATTTGTTCCGAAAGACTAAGGGATAAATCAGTCACAAGTGTAATCGGTTTCCCCACGGAAACTAGAACTGATAATAGATAGACCTTTTAATTTCAGGCAATTTCTTGAACTTGCTGTAACAAATTATATTACGATCAAATTCTCAAGCTCAAACTATCCCCAAAGTAATGGGTTGGCAGAAAAGCTGTCGGAATTGCAAAACAAATAATAAAAAAGGCAATTGATGAGAATAAGGAAAAGGATATGGGATACAGAATTTTAGAATATAACTAGCTGACCCGGCAAACTTCGTTCCGCCCAAATTTGTTAATGTAAAGAAAATAATAATTCCGATCATGCGCAATGCACTTCCTTATTTATGTAATTCGGCCAATTAAAATTCTTTATTCAAAAGTTATATTAAATGTAATATAAATAAATTATGAATAGCAATGTTGATTTGTTTCAATCAAACCGCAATGATTTTGACGTTTCGGCCAACCTTCCGCTTTTTCACTAAATCTACAATGTGAGAAACATGGGAAATCAAGATTGATGCCACAAATGCACAAACATCCATCGATTATCCTTGCAATAAATTATAAGACATAGTGAAAGCGAGACGCACGGGAAATTGAAGTCGCACGAATGGTAAATCGTTCTAAATAAGCGAAATCTGCGGAATAAGAGTGTTTGCCTTTGAAATTTCCCCTCAAAATTATCACTTGCATGATATTTGATGTAAGATCCTTAACCATAAATCAAATGCGATCCTTTGCAAAGTTTCGATACATTGATGTTGCGCAACAGCATTTTAACTGAGCTGACTTTCAAGTCCAAATTATGAAGAGGTAAGCCCGGAACATCCAAAGAATTAAAAAAATCAACTAATCCCCATAAAGTTTTTTTCACATCAAAAGGTAGCATTATGCCCTTCCTTCCAACCAAAAATCATAAAAATCGAACGATCCGTCCCCGAGTTATGAGTGCACATTCGGACGTCAGTCTCTTTTATATGTAACTGTATCCACCCGGCTTTGCCCATACCTTTCGTATTAAGTCTTGCTCACATTTCGCAAATTACTTTATTTGAACAATGTCCATTAATAATTTTAATTATACAACTTTAGAAATAGAGTTTGATTTTATTTTTGAATGGGACGTGCCAAAATCCGTTTTCTTATCCCGCTTGTGTTTTTCAAAGTACCACCTATAGGGTCAAAAACTATCCGAAATTTAAAACTGGAAGCAACCATATCCATCTACAAAATTTCAATCAACTTGGTAGAGCTGTTTCGGAGATCGGCAGCAGCGCCACCTATCAGGTCCAAAAGTATCCTATCCTTCAAGCGGAAACGAAGAATATAAATCTACAAAATTTCTTTGAACTCGGGTGAGTGATTTTGGAGATCGTGAAACAACGCCATATAGTGGGTCAAAAATCCTAACTTTTAAGTTTGCGTTAACCTAAAATACAACAATACGAACATAACAAAAGAAGAATCATAAAAATTGACCCAGTGGCTATCGAGTTATATCATCATCATCGAGTTTCGTCCCGAAAGAATTATTTGTATAAATTAAGATGATTATTATTAAAGAAAATTTAACTAAACTGAAAAACGACATATACGCCTACAACGCCACATGTTTCAGTTTTTGTTAGAAATAATAAATTAATTATTTTATATGTATTTTATCAATATAATAACTCCGATCGAAGCATCTGTTTTAAACGATATTCATTTTTTTACATCCTCCTTGACGATATTTGCAGCACGCATTATGTCAATGTTATGCCAAGCGCCATAAGGTTACATCAAAAAAGTTTGAATTGTAAAAGCGCTATGGTTACATTAGATATAATTTGGTGGTTAAGTATTCTTAAATTTTCTAATTTTCCGCGCAATTTTCTTAATTTTTTCTTTCATAAGATTTTTCTGCTGGCAATAACAAACACGACCTAGTCAGAAAAGTACGCATCAGTCGTCTAAGATGGCTGGGACATGTAGAGCGAATGGACACCAACGCTCCGGCGCGAAGAGTCTTCGATTCTAACCCGGAGGGACAACGCAGTAGAGGAAGACCTCGCCTTAGGTGGCGCGCGCAAGCGGAAGGGGACCTCAACCAACTTGGAGTGCGCAATTGGAGGCAGTTAGCCAAAGATCGCGCTAACTGGAGAGGCGTATTGGTTGAGGCCCAGGTCCACCCCGGACTGTAGCGCCACCTAAAGTAAAGTAAAGTAAATAACAAACACAAAAAAAAAAAATGAGTGAAATCGGTCCAGCCGTTCACGCGAGTTAAGTATTGGTCATAAGATCATAATATATTACGTTCATAAACCATACTTGCTGAATTTACAGTAGGTATTCTTACTGGTAAATTACTATCGTCATCACTTTTATATTGACACATAAAAGCGACGAAGACCGAATCGTAATTAAAATAAACAAATGAAAGTAGGCCAATTCATTGGGTAACCTATTGAAAAATAGAGTGAATAAATACACCCAATGCATTCGGCTGACCCAGTGGAAACTGTAAAGGCAAGCAAGTCAATGGGGGATTTATGTCGTAACATAATAATACATTAAGTAATACATTCATGTCAATTTTCTTCTGGCATTCTAGCAGTTGTAACAGTTAGTTCTTTTACAGACCTCAAGCGGTACAACGGTGCAGCTCCGCTAAGACGGCGACCGTCCTTATTGTATTGTATTGTACTTTAATAATTATAGAGCCATAAGCAAAAATAATAAATAAAGAATAAATCTTTATCAAAAATTTTGTCGGTCGTCTATAAATTTATCTGGCGCAGTCGGTAGGATTAGGTACAACTATCTTGATCCAAAACGTGAAAGTTCGCTACGTAGCAAAGAGCCTTATCGCAGCGACACGACAGTTTACGAAGTAATAAAAGCAAACCAATTCGGGAAGTGACTTTTGTGCTCGAAAAAAAAAAAAAAAAAAAAAAACAAAACTACTACAAGTATGGCACATAACCAGGAAGAGATGCCGGAAGTGTCTAATCGAGATATTTTGAATAGTCTTATGGCTATTGTGGCCAGAATTCCACCGGCTAGCATTGGCGGCCATGTACTACAAGAGATACAGCACCTACCCGAATTCGAAGGAGATAGCAAAACGCTGACACACTTCCTAGTAATGGTGGAAAACCATCTCACAAATACCGGAGGGGACCAGCAGGCAACATGGACGATAATCCAACAGACGAAGATCAAAGGACGAGCAATGGATCTACTCCTAGTCAATGGCGTGACCACATGGGCCCAGGCAAAGGAACTCTTCAGACACCACTACCGTCCGATCATCAGCAGTACGGATTTGACGAGGGAAATAGTGAGCATGAAAGTGAGTTCTATCTACGATTTAGTTAACAAATTAGAATATTTATTAAGTAAGGTTAATACGTATGTCATATTTTCCGACAATCAGGAGCCAGAGAAACTGTTGCTCCACAACATTATTATAAATAAAGTGAGGGACATTACTGTAGGTAACTTAGCTAGAGAGTTAAGAGATAAGTATGATATAATACAAAGCATAAAACGAATTTTATTCTCCTACATTGGGTATGATCATGGAAATTTAAAGACCATGGAAAATAAGCATCCAAGTAGACAGCAGAACAGAGTTGCTAATGAACAAACACCTGGGGGATATTATAGGAACTCAGGGAATCTTAGGAATAGGGGTGAGCAAAGTGGCAGACCCTCAGGGAACGTTAGAAATAATAATTATTATCAGAACGAACCAAGAACATCAGGAAATGTCAGGCAAAATCAGATTCCAAGGCCAGAGCCCATGGATACTAACAACGTACAAACTGACCAAGGGCCCATCAGACAGGAAATTAATTCAGTAGAACCACCGGTTTTTCTGAATGGAGCCTCGGACAACTAATGACCATACCCACTATTATTCAAAACCAACGGCACTACATTCTAATAGACACAGGAAGTGCCATGACTATCGTTAATACAAACAAACTCGACATGACACCGTACCCAATATTAGATACCCGACAAGTTGAAATAAGAACTATTAATAGTACCATAACTCAGAGTGCGAACATAATTCAATTTCCCGTTCCAACAGAATTTGGCTACAGTAATAACACATTCATTAAAGCTTACGCTCAGAGCTTAGAGAACAAGAACTATACCATACTTCTGGGTATGGATGTTCTCAAAAATATAATTAAAACTATTGACATCGAGCAAGGAAAGATAACTCTAAGAAACAAGACCATTCTAAAGATAGAGCGTGGACAAGAGCTATCTTGCAATTATCTAGAAGAAGGCAATCCTGACTTCGGCAGCCTCAATCGCGAAGAACACTCAGCATTGGCCTCCTTACTAGACGAGTTCCAAAATATCCAATATCGGGAGGGCGATCGGTTACCCACACCTCGACGATCAAACACGAAATCCGCCTTAAAGAAGATAAACCAATATACTCAAAGTTGTATAGGTTACCAAAAAAGCACGAAGATGAGGTCGTTAAACAGATTGCAGACATGGAGCGACAGGGTATAATCAGGAAGAGTATGAGTAGATTCGCTTCCCCGATCGTGGTTGTGGCAAAGAAACCAGACCAAGATGGTCAGTTGAAGTACCGCATTTGTGTCGACTATAGAGCGTTAAATGCACTCACTGAAGACGACCGCTTTCCTTTACCAAATATGGACAATCTCTTTGATAAGTTAGGGAAAGCAATTTATTTTTCAACTCTGGATTTAGCAAAAGGGTATCACCAAATATTAATGCATCCAAATGATATTGCGAAAACCGCATTTATAACTCCACAAGGATTATACGAATATGTTCGTATGCCGTTTGGGCTTAAGAACGCCCCAGCTACTTTTCAGCGATTAATGAACCACATATTACGGGAACACATAAACAAAACCTGCGTTGTCTACTTAGACGACATTTTAATATTCTCCACTTCTTTGAAAGAACATTTGAAAAATCTTAGAGACATTTTGTTAATTCTGGAAAAGCATAATCTAAAATTGCAAATTGGTAAATGCTCATTTCTTAAGAAAGAAACAGAGTTTTTAGGCCACATTCTGACGGAGGAGGGCATAAAACCGAACCCTAACAAAGTAGATACAATCAAAAATCTTTCACTCCCGCAAACTGAAAAACAACTTAGAAGTTTTCTAGGAGCCTATTACAGGAAATTCATACAGGATTATGCAAAAATCGCATATCCAATGACCAGGTACCTCAAGAAGGACACCAAGATAAACGTGAACGACCCAGAGTATGTGAATGCTTTCGAAACACTCAAACTTAACTTGATAACACACCCAATTCTTAAGTTTCCGGAATTCGAGAAACAATTCCAGCTATACACTGATGCAAGTAATTTCGCCATCGGAGCTGTCCTCACACAAGACAAACAACCGGTTTGTTACATTTCAAGGACTCTTAACGAGCATGAAAGAAACTATTCCGTGACGGACAAGGAATTTCTAGCTATCGTGTGGAGTGTATCCAAATTAAGACCATATCTGTGGGGGAATAAGTTCAAAATCACCACTGACCATCTTCCTATAAAATACTTAAATAAAAAATATAATGGTGCCGAATTCTCTCAGCGCAACCAAAGGTGGCTACTTAAATTGCAAGAGTTTGATTATGAGATTGAATATCTCAAGGGCCAGGAGAATAAAGTTGCCGATTTTCTAAGCAGAATCGAAGAAGCAAGCTTGGAAGTTAATCAAATGTCGGACAACGAAACCGTGCATTCAGGAATGGAGGAACAATTTGATCACATTCCTATCAAAGAAGGGATAGTCAATATATATAAACAACAAATCATTTTAAGTTACGATAAGGAACCAAAAATCGAAACACTTCATGGTAAAAGAATTTTATATATTAGAGCTTCAGATCCTAGATATAGGAATAATAACGGGCCAACTCAAAGAAATAGCTCAAGGAACAATTGGCATTTATGCTGAAGTCAGAGAGCCGGATTATAACAAAGTTCAGCAAATAATCATAAATTTATATGCAGGAAACAGAAAAATTAAATTTGTGAAACTAACACGGAGAGTAAGAGATTTAAGAACAGAGGCTGAAGCTAGGAGACAGATATCCATTTACCACATCAGAGAGAGTCAACACTCGGGAATCATAGAATCTTATAACACACTGAAACAACAAATTTATTATCCTAAACTTACTCGAGTAATTACCCACATAATAAACAATTGCGATATCTGCCAGAGAGCTAAATATGAGAGAAAACCGATACAGGGAAAATTCAAGTTAACGGAGACTCCTAACCAGCCTAATGAAATAATTCACATAGACATCTACCATTTCCACAAACACATATTTCTAACAATGATTGATAAATTAACAAAAAAAGGGTATGTGTACAGACTTGAAAGTAAAAACCACATTCACAAAACAGACGCTATCACTGAACATCTCACCAGAGTAGGCTCACCTAAAAAAATCATAACAGATAACGAGTTTAACACTGCATATATTAGAGAATACCTTAGAGAACGAAACATTGACGTACACTATACTAAACCAAATTCACATACAGGTAACGCTGACATAGAACGCCTACATAGCACCATAGCCGAGATTTTACTTACCATGAACCAGGAAGAGTCAGTAAACACAAAGATGTTTAGAGCTTTTCAGATTTATAACAAAAGATATCATACTACGATAGGCATGTCACCGGAACAGGTCCTACCTACAAATGTAGAAACGGTGGTAAGGAGACTTAAAAAGAAGAAAACAAATGTCATAAACAAAAGGAATCAAGACAGGGAAGACTATACAGAAACCAGGCAAGTGGGTTATATTAAAAATTATAAACATGTAAGACATAAGAATGAACCTAATTTTAGATTGAAAAATTTAGATAGGGTACATACATCAAATATTAAAAGACCAAGACAATTTGCAGAATCTGCCACTGATGTTAATCTTCCTAATGATGACAATCAACCTAGTACAAGCGGCACTGGTAATAACGCCAATCGAGAGTAATAGCGGATTCACGATAATAAATATAGGAGAAGGAGAGATTATCAACCAGACCCAAACCATCCTTCACATCGTTAAGTTAAACAAGCTGGTAGAAACATTACAGGAAATACAAAAATTTGAAATTATTGGGCAAGACCCAGAAATAAGAAAAGAATGTTTAACAATTTATACAAAAATACTTAGTATCATGCCTCCTAAGACACGATCCAAGAGAGGACTCGTAAATTTTGTAGGAACTGCTCAGAAATGGTTATTCGGTACCATGGATGATGCAGATAGGGAAGAGATAGACGAACACCTCAGAATAACAGATACTAACAATAAAAACGCAATTCACGAACTAAATAATCAAATTAAAATTAACACGCAATTAGATGAAAATATGAAGAACATAAGGGATTTAGTTGCAAAAGACAGGGAGGAAATAGAACGATATCAAAACGAAAGTCAACAATTACAAAAGTCAATACTTAAGCGTATACAACGGACAGAAGTACTCACTAGACTACAAATGTTAGAGAAACTTATTGATAATTTATTAGATACCATAGCAGCAACCAAATTAGGAATTACTCACCCTAGTTTACTCACAAAAGATGAGTTAATTATGACAAACATGGATTTAAGCAAGTTGAAAAATATTAAATCGGGAGTAATGAAATATACGGATGACTCTATTATTATAGCATTAAAAATACCAGATGAAATTATTACACTCCCGATCAAATTAATTGCACCGATAACAAATCATGAAAAACAAGAAATAGATTTAGAACCATTTATTGTAACTGTATATGAAGGAAACGAGTATAAATATGACAGTGAAAAAAATAATGTTAACGATTTAAGAAGAAGAAATGATTGTATTGTTAAGCAAAATTGTTTGATGAAAATTAACAGAAACTTTGAAATTATGAATATAAATGAAAGAACTTATATTGTTAAAAATGCCGAAAATATAACCGTTCAAAATAATTGTGACTCTAGAGACTTAACTCTCACAGGAAACTATATTCAGAATATTCAGAATTGTAATATTAAAGTTAATGATGCTATAATTAAAAATAAGGAAACCAACTTTACATTTCAATTTTATTACGAAGAAATTAGTAAAGAAAATGTTACTGATAATACCATATTTAAAAAATTTGAAAAATGGCATGAAATTGAAAATAGACGTACTATAGATCTAGTTGAATACCATAAAATAAAAACCTATGTAATTTCCGGTACAACTATGTTCATAATCATAATAATCACCGTTATTGTCGGAAGCATAATTTACAAGAATGTCAGAAGAACGAAAAAAATTAAAGTCAAAATTACTAATTTAACTGAAAAACAAGAGGGAAACGCAATAGATATTCCAAGTCATAATAATTTCCAGGAGAAAATTTTCTCTAAGGAAGGAGGAGTTAAGTATTGGTCATAAGATCATAATATATTACGTTCATAAACCATACTTGCTGAATTTACAGTAGGTATTCTTACTGGTAAATTACTATCGTCATCACTTTTATATTGACACATAAAAGCGACGAAGACCGAATCGTAATTAAAATAAACAAATGAAAGTAGGCCAATTCATTGGGTAACCTATTGAAAAATAGAGTGAATAAATACACCCAATGCATTCGGCTGACCCAGTGGAAACTGTAAAGGCAAGCAAGTCAATGGGGGATTTATGTCGTAACATAATAATACATTAAGTAATACATTCATGTCAATTTTCTTCTGGCATTCTAGCAGTTGTAACAGTTAGTTCTTTTACAGACCTCAAGCGGTACAACGGTGCAGCTCCGCTAAGACGGCGACCGTCCTTATTGTATTGTATTGTACTTTAATAATTATAGAGCCATAAGCAAAAATAATAAATAAAGAATAAATCTTTATCAAAAATTTTGTCGGTCGTCTATAAATTTATCTGGCGCAGTCGGTAGGATTAGGTACAACTATCCTGATCCAAAACGTGAAAGTTCGCTACGTAGCAAAGAGCCTTATCGCAGCGACACGACAGTTTACGAAGTAATAAAAGCAAACCAATTCGGGAAGTGACTTTTGTGCTCGAAAAAAAAAAAAAAAAAAAAAAACAAAACTACTACAAGTATGGCACATAACCAGGAAGAGATGCCGGAAGTGTCTAATCGAGATATTTTAAATAGTCTTATGGCTATTGTGGCCAGAATTCCACCGGCTAGCATTGGCGGCCATGTACTACAAGAGATACAGCACCTACCCGAATTCGAAGGAGATAGCAAAACGCTGACACACTTCCTAGTAATGGTGGAAAACCATCTCACAAATACCGGAGGGGACCAGCAGGCAACATGGACGATAATCCAACAGACGAAGATCAAAGGACGAGCAATGGATCTACTCCTAGTCAATGGCGTGACCACATGGGCCCAGGCAAAGGAACTCTTCAGACACCACTACCGTCCGATCATCAGCAGTACGGATTTGACGAGGGAAATAGTGAGCATGAAAGTGAGTTCTATCTACGATTTAGTTAACAAATTAGAATATTTATTAAGTAAGGTTAATACGTATGTCATATTTTCCGACAATCAGGAGCCAGAGAAACTGTTGCTCCACAACATTATTATAAATAAAGTGAGGGACATTACTGTAGGTAACTTAGCTAGAGAGTTAAGAGATAAGTATGATATAATACAAAGCATAAAACGAATTTTATTCTCCTACATTGGGTATGATCATGGAAATTTAAAGACCATGGAAAATAAGCATCCAAGTAGACAGCAGAACAGAGTTGCTAATGAACAAACACCTGGGGGATATTATAGGAACTCAGGGAATCTTAGGAATAGGGGTGAGCAAAGTGGCAGACCCTAAGGGAACGTTAGAAATAATAATTATTATCAGAACGAACCAAGAACATCAGGAAATGTCAGGCAAAATCAGATTCCAAGGCCAGAGCCCATGGATACTAACAACGTACAAACTGACCAAGGGCCCATCAGACAGGAAATTAATTCAGTAGAACCACCGGTTTTTCTGAATGGAGCCTCGGACAACTAATGACCATACCCACTATTATTCAAAACCAACGGCACTACATTCTAATAGACACAGGAAGTGCCATGACTATCGTTAATACAAACAAACTCGACATGACACCGTACCCAATATTAGATACCCGACAAGTTGAAATAAGAACTTTAATAGTACCATAACTCAGAGTGCGAACATAATTCAATTTCCCGTTCCAACAGAATTTGGCTACAGTAATAACACATTCATTAAAGCTTACGCTCAGAGCTTAGAGAACAAGAACTATACCATACTTCTGGGTATGGATGTTCTCAAAAATATAATTAAAACTATTGACATCGAGCAAGGAAAGATAACTCTAAGAAACAAGACCATTCTAAAGATAGAGCGTGGACAAGAGCTATCTTGCAATTATCTAGAAGAAGGCAATCCTGACTTCGGCAGCCTCAATCGCGAAGAACACTCAGCATTGGCCTCCTTACTAGACGAGTTCCAAAATATCCAATATCGGGAGGGCGATCGGTTACCCACACCTCGACGATCAAACACGAAATCCGCCTTAAAGAAGATAAACCAATATACTCAAAGTTGTATAGGTTACCAAAAAAGCACGAAGATGAGGTCGTTAAACAGATTGCAGACATGGAGCGACAGGGTATAATCAGGAAGAGTATGAGTAGATTCGCTTCCCCGATCGTGGTTGTGGCAAAGAAACCAGACCAAGATGGTCAGTTGAAGTACCGCATTTGTGTCGACTATAGAGCGTTAAATGCACTCACTGAAGACGACCGCTTTCCTTTACCAAATATGGACAATCTCTTTGATAAGTTAGGGAAAGCAATTTATTTTTCAACTCTGGATTTAGCAAAAGGGTATCACCAAATATTAATGCATCCAAATGATATTGCGAAAACCGCATTTATAACTCCACAAGGATTATACGAATATGTTCGTATGCCGTTTGGGCTTAAGAACGCCCCAGCTACTTTTCAGCGATTAATGAACCACATATTACGGGAACACATAAACAAAACCTGCGTTGTCTACTTAGACGACATTTTAATATTCTCCACTTCTTTGAAAGAACATTTGAAAAATCTTAGAGACATTTTGTTAATTCTGGAAAAGCATAATCTAAAATTGCAAATTGGTAAATGCTCATTTCTTAAGAAAGAAACAGAGTTTTTAGGCCACATTCTGACGGAGGAGGGCATAAAACCGAACCCTAACAAAGTAGATACAATCAAAAATCTTTCACTCCCGCAAACTGAAAAACAACTTAGAAGTTTTCTAGGAGCCTATTACAGGAAATTCATACAGGATTATGCAAAAATCGCATATCCAATGACCAGGTACCTCAAGAAGGACACCAAGATAAACGTGAACGACCCAGAGTATGTGAATGCTTTCGAAACACTCAAACTTAACTTGATAACACACCCAATTCTTAAGTTTCCGGAATTCGAGAAACAATTCCAGCTATACACTGATGCAAGTAATTTCGCCATCGGAGCTGTCCTCACACAAGACAAACAACCGGTTTGTTACATTTCAAGGACTCTTAACGAGCATGAAAGAAACTATTCCGTGACGGACAAGGAATTTCTAGCTATCGTGTGGAGTGTATCCAAATTAAGACCATATCTGTGGGGGAATAAGTTCAAAATCACCACTGACCATCTTCCTATAAAATACTTAAATAAAAAATATAATGGTGCCGAATTCTCTCAGCGCAACCAAAGGTGGCTACTTAAATTGCAAGAGTTTGATTATGAGATTGAATATCTCAAGGGCCAGGAGAATAAAGTTGCCGATTTTCTAAGCAGAATCGAAGAAGCAAGCTTGGAAGTTAATCAAATGTCGGACAACGAAACCGTGCATTCAGGAATGGAGGAACAATTTGATCACATTCCTATCAAAGAAGGGATAGTCAATATATATAAACAACAAATCATTTTAAGTTACGATAAGGAACCAAAAATCGAAACACTTCATGGTCCTATAGGAATAATAACGGGCCAACTCAAAGAAATAGCTCAAGGAACAATTGGCATTTATGCTGAAGTCAGAGAGCCGGATTATAACAAAGTTCAGCAAATAATCATAAATTTATATGCAGGAAACAGAAAAATTAAATTTGTGAAACTAACACGGAGAGTAAGAGATTTAAGAACAGAGGCTGAAGCTAGGAGACAGATATCCATTTACCACATCAGAGAGAGTCAACACTCGGGAATCATAGAATCTTATAACACACTGAAACAACAAATTTATTATCCTAAACTTACTCGAGTAATTACCCACATAATAAACAATTGCGATATCTGCCAGAGAGCTAAATATGAGAGAAAACCGATACAGGGAAAATTCAAGTTAACGGAGACTCCTAACCAGCCTAATGAAATAATTCACATAGACATCTACCATTTCCACAAACACATATTTCTAACAATGATTGATAAATTAACAAAAAAAGGGTATGTGTACAGACTTGAAAGTAAAAACCACATTCACAAAACAGACGCTATCACTGAACATCTCACCAGAGTAGGCTCACCTAAAAAAATCATAACAGATAACGAGTTTAACACTGCATATATTAGAGAATACCTTAGAGAACGAAACATTGACGTACACTATACTAAACCAAATTCACATACAGGTAACGCTGACATAGAACGCCTACATAGCACCATAGCCGAGATTTTACTTACCATGAAACAGGAAGAGTCAGTAAACACAAAGATGTTTAGAGCTTTTCAGATTTATAACAAAAGATATCATACTACGATAGGCATGTCACCGGAACAGGTCCTACCTACAAATGTAGAAACGGTGGTAAGGAGACTTAAAAAGAAGAAAACAAATGTCATAAACAAAAGGAATCAAGACAGGGAAGACTATACAGAAACCAGGCAAGTGGGTTATATTAAAAATTATAAACATGTAAGACATAAGAATGAACCTAATTTTAGATTGAAAAATTTAGATAGGGTACATACATCAAATATTAAAAGACCAAGACAATTTGCAGAATCTGCCACTGATGTTAATCTTCCTAATGATGACAATCAACCTAGTACAAGCGGCACTGGTAATAACGCCAATCGAGAGTAATAGCGGATTCACGATAATAAATATAGGAGAAGGAGAGATTATCAACCAGACCCAAACCATCCTTCACATCGTTAAGTTAAACAAGCTGGTAGAAACATTACAGGAAATACAAAAATTTGAAATTATTGGGCAAGACCCAGAAATAAGAAAAGAATGTTTAACAATTTATACAAAAATACTTAGTATCATGCCTCCTAAGACACGATCCAAGAGAGGACTCGTAAATTTTGTAGGAACTGCTCAGAAATGGTTATTCGGTACCATGGATGATGCAGATAGGGAAGAGATAGACGAACACCTCAGAATAACAGATACTAACAATAAAAACGCAATTCACGAACTAAATAATCAAATTAAAATTAACACGCAATTAGATGAAAATATGAAGAACATAAGGGATTTAGTTGCAAAAGACAGGGAGGAAATAGAACGATATCAAAACGAAAGTCAACAATTACAAAAGTCAATACTTAAGCGTATACAACGGACAGAAGTACTCACTAGACTACAAATGTTAGAGAAACTTATTGATAATTTATTAGATACCATAGCAGCAACCAAATTAGGAATTACTCACCCTAGTTTACTCACAAAAGATGAGTTAATTATGACAAACATGGATTTAAGCAAGTTGAAAAATATTAAATCGGGAGTAATGAAATATACGGATGACTCTATTATTATAGCATTAAAAATACCAGATGAAATTATTACACTCCCGATCAAATTAATTGCACCGATAACAAATCATGAAAAACAAGAAATAGATTTAGAACCATTTATTGTAACTGTATATGAAGGAAACGAGTATAAATATGACAGTGAAAAAAATAATGTTAACGATTTAAGAAGAAGAAATGATTGTATTGTTAAGCAAAATTGTTTGATGAAAATTAACAGAAACTTTGAAATTATGAATATAAATGAAAGAACTTATATTGTTAAAAATGCCGAAAATATAACCGTTCAAAATAATTGTGACTCTAGAGACTTAACTCTCACAGGAAACTATATTATTAATATTCAGAATTGTAATATTAAAGTTAATGATGCTATAATTAAAAATAAGGAAACCAACTTTACATTTCAATTTTATTACGAAGAAATTAGTAAAGAAAATGTTACTGCTAATACCATATTTAAAAAATTTGAAAAATGGCATGAAATTGAAAATAGACGTACTATAGATCTAGTTGAATACCATAAAATAAAAACCTATGTAATTTCCGGTACAACTATGTTCATAATCATAATAATCACCGTTATTGTCGGAAGCATAATTTACAAGAATGTCAGAAGAACGAAAAAAATTAAAGTCAAAATTACTAATTTAACTGAAAAACAAGAGGGAAACGCAATAGATATTCCAAGTCATAATAATTTCCAGGAGAAAATTTTCTCTAAGGAAGGAGGAGTTAAGTATTGGTCATAAGATCATAATATATTACGTTCATAAACCATACTTGCTGAATTTACAGTAGGTATTCTTACTGGTAAATTACTATCGTCATCACTTTTATATTGACACATAAAAGCGACGAAGACCGAATCGTAATTAAAATAAACAAATGAAAGTAGGCCAATTCATTGGGTAACCTATTGAAAAATAGAGTGAATAAATACACCCAATGCATTCGGCTGACCCAGTGGAAACTGTAAAGGCAAGCAAGTCAATGGGGGATTTATGTCGTAACATAATAATACATTAAGTAATACATTCATGTCAATTTTCTTCTGGCATTCTAGCAGTTGTAACAGTTAGTTCTTTTACAGACCTCAAGCGGTACAACGGTGCAGCTCCGCTAAGACGGCGACCGTCCTTATTGTATTGTATTGTACTTTAATAATTATAGAGCCATAAGCAAAAATAATAAATAAAGAATAAATCTTTATCAAAAATTTTGTCGGTCGTCTATAAATTTATCTCGCGAGATGCCGTGACCAAGGGAAATATGGATTCGTTTCTAGGCCACTTCCTCAAGATGATAGCGGAAGGAATTGAGGGCGAAAAATCGGGAATAGGTAGGAAGGTGGAAAGGTGGGAGACAAACACTTCCTTTTCTTTTTGTGCGTTACCTGAACGCAACAACAGCTTGACTCAATGCGATTCGGTCGAAGTCCATTTCTCGCTCCAGTTCCAGCTGTGGCATCCCCAATTTGCACAACAAATTGCCACTTTTTTGCGCTTTCCATCTGACATCTCCAGTTCATTATCCGATGTCACAGTGCGAATTCGATGCAAAATATCGTTGGCCATAATATCATCTTTATATAATCAAAGTATCTACTTCATTTCAAAAAGTTACTTAATGTAACGTAGTAAACATAATTTATTAGAACAAACTTTTTAGGTACATATAAATTTAAAAAAAAAAAAAAAAATTCAAAATTGTTGACAACAACAATTTGCTTGGAAAACAATTAAAATAATTGACAACAACAATTGCTTTCAAAATTCTAAATATTTTTTTTTTGTATTTGAAGTGTCACTACTTTATGTTATCCAGTTTCTTTTTTTTTCAAAGTGTATTTCCCCATGAAAAAAATAAAAAATTTAGTGGTGGACCACCCTTAACATTTAGGGATATGAAAAATAGATGTTGTCCGATTCTCAACCCTAGCCCATATGCACACTAAGTTTCACGAAAATCGGTGGAGCCGTTTCGGAGGAGTTCAATTACGCACCCCGTGACACGATAATTTTATATATTAGATACAACTCCAATATCTTCTTTATTTCATCGCAGTGGGGCCTTTTTTCATATTTGAAATTGGGGTATTATTTCACTATGAAAGAGCACCCCAAATATGGGGCCTTATTTCATGTCTCAGTCACAATAATACAAAATTGCATGACTTGCATTCTTCCCAACGGCTTGTACCTAACTGTATTTGTTAAAGAAGGGAATACACAAAAAGAAAAATGCTTCTTAGTTTGTCCTTAGGCTTGTATTTAGGAAAAAATGTTTGGTAGGACATAAGTCCCGAAATTTGTTTTCGGGACTTAGGTCCAAATGGGGTGGGATCATATAATTCGGGTCCCGAAAAATGAATTCGGGACTTATGTCCCTGCGCCGTCAGTTGGTTGCACAGCATGAGAGGAAGCCGTTTTCATTGGCGGAAATGTTGAGAGCATGAGAAAACCTTTCATCGGCTGTCACCAGGTCTGTAATGTCGTGGGATTTCTTCCTATTCCTGAGAATTTTGATTTTTTTTTTCAAAAAGGAGTCAAGAAATTTATTTAAAAGGAAATTTGGGTACGGTGGAAGGCGAAAAATGATCACGTTTCGTGGGACAAATAAGGATAGAGTACTTAAAACACTGCCTGTCAGTGTATGCGACAGATTCTATAGGACCACTGATGGCATTTTGAGGGATATTTATCCCTTTTTGTGGGATTTTCTACGAATTATAATATGTCCGAGTAATAAAGGGATATTTAAGCTATTAAAGAGATTTTCTTTCATACCTGGTTTCATATGATTATATATGAGAGAAAGACATTATTAGAGCTCCAATATGTCTTAGAAATAAGCTTACTATTAAGTGCCTGTGCGACCAAACTCTTATCTCTATCTTCCCACGAAGATGGAAATAGAGCTCAGGGGTCACAAGCAAATTGGGACTGCTCGTTCCCATAGAGGGCTGGGCCCTTTAGTACAGATGTAGCGTATTATGGCTTCAAAGAATGTACTTAACTACCCTTACTCACGATCCCTTAAAACATTTTAAACTAGTGAAGCTATACGGTATTGTACAAAGCAGAGACAATACTGAGACCCCCAACTTCGGCCGATTTTCCGTTACTTGCCTACAAGCTATATTTCTATGGGGTGGTACACGCTAAGTGCGTTAGTATTGTTACATAGAAATTCGTATTGACAACTGTCACCCACCAACACACTCGCACCTTGCGTGTCCCACTTCCGCTGTCGGCAAAGTTGGTTCCAGCGTTCATAGAATTTTGTCAGTTAAATTTGAAATTATTCGTTTCGTGTAAATAGTATTTTATTTTAGGAATTAGTGCACTTTTGCTGAAAATATTTATGAAAAATGATTACTGTAGAATGGTTGTATGAAAATAAAAACATTTTGGGCAATTTTTCTTCAGTTATTTAAGAAAAATGTACACATCAAATCGAAGTTAATGATATTCAAAAGCAGAAAATACACAACAATATTTGTCCTAATATGTTTCTAGTATATAAAACATCTCATTTAGATCGCATTATTAACTAAACAAATTATATTAATCGTTTTTTAAAAATTTATAATAACCAACCAATAGCATTCAGTTATCTTAAAATGTGGTATTCTCGAACTCTATCACATTCCCCCATGGTTGGTAGCGGTTGGCAGCATTGAATTTACATTTTTTGTATGTTTTTACATGTCACACGGATTCTAAATAGACATAACACCGATAGGAAAACAAAATGGCGAATTTGAAAAAAAACTGAGGGGGCCAGCGGCAAGAGGATTTGTGAGTTGGGGGTCTCAGTATTGTCTCTGGTACAAAGACTACCTTGCAGCGTGCACCTCACTTTACAAATAGTGTTCTTTATTTGCAGATAAATTTCTGACAGTATACACCCACGCGAACTATACATTTCCTTTCGATTAGTTCCAGCATATCCTTCAGCAAGTTGAGTTTCCTGTTAAACTCCTTCGACATAAACATCCACATCATTATTATGATAGCAACCATCAGTTTCCCTGGTTTCCCTCATAAAGGAGATAGTTTCCATTTTAAAGGGCAGCCCTTTCTCTGGGGGTGGTATGCCATCTAGGAAAGTTATTTTCAAGAAACGGTGTCATACGGTTTCACCCCACTCTACCATTTCGTGTGCAAATATAAAATGCTCCTAATTAGACACATCGAGACAGCGCCTCCCTTGCGCTTGCTTACACATTGCTAGTTTTCTCGTACTCTGGTTGGTGAGGTGACGTTGCTGCGGATATGTAACGCATTAGGGAGATATACTAGAGATCAAAAGAAGCATCTTTCAGTGAAGATGAGTGAGGATGCAACATGCACACAGATACTGTAACTTATGCTGGCGATGGTTTCGTAAAGGGATGTTTACAGGTTTGAAGGTAAACTTCATGTGATTCTTGGTTTCCGTTTCCATAGATTGTGAACGAGACGGAAACGCTAATTAACTTGCAGACAATATAATGGAAGCAGATACTTGGCAGCAAGAGTGGGAAAACTTCGCAATCTTGGAAACCGAATTCAGTCGGAGTTAAATGGATATGATTGGAGGTTTCAGGACTACCTCAACTCTGATGTGACAGATCGACTGGTGACCAAATTCTTCATTTGTATTTCCAAATGATTTTCAGTCACAAAATTCCATTGCCTCTTGGTTGTTTAATTTGTTTCGGATGATCTCCTCGTTAATTAGTTGTTCGTGAAATATGTAGTGAATGTTTAAGCTAAGCTAAACTAAGCTTCATAATGGAGTGCAAAGAAACTCAGGTTCAATCCCCGTAAAAACCCGAATTCTTCTCAAGGTTTAAGGCTATAAAAGGACAAATTTATTCTCTGTGAATCACAGAATATTTTGTCCGCTTAAAGCATGTAAAGGCATCAGAATGTCAACGCTGACGGAGATAACAACGCATAACCTACAGGATGTTTTGAGCAAACTTACTCTACAAAAGGAAAAGACCTTTACATTCTATAAAAACATCATATTAAGCTCTCTGCAAGGTACGTTTATCACCATCAAAGCAGGAACGATATAGGTATTTTCCAAATTAACTTCATTTCATCAAACCCCATTCATTATTTATTCCACAAAACAAAAGCTTAAAATTCATCACTTTCTACACCGTTAGTCTCATAGTACATTTACGAAAGAAAAAAACATAGAGTGGCAGTTAATACTATACCATCCATCTAACACCGGATGCAATAAAAGGACACTTTTTGTTAGAATGTTGCTTGAGAATGATGAGAAAAGACGAAGAAAGGAAACGTAATGAAATTATTTCCCGTGTCACTTCATTTCCTATATCTATACCCTTATTGTATCATTCCTTGGTTCGGTTTGGTCGCTTCTGTCACTTTGGCGTCGGATATCTTTGGGGTGTTCACAAAACTCCGATTTCAATTTAATGAATTCAAATGGACGAACAGCATTTTGGGACTTTTGGCGATAACCAGGACTGCTCAGCTATCCTTTAAATTGTGTTGATGATGGGGGCATTTGTTACAATATCAGTACATATTTGGGACAGAAATACAATTTGAATATATTGACTTGTTGGTTATTCAATTGAAGCTAAAATGTCTTAGAAAGCATTTACAGGTTTTTATTTTTAGCTTTGGCTGATGTCTTTTGTGACATTTGGCGTATGGAGTGCGGAGCGATTGTTTGTGATTCTTTAACATTGTGTTGACTAGCCAGAGGGATGTTATTTCTACTATTCAGAATTCAGACGCCTTCAAGGCTCCAATGCGTAGAATCCGTTGCATCTACAAAAATATCAACTAGTTTTTATTGGAATAACCGCTAGATGACTAACGACGACGACGATCGAAACTCTTGTATCATTGCGAAAGTGTAACTTTTTTTCGCACTACAACAACATTATATACTGACAAAAATTTTGCTACACTTTTGCACTTTATCTATACTACCCTGACCCTATTGTAACCGAAAAATACAACAGATTTAAGTGTAGCTTTGTCAAGTTGACAGTTGCCAGATTATTAATTCCTGTGTGTAGCCTGTGTTTACAATTAGAACTCGAAACAATGCAAGTGAGCTCTGTACAGTGTACAGGTCCAATATCGAAATGCATTTTAAAAAAAAATCTTCTATCTACTGCCCACCACGATGCAAGATAGAGAAAAAGGATTATTCAAACCTAATCAATTCCCTCGGACAACATTTTATAATTAGAGGTGATTTTAACGCCAAACACAGTTTCTGGGGATCTAGATGCATATCGCGAAAGGGAAGAATACTTTACGAAGTGTGTATGCAGTACAATTGCGATTCTCATTCGACAGGCAAACCAAAATACTGGCCGACTGATGTCGCTAAAATACATGATTTGATTGATTTCTTTATTACAAAAGGACTACCCGCCAATCGTATTAAAGTTGAAGAATGGGAAGGCTTCAAAAAAGATGTCCAGGACAATACTGAACTGTGTGAATCACTCAAGACGCCTTACGAACTAAAAGTCGCGGTCGACCGCTTCGTCAATGTCGTACAAAAAGCTGCATGGAATAATACTCCTCACCAGCAGAGAAGAGCAAACTATAACTCCGACAAATACCCGCAGGAAATAATTAATATGGTTAGAACAAAACGAAAAGCGCGAAAAAGATGGCAACAAATTCAAGCCCCGCAAGATAAAGCCCGCTTAAATCGACCAACTAAATTGCTACCAAAGTCTATTCAAGATTTTAAAAATGACGAGGACAGAAAATACCTCGAAAGCCTAATAGCTGAAAAAGAATCCAATACCTGGCTTTGGAAGGCTGTAGGAAATAAGGCCCCAATGAAATAAGGCCCCAAATTTGGGTTGTTATTTCATAATGAAATAACACCCCAATTTCAAATATGAAATAAGGCCCCACTGCGATGAAATAAGGCCCCAAAATAAAAAGAAATAAGGCCCCAAATTTGTGTTTTATTTCATAATGAAATTAAAAGTAATGAAAACTACTTTTCATTTAATATTGTTAATATTGGATAAACTAGTTTATATTAAAGGAACTTTTATATACTCAACCTCGCACCCACCCCGCAATCTAACAGTAAACCCAAGCAGGGGGGTTTACGCATTCCATATCGGAAGGGTAACAATTAATAATAAAAAAATAATTTTGGGGACTTATTTCATTTCTTCTTTTGGGGTCTTATTTCATAATGAAATAAGATCCCAATTTTCATTAAGAAATAAGGCCCCAAAAAAGGAAATAACACCCCAAATTCTATTAGAAATCGTTGTTGTTGTTTCCTGTATAATTTTTTGGGGCCTTATTTCTTTTTTCTTTTGGGGCCTTATTTCATTGGGGCATTATTTCGCAGAGCCGCTTTGGAAGGCTATTAAAGCCTCATCCAAAAGAAACTCTTAAGCCGTTCGATGGTCTTAATGGAAATATTTATGCATCAGAAAAGCGAACATCTGAAAACAATATAGTTATAAGCGCTACACTCAGCGAGCTCGGGCAAGAAATAAAGAAACTTAAGCCCAAAAAAGCTCCGGATTACGACCTGATCACGGGTGAACTCCTGAAAATGTTACCTCGGAAAGCATTAACAAAGCTTCTTCACATTATAAACGCCACGATCGGATTACAATACATTCCGAGTCAATGGAAAATCGCGGAAGTCATAATGGTTCTAAGACCAGGCAAACCACCGAAAGAAAAAAAGTCTTATAGACCCATCTCGCTTCTTCCAATTATTTCCAAAGTTTTTGAGAGGATATTACTCAGACGCTTACAACCAATTATAGAAGCACACCGTCTTATACTCGACCGTCAGTTCGGGTTTAGAAGCAAACATTCGACAATCGATCAAGTGTATCGGATAACTGACATAATAGAGAAAGCTCTAGAAGAAAATAAAATTTGCTCTGCCGTATTCTTGGACGTTTCACGAGCATTTAGTAAGGTTTGGCATGAAGGCCTCAAGTACAAATTAAGACAATTTCTCCCCGAACGATTATGGAAAATTCTAGAATCGTATCTAAAGAATAGACTCTTTCGTGTCAAACGCGGAAACGAATATTCGGAATTTAAAGAAACAAGGGCAGGTGTGCCGCAATGCAGCGTCCTTGGGCCGCTCTTGTAGCCACTTTTGCCGATGACGCTGCTATACTAGCAGTAGGTTCAACGACCAAAGAAACAAACAAAACATTACAAGGCGCGCTTAACCGGGTCTATGAATGGACAACATCATGCAGGATCGCTCTTAACGAAACGAAATCGGTCCACGTGGATTTTACATATAAAAAACATTGCCCGTATTTATAAATACTATACAAGTTCCGTTTGCAAAAGAGGCCAAATATCTCGGAATGACTCTCGACACAAAATTTAAATGGAAACCGCATGTAAAATGCGAAGAACTTAAAAACAAATATAGAGAACTTTATAGGTTACTCGGAAAATATTCCAAGCTTACCCTCGAGAACAAGCTTTTATTATATTAGCAAGTGATGAAGCTTGTATGAACATATATAGTATACAGTTATGGGGCTGTACCAGCGAAACAAATCTAAACATTTTACAAACTTTCAAAATAAAGTGCTAAGATCATTCGTCAGTGCACAGTGGAAATCGATTATTAGGACATATTAATAGCTCGGTCCGTGAAATTCTCGAAGAAACAAATTTTTAGCGGCGTCTACAACGAACTAAACCTTCGGACTTAGCCCCATAATAATTATCAACCGCGTTAAAATTGCGGAACGTGCAGGAACTTTCGCCGGAATGTTGCCTGCCGAACGTGTAAAACTTCGTGATAAAAAAATTGCTTGATAAGTCATAACTTAGTTGCAGTACAAAAGAAATTTGTAGGAGGTGGTTTTAGTGAGTAAAAATCTCACACTACTATGAGCACGCGGGGTGTGTCCTAAAAGTGTATTTTAGAAGATTTCCACCTACCTCGGAGAAAAAAAAATTCTTGTAGTTCCTCTGAAGACTTAAAGAAACATCAGAAATTCAAATAAATTTCACGTTTTCCTATATAAATTATTTTTCGCGCCGAAATGTCAAAAATTGAATGCGACTGACAATAAAACGCAAGAGTGACTCGAACTGCGTAGGTACTGCCTGCCTAAGTGATATTTTCACATGGAAAGCTAATTTTGACATTTCGCGGGGCAAAATTTGTATTAAAAATTCGGTTTCACCCTCAAGCTTTACGTGTACGGCATATTGCACATAGTGCATGCATACATACATACATAGGTTTAGGTAGTTAATTTTGTTTGCAAGTGGCAACCATGCTTATATAATATAAAAAATATAAGAACCCGTTTTTAAATTATAATACCTTCTCAAACACAACTGAACGTTGAAACTAATATCATTTGTCGATCTTTCTTTGATTAGTTATGATTAATGAGGTGCTTTTAGTGTGGTTAGAATCCCACACTACTCTGGGTTTCTAGCAACATAGCGTCTTTCGAGATTTTCACCTTCAATAACTGTTAAAAACTGTTAAAGCTTTTATAACAAATGCCCATCCGCATACACAGTCGGGGATGAATCGGGCACTCACACATAACAACATGCAGCATTCATTTCTCTCTCTCTCACACATTTATTCTTTCCATTCATTAATCATATTTTTTAATTCAATTGGCAGTTATTCCTTGTATTTTCAACAAGTTGCATGAATAAAGTTCACTAGGTACCTTTAATTCTTAAAAAGGGATCATTGTAATTCATTTAGTAGCTTTTTTCATAATTTTATACGTTTTTTTTTTTTAACAATAACAAAAAAAAAAAAATTAAACTTTTAATTTTTCACTTGTTACATTTTCATAACATGTACTTTCATATTTTCTTATAATGGACCTATTTTCCTTATTATGCACATTTATAGTAATAAATGTGTTGGTTTATTTGTATAGTTATAAAACTTTGTTAACAGTTACCTACTAACGTAATTTCAATGTTATACAGATTTTACGGGTGTAAAAACTAGAACTATGCATATATGTATGCACGGGCTACAGGTAAGTTTTCGCTGTCAGCCGGATATTTACAACCGGAAAAAAAGGCACCAATTTTTAATATAAGCTTAAAATAGTTTAATAAACAGCATAATTTCAGAAATCGTAAAATTCACTTTCACTTTGCTAAAGTGAAATAAAGCCCAGTCGGCCGTATTTCGCTTTGAATTTATAAATTTATTTCAAATCTCCCCTTCTGTTATTTCAATTTGGGAAATTTGAGAAAATAATAGTTCAAAAATCGCGCGAATTTTTAATTATTATTTTCTTAAATTCTTAAGTAATTAGAAGGGAAATTTGAGAAAATATTAGTTCAAAATTCGCGCGTAATGGCAAATAAGAAAGCTCGTAAAATTAAAAAAAAAAAAAAAAATACTGGCTTAAATCAGCCTGAACAGCTCCTTCTCTAATGAATTCTTCTCTCACCCCCTCTTCAATTTTAAAGCATATACCTGATATGCATTACGCAACATTTTATTATTTTTGCAGACAAAACAATAATGAATATATATTTATTCTATATATAAAAATCGTCCGGGGTGTAACTCGATGATGATGTAACTCGATAACCCCTGGGACGATTTTCATAATTCTTAACGCGAACACGTGCCCGAAGGCACGCCCACTGTTCGACTTACACGAATAAAACTACCGTTCTAATTTAGTACTAATCTTTATTTAAATATATATATTTCGTTATATCCCGACCGACGTTGATCAAGTCCAAACTAAGACTGCCTCTTCATAATCCAAGTTCCCGTTAGGAACCTGTTGGTCCCACGATGCGAATAGCTAATTCCGCAGATAGGTCGTCGCACGCGTATCCAGTGGCCGAGGCATATGCGCAACATGATCCCAATTCACCTGGAGTGTGGGAACAGGTTGGAGCATGAAAATGATGAGCCAGCGAATTCCATATGGTTCGCTGGCATGCACTTAGCTCGTGGGCCAAGCGCACCGTGTTAACTTATATCATGTTTTGTTTATATTTACTTTTTGTCGCGAAAACAAAACTTTGAGGGGATGAAAGAGGTTATGAAAGTTTGTATGGGGAAATACGCTTTGAAAAAAAAAGAAACTGGATAGTAATCGTGTAGTGACACCTCAAATAAAAAAATATATATTTTAAATTTTAAAAGCAATTGTTGTTGTCAATTATTTTAATTAGTTTCCAAGCAAATTGTTGCTGTCAACAATTTTAAATTTTTTTTTTAAATATACCTATCTAAAAGGTTTGTTCTAATAAATTATGTTCATTATGTTACATTAAGTAACTTTTTGAAATGAAGTAGATACTTTGATTATACAACGATGATATTATGGCCGACGATATTTTGCATCGAATTCGCACTTTGACATCGGATAATGAACAGGAAGGAGATGTCAGATGAAATGCGCAACAAAGCTTTGATTTTGATCGAGGATATGTGTCTGCTCATGAGTGACAATTTGTTGTGCAGATAGGGGATGCCACAGCCAAATCGTTCAATGAAAGACGCATTAAATCGAGAACTGGAGCGAGAAATGGACTTCGATCGAATCGCATTGAGTCAAGCTGTTCGAACAAATGTGCCAATGTTGAATCAAGAATAAAAGAAAGTGTACGATGAATTGATGCAAGCAGTCGATAACGAAAATGGCGGAATTTTCTTCCTTGATGCGCCCAGCGGAACTGGAAATACATTCCTGATTTCACTGATTTTGGCTACAATATTCGTTCGAGATCTGAGATCGCTTTGGCCCTGTAGCCTCTTCTGGAATAGCGGCTACTTTGTTAGAAGGCGGTCGAACAGCATTAAAAACTGCCATTGAATCTGCAAGTGGATGAAGAACCACATGCAACATTTCAAAGAACACTACGATGGCGACAGTACTGCAGCAATATAAGATTATCATATTGGACGATTGCATAATGGCTTACAAACGCGCATTGGAGGCCCTGAATCGTTTACGTAATGATAAGCGACCTTTCGGTGGAGCAATGATCTTGCTATCATGCGATTTTCGTCGAACGCTGCCTGTAGCATACCTATAGATTTCGAGAGATATTCGAATCAGTTTACCATTCTTGGGTCTCTTTTCGTCACTCTACCACTATAAATCTTACACAGAGAGACTCTCTGGATTTCTCCAGAATTCTTCCTTGGGCTCAATTCCAAGTGTTAATGCTAGCATCTGTTTATGGGAGATCTGTTTCATCGACTGAGTCCCGACCCAATGATGTCCCAAGATCTTCATTCTTCTGCCAGCCAACGCCGGACATTGACACAGTATATGTGCCGCTGTCTCATATTCCTCCCAGCATAGTTTACAGGTATCATCCTCTCTAAGGCCCATCTTCCTTAGGTTAGGTTAGGTTAGGTTTTTGGTCTGATGAAGCCGGTGACCCTCGCTTTACCACACTTAGGTCCTTATCGACTCATTGTGATACCCTTTATTTGTGGGGTTTAGCCGCGTTGTATTTGACCTCGTTTCCTTCTCCTTATTCGATGTTGTCCAACCATCTTGATGTCCTCAGAAACATGTGAAGATTAAAGAGTGAGATATTTGAGAGTTCTTGAATGTCTTGGAAGTAATATCTTCCAAGTGTTCTATTTCGCAAGTGACAGAGGCTCGGGCAGTGACAGAGGAAGTGAGGTGTGTCCTCATGCGTCTCCTAATCACGCAGCCTCTACAGATATCGTCGTCTATGAGGTTTAATTGCATTGTGTGGTTTCTTAGGAAGTTATGACCTGTCAGAGCACCTACCAACTTAGACAGTGATGTCAAACTTCAAGAGTTTGTTGGTCCGACTTTTGTCATATTCAGGTCAAAGCTTTCTTGATGTTTCACAGGTTAAAATCCCGTCTTCTAAAATTCCGCTTGTTCAAAATCCCGCTCTATTATAATCCCGCTTTTTAAAATCCCGCTGTTTTTATAACAAAACTTTCCTATCAAAAAAATAGATATTGGTTATATGCGTTTTTTTATTTTATTATTATATATTTAAAAATACCTATTAAAAGTACTCGACCAAAAAGAAAATGCATTCGAATGTTTTTAGTTTTTAGGGAGCGTATCGGAATCCCGCTTTTTGAAATCACGCTTTTCAAAAATCCCGAAAAAAAGTTTTAAAATCCTGTCTGCTAATATACTGTTTTTTTTAAATCTCGTCTTCTAAAATCCCGCTTGTTCAAAATCCCGATCTATTATAATCCCGCTTATTAAAATCCCGCCTATTCCCGCTAATCCCGTTTTTTTAAAAAACATTGTTATAAAAAAAAATAGATGGTGGTTATATTTTATTATTATATGATTTTATTAGTTTTTACTGCAAGCAGATATTTGTTTTTGCGAAAATTTGTATTGGTATTTAAATTAGATTAAATTAAAATGTATTTTGGTATTATTTATTTCTTTTTTTTTTTTACTTCCTCTAAAAATGATAAATTTTAAAATATACTGCATTTAAAAAAACACTCATTGCTTAATTTATTTTAATTTTCTTACTATCCCGCTCTTACAATCAAAAGTAGTTGTTTTATTTTACAAAATCCCACTTTAACAATCAAAAGTAGTTGTTTTATTTTAAAAAATCGCGCGATTTAAAAGCGGGATTATAAGAAACGGGATTATAAAAATTGGGATTATCTTATAATCGGGAAGATTATAATTAAGGAAGATGGGCCATAGAGGCAGAGAAGAATAACCGGAAACTCCACCGCCACACAATAAATGGGTTGGGTTCGATATCCCGCTTTTTATAATGCCGATTCTTAAAATCCCGCTTTTAAAATCCCGCTTTTTATAATCCCGATTTTTTAAAAATAAAACAACTACTTTTTATTGCAAAAGAGGGATAGTAAGAAAATTAAAATAAATTAAGCAATGAGTGTTTTTTTGAAATGCAGTTTATTTTAACATTTATCATTTTTATAGGAAGTAACAAAATAAGAAATAAATATTATCAAAATACATTTTTAAGTAATAAATAATAAATAATATTAAAAGAAAAATATAAAGTAATGTTTTATGATATTCTGCACAATATAAATTGGCGCAAACTCCAATTATTATTACAGAATTAAATGATAAGGGTAAAACCGTTAGCAAGAGGTAGGTTTTTATGTGCATTATATACTATTTTCGCTATGCGTATAAACAATGTAGAATGTGTAAGCAAAAACAAATATGTGCTTACAGTAAAAACTAAAAACATTCGGATGCATTTTCTTTTGGTCGAGTATTTTTCAATATATCTTATATATAAAAATCACGTGTCACAGGTTGCTCCGCGATGGAATCCTAAACTACTGAACCGATTTTAACTAATTTTCCACATTGTGTGCAGTTTTGTCCCACTTGAGAGATAGGATAGTTTATACCTCAATTTATAGTCGCTGATTTTTTAAATTCCAATAAATTCATTTTTGTACACTTTGAAAAAAAAGAAAAAAAGAAACTGGATAGAAATCGATTAGTGACACTTCAAATACAAAAAAAAAAATGTTTTAAATTTTAAAAGCAATTGTTGTTGTCAATTATTTTAATTATTTTCCAACCAAATTGTTGTTGTCAACAATTTTGAAAGTTTTTTTTTTTTTTAAATACCTACCTATAGGTACCTAAAAAGTTTGTTCTAATAAATTATGTTTACTATGTTACATTAAAGTAACTTTTTGAAATGAAGTTTTTTTTTTTTTTTTTTTTTTTTTTTTTTTTTTTTTTTTTTTTTTTTTTACCGAGGGTAGGTGAAAATCTTCCAAAGACACTATGAGAGTAACAAGCGCGTGCTCATAGTAGTGTCAGATTTTTACTGACTAAAAACACCACCCTTCGAAGAATTGTTAGATACTGCAACTAAGATGTAACTTATCAAGCAAATTTTCTATAACGAAATAACAACTTTTGTCAGGCTACTTTCCAATGAAAGATCCTGCATGTTCCGCAATTTAGACGCGGTTAATCCTATCTTGCCAAGTCGAACGGTTTCGTTCTTTGAAGCCGGCGCAATAAATTGTTCTCGTCCAAATTTTGTCGGACTGTATTGTTGACATGTCCGATTAGTCGGTTTCTATGCTTTCTCGCGAAGCTTCTAGTTTCAGCTTCAATTGTTGGAATTCCGAGATCTCTGTGGATATCGTCGTTTCTAATATACCATGGTGCTTGTACAATTTCTCTAAGCACTTTATTTTGAAAAGTTTGTAGAATATTGGCATTTGTTTTCTTGGTACAACCCCAGAGTTGTATACCGTAGGTCCACACCGGCTTTAGCACTTGCTTGTATAGAAGCAGTTTGTTTTCGGTACTGAGCTGGGAATGTTTTCCGAGTAACCAGTACATTTCTCTATATTTGATATCGAGTTCTTTACGTTTCATTTTCACGTGCGAATTCCATTTCAGCTTTGCGTCGAGTGTCATTCCCAGGTATTTGGCCTCGTTTGCAAAGGGTATTCGGGCCAAGTTTAAAAAAATTGGCAAGTCATTTGTTTTCTTATACGTGAAATTCACGTGAACAGATTTAGTTTCGTTGAGGGTGATCCGCCATTCCCTCGTCCATTCATTTACCTTATTTAGTGCGATTTGCAGTTTTGCAGTCGTTTCTTCAATAGTGTTACCTACTGCTAGGATAGCGGTGTCGTCGGCGAACGTAGCGAGAGTAGTGCCATCTTCTCTTGGTATATCGCGAGTATATAGCAGATAGAGAAGGGGCCCTAGGACACTTCCTTGCGGCACGCCGGCCGAAATTTCCTTAAGCTCAGAGTATTCGTTTCCATGTCTAACACGGAAGAGTCTATTCCCCAGATATGATTCTAAAATATCATATAGGCGTACGGGAAGAACTTGTCGTAATTTAAATTTTAAGCCGTCATGCCACACCTTATCAAAGGCTTGTGAGACGTCAAGGAATACGCTTGAGCATATCTTTTTTTCTTCAAATGCTTTCTCAATTACGTCAGTAATTCTATGCACTTGATCAATCGTCGAATGCTTGGTTCTGAACCCAAACTGGTGGTCAGGGATAAGATTATTGTTTTCTATAACCGGTTGTAGGCGCGTTAGTAAGATTCTCTCGAAAACTTTGGATACGACTGGAAGAAGGGAAATTGGTCTATACGACTTTACTTCATTTGGCGGTTTTCCTGGTTTTAAAACCATTATGACCTCCGCAACTTTCCATTGGCTCGGTACGTGTTTTAGTCTGAGCGCGGCATTTATTATATGAAGAAGCTTAATTAATGCTTTTCTTGGTAGAACTTTGAGAACTTCTCCCGTGATCAAATCATAACCAGGAGCTTTCTTAGGTTTTAGGGATTCAATTTCACGTTTTAGTTCCCCTAGCGTTGCACTTGTGAGTACTAAATCGTCGGATAGTAATTCCGCCGCAATAACACTGTCGTGAACCGCCCGACCATCGTACGGTTTAAAGGTTTCTTCTAAATGGGCGGCAAAAACGTCCGCTTTTTCCTTATCTTCCCTTGCCCATTCATTTTGATTTATTTTAATTGGCGGCGCGGGGATTTTGGGCCTTTTGGTGCCTTTTACAGCTTTCCAAAGTGAATAGTTGGAATCTTTTTTCGCCGTTAAACTTTCAAGGTAAGAACCTATCGCACGATTTTTAAAGTCCTTAATAGCTGTCTTCAACAAGTTGCACAAATAATTCAAATGTGTTTTATGTTGCGGGGCGCGACTCTGTTGCCATTTTTTACGCGCCTTCCTTTTTTCGTTGACCAATTCTTTTATTTCGGGAGGATATCGTAGACCGTATTTGGCCGGCGTTTTCCTTGGATTAGGCGTATTATTCCAGGAAGCGAGCTGTACGATCTCAACGAAGCGATCTACTTCAACCTCAAGTTCATAGGGTGTCGTAAGTGGAACGCTAAGTTCAACATTCTCTTCAATTTCGTTCCTTAAGCCTTCCCAGTTAGTTGTTCTACCAGTTAATCTCGCTGGCTCAAGGTTATTTACTAGTTTTACGCTCAATGTTAAAATAACCGGTGAATGATCAGATGACAGATCAAAGCTTTCTTCAACTTTAATGTGGTTGGTAGATATTCCTTTCACGACGAAAAAATCGATCAGGTCAGGTGTTTTTGAAGTATCAGTTGGCCAGTAGGTCGGTTTGCCCGTCGAGTGGAAATCACAACTATACTCCATACCTGCCCCATATAGCATTCTTCCTTTTCGCGAGATATATCTAGAACCCCAGAACGTGTGTTTTGCATTAAAATCGCCGCCAATAATGAAGTTTGGTTTGAGCGATTTAAGCAAGTTAGTATAATCAGTTTTTACAAGCGCGGAACGCGGTGGACAGTAGATAGATGAAATTCTAAGAGTACGCTGACTATTTTTTACTCGAATCGTGCACAGTTGCATAGTTTCAAGCTCTATCTTCAGGTCTTCGTATTGTTCAATGCAGTCTTTAATAAACAATGACGATCCACCTCTCGCGTTTCCCGAAGGGTGACAAGCGTGAATGTCATTATAGCCTTTTATTTTTAAGCTCGATCCCTTTTTCACGTGAGTTTCAGAAATCAGGCAAATGTCAAGATCTTTCTCGCGTATGAATATTTCCAATTCGTCGAGTTTTTGCAAAAGACCGTTTGCATTCCAAGTGCATATTTTTAACATTGGTTTTTCATTCATATTTTATTTGATGTACGCGTTTTCCGTGAATTATTCTCGAGCTTAACCAAGCGATCTCCTTTTCTTACTAGGTCTTTTTTTAGTGACCCAATTCGTTTCGCGCGCTAGCTCTTCTTCGTCGGTGTGGTATTCCCGACTAGCCAAGCGTGGTGGAGTACATTCGCGTTCTTTCTGCAAATGGGTGTTCCTTAGAACCTTATTTTGTTCTTTTAACAGTTCTATCTCTTTCTTAAGATCTTGATAGAGTAGATCCATTTCATTAAGCTTGATTCGAAGTGCTTTATTTTCTTCCTCAAGACTTTTATCTTTCACTGAGTCCTGTTTTTCACGCGCTAGCGCTCCCGGCGGACTTCTTTTCCCGGCGTTATTCGATCTTGTTGGAGGAGATCGAGATACCCTTGAGCTTTTAGTAAAAGGGTTAATAGATTGCAATAAGCGGCTCTCCCCAGAATCCGTAGAGCCGACCTCCGAAGAGGGTGGATTTTCCAGTAAAGCTGGACTGCCACCTGGGGTAGTTAATCTTTTCGTTTTGTTCATTGCATTCTTTGTATACACCATTTCGCTCGGTATAAGGAGGTTGGATTTTAGTCGCCTTTACGACAGGCATGCCTACCTCGGGTATATTCTAACCCCTACCCGGGGGGGGGGGGGGAAATGAAGTAGACACTTTGATTATACAAAGATGATATGGCCGACGATATTTTGCATCGAATTCGTACTGTGATATCGGATAATGAACTGGAGATGTCAGTTGCATCGAATTCGTACTGTGATAATGAACTGGAGATGTCAGATGGAATGCGCAACAAAGCTTTGATTTTGATCGAGGATATGTGTCTGCTCATGATGGCAATTTGTTGTGCAAATTGGGGATGCCACAGCCAAGACGCATTTAATGCAGAATTGGAGCGAGAAATGGACTTCGGTCGAATCGCATTGAGTTAAGCTGTTCGAACAAATGTGCCAATGTTGAATCAAGAATAAAAGAAAGTTTACGATGAATTGATACAAGCAGTCGATAATGAAAATTGCGGAACTGGAAATACATTCATGATTTCACTTATTTTGGCTACAATTCGTTCGAGATCTGAGATCGCTTTGGCCCTAGCCTCTTCTGGGATAGCGGCTACTTTGTTAGAAGGCGGTCGAAAAGCTCATCCTGCATTGAAATTGCCATTGAATCTGCAATTGGAAGAAGAACCTACATGCAACATTTCAAAGAACACTGCGATGGCGAAAGTACTGCAGCAATGTAAGATTATTATATGGGACGATTGCACAATGGCTTACAAACTCGCATTGGAGGCCCTGAATCGTTTACGTAATGACCTTTCGGTGGAGCAATGATCACCGACCTGATTGAGTTTCCACAAAATTTTTGCAACCTTACAACGACACCGGAAGAACTAATCATGAATGTTTTCCCAAATATCGCTCAGAATAATATTGGCCATGATTGGCTGAGTGTAAAAGGAGAGTGATTTTGGCTGCAAAAAACAAGAACGTCGAACATTTGAATTTCGCCATTCAAAACCAAATCGCTGGTGAGTTGCATTCATACAAATCAGTCGACTCCGTGATGGATGAAAACGAAGCCACCTACTATCCCACGGAATTTTTAAATTCTTTGGATGCTCCGGGCTTGCCTCCACACAATTTAAAACTTAAAATAGTCTCAGTAATAATTTTGTTGCGCAACCTAAATGAACCAAAACTTTGTAGCGGTACGCGTTTGATTGTGAAGAATTTAATATCAAATAACGGGTGATTTTTTAGCTGGTTTGGTTTTGGCAACACTGGTTTTGACAGCTGACGTGTGTTTAGTACCTTGTATCACTGTCAAACAGCTTCAGTTTGGTTTGCAATTTAACCATGGATCGTCTTACAAATGAACAACGCTTGCAAATTATTGAATTTTACTATCAAAATTCGTGCTTGGTTCGAAATGTTCATCGCGCGCTGCTTCCATTTTATGATCGGCATTCTCGACCTTCTGAGCAGTCTATTCGGAAGATTGTGACCAAATTTCGCACCAAATTTACTTTGTTGGACATTAAACCACCAACACGTTTACGTACTGTGCGTAGTGAAGAAAATATTGCGGCCGTATCAGCTAGTGTGACAGAAGACCGCGAAATGTCGATTCGGCGCCGTTCCCAGCAGTTAGGCCTTTGTTACAGCACTACGTGGAAAATTTTGCGGAAGGATTTGTGCGTAAAGCCTTTTAAGATACAGCTTGTGCAAGAACTAAAGCCAGGCGACCTACCACAACGCCGAATTTTTGGTGAATGGGCTCTTGGAAAGCTGGCCGAGGATCCGCTTTTTTATCGAAAAATTGTGTTCAGCGATGAGGCTCATTTTTGGTTGAATGGGTACGTAAATAAGCAAAATTGCCGCATTTGGAGTGAAGATCAGCCAGAAGCATTGCAACAGCTACCAATGCATCCCGAAAAAGCCACTGTTTGGTGCGGTTTATGGGCCGGCGGCATTATTGGGCCATATTTCTTCAAAGATGATGCGAATCGCAGCGTTACTGTCAATGGTGAACGCTACCGAGCAATGATAACAAACTTTTTTTTGCCCGAAATGGAAGTTCTTGACTTGCATGATATGTGGTTTCAACAAGACGGTGCCACATGCCACACAGCACGCGAAACAATGGCGCAATTGCGAGGCGAGTTTGGTGAACAGTTAATTTCACGTTTCGGGCCGGTCAATTGGCCGCCTAGATCGTGCGATTTGACACCATTAGATTATTTTTTGTGGGGGTATGTCAAGGCTAATGTGTATAGGGACAAGCCCGCTTCGATTGACGCACTGGAAGCCAACATCCATGCATTCATTCGTGAGATACCGGCCGATATGTGTGAAAGAGTATGCCAAAATTGGACTCAGCGGATGGACTACCTGAGACGCAGCCGCGGTCAACATTGGCATGAAATTATCTTTAAACATTAAATTGCAAGGTTCAAACTATCGACTCAAATAAATATTTTATTAATTTTTTCGAATTTTTTGTGTTTTTTTTTTTTTTTTTAAGTTTTAAACCTCTTAAAAAATCACCCGTTATAATTCAAGCAACGATTTTGATTGGAAAATTCATAGGCGAAGGCGTTGTTATTTCGCGGATTCCACTTATTCAGAACGACTTGCCGTTCGTATTTATGTAAGCGTCTTCAATTTCCCGTACGTCTCGCTTTTGCTAAGACAATTAATAAGTCGCAAGGACAATCGCTGGATGTGTGTGGAATAAATCTTGAATTTCACGTGTCGGCAAAGCTCTCGCTTTGTACGTGTACACACCCGATAATAGAAATAGAACAAAAAATGTTGTGTACCATTAATCATTTCAGTGAAAAAGCGGTAGGTTGGCCGACAAGGATTTGATTTTATTTATTTACATAATCCAGTATGCTGACCTTTTGAATAGAATGAAGCGAAAGCTCGGAATTATTAACTTCATTACCTACATTAATGAATTTGGGCGGAACGAAGTTCGCCGGGCCAGCTAGTAATAATATATAATAAAAAAGCGCATATAACCAACATCTATTTTTTTGATAACAAGGTTTTGTAAAAAAACGGGATTAGCGGGATTTGGCGGGATTTGAAAAAGCGACACTATAATAGATCGGAATTTTGAACAAGCGGGATTTTAGAAGACGGGATTGTAAAAAAACAGTATTTTAGCAGACGGGATTTTAAAACTTTTTTTTCCGGATTTTTGAAAGGCGGGATTTCAAAAAGCGGCTTTCCGATACGCTCCCCCGAAATTACCATGTCCTGTTAACAAAGCTACCACCCATTTCAGTTTTAATCGACTCATGCTAAGAACCCTTCTTTGAGTGAAGCAGTTTGGCCATTTAATTGCCATTTTAGCCTGTCTACATTGTTCCACGGTTGACCACCTTCTCAGGTGTTCTGCCGTGATCCATTTGTGAATCACCTGTTCTACTATTCCTTTGCCAATTGAAGAGAATGGTTCTTGGTCCCAGCAACTTTTCAGTTGACCCATGTTTTGCAAGGGAGTCCGCCTTTTCGTTGCCTTCGATCCCTATGTGTCCTCGTACCCAAGTCAGCGTTACTTCATTTTTAGATGAACACTTATTGGGCTTAAGTACACATTCCAATGCCAATGATGTTGTGATGTTTGTCTGTTCCTTGCGTCTTCACCTGACTCTCAAGCATGTAGTAGTCCAACGCATGCTGAAATGCAACCATCTCAGTCTGGTATACGGAAGTGTGTTTCCCGAGGCTAACGTGAAGGGCTAGTTCCAGCTCTGCTGAATAGATACCAGCACCCACTCCGCCATCCCTCATGGATCCATCTGTGAAAATCACTATTTCACCACTCCTTTTTCTGGAAGTAATCCGTTCTCAATACGAGTTTTGTGATTCCTTTCTATAATACGTACCCTTGGATCATCCATCCACTCATAGGCATGTTCAGCTCCCTTATCTCAAGCTCCAGGATCTTCCTATGTCCATAGATGGTACCACGATTGTGCCATTTCGTATCTCGATGCAAACGAAGTGCCTTTAGGGCCGCTGCTTTCTTAAAAAATAAGTCTAGCGGTAAGATCCCCCAGGATCACTTCCAATGCGCATGTTGGTGTTGTCCTTATTGCACCTGTAACTCCTATACATGCTAAGCGTTGGACCCTATCCAGGTGCTTCCTCAAAGTTTTCTGGGAGGCTTTCGCCCACCATACAACCGAGGCGTAGGTGATAATGGGTCTATAGTTATCATCCTATACATCCAGTATGCTGACCTAGGCGAGAGTCCCCACCTCTGTCCAAATACACGTTTGCACTGTAAAGTACCCTTTTTGCCTTCCTCAACATGGTAGTTCCAAGTAAGTCTAGTATCTAGATTAGATAGACTCCCAGATACTGAAACTTCTTGGCCATTGTTAGTTCCGAACCGAAAAGGGTTAAGGGTCGAAATTCCAGATTTTTCAACTTCCTTGTGAAGATTATTAGATATGTTTTCTCCACATTAATGGAAAGCCCTTGTTCCAGACACCACCGTTCAACCACTTTGAGCACATTCCTCATGATATCTGCGGTGACATCTATGAAATCGCCTCTGGCCATTATTGCTATGTCGTCGGCATATCCCACTGTGTGAATGGCAGTCGCCTCGAGTCTGTCGAGAGGAGAGTCCACAGTGATATTCCACATATTGTCCACCCATCTTACCACCAGAGGGTTAACCCTACGTTTTTCCAGGGCTTGTCTCTGACTTTAAAGCATATCTTATCGAAGGCACCTTCAATGTCCATTATGGTGGTCATCGCAATACCCCTGGTATTTAGCTCTTCTTCTGCAACGCGTACTACTTGATGTAGAGCTGTTTCTGTAGACATGCCTGCCCTTTAGGCATGCTGTCTACTATTTAAAGGATGCATCTTAAGCGCAGTACTGTCCATATAGTCCAACACCACCCTTTCCATTGTTTTCAACAAATAGGATGTTAGGCTAACTGGTCTGAAGGCCTTTGTCTCGGTGTAATCCTTTTTCCCCGGCTTTGGAAGGAAAACCACATTTGTCTCCCTCCGTTTAATCGGGATGTAGCCTATTGCTAGGCATGCAACGTATATATTCCTGAGCCTTGGTCTGACCTGGAAATATGCCATCCGGCCCCGCGGTTTTAAAGGGTGAAAATGTTGCTATTGCACCCTTGACCGCCTCTGGTGTTACGATCCGTTCTGCTTCCGTCGTATCCATCCTGTTCACTCCTTGGAGCCAAGGGCTTATCTGACTTATAGCTTCCTGGAAAGTGTACCTCCATTAGGACCTCATATGTGTGATCCAGTTTTTCCACCATCTCCCCAGCTCTATTACGAATGAGTCTGATCTTGGAAACTGGATCCCTCGAGATAAGCTTTTGTAGTCTACTGACTTCAGCTGTATTTACATCTGCTTGAACGCAGTTTAATTAAAAAAAACCAAACGGTTTTCTTTTTTTCTTTATATTTTTTTATTTTTTATTATTTTATTATAATGCTAACAAGCGAGGCCGCTGTCCAGAGCAAGGCTGCACCTCTCAGGTTAGATGTAGAATAAGGACTGACATCACAAATAAATCTTAAGTCTAACAATGCTTCTGAATGTAATACGGTATTTCTTAATCTATCACGATGGTTTCAAATAACCGTGCTCGTGTTAGGAAGAGGGGAAAGGGGGTGCATCCGTTTAGGATTGGTTTTTGCAATGTATGCAAAAATGGCGTGGGAATCCGTTGTGGAATTTAAATGGGAGTGTGGGGAAGGAAAGTGCCGTTGTCCGACAAATGCCGACTAAGCAGAAAGGCGTATGCCGTTGAATGTAAGGGGAAGTGACGTATCCGACGTAACTCCTCCCCCCTTAGGATTCTGCTCCGGAGAATCTATGTTTTTAATACCGACTTTAATATTCGTTTTATTAACTTTATTTTTCGTAATTAAAACGAAAATTAATGCGGTTAAAATTATAACTGTTATGAACATGATTCCAATATTTGTTGATAAATGTGCGAAATTTCTATTTTTAATTTCGTCTATGAGTTTGCGGTTTTCTAAATGTTTTGTTTGTATATCCTCTGCAGAGAGATTCGTTACAATTTTGTTGATGGTTACATTATTAAAACTAGGTATGATAAAGTTATCGTATGTCACAAAGTTTTCGTATTTTATATTGTTTATATTTAGTTTACAGTTTTCGAATTTAAGTAAATTGTTACCCATCACATTTAAGGTAAAGTTATTACAAGTATGTAAAATTTGAGTATAGGGAATATTTTTAGTAATAATAATATTATTTTGTATTTGCTTAATTTCTATGCTCTTATTTTCTATAAAGTTACATTTAGGATTTTCTTTAAAGATATTGGAGATACAACTATCATTTATAATTTTTAAGTCTTTAAACTTTGTTGTTCCATTTACATATTCATAGTTAAAATTTTCATCTGTCATAAATTGCTCATATGGCGTGACTAATTCTAGATTGTTCTTATTTGGAATTGGCTCGATTAGAATTCTATAAAAGTTTACATTTGAGTAGTTTGGGATTAATAATATGAATATAATTTGTTCATCATGTATAATGACAGTGCTTTTGATATTGCTCAGTTTACTAATTGTTATGTTAAAATTTTGTATTTCTGTTGGTGACAGTATGTCTTTTCCAAGAACTCCTATCCTAATTTGCTAAGCAGCAAATTTTCCTTAACTTTTCTGACTTGTTCTCTTAGCAATTGTATGTCGTATTGTATTTGAAATGTGTGCTGCATATTAGTTATTTCTAAATTTATTTCTGTTTACTGCATTACCTTAATTTTGTAATTGGGTTTTTATCTCCAGCTGTTGTCCATTGATATGTTTTGTAATGTTGTCGATAGCTTCGTTGAAGTGGTAATTTATTTTTATCTGATCGTTAAGTCCGTCAATAATGTTTCTATTGTTTTTCTCATTAATGTCTAAACTTTGTCTAATTTCCTGTTCATCGTCATAGTCCATAGTTCCTGCTAAGTACTTAAGGCTTTTTCCTACAATGTTGAATAGTCCTCTTCTTTGTTTATGGTGGTTTTCTAATAAGTTACCTATTTCTTCTGATAAAAGTTTAAAGTTATGTATAATTGTTGGGTATTCGTTTTTGAAGTTCAGTTTGTTAATGTTTTGTTGTATGATGTCTAAATTGTCTGTCCAAGATGTTGTATTTATGCTATGCAGTATTTTCGTATAGCTTACTATAACTGGGATTTTTTCGTCTCTAACTGTAACGTATCCATGTCCTGCGTTTAGGTTTTGTACGTCAAGTTTTTGTCCGTTTGTCATTGTTGTCAACAAAGTCAGAATCAAAATTGTCTGAAGGGTAGAGAAGAGAGAGAAAACAAAAAGAAATTATTTTTTTTTTTCTTAAGTTTCTTCATATTTGTAAATTCGCTTGACCTGTTTTTTGTAGAACCTGCTTCCCTTACTATCTCTTACATGATCCTTGTCTATGACTTCGACATTTTCCTTTTTATGAATAGGTTTAATTTTGTTATTATTTCTGTTTTTCAGATAAGTGTGGTTTGTTTTTGTTAAATCTACGTTGGTTTTATTTTCGTTATGTTTGTTTATGTATTTTTCTTTATTTTTATTAATTAACTCTATTATTTGGGGATAGTCTTCATTTGTTATAATCCCATTTGTAAAGTCAATGGGTCTTTTTCTAGTTGCAGAGTGGATTGTTTTATTATATATGGTGACAGCTTTTAGGACTTTGTTTCGCAAGGTGTCCTTGTTACTGTCATCTGCTGTGAATGTTCGTTAATGCTCGTTAAGAGTCGAGTGGAATCTTTCGATGTCCGAATTTCCTGTTTTATGGTATGGAGTGGTTATATGAAGTTCAACGTTATTTTCTTTTAGAAACTCCCTAATGAGTACAGAAGAAAATCCTGTTTCACCGTCAGTCACTATTTTATCTGGTATGCCTAAGGATGCAAATCTACACTGCAATGTATTTAACAGTGCCACCCACGTTCTATGTTTTATCTCTTGTACTGTAACATGCTTAGTGAATTTATCTATCATTGTTACGTACATCAGGTTAATATTTGCATACCATATATCAATATGTAGTATTTGATTTGGTTTGGTCGGAGTTTCGGTAATTTTTAGTGGAATTTTGTATGGTTGTCTTTCGTATTTTGATTTATTGCAAACTTCGCAGTTGTTAATGAATTTTTGAATTTTTTCCTTCAGATTTGGGGTGTAATAGACGTCTTTTATTTCTGCGTAAGTTTCATTGACTCCCCTGTGATTTAGTGAATTATGTGCCTGTATTATAACATGGGCTTCTTTTTCTGGATCTGTGAGATCCCCTAGGAATTTGCTACACTTAACTACTTTTAAGGACTTATTCTTGGTGAAATCTTCTATATATATAAAAATAACTTGATAAATGTGTGTGTGACAGCCTACCGACTGCCACACACATCCGATTCTGATTTAGTTTTTTTTGTTGGTTAATAGACCATGCAGAGAAGGTTAATATATTGGTATGATAAATTTTTGAAAGAAGGCGCAACCGCCATTCCAATAAATTCATTTTTGTACACTTTGAAAAAAAAGAAACTGGATAGAAATCGAGTAGTGACACTTCAAATAAAAAAAAAAATATTTTAAATTTTAAAAGCAATTGTTGTTGTCAATTATTTTAATTATTTTCCAACCAAATTGTTGTTGTCAACAATTTTGAAAGTTTTTTTTTTAATACCTATAGGTACCTAAAAAGTTTGTTCTAATAAATTATGTTTACTATGTTACATTAAGTAACTTTTTAAAATGAAGTAGATACTTTGATTATACAAAGATGATATGGCCGACGATATTTTGCATCGAATTCGTACTGTGATATCGGATAATGAACTGGAGATGTCAGTTGCATCGAATTCGTACTGTGACATCGGATAATGAACTGGAGATGTCAGATGGAATGCGCAACAAACCTTTGATTTTGATCGAGGATATGTGTCTGCTCATGAGTGGCAATTTGTTGTGCAAATTGGGGATGCCACAGCCAAATCGTTCAATGCAAGACGCATTTAATCCAGAATTGGAGCGAGAAATGGACTTCGGTCGAATCGCATTGAGTCAAGCTGTTGAAACAAACGTGCCAATGTTGAATCAAGAATAAAAGACAGTGTACGATGAATTGATGCAAGCAGTCGATAACGAAAATTGCGGAACTGGAAATACATTCATGATTTCACTGATGTTGGCTACAATTCGTTCGAGATCTGAGATCGCTTTGGCCCTAGCCTCTTCTGGGATAGCGGCTACTTTGCTAGAAGGCGGTCGAACAGCTCATTCTGCATTGAAATTGCCATTGAATCTGCAAGTGCATGAAGAACCTACATGCAACATTTCAAAGAACACTGCGATGGCGAAAGTACTGCAGCTATGTCAGATTATCATATGGGACGAATGCACAATGGCTTACAAACGCGCATTGGAGGCCCTGAATCGTTTACGTAATGATAAGCGACCTTTCGGTGGAGCAATGATCTTGCTATCAGGCTATTTTCGTCAAACTTTTTCTGTCTGTCATTTCGAGATCAGATGACAGATGAATTGAATGCTTGAAGGCGTCTGCTTTATGGCGATACATCAAGAAATTACATTTGACAACAAAAATGCGAGTTTCTTTACAAAATGACCAGTCCGCTGCAGAGTTCTCCAGGCAATTGTTGGCGATGGGCAATGGTGTGATTCCAGCAGATTTAATCACCGGCCTGATTGAGTTTCCACAAAAGTTTTGCAACTTTACAACGACACCGGAAGAACTAATCATGAATGTTTTCCCGAATATCGCTCAGAATTATACTAAACATGATTGACTGAGTGTAAGAGTGACTTTGGCTGCGAAAAACAAGAACGTCGATCATTTGAATTTCGCCATTCAAAACCAAATCGCTGGTTAGTTGCATTCATACAAATCAGTCGACTCCGTGATGGATGAAAACGAAGCCACCAACTATCCCATTTTGTTGCGCAACCTAAATGAACCAAAAATTTGTAACGGTACGTGTTTGATTGTGAAGAATTTAATATCAAATATTATTCAAGCAACGATTTTTATTGGAAAATTCAAAGGCGAAGATGTTCTTATTCCGCGGATTCCACTTATACAGAACGATTTGCCATTCGTGTTTAAGCGTCTTCAATTTCCCGTACTTCTCGCTTATTAATAAGTCGCAAGGACAATCGCTGTATGTGTGTGGCAAAAATCTTGAATTTCACGTGTCGGCAAAGCTCTCGCTTTGTACGTGTATGTACACACCCGATAATAGAAATAGAACAAAAAATGTTGTGTACCAGAAAGCATTTCAGTGAAAAAGCGGTAGGTTGGCCGACAAGTATTTGATTTTATTTATTTATTTAATTTTAATATACCTTTTGAATAAAAAATTTGAATTGACCGAATTACATGAAGCAGAATGAAGCGAAAGCTCGGAATTATTAATTTCATTACCTACATAAATGAATTTGGGCGGAAAGAAGTTCGCCGGGTCAGCTAGTATTTTATATAAACTTCTTGAAATTTTGCAAATAGATGATCATGTCTGGAAAAAATGCCTACTATTCCTTTTGGAGGAATAAATTTTTTGATTATATCCAGAATAAGATTTTCGCTAAAAACTTTTACTTCTATGACTATTCTCTTTTTTCCGAAAGCATAGTATACTTTGTGGTTGCTCGCATTATCGGTGCTGTTTAATATTATTTGGGTCTTGTACATGTTAACGGGTGATTCAACAATAGGAATGTAATCGCTACTGTCTTCATCAGCGCTATGGATTGTGGCTAAAATGGATTGGTTATCTAAGATTATTTCACTGTTGTTGTTATTAGCTATTATTTCCTGATTATCTAAAATTTCAATGTGTTCATTTAGGTATACTTCTACTCTTGATAAGCCGTCTGCTACCTGATTATCTTTACCTTTAACATATTCAATGTCGAAGTTATACTCTTCTAATTTTACCTTCCATCTTTGCAGTTTGGCGTTTGGTTCCTTGAGTGAACTCAGCTATACAAGGGGTCGATGGTCAGTTCGGACTGTGAACTTACGTCCATATAGGTACGGTCTAAAGTAATTCATTGACCAGAGGATAGCCAAGAGTACCTTCTCAATAGTCGAATAATTGACTTCATGGTCATTCAACGTTCTGCTTGCAAAGCATGTTGGATGGCTCTCTTGGGATAGTACCGCTCCTAACGCATAGTTGGATGCGTCTGTTGTAAGTATGAATTTCTTGCTAAAATCTGGATATTTTAGAACGGGTTCTGATGTTATTAAGGTTTTCAAAGTTTCAAAACTTTCAATGTAATCAAGGTTATTCAGATCAACTTTTGCGTTTTTCTTCAGACAGGCTGTCATAGGCTTCGCTACCTTGGAGTAATCCTTAATGAACTTACGGTAGTAGCCAGTGATGCCTAAAAATGATTTAATTTGTTTTGGCGTTCTGGGTATTTTATATTCCAGTATAGCCTTTATTTTATCGGGGTTCGGTTTGATCCCTTCTGTGGTAATTATGTGGCCCAAAAACTCGGTTTCTTTTTTCAGAAACTCGCTTTTGTCCAATTGTATTTTCAGGTTAACTTCCTTGAGTCTCTTGAATATTTTTTCAAGCGAACTTATGTGTTCTTTGAGACTCGTAGAAAAGATAATGATATCGTCTAGGTATACTAGACATATCTTACCAATATAATCAAAGAGAACTGAATTCATCAGTCTCTGGAAAGTCGCCGGAGCGTTTTTCAAACCAAATGGCATACGAACGAATTCGTAGTGTCCCATGTTGGTTGAAAATGCTGTTTTCTTAATACCTTCATCTGCGATCTCTATCTGGTGAAATCCTTTCGCCAGATCGAGCGTAGTGAAATACTGAGATTTGCCGAGCTTATCGAAGATATCTTCGATGTTCGGAATGGGAAATTTATCATCTATTAAGCACTCGCTGAGCTTTCTATAATCAACAACGATCCTCCACTTTTTTTTATTGGATGCGTCCTGTTTTTTTGGGACGATCCAAATTGGTAATGAGTATGGAGAATTGCTAGGGCGAATGATGCCCTGCTCTAGCATTTCGTTAATTTGTTTCATTACTTCAGCCTTGTGTATTTCCGGATACCTGTATGTTTTCGTATATATGGGAATTTCATTGATGGTTTTTATCTCATGCTTGATCGCATTTGTAAAGGAAAGGTCGCTTCCTTTTTGATAACATATCGACGAATAACGGGAGACAAGATCATTAATGTCTTTTTTCTCTTCATCATTAAGGTGGTCGATTCTTATTTGATCACGGATTGGTCTTTTATTTATTTCCGTGTGATAAATGTTTAGTGTTGGGACTTGTTTCCCATAGATTTCTGTAGTGAAATCTTCTTCATTTTTATTGAAGAATATTGGAATTTCGTTTCTACCTACTATTAAAAGTTTTCTTTTGTAATCGAGGATGGCCTCTGAGGGAAGCAAAATATTATTCCCAATTAATCCGTCAAAATATCGATGGAACTTCAATTCGAGGAATTCTGCGGTTTTGTTCAACCCAAATTCTTCGAATAGAGGAATTCTTACTTTCTTATCTACATACATAGGAGTGCTTGTAGTTCTCACTTCTATTGGTTTATTTATATTAATCTGCCATTTAGGATGGCATATCCCTGGTCTTAAGACGCTTGTTTCTGAACCTGGGTCTATTAGTATCCTGAGCTTAACTTTAGTAAATTTGGTTTCTACTACTATATAGGGTAATTTACTTGGAGGCTCTCTGTCTGAAAATCCGAATGATTTTCTAAGTTATTAATTTGTCTTGCGTAACTTCCTGATGTAGTGTCCATTGGTTCTACTCCATTATTGTTTCTAAAATTACCTGAATTATTATTGTGATTGTTCCTACGATTGTAGTTTTTTTGTGTACTCTGATTTGGTCTATTGAAACTCGGATTTTGATAGTTGAGGATTATGATTGCGCCAATTCGAGTTATTATTTGGTCTATCACTATTATCCTGCCTATAATTATTCTGATAATTATGACGTTGGGGTCTTTGATTTGACGTAGTGGAATTATTGTTATTATTATTACGAGTATATAGATAATTTGAGTTCAAGTTGTTATTTTGTTTGTAATTTCTCCTGTCAATATTATGGTTATAGTTATTGTTATTATACTGACCATTGTGGTTAAAGTTACTATTTTGATTGCTATCTCGTTGCCAACGAGGGTTCCGGTTGGCCCTATTAATATTACTTTCATCTTGTCCAACGAATTTCTTTACTATATTCCTAATTTCGGATATCTCACGTATGTCCATAATGGCATATGCTAATGATCCTGATACTAACGGGTGATTTTTTAAGAGGTTTAGAACTTTTTTAAAAAAAAAAAACACACAAAAAATTCGAAAAAATGAATGAAATATTTATTTGAATCGATAGTTTGAACCTTGCAATTTAATGTTTAAAGATAATTTCATGCAAATGTTGACCGCGGCTGCGTCTCAGGTAGTCCATCCGCTGAGTCCAATTTTGGCATACTCTTTCACACATATCGGCTGGTATCTCACGAATGAATGCATGGATTTTGGCTTCCAGTGCGTCAATCGAAGCGGGCTTGTCCCTATACACATTAGCCTTGACATACCCCCACAAAAAATAATCTAATGGTGTCAAATCGCACGATCTAGGCGTCAAATTGACCGGCCCGAAACGTGAAATTAACTGTTCACCAAACTCGCCTCGCAATTGCGCCATTGTTTCGCGTGCTGTGTGGCATGTGGCACCGTCTTGTTGAAACCACATATCACGCAAGTCAAGAACTTCCATTTCGGGCAAAAAAAGTTTGTTATCATTGCTCGGTAGCGTTTACCATTGACAGTAACGCTGCGATTCGCATCATCTTTGAAGAAATATGGCCCAATAATGCCGCCGGCCCATAAACCGCACCAAACAGTGGCTTTTTCGGGATGCATTGGTAGCTGTTGCAATGCTTCTGGCTGATCTTCACTCCAAATGCGGCAATTTTGCTTATTTACGTACCCATTCAACCAAAAATGAGCCTCATCGCTGAACACAATTTTTCGATAAAAAAGCGGATCCTCGGCCAGCTTTCCAAGAGCCCATTCACCAAAAATTCGGCGTTGTGGTAGGTCGGCTGGCTTTAGTTCTTGCACAAGCTGTATCTTAAAAGGCTTTACGCACAAATCCTTCCGCAAAATTTTCCACGTAGTGCTGTAACAAAGGCCTAACTGCTGGGAACGGCGCCGAATCGACATTTCGCGGTCTTCTGTCACACTAGCTGATACGGCCGCAATATTTTCTTCACTACGCACAGTACGTAAACGTGTTGGTGGTTTAATGTCCAACAAAGTAAATTTGGTGCGAAATTTGGTCACAATCTTCCGAATAGACTGCTCAGAAGGTCGAGAATGCCGATCATAAAATGGAAGCAGCGCGCGATGAACATTTCGAACCAAGCACGAATTTTGATAGTAAAATTCAATAATTTGCAAGCGTTGTTCATTTGTAAGACGATCCATGGTTAAATTGCAAACCAAACTGAAGCTGTTTGACAGTGACACAAGGTACTAAACACACGTCAGCTGTCAAAACCAGTGTTGCCAAAACCAAACCAGCTAAAAAATCACCCGTTAGTTCTTTCACTTTTTGGACAAGCATACCATTAAAGATATCTAAAATTTTCGTACTATCGTTACTAAACGCCGCAAATTCGGTTGTTTCTTCTACAATAATTTTAAGCTTACTGTCTAATTCACTTATACTACTTACTGTTAATCCCCCGATGTCTTTTGTTATCGCCATTTCAATTTGGATGGTCGGAAGTGTTGTTTGAGTCTGCCTAGGCATTCCGTCCAGTTTTCCGGTGGGTTTACGCTCAATAGGTTTTTTGCTGGTCCTTGTATTTTGGTGTCGTAGATAACTTCGTACGCCTGGGTTCTTTCTTCCTCTCTGTATGTTGTTAGGGTTTTGGATACGTGGTTGGCGAATGAGGGTAGAGTTCCTGGATCGCCTTGAAAAGTTGGTACATATCGTAGTTCCTTTTCGACTTTAGTTCTTAAATTTGCAGGATGGTTTGCCTGCATCAATAGTTGCGTGAGTGCTACGAGGCACTGCTCGACGTTGCTGCCTTGCGCCATTCTTCGTTGATCGAACAGCTCGTTGCGCCTTCTATTAATTTTGGTGGATTTTTTTTTTTCTTTGTGAACTACACTGATTTTTCTTTAATCGGAATTTATTAATTCTAACTTCCCTTAGTCAGGATTTGTTCACTTACTTTTCCTTAATCGGAATTTCTTAATTCTCACTTCCCTTAGTCAGGATTTGTTCACCTCTTTTTCCTTAATCGGAATTTATTAATTCTCACTTCCCTTAGTCAGGATTTGTTCACTTATTATTCCTTAATCGGAATTTATAAATTCTCACTTCCCTAAGTCAGGATTTGTTCACTTATTTTTCCTTAATCGGAATTTGTTAATCACTCACTCGGGATTTCGTTCGTTCAAGTTGAATAGTGGAAACTAACCGCGAGATTAAACTTTCTTTATCGAAATTATCGCGTACTTGAGTATACCGACTGCGCCATTTACATCTGCTTGAACGCAGTTTAATTAAAAAAAACCAAACGGTTTTCTTTTTTTCTTTATATTTTTTTATTTTTTATTATTTTATTATAATGCTAACAAGCGAGGCCGCTGTCCAGAGCAAGGCTCCACCTCTCAGGTTAGATGTAGAATAAGGACTGACATCAAAAATAAATCTTAAGTCTAACAATGCTTCTAAATGTAATACGGTATTTCTTAATCTATCACGATGGTTTCAAATAACCGTGCTCGTGTTAGGAAGAGGGGAAAGGGGGTGCATCCGTTTAGGATTGGTTTTTGCAATGTATGCAAAAATGGCGTGGGAATCCGTTGTGGAATTTAAATGGGAGTGTGGGGAAGGAAAGTGCCGTTGTCCGACAAAATGCCGACTAAGCAGAAAGGCGTATGCCGTTGAATGTAAGGGGAAGTGACGTATCCGACGTAACTCTGTACTCCTCATACTCGAGCAAAAGTCCCTCCATGACTCCCTTTTGCGTCGTCGCAGAATAACATTCATCTCTTTCTTTTTCGCCTTATACTCATCCTCTGCTTCGGGTTCTCCCCTCCTCATGGCGTGACTGAAGGCCTTCCCACAGCGTTCTTAAGCTTTTCATGTTCCCGGCACCACCAAGTAGGTGTGCAAGTCACTCGATACGCATCTTCAACAGCTGTGTTTCAACTGTGATTCTACATGCCAAGTGTTTTTCGGTATTCTGAATCCTGTTTCTTTCAGTTTTTCCTCAAAGACTACAAGGTATTTTGTCCTATCCATGTTCTTTGGAATTCTGATGTAATTCTGATTTTTTTTTTCTTTTAGATCCATAGCGAATATCGAATGAAATGACTCTGTGGCCGACAATGTATAGCCTGGTCCATTACCCTCCAATTTGATACTCTTTCAATATCTGGCTACTGCACAGGGTAACATCGATCACTTCCTTCCGCCTCATATCCACGAAGGTTGGCTCTCGACCCCTCCAAAGCCTTCCACCTCGTTTTCCAAAGACGCGTCGTTTTTTTAAATTTTCGTTTTGGTCCATGAATGTACCCACGTATAGGGGAGAATATAAGAGACCGAATAGGCAGAGATCTCCAATACCTATCCTACACAACTGAATTACAACAGAGGATTGAGCTGCCCCTGAGGATTCTCCATTAGCGGTTCAATTACCTCTGAACCATGTGAACCAGTAGTTTTACCTACCTTATCACAGCTCCCTCGAAATTGCAGACCAGTCATCTTGGAGTTAAGGGTTGATCGGATTGGATCTTGGTTTTTCAATTAACATTCAGTTCTTCCAGATGAGTTGGGACCCTACCCAGCTCTAACATCCTCTTCCTCTACTTAAGCTGCCCCACCACGACAAGGTGCCCAATCTTCGGATAAATGTAGATGAACTTACCGACGGAGACAATAATGAAAATCATATCCACGAAATGTAATCGTCTCCACGTACCAAAAAATAATGCGAAACTCTTTGCACTACTTGTGTGACGAATGCGCCATATTTTTGAAGGATAATTTGCTCTGCAATGATAACATTGATGTTTACATAGCAGATAAAAATCGTGATTTTCTTCCAAATTTTCATACATTCGCGAATTTTTAAACACTCGTGCATCGTGAACTTAAATTTGAAATCCAACGGAGCTATCCAAAAATCTTATTTTTTTTTTCTTAACGGTTTGTATTTTTAGGTTAGTATAGACAAAATGGTTAAATGATAATTAAATAAAACCGTAAGAAGAGGATAGGTTATATATAACTAGCTGACCCGGCGAACTTTGTTCCGCCCAAATTCGTTAATGTAATGAAAATAATAATTCCGAGCATGCACAATGCACTTACTACTTTATGTAATCCGGTCAATTCAAATTCTTTATTCAAAATTTATATTAAATACAATAGAAATAATTGAAGTAGGTGTAGCATTGTCGATTTGTTTCAATCAAGCCACAATGATTGACGTGTCGGCCAACCTTCCGATTTTTTACTAAATTGACCAAGAAACATGGGAATTCAAGATTGATGCCACAAATGCACAAATATCCTTGCAACAATTTATTTGTCAATTCAAGACACTTAAAAACGAATGGCAAATCGTTCTGAATAAGCGGGATCCGCGGAATGAGTATGTTTGCCTTTAAATTTTCACCTCAAAACCGTCGGTTGCATGACATTTGATTTGAGATTCTTCACCATCAAATCAAACGCGATCCGTTACAAAGTTTCGGTACCTCAATGGTTGCGCAACAAAAAAATAATTGAGCCGACTTTCAGTTTCAAATTATGTAGAGTTAAGCCCGGAACATCCAAAGAACTCAAAAATTCAACTAATACCCATAAAATGTTGTTTTCACGACAAAAAATAGCATGTCCTTTCTTAAACCTATGTCAATTGAAACCAAAAATAATAAAAATCGAACGATCGGTTCCCGAGTTTTGACATCAGTCTCTTTTATATGTATTAGCTGCACCCACCCGGCTTTGCCAGTATCTTTCGTATTAAGTCCTGCTCGCATTTCGCAAAGTGCTTTATTTTGACAATGTCCATTAATAATTTTAGTTATACAACTTTAGAAATACCGTTTGATTTTATTTTTTAATGGGAGGTGCCACAACCCATTTTCCTATCCCGCTTATGTTTTGCAAAGTACCGCCTATAGGGTCGAAAATTATTCTATCCTTCAAGCGAGAACAAACAATATACATCCACAAAATTTCATTAAAGTCGGTGGAGTGGTTTAGTAGATAGACAAAAACTCCACTTATCGGGTCTAAAAGTAGGTATCCTATCTTTCAAGTTGCAACCAACCATACACACCCACAAAATTTCATTGCACAAAACTTCATTGAGATATCGACAACGGCGCCACCTATCTGGTCCAAAAGAATCTCATCCTTCAAGCGGGAACGAATAACATACATTCACAAAATTTCATTAAAATCGCTGGAGTGTTTTCGGAGATTGACAACATCTCTAGTTATCGGGCCCAAAGCATCCTATCTTTCAAGTCACAAACAACCATGCACACCCACAAATTTCAGTGAAATCGGTTAAGTTGTTTCATAGATCGATGACAGCGCACCTATCTGTCCCAAACGTATCCTGTCTCTTAAGACTGCCCAAACCTGAAATACAACAATACGAACAAAACAAAAGAAGAATCATGAAAATTGGCCCAGTGGTTATCGATTTATATCTACATTGAGTTTCACCCTGAAAGAATTATATATAGAAGATTATTATTGAAGTTAATTGAATTGAACTGAAAAACTAAATATTCGCCTACAGGTCACATGTTGAAAATTTTCCGATTTTTCCTAAATAAACCATCCCTGATTCAAGACGAACAAAACAGAACAAAAATCTTTCAAATCAATCGAGCCGTTCTGTAGCCTTTACCCGACTTACGCACAGCAATTGATATTATAGAAGATAGAAGATAATTTTTGTTCTATCATCAATAGTTTCCGCAGCGCATGCAACGAAAGATGTTTTGTGGCATTTTTCTACACCTTGGGTTACGTTACTAAAGTTTTAGTAAGGATATTTAATCTTTCCTAGCAATAAATAGGTATGCGTTAATCAGGGTGAATGTAGCTTTCTATTATATAAAAATACAAATCTTTCCTCTTTATAATATTAGTGTATGTAGATATACGAAGAAATTATTTAAACTCCTACCAACGCTTCAGGTTCCCAAGTCTGACCACTGTTCTAGATTGTCTGTGTTCTTTTCATAGCTGCTACTTTAAGCTAAAGGCAATTGATTATTTATTTATTTATTTATATAATTTATCTACAAGCCACTTACAGCTAACAGATTTTTCGGTTATATAATCAAAAGAAATAAACATGCAATAGCAAAGTCTTGAATTTATCTATGGATAAACATAAATCAATATTACAACAGGCTTCATTGAAAGATATGATTGCTCTAGACAAAGGTTCATTACACCCATATTTAGTTCTATGCATATATTGAAAAAGAAAATCTCTGAAATGAAAGAAGGGGTGGGCATCTAATAGTATAGCTAAGTATATCTCTTACAAACATTAAATCATGAATGGCTGGCCTCGATTTTAAAGATTTAATTCCAAGCAATTGACATCTGGCTATATACTCTGGATGGAAATTCCAACGCATTTTGAAAAAAAATTGTCTTGTGAAACGCCTTTGTATTCTTTCGATGCGATCAGAGTGAGTATTAAACGCAGGTTTCCAAATGACATCGGCATACTCAAGAAGCGATCTTACCAAGGAGATGCATAAAGATAAGAGGGCATATGGGTCCCTAAATTCCTTACAATTTCTTTTAATAAATCCGATGGCAGAATTGCATTTTAAGACAATGTAGTCAATGTGACTTTTAAAACAGAATTTGGAATCCAGGATAACACCTAAATCTTTGATTTCATTAACCCTACAGAGAAGATTCGAAGCAATCACGTAATCAAACTGCAAGATACCACATTACACTTTTTTATATTTAGCTTTAAATCATTGCAGTTACACCAGTCCGAAAAGATTTCAAACCTAACTGTACTAGGTGGCAATCCTCTAAGATCCTAATTTTAAGGTATAATTTCAGATCGTCAGCGTATAACAGACATTGACACTGTTTAATCGCAAAAGTTATGTCATTGATGAAAATAATGAAAAGCAATGGTCCTAAATGGCTACCTTGAGGAACCCCAGAGGTGTATTTAATTGATCTGGAGCAGGCATTGCCAATGCGTACTTTTTGAGTTCTGCCAGTAAGATAAGATGATAACCAGCATAACATCTTCGAATGAAAACCAAAGAGTTCAAGCTTTTTCAGTAAAATGCTATGATATACACTGCGTCGATCTGACATTTGTTTTCAATAGCGTTGACAACGTATGATGAAAAAAGTGCCAAATTGGTGGTGGTAGCTCGACCAGATACGAAACCGTGCTGAGCTTCCGATAAGAACTCCTTAGTGAAAAAATCCAGTTTGTTTTTAACTATGCTTTCAAATAGCTTAGGAATCACTGATAACTTGCAAATTCCTCTGTAGTTCTCAACATTATTTTTAGGGCCAGTCTTATGTATGGGAACAAGAAATGAAATCTTCCATTCTTGGAAGAAGGATACCATCAGACAGAGATTGGTTAAAAATGTTGAGTAAAGAGAAACAGAGGGAGTAACAACAAGAATTAAGAATAATAGCTGGGATGCCATCAGCCCCTCCCAAGGTATGGGGCTTAAGTGACTTAAGGGCCAAGAGGACTTCATCAGAGCCTAATATAAATGAGCCAATATCAACCTTACTTGCTATATTGTCTATAGAGTTTCTAATAAATCCTGGTTTTGAATAGACCGATTCAAAGAAGTCAGAGAACAAATCAAGACTTCCTTTTAGAATTAATAAACGACCAGAAAATTTACTATTATGTTTAACGTTATTTTCAATATTCATGATGTAAGCCTTGTAAAGAAATTTACTTAGAGTAGAGAATTCTTTGCGTAGTCCACTAAAATTAGTGTAATCAGATGTACTATTTGATTTCTTAAATTTGTTAAAAGCTTTACGTTTTAAGTTATGCAAATTTGAGAGTTGTCTATTATACCAAGGAGGCTTGGATAATTTTCTTTTGGGAAAACAGGGAACAAATTTAGCAAAACCCTCTCGTAAAATTTCAATGAAGCGTTTATACGTACATTCTAGATTAAGATTTAAGAATTCATGATTCCAGTCGAAACTAGAAAACAGATTTTTAAGTTCAAAGAAATTGGCTTTGGAAAAGTTATAACATTTATCATTACAGTTTTCGTTAAAAATAGAATATGTATACAAATCAATTTCAATAAAAATTTCTTTATTTATTTATCACATGGCAGGACCACATATCCTATATCGCAAAATCGGCGTCCGCAAAGTTGAGCTACCTATTTAGAGCAAAGAGGTACATTAGCCCCAAGCAACCTCTCCTTCTCTACAAAGCTCAGGTTAGACCAGGCTTGGAATATTGTTCCCATATATGGAGCTCGGCCCCAAAACATTCACTTAACCTGCTTGATAGCATACAGAGACGAGCAGTTCGACTCATTGGAGACCCTACGCTCACATCGAATCTACAACCGTTGGTGCACAGAAGACAAGTCGCTGACCTATGCTTGTTCTATAGGTACTTCCATGGTAGATGTTCTGAGGAACTCAAAGAGATTATCCCTCGAAATGCAACTTTTGGGCGCCCAACAAAACAGGCTGCTAATGCTCATGACCATACAGTACACTTGACAACCGCGAGGACATCAACTTTCAAAAACTCCTTCTGTTACAGGACAAGCAAACTTTGGAACTCGCTTCCTGGGGACATATTTCCAGAAGACTACAATTTGCAGCAATTTAAGTGCAGAACAAACATACATCTGCAGGCATCTCGGGGCGCTGTGGAAGCGTTATAGGTTCGCCTTTCCCGGGAGAAGTATTTAAATTGAGAATGGAACATTTGTTACATTAACATTGAATTATTCACAGCTGATAACAACAAGATCTAGTATTTTACATAAAGAGTTTACAATGGGCCTTAGCAATAAACATTTTTAGGTTCGACTCTAAATCTTAATAGTTCACGGTTGCTATATTTTTCATACAAATTTTGCAATTGTGAGCTTCCGTAAATTTAAAGTCGAAACTAAAAATGTTTATTTCTAAGGCCCAATATGATTAACTTGGATTAGATTTAGCGAATAAAGAGAATCAATAAAGAAAAATTCATGGTCTTTTCTCATGTTATGGGGAGTCAACATTTTGTCGTTCTCTGACCAATTCCAAATTAAATCGGTTAGATTAAAATCTCCTAATACACAAATATTATCACAACTGGAACATGCATTTTAAATAAATTCAGTGTTACTAAAGTGTTTTTCATAAACTTCTAGGTTACTTCTTTGAGGCACATAGCTTACGATGATATGAACACAGTCCTTATTAACGTTGTTCCAATTGATTGGGATACAAAGCTGTTCGACATCAGAGACGGGCAGGAGAGTTTTATCCGAGCCCAGGGTTGTGCGTACGGCAACAATTAATCCACCACCACGTTCACTAGTATAGACTAACAGCGATCCTTACGATATACATTATATAGATTGTTATAAAATATTTCCGTATCACATATATCTTCATATAACCAGGACTCAGTTATGACGATAACATCATTGTTGCAACGCAACAAACCCTTCAACTCGAGCCACAGCATCGGCTGTCCAGAAGCAGTCACACCGAAATATCTCAACGTCGGCAATCACCCGCAGATGATAATCGCCGTCGGCAAAACCGAAGATTGGGAGCACAGCTTCCGAAGGAAATCGAGCGAGCGAATATCCAAAGGCAGATTTTGACGCTCAGAAGAATTGCAGCAGATCGACGGTCAACAGCCCAGCACAAACATCAGAGAAACGCATGCAAAAAAAACCGCATGAGCTTGTCTAGTTGGCTCCTCCCACTGAGCAGCCCAGCTATGCACATGCATAAGTACCTATGTGTGAACGTTGATCTCGCTGACCAGCTGACCATTAGACAAAAAGTAGCTGTCAGGAAAATCCGCAACCCCCAGGTCATTGAACCTGAGCAGAAACTGAAAAGATGAGTGCAATACGAGGTTTCATTTGGACAAATATGAAAATTATTTATCATTATTCGATTGTTACTACAACTCAATATACCTACCATCATCAAACAAATTTGTTGTTTTTTTTTGTTTATTTCTTCGTCTTTTAAGCGAGAGTGGTATATTTGCTACACTGAAAAAAAAAGTCGGCGTTGTATTGACGAATGGCGTTCATCAACATGATATTCATTGATATGACGTAATTTTCATAAATATGATGAACAAATTCATGAAAACTTTTTGACAATTGATGAACAGTTTTTCAATATGATGAAAATGAATTCATCAATTTTTTCAACAGGATTTTGAAGAGAATTTAGCGTATGTTTTTATGAACTACGTTCATTATTTCATCAAAACATTTCATCAATATGACGAAAACACTTATTTTGATGAATTTAGTCATTTGTTCATTCAGTTGATGATTTATTCGTCTTATTGATGAATGGAATCATCATATTCAAGTACGATTGCCAAGTTTTGAATTTTTATCATATTGATAATGACGTTCATCGTTTTATGACGGCTTTTATTATATTGATGACAGCGTTCGTCAAAAAACAGACATTAATTTATATTAAGGAGAACGTTCATGTAAACCTTCATAATATAGATGAACTAATTCGTTATATTGATGAAAAAAATTAAATTCATTGTTATATTCATCATATTGATGAATGGAATCCTCATATTGATGAACTTTTTTCATCGGTTTCTTCAATGTGATGCACAGATTGTTAATATGATGTATGCTGTAGGTGTACACACGCGATGTTGGTACAGCATTTATACTCACACACGCATGATGAATCTTTTAATGTATATATGCGTAGATAATTATATGTCATTGCTCATCAAGCGTAAAGTATCTACACAGGGTGGCATAGAAGAAAATTGTGAATGGTTTTACGATGAACGATGAATATCTTAAAAGATTCGATATATGTGATTTAGAAATTTCATCACATAATTATTTGTTTATCTTTTAATTATATTCCCCCAAAAGTATTCATTTGCATTTTAAACAATGTATTGACAATTGCTTGCCGATGAACAAACTTTTTTCTTTTTTCTTTTACTACGGGCGACTGGTTTTGCTAGATAAACTTCAGTATATAAAATTTAAAACAATTAATGAAGTGTGAAAAATTCAATGTTAGTGTAAGAATGGTGGAAATATAAAAAAGCTATAGTCTAACTTCGATTATTCACATTATATAAAATGTTATAAATTTTGCATAAATAGCTTTAATACATTAATATATTTTAAGTATTTATTATGTTATCAGTATAATGAAACTTATATAATGAGAACCCATATCTTTAATGAAGCGCCTCATTTACCCTAAAAAGAATGCAATTTACCTAGCCTTAATTAGAGGTATGCAATTAATGTATAACTTTAATTCAGTTGCATAGATATATCTGGGAGGTGTTGACCAAGTGATTTCGTTTCAATGATTTTACTATGTAAACGAACGTTTCTCGGCATAAATTGTTTGCTCTAAGTGTTCATAGCGACGTTTTAAAAGCTAAATCATGAGTAAGACTATCTAATTTTCAAAGGGGCTTACTTTTCCGATATCTTGATATAGCTTTTTCATTTGTAAAAAGTAAAACGTAAATATCGAAAAATGTTGTACGCGTTTTAGTATACATACTTCTAAAGGGTAGGTTAAGCTACGTTTCCACCGAACACAGATCCCAAGATTAAGTACAAGAGGTTTAGAATTAATCCCGAAGTGTTTCCACCAAATAAAAGAAGATTAACTTGACGTATTCTCTCTGGCTCTGTCCATTTGAGAGAAAATGACATTTCACGAGAGAGAGAGAGAGAGAGAGAGAGAGAGAGAGAGAGAGAGAGAGAGAGAGAGAGAGAGAGACATTTTTCTATTTTTGATGTCTTTTATTTCATTTTTTTTTTTCACTTTTGACATATTGAGCTGTGAAAAGTGTGTTTGTTTTATTTCTAATCTCCCCTTTTATGAGATTTCTTTCGTATGATAAATTCCGAGATTTATGCGGGATTTACGGAAATTTTTCTAAATCTCGCAGTTATTCTCCGGTGGAAATTTAGCAGTAGGGTCGATTTTTGACGTTAAATAAATATGTCATTAAAATAAAACTACAATTATCATGAATTTTCTACAACGATTTTTGTTTGGTAAAAAAAAGAGCTCGCTATATAATTTATTATAATGTTGTGATTTCATTACACACATAAATGTAAATAAATATTTACTTTTTAAAAATATTTTCAAAATCAATGTAATATTGTTATTTAACCAAACTTTTCTCGTACATTGTTCTCTCACGCCTCAACATTATAAAATTCAACAGAATGGATCAATAAAATTATAACTAAATAACAAAAAACGGAAAAACACATTTCAAACACAAATGTATGCACATGCACCCTGTGACTCTATGCATATGGCAGGCAAATGGCCGTTCTCTGATTCTCATTGGGATCCATTATGAAAAAAAAAAAAAAATTGTCCCAGGAGTGATAAAAGTAACTCGGAAATAAAATTTATTTTTGTAAATCTTCAATATTTCTTGAGCGCGTGAGTTTTTGCCACTACACTTTATTGACTTTCGTGGTAAAACTGATTTTCGTTTGAATATTTTCCTTTCGGATGCGAAGAAATTCAAAAGTAAAATTCACATAATATTACCATTACCATTTTCATGACATTATGTTCGTTTAAGTATTTTAGCATCCCCATGAAAGTGGGAAGGCTATATCTTTACGATTTATATTGGTGTCAGTATTTTTATTTCATGTTTTTATTTGTGTGAATAATCTTACAACTACATGAAAACAAATTTGACAGCACAGAAAGTGTGCATCATATTGATGAACAAATTTGTCAATATAATGAATACATTCATCACATTATGAATTTAAAGGGGAATTTGGGTTCATCATATTGATGAATTTTTCATAATATTGATGAACAAAGTTGATGAATGATGAACAACATCATATTGACGAAATCGGTTTCATCATACTAATGAAAAAGTTCACTGGACTAAAATTGTTGATTTTTTCATCACATTGATGAACTTTTTCACTACTATGGTGTACCTTTTTTTTTCAGTGTACGTGTGCTAGAGCCGACGGCATTTTTATTTTCTCTGAACTCACGGCGTGAAAATAGTTTCGCGATTTTTTTTTTGCTATTGTCCTTGCGGTAACAATCATAGTCAAGATGACTAGATTTGTTGTATAAATCCAGGACTTTAGTACGAATCCCACTGGCATTGCGATAGTAGATCTTAAGAGCAGAATTTTGAACTGTATGAGCATTGTAATTAGGCGACAGTACGCTATTACTTAAGTCGGTTCTGGGACTCTCTCATCCGAGTAGTTTTTTGGCTTATACACAAAGGGGCGAATTTTAACACCAATCGGCCGGAAGGTATCATTGAAAACATCTTTGGCGTAATCGTCAGGAATTCCAAACTTAAAGTTTACGAATTTTAAATCACGATTGGCATCAGCAAGTTTAATCAACTTATGGCACAAAATTAAAGACGAGCTAATTCCAAGGCCAAGTGATATGAAGTTAATTATTTCATCCGGTGTGATTATCGACCGAAAACTTCCAATATGGTACCATTTAATTTTTCTGGCAAGTCTTAGATCACTGCGAGAATTAGTTCCAACAATCACATTTGACGTTTTAACCGATTGCATATCGGCAACAGAAACAACAGCATTATTCATACAGGTAACCACATCAGCAATCGCAGGAATAGTACCTTCACTACGCAAAACTTCAGCAGCTTCCATAATGTTCCCATAGGTTTCAGTAACGACAGCATATTTGTTATCATGCTCAGCGAAAGCACAAACAACATCATTGTTACTGTCATCAATACACACAACACCACTCGATGGCTCTTTATTGACATTATTGACGTCATACTCCGAACCAGCAGCAGCAACCGAATTCGAACGATTTTCTTTCGACTGTTGCTTAGAGGGTTCATTGACCTTTGGTATCCTCTGGTGACAGTGCTAACACGAATATCTCGGCTTGCATTCAAAACATTGCTTAGGACATTAGGCGATTTATTATTAGCATCAGCATCTAATGAAGAAGAAAAATCATTGACATCACCAATATTCTCACGCATATAAGCGAAGAGATCATTAATTTTCTGCACGCAAATTGATACTGAGCTATTAACGCACTTATTGCATTTTTAAAAGATGTTTAAATTTGAATTAATTAATAAAATGTCATTATTAGGGATATTGGCAGTGGAACATTCACTATGAATGTTTATCCCTCATAAACCGCATGATATAAAATCAGCGTCGCTTATCGAATTTAAACATTTAGCGCACAACGAATTCATTATAATGAGGAAGAAATTTAACGTGTGACTTAGACAATAGACAGAGCAGAACTGAAATTAGATTAGTAAGGCCTTGTCCAGAAACACATAGGATACCTCCTCTATATAAAAAAAAACGCTCATTATTCCAATTTCCAACCCCGCTTTATGGCGCAGAGGAATGGACATTAGCAGACGCGAATAAAGATCTCCTTAGTCGTAGATTTTCGCTTTAGTTTGCGTTGAGGGGCTTTGGACACCCTACTCTACGCGCTGATAAAAAAAAAATGGTTGGAATTTTGTTGCATGGTAGAGCCTAGAAGACTAGACTAGTTTCCAGTGATGGCCGTGAAGTCTGCACTGCAGTCTGTTGTGATAGATATCAATATAAGAGCGTTTGCATATTATCTTTTAAGCCTTAATATTTCCTGAAACATCATTATGCAATGGCGAAGTTTAATATTGCTATATATCTGCTATATGCTAGAGAGCTAATACACTGCCTTTAACTTGTCATCTCGTTGTTTATAGTAATCCAAACTACGAGCTGTACAGCGACAACCAACGAAAATGAATCGAGGATATTGACAAAAGCTTAACTTATAAACGGCATTTTTTAACTCTGCTAAAGAAATATTATAACGGGGAATACCTATTTGGAGGAGATTATATTAGACAAGTGAACCTGATAAAACACGAAAACTGTAAAAATTAAAGGAAAGTTTGGCATGGTAGTGGAGAGAAACATTAGATGGGCGCTTCATTTTACCTTCGCTGAAAAACGTTACGTTCTATCTAATCTTTTCGAAAAAAAATCCACCAACCTAGCAGAGCTAAGAAAAAGTCCAGAAAGTTCAATAGAAATCGATCAAAGTTCCAACCTTATCCTGTGACTTAAGGATTTCCTTCAAATAAACAAACTACATATTTCAATGCAGTGTTCTCAATATGCTCCATTAAAATCTAAGACAGCAAATCACTCCACATAATATGCACTGCAGCTGCTCACCATTTCTGTAACAGCAAATATTTGCCTTGTCCTAGCAACCTCTTTAATTTCATTTTCGATTACTGTCACACAAAACGTATTTGTATCGTTCATTTCGAATTTGATAGCTAAAATGGATTTAATTTTCTCAAGAACTTATTTGTTCCTACTGCTAGTTTTGTACTGCATCGGCAATGACATGAATATTCGGAGAACCATCCTGTCCAAAGTTAATGAAAAAGCACATCAAATAAACAGCATCCTTAGAATACAAGCAACAGCACAAGGGCTACCAATAAATTTTCGATCCAATCAAATGGAAATAGCGGTAAGGTTTTTAATTAAATGAAACAGTCATTTTGCCAAAATGTTTCCGTATGGCAAATGACATCTTTTTGCAACACCTTCCACCATTTGCTTGCAGTTTTTCGTTGTGAGAAAGTCCCTGGGGTTTTCTGCGTCTGAAGTTTGCGGAGGGATATTGGTTTCAGCAACCATAGTCATTACGGCAGCTCATTGCTTTTACGATGCACAGTTGAGTTTGTATATACACAAACACATACTTCTACAACAGCATACAATTTGCTCTCTAAGTTGATTGCTGATACAACACCGACCGAAGCATTTGAATTGATTTTACTAATGGTCTTGTGTGTCCCTAGTGTAGCGGTTTATATCGGAAGTATCCAAATATGTTTCAAGTCATATACACAAGGTTGGATGGTGCTATAGAAGGTCCTCCGGCGAAGCTGCTCACAGCCCATCCGAATTATAATGAAAATGGAAGACTCGATGATACATCGCACAAGGTTTGACTATCTCATGTCTAAAACACGCCATCCTTCTCTATACATCTTCCGACGACCTAAGACTTTTACTTTAATTTTACTTTTGGTGCTCTAACACTCCGGGTGTCTCACGGCCTCAATTAACAAGACAGCCTCGACATCTCTATCCCTAGCTGCTAGCTGCCTAGAGTTATGCACACGAAGTTGATTGAAGTCGTTCTTCACTTGTTCGCGCCACCTTAGGTGGAGTCTTCCTTTGCTATACGTTGTCCCTCAGGAGTATACTCAAGACTTGTCGCTCTTTAATTATTTATCTTATATGTTCATAAAACTTAATTTCTGCGGAATAGTGTCAGAATTGATAATTTCCAATAGTCCCACGATCTACTGCACTTAAACAAATATAGAGCTACGATATTTCTAGCTAATGCGCCAATTATAGCTTCCAATTTTGTAGTTGTTATTACCTAAAGGAAGCTCTGATCCCGTTAGCTATACATATGATATAAGATATGCCTAGCAGATAAATCAGAGCTACAGGAACCAACATATATACAGTGTTAATTCAATACCGCATCACTGGCATCGTTTGCCCTTTTTTATTATGCCCACATGGTCTATGGTTCTCTTGGTTTACAACATCAGTAGTTGAATCTCGTATTATTGTTGTAAAGAATGGAAATCATTGATCTACAGGGTATACTACTTTGTTTGTTTATAATTTTTGATTAAATGAAAGAGAATGGATATTATATTGATAAATGTTTTACTTAATGTCGGCAATTATGTATGGAATACAATATCAGGTAAATGTCCGCCTCTGTTAGTCTCACAAATGCGAGCCCTTTTGAGCACATTTCTTATTACATAATCAAACATTTCAAGCGGTATTTCATTAATTTCATCACAAATATTTTGTTTGAATTACTCAAGCGTTTCTGGTTTGTTTGCATAAACATTGCTTTTCAGATATCCCCACAAAAAGAAGTCCGGAGCAGTCAAATCAGGCGACCGTGGAGGCCAATCTACATCACCATTTCTGGAAATAACTTGTTGTGGAAAGAGTTCTCGCAGTAATTCCAATGTAATCCTAGCTGTATGCGATGTGGCACCGTCTTGTTAATACCACATGTTAATCAAGCCCAAATCATGAAGTTGTGGCGTTAAAAAGTTGCAAAATTGTCGCCAAAGTTGTTCTTTGAAGACCAAGCACCTGAGCACGGCGTCGAATTGAAGTTGATGGATTGTTTTGAACACTTCCTTGAGCAGCAGTAATGTTTTCAGCCGATCTTGCAGTAGATACGTTGTGGTCCATGCTTGGGCCTATCAGACCATCTTTCTTCGAAATCATTCACTACACAATAAATATTGCGTTTTGTTGGCACGTTGTTTCACCCAAAATAATCGATGATTGATTTTGATAAAATGTTTTACCGATTAAGACACGTTGGTTTATCGAATATTTTTCCATAATAAATTTGCCACGTGTCTTCTTCACGACTGCCAAATATGAACTGTAAAGACTAATGTTTACCAAAATGGCGGCAAAACAAAGTAGTACACCTTCCCGGCGGACACCCTGTATATAGATCATGTTTGCATATTAATTATTATTGCAAAGTTGATCAAACTTATACGCATACATAACAAAGAAAAGTATCCGGCAAAAAAGTAAGAAAAATGTTGGAGTAAATAAATATTTTTTTTTTTCAATAGATATTTACCTACATATGCTTCACAGATATATTTAAAAAAAAATGTTTGTTGAATTCTTTATTTTGCGTTTCGACCGCTTTCCTCTCGCTTCAAAAATACTAAAACTAAATGTATCGTCTTTACGATCGACTAAAACTTCTATTAGCAAAACATTGATATTAAAATGTTTGATGTTAACACAGCGTTCTAAAACCCAAACGCCATGTTTAATCGGCAACGCATCAGCATAAACTGTGCATCGCATCATCGTAAAAACCACTACACCACTCAGCTGATTATCAACCGAAATTTTGAAAACGGATCGCGTTTGATTTGATTAGGTCTGTTTTTTTTACTTTTAAATCTTACGAATTCTTACGAATTTTTACTCAGTGCCGTTCCTTAACTCGAAAAATTCGTAAAAGAGAGCCTCATCGAGAGAGCAAGAAATTACCCCTCCAGTGAGAATCTTACGAATTTTTACTCAACAAATTTCTTGGTGTAAGAAGTGAAAAAGCTGTCAGTCACTTAACAAATAACAGCCGATTTGAAATTCTTTGTCTCATTTGGCATATTTATTTCTTTATATAACTAACACAGTAAGATAATAGATATCTTATAATCTAGTGAAAGTCTATGGATTTACTTTTAAAATAACAATTTCAATTAATTAGAACAATGCAAATAGAATAATACAAAATGAAGAGACAAACAGAAAAGTTTATAATAAATAAATTGAAAGTTTATAGTAAAAAATAATAAAATTTGAAAGGTAGATAGATAGAAGTGAAACAAGAAAGGGATACGAAAGACTAAGCTTGAGTTGAAAAAAGAGAAAGATAGTTAAGTTAGTTGCTTTGATTCGAGAAGAATATTTTAAGTTTATTTTGAAATATGTGTAGGTCATCAATATATCGCAGATGGGTGGGGAGTGAGTTCCAGAGGCGACATGCAGCAATGAAAAACTGTCTTTCCGAAGTCAGACACGAGAAGCGTGGTAGAATTACTGTTGTTGATCTGTTTGATAATGTATAGTCTAAGCTTTTCATGGAGATATGTTGGTTGACGTGTTTTTAAGGTTTTAAAATATAGTATCAATGTTCGGAGTCTCATGAAGACATCTAACGACATACCAAGGAGGTTCTCCTGCAGATGTGAAACATGATCATACCTTCTTAGCCCATAGATGTATCGAATGATACTATTGAAGGCAACTTTTAGTTTATTTTTACTGATGGCGTCACAATTGTAAAATATTTCGCATCCATATGTAAGGACGGGTATCACCAGAGTTCTTGCCAACATGGCTCTAGTTCGAAGTGGAGTGAATTCCTGGGCGGTCCATAACGCTCTGAGTGTCCCATAAGTTTTTCCTACCAGTGAATTAATGTGATCATTCCAGGTCAAGGTTCTATTGAAAATTACACCTAGATTTTTGTAGGTGTTTACATATTCTAGGTCGTTATTGTGAAGTTTTATGGAAGGAAAGTATGACAGGTCTACTTCTTTTCTGGAGATAATCATGCATTTGCATTTTATTGGATTGAGAATCAACCCATTGCAAGATGCCCAGTTAGATATTTTTTCCAGTTCCTTATTCAAGGTGACAGCGCAGTCGTCTATCAAACCCAAAGGACAGCTTTTGTAAATTTGTATGTCATCTGCATAAAAGTGTTTTGATGCTTGATTGATAATGAGCCCGATTTCATTGATATACATAGAAAATAAAAGTGGGGACAAAATTGATCCTTGGGGGACTCCTTGCTGCACCGGAAGAAAATCTGAGAACTCTTCATTTAAAAAGACGGCTTGCTTTCTATCACTCAAAAAAGAGGAGAGCAGTTTAGTAGCTTCTGCAGATATGCGTGGATTATTTTTTGATTTCTTCTTCTAAAATGGTATCAACTGGCGGCAAAATAAAATTAAATGTTCACCTCAAGATTCTTCCGAAAGTGGCGACGAGATTCTTCCTCGCTGGAGCAATGAACATTGAACAATCTCCTCTATGTAATTGTTCATGCAGTGTCGATTTTTCCTCTTTTCGAATGCTTGTATAGTTCAATCAATACAAACTCTTCCTCATACTCGGATTCATCAAAATAAAGTTCAAAATAAATGATATAACTAATTTTCTTAGTAAATTAACAAATTCCTCGACTTTATCAGACATTTTAACGACTTTTCGTACCATTTTTTAAATATTTGAATTATGTATCTGTCATTTTTTAAAGATAACTAAAAAAGCGTTCCCTAACTTTTTTGTAAGTGTCTCTGTTTGTGAGAGAATTTATCACCACCACTGCCATTTTGACAGTCTTTTCCATTCTTACAACAAAAGTAAAGGAACAGACCTATTGTGATTTGTGAACAATCTCAAATCAAATGTCATGCACGCAACGATATTGAGTAAAAAATTCAAAGGCAAAAAATCTAATTCCGCGGAGTCTGCTTATTCAGAACGATTTTCCATTCGTAGATATTTAAGTGTATCAATTTCCCGTTTCGCTATGACAATTAATAACTCGCAAGGACAGTCGATGGAATTTTGTGGAATTTATCTTGAATTCTCATGTTTCTTATAAAGTCATAGTCAATTGTATGTGGCGTAACCTTCCGCTTTATACGTCATGTACCGTAAAGCACTTTAGTGAAAAAGCGCAAGATTGACCAACACGTCAATTATTTCGGGCGGAACGAAGTTCGCGGGGTCAGCTAGTACCTATAAAACGAAGTTGCATCCATAAGACCGCCCATAACTCGAGAACGGATCATGCGAGTTGAGCTATCTTTTCTTTGTTGTGCGTTTGTCTACGTCTAAGGAAGATTCATATGGCGAGAAAATTGAAAAACTTAGGAATTAAATTGGAAAATTCGTAAATATTGATTTCCATACATTTTGTACGGGACAATTTTTTATTTTTTTTTTTGTTTTGTATTTCGATCGCAATATACAGTGAGATCGTATTTGTCAAAAATTCTACATGAATTAAATTATTTAGCAGATTTTCTTTACGGACACACTTTTGTTTAGCACGGGCAAGGCCGGGCGGGAAGTCTAGTATTTTATATTTATTACCGAACTCGCATACGTTGCTTTTGAATATCAGTAAAACGACCATGCCAATATTTCCAAATATGTATTTCTAAAAAGTATCTAAAAATAAATGTAAAACCCGTCCCACTTAGAATCAAACCCTTCAAACTGAACGAATTGCTGCGAGGCTATCAAGTAAATATAGATGTGAAGAAGCTTACCATAAATGGGGCATCCATATAACCTCGAAGCAATTGTGCATTGGTGGGTAGCATTATAATATGTAACAATAAATAAACATATATTTTATCTATAAATTTTTATATTTGCTCTCCGTTCAGATCAATTGGACTCGGACTTCTATTTTCGAGGTGAAAATGCAATACTCTTACTCAGTAATCAACCCATTGCAGTATTGTCTTTTAAGTTTGAAGTGACTTTTGGAACCAACAGTCTTCCATACGTCTACACAGAACTTTCACGATACTCCGAGTTCATTCAAAGTGAAATTCACGCCGATATCGCTTTTAAACTTCGGCCTTACAGAGTTTTTTCTTCGTTTCTATACGTGTTTATGTCGATAGGTGTTTTTAAATAATGTTCGTTGTGTTAAAAATTGTAATTACACAAACTGTTGAGAAAATGGTTTCGAACAATTTGAAGCTCTTTTTGGAAATACAAAATACTAAATTCCAACTTAGTTTTTTTTTTTTCACTGCGCCACCTCTCGCGTTTGAAAAACATCCGAGAGTATAACTCAAAGAGCTTCTCAATTAGCCGTTTGGAATCGGCATAAAATAGATCCCTTGCATTCGTTCCAAAAATTAAAACACACAAAACGAATGGTGAGAAACTAGGCCTAGGGTCCCTATTTTATTTCTGAGGATATTACTTCTCTGTAGATGCCATCTCTGACAGCATTTGTCTCTCTTTACGTTGCTCTAGATTGATCACATCTGTAATTCGATTCTAAATTTAAATCGTTCGAATTCGGAAAATATGTACTGCGTTATTTGAAAATCGGAAATTGAAATCTGAATATCATTTATCTATATACATTTGCTCGAAAATAGGAAATGTCGTACTTTACAACTCTATTTTCGTTGCTATAAATACATTCGAATTTCTGAAATATCATTCGATATCTAATTAACATTCGGAAAAGCTTAGCTGAAAGCTAAAATGTAAGTATATATTTAAAAAACAAAATACATAAATAATATTTATGGATACAATGTTATAAATTAATTGAAGAAAACATAATAAATATTGATATGACGATATTTTTGATGATTTCATTTTATTTTAAAGGGAAACCACGAACAAAAATATTAATACAAAACAAAATCAATTTGAAATTTTATTTGATTTTATACGTTCCCATCCGGATTTATCAAAGAGCTATTTAAAAACTGCGGACGCAAAAAAATGAATGAATTCGAAAAAAATAGAATTAATGTTTCCAAATTTGAGTTAAAAAAAACAATTTTTGGAGTTGAAGACGAAGAGACAGCCAAGAAATTAAATTGAATTAAAAATCGTGATTTTCGTGCAAATTAAGAATTCTTTTCATTTATGTCTTTGCAACTTTCGAATAAACGTTCCGAGACTCGAGCTTTTTTTTTTTTTGTCAAAATGTAATGTAATGTATGTAGGCGCAGTGGCTTAGTGGTTAGTGTGTTGGACTACTAAGCGAGGGGTCGAGGTTCGAATCCCGCAAAAACCCAAATTCCAACATAGGGTTTTTTCCACTGCGCCACCTCTCGCGAACGTCTGACAAACATCCGAGAGTAAAACTGTCGTGAAAGAGCTTCTCAATTAGCCGTTTGGAGTCGGCATAAATCTGTAGATCCCTTCCATTAGTTTTAAAAATGAAAAACTCACACAAAACTAATGGTTGTGAGAAGCTAGGCCTAGGATCTCTCCGGACCTGTTGCGCCAACTATTTATTTTTATTTTTTATTTTTATTTTAATGTAATGTATAAATGAAGTTCGGATTTTAATTTCCGATTTTCATACATATTTTTTCGTACATATTTTCGAAATTCGAACGATTTAACTTTAGAATCGAATTACAGAGATAGGCCCCCGGCAGCACCTAGTTTGTCTCAATCGATTATCTTCGATTGTATCGTCGAAGCATTTTACTCGATAGAAAATACCTCTCGCTAACTATTTAAAAGTGGAAAATAAGCAAATTATGGCTGTTCATAAAAAACGGATACAAATTTTAACAAATTTTAAAAAAAAAAACACTTCGAAATTGTTGTCTGTGCCATACTTTTAATAAGTATTTGGTACATTTGTACCCACCGACATTTTATTTTCGTCGAAGTGGCTATTCACACGTTAGTCTGGCTTCGGGACACGGATACGTATTTGACGTGTTTTAAGAAATAAGTTGGGCCTTATATTAAAAAAAATTATCCAATTTGACACTTTATATGACACTTTTAAGTACAAGTCACAATCAAACTCGTTTCAAGCTACGTGCTATCGAAATTTATTTGTTTCGAGTTGGCTGCAGTGGCGTGGCGTCCATATAACTCGATTCCTACCGAGTTACCTTTTGAAATCTCCACCAGGCAACACTATCTATCTACCAAAAACCGAATATACATGAAACACTACCAAATGAATGTGAATACTCACCAAATGGTACACACACAAAAGCACTCATATAAAAATCGTGTGTGTATCCATTTTCATACAACGTTCAACGTCGTCATCGTCTCGTGGCGACAAAGCGAAGGTAACCCAAAATAAGTCGGGTTACCTATTAAAGTTCTCACTTTATAGTTCATTTTGAGAGAAAATTTGCTTGTTATCTCTTTTTTTCTTCCCTGAGTACTTTGTCTGACTCTGACACCTCTTTGTTCAACACCCATTGTAGAAAATAACCCGCTTTTCTTCGAGTTATTCGCGGTTCTCACAAAGTTCATTTTGACTGCTGAGTACTGAGTGAACATTTGTTTGTATCTCTTTTTTTCTTCCCAGAGCCAGAGCTTGTTACTGGTACTGGCCATGGCCACTGGGTTGTGTTTTGGGTATGTCGTATGTGTTTGTTTGGTTATGATATGAACAAAATAACGCGCTTTTCTTCGAGTTATTCGATTTTCTTTTACTTCTTCTTTTCTTATTGTCTCTTGTGTGAATAATTACAGGTAGTTGTTGAGGTAGGTAAGGGTGTGTTTTGGTTTAAAAATTCAGTTGGCTGGCAAATGAACACTAAAATATTTCTGAATTACATAGGTATCTTTATTTTTTAATATAATCATTAGGTAATCTGAATTTGCTTTAAGTTATGGCATCATGCGTCTGTCAATAAGGGCTTCTATAGAAGCCACTTTTAGTATGCCTTAAGCTCATTATAAAAAAAGGTGGCTTGAATTGATTTTGCTTCGACTTCCCATTTAAAAATGTTCACGCCACGCCACTGGTTGGCTGACAATGAACAGTCCTCGATTGTATCAAGTTACGTCCTGGCACCCCTGTTCATGTAAAACGTCAACTAGATTTGTCAGAGAAATACATCTAGTCAGTCAGTTGTCAGACTTACTAAAGTAGGAATCCGAAAGTCCCCAATGTAATGTCAAGAAAATCCTGCCTGACTACTCAGTTCATATTTCGAATTTCATTCAGGCACCGTTCCAAGTGCTCGTTGTTAATTTAATTAACAAGAATTTGGTAGGATTTGACAGTGGAAGAAGGGCAACATTGCATAACAACATATAACAACGAAACGAATTTATGTAACTTTTTGTTATAATATAATGCAACCGTATTTATATTTGATCGTCCTAATAAATGGACCCACAATGAAAAATGTTTGTACACATGAAGATTGGCATTAGTAAACATACCCGGCCTTACCAATAATCAACTTTAGTCTGGTAGTTTACGCAAAGACTCCAGGCTTTCCTAAATCGTTTTACCAATAAACACATAAAGTTGCCAGAATATCGTAACCTATAGGGTTAAATGTTAATGGTGAGAAAGTCTTGTTTATCTCGGGCATTAGCTAAATAAATCCTCCCTTATGTCGTTCTCTATTGGGACCAAAAATTAATCTTTTTTTTATCTAAATTACTTTTCACGTTCCATTGGCAGAAAAATAATTTTTTTTTTTTTCGATTCGGATCACTTTTTGCAGATCTCGATATTTTTTCAGATCTACATATACCATTATAATTTGTACAGCTGTTTTACGTCAGTTTAGGAAGTTTGCTTTTGAGACAAATGCGCAAAGTTTCGTAAAAAACAAAATAATAAAATACATAAATAGCTATGGATATGATTTCGGAGGAATTATTATCTTCATTGTCTCCCTCGTCTTTTGAAGACTACAAATCACCAATAATACTTCATTTGTATTTAATACAGAGAGAACATTTTTCAGGTCGATATCCATTTGTGATTTTGCCAAAAATTAATGCAATTTGAACAGTTGATATTGTTGTCAAGTAACGCACTAATCCATTAACAAAAGTAGATCAATTTCGTTGCACGTTCCATGAGCAGCGTAAAATCTGAGATCTGAAAAAGATTTCTGGTGATCCCAATGGAAAACGACATTAATGTCATCTTGAAGACTAGTGTTGCCCAACCGTCCAAAATCACGGTATTAAATTTCGTATTATGAGCGAATTTAAATACGCTGTTCTGTTCAGCCTGGGCGTTTACAATTATAAATTAATTCTTAATTTTAATCTATAAATTCTAATTTTATTCGTTATAATACAACAGCGCAAATGGCCCCCTCATGCAGCTGACCTCCTCGCGATTGGGGGCGGCTACATTTCAAGGCTTACCTTGACATGGCTAACGAAGCACACACAGACACCCATGATGACAAGACGAAAAAAGCGAGCCTCGGATATTGCCAAGCCTGTCAAAATAGGGCGCCCTTTGGAGCCAGGCCTGAAGGGTGGCAGTTTGCGAGCGTCTGCCGGTCGGCTTGTCAAGCTCGGCAGTGGGCCGGGATTAACCCGAAATGGCTACGAGCTTCCTATCAATGGTACCGCAAACCTTTATGGAGGTCGGGGGGTGGATGCGCTATGCACCAATAGGGGCATAAGTGGATTTACGGTTTCTCGACAACGGCATCGACTTAGGATAGGCACGTGGAACATCTCTTCGCTCACAGGAAAAGACCTGGAACTAGTTGGGGAGGCTGTTAAATATCGACTAGATACTCTCCTCAACAAAGCAAAGAGGTTTTAGAACTGTGGACCTTGCGGATGGGTGGAAGCTCTTCATGTCGGGAGTAGCACCTTCAATGTCTGCTCAGGCGGGAGTGGGGATACTCACAAGTCCCAGACTGACAGGCAGAGTATTGAAGTGGATACCATTGGGAGGAGGGGTTGCGATCTTAAAGCTTCAGCCTAAAAGATCAACTCTAGCTTTAGTACAGGTGTATGCACCGAATCTGGAGTCGGAGTATGCAGCCTTCTTAGAAGAAGTTGATGCAGCCCTTGAAAAGGTTGTAGATATGGATTCTTACATCCTGATGGGTGACTTCAATGCTCACGTGGGTGTTGATGTATCGACATGGGGCAGCTTGATTGAAAGAAACGGTGACCCCGACCAAAACGCGAACGGAGAGAAGATGTTGGACTGTGCTGTGAACACCTTCTTTCCTCACAAAGATGTCCACAAATACATCAAGGCGATCAAAATAACTAGTTTTGAGGACTTCTGTAAACTTGATATATAATATACCTACATATTCTTAACTTATGATTAATATTAACTCAAATAGTTCAGCAAATAGTTCTCAGATTAATTCAAGTGATATGTTTTCTTCTTCAAGTTCTGATAATTGTTTTAATTGTTTTTGCATTGATCATTCTAACAAACTGGATTTTTCTGGTCTTTCTGTAGTTCACCAAAATATCCGTAGCATGCGTAAAAATTTTGATACGTTTTTAGTTCATATTGCATCTTTAGATCACCTTCCGGATATCATCTTTCTGTCTGAAATATGGATCTTTGATGATGAAGTTTCAAATTACTCCATACCTAACTTTACATTTAAGGCAGAATGTAATAATTTTTATTCTGCTGGTGGTGTCGCAGTGTTTTATAGAAGCGATTTGGCGCCGAACATTGTTTGTGAGCGTTTTAATCTTAACAGTTTTGATTTGATTAGTATTTGGTACGAGATTTCTGGTACTCGATACTGCTTTGTCGGTGTTTACAGATTTAATTATTGTTCAGTTAATGCCTTCCTGGATGATTTGACTGGCTTTCTTGACAATGTGGTGTGTAAAAATCTTATAATTCTGGGGGATTTGAACATTGACCTTATTGCTGGATCAAATGAAGCTGATAATTTTTTATCCGTTATGTCTTCCTTTGGTCTCGAAAGTCTGATGACTCATCCTACGCGTGTGGTTCAAAATACAAGCACTTGCTTGGACCATATTTTTATCAGGCTGCATAGAAATAATTATTCTAATTATAGAACGGCTTTACATGACCTAAAAATAAGTGACCACAGCTTAACTACCATCCAACTTGACCTTAGGATCCCCAGATTAAAACAATATGTGAATGACAAATTTACAAAAATAGATTTTCCTACTCTCAAGACAGCTTTAATCTTTGAATTTTGGGATGAAGTATATAGAGAACAGGATCCATCTACTGCCTTTGATTTGTTTCTTAAAAAACTCCAATTGCACTTACTTCGCGCGAGTATACAAACGGAAAGGAGTAACAGTTTTAAACCCTTAAAGCAGTGGATGTCTGGTTGTCTACTTAGTAAAATCAGAAACAAAAAACGTTTATATAAGCGTGTACAAAAACATCCCAACAACTCCAGGTTGAAAAGGTACTACGATAAGGTTTGTCAGGAACTAAAAACTGAAATACCTCGTCAAAGAGATAGTTATTATAAGAATAGGTTAGCGCGTAATATTGGTAATTCCAAAAAAGAATGGCAGGTTGTCAACGAAATTTTAAATAAATCCAAACCAAACGCGGATATCGTTCTCTCTTTAAATAATACGACTATATCTGAGCCTTTAGAAGTTGCCACTGCGTTTAATAATTATTTTTCCAGTGTAACAGAGACTATACGTGATACCACAACAAGTAATTACTCTGATTGTCCATGTGAAACTGTTCTTTCTCATGACCCTTTGCAAAGACAAAGTATTTTCTTTGAACTATTTTCATCCTATGAAGTACACTCAATCATACAATCTCTTAAAATGTCTAATTCAACATCATGTGATCCGTTTTCAAGTAATATTTTAAAAAATATATCTTTCCTTGTCTCAGATGTTTTATGTCATATTTTCAATTCTAGTATACAAAAGGGTATTTTTCCAGAGTCATTAAAAACAGCTGTTGTAATCCCCTTACATAAAAGAGGTGACACCATGTCTTTAAACAATTACCGCCCAATATCCCTTTTATCCGTCTTTTCAAAAGTCTTTGAAAAAGGTGTCAAATCAAGAATGCTGTCTTTCTTAAATAAAACTTGTTTTTTCAGTGATTCTCAGTTTGGCTTTCGTAGTGGAAAATCCACCGAAGATGCCTTATTAAAGTTGTGTTCTGAAATATATAGTAGTCTAAACGATTCTTATATTCCTGCTTCGCTTTTCATCGACATCACTAAAGCTTTTGACATGGTGGATCATAATATTTTGCTAAAAAAAACTCTATAATGCTGGTTTTAGAGGTTTTATCTACGACTGGTTTGCTTCTTATTTACTAAATCGTAGTCAGAAGGTTAGGATTCGCAATTGTTTGAGTGCAGAACCTATTATAAACATAGGTGTTCCACAGGGCTCTGTTTTGGGTCCTATTCTGTTTTTAATTTTTGTAAACTCGCTTTTCACTCAACGTTTCAAGGGAAAACTTACAGCTTTTGCCGATGATACTGCTTTGTCATATTATGGTAAGTGCTATTTTAGCTTACATGTAGATGTAAACTATAATCTTGATCTATTGCGGAGATGGTTTAGATTTCATAAATTGGTAATTAGTAATAAAACCAAGTTTATGATCTTTAATTTAATGGGTAGAATCTGTGACAATATGCCACTTCAATACCATTCGCCCAATTGCAACAGATTCCGTCTAGTTAATCCTTGTATACATGATCATAATTTACCCTCTTTTGATTCACTCACAAGTTGCACCCCCGACTGCTTTGAAATTGACCGTGTAGACAGTTTTAAGTATTTAGGTATTACCTTAGATCTTAAGCTCAGTTGGATGGAACATACTTTTTCTTTAAAAAAATATCTGAATGGTGTCGTTAGGCAGATTTATCTTCTTAGTCAATACTGCAGTTTGCCTGTTTTAAAACTTGTCTATAATGGTCTACTTAAATCCAAACTTCAGTATGGTATAGCTTGTTGGGGAGGTACACATTTAAATAAAATAGAGCCTTTGCTTATAAAACAAAAACATGCTGTTCGTATTATTAGTAGAGGAGTTAACCGTCGAACTCCCAGCTTTGATTTGTTTAAAAGCCTTGGATTTCTTCCTTTAAGGCATTTATACTTTTACAAGGTGTTAGCGTGTTATAAATATTTTTTAAAAATTCCGTGTATAATTCTTCAAGGGTTTATGAAAGCATCAATTTACGTGTCAATGCCAGGAATCTCGTCCATGTACCCATAATCAATAGATCTCATTTTGCTCGCTTCTATATAGTTACTGCACCCCGTCTGTTTAATAATTTGCCTGAAATCCTAAGATGTGAGCGAACTGAATCCGTTTTTCTTAAAAGCGTTAAATATTGGTTATTTTCATTAAACTACGCGGTAATTGGTGACCTACTAAATCCATTAGTGTGATTGCTACTTTTTATCTATTTTCATCCTCTTTTCTATATAAAAAATTAATCAAAAATTATATTTCGTGTTTTACAATTGATATCTTTGAAATGATTTACTTCTTAATCTTATCGTTTCCCCATCGATAAATGTTCTATTTATTTGTTTAAATACAAATCGTACATTCGCCTCTTGTCAGCATCTGACAACAGAATGTAGTTAACTATTTCATTTTAAGCTTAAGTCGTATTTTTTAAAATGTTTGAATTAAGTATACCTTTATATTGTATATATAGCTTTAAGATGAAATAAAGTTAATTAAAAAAAAAAAAAAAAAAAAAATACACATGTTACCGTCAACGTCTTCAGCAGACGTCGCTGATAGATTTTTTTTTTATGTTACCGTCGTGTATTAAAAAAAATGGTTTATGATGTTCGCGTTTTGGAAGGGGCGGAACTGTCAACTGATCACCACCTTGTGCTGTGCAAATTGTATCCCAACGAACAAGTACCCGTCCTGCCAAAGCGTAAACCAAGGAGGGTTACACGCATTCGGTGGGAGGGGTTACAAAACGATGAGGTACGGCAAGAATTTGGCATTTTTCCCTTTTCATTGAATTCAATTTCCCTCTATCTGTTTACGCAAAAATCGTTCTTTTAAAAGTAAAATTTGTATTATTCGGAAAGAAATTCAAATTAAATTAACCTTCAGTATAAAAATTGCAGTTTTTTAACATTATAATGATTATTTCTTGGTACTAGAAATTGTTTGATAAAGGTAAATCCGCTTTTTATGGACATTTAGTGTGTTGCAATGTAGTTTGAATGTTTTTTCGTCGGATTCCTCATATTCCCAAAATTTGGATGCTTTATTCCTGTTTTGCACGTAAGGTTTTTCTTCCATCGAAATTTCTTCAAAAAGGTACAAATACCACGATGTAGGATGACTGCTGAGTGGCATTATTTCATTATACCCTCCATTTAGAATTCGTTTTCTTTTTCTGCTTCACACGTATTCACGGATAGGAAATTTAAGAGAGAATTCTTTTCAAAATTTGCGGGGGGAATCGGGTAGGTGCGCGGGAGCTGACGGTCTATTTAAATACTTAGTTTATGTTCCTGTGACCTTGTACTGCCTAAGAATTTTCTAAGTATTCGTGCCTGTGCAAATCAAAGGAGCGCCATTGCTGCCGCACGCATACTTAGGAAATTCCTGGGCAGGGACTTCATGTCAATTGGGCGGCCATTATTAAGGTGGAATTTTAAGTGGGGGCGACTGTGTTCGTCATTTTTGGTGCCGATTAGTTACACGGCGTTCACATCGCAGTTCAAATTAAACATTTTTAAAGTTTATGAAATTGTTGGAAAATTGAATTTCGGTTACAATATACGTAATATTAGTTCATCACAATGTCAAATACCTTATAATAATCATTTGTCAATATTTAGCAGAAATCCATCTCATGTGAGAAAAATGAACTAACACGGTTTTTTGCACTTTATCTTTTTTTTTTTTGTTGATTTTAATCTCTTAGCTTCAATATTTAAACACAATGTAGGAGAAAAAAAAATTGTAAGCCGTGGGAAACACATGTTTCAGTTTCAGCATAATTTATAAAAAAAATTAATTCAATATTTTTGTTCCGTTTATAGCTCTCAAATTAAGCTTTAACTTCTTTTCAGAGTCAGGGCAATTTTGTGAATTTTCAATTGTGAGCGAAATTCACACCTACTTACACTTACACCAAACATTTATCATTTGTCAAACTGAAAGTGTGTTATTTTACGTTCGTCAGTGCACCGTGGTACATTAGAAATTAAGATCTCCATAGAGACCTCGGAATTCCCTCTGTTAAGGACGAAACGAAAATATGCGCTCGAAAGCATAGAAATCGATTATTAGGACATATTAATAGCTTGGTCCGTGAAATTCTCGATGATACAAACTCATTGCGGCGTCTACAACGAACTAAACCTTCGGACTTAGCCCGATAATTATCAACCGCGTTAAAATTGCGGAACGAGCAGGAACTTTCGCCGGAATTTTGCCTGCCAAACGTGTAAAACTTCGTGATAAAAAAATTGCTTGATAAGTCATAACTTAGTTGCAGTACAAAAGAAATTTGATGGAGGTGGTTTTAGTGAGTAAAAATCTCACACTACTATGAGCACGCGCCGAGTGTCCTCATAGTGTCTTCTAGAAGATTTCCACCTACCTCGGAGAAAAAAAATTTACGTTTTTAGAGACAACAGTCAGTTAGAATTAACATAAATTAAGTAGATTTTTATAAACACAATTACAATTTAAGAACAGCTGACTTTTAAAACATGCATCACTCACATCGAATCTACAACCGTTGGTGCACAGAAGACAAGTCGCTGACCTATGCTTGTTCTATAGGTACTTCCATGGTAGATGTTCTGAGGAACTCAGAGACATTATCCCCCGAAATGCAACTTTTGGGCGCCCAACAAGACAGGCTGCTAATGCTCATGACCATACAGTACACTTGACAACCGCGAGGACATCAACTTTCCAAAACTCCTTCTGTTACAGGACAAGAAAACTTTGGAACTCGCTTCCTGGGGATATATTTCCAGAAGACTACAATTTGCAGCAATTTAAGTGCAGAGCAAACATACATCTGCAGAAATGAGACATCTCGGGGCGCTGTTGAAGCGTTATAGGTTCGCCTTTCCCGGGAGAAGTATATATAAAAAAAAAAAAAAAATGGATACGAGAAAAATTGAAGAAGATAATATCATTGCTGCAGCAGCCGAAATAGATTCTAATAGATTCTTCCTATCGCGTAAATCCAAATTTGCAAAAAAGAGAAACAAAAGGTCAATTTGCAAAAGACGTAAGATTATTGGAAGCTAAAAAAAAAAACATATTTTTCGATTAACAAAAATGTATTTATAATTCTCAAAGGAGAACTTCCATACTTTCTAAAACATTCCAAGATCTCTACCATGGTGGAACAATTATTATTACCCAAAAGACATTCGAGGCCAAATGAAAGCCTCATGCAAAATTCGCTATTATAATTAAATATATAAATATCTCGATATCTCGCAAAAAAATATCTTTTTTTAGGCTTTGCTTTTTATTTTATTTTTCACGCAAATTTCTCTGCGTTTTCCGCCGAAAAATTCATAGCAAACACAACACAAACTCTTTCCTCAGTTTTGTATGTCAGAATTTATCTTCGATTTAATGTACATCCTGTACTTTCGCGAGCTAAATGAGTGGAGACTTTTCATCGGCCCATCTTTATGAAGTTAAGAATTAAGCGTGCGAACAGGATACTTCTTTGCTAAACTGCCCCGCTATTTGCTAAATTTAATCTCTGTAGACCATACAAAAATGGGAGATAAAATTAAGCGCGAACACGATACTAGGCTTGAGAACGCATTTGCCTTTTTTACGGATTTGGCATATTTTCACACAGTAAAAATTAAAGAAGAAATTAACACGCAATAGGACTGTCTGTCAAAAGTAGGTACAATAGAATAAAAAAAAGGCGTTCGAATTTAAAACGTCGAAACAACAACAGAGAGGGGATTCGCCTTTTGGCCTACAACTTAAAAAGTTGCTATATATATATATATATATATAGGCTGTTCTTTTTTGAGTATTCTTGAGCCCCTTTTGATGAACATGTAACATGTACATGGCACGAATACATAATTTCAAACTGGGCTACATTCAAGTTCAAATTCAGCTTTTAGGCATCAATCCCTCTTTTTTTTTGGCTGAAGCTGTCAGTCTATTTAATACTTAGTTTATGCTCCGAACAAATTTTTCAGAGAGATGAATTATTTTTTATTGTTCAGTTATTGTTGAAACGTTCCTTTTATGTCGACTTTTTTTACATGGTTGCAGGCAACTTTCTGAAAATATTTTTTTTTTAAATTAAGTTTTGAAGCGATGACAAAATCCGTTATGTGATCTTGCCGTCTTTTATTTAAAAATTCTTGAAATTTGTTGTATTTTTTATTTAATTTTATTTATTTTAAAATAATTTATATTTTAGAAAAAAAGTCAGAGCCGGACGACCAATTTCTAGTTCTATCCGTCTGTTGAATAAAATATGACTGACTTTTATTTGAATTTATGCTACCCTTTTATACCCAGAATTTTATGTTTTTTTTTATATTTTCAATTTTGTGTATGTACAGGTTTACTAAGTAGTTTGTGTGTCAACTGTCAAGTACTTTTAAGTTTACAAAAATGTAACAGATAAATATTGATTTTAATATAGAAGGATGGCTATTGCAGTCCCCCCCATCTGCCTCAGATATCGTCCCGATGATGTGGCAGGATCAGGTGATTACTGGCTTAGGTAGTTCATCAGAACCACCCGTATAGGATGTCAGCATAGATGCATGATAATGTTCTCAATGGAACGGTTGTATTCACGATTGCCAGTGACAGTGAGGGCGACTGGCAATCGTGAAACTAGTCGACCCCTTTTTCGCTAGTATTATGTAGGGACCATTCCTCTTAGGAGCGAATTTCGAGGTAAAACCTTTAGAGGCTCGACTAATTGGATGCGTTTGAACAAGAACTTTATAGCCAATTTCTAATTTATCTTGACGCCTTCGTTTCTTGTCAACGTATAATTTGTTCTTATCTTGTTTTCTTTTCCGATATATATTTGGCTTCTTTAAGAGTATATATATATTTGTGGGACGAAGTTCTCAAACTGAATAATGGCTTTCAAGTCATGATTAACTTTATCTGGAGGTCTGAGTTCTCGTCCAAAAGTTAAATAGGCGGCGGAGAACCCAGTACTTTCTGTCGTTGAGTAGTTGCGGTTTGCAGGTAATAATAATTGGCTAGCGTACTCAATTGGATGTTCTTTTTCCCCCTCCCCCTAGCTAGAGTAATACCGTACAGAGAGCATAGCTGCTGGCGTCAGTTCTTAAAATAAATGGATCATCAATGGGTGGTAATAGATAGCGGTCTGGGAGCTTTACTGCGCTTAGTGCTTCGATCTCAGCCTTTAACTGTTTTTTTTTCTGGCCGGTGATGTCCTATATGGAGCGCAGGCGATAGGAAATGCTTTTCCCGTCTTTATCCGATGCTCTACTAATGGTATAGGCGTGTCTATTTCTCCAAATATATCAATGTTTTCTTCCAGTAACTTTTCCAAATCAACTTTCTCTTCAGATTCCAGGTGTTTAGCTTCTTCAGGACGTATCTTAATGTCAAGGCTGTTAAGCTTAAACCAAGCATCAGCGTTTGAAGGTTCCACCGTCTGTGGTTCGCTAAATAAGTCACCGGATCTTTCTGGAGCTCGCATATCTGTTGGTACTGCGTCAGAGAAAATGGATTGAACACCATGTGGGGAATAATCATTTGGTTTCTTACGTTTCGGTGTCATACCAATAGGACTTATTTCACCTCGACCTTCTACCCAAGCAAGATAAGCAGATAAAAAAAAAAAAAAAAAAAATAGTTGGCGCAACAGGTCCGGAGAGACCATTGGCCTAGCTTCTCACAACCATTCGTTTTGTTTGAGTTTTTCATTTTTGGAACGAATGGGAGGGATCTAAAGTTTTATGCCGACTCCAAACGGCTAATTGAGAAGCTCTTTCAAGACAGTTATACTCTCGGATGTTTGTCAGACGTTCGCGAGAGGTGGCGCAGTGGAAAAAACCCTAAGTTGGAATTTGGTTATAGCAGATACTTATTCTATAAAAACCTTATTGGATGTCTTTGGAAGTTGTTTTTCTCTGGGTGCTCGGTAATATTGTTGGTCCTTATTATCAGTTGACTTTAAAACGTTGCTACTAACCAATTTAAAAATGAATATTTTTGTGGGATCATCATTGAAATGGAATGATTTTTGTGCAATATATTTGTGCACAATTCCACATTGTTCCATAAAATCAATTCCAAGCAAGGTTCGATTTCCTTTAGCTTTGGGTAATGCAATAAAACGGATTTTACGTAATCACTTTCCAATACAAATGTTGACTACAGTAGCATAGACGACTTATTTTCGTGGAAAACCATCAGCAAAAGTCAACTCAGCATTTACAGGCTTAAATACGCACCCTTTCTTAAAAAGTAGTTGAGCTTAGTATAGTCGAGCTCCCGCTACGCTGGTTCTATCTGCTGTCCACGAAGGCCGTTAATATTGACGTGGACGGTAAGAACATTTCTTCCAATCACCACGGAATCTACAAGGTTAAATTCCAGTACATTTGGGCTATTTGCATTTTTATTACTGCAAGTGGGACAATTTGTTCACCATAGCAATTTAAAGCAGGCTTCTTGTTCTTTGCTTGAACTACTGACTTGCCTTGTTCTGTCTTTTACCTTTACAGTATACACAGCACTTCTTCTCTTTGCTCTCTACTGGGTTTATTCTCATCATTAAACATTTCCATTTGGCTTGTTCCAGGAGGTCTTGGAAACTTTTGATTGCGTTTCTAGAGATTTTCTCTCTTGAACTTGACCGTATATTATGCTCAACATGACAGGTTCTGAGATTTCGTCAGATAATTGCGATAGCAAGACCGCTTTCTGCAAACGAATTGGTCGATTCTCTCGATTTTGTCTCTGCCTGTCTTCAAATAATTCCGCATAAATGCGCCACGAGGGTTTGGCTGGTGAAAATGCTGCACGAAGCAGTTTAATGGCATCGTCAAAGCTCTTAGCTTCCCTTTTTACACCTTGCCACCATGTTGCTGCGAAACCTTCCAACAATAGTGGAATACCCGTGAGTGCGCTAGTGTCTGGGATGTTCTCTGAGTCCTTATATAGGTACCGTAATCGTTGCGATGAAATCGTTGATCTTTGATGTATTGGTCTCTCCATTAAAGCGAGCAGTGCATTTACTGAACGTTCCGTGTTTTTCTTTCACATGAATGGCGCTTACTAACCGCTGTAGTTGCTCTTCTGACAGCGCGGTTAAGACGGCCGCACTTGTTGAAGCAACCGGTGATGTATTCGAAGTGTCCCCAAGCATATTTGTTTCTGGTATTGCCTTACCAATTGAAGTTTGTGTGACTGCTGTTACGGCAGACCATCGGCACTGTCACCTCCTTGGTGAACCCAGCTCTGGAGTCAAATGAGCCGCATAGTAAGGGTTGAAACACCCCAATCGTAAAAACAATTTTTTTTTTGGCTAAAATTTGTTTAGCGATCGCATAGCGATACCACACAACACAAAACAAACGGACACATAACACAAAAAAAAAAAGTAAAACTAGAAAGAAATTCGCGACATTGACAATAACAATTGAAAACACCGAATATAAGCACAAAATAATAAGTAGTGCAATATTAAATGTTGGTGCATTTTATTGATTTGTCAACTGTGTGTTTATTGATTTATGTTAACTTATTAATTTGTGTAGGTGTATAGTGTATTAATTATGTTAGATGTCTTAGGTTAAGAATAAGTAAAGTGACCTAAATTTGGTTCTGAAAGTTTGTCAAATCCGAGTTAATTGCTTCCGATTGGGGAAGTGCCGGCAACGAACGGGGCAGCTGAGAACGCAGTTCGTACGGTTAATAATGCTATTAAAACCCGTGAAGAAGAGACTAACATTGATAAAGTTTTGGCAGAATTTTTGTTTGATTACAGGAATGTTAATCACTGTACGACTGGTAAGACTCCGGCTTCCTTGATTTTTAATGGAGTATGGACTGGAGTATGGTACCAAGAGTAGTGATATACTGAACTATATTGCTAGCAAAGGTATCGATACCAAGAACATAAAGTTCCACAGCTTGACAGCGGATAACCTGCCAGGTCGGTTGTCATCGTCTTTTAAGCTTTTATCGCCTCAACAAACTGGGAAATTACTGGTAAATCCAAATTTTTGGCCAAAAGATATGCTTGTAAAAGAGTTTGTGATCAGACCTAGTATCAAGAAGGCTCAGCCAAAAAACTAAGATCCATCAATGTTTCTCCATTAAACTTCAACCTTTACTACCAAAATACTGGTGGTCTTCGAACGAAATTGCGTGATGTCTTGCTGTTCTCATCATCTGAGCAATATGATGTAATTGTTTTTACTGAGACTTGGCTTACAACGGACCATCATAACGAAGAAATGTTTATAACAAGGAACAGTACGAAGTTTACCGTAAAAACCGTTGTCCCGTTCTTACTGACTGTGAAAGGGGTGGAGGAGTATTGGTTTCAGTGCGAAAATCATTACGCAGCGAAGAAGTTTTCATACCTCCAAAAACTCTCGATGTGGACCAATCTGCAGTTAAAATTAAATGTAGTCCTGATACTGAAGTTATTGTAATTGTAAGTTATATACCACCTAGGAGTTCTTATTTATTCTATAAAGTTCACGTCTATAATTTTTCCTTAATTTTAAATAATTTGGATGACCAAAAGCATGTTATCCTGTTAGGAGACTTTATCTTACCTAATTTAATCTGATCATTTAATCACGAAGAATGTAGACTTTTTCCTTTTAACGTTAACTTGGACTATGAACGCGAGGTTGTTGATACGCTCGCCCAGTTCGATCATCGTCAGATTAATCATTTTGCCAATGAGTTCAATAATGTTCTGGATTTAGTTTCTGTAGATTCTGAACTTAATATTAGTATCAATAACTCTATGATTCCACTTTTTCCTAATTCTATTTTCCATATAGCCTTATCATTGCAATTTGAATCTTACGAGTATCTTCGACCTAGTCCTTCTGTCATGAATTATAAGTATAATTATGCTAAAGCAACAATAATAATATAAACAATATTTCTAACTATCTTGAAGGAATTGATTGGCTTAATGTTTTTAATAATGATAATCTTAATAATTCTTTTAATTTATTTGTAGAAACTGTTAAAGTAGCAATCTATATGTTTACACCTAAAGTAAAGATTGTATCCGGCGATAAACCAATTTGGTTCAATAAAAGGATCGTGAATTTAAATAATAGAAAAAATAAGACCTATAAGCAGTTCCGAAAAGGTAACAATAATCCGGAACTATTGTTAGTTTATCGAAAGCTTCAAAAAGAATTTGATGTTCTTAATAAATTTCTTTTAAGGCAGTACGTTCTTTTTGTTGAATCTAATTTAAGGACTAATAGTAATCGTTTTTGGAGCTTCATCAACAGTAAAAAACAATCTAATGGTATTCCTAACTGCATGAGACTTAATAATGTATCCTCTTCTGACCTTGTGACCATTTGTAATATGTTCGCAAAAAACTTTCAATCTGCTTATTCAAGTAGTACCTACTACCCCAGCTAGTGTTTCGAATGAAACCTCAATGTCTTGTAACTCTTCTTTCTGTTGGTAGCCTAGAGTGTTCAATTCCAGATGTTCAAATTGCTCTTTCCTTGTTAAAATTAGATGCTAATCCTGGTTTCGAGGGCATCCCGCCAATTTTGCTTCAGAAATGTTTATTATTATTATTCTTATTAATAAAAGTATTGCTTATAATTTAAGACAACAAGCATCTTTTAAAGTTTGCAAGCCTTTAGCTTTAATTTAGAATAACATGTGCAAATAAATAAATACAGTAACTAAGTAAATACAAGTAATAGGGAAGAAATTTACAGTCTTAGACAGAATTTGAAAATATTGAATAAAGCAAATTGAAGAAGGTTTTTACATTACAAAGTTTAAGGTTTAAAATTCAATGTTTATGACGGTTCCAGTGGCCAGATATTTTAACAGAGAGGATCTAAAATTATTCGTGCTTCTAATCTTCCTAATGTTAATGGGCAGAGAATTCCACAATCTTACAGAGCTAACAAAAAACTGACGTTCGGAAAGTTTACATCCATATTTAGTTTGTATGAGCATACACGATCTACTCGACTGAAGGAATTGGAGCTTGTTTGATAGGTATTCCGGCTGTTTAGTTTGCAAGATATCATGCAACAGACATAGCGCTCTATATGTGAGTAGACCGTCGAAAGTACAACCGCTTATTTGTTTTGCGTACAGGGAAACATGGTCATATCTCTTTAAATTAAATACGAATCGGGCAATGTTGTTATACACAACATTGAGCTTTCTTCTAGTATTGTAATCTGGGCAGCAGAAGATCTCACAGCAATATAGTAATATAGGTAAGAGAAGAGTTTTCGATATTAGGAGTTTTGTTGGTGTAGGGATGTAGTATTTTGTGGCCCAAAGAGCGCGTAGTCCGCCGTATACTTTCCTAATAGTGGCATTAACATGTGTGGTCCACGTAAGGGTCCGGTTGAAAATAAACCTAGGTTTTTGGCAGAATCAACATACTCTATTTGGCGCCCTGCTAATTTAATGGGTGGAAAATTGGAAATGTCTATTATTCTTTTGTGGATCACAAGTGCTTTCGACTTTAGAGGGTTAAGGAGTAAATCGTTTTCGGTTGACCAGTTAAATAATTCAGAGGGACCCATATCCGAAGCGGAATATAAGAAAGTGTGTTGCGCAATTAGATCCAGTTGATCTTGAGGAAGCGATGGAGGCTGACGATTCTGCGAAATGGCTAGACGCTATTAATGATGAGCTGGATGCACTAGTGGAAAACAAAACTTGGTTTTTAGTTCCAAGACCTGTCAATCAAAATGTCATCACGAATCGTTGGATATTTAAGAAGAAATATAAAGCTGATGGACGAATTGATAAGTACAAGGCTCGACTTTGTAGCGAGGGGCTGCTCACAAAAGCGAGGAGTGGATTATGAAGAAACGTTTGCGCCAGTCGTTAGATACGAGTCAGTAAGAAGTCTCTTAGCATTTGCAGCCGCGTTTGATCTGAACATTTACCAATTTGACGTTAAGACTGCTTTCCTACACGGTGATTTAGATGAACAAATTTTCATGGAACAACTGTATGGTTTTGCAGAAGACGAGCGTGTATGTCTAATGAAAAGGAGTCTGTATGGACTTAAGCAAGCTTCGCGTCAATGGAACAAGAAGATGGTTAAATTTTTATTGAAGTTTGGACTTAAACAATCAAATATGGATCCATATATTTTCTACAAAGTGTCAAGTCGTTTTTATCTTGCGTTGTATGTGGAAGATGGACTTGTCTGCGGCGATGACATGGCTGTTATTCAAGCACTTTTAAAACAGTTGCACAATGAATTCAAGATAACTTATAAAGAAGCGGAATTTTTTGTGGGCATGCAGATCGAGAGGAATAGAGAAAGAGGTAAAATTAAAATACACCAATGTGCTTACGCGCAAAGGGTACTGGAGCGTTTTAATCACAGTCGAAGTACGCCTGTCTCAACTCCTGCTGATCCAGGTATGAAATTTACTAAAGCAAGTAATGATGTTGAAGGTAAAGGAACTTTATTTCCATATCGTGAAGCTATAGGTTCTTTGATGTATTTAATGATTTCTACACGACCCGATTTAGCCTTTACAGTTAGAGTTTTGAGCCGCTACATGGAAGATCCGAAACAAATGCATTGGAAAGGAATAAAACGAGTTCTGAAATATTTAAAGGGAACGCTGTCATATGGGATAACATATGGTGTGCGAACGAACAAAACTGCACTAACCGTTTATTGTGACACCAGACGCAGCACTACCGGATGGGTGTGTTTTCTCAACGGCGGACCCGTTGCTTGGAGCTCACGAAAACAAAATGTCATAGCAACGTCGACAACAGAAGCAGAGTTTGTGGCATTATGTTCAGCGACGAAGGCGACCGTATGTCTGAGGCGAGCTTTATTAAACTTCAACTGTGTACACTGTACAGACCGATCCAACACCTATTTATTGCGACAACCAGAGGGCGATTACAATTGTTAAAAGTCCTGAGTCATCAAAGAGAACCAAACATATTGATACACAGTTCTTCTACACTTGTGATCAACAAACCAAAGGGGAGATTGATGTGCAGCAGTGATGCCAGATCGGGGGATTTATCCCTTTTTGTGGGATTTTCGCACTTCAAATAAGCTAAAAGGGTAAAAGGGATTTTTCAAACCTCATAGTACAAAAAAAGGGATTTTACTTTTTGGTCAATTTTTGTTCATAATTTGCTAGTTTCATTAAGAATACAAGAATTAGTCAACCTAAGATCAAATTAAATATTATCATGTTTATGTAAAAAAAAATCATTGAAAACGTATCTTAAGATGTATTTATTTTTGTTAGCTTGCATAGTTAGGTAATGTATAATGTAACTTGTATTTGGTAATAAGAAAAAAGACTAAAAGCCCGATTCTGGTAAAAGACTAAAAGCCCGATTCTGATACGTCAGAAGTCACAAAAACCCTCACAAGGTGAGGTGAAATTAATTCATGAGGCTTTCGTATTCGGTCAGCACACTCTCAACTTGCGAGGCTCACAAAAACAATCAAAACTGTGATATCCTATGGAGCAGGTCACAAATTTGAAAACCAGTTATAACGGCTCATAAGTGACAATATTTGTATTGGATTACACTGGTACCCTATTTCAACATACTTAATGACCCGAAATTCCATTTCATGCTATATTTATAATCATTTCGGGAAATATAGATATTTGTTGGGGCATTTGATTTGTGACAAATGTCGGAAATAATTATTTTTCTTCAGTTCTAAAACATTTCTGTGTTAATAAATATTTCGCGTATTCGCGAATCACAATAAACCTCACAAGAAATCAACCTCACGAGGTCTTGTGACTTGTGAGGGCTCCCAATGGCAAAATCTGGCTGTAAATTTAAAAAAATAGATGCGCTTATTTTAATTTTATATTTCGTGGGATAAATTTGGGATTTTTGAAATTTTGGCGAGGGATAAAAGGGATTTTTTGGGTATAACCGTGGGATAACCTGCTTCTAAAGTCTGGCATCACTGATGTGCAGTACATTTCTTCAAATGATCAACTAGCTGACCCGTTGACAAAAGCTCTAACATATTTATGTCTTAATGTGTAAGCATTCAATTGAAATAAATGAAATGAAATGAAATGAAAAAGAGAAATTTTGTAGATTAAGAGAGCGTTTTGGAATTTGCTAATTTTTTTTTTTGTTAACCATTGTATTAACTTAAAGACAAAAACGAGAGGGAGTGTTGAAGCAAACGTTTTTGTTCTTACTGTTTAGTAGTAATAATTAATTTTTTCATACTGTACTAATAGTCATTTTTGACAGGTCTCACATGGCCTTTTTTTTATATATATGCATAACCTAGAATTGTCTATGAATTATTTTTTCCTTTTCCTTCTGTTCTCTAAAAAAAAGTTCTTGGTACAAACAAACTACATCACATGTTACAAAAGATTGCAAGATTTGTAGCGGTTGATCTACCAGCTACAAATCCATGTTGCAAATGAGAGATTAGGTACTCCCTTTACTAGAGGTGAAAGTTTCTCATAAATAATTTTTTCAAATAGTTTAGGTAAAGGCGAAATTTTGCTAATTGGCCCTATGGTGCCTAAATCCTGATTTAAAAATTGGAGTTATGAACGAGTTCTTCCAAATTTTCAAAAAATGTCCAGTCCGCAGAGACAAGTTTACAAAGAGGCACAGAAAACGCATAAGAACATTGGGATCAACTCAGATGCTAGCTGCTAGCTGCTACTTAAATGAAAGTCTTACTGATAAAAATCGCGAAATTCTTCGTTCTGCAGTGCAGCTTAAGAAAAAGAAAAAGCTTTTTGCGGTATACATACGGTGACCATATTCGCCGAAAAAAAAAATAAAGGACAATAATTATTTTGCTTCCAATATTTTTGTATTTATTATTCATTTGTTAAAAAACGGTAATTTCGTTTTCATTTTTGACTTTTCAGATGTTGAGCTGAGATTTCAAATTTCTGCTGCCAAATCGAACAACAAAGTACATTTACACCGCACCTAAATTTAACATTTCTGGAAAAAAATGCGATTTTGCATTCCCAATGAAACTTAAATATTTCAAATGAAAGCTAGTTTCAGAATTGATTACTGATCTTTTTTCTGTTTAAAAATCAGAAATGGTTGAACCTAAAGAATTAATTTTTTTCAGCAGTATTATTGTTATGAATTTAAGTGCTAGTTCAGATATATTAAAGATATTGCTGACTCAATATAGAGGTATGCAACCACTTCCTTCTTCTTTGTTATTTAGAGGCGTAACGGATATTGATTTTGCAAAATACCGGATACTGGATATTCGGCATACACTTTGGCCGGATAGCCGAGTATCCGGTGGCCGAATTTACTGTCGAGAGCAGAATACATTCATAGCGATGCAAAATTCGCGAAGGTCTATCTTTCATCACTAAGTAGCAGCGTTTACAGCGAGAGACTGTTTTCTGAAGCTGGCTTAATATATGGAAATAAACGCAACCGTCTTTTACCGGTTAATGCAGAAAAACTTATTTTTATTCACCATAATCCGCCTTTAATTAATTATAAGTACAAATTTTGTTACTTATTTAAGAATTGTTAACAAAAGAAAAAACTTTTTCAATCGACTTCTTGTTTTTATATTTCATTTTCCCTATCCGGTATTCGCCGAATATCCTATCCGAAGTGACCGGATAACCGGATAACGGATACTAACCGGATATCCGTTACATCTCGAGTTATAATAACATTTTCGTTCCATATTTATAATTTTAATAACCTAAAGTGACTGATTTATTGACAGCTGCTTTTTTTTCTTTTTTTTTTTTTTAGAAAAAATCAATATCTTTTGTGATCGGTATTGCTTTTTATGTAAACTGTCTTTCTTCATTGAATAAAGAGTGTAAAAGTAAAGCCAGACTGACTTTTCGTAATTTTTAGAAGGGTGGATAGATTAAAAAACATCTTCATTTTCTTCTTCATTTTACGAAAACCTCTAAATTCTTAGTAGGGTTTTCCGAAACTACATTTAGTAATAAGAATAGCTTTAACAGCGTATACATTTATTTTTGATTTGTCACTGCTCCAAGCGTTATTCCTGATTGAAAATACTCTTCAGTTGGTGCACTAGAACCCGTTAGGTACAAATTGAAATTTAAGGTATACACACACTGAAGCACTGAGGGTGTAAGCACAATTTCAAGTAATGGATGCACAATATACGTAATATTTTTAACTACCAACTAAATGCAAACAATTTTTAGTCGGTGTTTTAAAGGACAGTTTCAAAAATAAAGGACAAAATCCGTCCTTTATTAAAAAGAAAATAATATAGGACAGGGGTTAAAAATAAAGGACTGTCCTTTTAAATAAAGGACGGATGGTCACCGTAGGTATACACTATGACGGGCTTAGTGTACGTTAAACTGAGGAGAGATGGAAGGAGCTTCATCATTCAAAATTTGGAAGAATTAAACGCTATCACCGAACCTAGGCAATGAGTAATCGGAGTTGCCAGCTTAGTTTATTATCGCAGTTTAATTTAATTATAATTTACTTCATAAGTTCTTTTCTTAACTTTTCTACTTGCTCTTTCTTTCTAAATATTATTGTAATTCTATATTTTGCAGTTCTAGTGACCATGGTAAGATTTTTAACCACGCTTAGTTCTCTTCTTATAGTACCTAAATTATTCAGTGCTCCTAATTTTTCCATAAATAGCGCCAGTAAACACAATGAATATGGATAGTGTTCGGGATAATGGGCATAGAGGTCCTACAATCGCCGGAGTTGATCTAAATCTGGCTCAAATGGTTAGTGTTCTCCAAGCGCAAAACGAAGGCATTCACATTTGTCATATTAATGCCCAAAGTCTATACCCAAAAATCGACGAATTCAGGCATATTTTTGTTAACTCTAAAATAGATGTTATTTGCGTTTCCGAAACATGGTTCCATTCTGATCCAAACTCTGAAGTGGGTAGACATATCTATAAGGTTGAAGGCTTTGAGCTTTTTCGCGCAGATAGGATTGGTCGTGTTGGAGGTGGAGTTGCGATGTATATTCGTAGTACGCTCGAATACAACTTTGTCTCCAAGTCTGGCCCGGACTCTCCTTTTGAATTTTACTTCGTAGAGGTTATATGTAGCCATGAAAAAGTGCTGGTAGGCACTTGCTCCACTTTACGCCGTTATAGAGGAAAAATCTTCCAATGCTACAAACATCGTTATCATTGGCGATTTAAACTGTAACCTGCTGAACATTCCCCGTTCAATGGAATTCTTGGAGCACATGAAATCGTATGACCTAAGTCCAGTGAACACATCAACTCCTACTCACTTTACATCCGCACAACAAACCCTTATCGATGCAGTTTTTGTTTCCAATAAAAATAAAGTACTATTGTACAATCAACTCTCGGCACCGGGTTTCTCGAATCATGACTTGTTGTTTCTAACCTATCACGTTGAAAACAAACATGCTGAGACCAAAGTCATGTTTAGAGATTTCGGGAACATAAATTATGCCGCATTGGAATATGATGTTGGTAGTAAAAATTGGGATAGTATTTATCGGATGCCCCTGGTTGATGATCAAGTGAGTTTTCTCCAACAGGAAATCGTCTCATTATTTAATGATGCCTATAAAAACAAAAATTGTAAAATCAGCTTCAATTCAGTGGCTTACTCCAAATATTCTCCGGCTTATGAAAAAACGAGACGATGCATTTAAAAGCTGGAAGAAATATAAGATTGAGGAGTTTCACAATCTATACCGATTACTCCGAAATAAGACAACCATACAAATCAGGAACGCAAAGCGTGCTTTCTATAGCAGAAAATTTGGTAATTGTTCGTCTAGCAAAGAGATATGGCAACAAATCCGAGAGATTGGTTTAAGTAAGGAGAAGCTAAAAACTCCACAAAATGTCGATTGTGACCAACTGAACTCGGATTTCCTAAGATCAGGAAGTCAAAATTTAACAAGCTCATTCGTTCTTGACTTGTCGCCTGATGATAACACCACTCTATTCTTCAATTTCTGTAGGGTACGCCAAGAAGATGTTGCTGAAGCTCTATTAGCAATCAAATATAACGCCATGGGACTTGACGAAATCTACCCTAAATTTGTTAAACTTTTGCTTCCTTATATACTGCCCTTTATAACGCATATTTTTAATACCATCTTAACAACATCATTTTTCCCTTCGCAATGGAAGATAGCTAAAGTTATTCCTATCCAAAAGAAAACGAACGGAAATTCAGTGGAATACCGACCTATTTCAATACTCCCCTTTTTTTCTAAAGTCTTCGAGAAAACTATAATTGCACAAATGCAGAATTATCTCTTATTTCAAAATCTACTAAGTGACAATCAGTCGGGTTTTCGCACAAAAAGGAGCTGTAAGACCGCTTTATTATTGGTAATCGATGACATTAGAAAAGCTGTCGATGAAAACCATGCTACTATTCTCTCCTTACTCGATTTTTCGAAGGCCATCGATACCGTCAACCACTCAATCCTTTGCTCCAAACTTAGAAAAGAGTTCAAGTTTTCACTCTCTTCAATGAAACTCGTCTTCTCCTATCTACACGGGAGGCAGCAACGAGTGTCAGTGGGTGAGCGTTTCTCAAGGTTATTGCCAGTAAGGTGTGGGGTGCCTCAAGGCTCAATTCTGGGACCACTACTTTTCTCACTCTACGTAAATGAACTGCCAAAGATAGTCAAGCATTGCTCAATGCACATGTTTGCTGATGATGCGCAGATCTACCTTAGTTTTTCACCACAACAGGTAATCGAGTCTACAACACTAATAAATGCAGATCTTCAGCGTATATTTAACTGGTCAACCGAAAACGATTTACTCCTTAACCCTCTAAAGTCGAAAGCACTTGTGATTCACAAAAGAATAATAGACATTTCCAATTTTCCACCCATTAAATTAGCAGGGCGCCAAATAGAGTATGTTGATTCTGCCAAAAACCTAGGTGTTATTTTCAACCGGACCCTTACGTGGACCACACATGTTAATGCCACTATTGGGAAAGTATACGGCGGACTACGCGCTCTTTGGGCCACAAAATACTACATCCCTACACCAACAAAACTCCTAATATCGAAAACTCTTCTCTTACCTATATTACTATATTGCTGTGAGATCTTCTGCTGCCCAGATTACAATACTAGAAGAAAGCTCAATGTTGTGTATAACAACATTGCCCGATTCATATTTAATTTAAATAGATATGACCATGTTTCCCTGTACGCAAAACAAATAAGCGGTTGTACTTTCGACGGTCTACTCACATATAGAGCGCTATGTCTGTTGCATGATATCTTGCAAACTAAACAGCCGGAATACCTATCAAACAAGCTCCAATTCCTTCAGTCGAGTAGATCGTGTATGCTCATACAAACTAAATATGGATGTAAACTTTCCGAACGTCAGTTTTTTGTTAGCTCTGTAAGATTGTGGAATTCTCTGCCCATTAACATTAGGAAGATAAGAAGCACGAATAATTTTAGATCCTCTCTGTTAAAATATCTGGCCACTGGAACCGTCATAAACATTGAATTTTAAACCTTAAACTTTGTAATGTAAAAACCTTCTTCAATTTGCTTTATTCTATATTTTCAAATTCTGTCTAAGACTGTAAATTTCTTCCCTATTACTTGTATTTACTTAGTTATTGTATTTATTTATTTGCACATGTTATTCTAAATTAAAGCTAAAGGCTTGCAAACTTTAAAAGATGCCTGTTGTCTTAAATTTTAAGCAATACTGTTATTAATAATAATAATAATAAACATTTCTGAAGCAAAATTGGCGGGATGCCCTCGAAACCAGGATTAGCATCTAATTTTAACAAGGAAAGAGCAATTTGAACATCTGGAATTGAACACTCTAGGCTACCAACAGAAAGAAGAGTTACAAGACATTGAGGTTTCATTCGAAACACTAGCTGGGGTAGTAGGTACTACTTGAATAAGCAGATTGAAAGTTTTTTGCGAACATATTACAAATGGTCACAAGGTCAGAAGAGGATACATTATTAAGTCTCATGCAGTTAGGAATACCATTAGATTGTTTTTTACTGTTGATGAAGCTCCAAAAACGATTACTATTAGTCCTTAAATTAGATTCAACAAAAAGAACGTACTGCCTTAAAAGAAATTTATTAAGAACATCAAATTCTTTTTGAAGCTTTCGATAAACTAACAATAGTTCCGGATTATTGTTACCTTTTCGGAACTGCTTATAGGTCTTATTTTTTCTATTATTTAAATTCACGATCCTTTTATTGAACCAAATTGGTTTATCGCCGGATACAATCTTTACTTTAGGTGTAAACATATAGATTGCCACTTTAACAGTTTCTACAAATAAATTAAAAGAATTATTAAGATTATCATTATTAAAAACATTAAGCCAATCAATTCCTTCAAGATAGTTAGAAATATTGTTTATATTATTATTGTTGCTTTAGCATAATTATACTTATAATTCATGACAGAAGGACTAGGTCGAAGATACTCGTAAGATTCAAATTTCAATGATAAGGCTATATGGAAAATAGAATTAGGAAAAAGTGGAATCATAGAGTTATTGATACTAATATTAAGTTCAGAATCTACAGAAACTAAATCCAGAACATTATTGAACTCATTGGCAAAATGATTAATCTGACGATGATCGAACTGGGCGAGCGTATCAACAACCTCGCGTTCATAGTCCAAGTTAACGTTAAAAGGAAAAAGTCTACATTCTTCGTGATTAAATGATCAGATTAAATTAGGTAAGATAAAGTCTCCTAACAGGATAACATGCTTTTGGTCATCCAAATTATTTAAAATTAAGGAAAAATTATAGACGTGAGCTTTATAGAATAAATAAGAACTCCTAGGTGGTATATAACTTACAATTACAATAACTTCAGTATCAGGACTACATTTAATTTTAACTGCAGATTGGTCCACATCGAGAGTTTTTGGAGGTATGAAAACTTCTTCGCTGCGTAATGATTTTCGCACTGAAACCAATACTCCTCCACCCCTTTCACAGTCAGTAAGAACGGGACAACGGTTTTTACGGTAAACTTCGTACTGTTCCTTGTTATAAACATTTCTTCGTTATGATGGTCCGTTGTAAGCCAAGTCTCAGTAAAAACAATTACATCATATTGCTCAGATGATGAGAACAGCAAGACATCACGCAATTTCGTTCGAAGACCACCAGTATTTTGGTAGTAAAGGTTGAAGTTTAATGGAGAAACATTGATGGATCTTAGTTTTTTGGCTGAGCCTTCTTGATACAAGGTCTGATCACAAACTCTTTTACAAGCATATCTTTTGGCCAAAAATTTGGATTTACCAGTAATTTCCCAGTTTGTTGAGGCGATAAAAGCTTAAAAGACGATGACAACCGACCTGGCAGGTTATCCGCTGTCAAGCTGTGGAACTTTATGTTCTTGGTATCGATACCTTTGCTAGCAATATAGTTCAGTATATCACTACTCTTGGTACCATACTCCAGTCCATACTCCATTAAAAATCAAGGAAGCCGGAGTCTTACCAGTCGTACAGTGATTAACATTCCTGTAATCAAACAAAAATTCTGCCAAAACTTTATCAATGTTAGTCTCTTCTTCACGGGTTTTAATAGCATTATTAACCGTACGAACTGCGTTCTCAGCTGCCCCGTTCGTTGCCGGCACTTCCCCAATCGGAAGCAATTAACTCGGATTTGACAAACTTTCAGAACCAAATTTAGGTCACTTTACTTATTCTTAACCTAAGACATCTAACATAATTAATACACTATACACCTACACAAATTAATAAGTTAACATAAATCAATAAACACACAGTTGACAAATCAATAAAATGCACCAACATTTAATATTGCACTACTTATTATTTTGTGCTTATATTCGGTGTTTTCAATTGTTATTGTCAATGTCGCGAATTTCTTTCTAGTTTTACTTTTTTTTTTTGTGTTATGTGTCCGTTTGTTTTGTGTTGTGTGGTATCGCTATGCGATCGCTAAACAAATTTTAGCCAAAAAAAAAATTGTTTTTACGATTGGGGTGTTTCAACCCTTACTATGCGGCTCATTTGACTCCAGAGCTGGGTTCACCAAGGAGGTGACAGTGCCGATGGTCTGCCGTAACAGCAGTCACACAAACTTCAATTGGTAAGGCAATACCAGAAACAAATATGCTTGGGGACACTTCGAATACATCACCGGTTGCTTCAACAAGTGCGGCCGTCTTAACCGCGCTGTCAGAAGAGCAACTACAGCGGTTAGTAAGCGCCATTCATGTGAAAGAAAAACACGGAACGTTCAGTAAATGCACTGCTCGCTTTAATGGAGAGACCAATACATCAAAGATCAACGATTTCATCGCAACGATTACGGTACCTATATAAGGACTCAGAGAACATCCCAGACACTAGCGCACTCACGGGTATTCCACTATTGTTGGAAGGTTTCGCAGCAACATGGTGGCAAGGTGTAAAAAGGGAAGCTAAGAGCTTTGACGATGCCATTAAACTGCTTCGTGCAGCATTTTCACCAGCCAAACCCTCGTGGCGCATTTATGCGGAATTATTTGAAGACAGGCAGAGACAAAATCGAGAGAATCGACCAATTCGTTTGCAGAAAGCGGTCTTGCTATCGCAATTATCTGACGAAATCTCAGAACCTGTCATGTTGAGCATAATATACGGTCAAGTTCAAGAGAGAAAATCTCTAGAAACGCAATCAAAAGTTTCCAAGACCTCCTGGAACAAGCCAAAGAAGTGGAAATGTTTAATGATGAGAATAAACCCAGTAGAGAGCAAAGAGAAGAAGTGCTGTGTATTCTATAAAGGTAAAAGACACAGAGCAAGGCAAGTCAGTAGTTCAAGCAAAGAACAAGAAGCCTGCTTTAAATTGCTATGGTGAACAAATTGTCCCACTTGCAGTAATAAAAATGCAAATAGCCCAAATGTACTGGAATTTAACCTTGTTGATTCCGTGGTGATTGGAAGAAATGTTCTTACCGTCCACGTCAATATTAACGGCCTTCGTGGACAGCAGATAGAACCAGCGTAGCGGGAGCTCGACTATACTAAGCTCAACTACTTTTTAAGAAAGGGTGCGTATTTTAGCCTGTAAATGCTGAGTTGCTGATGGTTTTCCACGAAAATAAGTCGTCTATGCTACTGTAGTCAACATTTGTATTGGAAAGAGATTACGTAAAATCCGTTTTATTGCATTACCCAAAGGAAATCGAACCTTGCTTGGAATTGATTTTATGGAACAATGTGGAATTGTGCTAAATATTGCACAAAAATCTTTCCATTTCAATGATGATCCCACAAAAATATTCATTTTTAAATTGGTTAGTAGCAACGTTTTAAAGTCAACTGATAATAAGGACCAACAATATTACCGAGCACCCAGAGAAAAACAACTTCCAAAGACATCCAATAAGGTTTTTATAGAATAAGTATCTGCTATAACCAAATTCCAACTTAGGGTTTTTTCCACTGCGCCACCTCTCGCGAACGTCTGACAAACATCCGAGAGTATAACTGTCTTGAAAGAGCTTCTCAATTAGCCGTTTGGAGTCGGCATAAAACTTTAGATCCCTTCCATTCGTTCCAAAAATGAAAAACTCAAACAAAACGAATGGTTGTGAGAAGCTAGGCCAATGGTCTCTCCGGACCTGTTGCGCCAACTATTTTTTTTTTTTTTTTTTTTTATCTGCTTATCTTGCTTGGGTAGAAGGTCGAGGTGAAATAAGTCCTATTGGTATGACACCGAAACGTAAGAAACCAAATGATTATTCCCCACATGGTGTTCAATCCATTTTCTCTGACGCAGTACCAACAGATATGCGAGCTCCAGAAAGATCCGGTGACTTATTTAGCGAACCACAGACGGTGGAACCCTCAAACGCTGATGCTTGGTTTAAGCTTAACAGCCTTGACATTAAGATACGTCCTGAAGAAGCTAAACACCTGGAATCTGAAGAGAAAGTTGATTTGGAAAAGTTACTGGAAGAAAACATTGATATATTTGGAGAAATAGACACGCCTATACCATTAGTAGAGCATCGGATAAAGACGGGAAAACCATTTCCTATCGCCTGCGCTCCATATAGGACATCACCGGCCAGAAAAAAAAAACAGTTAAAGGCTGAGATCGAAGCACTAAGCGCAGTAAAGCTCCCAGACCGCTATCTATTACCACCCATTGATGATCCATTTATTTTAAGAACTGACGCCAGCAGCTATGCTCTCTGTACGGTATTACTCCAGGGGGAGGGGGAAAAAGAACATCCAATTGAGTACGCTAGCCAATTATTATTACCTGCAAACCGCAACTACTCAACGACAGAAAGTACTGGGTTCTCCGCCGCCTATTTAATTTTTGGACGAGAACTCAGACCTCCAGATAAAGTTAATCATGACTTGAAAGCCATTATTCAGTTAGAGAACTTCGTCCCACAAATAACTCCACATCTGCTAAGACTGGCAGATACTCTTAAAGAAGCCAAATATTATATCGGAAAAGAAAACAAGATAAGAACAAATTATACGTTGACAAGAAACGAAGGCGTCAAGATAAATTAGAAATTGGCTATAAAGTTCTTGTTCAAACGCATCCAATTAGTCGAGCCTCTAAAGGTTTTACCTCAAAATTCGCTCCTAAGAGGAATGGTCCCTACATAATACTAGCGAAAAAGGGGTCGACTAGTTTCACGATTGCCAGTCGCTCTCACTGTCACTGGCAATCGAAAATCCAACCGTTCCATTGAGAACATAATTATCATGCATCTATGCTGACATCCTATACGGGTGGTTCTGATGAACTACCTAAACCAGTAATCAGCTGTTCCTGCCACATCATCGGGACGATATCCGACTTTACTTACTTACTTACTTAAGGTGGCGCATCAGTCCGGGATGGACCTGGGCCTCAACCAATACGCCTCTCCAGTTAGCGCGATCTTTGGCTAACTGCCTCCAGTTGCGCACTCCAAGTTGGTTGAGGTCCCCTTCCACTTGAGCGCGCCACCTAAGGCGAGGTCTTCCTCTACTGCGTTGTCCTCCGGGTTGGAATCGAAGACTCTCCGGGCCGGAGCGTTGGTGTCCATTCGCTCTACATGTCCTAACCATCTTAGACGACTAATGCGTACTTTTCTGACCAGGTCAATGTCGCTGTACAGCTCGTAGAGTTCGCTGTTAAATCTTCTCCTTCAAATCCCGTCAACGCAAACGGGACCAAAAATCACTCGAAGAATTTTGCGTTCGAAGCGACCAAGATCCTCATCCGTTTTTGCTAGGGTACATGCTTCTGCGCCATAGAGCAGGACAGGGATGATGAGAGTCTTATATAGAATCTCCTTAGTGCTTCTTGACAAGGCCTTATTAATCAATTGCCGTCTTAGGCCAAAGAAACAGCGGTTGGCAAGTGTGATTCTTCGCTTGATTTCTGATTTCTGAGAAATCCGACTTTGCTTTCCTCAAATCATCAAATCTGTGCCGTTATGTGAGAATCATCAGCTGATAGCAAACATGAGAGTTGCATTGCTGAACGATCCATCTGCCTAAGATTTGTCGAAACAATTGCTGGCTATTAGAAATGGCCGTGTTCCTATCAACGAATTGAGCGGATTGATTTAATTTCCTTCGAATTTTTGCAATTTGGTCTCATCAAAAGACGAGCTTATCAACAAAGTATTCCTGAACATCAATGATAACCACAAAAATAAAGAATGGTTGAGTAAGCGAGTAATTTTAGCGGGTAAGAATAAAAATGTGGATGGCATGGTCAACTTATATGGTTTTCCGTTTGGGACCAAAAATCAATCTTTTTTTTGATCTAAATCACTTTTCACATTCAATTGGGACCAAAAATCAATCTTTTTTTCGATTCGGATTACTCTTTTCAGATCTCGATATTTCTCAGTTTTTCGTTACGCGTTCCATGAGCACCGTAAAATCTGAGATCTGAAAAAGATTTCAGGTGGTCCCAATGCAAAATCACATTAGTGGAAAAGCGGAAGGTTGGCCGAAACGTCAAAATCATTGCCGTTTGATCGAAAAAAATCAATATTGCTATACGTCATTTTTTTCTATTGCATTTAATATGACTTTTGAATAAAGAATTTTAATTGACAAAATTACATATACATATTAGCAAATGCATATGCATGCTCGGAATTATCATTTTCATTACATTAACAAATTTTGGCGGCACGAAGTTTGCCGGGTCAGCTAGTTTATTTATAACTAGCTGACCCGTGCTCGCCTTGCTTCGCCAGAGTTCCACTTCTCAGATTTAAAACAAAACAATTAGCGTTATACAAAAAGATCCTTACCCGAAAAAAGAGAAGAAAAACTGTCAATAATGCGAGAAACAGATTAACACAGCGACTTTGAAAGCAACAGCAACAGCGAATTTAGGATTAGCTCTAATAGTACGGGAGGTAGCGTTGCATTTTTACGAGGAATTTCATACCGCTGCAATTTCATTGTTAGCAGTTGACTAATATTCAATAATCAGCAAAATGATCGTCAGTTGCCGCACCCGCGGTGGAATCTACCGTCAACACCATGTGAAAGTTGTAAAAAAAAATGAAGCCAAAAGTATTTTCATACCGTACCAAAATTTGTACGATGATTTTTTAAATAATATACAACCAAAAAATAACAATCAGCTGTATTGAGGAGAGGGGATTATATGTCAGTCACGTATATGAACATATTAAAAATGGTCAAATATAAACTCATTTTATATCTTATGAACTTTATACGGCTGAAATCTCATACTTTTCAGATAATAAAAAAAATAGTCAGCTGCATTAATAACGGGGGTAAGACCGTCAGTCAGCATCATAAACATTCTGCGCGAGTGACGTTCTCAGCAGCCCAACGGTACCTATTTCTAAATAAGTAACATCAACAACCAAGCACCATTATCGAACTATTAGTAATATTAGCATACATAACATACAGCGACAACAATATTTACTATTAACTGAGGCGGCTTATCAAATATACAGTTATAATTTGTTTTTTTTTATCAAGCTGTGGTAGAATCGCAGGTAACCCATTATGTAACCGTAATAAGGCAGTCTGGGACTCTGAAATACTTATGGAGCTATCGATATGAATCGAAACATAGAGAATTTATAGATCACGATCAGTTATACTCTGTAGGTTCCAAAAGTATCTCCTTGAAAATAATAGCTATTCCCGACTTTACAAGTCCTCCAATTCATGTCTACTATTTTCCAGATGGAACAGGTTTAATAAGAAATAAAATATTTTGAAATAAATTGTTATTAATTGTTTTATGACTGAAGTCGTACAAAGTCGTCTAAACCTATTTTAGGATTATAAAAAAAAAAAAAAAAAAACCTTATTGCAAAATAAGTCAACTAAAGAATTAGATAAGGTTTGCAATACACCGCTTGGACAAAATTAGAGCATCTATGTTTAAAAAAAGTAAGTAAAATTTAATATTGATTTTACATTTTTAATATAAAATTGATTACATTTATTTCATATAAATTAAACAATTTTAATATCAAAACTTAAATTATTCTCATGAGAAATAAATGAAATCAAATGAAATTAAAAATGTCTAATATCAAAATTTAAATTATTCTTATCAAAAATAAATGAAAGCTATATTCATTTTACGTTTTTATCATATTGATTTCACAATTTTAATATCAAAAATCGATGTTCTCAATATCAAACGTAAATGCGTATCGTATCAATTTTACATTTTTAATATTAAAATATTATAAAATTCTAATATCAATTCCACATGAATTCATTGTTAAAATTACATTCGAAACGTATATGAAATTAATATTGGAGTCATATGAGATCTGATATTTTCAACATCAGCTGGATTTTGTCAATGAAAAATATCAATATTACGACTGTTTTTAGGGTTCCGTAGCCAAATGGCAAAAATCGGAACCCTATTAGATTCGTCATGTCTGTCTGTCTGTCTGTCTGTCCGTTGTATGTCACAGCCACTTTCTCCGAAACTATAAGAGCTATACCGTTGAAACTTGGTAAGTATATGTATTCTGTGAACCGTTTTAAGATTTTACACAAAAATAAAACAGTCAATTTTGGGGGTCCCCATACATAGAACTGAAACTCAAAAAAATTTTTTTTCATCAAACCCATACGTGTGGGGTATCTATGGATAGGTCTTCAAAAATGATATTTAGATTTCTAATATCATTTTTTTCTAACTTATAAAATAAGAGAACGATAAGACTTAAAAAAAATATATGATGTACATTACCATGTAAACTTCAAACGAAAATTTTTTGAACGAGATCTAGCGAGTAGTTTTTTTTTATAAGTCATAAATAGTTAACCTCAATTTACCTTTAATACAATCAACTCAAAAAAAAAAAAAAAAAAAACATTTAATTTCATAAACATAAACCTCATACATAAACCCTGAACCATTATTTCCTAATAATAAATGATATAAAAATACACTATTATTAAAATATCGATCAAAGTTACAACGAACTACAAGAACTTTTATGTTATGTTACTTGCTATTTCGGAACCCTTCATGAGCGAGTCCGACTCGCACTTGTCTTACTTTTTTACAATATTTTTTTTCAGTGTAGCTTGAGCGCATCATTGCCAGGATTTCATGCCTTTACAGGATGCGACTTCAATCCTGCTTTCTATAGAAGAATAGATGAATAAGATGAATGAAGATGAACTTCAAAGAAAGATCGAAGAATTTGTGTGCAGAATGTATGGTCTAAAATCAATCGACAACGTAAATACAGCACGAGTAGCAATATTCACCAAAACTTATAAAATAAATAAAACAAAAGACAGATTTATGCTTTATCAACATATGTTACGCTCATATATAATTAAAACCGACACGAGTATGAACAGACTATATTGAAAACTCGTAATTCACGGCATACAGCGGCATAGCTTGTATTAAACTAATATAATACCTATCGATATTAAAATATGGAGTAACTTTATTGCTGACAACAATAAAAATCGCCATTAGTTGAATGTTTGTGGGTGTAAAAACCGTCAAATCATTTGCCAAATTGACTATGCTACGCTCAGATGTACTGAGCGCGCAGCATGTTTATGATGCTGACTGACGGTCTTACCCCCGTTATTAATGCAGCTGACTATTTTTTTTATTATCTGAAAAGTATGAGATTTCAGCCGTATAAAGTTCATAAGATATAAAATGAGTTTATATTTGACCATTTTTAATATGTTCATATACGTGACTGACGTATAATCCCCTCTCCTCAATACAGCTGATTGTTATTTTTTGGTTGTATATTATCTAAAAAATCATCGTACAAATTTTGGCACGGTATGAAAATACTTTTGGCTTCATTTTTTTTTACTACTTTCATATGTTATCACCTTTAGCTCCACCACTACTGGAGTAGCTGACGATCAGAACTCGTATGTATTAGAGGAAATCTATTATTGTTATGATTTTCAGTCGGTATGAAATTACTCTTTCAAATGCAACGCTACCTCCCGGACTATAACGTTGATATCCCTAACTAACTTCTAACTTCTATTATTCCCTCTTAATCTCATTTACATTCCACTTGTTATTGTCAGTTGTTACAATTTATACCCCATCCCTCTCAATCCCATAACCCATATGTGCCACACTCGTTCACTTACTACCTAACTACTCAAACACAAACATCCTCAAGTTCAAATTAAAAAAAAAAAAAACAGAAAGCAAAACATAAAGCAAAAAAGGTGCAACTGCACAAACAGGTTTTGGCATGCACATGAATCACTATAAAATCAGAATCACTATAACGCATTTTAAATCACAATTACAACTGAGTGTGACTCCATCTCAATCTCAATTACAGACCTATCTCTCTCAATCACATGTTCCATGCATCTTATTTACTCTACTACTCAACTCATTATTCATTAATGCGAGAAACAGATTAACACAGCAACAGCAACAGCAACTTTGACAGAACTTTAGAACCAATGTATTTGAATTACTTTGAACATATTATCACAGCAACATCGACAGCGACATCAACGTTAGAGCCAATCCTAAATTCGCTGTTGCTGTTGCTGTCGCTGTGTTAATCTGTTTCTCGCATTAATCTGTTTATCACAACACAAAGCCCAAAAGCAAAAGGTGCACAAAAAAAGAGAAAGAAAAAGCGCACCGCAGAAAGTGTACAGAAAGAGAAACAGGTTTTGCCGCACACACACACAAAATTTCCTCCACTCAACGCTGGAAAAATCCAACGATCTAGCTTCAATCGAAAATTTTGCTTTTTTCAATTGTATTAAATTTATAGTTTATTGCTTATTGTTCGACTTCAGGATAACGTACAAAGATGATTTATATCTTAAAATCTTTGTACATAATTGAACTTTGTATTAAAAAAAATCCCATTTCATTTGGATGAGTGAATCCGAAGCTAGGAGCTAGAAGGCATCCGAGAATTACAACTTTTCTTAGATGTCAGCTTAGATTTCCACTTCCGGACAGCGAATAACGGTAAAACATATCCTATGTTCAAATCTAAACAATTTCCTATGCAACTGTGAAAACCGAAATCAAATTCGTGCAGTACTTTTTGAATCTATTCTTTGCTCACAGATTACAGCCGGAAAAAAAGCTACAGTTTTATTATAGTAAGGATAGCGAATTTTTCATGAGGCTTTCATTTGGCCTCGAATGTCTTTTGGGTAATAATAATTGTTCCACCATGGTAGAGATCTTGGAAAGTTATAGAAAGTATGGAAGTTCTCCTTCCAAGAATTATAAATACATTTTTGTTAATCGAGAAATATGTTTTTTTTTAGCTTCCAATAATCTTACGTCTTTTGCAAATTGGCCTTTTGTTTCTCTTTTTTGCAAATTTGGATTTACGCGATAGGAAGGAAAGTGTCGTCTTATAGAATCTATTTCGGCTGCTGCAGCAATGATATTATCTTCTTCAATTTTTCTCGTATCGATTTTTTATTTTTTTTTTATATACTTCTCCCGGGAAAGGCGAACCTATAACGCTTCAACAGCGCCCCGAGATGCCTGCAGATGTATGTTTGCTCTGCACTTAAATTACTGCAAATTGTAGTCTTCTGTAAATATATCCCCAGGAAGCGAGTTCCAAAGTCTGCTTGTCCTGAGTGGCTTGAACTTGCACCAGCCAAATCAGCCCACCCCAACGAAACATAATACATCATTTTTTACACATTTATTACAATTTATTACAGTTAGTCCGAATTTTATTACACTTGCCGTTCTCGAGATATCGCGTGCTGGTGTAGGTTTTATTTCAACCTACACCACCACTCTATAACTCTTGATGCAGTTGAGATATTTGGTTCAATCCTAAACTAGAATTTATTACAAATTTATTACAGCTGCACCAAATCAATTTACAGTTCAAAAATCAGAAATTTACAAAACTACAAGCTTTAGAAGATACCCATGTAAAATTCCAAAACATAGAATTTTACATTAGGTAACATCGAATATTTTATCACACCACACCGCCTGATGTAATATTACTTATTATTCTATGTTTCAGGAAAATGTGATATTTTTGAATTTTTATTAGATATTTCTAATGACTTTAATTCAAAGCGGTGGTAAAAATGCAATTTTCTACAGTGTAGAAATGCCTATTGCTACCCTCTAAAAGCGTTTTAATAAGATATTTTTTCTTAAGGAGATGTGGTATAATACTTAAGTATAAATAAGTATACTAAGTGACAGTGGCAATTTTCTAATGTCTGTATTTCTATGTAGGGGTAAAAATGCACATCCATATGGTGAATGTTTGTCTATTGGAATCTTCTGACGGCATTTTAGTCAAAAAATGTAATATTACATCAGGCGGTGTGGTGTAATAAAATATTCGATGTTAATGTAAAATTCTATGTTTTGGAATTTTCATGGGTATCTTCTAAAGCTTATAGTTTTGTAAATTTCTGATTTTTGAACTGTAAATTGATTTGGTGCAGCTGTAATAAATTTGTAATAAATTCTAGTTTAGGATTGAACCAAATATCTCAACTGCATCAAGAGTTATAGAGTGGTGGTGTAGGTTGAAATAAAACCTACACCAGCACGCGATATCTCGAGAACGGCAAGTGTAATAAAATTCGGACTAACTGTAATAAATTGTAATAAATGTGTAAAAAATGATGTATTATGTTTCGTTGCGGTGGGCTGATTTGGCTGGTGCAAGTTCAAGCCACTCTTGTCCTGTAACAGAAGAAGTTTTGGAAAGTTGATGTCCTCGCGATTGTCAAGTGTACTGTATGGTCATGAGCATTAGCAGCCTGTCTTGTTGGGCGCCCAAAAGTTGCATTTCGAGGGATAATGTCTTTGAGTTCCTCAGAACATCTACCATGGAAGTACCTATAGAACAAGCATAGGTCAGCGACTTGTATTCTGTGCACCAACGGTTGTAAATTCGATGGGTCTCCAATGAGTCGAACTACTCGTCTCTGTATGCTATCAAGCAGGTTAAGTGAATGTTTTGTGGGCCGAGCTCCATATATGGGAACAATATTCCAAGCCTGGTCTAACCTGTGCTTTGTAGGGAAGGAGAAGTTGCTTGGGGCTAAAAGACCTCTTTGCTCTAAATAGGTAGCTCAACTTTGCGGACGCCGATCTTGCGATATAGGATATGTGGTTCTGCCATGTGATTCCTGAATTGACCGTGACTCCTAGAAGGTGCATTGAGTCCTTGTGATGGATTGGATGGTCATCCATTTGGATCTGAGGAACTGTTGATGCATTTTTTCTGGAAAATGTTGTGAGCTGTGTCTTGTTTGCATTGAATACAACCAAGTTGTCCTTTCCCCACTTCAAGATTTTGTCCAGATATTTGAATATTGCGATCTCCTTGGAGTTTTTATTTCGAATTACGTGTATAATTAAACAAATATTTGGTTTTTGTCCCATCGCTATAATATTTAAATATTTAGCGATCATTTATCTTCGGAGTGAAGAAATGAAGTGGAGACTAGGGACACTAAAATTTAGCGCGAGCAGGATACTAGACTTCAACGCCAAATTTATCGAAAAATATCCATTTTTTGAAACAGGAAAAAGCACAAATTGTTCAAAACACAAAAACAACCAAACAAATCAATGCTTTGTCTGCAGATTTGCCAGCTAAAAAGTTGTGAACTTTTTCACTCCAGCAATTGATAGCGCCACAGCTGCAATTGAAGCTACATGGACTTTTCACGTTATCAAGTCAAATCATATTTTTAAATCGTTGGATTTCGCCACTCTGGTTTAATTTAAATTTTCGCTCATTTATATTCATCCTGTGTAAATACTGTTTTTTGAATATTAAAACCTGTGAAATGAAGAAATGTCTTGGATTTTTCCTGTTTTTTCTTTAAAAATATATGGCATGATTAATTTATGTAGAATACATGATTTCGTGGTGAAGAAAAAAACGAACGCATTACCTAATAAAACTATCAGAACGCATCCATCAGCTGAGAGAAACTCACCAAATGCAAATAATCTTAGTCAGTTCTTCGCACTGTCTCTTTTTTTTCCCACGAAGCGCGGTAATTTTTCCCTTTTCATCGAACTCAAACCGCCTCAATTTCTTTTTAGGAAAAAATCTTACTTTTAAAAGTAAAATTTATATTCTAAGGAAAGAAAATCACATTAAATTAAGCTTCAGTATAAAAATCGCAGTTTGTTAAAATAATAATGACTGTTTTTTTGGTACTAGAAAGTTTTGCTAAATTCAAGTCTCCTTTTTATGGACATTTAGACCGCTGACATTCATGGTGAAATGTAGTTGGAATATTTGCTTGTCAGATTATTTATTTTCCCACAATTTTTATGTTTCTTCTATTGAAAAAAATTGGAGTGAAATCGGGGAGACGTGGGAAAGCTAACGCTATATTTGATATTTAGTTTATGGTTCGGAGCAATATGGTCTATACTAAAAAAATTGGAAAAATACTTATTGCCTTTAATATTTAAATTAATTGGTAAATAAATAATTACTTTATTGTTATTAATAATCCTTATAAAGCTTTTTTTTTTTAATCAATAACAGGAAGTGAATATCTACCTAAACATTTTTTCATCGATTCTGAAAAGTCACATTTCGAGTTACAAAAGTATTGTATTATTAGCGCGATATAGCAGCATGCAACAACTATTAAAAGTAACAACTAGTAGGTAAACAAAAACAATAGAATTTCTATCGTGTTCAAATCACGCAACAGCATTCTCCCAGTAACCAATATCAACAAAGCTTCATGACAAAATGTGGTTAGAACAAGTTTCCGACACTTGTACCGCTAATCGCTTACGACCATGACCACTCCACCGAACATACCTCTCAAGATAAATTAATCTACTCTATGTATAAAGAGTGATACTGGTCTACATGAACATGATGATACTGATGGAGATGATGACTGGACTCTGATAAGTTTCGCAATCCATTTCAAGTTCAATGTACCATTGAGAAAGCAAAATTACACTCTTACAACGCCGTAAAATAAAGAAACCGTCACTAAACAACGTCACACTGACACCGGTTGACCCACATCCATGCGATACTGCTACTGGTGCTATCCACGATGAATAGTAATTTAGTTGGTCAAAACGAAAGGGGGGAAGACAATTTCTCTTCGTCTTTCATACATCTTTGTCAATGGAGCTCTATGAAACTTTAAACAGTACGTTACATTCTTCGAAGGCCATCCGTTGGCATGATCAGTCATACAGCGATCGGTACGCGCAACATTCGAGTGAAAGATATACAACTTAAAGACTTTCCGCTTAAGGGAACCAAACAAATAAAACAACATTTAAGTGAACATTATAGGGAAAAGTGTGAAGAGGTGATACCTACTATAGTTTTTTTTTTTTTTTTTTTTTTCTACTTGTGTTACGTGACTGCGAAAGAACTGTGATCTTGTGGTAAATTCTTTCACCTAGTTTTCGTGTTGGAAACTTACAGCGCACAGTTTTACCTTTAAAACTATATATTTTTAGCAGTTTGTAGTCGTTTGAAGTCTAAGCAGCGTAAGGCTGCTGTAATGGAGATCAAGTTCATCCGATGCAATGATGATCTTGCTTCTTCTTTCTTACCTTCTGGTAAATTAATAAATTCTGGCACATACAATGTTATCACAACATAATGAATTATTTGATCCCTGTAGTAGTAGTGCAAGTAGTAACATATTTATTGGCTCTAACTATTATGATTTAATCACTTTGATAGGTTTTGCCTGTAACTCTTTCTTTCAAAATATTTACCGATATTATAGTTTTATCTGAAATTTTGATATTTTCAATCCCGGGTTATATACAATATGCTGCATGCAACAATAAAAATCCGGCGGGATGAATTGTAATTTTTGTGAAAAAGAATATTATTGTTGAGGAGGTTATCTCACCTGATTTCGAAAGTGCTGATGCTGATAGCATTATTGTTAAACTCAAACTTCATAGTGAGCTTTTTATTGATATTCTCTGCATATATCGGCTCCATTTTGTTCATCAAGATATATTTATAAAAGATATTAAAGACCTTCTTACCGGAATGACCAGTCACAATGTTTGTATGGTTGGCGATATGTTGATATACTTGGCTTTTCACCTGGTTGTGATAATTATTTGCTCCTTCGGTCTTCTTTGGGCTTTTAATCTTTGTTAAATGTTCATACGTGAGTAACTCCAACGAGTAAAACATGTATAGACTATATTTTTATTCGGGCTAAAAACCTTGATCATTTAAGACCAATCGTACTTGAATGGGACTTAACTGATCATTAAATTCAGAAACAGAAATCCTCTTTATGGAAAGCTGAAGTTATGTGTACAATTGTAATTGTCCTTCAAATGCGAGAAAATAAATGCTAAAAATATCTATTATGCTAGGAAAAAGAACAACCTACATTCAAATCGCATAAGAAACGTATACAAGCAAATGCAAAAGGCCCTGCAAGTACAGATATTACTACTGAAAAATGTACGGAAAATAACTACTTTATTTCCACTGAAAAAGGATAGGCGCTTGGGAAAATACTCAGTTATATACATACCTGCTATATATGAGAATACGTGAAGCACCCATCCCTTTCTTACATATTGAAAAAACTACTGCCTTGAATCTGTGTTTCTACGTAAACGGAAGTACTTAAGATGTACTTTGCACCTACATAAAAGGAAGTACTAAATATGCACGTTGCTCCTACACAAAAGGAAATACTAAATATGTACTTTGTTCTTACATCAAAGGAAGTACTAAATATGTACTTCTTTTCAATGTCAAAAGCAGTGCTGAGGAAGTACTTCGCTTCTTTTGGTCTTCAAACTATAATTAAAAAAATAATATTAGCATCCTAATTCAATTCATTTTTATTTGTACTTTATTGTTTAATTTTTAATTTTTCTCAAAGACCGATCTTATTAGCAAACACGATTTCTTTTAACACAGTGCATCTGCTTTTGCATATTTTGGAAAGTGTCTAGACATCGGTCGCTATTGTTAATTGTCCAGGCATAAATCTCAATTGGATTATGAAGGATAACAACAACAATAAAATGGCAAACATAAAAGTTTGCAGAGTAGGTACATAGATCCGAACACTCATACTCTAAGAGAACGCAAACACATTCACAAAAACATGTTTCTCTGTGGTAGTGTTTTTGAGAAACTACTGACTTTTGGTTTCCAGGAGGACATTCATGAACTCATAAATACACAAAAGGAAATATACTACAAAAGAAAGATTGATGAAAATTGATTTAATCCTAAGCAACAATGGCATATTATTAATGATCCGGCAAAAGAAATGAAGATAACGCTCTTAAAAGCATAAAGTTTCAGAAAATATGTTATCTGAAAATGATCAAGAAATTGGAAATGGTTTTAATAAATTTTTTTTTAAATGTGGCTGAAAGTCATAAGCTCAGATCATCTTCCAACCTCGAACATTTTCACCATGATTCACTTCTTGATAACGAAATTTTATCGTCATTCGTCTTTGGCGTAGTGACTGAAGCTGAAATACTTCAAGTGATATCCAATCTAAAATCGAAGAACTCGTGTGGAATAGATGGCCTTTAATATTGTCATAAAAAAGATTTTTAGTTTCATTATTGAACCATTTACATATCTGTTGACATTAGTTTTGGAAGCGGTATATTCCCAGAATACCTGAAAACAGCAGTAATCCCATACATAAAAAAAGGTAGCAAATGTTTTTTTTTTTTTGTTATTTTTTTTTTTCTCCGAGGTAGGTGAAAATCTTCTTGAAGACACTATGAGGACACTCAGCGCATGCTCATAGTATTGTGAGATTTTTACTCACTAAAACAACCTCCTGCAAATTTATTTAGTACTGTAACTAGGTTATGACTTATCAAGCAATTTTTTTATCACGAAGTTACACGTGGCAGGCAACATTCCGGCGAAAGTTTCTGCTCGTTCCGCAATTTTAACGCGGTTGATAATAAATTATCGGGCTAAGTCCGAAGGTTTAGTTCGTTGTAGTCGCCGCAATAAATTTGTTTCATCGAGAATTTCACGGACCGAGCTATTAATATGTCATAATAATCGATTTCTATGCTTTCGAGCGATATTTTCGTTTCGTCCTTAACGGGGAATGGGAATTCCGAGGTCTCTATGGAGATCTTCATTTCTAATGTACCACGGTGCACTGACGAATGATCTTAGCACTTTATTTTGAAAAGTTTGTAAAATGTTTAGATTTGAATCGCTGGTACAGCCCCATAACTGTATACCATATGTATTGTTCTCGAGGGTAAGCTTGGAATATTTTCCAAGATCTCTATATTTGATTTTAAGTTCTTCGCATTTTTTCTTTACATGCGGTTTCCATTTTAATTTGGTGTCGAGAGTCATTCCGAGATATTTGGCCTCGTTTGCAAACGGAACTTGTACCGTATTTATAAATACAGGCAAGTTATTTGTTTCTTTATATGTAAAATCCACCTGGACCGATTTCGTTTCGTTAAGAGCGATCCTCCATGAATTTGTCCATTCATAGACCCGGTTCAGCGCGCCTTGTAATATTTTGTTTGTTTCTTTGGTCGTTGAACCAACTGCTAGTATAGCAGTGTCATCGGCAAAAGTGGCTACGGTAGTACCTTCTGTTTGCGGAATATCACGCGTAAATAACAGGTACAGGAGTGACCCATCAAGGACGCTTCCTTGCGTCACACCTGCCCTTATTTGTTTAAGTTCCGAATATTCGTTTCCGTGTTTGAGACGAAAGAGTCTATTCTCTAGATACGATTGTAGAATTTTCCATAACCGTTCGGGGAGAACTTGAAATTTGCACTTGAGGCCTTCACGCCACACCTTATCAAATGCTTGCGAAACGTCCAAGAATACGGCAGAGCAAATTTTATTTTCTTCTTTCTCTATTACGTCAGTTATCCGATGCACTTGATCGATTGTCGAATGTTTGCTTCTAAGCCCGAACTGATGGTCGGGTATAAGACGGTTTTCTTCTATAATTGGTTGTAAGCGTCTGAGTAATATCCTCTCAAAAACTTTGGAAATAATTGGAAGAAGCGAGATGGGTCTATAAGACTTTTTTTCATTCGGTGGTTTGCCTGGTTTTAGCACCATTATGACTTTCCATTGACTCGGAATGTATTGTAATCTGATCGCGGCGTTTATAATGTGAAGAAGCTTAGTTAATGCTTTCCGAGGTAACATTTTTAGGAGTTCACCCTTGATCAGGTCGTATCCCGGAGCTTTTTTGGGCTTAAGTTTCTTTATTACTTGCCCGAGCTCGGTGATTGTAGCGTTTATAACTATATTATTTTCAGATGTTCGTCTGTCTGATGCATAAGTATTTCGATTTAGCGCTTGACCATCGAACGGATTAAAAGTTTCTTCTAGATGAGCTGCGAAAACGTCCGCCTTCTCTTTGTCGCTTTTTGCCCAAACATCTTGGGTTATCTCTATAGGCGGCTCTGCGATCTTCGGCCTTTTTGTGGCTTTAATAGCCTTCCAAGGCGAGTAGTTGGATTCTTTTTCAGCTGTTAGGCTTTCGCTAGTAAGTTAGTAAGTCGATTTAAAGTCGTTTTATCTTGCGGGGCTCAAGTTTGTTGCCATCTTTTTCGCGCTTTTCGTTTTGTTTTGACCATATTAATTATTTCCTGCGGGTATTTGACGCACTTATAGTTCGATGTTCTCTGCTGGTGAGGAGTATTATTCCATGCAGCTTTTTGTACGATATTGACGAAGCGGTCGACCGCGACTTCTAATTCGTAAGGCGTCTTGAGTGATTCACGCAGTTCTGTATTGCTCTGGTCATCTTTTTTGAAGCCTACCCAGTCTGATTTGCCATTTGTTAGCCTTGGCGGTATTTCATTTTTTATAAATGTCTGAGTTGTTGTTAAAATTACCGGAGAATGATAAGAAGAAAGATCAAAACATTCTTCAACTTTAATACGATTGGCGGGTAGTCCTTTTGTAATAAAGAAATCAATCAAATCAGGTATTTTAGCGACATCAGTCGGCCAGTATGTTGGTTTGCCTGTCGAATGAGAATCGCAATTGTTCTGCATACACACTTCGTAAAGTATTTTTCCCTTTCGCGATATGCATCTAGATCCCCAGAAACCATGCTTGGCGTTAAAATCACCTCCAATTATAAAATGTTGTCCGAGGGAATTGATTAAGTTTTAATAATCATTTTTCTCTATCTTGCATCGTGGTGGGCAGTATATAGAAGATATTTTTAAAAATGCATTTCGATATTGGACCTTTTCAGAGCTCACTTGCATTGTTTCTGATACACTCCTTTATATATAAGGATGCTCCACCTCTAGCCTTATTCGACGGGTGAACGGCGTGATAGTCAGTGTAACCTTTGATCTTTAGATTCGATTTCTCCTTTATATGGGTTTCTGATATCAAACATATATCCATATCTTTTTCCCGCAAAAACAATTCTAGCTCTCCGAGTTTTTGCCAAAGACCGTTGACATTCCACATAAGTATTTTAAACATTCGCTTCATATTTGGTTGTGTTTCTTTCTCGAAATATTACTTTCGAGCTCAACTAGCCTGTCGACAATTAGTTTATTCGTTTTGCTATGTTCCTCAAGTCTCGATAGAATAATCGAAAAGACATTGGAAACAGCGTCTGGTGGATTATTAGTTTGTCCACTACCCGATGCTGCAGCTTGCGCGTATGTTAGCACATCTGTTTTCTGATGTACGGTGTCCGATGACGTTTCTGTTGCCCATTTTCCTTTTTTATTGTTGGGCTTATCTATTTTGGTAGTCGCAGTAGCTTAGTGGTTAGTGTGTGGGACTGCTATGCGGGGGTCCCAGGTTCGAATCTCGCAAAAACCCAATTCCGACTTAGGGTTTTTTTCCGCTGCGCTACCTTTCGCGAACGTCTGACAAACATCCGAGAGTATAAATGTCTTGAAAGAGCTTCTCAATTAGCCGTTTGGAGTCGGCATAAAATTGTAGATCCCTTCCATTCGTTCCAAAAACGAGAAACTCACACAAAACGAATGGTTGTGAGAAGCTAGGCCTAGGGTCTCCCCGGACCTGTTGCGCCAACTATTTATTTATTTTTGTATCTATTTTTGCCGGTTTAGAGTTACTGATTAGCACGGTTTTAAGCCTTGGGTTGTTTCGTTTCTTCTGTGGCTTCATTGATTGCGTCCGTCTTTTTTGGAGCTCCTTAGCTACTTCGCAGCCCCGATAATTTGCAGGATGGTTACCATTTCAGTTAATACACTGCGAGCTTTATTATTTGAATTGCAGCCAGTCGTCAGATGACTACCGGCGCATTTTACACACCGTGGCTCTTTCTGGCAGTAGGCTTGCGTGTGGTTATATCCTTGGCACCGTTTGCACTGTGGAACCAATTTTTTGTTCTTACGCATAGGTTCAATTTTAACTACAATATTAAGGATTGTTTTTATATCATACATTTTTTTTTAAGTCCTCAGTCTTATCGAAGGTTCGTATAAAGAGCGGGAGACCACGGTTTACCATAGTTTCATTTCCCCATTTAATCTGTTTTTCTCTTTTGATGATATTAACGGCATCCATAATTTTAAAGTGCCTGTCTCTTCTCTGTCATTTACTACATCATTTTTCGAACATGACGGGTGTAACCCTCTTGCCACGACGCGTATAGGTCTTTCTGATTTATTCTCATAAGCATACCATTCTACTTTGTCTGTATTTAATTTACGAGACAGTAGACTGTAACTTTCGGGGTCCTTGACGTTGACTTTCCACGCATTGTTTCTAGGTGACGTTACTTTGTAGTCAGTTGGCAACAAATTCTTTAACATGGTATGCAACTTGTTAAAAGCTGGACGCTATCGAAAGAACAAATCTTAGGTGGTCAACCGGCTCGACTTGTCTAGCGACAAAGCAGATCTGGCCAAAGCTGGATCTAAAACGTCATCTGATCTCCCTCGATAGGAAGCATATTAGTGCTACAATAGGTGTCATCACGGGACACTGTCTTATCGGCAGGCATGCAAAAAGGCTTGGCGTATTCTCTAACGATTTTTGCAGGAGCTGTTTTGACGACGAGGAGGAGGAGACTGTTCTCCATCTTCTCTGTACTTGTCCGGCTCTCTCACAAAGACGAAAACTCCATTTTGGAGCGTTCTACTTTAGTGATCTGAACGATCTAAAAAACATAGACATCCGAAATCTACTATGCTTCATTAGAAGCTCCGATTGGTTGAACGAGTAGGAGGAATGAATTATAGATTCGCGTGGTATCACAAGGGACCTTATAATGGTCTAAGTGTTTCGATTAACCTAACCAGTTAGCCGACAGCCATTTCAACCTAACCTAACCTATGCAAATTGTTATAGTCCGCTATACCGATTACATTAATTTGCGGTGGTGGCCGCTGTTTTGGTTGTATGACTTCAATATTTGATAATTTCTCCCGATTCATTATTTCAGTAGGGGATACAGCTTTCCTTTTTTTGCCCGGTCTTTTTTTAGCAACCAATCGGTTTCATGATGAAGTTCTTCTTCATCCGTTTGGTAGTCAGTTTTTTGGGGATTGCTAGAGTTAGGGTTGGACTCATCCCGTACATTCGTTGAGTTCTTAATAGCCATATTTTCGGCTTTAAGTTGACTAATTTCTTTCCGAAGCTCGTCGCATAGACGTTCCATGTTTGAAAGCCTTGTTTTAATTTCGTCGTTTTCGTCCTTAAGGCTTTTATTTTGCGCTGGGTCTCTATCTTCTGCAGTAGGCACGGATAAGTTTGAGATGCCGATGGTGGTGATCTCGTTACCCTTCGGCTTTTTCCGAAAGGGTTACCTGAACGCAATAAATGGCTCTCCCCAGAATCCGTAGAGCCGACCTCTGAAGAGAGTGGATTTTCCAGTAAATCTGGAGTACCACCTGGGGTATTATTTCCTCTAGCTTTGTTCATTGCATTAGTTTCATAAAATAACTTTTTTTTAGAAAGTTAAGGAAAACTATTCTTTGGTGATTTCAGCCGCCCCTCTGGAGTCAGACGCTGACCGGTGTGCCGCACAATGTGCATCAGACGCTCCTGGATTTAAGCTTCAGTTTCATCTTTCAGCTATGAACTTACTGCCAAGGGTGGCCCTACCAGGAGTACAAAACTGCAGACAGTATCGCTCATACCTTCTTCTTCTCCTCCTACGACAGGCATGCCTTACCTCAGGGCTATTCTCTCCCCGTCCCTGCAGGGTCAAATGTAGCAAATGTGACCCAAACAATTACAGACTACTAAATTACTCAAAGAGTGATACGTTTTTGCGATAAATAAACGTCGGGCTTATGAAAGGTAAATCTACTGTGGATGCTGTAGGTACATTAATTTTTGGAAAATATTAACCTGGCATTCGATAGAAGTAACAAAACTGCAGCTCTGTTTTTCGATCTAACAAAGGCATTTGATCTTGTCAATCATAAATATTGCTTCTAAAGACTCTCTTTAGTTATGGACTCAGAGATAATAATCCTGAACTGGGTTTCGTCCTATTTTGGAAATAGAAGCCAGCTTGTTCATGCAAATGCTACCCTGAGTGATCCAATTGCTTGTGCAGATGCAAGGGTTCCGCAAGGATCAGTCTTTTGACCACTCCTCTTCCTTATTTATATAAACCCTATGTTTAAACTCCGACTAAATTGATACATTACCGCTTTTGCTGACGATCTAGTTCTGTCGTATGCTGCTTCTGCTCTCGAGTCTGTAAAAACCAAAATGAATACTGACCTTGCTATTCTGACAAAGTGGCTTGGGCACCATCAAATGGTACCTAGTTAGAAATAAATCTAAAGCTATGTGTGTCTCTCTTTAAAAAGAGATATCTATCCAAGGAGTTGGCTCACATAACGAAAATTGTGATCACTGTAACTGCAATGATTCCTGTGTGCAGCTAGAATCTGTCTCAAAATTTAAATATCTATGAGTTACTCTGGATTCAAAACTTAATTGGGAAGCACACACAAAAAACTAAAAAATTGCATTTATTTTGACTTAAATAAAATATTTCATTTACGTAAACTACTGTTGCCTTGCCACGAAACCTACAACCTACTTACATCAGTTTACTTTGCGTTAATTAATTCTCGTTTGGAATATGGCATTTTTTGTTGGGGTAGCTAACATCAGCATTTTGCAACCTTTCTTTATGATGATGCTCAAGCCAGGATGGGAGCCATCATTTCCACTAGACATTTTTTTAGACATTTATATGTCTCACAGTATTGACACAGACTGTTCTATCTGAGAGGTGGTTATAACAATTTAATAGGAAATAATTTAACTTATTCACTTAGATTTTGTTGTTGTTCCATGAGCTAGAACAGAACACTTTAGACGTTCCATTATTACATTATCCAGTAATTTCGGATTTAATAGATTTCTTAAAAATCTCAGAATTTGGCTACTATCCAAATCAGGTTTTGATTCTAATAGTAACTTAAGAAGATATCTTTGCTTGTTTAAAGAAAGTATTGTCTCATAGAAACCCATTTTGTATTCTATATTGCCTCACAAAACTCCTCAACGCTTCGAATTTTGTTTTCTTCTTACTTCCTTCCATTGCTCTTTCGCTGTGTCTTTCTATGGAAGGAAGGAACGAATCGAAGGAATCTGTTGACTTCTCTTGCCCCACTGCCAAGGTGTTCCTTGATAGCTTTGAGTAGGGTTTCCAGAACATCTTTTTTAAAGAGAACATGTCCTCTTTTTTGTCAGCGATCTATTTTACACTTTCTTTTTTCGCTTGGCTCTTTTTTGTCCTCTTTATTTGTTCTGTCCTCTTTTTGTTCTCTTTTTTAATATAAATAGATATATACGAAAATATCAATTTCAATATAAAAAGAAATCCCTCGTTTTAAAACTTTTCAGTACGCCCATAAAAAATAGCAGTGGTAGCACTTTTCTGATGTAATTTATTTCTTCTCTGTTCCCCATCACTCACTTCTGTAGCCAGCTTTGTCAGTTTGGGTTTTTTTTTTTCCTAGATTTGTGTTTTTTTTTTTTTCGACGGGGGGAAATCTGGGGGAAGCCATAAATTCCATCTTATCCGAGAGAGGGAGGGAGGGGGGTATTATTGTTTATATATTTATTGTTTGGTGATCGTAAAGTAAGTCCTCTTTTTTCGTTTGAGGTATATGGACACCCTAGCTTTGAGGTCCTAACAAAGGCTAACCTCCCAGATGTAAGCAGATGCATGATATATTGCCCCTTGATTATCTCTTAAGGTTTTGCAAACCATTTTCTATGTTAAACTGTTACTATCTAGGTATAATATCTATAAAAAGTGTTTTCTTTTTATTTCAGACACAATGTCCAGAAATTGCATCATAATATTATGGTTACTGTTGTTTGCATTTGGAACATGCGGTAGCATGAAGCGAAATTATGATGCCAGGTATATCCCCGCATGGAAGCAAAGGGTAAGTTCCATTGGGGTTGGGGATGTAATTCAAATTTGCGGAACAATTACATACACCTACCTACATTATAAGTGCAATCGAGTTAAGTGCGTTGTTCTCTTTTAGGCGTGCGAAAAACCAAAGCAGGCGAGGCAAAACTCACACTATATATGCGATGAGAAAGGTGATGTGAAGTGCTTGCCAGGATGGCAAGGAGATCTGTGTCAAGTGCCAATGTGTCGCAAGGGTTGTGATCCTATGAATGGTAAGAATTACGTAAATTTTGTACCCAGGAGAACAAGATGAACTCCTCTATACGTCTACATAAATAAGAGTGGTTGTGCAGTGCAAATCAGTGGTTAGTATGTTGAACTACTGAATGGAGGGGTTATTCCTGAGCTGAGTTTAGTTTTACATTGGTTTAACTTGTCTTTTGTTAGTCGTTCGCCCTCTCGGTCCTTTTTTTTAACCGTTTGTTACACTCGAATATAATATAGGAGGTAATAGGTGCCGTATGCTAACTATTTGTTATATATTTTGTATATAAAGTGGACCGTCCTGGATCTTCCGCCAACCGCCACCAACTCAGTTAACAGGGGCAATTCCTGTAGTATGAGTACCGCCGTTTACCAGAACCCTGTTCTTAGTTTGGCTTCATAGTTCATACTTCTATAGTTCTCTTCTATTTCTATAGTTACCATCGGCAGATCTGTCAAAATTCTCCATGACACTTATACTTCAATTGTAGATACCTACTTTACTTAAAAGCGATGTTTGCTTAGGCGCAAATTGTAAATACTGCTTTAAGAATAAATCTATATATAAAGGGTGGTTTAGTTTTAAGGGCCGATGTTGATTTTAAATAAAATACAAATTATTTAGGAAATTATTATCATTTATTTTTATTATGATGATATTGGTATGGTTCAATAATGTATGGAACAAAATATCGGCCAAATGGCCGCCGCGACCTCGGCGGCACACCTCTATCCGATGGTCCAAATTTTCGATAAGGCTGAGGCATAATTGAGGTTCTATGCCGTTAATGTGCCGAATTATCTCATCATTTAGCTCTTGAATTGTTGCTGGCTTATCGAAATACACATTTTCTTTCAAATAACCCCAAAGAAAGAAGTCCAACGGTGTCAAATCACATGATCTTGGCGGCCAATCAACATCGCCACCACGTGAGATAACACGGCCATTGAATTTGTCGCGCAAAAGGCCCATTGTTTCGTTAGCTGTGTGGCAAGTTGCACCGTCCTGTTGAAACCACATATCGTCCACATCCATATCTTCCGATTCGGGCCATAAAAAGTTCTGTATCATCTCACGATAGCGAACACCATTCACAGTAACTGCCTGACCAGCCTCATTTTGGAAAAAATACGGCCCGATGATGCCGCAAGCCCATAAACCGCACCAAACAGTCATTCTTTGTGGGTGCATTGGTTTTTCGAAAATCACTCTTGGATCATCATTCGCCCAAATGTGGTAATTCTGCTTATTGACGAATCTTCTGAGGTGGAAATGGACGATTAAATTGACTGAAAAAATCACGAAGGGCACGATATGCATTTTGATTTGAACGCCCATTTTCATATTAAGCCTGAATAACTTTAACGCGTTGCTCGATTGTGTATCTTTCCATGATTCAAATTGAGTTAGTCTGAAATTGAGAAATGTCAAATGAAATGCAAAAAAACTTGACGTTTAGGTGTGGTTCACATTCAACATCGACCGTTAAAATGTAACCACCCTTCATAAAAATAAGTTGTATTGTGTTTGTCGCCAATGTTCTCTGTAATGCGTGAACCGATTTTGATTCTGGAAATTTCCCATGAAAGGTGACGTTAAACCATGGTTCGTATGTATATACGGTCTTTCTAGGTGTATGGTTTCATTAGATATAAGATTTTTAATGTTTGTTTTTTTTTTTGTATTGGCCACGGTGCCACTCCTCTTTGTCGAATTTTTACTAATCTTCACAGCTATACTCCTGGGCCCATACCTAAGATTGTGTGTAAATTTGAACTAAATCGATTTGGTGGCTTTCGAAATAAAGAGTTTTAATGTTTTTTTTTTTTAAAGCTTCTTATCTTATATACAAAAATCATGTGTCACAGGTTGCTCCGCGATGGAATCCTAAACTACTGAACCGATTTTAATCAAATTTTGCACACAGTTTGATCTAACTTGAGAGATAGGATAGTATATAACTCAATTTATAGTAGCATTATTTTTCTATTACAAATTATTTGTTACTTATTTAACAAAGAGTTATAAATATAGGTAGGTATGTATATATAATTCCTTCGGGGTGAAATTCGATGACGTTATAACTCGAAAACCGCTGGGTCGATTTTCGTACTTTTTTTTTTGTATTTCGAACTTAAAGTATAAGATACGATGGACTCGATAGGTGACACTGTTTTCGATCTCCGAAACCACTTAACAAATAACAATAAAATTTTGTGGATTTACCTATGTGGTTGGTTTGGACCCTATAGGTGGCAAAAGATTAGCGGGATAGGAAAACGGGTTCTGGCACCTCCCAATCAAAAAAAAAGGAATAAAATTCAAACCACCTTAGCCACAGCAACGCGTGGACGGGTTTTCTAGTATTTAATAAATGTTGAGGTAATACCATAAAAAACGCAGCTTACTGTATTCAGCAGTAGAAATTCAAGTAAAATACGCATTTCATTATACGAAATACCCATTTATGAAGTTAACATAAGATAAGAGCTTGGTATCGGAATGGTTTCCCAAAATACAGAGTGCAACAAGATCAATATTATATAAGAAGAAAAAACCTGCAAATAAGGATACCTATACATAAAATGCAATCAAAAAAGTTGGAACAGTATAAAAATGATTTTCTGTTGACGTTCAGGCGATCATGGAACAATTTTGTCAGTCAAATTTTCCCATGCCACTTTTTCTAGAATGAAAAACGTGAATTGCAGTTTGATAGACATTCGTTTGTAGTGAAATTTGTTTCATTTGTAGTTAAACCGTATTAGCATTATTTTCTAATAATAACGTAAAGTGGCAACCCTCATGCACATCTTGTATAATGTCATATTTACTTATCCTATGTACTAAGTTGTCATTCTCTTTTCTTATGATTACTCACTCAAATATATGAAGTCAAACAGAACGGTCGCTTTTTCTTACATGGGTTATGGGCCCAGATCAAACACGTTTTTTTCTTTTAAATTAACTAAACGTTTTTTTTTTTTAACTTTGTCGTTGGTCGATAAAAATGAGTGCAATTGCTCAAATAGAAAAGTTGTGTGCCGAGAATTATGCCACGTGGGCCATACAGATGAAAAGTCTGTTAATAACGTTGGATTTATGGAATCCAATTATAGTGAAGTGCCCTACTGAAGCCGCGGAGAAGGTGAAGTGGGAAATCGTAGACCAAAAAGCCCTTGCCACCTTGACGTTGTGTATAAAGCCATCGGAACTGATACATGTGAAAAAGTGCACAACATCCCAAAATGCTTGGAATGCGCTGCGAGAAGTCCATCTCGGTGATCGACCGGCACGTAAAGTCGCGCTGTTTAAAAAGCTCGTTCGGTTTCGCCTGCAGCCTGGAGACCAATTTGCAAAAGAAGTGAACGAATTTTGCAAAACAGTCGATGACCTGAAGGAGATAAAGGTAGATATTCCGGATGATCTCGTTAGCATTTTCTTTCTATGCAGTTTGCCTGAAGAAATGGACAGTTTTGTGGTAGCAATGGAAAGCCGGGATAATTTGCCAACCTTGGAGCAGTTGAAGATTCGTGTTTTAGAAGAAATGCATCGACGTGGGGAAAAGCAGGTGTCTAATTATGAAAATGTTTTTACGGCAAAGTCGACTCGGTGGAAAAAAGGTGCGGAGAAGAAAAGTTCGGGTGGTGAACGGGAAATCATTGGTCAAAATCCAAAAGTTACAGCAAATAGCAACATACGGGACATGCGTAAGTTTAAATGCTACAGTTGCGGAAAGAGAGGTCATGTACGAGCACAATGTAGATACAGTAAATATAATGAGTCATCTCTTTCAGTTCTCGCAGCCTTACAGCCACCGATAAAAGAAGCAGAGCACAATACATGGATTTTAGACAGTGGCGCGTCATGCCATATGTAAAGAACTAAAATACAGTTTTCATCGCTACACACATATGAGAAAAAAGTAATGCTGGCATCGGGTGATTGTGTAACTGCGAAAGGGATAGGAAATGTCAAAGCGAGGACCGGTAAAAATTGTTTGCTGTTAAAAGACGTTTTATATGTACCGGAATTGAACTCGAATTTTCTGTCGGTGAGTAAAATCATAAGCCATGGAAATGTAGTGGAATTTGGTAGCAAAAGGGCATTCGTAAAGAAAACATCTGGTGAAATCTTATTTGATTTGGAACAAGAAAACGGAATTTATATAAAGCATTTCTTGGACTATTCAAAAGAAAGTGTGAGCTCAGTGGTCGGGTTAAAGAATTCAAATTCGAATTTACATTTGTGGCATAGAAGATTTGGCCACTTAAACATTAATGATTTACTGTCGTTGTCGAAACGGGATATGGTTCGCGGATTGAAGGTTAACCCCAAATCTAATTTTTCATGTACCACATGTGCGATCTGCAAGATTAGTGCAAAGCATTTTCCAGTATTTTCCCACGTCAATTCAACCAAAAAACTTCAACTGGTGCACACTGATATTTGCGGCCCTATGCGTATCTCGTCACAGGGTGGGTCCCGATACTTTATTACGTTCATTGACGATTTTTCACGATTTATTCACGTCAAGTTTCTTAAAAACAAATCAGAAGCATTTTCTGCGTTCAAAAATTTTTTATTAATAGCCGAAAAACAAACAGGTTGCAAACTTAAATGCCTTAGAAGTGATAATGGCAAAGAGTACCTTAGTTCAGAATTTCAAAGTTTCTTAGCCCAAAATGGTATTCTTCATCAAACCACCGTCACCTACACTCCTCAGCAGAACGGTATAGCTGAGCGAGCCAATCGTACGCTGGTGGAAATGGCACGTTGTCTTCTGGAGTCATCTAAGCTCCCTCAAAGTTTATGGTCAGAGGCAATCAACACAGCTGCATACCTAAGAAATAGGTCACCAACCAAAGTTTTAGAAATAACACCCTATGAGCGGTGGAAGGGTAAAAAGCCATCAGTGTCGCATTTCAGGACGTTTGGTTGTGAGGTAGTAGCACTCGAGAAAGGACGAACAAAATCGAAGTTTCTACCCAAGGGAACTCAGCTTACATTTGTTGGATATGCGGATACAACTAAAGGATACAGGTTATACAACAGGAAGACCAGATCAGTAGTTATAGCTAGGGACGTGCAATTTTTCGAAGACATGTTTTGCCAGGAAGGATTAGAATCGAATAAGCAGGAACCAAATGACAAATTTTTTCTGTATGCTGAAGATATGGAGACAAAAAACCATAAAGAAGATGCGGTTGATGATACACAGGGAGATAAAGAAGATGCGGCTGATGATACACAGGAAGATGAAGATGATGCGCTTGATGATACACAGGAAGATGAAGATGCCAACCTCCAGGAAGGACAGCCAGGAGAAAAAGAGTCTACATCAAATGTCCAAGAAGAGGAAGAGGAAGGGAGGCAAGTCAGAACTTTAAGGAGCGGAAAAACGTTTTTTAACTCCTTAATAACAGAAACTCTGTTTGGAGTAGTGGCAAACCCGGTTACAGTCACAGAAGCGCTAAGATCCAGTAAAGGTCAAGAGTGGCTAAATGCTATGGAAAACGAATACAAATCGTTAACAAAAAGTGAAACTTGGGAGTTAGTTGACTGTCCCCCAGGAAAAAACGTTATTGGATCGAAGTGGGTATTTTCAACAAAATCAAATCCAGATGGCTCGATAAGTAAGTACAAGGCCAGGTTAGTTGCACAGGGATTTCTGCAAAAAGAAGGTGAAGATTATTTTGACACGTATGCACCGGTTGCAAGGTATTCAACTATACGTATGATCCTTGCTCTAGCCGCCCAATATTCCTTACTTGTAAATCATATTGATATCGTTGCAGCTTACTTGAATGGAGAGCTAGAAGAAGAAGTTTTTATGCGGCAACCAGAATCGTTTGTGGACCAGAGAGTATCCAAACTAGAGAGCCAACTCCCGTGCACCTACCCGATTTTCCCCGCAAATTTTGAATGACAGCCCTCTCTCGCGCGCTCTTATTTTTCCTGTCGGTGAATACGTGTAATTAATGGCCGCCCGGTGGTACTTTTTCAATTAAAAATAATTTGTAAATGCATTTATAACAATAAATGTAGCACGAATAAATGTTGAGTATGGTTTTTTATATAGCTTTACTTGTTCTCTATTCATATTCGGTTCCAAAAAATGTTCATCCATTCACATTTCAGATCTTTTTAATTTTGTTTATATGAATAACATATTTGACAGCAGAATTCATGCAGCTGAACCATGGGGGTTGTTCCATAAATAGGTTAACAACATGCAAGTTAAGCCCGGGGTTCCACTACGACAAAAGTAAACTTTCTGTGGTATTCGATTGGGTGCTCTCAGAGCATTTTTTTTTTTGCTCTCAGAGCAGTTCTTATGTTCGTTTGGTACAAAAAAAAAACAATCTTTTGTAAGACTACTCTTTTGTTTATTGCACGCCCTCTGTAGTTTCTTTTTTGCAACTTATAAAAATTGTTAGTCTGTTAACACTAGAATTGAAGAAGGAGGATGTTCAGAAACCGCCATTTTTATTATTAATCGGCCATTCCTGTGGCAGAAGGCGAAGAAGAAAAAAACCAAAAATAAAAAATCGCTAACCATCTTTATTAAATAAAACGCATTTAACAATTCAGATGTGGGGTTTATACCACAAATTTTAACGCAGTCATTAATAAAAGTGTATTTTTAAAATATCTGAATACCACAAATTTTAACGCGGTCATTAATAAAAGTGTATTTTTAAAATATCTAACAATGAGTCAACGAGTAACCAGAAAGGTAATTGTCGATGCCCTCATGGCAGCAAATATTGATTTCCCACAGGCTGCAACATTAAGACAATTACGTAGACTGTATAACGAGTCTCTGGCCATAGACGACGACGAATATCATAGCGAGTACTCAGAGGATGCTGAAACATATTCTGTGTCTGATGTCACCGTCGCCGTGTCTGCTGCTCCTGCTGTCACATCTACCGATGCCCATGCCTCCGCATCTGCTGCCCCTGCTGCCGTAGCTGCTGTACCCGCTGTTCTATCTGCTGTTCCCACTACCGTATCCGCTGCCCCTGCTGTCGTAGCTGCTGTCCCCGCTATAACTGCTGTCCCTGCTGCTGTGTCTGCTGCTCCCGCTGTCACATCTACCGATGCTCATGCCTCCGCATCTGCTGCCCCTGCTGCCGTAGCTGCTGTACCCGCTGTTCTATCTGCTGTTCCCACTACCGTATCCGCTGCCCCTGCTGTCGTAGCTGCTATCCCCGCTATATCTGCTGTCCGTGCTGGTGTGTCTGCTGCTCCTGCTGTCACATCTACCGCTGCATATGCCGCTGTATCCGCTGCCCCGGGATCAACTATTGGTAATTTGTCTGCAAGCCCTGCTAGAAGACAAGTGGTGAATTGTGCTGAAGCAACACAAAACGCCGAAGCACATCATCTGGAGGAGCAGTTGAATATCCTACGAATGCGACGTGAAATGATCGATTTGCAACACCAAATCCATATTTTGGAAGGAAGTGTTCATCAAACATCCAGTGGGCAACGGGTGCATTTTGAGGAACTAGACGCTGCAGTACCCAAGTTTTCTGGAGACGATCATCATGATATCATTAAATGGTTTTGGCAATTTGAAGATTATGCTTCCACATGTGGGTATAATGAAAGAGAAAAGTGTTTGGGTGTGCGACGCCGTTTGGATGGCACAGCAAAAACGTATGTGTCAAACTTGGGGATGGTCGGTTATGACGTCATGAAAGCGAGCCTGGTGAAGATGTTTAAACGCACTGTAACACGTCAGGAGATCTACAGGCAACTAAAAGAACGCACCTTGAAGCAGTCAGAATCCTGTTTGAGTTACGTGGTGACAATGCAGTCTATCGCAGCCAAAGCCGACATAGAAGAACAGGAATTGGTTGATTTTATCGTGGATGGGATTCGTGACAGTACCAATAGCATCACCTTGTTGTACGGAGCTAACACTATTGACGAATTAATCCAGCGAATGGACCGATATGAACAGCGTCGTACGAAAGTGACTGGCAAGTTAAATGCTAGCACACTTAAACCGAGGACCACTGCCGTTATTGCTATTGGAAGAGAAGAAATCAGATGTTACAATTGCTCACAGTTTGGGCACTATCAGAGTGCCTGTCCGAAACCACCAAGGCCCCGTGGTTCATGCTTTAATTGTCATCAGATGGGCCATCAACACAAAGACTGCCCGAAACTAGGACGTAACCGAACAATCGCCGCCCTAGGACCACAGGGAACGACCTTCAACCCTGATGATGACGAGTTTGTCGTAGAAGCTGTGCGAACAATGCAAATGGTAAGGGTGGCTTTTATTTATTCTTTTCAAGATAAATGCACTGAGTTCATACATTTCTTTTCTCTTATTGACTCGGGTAGTCCGATTAGTTTGATTCAGCATTCAAGTGTTCCCAAGTCCATTGAACTGTCAGATGTCTTAGTACCAACTCAATTCCTCGGCCTTGGCAAACAAAAAATATTTACATATGGTACGATATCATGTTTTGTAAAGTTTCATAATGAAACCAAAATTATTTCTTTTATAGTAATACCTGATGGAACAATGACAATACCCTTAATTTTGGGACGTGATTTTATGCAAATATTTAACATTTGCCTTACCCAAACAAGAAGAAGAAATGAATTAGTATTACAATGTAAACATAAAGTGAATAAATTTAAAAGAGATGTATGTTCTCGTGCAACTGAGGTTATTAAATTAAAAAAAGAAGTTGGTGATTTTAGCAGACGAGTGTCCCCGTTGCTTAGTGTAGTGCAAACAAGTAAAGCTGATTCAATTGATATTGAGACTAAAGTTTCTGTACCTTCTTCTCCTGCATATGCATGTGCCTTGCCTGCTGACTGTGTTGAGGATTTTTTTGAAATATTATGTGCCATTGACATAGATAGATTTAGACAGGAATTGGATATATGCCCGCGGCTGAGTAAGCGTTGTTTTGATATTATAAAAAAAATCATAACAGACTCTTATTTACAACCAGAAAACAAAGATCAAGTGCCATTTAATTACGAGATGAAAATTAGGATAAATGATGACACTCCGTTTCACTGTAGTCCACGCCGTTTATCATTTCATGATAGATCTGAGGTTCGGAAGATCACTGATGATTTGTTGGCCAGAGGAATCATTCGAACTAGCCAATCGCCTTATGCATCGGCCATTGTATTAGTAAAAAAAAAAAATGGTACAACACGTATGTGTGTTGATTATCGGGCATTAAACAAAAAGACCATCCGTGATAATTTTCCTCTGCCACTTATCGAGGACTGTATTGAATATATGGCTGGTAAGAATTGGTTTACTTTATTAGATTTAAAGGATGGATTTAACCAGTGTAGCATGCATAGTGACTCTGTTCCTTTAACTTCTTTTGTCACACCTCATGGCCAATTCGAGTATTTAAAGATGCCATTTGGGTTAAAAAATGCACCTTCGAATTTTCAACGATTTGTCTATAATATCTTTCGTGATTTGATTGATGCTGGTAAGATTATTATTTACATCGATGATATTTTAATCGCGTCTGTTGATTTCGAATCACATGGTAAAGTAGTTGAAGAGGTTTTACAAAGAATATATGAGAAGGGTCTTGAGGTGAAATTAAGTAAATGCAAGTTCGGTTATGATGAAATTGAATATTTAGGTTACTTAGTGAACAGGTCTGGTATTCGACTAAGTGATGCGCATATTAGAGATATTAAATATTATCCAGTTCCAACGAATCAAAAGCAATTGCACACCTGTGTTGGTCTGTTTTCGTATTTTCGAAAATTTGTACCGGGGTTTTCCAAAATTGCAAGGCCTTTATTAAATTTGTTACGCAAGGAATCCACTTTTGATTTTTCTGAAGCTTGTGTTAGAGCATTTAATGAATTAAGAAACCTATTGGTCGCTGCTCCAGTTTTAGCAATTTATTGTCCCAGACTTGAAACCCAGCTTCATTGCGATGCTAGTAGTGTCGGATTTGGTGCAGCCTTAATGCAACGACAGGATGATGGCAAATTTCATCCCGTTGGTTATTTTTCAAAATCTACATCTGCGGCTGAGTCAAAATATCACAGTTTCGAATTAGAGACACTTTCTATTATTTATGCCCTTCATCGATTCCGTGTATACCTGGAGGGAATTCATTTTACGATAATCACAGACTGCAATTCCCTCACAATGACTCTAAGCAAAAAACAAGTCAATCCTAGGATAGCTCGATGGGCTCTAGAACTAGAAAACTTTGATTACTCCATTCAGCACCGCAGTGGAGTATCCATGGGTCATGTTGACGCGCTGAGTCGATGTCATTCAAAGCAGGCTTGTAGTGAAAGTATTCCTGATAGTACTAACGAACCAACTAAATGTCAAATTGTTGCTGCCGTAGACAATGACGACTTGGACTTTCATATACAAGTGACACAAAATCGTGATGAAAGAATAAAAGAAATACAGGGAAAATTGGAAACTGGATTAGTTGATGGGTTTGAGTTGCATGATGGGTTAGTTTTTAAAAGGAACGGCTCAGATCTGCTGTTGTATGTACCAAGAGAAATGGAAGACAATGTTATTCGGATGGTACATGAGAACATTGGTCACTTAGGAATAGATAAATGCTATGATCAGATCCGAAAAAATTATTGGTTTGCGAATATGAAGAAAAAAATTAGTTATTTTATACGAAACTGCATTAGATGTATCCTGAATTCCGCACCGGCTAGGGTTAATGAACACAATTTGTTTAGTATTCCTAAAAGACCAGTTCCGTTCGACACACTTCATGTGGACCACTTTGGTCCCTTGCCTTCAATCATTTCAAAACGTAAACATGTGCTTGTTGTGATTGATGGGTTTACAAAATTGGTCCGGTTGTACCCAGTCAATTCTACTAGTACTAAAGAAGTGTGTTGCGCATTAGAAAAATATTTCAGTTATTACAGCCGCCCCAGACGCATAATTTCTGACCGAGGTTCATGTTTCACCTCATTTGAATTTAGTAACTTTCTTCTGACTAATAATATTGATCATATTAAAGTGGCAGTAGCCTCTCCTCAGGCCAATGGTCAAGTGGAGCGGGTGAATCGTGTCCTCAGAGCGATGCTCAGCAAATTAACTGAACCTGTTCAGCATGCTGACTGGGCGTCCAAACTAAGTCAAGTTGAATATGCAATGAATAATACCATCCATAGTACCACCAAAGAGACGCCAAGTCAATTAGTGTTTGGAATAAATCAACGGGGTAATATTGTAGATGAATTAACTGAGTATTTAGAAGAAAAGTTTATTGATTCGGGGCATCGAAATTTAGAGGAGAATAGGTCAAAGGCATTAAGCGCTATTGAAAGGTCCCAAGAGTATAGCCAACAATATTTCCTTAGACACAGTCGACCGGCAAGGACGTATTCAATTGGAGATTTTGTTGTCATAAGGCATATTGATACAACCGCAGGACAAAATAAAAAGTTTATACAGAAATATCGTGGTCCCTATGTGATTCATAAGGTGTTACCTAACGACCGGTACGTAGTAAAAGATGTAGAGAATTGTCAGTTGACTCAGCTTCCATACAATGGTGTTATAGAAGCTAATAAAATACGCAAATGGATAGAACCAACGGACTTGTCGACTGCTGAAATCACTGATGTCTATCAGCCACCTGAAACCGAACTAACGTAAATGTCAGAGGAGCAACTAAAGTTTTTATATTTTCTTTATTTTTCTTTTGATCGAGGTCAATCAAGTGTCAGATCGGCCGAGTTGTAAGACTACTCTTTTGTTTATTGCACGCCCTCTGTAGTTTCTTTTTTGCAACTTATAAAAATTGTTAGTCTGTTAACACTAGAATTGAAGAAGGAGGATGTTCAGAAACCGCCATTTTTATTATTAATCGGCCATTCCTGTGGCAGAAGGCGAAGAAGAAAAAAACCAAAAATAAAAAATCGCTAACCATCTTTATTAAATAAAACGCATTTAACACTTTTTCAGATTTCAGAGCACTTTTGCGAATCTAGATATTTTCTCAGATTTACCAATACAAGTGCGTTTGAGTTTGACAACTGGTGGAGGGCTTTTTGGTTGTTTTCAAATTCGTTTATTTAACACCATATTTGTACACAATCAAATTCTGTAGTTGAATAACACTGAACAGTGTTGAATAATGTTACATAAGAACAAATGCATTTCATATTTAAAAAAAAACATATTAATATCGTAAAAATCAAGTAGCTTTGTCTTTAAACTCCTAACAAAAATACAATACGCCTGTTTTTTTTAGCTTCGATCTCAGCAAAGCAAATTAAAGTAGGATTTTCAGCTCTTAGTTACAACCACTCAAAAAAAAACAACACTCAAACCGCTCAAAAAAACACGCCTAATAATATGGTATTTAATTGGATTTTGCGATATAATTTCCGATTTTGGATTTGGCGTATTCAATCGGGAGAATCCAAATAATTTTGTTTATTGTAGGTATTCTCATGTTCTATTTCGTGTTTTGTAGATATAGCGCAGTACTTTTAACAAATTTCAGTCTCGATATTAAATTTATGGTAGCTCATTATTGCCAAAAAAAATGTTTCCATTCCATTGGAATTTTCAGAATTTGCTCTCAGACTTCAGATTTTTCGTGCCCAATGGAACATAAAATGAGATTTTTCTTTCTTTGCCTTTATGGCGGTGCGTGTTTTAAAAGTCAGCTGTTCTTAAATTGTAGTTTTTGTTTTAAAAATCTATTAAATTTATGTTAATACCCTTTGCACTGACCAAATGTAAATTGTTCTCTATTTTTCACAGACTTTTCGTCTGTAAAAAGGGAAATAACACACTTTCAGTTTAACAAACGACAAATGTTTGGTGTTAGTGTAAGTAGGTGTGCATTTCGCTCAGAAATGAAGATTCTCAAATTTACCCAGACTCTGAAAAAAAGTTAAAGCTACATTTGAGAGCAATGGTACCTATAAACGGAACAAAAACATTGAATTAATTTTTTGAATTTAACAAATTCATGCTTGCACATATTTATATTGTGTAAATATGCATTTTACGCATTAATTACAGATTGCAAAATATTCTGAAACTGAAATATGTTTTTCCCATGGCATACAATTTTTTTTCCCTACATTGTATTTAAAAATTGAAGTTAAGAGATTAAAATCAACAAAAAAAGGCAAGAGTGCAAAAAACCGTGTTAGTTCATTTTTCTCTGATTAATAACATGAGATGAATTTCTGATATTAACAAATGATTATTAAAAGGTATTTGACATTATATTAGGTATATTATTTCCGAAATTCGATTTTCCAACAATTTCATAAACTTTAAAAATGTTTAAATTGAACTGCGATGTGAACGCCGTGTAACTAATCGACACCAAAAATGACGAACACAGTCGCCCCCACTTAAAATTCCACCAATAATGGCCGCCCGATTGACATAAAGTCCCTGCACAGGAATATACTAAGTGTGCGTGCGGCAGCAATGGCGCTCCTTTGATTTGTACATACACGAATACTAAGAATATTCCTGTGCAGAACAAGGTCATAGAAAGTTTGTGGGCAAATGTACCGTTTCTGCTCTCAGTTGGCTCTCTAGTTTGGATCCTCTCTGTTGTGGACAAAAGTAATCCCAACAAAGTATGCAAGCTTAAAAAGTCATTATATGGACTCAAGCAATCTGGAAAAAATTGGAATACAAAAATTAATTCGGTATTAACCAACATGGGCTTCACGAGATGCAAAGCTGACAGTTGCGTATATGTTATGTTTAAAAAAGACGAAATCAATATCATGGCGTTGTACGTAGATGACATCATACTCGCATGTACTTCGGAGACATCGATGAAAGACATTATAGAAAAGTTAACTCAACAAGTAGAGGCGGAGGATCGAGGACCTATAAAATGCTATTTAGGAATGGAAATCGAGCGAAAGGGATTACGAGGCGAAATAACTATTCATCAAGCAGGTTATGTCACTACACTTATGCAACGTTGGAACATGGTGGAATGTAAAGGAGCTACAACATCCCTTCCCGGTGGAACGATTCTACAGAAGTGCGAAGAAAAGGACTGTTCCGGTTTCAGTGTCAAAAATTATCAGGCCTTAATTGGAGGCCTTACATATTTAGCCATTATATCGAGGCCAGATATTGCCCACACTGTGTCGAAGTTGGCTCAATTTCACAGTCATCCACACCAAGAACATTTTACTGCGGCCAAACATGTTCTTCGTTATTTAAAAACTTATCCGAAGGGTATGTTGACTTATAAACCATTAAATCCCAATTTTGTTTGCTTCACAGATGCTGATTGGGGATCCAGTCTGGTGGATCGGAAGTCCTATAGTGGATTGGTTTTATTTTTGTCGGGTGCCCCAATTGCATGGTAATCGAAAAAACAATCAATCGTTTCACTTAGTTCCATGGAAGCACAATACATCGCTTTGTGCCAAGGAGCTAAAGAAGTAGTTTTTCATCGCAACTTACTACGTGAAATGGGTTTTGTGGAGATTGTCACAGGAGCTACGAAGATCTATTGTGATAACCAAGGGGCTCTTTTTGCTGTCAAAAACCCGTCAACAAAAAGTCGAAGCAAACACATAGACATAAAATTTCACTATATCAGAGACATAGCTTTAAAAAATGAAGTCGATATAAAGTATATACCAACGAAAGATAATATATCTGACATTCTAACCAAAAGCTTGAATTTTAAAAAACACAAAGATTGCTGCAAATTGTTAACTATTAACTTTGCTTAATTTTTAATCTTTTAATAATTTTTAATTTCACAAATTTATATGCTGTAAAATATTTTTTGGATTGCATTCATGTTGAGGAAGGGTTTATTAGCATTATTTTCTAATAATAACGTAAAGTGGCAACCCTCATGCACATCTTGTATAATGTCATATTTACTTATCCTATGTACTAAGTTGTCATTCTCTTTTCTTATGATTACTCACTCAAATATATGAAGTCAAACAGTCGCTTTTTCTTACAAACCGTAAGAAAGTTAGAACCATTAGAAAAAAAATCAGCCCGCACTTTTGGCTTTTTAAAATAAGAACTAGCCAGTTGCATTCGAAATCGTTTGTGAACGATCAACGAGTTTCTTTCATTTTTATTGTTCCATTAGATACATCCAATAGAAAGCATTAGAAAAAAAAATTTCACTATTTTGAGTTGTTTAGTAACAGAAATATTGATATAAGTGTGTACGACAAAGTAGAGTTTGCTTCAGTTGCATCTAAATCTCCTTCTTTGTGATAAAATCACAAAATTTGAATTGCATTAGATAGCCGGGAATACAGACTTTGCAAACATTAAGTTTTTTTTGTTATAGATTGTTTAAAAGTGGTTAGTTTTGTTATTTGAAGTCATAGATTTTTTTTTTTTTTTATAAAATCCGGTTTTATTAATTGGTTGTTGTTGCTAATTGACGAATAGTGACTCGTATCGATGTACAGGGAGGAATGCTTTGCGAAAATATTTGTACCGTTGTTTTTGTTGTTGTAGGGAAATCCATATATGGATGCAACTCTAAAGGGATTTATTTTGTTGACTTTAATTGCGCTTTATTACGTAACGCTTGAGTGAATTTATAAATTTTTAAATGCAGTTATTTATGATAAATAAAACTGCCTAGTGTTTATTTCAAAAAGTCAAAAGTGCGGGCTGAAATTTTATTCTACTGGTTCTAGCTTTCTAAAGGTTGAACTACACACGAAATAAATGCACTAAAACAACTACAAACGAATGTCTATCGAACTGCAATTCACGTTTTTCATTCTACAAAAAGTGCGGGCTAACTTCACATAGGTGGATCGGTACTACCATCATTTGTAAAACTGCTAAGGTGAGTTTTTAAAGACACATTCTTGAATTCTTTTATAAGCTTTCTGAGCTTATTGTTTAAGTTGTTAAGTGGTTTAGTCCCTTGTCTGTTGACAACGCTTTCTAGCTTTCCTCTTTTTTTTAGGAGTTGCTACCTATGCAGCTTTTTTTACGTTCAGTGTAAGTACCTATTTGGACTGCTTGTTCTAGTTTGCCTACTGTTTGAATAGCTGATGATACTTGGATAGTTTCTTCCAACTTCTGTCGAAAGTAATTTCAATCAGTCCGTCTATTAAAAAGTTTTGGGACTTTGTTTTTTTTATCATTATTTTATCGGCAAGTATAAGAACTACTGACGAGTGATCTGATTGAATGTCAGGGCCTTCTTCCACATTTATTTTATTTGAAGATGTGTTTTTAGATAGGTACCTATAAAGAATTCGAAGGGTATACTTAAAATTTTGAATCGGGTTATGTGTACAGGGTATGATAATTCATACCTGCAACTTTTTTAAGAGCTCCATAAAATGAATGGCTGCGAGTGGTTTTTATATTTTGACTTTAGGTGCGGTACATATTAGACCTTAAAATCGTAACTCTTCCATTACTCTGCCTGACAGTGTCAGACCCTTCTAAAATGTTAACAACTTTAAAGGGCCTTTACTGGAGGCACCTACTACACCTAGTCGATTCTTAATAGCCTCTTCAATGAGCCTTCAATCCTAACTAAGATCATATAACGTAAGTCAAACTTCAGAACCCTAACCTAACCCTAGAAATGTAGCCGTTTTATGTAGAATGCGACCACTGACCACCGCATAGACGTAGCTGCAAGTGCCGCTCTTATCCGACGGCGCTTCGATAATCCTCGCACTGGTACTAGCTCGCTGACCGAAACTTAGGTAATGCTCTTCACTTCTTCAGTCAATTATAGCAGTGGCGTAGCGTAGGTTGGAACCGCTCGGGCATACCCAATTTATGCCGCCCCGTAGTTTTTTCACACGCTAAAAAAAAGCCTTTGTAAACTTAGTAAAATTTCTGGCTTCGAATAACGGTACTTTTGAAATTTCGAAATATCTCGAAAACAAAAATTCATTTCTAAGGTAATATGGTAATTTCTAACTGAATAGCAGGCTCAGTTTTGTCTATATAATCGTAGGCCATTATTTTGCAAAATTCATTCGGCTTTTCCTTTTTTCCTTTAATCGTTAAATATTTCCTTTATTTTGTAATCCTGAATTGGCAATTTGGTTTTTAATTCGTTAAATTTGTCAATCATTAAGCGATTACTAATTGGCGTTTTTATCTTTCGCATTTGTTTGAAATGGTTATTTATCATTTCGCAAAAATCATTTGCCAATTTGTTGATTGGCATTATTCTATTATCTTGTTTGTTTGTTCGTTTTGCCGTTTTGCTATTTCCCAGATTGATCATTTCGCCACCCCGGTGAAACAATTATCCCAACAATTTAAGCGAAACATACCATACCCATTATCGTAAAATAGATTTTTGAAAAAAAGGATTTTTTTTTCTTAATTAGGTTTCTAGAAAAAGGCGATAAAGATTTTGACCAAAATGAGTAGTTAGAGTAAAACTTATGTTTTCAAAATTATTGTGGCCTTAATTTTAAAATCGAATCACCGAAAATGCTAATCTTAGAAACTGCTTATATCTTGAAAACTTCAATTTTATTTTCGATAAAACTTGTGGCGACTTGTACAAAAGCCGCTTTAGTTCTCCAAGAAATGTTACCAAGTGCCGTCCCCCGTGCCGTTTTGAAACACAGCCGAGGGGAAACTAATAGATCAAACGTTAGACGAATCGGCTAACGTTTGTATAGAACGAATTTATGTCACCGATTCAAAAACTTTTACACATTTTTTAGTTGATAACGGAGCTGACTTTTCGGTTATTCCCCCTTCATTTAAAGACGATAGGTACGAAAAACCCAAAGGAATTGAAACTCTACGCTGCAAATGGCACCATTATTCAGATATTTGGAAAGCGAAGGATGAATTTGCTTTTGGGAAAAAATGCATCTTTCGAATGGGATTTCACTATTGCTAATGTTAAAAATTCTATTATAGGCCTAGATTTCTTAGCTCATTATGGATTGGTGGTTGATAGTAAACGCAAGAAATTAGTCCACAAAAGGTTAGGGAAATATTGGTCGAACGAAACCAACGAATACGCAACGATGAGTATCACAACGGTCGACAGGAACAATGAGTTTGCCACAATACGGAACGAATACAAAAACATAATGTATTCAAACAATACATTAAAACCGACCGACTCCGCTGTCACGCACCAAATCCTAACGAAGGGTCCCCCTGTATTTTCACGACCGATGCGATGATAGGCTTTATAAGGGCCACGTAGCAAATGACCTTCACCCTGGAGTCAAGTTGACTGCTGCGAAACAGTCTCCTTGTCAGAGCGTACGCCCTCTTAGCCCCAGCAAGACAAGCATCTATATGTTTGTCAAAATACAGACACTGGTCGAGCCGGATGCCGAGATACCTGACCACGTTTTTCATCACCAATGGTCGTCCCTGCTGTCCAATAATTGTTAATTTTCTCCAGTTTTTTCTGGTGTCCCTAGAGGCCCCAGCCAATGGAGTCCTGAACAGGATCGTTTTCGATTTTTGGAAATTTATTTTCAACGTCCAATCATCGCAATACTTCTTAATTTGTTCGAAGTCACGCTGCAGAAGGATGTTAATAACCTCGATTTTTGGTCCTGACCTGTACGCCACTAAATCGTCTGCGTACGCTATAGCGTGTCTGAGGGAACCCACCAGATCACTTGTGTAAATATTAAGCAGGACCGGAGAATTCACTGCTCCCTGTTGTAAGCCGTTTTTAATTTCAAAAACCCTGCTCGATGTCACGTTGCCAGCTTTGACAACGAACTTCTTTCCCATAAGCATGTCATAAATCATATACAGCAAAGGTTTTTGAATGCCCATTCTGGTCAGCTTATAAAAGAGCCCCTATAACCATACGGTATCGAAGGCCTTCTCAAAGTCTACCAGACATGCACCCGTGCATTGCTTTTTACTTTTATTACACTGAATGTCGGAAACCAGTTTCGACGCGGCATGAATAGTGTCATGCCCCGCTCTAAAGCCAAACTGGTTGTCCGGAATAATCTTATTTTCTTCAACCCATCCTAAAAGAGATCTATTGACGACTTTCTCGAATACCTTGATAATATTCGGAAGCAAACTGATTGACCGCAGATTAGCAGGGTTTGTCCTATCTTTATCCTTCTTCGGGATAGGGTGTACCACCGCCATTTTCCACTGCGCCGGATAATATGCATTATTCAGCGCATTGTTAAATAGCGTGGTGAAGATATCGATCGCTTCTAGCGGCAGGTGTCTTAATACGACGTTTGGGACACCGTCAACTCCCGCCGACTATTTGTTTTTCAGTGACTCAAAGATGCACCGCAGTTCATCTTTACTCACGAACAGGTGAGAATTTACGTCGGCGATTGTGCCATTTGCACGGTTGTCGTCATTGAAAACGGTAAAACCGTTGTTCTCGGATCGCCAATTTTGGATATCGGTCCGCAGATAAAAGTGGTTAAGAAAGGCCCTCTCCTCGAGGTCGTGGTTACGGCGAACAGGGTTGTTCACCGTATACACATTTTCAAAGAAAGCTCCCATCAAATCCACCTCTCCTGCGGTTCTTCGACCACGAAAAAACCGTCGTTCGAGTCAGCACTTTCCGGACTTATGCCAGCAATCAGTAGTGTCTGTCTGTTTTCGTTCATCTGAGGTATTCGGACACATGAAATGTCGTTATGATCTTTCCGCCTGAACAGTTTATTTATTTGTGGGAACATACTCGGACTACTGGATTTTATAGCCCAACAACCTTATAGTCCGGGAGGTAGCGTTGCATTTGAAAGAGTAATTTCATACCGACTGAAAATCATAACAATAATAGATTTCCTCTAATACATACGAGTTCTGATCGTCAGCTACTCCAGTAGTGGTGGAGCTAAAGGTGATAACATATGAAAGTAGTAAAAAAAAATGAAGCCAAAAGTATTTTCATACCGTGCCAAAATTTGTACGATGATTTTTTAGATAATATACAACCAAAAAATAACAATCAGCTGTATTGAGGAGAGGGGATTATACGTCAGTCACGTATATGAACATATTAAAAATGGTCAAATATAAACTCATTTTATATCTTATGAACTTTATACGGCTGAAATCTCATACTTTTCAGATAATAAAAAAAATAGTCAGCTGCATTAATAACGGGGGTAAGACCGTCAGTCAGCATCATAAACATGCTGCGCGCTCAGTACATCTGAGCGTAGCATAGTCAATTTGGCAAATGATTTGACGGTTTTTACACCCACAAACATTCAACTAATGGCGATTTTTATTGTTGTCAGCAATAAAGTTACTCCATATTTTAATATCGATAGGTATTATATTAGTTTAATACAAGCTATGCCGCTGTATGCCGTGAATTACGAGTTTTCAATATAGTCTGTTCATACTCGTGTCGGTTTTAATTATATATGAGCGTAACATATGTTGATAAAGCATAAATCTGTCTTTTGTTTTATTTATTTTATAAGTTTTGGTGAATATTGCTACTCGTGCTGTATTTACGTTGTCGATTGATTTTAGACCATACATTCTGCACACAAATTCTTCGATCTTTCTTTGAAGTTCATCTTCATTCATCTTATTCATCTATTCTTCTATAGAAAGCAGGATTGAAGTCGCATCCTGTAAAGGCATGAAATCCTGGCAATGATGCGCTCAAGCTACACTGAAAAAAAATATTGTAAAAAAGTAAGACAAGTGCGAGTCGGACTCGCTCATGAAGGGTTCCGAAATAGCAAGTAACATAACATAAAAGTTCTTGTAGTTCGTTGTAACTTTGATCGATATTTTAATAATAGTGTATTTTTATATCATTTATTATTAGGAAATAATGGTTCAGGGTTTATGTATGAGGTTTATGTTTATGAAATTAAATGTTTTTTTTTTTTTTTTTTTTGAGTTGATTGTATTAAAGGTAAATTGAGGTTAACTATTTATGACTTATAAAAAAAAACTACTCGCTAGATCTCGTTCAAAAAATTTTCGTTTGAAGTTTACATGGTAATGTACATCATATATTTTTTTTAAGTCTTATCGTTCTCTTATTTTATAAGTTAGAAAAAAATGATATTAGAAATCTAAATATCATTTTTGAAGACCTATCCATAGATACCCCACACGTATGGGTTTGATGAAAAAAATTTTTTTTGAGTTTCAGTTCTATGTATGGGGACCCCCAAAATTGACTGTTTTATTTTTGTGTAAAATCTTAAAACGGTTCACAGAATACATATACTTACCAAGTTTCAACGGTATAGCTCTTATAGTTTCGGAGAAAGTGGCTGTGACATACAACGGACAGACAGACAGACAGACAGACATGACGAATCTAATAGGGTTCCGATTTTTGCCATTTGGCTACGGAACCCTAAAAACAGTCGTAATATTGATATTTTTCATTGACAAAATCCAGCTGATGTTGAAAATATCAGATCTCATATGACTCCAATATTAATTTCATATACGTTTCGAATGTAATTTTAACAATGAATTCATGTGGAATTGATATTAGAATTTTATAATATTTTAATATTAAAAATGTAAAATTGATACGATACGCATTTACGTTTGATATTGAGAACATCGATTTTTGATATTAAAATTGTGAAATCAATATGATAAAAACGTAAAATGAATATAGCTTTCATTTATTTTTGATAAGAATAATTTAAATTTTGATATTAGACATTTTTAATTTCATTTGATTTCATTTATTTCTCATGAGAATAATTTAAGTTTTGATATTAAAATTGTTTAATTTATATGAAATAAATGTAATCAATTTTATATTAAAAATGTAAAATCAATATTAAATTTTACTTACTTTTTTTAAACATAGATGCTCTAATTTTGTCCAAGCGGTGTATTGCAAACCTTATCTAATTCTTTAGTTGACTTATTTTGCAATAAGGTTTTTTTTTTTTTTTTTTTTATAATCCTAAAATAGGTTTAGACGACTTTGTACGACTTTAGTCATAAAACAATTAATAACAATTTATTTCAAAATATTTTATTTCTTATTAAACCTGTTCCATCTGGAAAATAGTAGACATGAATTGGAGGACTTGTAAAGTCGGGAATAGCTATTATTTTCAAGGAGATACTTTTGGAACCTACAGAGTATAACTGATCGTGATCTATAAATTCTCTATGTTTCGATTCATATCGATAGCTCCATAAGTATTTCAGAGTCCCAGACTGCCTTATTACGGTTACATAATGGGTTACCTGCGATTCTACCACAGCTTGATAAAAAAAAACAAATTATAACTGTATATTTGATAAGCCGCCTCAGTTAATAGTAAATATTGTTGTCGCTGTATGTTATGTATGCTAATATTACTAATAGTTCGATAATGGTGCTTGGTTGTTGATGTTACTTATTTAGAAATAGGTACCGTTGGGCTGCTGAGAACGTCACTCGCGCAGAATGTTTATGATGCTGACTGACGGTCTTACCCCCGTTATTAATGCAGCTGACTATTTTTTTTATTATCTGAAAAGTATGAGATTTCAGCCGTATAAAGTTCATAAGATATAAAATGAGTTTATTTTTGACCATTTTTAATATGTTCATATACGTGACTGACATATAATCCCCTCTCCTCAATACAGCTGATTGTTATTTTTTGGTTGTATATTATTTAAAAAATCATCGTACAAATTTTGGTACGGTATGAAAATACTTTTGGCTTCATTTTTTTTTACAACTTTCACATGGTGTTGACGGTAGATTCCACCGCGGGTGCGGCAACTGACGATCATTTTGCTGATTATTGAATATTAGTCAACTGCTAACAATGAAATTGCAGCGGTATGAAATTCCTCGTAAAAATGCAACGCTACCTCCCGTACTATTAATACGGATACAAGACCCTTGATTAATATTTTTCCTACAAAAAATCTAAAGAAATTAGGGTAAAATAGCCTATTGTTGGCAGCCCCCCATTGATTGGCACATGAACATTAAAACAGTGTTTACCATGGTTTTCTAAAGATTTTTCCCGCTAACTCGCATACCATATTTTTCTTTGAACATATTTTGTTAATCTGGCAGCACCATTGTATTTCTTTATGTTGGTAGTACTTACACCAATGAATTTATCCAACTGTCACAAATCTTTCCCGCCTTTTTGCCATAAACGTTAAGGATTTCATAACGGTAACAGTGAAAAAGAAGTGTTTGTTTTTGTCCTTAAAGTTAACAGTTTTAGCTGTTTTTATAAGTTTTCCTGTTATTAAAACACTATATTTAAGGTATTGTTGTTTAAAACTGATTGAAATATATTATTTATAACGTTTTTAATGGTGCCAATAGTTGGAAATGTAATCAACAAATTTCCAAATGTTGGCACTGTGCCCATCATTGGTAGTAGTGCCGATTACCCGGTTATGGGCACTGTGCCAATCATTGGGTTGAGCCAATAACTGGCACAAATTCAATGCCCATCATTGGAAAATTGAGATACTATTTTCCTGTTTCATTTTAATTTTTTTTTTTAAATAAATTATTTCTTTAAATTATCATTAGATGCCCAGTGTTCGGAAAATGCAAAAATATGAAAAGAAATATGATGAAAACTTAATTCAAACTGCATTACAAGCAATTAAAACAGGAATGCCAAAAAAAACAGCGTCTACAAAATACGGTATTCCAAGATCGACGCTACAATTTAGGTTGAGCGAAAAGTTCTCAAAGGCTAGACCAGGTCCTAATACAGTTCTAACCGACGATGAAGAGCAAGTAATTGTAAAATGGATAAAAGAATGCGGCAGAAAAGGGTTTCCACAAAGAAAATTTGGACTAAAGATTAGCGTCCAACAGTTCTTAATCAAAAACAAGAGACCAAATCCGTTTAAGGATAATTTCCCCGGGGAAAAATGGTACTCATCTTTCATCAAAAGACATCCAGATGTAGCACTTCGAGTGTCCGAACCTGTTACAAGTGCAAGTGCTAATGTGTCTAAGGACAAGGAAATATGAAGGATATTTTGATATACTACAAGATCCAAACAGAATTTTTAACGGTGATGAGACCAATTTTCAGTTCTGCCCGAAAAACGAAAAGGTCCTTACCGGAAAGGGAAATAAAAACGTTTACGAAACTGACCACGCGCAAGCAAAAACTGCAATAACAGTTATGTTTACATTTTCTGCGGCCGGTGAATGTACTCCTCCAATGATAATTTATCCATATAAAAGACTACCAGTGGAAATTCTATCATCTGTTCCAAAAGACTGGGGTGCTGGTAAAACAGAAACAGGTTGGATGAAATCAGAAGTGTTTTACGAATACATCGGAAATGTATTGTTTCCTCATTTAAAAAAACAAAACGTGCTGTTTCCAGTAATATTGTTGACACCAAAGTCATTTGACTTTTGAAATTAGCGTTTTATGTAAACAGTTGCAGATAATATTAGTAGCTTTGTACCCAAATGCAACTAGAATTATTCAACCAGCGGATGTATCCGCCTTCAAGCCACTAAAAAATGAATGGAGGAAGGCTGTATTGCGTTGGAGACAAAATAGTCCAAACGAGGCTCTGACAAAATTTAATTTCGCCACTGTTCTTAAGGAAGCAGTCGATTCTTTAAAATCAACTGCAATTGCAAATGGTTTTGTAGCATCCGGCTTATATCCCTGGGATAGTGACAGAATAGATTATTCCAAGTGCTTAGGAAAATGTATGAATGAGGAAAGGAATGACGAGCAAACAATATGTCATAACGTAAATATGGATAATGAGACTTTTGAAAACTTGTTAACAGCGGATCTAATGCAAAAAGTTAAACAAACTGAAGAACCTGACGATAGCAGTGAGCTCAAGAGCTTACGAAAGATTTGGAAATATGTGTCTACGAAATCGAGCATAGAAAACTCAGCCTTAAAAGTAGACAACAATAATTCATACGATAAGGTATGTTTAGATGTAAAAGCAATGCCAAGAGGAAACGAAGCTATTAATGCATCAGACGAATCTATTATCCAGTCGCCTTTTGACATAGAAACAATGCCTATCATATTACAGAGCGAGTGTCCAGGTTCCGAAGAAGTTATTTTAGAACCTATTTCCCAGTGTTTGATATGGCCGAAAACACCTGAAAAAAAAGGAAAAAGGAACGCGAATTCAAATGTTCCCTTCGTTTTAACTTCAAAAGCTTGGCAGGATACACACTTAAAGAAAAAGGAAGACAAGGAAAGGTTAGAAGCTGAAAAACACGAAAGAAAAAGGATTCGTGAAGCCAACAAAGAGTTGAAGAAACCGAAACCTAAAAGGAAGAATAATTCTAAAATTAATATAATATCTGATATAGTCTTACATCCCCCATTACCAACTTATGAGGAAGACTTAAAAAGTTCAGACGAAAACGATCATATGCCATCTACGAGTAAAAGAAAAGATTCAGTTCGTAAGTTATACTACAAAAATGATTTAGAGATCCTTAAAGATCTCATTTGCAGTGATTCCGACGATTAGAACGTGCTATTTGAAGTGATGTTTATGTTTTTTATTAAAAAATACATTAAGAAAGGTAAATGAATTACTTTAAAATTATTTGAATGTTTTATCTTTTATTTACACATACATAAAGACACAAGTTTTACTAAGGTGCCAATCATTGGGTGGTTTACCCTAGTAATTGCCCTACAAACAAAAATGTTATTCCTCATTTCCACACAATAAATTAATTAAATATGCTTTGAAAAAACATCATAATTATAGCTTTTTAAAATTTGTGTGTAATAAACATTAGCGGATCTGTGCCACTCCATCTATAAACGGCACATTCTATGACTTCAAATCGAACAATTCGAAATTCTAAAGTTGTCAAACGCGCGTGATAGTAGAAAGTAGCTCTACTCAGGCTCAGGCGTCATGTTGAATTTTACGATATTTACGATCTAAAATCGACTCAACGCCTGAAGTTGTATTTTGTGTGGCACTATATGAACGCTTTGTTTCTACATAATCTGTCAACGCACGCGAATTACGTGTTCACACCTCGGCCGATAGATAAAAAAAACACTACACCCTTTCTGGTTGAATGACAAATTTATTCTGACTTCATAATTATTAAAAATCTAAAAGGCAAAATTACAAAGACATGAGTTTTGATATGTTTTCTTAGAATTAAAGTAAAATCCTAAGATGACAATATTAAGTTCTTGATAATTGGATTAATGAAAATAATGTTAGATTGACAATAAATGCAAATTCTTGGAAGTTAATGTGGGGTTGATGACTGCGGCTATGTGCTGTGTCCGTTTGGTCGTGGTGGCTTCGGTGGTGTTGCGTCAGCGTATGTGGGTACGTATAACTCGTGCGCGTCAACGCGACATTGTGAATTGGGTATTAGGCTGACAATGACCTTGAATACAAAACTAACAGACAACAGAAAATGAAGTTGATTAACGTAGCTAGTTCCTTTTCTCTTTTCCGAGCGTGCGCTTTTTGTTATATCGTAGTATTAAGAATTGTTGAAAGCAAAATAAAAATTGAATTCAAGCTTTGATCGGGTGTTTGATTACTGTGCCACAAGACTACAAACCCTAAAAAACAAGTTATGCTCATATCCCGAACAATAGCTTATAGGTAGTCAGTTTTCAGCTTAATAGTTAGGCAATAGTAATATTCAAACCAAACATTGCAAAATTTGGTACGGTTTTGTCTGCGTAATTTTACAAAAATCTCTCTAACGATTTTGATCAAAATACATTTAAAAAGATAAAATAGGTATTTTCAATAAAATCCCCTCCTTATTTTTTCTCAAAAATTCGAAAAAACAATTTTGAAATTATTTCTCTAAAATTACTACCTACCCAAAAGCCAATTTGTATCAGATATTTTTTTAAAACTCCGCACTTCCATTGAAAATGAAATAGCAGCAAGGCAAAACTTATTTTTTACAAATATTGCTCATATCTTCTTTTTTTCAACCATTTTGAATATGCATCTTAAAATAATTCCAACCACTTGGAGCGTTACACAATCAGAAAATCCCACTTTATTTACATCCCCACACACATCCATCGGGATATTCAGTTTATAACTTCTAATGCAAATTCAAAAACAAATCTCTGAATTTTTATATATATTCGTACACGTAATAGTAAGGATATCGATCTATCACGAACACCACTTGCAATCAAAAAACAGATCAAAAAAACAGAAACTCTACTACGCTTGTCCTCGTAGTCAAACATTTTGTAAACTGGAAGACCTTATAAAATAGTACATTAAAACAGACTCGCTAAAATTATATTAATGAATACGTAGGTGTTTCATTATATATTTAAAAAAAAAAAAAAAAAAAAAGTGCCGCCCCTAGCACAGTGCCGCCCGCGACCTGTGCCACCTTGCCCCCCCCCCCCCCCCTACGCCTCTGAATTATAGTAGGCTCCAAATTTTTCTTCTGCTGTATCTTCTCGATATTTCGTTGGTAATAATCATTAATTTTTTGTAGAGCAAAATTAAAAACTAAAGTTGTAAACGCTCTTATTAAAATGTTGTTCTCGAATCCTTTGAAGATATTTATGTACAACTCTTATTCTCCGTACTCAGCAGACTCTCATGATTGCTGAATTGCACTTTAACCCTAGTAGCACGCTGATGCCCTCACTCATGCAGTCATGCACGAAATATGTATTTATAAAATCCCATAACATTTTCTAGTTTGAACTTCTTATGCACTAGGTTACTGTCAACGCCCCAACGAATGTCGGTGCAAAATTGGTTACTACGGTGAACTATGTGACAGATGCATACCTTTGCCCGGATGTCAGCACGGTGATTGTACAAAGCCCTTCGAGTGCATATGCAAGCCCGGTTGGGATGGGCTTTTTTGTTCCGAACGTAAGGCATCTTACTGAACAACGTATTCTTGTTTTCGGTTTTTTTATCCGCATTTTTGCCCCACCCTTCTGCAGCTACATGTAAAACAGGATGCCACTCAACTAGGGGCTACTGTGACTCCCCAGGCGAGTGCAGATGTCGCATTGGATGGGCCGGGGCAACATGTCACGACTGCCAGGTACTGCCCGGTTGCCAGCATGGCACCTGCAACAAACCATTAGAATGTATATGTACGCCTGGATATGTGGGACTCCTGTGTCAGACGGGTGAGTAATCGTATAACAAATACATGCACTCTATATTTTATATTTGCAAGCAAATGTTAATCGGGGGTTTTTGCAGCAATATGCTCTGATGAGTGCCACAAACAGCATGGATATTGTCGTAAGCCTGGCGAATGTCGGTAATTTTTTTTTTGTTTATCCTGTTGCCGAATAAAACTACAAATCTAAGTTTTGTGCTTCGTATTTTTAGGTGCAAAGTCGGGTGGATGGGTCAAAACTGCGACAAATGTCATCCATACCCAGGATGTGTAAACGGCGATTGCGAGCGGCCATGGGATTGCAACTGTAAGTCCGGCTGGGGAGGAATGCTCTGCAATGAAGGTATATATCTACGTACAAGCATAGCACTGTCATAAAAGATCCATCGACTATCAATTTTTGTATCTATTGTAGCTTTGACATATTGCTCGGAGAATCCGACCACTTGCGAGAACGATGGAAAATGTATTTCTCTGACAAAGGACGATGGGCTCTTCCGATGCATTTGTGCCGACGGCTATCGCGGAAGGAGCTGTGAAATCGAAACCGCTGAGCATTCGTTGCTGTCATCGACGACAGCTACAACCACGACAGAAGTTCCAAGAATAACACCACCACCGCTGCCACCTTCACTGCAGCTATCGGAAGCAGTGCTAGGCGATGGAGGCGAAATAATTGAAACTGTATCCACTGTTGCCGGTAATAGGACAGCCGTTGCGACGAAATCTAGTTCAGCAAGTCCATTGAACAACATGAAAATGAAAACGACAACGACGACGATGACATTGTCGCATACGAGTACGGAACGAATTACTCCAGCCGTGGCAACAGCTGGGAGTAAAGTTAATGAACCCGTAAAGGATGCTACGGATGCGAATGATGAGGAGGAAGACGAAGAGGAGTACGAGGACGGGGACGACGACGAGGGCGACAGTGACGAAGATAAAAGTAGCAATGAAGCGTGAACCAAATTCTCCTGGGATGATGAGCGACTGCGACTATTATATAAGATATAACCAATTGAGCTTATTTATTCGTGTACTTATTTATTATCAATGTCTGTTGACAACACTGAACTAGCAAAATGTTATAAATTGAGATTTGAAAAAAAAAAAATCATTGTGAGAATTCATGACTTTCCTTTTCAAAACACAATGTAAGAGGATCCTAGTGTTATCCTGTACGTAGATGACTCTATGATATTAGCAAGTGACACAAGAACACAGGTTGCACTAAATAAGATTAAAGAAAATATACCAACTCTTTTAACTTACCTTAAAACGTGGAAATTAAAAATGAACACTGATAAATGTGGCCTAACATGCTTCAGAAATGCAAGCGGGAAAGGACATTATTCATAAAAAGACTTAGTTTTAATATACATGCCCAAGAAACACTGAAAAAAGCAAAAATGGTCACATCAATGATTAAGCCAATGCTTAATTCCACACAAGTGTCGCCAACCACTAAGATTTTAATGTATAAAACTTTGGTGAGACCAATATTGACTAACGGATTTTTGAAAGGAATGTCTTAAGATTCTGTTGCGGTAAAATTAGGAGACCAAACAACAAATGGTTTTCCAATAAAACGATATATTCTGAAAACAAAATCAAGCCTTTAATGACATACCAAACCAAACTACATGTTAAAAGATTAGAGCGTGTACGTGATCATCCTAACACGCTAGTTAAATATTTAATTTTTTTTTTTTATATATACTTCTCCCGGGAAAGGCGAACCTACAACGCTTCAACAGCTCCCCGAGATGCTTGCAGATGTATGTTTGCTCTGCACTTAAATTGCTGCAAATTGTAGTCTTCTGGAAATATATCCCCAGGAATCGAGTTCCAAAGTTTGCTTGGAGGTTTGGAAAGTTGATGTCCTCGCGGTTGTCAAGTGTACTGTATGGTCATGAGCATTAGCAGCCTGTCTTGTGGGGCGCCCAAAAGTTGCATTTCGAGGGATAATGTCTTTGAGTTCCTCAGAACATCTACCATGGAAGTACCTATAGAACAAGTATAGATCAGCGACTTGTCTTCTGTGCACCAACGAACGGTTGTAGATTCGATGTGAGTGTATGGTCTCCAATGAGTCGAACTGATCGTCTCTGTATGCTATCAAGCATGTTAAGTGAATGTTTTGGGGCCGAGCTCCAAATATGGGAACAATATTCCAAGCCTGGTCTTACCTGTGCATTGTAGAGAAGGAGTCCGTACAAAAAAGCATCCCCGTCCAATTTGCAGCGATAACATTTTCTTCTTTTTCCCGGTAGCTTACAGAATTTTTTTTTTCTAACCACTACAGCTTTTGCTCTGCTTTTGGACATATTATAATAACTTACACACTGTGTTAAGAAGTATTGACCTAATATGTCTTATAAAGACTTGAGTACTTAAAAAAATATATAATAGGTACCTTATATTTTTTTTTTTGTTCCCTTTATTTGTATCTAGTCATAATATCTTAGTTTTAAGTGCTCTTTGAAGCAAAGTTGAAGTTACGCCGGGAGCAAGCGTAATTCCTTAGCCAGACATTATATTAGTCATAGCTACCAAAAAACATTTGCTTTACACAAACAATGTATTGATTATAAAGAAATAAGTCTCAATAAAAACTGATTGTTGTATTGTATTGTATTGTTGTTGTGAGTATTTAATGGATCGCCGATTCAGTGTTTCACCTTACAGCAAGTTTGAGTACATCTCGAAGGAACATTTGCAAATTGGAATGGTTTTGTTGGACGAGGACGAGGAACATTTTTTTTGTTGGTAGATATGTAGGTATCTTTAAAGGAACGACTTGTCGCTGAATATCGTGTAATTTCACAATGGCAGCATTATTCATGGAAATTAATCTCTTTTTGCTTTTACAAGTTAATCACTACACCGTTTAGTTTAACAAAAAAATATTTTTCCCGGAGCAGATTGCTCCGACCTTCATTGTTCGAGTTATTTCTTTTAACTAATCTAATTAACAAATTGATTTATTGCATGTTGCTTCCGTATGAGTATCTTGCATTCCTATGTTATTAATTATTATCATGAAACTTTCGACATTATTTCTTTGGAAATATCTGTAACAAACAAGACGCTTCGTCAGCATTTCCGTTGCTCGTGTTGATGTTAACTCTTTCCCTGTTAATAACGATCGTCATCGGTCGTCAAAAGCAGAGACAATACTGACACCCCCAAACCCACTATCCTCTTGCCGCTCGCCCCCCGCCCCAACAGTTTTTTTTTCTTTTTTTTCAAATTCGCCATTTTGCTTTCCTATCGGTGTTATGCCAATTTAGAATCCGCGTGACATGTAAAAACATACAAAAAATATAAAATCAATGCTGCCAACCGCTACCAACCATGGGGGAATGTGATAGAGTTCGGGAATACCACATTTTAAGATAACTGAATGCTATTGTTTGGTTATTATAAATTTTTAAAAGACGATTAATATAATTTGTTTGGTTAATAATACTATCTAATTGAGTTGTTTTATATACCAGAAACATATTAGGATAAACGTTGTTGTTTGTTTTCCGCTTTTGAATATCATTAACTTAGATTTCATGAGTAAATTTTTCTTAAATAACTGAAGAAAAATTTCTCATAAATATTTCATATAATATTAATTCATAAATATTTTCATTAAAAGTGCACTTATTCCTAAAATAAAATACTATTCACACGTAACGAATAATTTCAAATTTAACGGACAAAATTCGATGAACGCTGGCAGCAACTTTGCCGACAGCGGAAGTGGTACACGCAAGGTGCGAGAGTGTTGGTGTGTGAAGTTACGTGACATTTGACAATACGAATTTCTTTGTAAAAATACTAACGCACTTAGCGGGTACCACCCCATAAAAATATAGCTTGTAGGCAAGTAACGGAAAATCGGCCGAAGACGGGGGTCTCAGTATTGTCTCTGGTCAAAAGTATGGTAGGTTGTTGAACTTTGGGTTGGGTTGCTCGGATATTGGAGATAGTTGACCTCAGGAACGGGAAATCTATCGACATTCATCTTTATTGTTGGTTGTTCTATTATGATTTTCGTGTTGTTTCTTCTTGGCAAGATTTTGCATACGATCGCTATTATGATAAGTAATCCTAGTACAGAGATGAGGGAATATGTTGTCACTTGATGATTATCGTTTTCTGTTTGTAGAAGATGGATTTCATTGGTATTGTTAATATTGAGATACTTCATCACTTCTAGTGAAAGTAATTCACGGTATTCATTTTCTTTGGGACTGGTTTGCAATATTGCCGGAAGTGGTTTAATCATTGAAACTTCTTTAGAGATGTATTGGATTCCGTTCAAAGTGATGGTCATGTTATGGAATTTTACTAAGAATGTTCCATTTAGGTTGTGGGTTCTGTTATCAAAGTCGAGGGTACCGATGACTTGGTTTATTAATAGTATTATGCCCGTTGAGATTTCGTCTATGGTCGGAATATGATGATTATTTATTTTGTTGCAAGTATGGTAAACTATTTAATAAATTAGGAATGCAAATATCGTTTGTAATATTTCCAAAATTTTTTGAGTTACAAATGGATAGATTATTAAAAGTTTTACATTTGTTTGTTGTTCTATACAATTTTTCATTATTTCTTAAAATTAAATCGTACAAGGTTTCAGTTACAATATTGTTCTTTTTAATTGGTTTTGTTAAAAGACTTTCATAAATTTCGTTCGTTGTTAAAGGAATGTTTGTTATGTAAAGAATTGATGTACTATTGCTTAAAATGTTTATATGTGCAAAGTCTAGAGCTTCTTTTATTGTTGTGTGAGGTAATTTTTTTCGTTAAATACTTTGGTAGCTAATCTTATTTCGTTTTTTGACAATATGAAAGAGTTAATTGTACCTAGTTTAGCCCAATGAATGGCGTAGTTAATATTCTCTAGTTCTTCTTTTACAATTCTAATTCTATATTTGAGATTTAATATAATTTGAAAACTTATTTTATAATTGTTTTTAAGTAAATTTTGAATTTCGTTCTGAATTCTCGTATTATTGTTAATTCGTTCGTTATATAGTTGGTTAATAATAACTTGTTTATTGCTGTTTTTTAGAACATCTGTATTTTTTTCTTTTATTGTTACAAAGTCATCATGATCGGGGCTGCCAGCAATCCATTTCCAAACATTGCCTATGAAATCTAGATATTAAGGGAAAAAGGGGTTGTTTCTGGGTTGTTTCAAGATTAAGGATTGGTGATATGTCGGAAAGGAACTGCTCATATTGTTTAAGGTTAATGCTATGGATTAATTTAAAATGTCCGTTTTGTATTTTCGTCTGTCCTGTATGTAGGGAGATAATTTGGGAGTTTGAGAAATCCATGATCTGGATACCCGCTTGATCAAAGAAGATGGCGCATCTGAAAGAGAGTTAATTTCCTATATTACTTTTATGGACTATTTTTCCAGATTCTGTTGCAATTGTGGAGTTCTTATTTTCCTTAACGATTTCCTGTCTAAACCTACTTGTTAGTTTTGAACCTAGCCGTTTATTGGTTTTTAAATATGTGACCTGTCCTATCTGATAGTCCTTTTTCGGTTTTCTTTTTTTGTTATGGTATTTAGTATCTTTTTTTGTAGTCGCAGTAGCTTAGTGATTAGTGTGTTGGACTGCTATGCGGGGGTCCCAGGTTCGAATCCCGCAAAAACCCAATTCCGACTTAGGGTTTTTTTTCCGCTGCGCTACCTCTCGCGAACGTCTGACAAACATCCAAGAGTATAAATGTCTTGAAAGAGCTTCTCAATTAGCCGTTTGGAGTCGGCATAAGATTGTAGATCCCTTCCATTCGTTCCAAAAATGAGAAACTCACACAAAACGAATGGTTGTGAGAAGCTAGGCCTAGGGTCTCTCCGGACCTGTTGCGCCAACTATTTATTTATTTTTATTTAGTATCTTTTTCCTGTTTTGCTTGAATTTTTTCGATATTAATTAAGCGTGTCTTTTCGAATTCTTCAGGGTTTAGTCTGGATATACGTCCGTAATAAAGCTCTATGGGTTTTTACATGTAGTTGTATGGATAGTGAAGTTGTACTCGTTGACGGCTCTCTCTAAAAGTTCTTCAAATGACCGTGAAGGTCCATCCGATTTGAGACATCTCATAATCTCAGATTAGGTAGAGTGAAAGCGTTCGACTTGACCGTTAACTTCACTTTTTTATGGTGGTGTTTTGAAAATTTTGATTTGGAGGTCATCTTCTAACATTGAGGTAATCGAGGCTGAGTTAAGGACCTTTTCGTTGTTTATAACAACGACTTCGGAGACACAATAGTAGAACAGGATATCACGTAAGGGTTTCTTGATATCTTCGATTGATCGTGATGAAAACCAGACTGGCAGGAGATATCCAATAGGACCCCGAGCTGAAGGCATACTGGGCGCAGTGCCAGTGGGACTCCCTTTGTGTACAGGACGGCATTATAAAAAGAAGATGGGAAATCTCGCATGGAACGTCGTTCGTGATGCAGCTTGTTTTGCCCAGGTCGAAAGTTATCGAAGTGCTAAGAGACTTGCATGATGGAGTGTCTGCAGGCCACTTGGGCATTAATAAAACACTCGATAAAGTGCGAGAACGCTATTACTGGGTCCATTCAAGGGAGGATGTTAAAAGTTGGTGCAGGAAGTGCGTAACATGTGCGGCCAGCAAAGGCCCGAGAGTGAAAGTCCGAGGCCAGATGCATCAATACAACGTGGGAGCCCCCTTCGAAAAGATAGCAGTTAACATTGCGGGACCGTTTCCTGCCACGCAAAATGGAACTCGTTACATCCTCGTTGTTATGGACTACTTCAGTAAGTGGCCTGAAGCGTTTGCTATCCCTAACCAAGAAGCTAAAACGGTGGTGGAACAAATTATCTACAACTGGGTAAGCAGATTCGGTGTTCCAATGGAACGGCATTCGGACCAAGGACGAAACTTCGAGTCTAGGATTTTCCAAGGAGTTAGCCAGTTACTCGGAATTCATAAGACAAGGACAACACCCCTTCACCCACAATCAGATGGATTGGTAGAGCACTTCTAAAGAGCCCTAAATGAACACCTCTCTAAGGTCGTTGGCGATGACCAAAGAGATTGGGATAAGCAGATTCCCATCTTTTTATTGGCCTATCGAAACGCAGTGCATAACACCACAGGACATACTCCATCTGAAGTCCTCTTTGGTCGAACAGTCCGCCTGCCAAGCGAGCTGATGTTTGGATCTTAATGCGAAGAACCCAAGAATTAGGAAGACTATGTTGCAGACCTCAGGGATATCATCAGGGACATGCATCGAGGGACTAGGGAAAAGATTAAGATAGCCAGGGACCGCATGAAAATGAGTTACGATACTAAAACGACAACTACAGGATTCGAGGATGGAGATCTGGTATGGCTTTACAACCCTCACCGAAGAAAAGGTTTATCGCCTAAGTTGCAACAAGACTGGGAAGGGCCCTATAAAATAGTAAAGCGCATCAACGACGTTGTCTATCGCATCCAACGAGGAAGAGGCAAGCTGAAAGTCGTTCATGTGGATTGTCTTCATCGCTATAATGGCGAAAGTGTTAGTTTGTTCGGGACGAACAAGTTTAAGAGGGGGATATAGTGGTGTGTAATGTAGCGTCAAACCCAAAATGGGGAAATGGCAACTCATTGTCACCAAACAAGTTCCACTTCCAATTCCTATTGGAAACTCGAATCCTTCTTCTTTGTGCAACTCACGCCACATCTATAATTTTCTAGTTCATTCTAGAACCACTTTCTATAGCTAACTGTAGAACCATCCAGAATAGTTGGAATACGATGGAAATTGTAAAATGTTTGCGCCTCTAATTTTTGGTAGTGCTTTTCTGGTTTGTTAAGGTGTATCCAGACCAACGAAAAATATCATAAACATTTAATAAATGTTCCATTTATATTTCATAAACATTTATTAAACAGAAAAAAATGTTTATAAAATGTTTATGACATATTTTGTTGGTCTGGACGCCAATGAAACATTTATGAAATGTTTCGCAGGTTCCCATTCGTGACGGGAAAAATTTCTTACTAGTATCGCCTGCGGTCGAAATTCGACCAATTCTGTCTGAATATAAACTAATGAAAGGCAACTTGTTTTTTACATAATTCATTTATTTTTATTTTTATTTATTTCTTAACTAAACTTATTTCCGCTATGGGAAAATCAATGGAAAAGGACAAAACATGGGGAAATTAATGAGAACAATTTGGTTAGCAAATTAAATTATTTAAAAGATATATGTAACTAATGTCAGCAGGTTAATTAATGATAGATTAAAATGGAAAATAAATAAAGATAAATGATATTTCCGTTTAAAAGAAACTAAGTTAGTAATTTAAAGTAAGTAAATTAATTAGTAGATTAAAATAGTAAATAAATAAAGATAAATGATAATTGTATTTGAAAGGATTGAATAATTATGAAACAGATTTAACGATTCAAAACTTCTGTATAAACTATATTTCTCGTAAAAACTCTTTCATCTTTCGCTAAATGGCCTTGTTCACTGTGTTCAGAAACATAAAACTTCAAACCGTTGAAAGGCCGAACTCTACTTGACGCGACATACAACTGACCATGCGTAAAAACTGGTTGCCTTAATAAAATCCCAACTTTTTCAAATGTTTGTCCATTTGACTTATTAATAGTAAATTGCAAATGCAGGAATAATTGGGAATTGTTTTCTTTGAAACTCGAAGGGTGAAATAGTACTGGAGTTAGACAAATTTATACGAGGAATCAAAACTCTCTTATTTCGTGCGATTCTAGTTAAAACTTCGCAATCAATAGCATTATTATATAAGCATTTGACACGCATTTTTGTACCATTAACCAATGCTTCCTGCGAATTTAAATTTCTAATGAGTAAAACAATATAATTTACTTTTAATTCTAAACTATAAGGTGGTAAACCACTAACAGATAAGGAATTCAAAAACTCTACCGGATAATTATTTACTTCATTATCATTATCACAAACTATCTTATCATAGCTAAGATACATTTTTGATTCACCTGGCATACGATTGAGTATATCGGTATTTATTAAAGCGCAGTCTTCATTTCATGGTGCCAAGACAACTGAATTCAAAATTCGTTGTGAATTTGTTTTATAAAATTCAACGAAATCTAATTCATATTGCAAAACCCTCATATTTTGAGTTAAAGTAACATGATGAAATGTAGCAAACTCATTCCAACTTGTTATGCAATTTTCTATTAATTATGCACGTGACCCGTGTGGAACAACCGGCAAAATTTGTCTAAAATCACCGCATAAAATAGTAGTTTTACCTCCAAACGATTTATTTTTATTAGCTTCATCCGTACACAAATCTCTTAATAATCTGTCTATAACTTTCAATACTATAAGTGGACACATGGAAACTTCATCAATAAGAATCAATGAAGAAGAATTAATGTATTGACCGTAGTTACTATTTGCCGTAATATTGGCCACTGATGTTTCCAAAATGGGAATAGGCAACTTAAACACATTGTGTAAGGTTCTACCTCCAATTAAAAGAGTTGAAGCTATGCCACTAAAGGCAGTTGCAATGCAACGAAGATTAAGTGAATTTAATTTATGAATAATCGCAGTTTGCACAAATAACGACAAATACATGACGCATTTGTTTTGGTGAACTAAATTCCTTTGCTTCATTTAAGGATTCACGCCACTCATTTTTATTAGAAGCAATACCACGAGCGTGACACGCTTCAATAAATGTATAATTGTAAACAATTCCATCATACGTTCTAATTTCTTCAAATGATTTAGGGCCACAAACATGCAGTAATAGTAAACGTAAATGAAAAAGTTGTACGTCCTTTGGAGACACTACATACATGCGTGTAATGATTTTATCCCCACCACGCAATCTCTTCTTCCATTTTTTTCACCATCTATCCAAACGTATTGCCAAGGAATTTGAGTATAGTGATAAACTTTCACCGAATGATCGGTTTGATTTAATGTAAAGAATGACAATAATTTGGTTTGTTTAACATTCTCAATTGCATTACGTTCTTATCCCACTCTAAAATAAACATGTTGTCTAGATGGTAAATGAATATCAAGTCTTATAATAGTATGAGATTGAAAGTGCATTGGATATTCATAAATACGCCATAACGCTTCAGTTGATCCGACATAACGGCCATTCAAAAAATTGTTCACTTCATCAATCTGAACTTCTTGATTCTCATCTATTCTTTCATTGCCTAGTTCTATAGTTGCACTATCATATCCTTTATATATGTACGTACTTATAAATGTATTTTACACTTTTAACTGTAGTGCAAACTTCAACATTTAAATGGCAATTCAATTTAGCAAGTAAATACGGATTGTATGGTACAACATAACGATTGTCAAGTGATTTTCCACGAACATCAACGCTAATGCCATTATCGCGTCGTCTGTATAATGGATATCCATTAACTGATTCTCGTGTGACTTCACTAAAATCTTTCGGAAAACCTTTTGTGCATTTACCATTTCTCATACAAACTGAATTTTGATTAAGTTCACCACATGGTCCATGTTTCGCAACATATTCATGTAATTTAGGGTGTGTTCGAATATCTGGAATCTCTGCACATATAACCTTTTCAATATTAACAACTCCAAATATTTTATCATTTTCGCATAAAGTGATTAAAATATGGGCATGGGGAAGTCCCCTTTTCTGAAATTCACATGGTCCATGTTTCGCAACATATTCATGTAATTTAGGGTGTGTTCGAATATCTGGAATCTCTGCACAACCTTTTCAATATTAACAACTCCAAATATTTTATCATTTTCGCATAAAGTGATTAAAATATGGGCATGGGGAAGTCCCCTTTTCTGAAATTCTATTGTATAAATGATTGCTTCAACCTTACCAAAAATATGTTTTATTACTATTGCATGAATTATTTCTTTTAATTTAGCCTTGAATACACGCACAATAGTTTCTGTTCGGAAATTTGCAGATTCGTTTTGATCAATATTGTAAACAATTTCTGGCCAATTAGGATTAGTAAAGTAGAATTTTCAGCACGCAATTACAACAACTACACTCTACTTTAAACTTCGAGGAATCACAGTAGTTAGTGGTAATTGCGTGTTAAAAATCATACTTTACATTGCTTTGCTGAGATCGAAGCTAAAAAAACAGGCCTCCTCTCAACGCGTTTTTACTTTCAAAGCAGCATTTCGTTTTACAAAATTGATACTCGCGCGCTTTGGCATATAAAATTGTAAAATTTCGATAAAGCGTGTCCACCGACCCCACCCCACCCCACTGCACACGTTCAACACCGAATTGTAAATTGGGCGTAATGCCCCTAAATTCATTTCTTACAATTGCTCACTTTTAGGGGCAGGTAAATTGCATACCCTTATGGGTAAATGGTTCTTTCCAACGGAAACAGGTTCTAATATATGATGATTTATATTTGAAAACGTTAGTTACTATGGTAATTTATGGCGGCGACAAATTGATTGTCACCAAAATTATTAATTACCTGTTTTGTATGGGGAATTCATAACTTAATTTTACCAGGCTTAATGGCGACATATACCCACGATTTTGGGTTTGTGCACATCTACGGCACAGTACCTTCAAAATGACATAAGTTTCATTCTCCTCATTTCATATTAAATACTAAAAAAGCGTACGGAAAGAAAAATGTTCACGTATTAATATAATGATTTCTCAATTTTCCGGACAGAAAGTAGTCTTTAATTTTTTAAATTAGCTTGAATATAAAAACAAAAATGTCAAAAAAATCATGGAGTAATGAGGGGGTTATTCATTTAATTAAATTATTTGAACTAAATCGAGTGTTTTTTTTTTTTTTTGTTGATAATGAAGCTTGCTGCTAATAACCCTACAGCTTTAGAGATCGTCATTATTTAGTGCAAAAATGGATAAAAATTAAACATTTCATAAACATTTCATAAATGTTTTATCGGCGTCCAGATTGAAAGAAACATTTAAGAGCTGTTAAATAAATATTTATGAAATGTTTCTGTAGCAAATCGGAAACATTTTATAAACATTTAATAAACATTTATTAAACAAATGTTTCACTAGTCTGGACACACCTTTAAAAGCGACATAATAAAGTAAACACATTTACATGTTTTTTTTTTCTATAAGATCGTGAACACACTTTTTCTCATCTCTGAAAACTGAAACAAATGACAAATCCAGTTTGACATTTGAGCAGCCAAAGTGCCTTCAGGATCAGCCAAACCAAAAGCTGGAAGCCCTACAAAATGGGACACGCGCAGATTCTGAATAAACACGTGGGAGGTTCTGTCATTTCTGACTACTTGTCTCCTCACCTTGATTTCGAAAAACCATTCTCTTGCACAAAAGGGAAATCGATATCCATCTACAGAGATGGATCTAAGATGGACTGTGGAACAGGTGCTGGAATTTTCTCTGAGGAATTAAATAAACACCACTCAATCAGGCTGCCTGATCACAGTAGTGTCTTTCAGGCGGAAGTTCTGGCAATCGCCGAAGCTGCCCACATGGCTTCAATGTTAGCAATACCAAATAATGATATTACCATATTCATTGACAGCCAGGAGGCTATAAAAGCAGTGTCTGCTATTGAAATAAAATCGAAGCTAGTTCGCCGCTGCCGCGAAGAGCTCAAGGTTCTCTGCTCACCATTCGCCTCTGCTGGATCCCTGGACACAGGGACAAAACCGGCAATGAGTTGACCGATGAACTAGCAAGAAACGGTTCTGCTATGGATCAAGATCGGGCGATTAAGTCCATCAAACCACCACTATGCAATCTCAGAGAGAGAGTGGAAAATAAGATCCGCATGAAAGTCAATAACATGTGGAAAGATTTAACCACTTGTGAAATATCACGGAAGCTATGGCCGGAATATAATCCTAGTCGGACTAGCAAGCTCATGCGGTTTGACAGAACTTCGGTGTATAAACTGGTAGGGGCCCGAACATGTCACAACTTCCTTAGAAACCACACAATGAAATTGAAACTCAAGAATGATGATATATGCAGGGGTTGCGGAGACGAAGAGGTACACGAGGACACACCTCACTTCCTTTGTCACTGCCCGCGTCTCTGTCACTTGAGGAACAGAACACTTGGAAGCTATTACTTCCATGACGTACATGAACTTTCTGATGTCTCACTATCTGATCTTTCCAGGTTTCTGAGGACATCGGGATGGCTGGACAAAGTCGAGTAACTGCGAAGGAATGCATATCACCGCCAACAACATCGGCTAACCCCCCTCAAGGGCATCACAATGGGTCCACATGGAACTAAGTGGGGTGCGGTAGGGCTCGCTCTGCCGCATCCACCCATGAACCTAACCTAACCTAGCGTTGCACTTGTGAGTATTACATCGTCGGATAGTAATTCCGTCCCAATAACACTCTCGTGTACCGCCCGACCACCGTACGGTTTAAAGGTTTCTTCTAAATGGGCTCGCAAAAACGTCCGCTTTTTCCTTATCTTCCCTTGCCTATTCATTTTGATTTATTTTAATTGGCGGCGCGGGGATTTTGGGCCTTTTGGTGTCTTTTACAACTTTCCAAAGTGAATAATTGAAAAAAAAAAAATCGACCAGGTCAGGTATTTTTGATGTATCAGTTGGCGAGTAGGTCGGTTTGCCCGTCGAGTGGAAATCGCAACTGTACTCCATACCTGCGCCATAGAGCATACTTCCTTTTCGCGAGATGTATCTAGAACCCCAGAAATTGTGTTTCGCATTAAAATCGCCGCCAGTATCTAATGAAGTTTGGTTTGAGCGATTTAAGCAAGTAAGTATAATCACTTTTTTCAAGCGCGGTGGACAGTAGATAGGTGAAATTCTAAGAGTACGCTGACTATTTTTTACTACGTGCACAGTTGCATAGTCTCAAGTCTTTAATAAACAATGATGATCCACCTCTCGCTATCCCGGAGGGTGACAAGCGTGGAAGTCATTATAGCCTTTTATTTTTAAACTCAATCCCTTTTTCACGTGAGTTTCAGAAATCAAGCAAATGTCAAGATCTTTCGCGCGTATGAATATTTCCAATTCGTCGAGAGTTTTTGTAAAAGTCCGTTTGCATTTCAAGTGCATATTTTTAACATTGGTTTTTCATTCATATTTTATTTGATGTACGCGTTTTCCGTGAATTATTTTCAAGCTTAACCAAGCGATCGAGATTAATTTTATTTATTTTCCTTTCTTCTTCAAGTTTCTGGAGAATAACTGAGAAAACATGTGAAACAGGGTCCGGCGAAGTTTCAACGTTTTTTGCTCCTTCGGATGCCGCAGCCTGAGCGTAGGTATGCACTCTAGCTGTCCGAGGGCCACTATTCGCCCCTATTGGCTTTCCTGATTTTAACTTTTCAGTAGCGTTTCTTTAGACAACAGAGGTCGAGGGCTTTTTTGTCGTCTCTATTTCTTTGGCATTATTACGCTCTTGAAGCGGAGGTTTTATATTGCCCACTAACTTGCTGGGCGGTCTTATGCTTTGTCTCTGTTGGCGGCTTTGTTTTTATATTTCGGGGCTTAAGGAGCGCATCTCTCCGGTTTTGCAACTCCTTAGCTACTTCACAACCTCAATAATTTGCCGGGTGCTTTCCATTACAGTTGGCACAAGTAGCGGTAGATTGTTTATTTGAAATTTATTTGTATACAATACAATACAATATCCATTTCCTTAAGCTTGATTCGAAGTGCTTTATTTTCTTCTTCAAGACTTTCTTTCACTGAGTACTGTTTTTCACGCGTTAGCGCTCCCGGCGGACTTCTTTTCCCGGGATTATTCGATCTTGTTGTGCTTTTAATAAAAGGGTTAATGGATTGCAATAAGCGGCTCTCCCCAGAATCCGTAGAGCCGACCACCAAAAAGAGTGGATTTTCCAGTAAAGCTGGACTGCCACCTGGGGTACTTATTATTTTTGTTTTGTTCACTGCATTTTTTTTTTTTTTTTGTATACACCATTTTGCTCGGTATACGGAGTTTGGATTTTAGTCGCCTTTTACGACAGGCATGCCTACCTCAGGTATATTCTAACCCCTACCCGAAGAGGGTAAGACGAAAAAACCCTATGACAATGTTTAAAAATAAAGCATTCAAAAATAAATATAGATTTTCAAAGGAAAATATGAAAAAATTGTTGTTCTTTTTTTCTTTTTCACTTGTCACAATTGAAATTTACTAGCCAGCCTGTCATTACGGCCAATGTGTAATAGTTTTTAGTACAATTTGGTTAGGTGATGCCAGCTCTAAGTAGCTATTTTAGAGAGAACATCAGTTAGTTATTATATGAGTTATTTTCATTTATTAATAAGAAAATTTAACTAGGTAATATGTTATTTATTTAACTAGGTGCTAGGTAACATATGAGGTAGGGAGTAGTTACGGTTTTTTTTATAAATACGGCTTTTAGTTTATCAAAAAAATAAGCAAATTATCTTTCAATTTTCTGGAAAAAAAATTTATTAATTTTCTGTGATCGGAAAACGTTTTTCGTACGGAAAAATTTATAAATTCTTATTTTAGAAAAACGCCCGGCGAACTTCGTCCCGCCCAAAATTGACTTTTTGACTAAAGTAATTTTCACTTCCACCTGAAATTAATATTATTAATCCCAACTATAACTTTTCACAAATACGATCTCACTGTATACTACGATCAAAATTTAAAAAAAAAAAAAACTCTCCATAGGAAATGTATGGGAAATCAATTTTCACAATTTTTCCAATTTTCCGTTCAAATTTTCCAATTTTGTCGCCGTATGAACCTTCCTTAGGCGTAGACAAACGCAACAAAGAGATTAACGTGTTGGCCAACCTTCCGCTTTTTGACTAAAATGGTTTACAGTACACGACGTACAAATTCGTTATCAATAAGCGGATTCCGTGGAATGAGAATGTTTGTCTTTGAATTTTTTCCTCAAAACCGTTGTTCACCACCTAATCAAACGCGTTCTGTTACAAAGTATCGGTGCATTGAGTTTGCGCAACAAAATTATAACTGTGCCGACTTTCAATTGTAAGCCCGGAACAGCCAAAGAATTCAAAAATTCAACTTATCCCCATAAAGTTTTGTTTTTACGACAAAAAGTAGCATATGTGCTTTCTTAGGCCCATGCGAATTTAAACCAAAAATCATAAAAATTGAAGGATTGGTTCCCGAGTTATGAGTGCGCACAATACGGACGTCAGTCTTTTTTATATGTAGCTGTACCCACTCGGCTTTGCTCATACCTTTCGTATTAAGTCCTGCTCACATTTCGCAAAGTCCTTTATTTGGACAATGTCCATTAATAATTTTAATACTTCTACAACCTGTTCTCCTATCCCGCTTATGTTTTGCAAAGTATCATCTATAGGGTCCGAAACTATAGTATATTTCAATCTTGAAGGAACCATACCTACCCACCCACAAATTTCAATCAATTCGGTAGAGCTGTTTCGGAGATCGGCAACAGCGCCGTCTATCAGGTCCAAAAGTATCCTATCCTTCAAGTGGGAACGAAGAATATACATCCACGAAATTTCATTGAAATCGGTTGAGCAGTTTCGGAGATCGACAACAATGCCACCTATCGGGTCCAAAATTTTACCTTTTAAGACAGCCTAAGCCTGAAATACACCAATACGAATAAAACAAAAGAAGAATCATAAAATTTGGCCCAGTAAGAACATTTTCCTTGGTTATGTTATTTGTGCCGGAAATCGAATGGAAATGTTATTTGCCTAAAAATTAAATTAAATTAAAATTGATTGAAAACTAATTTGGAGTCGAACAATTGTACAGCTAAATTACTGAATTACTGAAATGTCAAATTCAGAAAAGTATAGACAACCAACGCAAACTATATTATTAGATTACAATTAAATTTAATGTTGTTGATACAAAATTGATATGCAGGGAAATCTAACTTGTCGTAAATATATCCCAGCGCAACCTATCGGGTCCAAATTTTGTCAAAAACTTTTCTTTTTTTAAAGTGTTATATGGTGTTAATTTGAGCCAAATCGATCCATAAATAAGAAATTCCAAAAAAGCGACCCCAGCGCCCCCTATAGGGTCTAAAATAAACATAAACCATCCGGAGCACCACACGAACATATGGTGCGGATATAAGGGGAATAGCTTCAGTGGTTCAGCCGTGATGGTCGGTCATACATACGCACGAACGTTTTTATATATTAAGTAGATAAGTAACATTTTAAGATCAAGATTGAAGTCAACCATCAAGTTTAAGTGGTCAAAGAAAGCAAAAGAAAATTAGTACGGACTCGTTTTATGTATGGCATTTGGACCTTAGTAATATTTCCCTTTATTGTTTCACCGCACTGAGTGTTAGGGAAAGGTTAAAAATTATTAAAAAAAAAAATCATTTTCATAAAAATGTTCATTTATATCAAAAAAAACTTAAACAAAAAAAATGCATTAGAGATTTTTTTAAGATAGTTCAAAAAATAGATGCAATTTGTTTTCGAATGACAAATTTTAAAATGGAAACCTTAAAGCCTTGATTTTGAATTACAAATATATACGGCCTTACCAATAATCAACTTTAGTCTGGCAGTTTACGGAAAGACTCCAGACTTTCCAAAATCGCTTTACCAATAAACAAAAATAGTTGCCAGAATATCGCTAAATGTAGGGTTAAATCATAGATAAATTAATATACAGATGTCTCATCCTAATGTAAAAGAATGCTCTACTTTTTGCGATCGTCCAACAAAGATCGTCCAACAAATGGAAGGTGAAAAGCAAAACCCACCATACCTCATTTGAGAAGGATAGAGTTTCTGTTTCAATGAATGCTACTTTCAGTTGAATTATGACCACAGGCCGAAAAGCAGAGACAATACTGAGACCCCCAACTTCGGCCGATTTTCCGTTACTTGCCTACAAGCTATATTTCTATGGGGTGGTACACGCTAAGTGCGTTAGTATTGTTACATAGAAATTCGTATTGACAACTGTCACTCACAAACACACTCGCACCTTGCGTGTCCCACTTCCGCTGTCGGCAAAGTTGCTTCCAGCGTTCATAGAATTTTGTCAGTTAAATTTGAAATTATTCGTTTCGTGTAAATAGTATTTTATTTTAGGAATTAGTGCACTTTTGCTGAAAATATTTATGAAAAATGATGACTGTAGAATGATTGTATGAATATAAAAACATTTTGGGCAATTTTTCTTCAGTTATTTAAGAAAAATGTACACATCAAATCGAAGTTAATGATATTCAAAAGCAGAAAATACACAACAATATTTGTCCTAATATGTTTCTAGTATATAAAACATCTCATTTAGATCGCATTATTAACTAAACAAATTATATTAATCGTTTTTTAAAAATTTATAATAACCAACCAATAGCATTCAGTTATCTTAAAATGTGGTATTCTCGAACTCTATCACATTCCTCCATGGTTGGTAGTGGTTGGCAGCATTGAATTTATATTTTTTGTATGTTTTTACATGTCACACGGATTCTAAATAGACATAACACCGATAGGAAAACAAAATGGCGAATTTGAAAAAAAACTGAGGGGGCCAGCGGCAAGAGGATTGTGAGTTGGGGGTCTCAGTATTGTCTCTGCCGAAAAGTATGTATGCGGCGTGCTGTCGTATGGGGTATGGGGCAGGTAAATTTCCTTCCACACTGATAGTGGGTTAAAGGGTAAGGAGACAAGGTAATAAGAAAAGGGGAAAGAAAAAAAATCGCCTTTATTTCTATAATCTTTCTTTCTTTGGTATTGTCAATGCCTTATGATTGTACGCCGGCGGGGGTGTGTGCCGTGAGGAGATCTTCGGTTATGTAATGCATGATGGTTTTTGTTGGGAAGAGCCGCCGATTTACTTTTGGATTTGTTTTGCTGAAAAAAGTATCTCTTTGCGATATGAACAATTTATTTCATTTTGGCGATTCAATTTTAATGTTTTTGTTTGGGTAGGTGCATTCGCATTATTTTACGGTTTTCATTATTCGATACAAATGTATGTCAAATTTTATACTTTTATAATTTTCTTTTGAAATTAATTAGGTAATTCATTAATAGGTATCAACAATAATATTTAAACTGAAAACTGTTCTAGGCATATCACTTACTTATCTTATTTTTCAAAGACATGCTGTTGGGTTTTCTTCTCTGTTCTGGTAAGAGATTTATAAGCGCTTAATGCACTATTTTATAACTCTTACATTTTACAAGTTTTTGAGGATGGGGAAAATCGTAATAGGAATTTCTGTTTTTTTATCATGCATGATTTTATTTTTGGCTGAAATAGATTAGTGACGATCGTCTTTGATTACAAAAATCAGAGATTTGTTTTTTGAATTTGCATTAGCAGTTATAAACTGAATATCCCGATGGGGTGCAAATAAAGTAAGATTTTCTGGCTGGTTGGTATTATTTAAGGTGCATATTGAATATGCTTGAAAAAAAGAAGAACTTGCTAATATTTGCTAAAAATAAGTTTTACGTTGTTGTTATTGCATTTTTAAAGGCTATTACAATTTTAATTTTAAAGTGCGGTATTGAGTTTTAAGAATATATATATCGACACAGATCGGCTTTTGGGTAGTCATTTTGGAGAAATGATTAAAACATTGATTTATTCGAATCGAAACGGGATCTTATTAAGAATAGTGATAGTATCTATTTGAATCAAAATAGTTAGATCGGTGTTTGTAAAATTTGGCAGACCAAATATTGCAATGTTTAGTTTGAAAAATGATATTGCTTAATTATTTTACTGAAAAAGGTATTTTTCGGGGGGACGGGTTTCCATTATGCGCACTAAGCAAACATTTTTTTTTTTTGCTTATAATGGCCTAAAAGACATAAATATACTATTTTTTTTCTTGAGGAAATGATATTTTTTTATTATTATTATTATTTTTTTTTTTACTAAATTAAAAAAAAAAATTTTTGATGAGACCATGTTAACGTGATTTATACACCGAGATTTAAAACCTTTTTTGCAAAATCTCCTGGTTTAATTAAAATAAAAAAAAAACAATTATTAAGATTTAATAAAAAAAAAAATTCATTCCTCAAGAAAAAAATATTATATTTATGTTTTTTAGCCCAGTTAAATAGTTAAATAAGTGTATACCAAAAACTGTCAGGCAGGTGCCTGTAAGAAAGTATGGTGTATTTAAAGTAACGCGTCCATTTGTGTAGTTTGTATACATGCACTTTTCAGTGAAAAATGAAAACTTTAAAAAAAAAAAAAAAAATAGAAAAAAAAGTTTCCTCAGAAAAATTCATCTTAGTTATTCTAAGTCGATTAAAATAAAAAAAAAATAAAAAAAATGAATTTGCTTAGTGCGCATAATGGAAACCTCAGCCTTTTCGGGATGTAAGCATTACCTAGGTACTTTGTTTTTAAAGCTTTTTTTTTTAAATCAAAATTGTGTTTTCGAAATATAAGTTTTTCTTTGAATAGGGACACAATAATTCTGAAAACATCAATTTTACTCTGAGTATGCATTTTGGTTAAAATCGTTAAATATCGCCGTTTTCCGATAAACTAGATAAAACCAAATTAAAAAAAAGTGTATTTTTTCAAAAATCTATTGTACGAGTTCTCTATTAAGTTAGAAATGATTACATGTATTAACTTAGAAATTAATTTGTGTAACAATCTAATATACCGTTTTCAAAATACATAAGTCCAAAATTCAAAAGTATCGTTATTCAATTTTTTTAGTATGATTAAAACCGCCCCGAACTTATACTCCAAATCTGAAGCTATAACAAAATTATGGCAGCCATTTAGGCTCTAGGCATCGGGAGCTTACGCACAGACAGGCAAGCAGACCGATAGACAGACGAACAGCATTTTACGACCCACTTCTTTTAGACCTCGATCACCGTAATGTCAGAATTGATTAACATCGCGAGTTCTAAATTTTGTATGTATTTGCTCTTACTACATCCATAATCGAGAAAGCTAAAAATACTGATTGTTTTATTATTAATGTTTAAATGAATTCAAACATACAAAGTCAGACCCAGTCAAGTCAGAGCGTTTTGACAGACATGGAAACTTGAAAAGTTTGAATTCTCGTTTCGTTATCCCACTTTATTTATAAACAGAGAAGAAAACCCAACAGCATGTCTTTGAAAAATAAGATAAGTAAGTGATAAAGAACAGTTTTCAGTTTAAATATTATTGTTGATACCTATAATAGGGTAGGTACCTATCAATGAATTACCTAATTAATTTCAAAAGAAAATTATAAAAGTATAAAATTTTACATACATTTGTATCGAAAAATGAAAACCGGAAAAATAATGCGAATGTACCTACCTACCCAAACAAAAACATTAAAATTGTATCGCCAAAATGAAATAAATTGTTCATATCGCAAAGAGAAGAGATACCTTTTTCAGCAAAACAAATCCAAAAGTAAATCGGCGGCTCTTCCCAACAAATACCATCATGCATTACATAACCGAAGATCTCCTCACGGCACACACCCCCGCCGGCGTACAATCATAAGGCATTGACAATACCAAAGAAAGAAAGATTATAGAAATAAAGGCGATTTTTTTTCTTTCCCCTTTTCTTATTACCTTGTCTCCTTACCCTTTAACCCACTATCAGTGTGGAAGGAAATTTACCTGCCCCATACCCCATACGACAGCACGCCGCATACATACTTTTCGGCAGAGACAATACTGAGACCCCCAACTCACAATCCTCTTGCCGCTGGCCCCCTCAGTTTTTTTTCAAATTCGCCATTTTGTTTTCCTATCGGTGTTATGTCTATTTAGAATCCGTGTGACATGTAAAAACATACAAAAAATATAAATTCAATGCTGCCAACCACTACCAACCATGGAGGAATGTGATAGAGTTCGAGAATACCACATTTTAAGATAACTGAATGCTATTGGTTGGTTATTATAAATTTTTAAAAAACGATTAATATAATTTGTTTAGTTAATAATGCGATCTAAATGAGATGTTTTATATACTAGAAACATATTAGGACAAATATTGTTGTGTATTTTCTGCTTTTGAATATCATTAACTTCGATTTGATGTGTACATTTTTCTTAAATAACTGAAGAAAAATTGCCCAAAATGTTTTTATATTCATACAATCATTCTACAGTCATCATTTTTCATAAATATTTTCAGCAAAAGTGCACTAATTCCTAAAATAAAATACTATTTACACGAAACGAATAATTTCAAATTTAACTGACAAAATTCTATGAACGCTGGAAGCAACTTTGCCGACAGCGGAAGTGGGACACGCAAGGTGCGAGTGTGTTGGTGAGTGACAGTTGTCAATACGAATTTCTATGTAACAATACTAACGCACTTAGCGTGTACCACCCCATAGAAATATAGCTTGTAGGCAAGTAACGGAAAATCGGCCGAAGTTGGGGGTCTCAGTATTGTCTCTGCTTTTCGGCCTGTGGTCATAATTCAACTGAAAGTAGCATTCATTGAAACAGAAACTCAATCCTTCTCAAATGAGGTGTGGTGGGTTTTGCTTTTCACCTTCCATTTGTTGGACGATCTTTGTTGGACGATCGCAAAAAGTAGAGCATTCTTTTACATTAGGATGAGACATCTGTATATTAATTTATCTATGGTTAAATGTTAATGGTGGGAAAGTCATGTTTATCTCGGGCATTAGCTAAACAAATCCTCCCTTTATGTCATTTTGAAGAGGAGTGATGCCCAACCGTCCAAAAACACGGTATTTTAAACACGTTTTTATTTATTAATTTAGAGGATTACACTCGATTAAAATCTTTATTAATAACTATCAACTTATCCAAGAAAACGACGGCGTCCAACAACTATTTAAATTCCCAACAGCTGTCATCCCACCTTCGTCGTTAAGTTGGGTGCAGCTGTTGTCGTCGAAATGGGTGCGTCTGACAAGTAGTCGTCAATGGGTGCGTCTGGCAAACACCTTCATACGTTGAAAGCACAGATGGCGCTTTTACATAAGTTTACAACTCGGCCAATCTGACAATTGATCGACCTCGAACAAAAGATAAACTAAATACTTATCAATAATCTCTACATATTACTCCAAACTTATATCTACGGCAAGAGGGTCACTTGGACTCTCAATAGAAACAGCCTCTTCATTTCGGTCTAACAACCATTTTCGCATTCTATTCGCCTCAACAACACCATCGTACGGAAGCTGAGTCAACTGGCAGTTTTCAATATCCCGCAATACATATCTGTCATGTCCGAGAATCTTACATACGACATAAGGGCCACGAAATTTCGGCAAAAACTTTTTATTCGTCCCGACGGCAGTATCAACGTTACGCATAACAACAAAATCACCGACTTTATATTCTTTAACTTTTTTACTGTGCCTAAGAAAATAGTCTAAATTATATTTCTGAGACTTATCAATCTCTCCTGAAGCTTCGGCACGAATTTGATCTAAATTACGGCAGCTCTCGGAAGCCATCTTTTCCTCTAGATGTTCCGTCATTTCATCTATTATTTCACCCCTTTGGCTAACACCAAACAATAGCATACTAGGTGAGTTCTTCGTCGTGCTATGAATAGAATTATTAATAGCGTACTCCACCTTTAGTAACTTACTCGACCAATCGGCATGATTTACCGGCTCACTCAATTTTCCCAGCATAGACTTGATAACCCGATTGACTCTTTCGACTTGCCCATTTGCCTGGGGTGAAGCCACGGCAACCTTTACATGTTCTATATTTCGTTTTATTAGAAAGTCCTCAAATTCGAAAGAGGTAAAGCATGTACCTCTATCTGACACAATGCGTCGCGGTCTGCTATAATACTGAAAGTATTTATCTAATGCGGAAATTACTTCTATTGTACTCGTCGAGTTCGTAGGATATAGCTTTACGAATTTTGTAAAAGCATCTATTACTACCAAAATATGCTTCCTTTTCGAACTAAGGGACGGCAAGGGACCAAAGTGATCCACATGAATTGTGTCAAACGGCAGAGGGTTTTTAGGAATATTATACAAGTTCCTCTCGCTAGAACGGACCGGCATAGCGTACATAATGCACTTAATACAATTTTGGATAAATCTTTCAATCTTTCGTCTTATGCTCGGAAACCAGTAATGCATAGCAATCTTATCGTAACATTTCTCCAGCGCCTGATGACCTAGTTTTTCATGAATCAACCGTATAACATTATCTTCCATTTCATTCGGCACGAATAATGCCTTTCTTCCACTTCTCTTCACTCTATATACAAGTCCATCCCTCAATTCAAAGTTTTTGACTTCTTCAACCTCCATTCGATCCCGTAATTCCATAATTATTTTGTCCCGTCCTTGCGCAATTTGGATTTGAAAATCCGTATCATCAACATCCCAAATTGCAGCAACCTGGCACCTGCTAAGGGCATCCACATGTCCCATAGATATACCACTACGATGCTGAATTTTATAATTATAATTTTCAAGTTCTAAGGCCCAGCGGGCAATCCGTGGATTAACTTGTTTCTTTTCTAATGTCATCGTCAGCGAGCTACAATCCGTAACTATTTTGAAGGGTATTCCTTCCAAATATACCCGGAATCGTCTCAAAGCATAAATTATAGCAAGCGTCTCTAGTTCAAAGCTATGATACCTAGATTCGGCAGCGGAAGTTGTCTTAGAAAAGTAAGACACCGGATGAAATTTTCTATCATCTTGCCTTTGAAGCAAGACAGCACCAAAACCAATTGAACTGGCATCACAATGCAGTTCTGTGTCCTTTATAGGACTATAAATAGCCAAAATCGGTGCTTCAATTAGTCTGCATTTTAACTCATTAAAAGCGTCCAAACATGGTTTGTCAAAATCATAGTCGGCATTTTTCTTTAATAAATTTTGCAACGGCTTTGCAATTCGGGAAAATGACGGCACAAATCGTCTGAAATAAGAGAACAACCCAATACAAGAATGCAATTGTTTCTGATTAGTCGGCACTCGATATTCTTTAATAGCGGCAATATGAGAATCACTTGGCGCAATACCTTGCGAAGAAACGGCGTATCCCAAATACTCTATTTCCGTATGACCGAACCGGCATTTCGAGAGATTTAGTTTAAGATTCCGTTGAGTTATACGTCTCAAAACGGTTCTTAGCAATAATTTGTGTTCCTCAAAGTCTGCTGTAGCAATCAATATATCGTCCATATAAGCAACTATTTTACCCGAATCAATTAAATCTCGGAAAATAACATTAATAAACCGCTGAAAAACGGCCGAAGCATTTTTCAACCCGAACGGCATTTTTAAATACTCCCACATGCCATTTGGAGTAACGAACGCAGTAAGAGGAATAGATTCCTCAGAAACCCTAACTTGATGGAATCCGCTTTTCAAATCTAGGAGCGTAAAATATTGTTTTCCTTCAAGATACTCTATACAATCTTCTATAAGCGGCAAAGGTTGATTATCCCTAATGGTTTTTTTATTGAGACCACGATAGTCCACACACATTCGAAGTTCTCCGTTCTTCTTTTTTACTAACACAATAGCAGACGCATACGGCGAGTTACTTTGTCTAATAATACCGTCTTTTTCCAACTGATTCACTATTGCCTGCACTTGAGTTCTTTCAAAGTAAGACAGTCGTCGGGGAGAACAGTGGAACGGAACATTATCAGTCAGATGAATCTTCATTTCATAATCTAACGGTTCTACTTCAATATCTTTCGGCAACACATAAGCATCTATAATTAAACTATTCAGTTCGGCACAGCACAATTTACCCAATTTATGATCAATATTCAAATCTAATTCGTCAGACACAACTTCAATATTAAATATATCCGGCATTTTATAGTACTCGTAATTAGTCTCAGTTGCCTTCAGTTCGCTATAATTAAGCGCCACCGTCGAGAGTAGGAACACTTTAGCGGTTCCTATTAGTGAACGTCTCAAGCTCAATAATTTAAACCTTTCATCGGCATTTACCGTCTGCATAATTTCTTCAAAATCACGGAAAAAATGTTTTACCGAATGGCTTACGTCATCGCCATCAAATTTTGGAATGGCGTGCTCAATTTCGCCAAATTCCGATCGTCGTTCGGCAGGAGGGGCGGCATCATTCTCCAACTCTTTAATCTGCTTCCGCAGCTTCAGCACTTCGAGACGCTTACGTAGCTCGCTTAATTCCTCATCCAACGCGGCACTTCTCAGTTCCTCGGCATCGTCGGCTTCGGTATCAACGTCATCGGCAACGTCATCGGCATCGGCATCGGCATCGGCATCTTCCTCGCTTGCCGCAGATAAATTGTTGCTTTTGTTGACTTCACTGTGGTGCAGTCTCTTTAACTGGGCCGTGGTAGCTGTTTCGGGGAATTCTACGCCAGCTTCCCTGAGCGCTTCTACCAACTGCTGTTTTGACAAGACACGCGGCATTTTAACACGTTTAATGTAATTATTATCAGAATTTTTAATTAAATTTTATTTTATTTCACAGGCCAGTGATATTCTGACCCCACATCTGAGTTTTAAACACGTTTTTATTTATTAATTTAGAGGATTACACTCGATTAAAATCTTTATTAATAACTATCAACTTATCCAAGAAAACGACGGCGTCCAACAACTATTTAAATTCCCAACAGCTGTCATCCCACCTTCGTCGTTAAGTTGGGTGCAGCTGTTGTCGTCGAAATGGGTGCGTCTGACAAGTAGTCGTCAATGGGTGCGTCTGGCAAACACCTTCATACGTTGAAAGCACAGATGGCGCTTTTACATAAGTTTACAGTATTAAATTTCGTAATAGGAGCGAATTTAAATACGCTGTTTTCAGCCTGGGCGTTTACAATTATAAAGTAATTTTAGTATTTGTAATTGTTTTATAATTTTATTCGTTGTAATACAACAATGCAAATGGTTTTTAAGTCCAAAAAGCACATATTTGTACAAATGTATGCAAACAAATTGAAAAATATTGCAATTTTGTTTTATTTCTAAACGCTTGAAGCATATATTTTTGGGTTTTTCTCTGTTTTATCTTGTTTAAGCGCTAGTTCTTGCCTTTGAATTGGTTTTCCTTTTAAAATAGTTTGCAAGCAACGGATGCTTACTAAAAAAACAAATTTTATACAAGTTTGGGATATTTCCAAGACATTCTTGATAGTCGTCGCAAACGGAATAAAATATCTGCTTCTTTAGTTTGAAAGGCTCATAGCTGAATACATACTTTTATCAACAGCTCTTAGAACCTAAAGCGACATAGGTAGATATTTGGCTGCAACCAAACCCTTATTAAACTCTTTGCAAAAGGAGTTTTATTACCGAGAATGAGGATGAGGAAACAATGGTTGGTGTAAAAAGGTTGACTTCACGGAAAATATACCTAGATATAAGAATAGAATCGTAACCACTCAGCAAAATACGAGCAATTTAACAAATTGAGGAACTTCTGAAGGAAAAGCAGTAAGCAGGTAGTATGTGTGAATTCATGGAAGGGGAAACGTGACAGTTTTCGTCCATAAAAAGTGCACCACGGCTTTATATTTTCTGCGAGAATTTAAATTTGTGGGTTTCTAAGTTTCCCGAATTAAGTAATGTAATCTACACAATTTTAAAAAGATCAAATTGCATTTTGTATTTAAAACTAGCTGACCCGGCAAACTTCGTTTCGCCCAAATTTGTTAATTTGTTAATAAATTCCGAGCATGCACCAAGCACTTGCTAGTTTATGTAATTCGACCAATTAAAATTCTTTATTCAAAAGTTATATTAAATGCAATAGAAATAAATGATGAATAGCAATGTTGATTTTTTTCAATCAAACCGCAATGATTTTGACGTGTCGTCCAACCTTCCACTTTTTCACTAAATTGACAAACATCCATCGATTATCCTTGCAATAAATTATTTGTCATAAGGAAAGCGAGACGCACGGGAAATTGAAGTCGCACGAATGGTAAACCGTTCTTAATAAGCGAAATCTGCGGAATAAGAGTGTTTGCCTTTGAATTTTCACCTTAAAATTTGATGTGAGATCCTTCACCATAAAATGCGATCCGTTGCAAAGTTTCGGTACATTGATGTTTCGCAACAAAATTTTAACTGAACCAACTTTCAAATCCGAATTATGTAGAGGTAAGGTAGCATAATTTCCTTCCTTCCAACCAAAAATTATGAAAATCGAACGATCCGTCCCCGAGTTATGAGTGCACATACGGACGTCAGTCTCTTTTATATGTAACTGTACCCACCCGGCTTTGCCCGTACCTTTCGTATTAAATCTTGCTCACATTTCGCAAATTGCTTTATTTTTCTCCTGACAATAACAAACACAACAAAAAAAATTTAGCGAAATCGGTCCAGCCGTTCACGCCTCATGCCGCGACCAAGGGAAATAGGGATTCATTTTTATATATATAGATTCAACATTGGCACATTTGTTCGAACAGCTTGACTCAATGCGATTCGTTCGAAGTCCATTTCTCGCTCCAATTCTCGATTAAATGCGTCAAATCAAAGCTTTGTTGCATTTCATCTGACATCTCCAGTTCATTATTCGATGTCACAGTGCGAATTCGATGCAAAATATCGTCGGCCATAATATCATCTTTGTATAATCAAAGTACCTATCTACTTCATTTCAAAAAGTTACTTGATGTAACATAGTAAACATAATTTATTAGAACAAACTTTTTGGGTATATCTACCTATATTTAAAAAAAAAAAAACTTCAAAATTGTTGACAACAACAATTTGCTTGGAAAATAATTAAAATAATTGACAACAACAATTGCTTTTAAAATTCAAAATATTTTTTTTTTATTTGAAGTGTCACTTCTTGATTTCTATCCAGTTAATTTTTTTTTCAAAGTGTATTTCCCCATACAAACTTTAATTTTCTAATTTTTCGCGCAATTTTCTTAATTTTTAAAATTTTTCTTTTTTCCTAAACCTTCGCGGAGCAATTACGAACAAATCCGGAGAAGGAAGTATCCGATTTGGTTCAGTCGTTTTCGAGTTTTAAGTATCCGAACAAACCAAGATCCATTTTTATATTATAGATAAATTGAAATTCGAAAACGGAAGCGATATGTTCTTAAAACGATTATGGCTTCCTAAGTGATATTTCTGAAATGGATTAGCAGGCTATAATTTCTATTTGCGAAAATATTCACTTGCTAACGATTTATAATTGTGATCCTTAAACCACCAATAAGGTTTGATTTGCATCAAAGCATTCTAATAAACAGTGTTCAGTTTATTAAATATGTAATTTGAAAGGTATTTATTACGGCACAAATGCACTCATCAATCAATCATAAAGTATTAGAAATCAAAGGAAAGTGTCTATAAAAAGTACCGAAAATTGTTCCCGAACGAATGATAGGGCATTACTGATCTGCATGATATTTTGACAGATCGGCCGATAGTTTGTGGATTTCCTATTATGTGTTTTGTTTTTTGCTTATAAAAAGCCTCAAAAAGCCTTTGAAATATATCTGTTGAGCAAATTTAATTGCAATTTAAGTATTCCTTTTTTTAGAATAAAATCCTCGTTGTGAAAGAAATGACTGACCTTGTTTTTCACGAAAACAAATTATGAAATTCAAATTCCGCGTGACAACAAATGTAATAGATTCAACAGAAAATCTTCGTACTAGTAAAGGTGTGGGTCAAATTGTTTATTAAATTGTTTCGAAAATGCTGTACATTTTATTGTAAACTGGCAACCAACTAATAGCCGACATTAGTGTTTGATTATTAGTAAGGCCGAAAGTGTTTAATGTATTGAAGTAAAATGGACGTGTTTTAACTCTGTGGAATTTAACAAATATATTTGGAGATAAAACAGGAACAAATAACGAACAACAACGTTACATTTGGCGACGAGATAAAAGGTACAAGTTTAAAATAAATAATATTTCAACATGGAAAGCGGCAGGATACCATTTTTCAATTACAACGAAAACACCACCAATGCAGGTGATCGCTGGAAAAAATGGATTGCCCGGTTTGATAATTACCTCATCAAGTAAGATAAGTAATGTAGATAGGCAAAAGGCTTTACTATTGCATTACGCAGGAGAAGACGTTTTTGAGATTTTTTACAACTTACCAGAGCTAGTAAGCACAACAAAGGTAATAACAGAGAAAAATGGCGACAAAAAAAGCAGTAGAGATGAATTGTTTAGAAATAGCGAAACAAAAGCTATTGAACTATTTTTCCCCGAAATCGAACGTTGAATTCGATATGTTTTCTTTCCGTCAGGCCAAACAAAACGCAAATGAAACAGTTGGCCAGTTCTACGCAAGGTTACTAAAATTAAGTGCCAATTGTGATTTCGCAGATAGGGACAAGGAAATCAAATCTCAAATCATATGTACAACATTATCACGTAGACTTAGAGATTTCGCATTTCAAACAAGGCCAACTCTACAGAGTTTGTTAGAAGAGGCAAAAACATACGAAATGTCTGAAGAACACACTATAAAAATTGAAGCACAACAACAACATGCAGAACAGTGTAACCATGTTAGAGCAAGACGACACCAACACGTAAAACACACAAACACAAGCAACATAGATACATCAAAATTTAACAAAACACAAAATCAAAAGCCAAATTGCAAGAACTGCGGAAACAAATGGCATATCGCCCCGCACATAATATCTACTGTAATAATTGCAATAAGAAGGGACATTTTGCAAAGTTGTGCATGTTGTCAAATAAAACAAACAAAACTTATCACGTACATAAAGCAGAAGAAGAAACACAAAAGAAAGTATTCAACTTAACAAACATAAACAACACTTTACCAACGGTCGTAGTATCACTCAACGACATGGCAACAAAATTCACCATCGACACAGGATCAACAGCAACAATCATCAGTAGTAGCGTATTCAACAAAATGCACAATAAGCCATCACTCACGAAACAAACAGAAAAAATGATTACCTACTCAAACACATCTTTACCGATAATTGGAAAATTTACAGCAAACCTATCATTCAAACAACAATCAGTAGCCGAAACAGTTTACGTAATAGCCAGCCACTCAGCTTCCCTACTAAGTTATCACGCGTCCACACAACTTAACATAATACAAATAGTTCAGTCCATACCAAATAAAACATCATACAACATCAAACAAAAATATCCAGAAGTATTCAAAGGAATCGGAAAACACAACAAGTACAAAGTTCATCTGTACATCGACAAAAATGTATCGCCAGTGGCTCAGCGTTTCCGTCGAATTCCATTCCATCTGAGATCAGCTGTTGAAGACGAGATCAATCGATTATTGAAAGCAGACATCATCGAAAAAGCAACAGGCCCAACACCATGGTTATCACCGGTTGTCATTGTACCAAAACCCCATAACCCAACTGCTATACGAATGTGCATAGACATGAGAGCCGCCAACAAAGCCATCCAACGTGTCAGGAAAGTAACACCGACCCTACAAGACATTATTACATCACTTAATGGTACGACAGTCTACAGCAAAATCGATCTCAACGAAGGATATCATCAAATCGAACTAGATGAGCCGTCTAGATTCATAACAACATTTAGTACACACTGCGGAGTTTACCGATACAAAAGGTTAAACTTTGGTGTCAACATAACACAAACACTTAATAACATAAAGAACACTTTAAATGTGAGCGACGACATCTTTATATTTGGAAAAACACAAGCCGAACATGATGCCAGCATTGGAAGAGGTATTCCAACGGCTTCGAGCGCACAATCTCACTGTAAAGGAAAAAAAAAATGCGTTTTTAGCCAACCGCAGCTGAAGTTTTTCGGATTTGTGTTCTCAAAAGACGGAATGCAACCAGATCCGGATAAAGTAGCAAGTTTTAGGAAACTTGGAACACCCAACAGCGTCTCAGAAGTTCGCAGCATCTTAGGTATGTTAAACTTTGTTTTGCCATTTCTTCCAGAACTAGCAACACACACACAACCGCTTAGAGAACTAATTCAGAAAAACAACGAGTTCAATTGGAAGGAAAAACACGAGAAAGCACTAACGTTTCTAAAAAAGCTATTGGGAGATGCTTCAAAACTAGCGTACTATGACGTCAACAAACCAACACATCTGCATGTTGATGCAGGCCCCGAAGGTCTATCTGGAATTTTGTCACAGCTTAACAACAACACCTACGAGATAGTGGCATACGCAAGCCATGCACTCAGTCCGGTCGAGCAGAGATATAGCCAGATTGAGAAAGAAATGTTAGCGGCAACGTGGGCAATGGAACACTTAAAAATTTACCTTTACGGCACAAAGTTCACGCTTCATACAGACCATATGCCTTTGATAAGCATTTTTAAAAACCCCTTATCAAGGCCAACAAGCAGAATCGAGCGTTTGTTACTGAAAACACAGCAGTACAATTTCAACATTCAACATCAACAAGGTAGCTCTAATCCTGCAGATTATTTTTCCCGGCATCCAAACAACAATAACACCGACAATAGCAGTGACAACAAACACAATAACCTGGAACACTATATCAATTTCGTAGTTCAGAACGCTCTACCAAAAGCCATTTCACTTGAAACAGTACAAAAGGAAACCGCGCAGGATCCCGTTCTACAAACTTTAATTAAGGCAATTTCGACTAATCAAAACAAGATGTGGAGTTGCAAAGAAATCGCGCGTTACAAAGGAGTCCGGCAAGAACTTTGCGTACAGATGGATGTGTACTAAAGGGTTCGCAACTACTATTACCCGAGAAGCTTATATCAACAGCGATTGCTTTAGCACACAAATCACACATGGGAATAGTTAAAACAAAACAACTTCTGCGCACAAAAATTTGGTTTCCCGATCTGGACAAACGTGTTGAGAAAACAGTCTCGCAGTGTCACATCTGTCAAGCAGTTACCAATCAAAACGTTCGTGAACCGATTGTCTTGGTTGAACCTGCATCAACACCATTAGATAAGATGTCTATGGATTTTGCTGGACCGCTTCCAAATGGGAAATATCCCAATCAATTTGAAGTCAGACAACTGCTCACCATTCAGCAGTTACGGTTTCAAAATGTTTATGGAAGAAAACAACATTCATCACCACAAAACAACTCCTTACTGGCCAGAAGCAAAAAATGGTTGACCGGGCGGTCAAAGTTAAAAAAACATATAATGGGTAACATTGACCTCTTCTATTTCGCCGTTTTATAGGTTTTTATTCAAATTAAAATACAATTTTTATTAAATAAAGGTCATGTAATTAAACTAAAGAGACGAAACAATAGTACCAAGGAAGAGCAAGTTCAAGTTGAAGCTGTTTCATAGTGGGCATAGAAATTTAAAACCGCAAAAGTAAGATTGATGATAATCAAGTTGAAACATAATAAGGATATTGGTAGATTGACCAAAACTCTTCAGTAAAGAGGATTTATTCAAAATGATTGAAAAAAAGAAGAAGTGGGCAATATTTGCAAAAAAAAAAGTTTTGCCTTGCTGCTATTGCATTTATAATGGAAGTGCTTACACTGATGCCAACCCTACAGAATTTTCTGTATATCTACAGAATTCTCACTTTGCCTACAGAAATACAGAATTCAAACTAAAATATACAGAAATCTCAGATTCCAGTAAAATCTTGATTTCCTTAGTTTTGCGTTGGTACTCTTTCTTGCTGTACGACAAAATATTCACAACGTTTAACAAAACTTATAGTGTTTTTTTTTAAATCAGAGTAGGTAGTACCTAGGTGGATTCCAGGTAAGGTTGCCAGACGACCGGGACTCGTCGGGATTGTCCAGATATTCTAAGCGGTGTCCAGAGTCCCGGTGAAAAATGAATTGTCCAGTCAAAAGTCCCGGCAACTTATTTTTTCAAATTCCATGATTTATTATAAAAACTGTATGTATTTCCAATTTCATAAAATTACAAAATAAAAAAATTCAATCACTGTGAAATACTTTCAATTTAAAAATGTAAGAATTTGACTGAACTCATCCACTCAACGAAATTGCAATCACTTTCAAACATTGCATTGAATGATTTGGCTGTGGTATCCCCAATTTGCACAGCAAATTGCCACTCATGAGCAGACACATATCCTCGATCAATATCAAAGCTTTGTTGCGCATTTCATCTGACATCTCCAGTTCATTATCCGATGTCACAGTGCGAATTCGATGCAAAATATCATCGGCGATATCATCTTTGTATAATCAAAGTATCTACTTCATTTCCAAAAGTTACTTAATGTAACATAGTAAACATAATTTATTAGAACAAACTTTTTAGGTATATTAAAAAAAAAAACTTCAAAATTGTGTACAACAACAATTTGCTTGGAAAACAATTAAAATAATTGACAACAACAATTGCTTTTAAAATTTAAAATATTTTTTTTTTGTATTTGAAGTGTCACTACTCGATTTCTATCCAATTTCTTTTTTTTTTTTCAAAGTGTATTTCCCCATACAAACTTTCATAACCTCTTTCATCCCCTCCAAGTTTTGTTTTCGCGACAAAAAATAAAAACCTGATATACAGCAATACGAACAAAACAAAAAAATAATTATGAAAATCGTCCTAGGGGTTATCGAGTTACATGATCATCGAGTTACACCCCGAAAGAATTATATATATAGAAGATAGAAGATATGTTGTTGTCAAAGGCCGAAGCTCAGGCGCTAGGTTTGATTAAGAAAAGGTCGAAATTGGGTTTTTTGGATTGAAATCTTTGTTTGTTTTTGTTTTTGTAATTATTTTTTGTTTTTTTTTATTGAAATAAATACGCTTATTTGCACATTAATAAAATAAAATAGTCGAAATTTGAAATGTCCAGGCGAGTCCCGGAATTTCAACATAATGTCCAGATATGTACTGATTTCGAACTGGCAACCCTAATTCCAGGTTTCAGCGATACCAGCAAAATTAAACAAAATTAATTAAATATAGTTATGCCACTCAAATTTTACATTTCTAGCACTTTTGTTATGTTAAAAAAGAAGTCTGGATTTCTACAGAATTTCGACAGGCATAAATACAGATTTCTACAGAATTTTTATCTTTCATCTAGTTACATATACATACTTTTGGAAATTAGGGTTGGCATCACTAAGTGCTGAGTTCTAAAAAAAAAAAAAATTTGAACATTGAACACAGATCGTCTTTTGGGTAGTTATTTTTGAGAAATAATTTAAAAATTGATTTATTCGATTTTTATGAGGAAATCTAGGTAAGGGTTATTATTTGAAATACGGATATTATCTTTAGTATGCATTTTGATCAAAATCTTTAGACCCGTTTTTGTATTTACGCAGACAAAACCCTACCAAGTTTTGCAATGTTTAGTTTAAGAAGTATACTATTACCTAACTATATAGCTGAAAACTGACTACCTAAAAATTATTTTTCGGGATGTAAGCATTACTTGGTTTTAAAAGTTTTATCGAAATCAAAATTAGGGTTCTCGAGATATAAGCAGTTTTCAAAATTATGGTTTTCGGTGATTCATTTTGGTCAAAATCTTTATCGCCGTTTCCTTAGAAAACTAAAGAAAACCAAATTTTCGAAAATCTATTGTACGATAATGTAGAAAAAAACTGAGCCTGCCATTCAGTTAGAAAGGACAATATTACCTTAAATGAATTTTTATTTTCGAGATATTTCGAAACTTCAAAAGTATCGTTATTCGATTCCAGAAATGTTACCAAGTCTACAAAGGTCTTTTTAGTGTATGAAAAAATACGGGGGGCGGCATAAATTGGCTCTGCCCCGGGCGGCTCCAACCCACGCTACGCCACTGCAATTTACAGACATTTAAGACCAATGTGCATCGGTATCTCCTATCTCCTCTATCCCAATTTCCTTAATGCCCGCGCTGTGTAATCACATAACACGATAAGAGTAGCCACAACCTCTTTAGCGCGTGTTAATTATAAAAAATCCAGCTCACACTCTTCGAGTATACTCTTTTTCATTTCCCATAGCTCCGTAGGTCTAACCAGTTTTGCAGGACTGTCATTGGACAACTTTGTAACCGCAGTAATCGGTACACATTTTCCTATCACTTCCCCTTGCTTCAGTTTCACGCTTTTGTGTTCCAGGTCATGTAATTAAACTAAAGAGACGAAACAATAGTACCAAGGAAGAGCAAGTTCAAGTTGAAGCTGTTTCATAGTGGGCATAGAAATTTAAAACCGCAAAAGTAAGATTGATGATAATCAAGTTGAAACATAATAAGGATATTGGTAGATTGACCAAAACTCTTCAGTAAAGAGGATTTATTCAAAATGATTGAAAAAAAGAAGAAGTGGGCAATATTTGCAAAAAAAAAAGTTTTGCCTTGCTGCTATTGCATTTATAATGGAAGTGCTTACACTGATGCCAACCCTACAGAATTTTCTGTATATCTACAGAATTCTCACTTTGCCTACAGAAATACAGAATTCAAACTAAAATATACAGAAATCTCAGATTCCAGTAAAATCTTGATTTCCTTAGTTTTGCGTTGGTACTCTTTCTTGCTGTACGACAAAATATTCACAACGTTTAACAAAACTTATAGTGTTTTTTTTTTAAATCAGAGTAGGTAGTACCTAGGTGGATTCCAGGTAAGGTTGCCAGACGACCGGGACTCGTCGGGATTGTCCAGATATTCTAAGCGGTGTTTAGAGTCCCGGTGAAAAATGAATTGTCCAGTCAAAAGTCCCGGCAACTTATTTTTTCAAATTCCATGATTTATTATAAAAACTGTATGTATTTCCAATTTTATAAAATTACAAAATAAAAAAATTCAATCACTGTGAAATACTTTCAATTTAAAAATGTAAGAATTTGACTGAACTCATCCACTCAACGAAATTGCAATCACTTTCAAACATTGGCACATTTGTTCGAACAGCTTGACTCAATGCGATTCGATCGAAGTCCATTTCTCGCTCCAATTCTCGATTAAATGCGTCTTGCATTGAATGATTTGGCTGTGGTATCCCCAATTTGCACAGCAAATTGCCACTCATGAGCAGACACATATCCTCGATCAATATCAAAGCTTTGTTGCGCATTTCATCTGACATCTCCAGTTCATTATCCGATGTCACAGTGCGAATTCGATGCAAAATATCATCGGCGATATCATCTTTGTATAATCAAAGTATCTACTTCATTTCCAAAAGTTACTTAATGTAACATAGTAAACATAATTAATTAGAACAAACTTTTTAGGTATATTAAAAAAAAAAACTTCAAAATTGTGTACAACAACAATTTGCTTGGAAAACAATTAAAATAATTGACAACAACAATTGCTTTTAAAATTTAAAATATTTTTTTTTTGTATTTGAAGTGTCACTACTCGATTTCTATCCAATTTCTTTTTTTTTTCAAAGTGTATTTCCCCATACAAACTTTCATAACCTCTTTCATCCCCTCCAAGTTTTGTTTTCGCGACAAAAAATAAAAACCTGATATACAGCAATACGAACAAAACAAAAAAATAATTATGAAAATCGTCCTAGGGGTTATCGAGTTACATGATCATCGAGTTACACCCCGAAAGAATTATATATATAGAAGATAGAAGATATGTTGTTGTCAAAGGCCGAAGCTCAGGCGCTAGGTTTGATTAAGAAAAGGTCGAAATTGGGTTTTTTGGATTGAAATCTTTGTTTGTTTTTGTTTTTGTAATTATTTTTTGTTTTTTTTATTGAAATAAATACGCTTATTTGCACATTAATAAAATAAAATAGTCGAAATTTGAAATGTCCAGGCGAGTCCCGGAATTTCAACATAATGTCCAGATATGTACTGATTTCGAACTGGCAACCCTAATTCCAGGTTTCAGCGATACCAGCAAAATTAAACAAAATTAATTAAATATAGTTATGCCACTCAAATTTTACATTTCTAGCACTTTTGTTATGTTAAAAAAGAAGTCTGGATTTCTACAGAATTTCGACAGGCATAAATACAGATTTCTACAGAATTTTTATCTTTCATCTAGTTACATATACATACTTTTGGAAATTAGGGTTGGCATCACTAAGTGCTGAGTTCTAAAAAAAAAAAAAATTTGAACATTGAACACAGATCGTCTTTTGGGTAGTTATTTTTGAGAAATAATTTAAAAATTGATTTATTCGATTTTTATGAGGAAATCTAGGTAAGGGTTATTATTTGAAATACGGATATTATCTTTAGTATGCATTTTGATCAAAATCTTTAGACCCGTTTTTGTATTTACGCAGACAAAACCCTACCAAGTTTTGCAATGTTTAGTTTAAGAAGTATACTATTACCTAACTATATAGCTGAAAACTGACTACCTAAAAATTATTTTTCGGGATGTAAGCATTACTTGGTTTTAAAAGTTTTATCGAAATCAAAATTAGGGTTCTCGAGATATAAGCAGTTTTCAAAATTATGGTTTTCGGTGATTCATTTTGGTCAAAATCTTTATCGCCGTTTCCTTAGAAAACTAAAGAAAACCAAATTTTCGAAAATCTATTGTACGATAATGTAGAAAAAAACTGAGCCTGCCATTCAGTTAGAAAGGACAATATTACCTTAAATGAATTTTTATTTTCGAGATATTTCGAAACTTCAAAAGTATCGTTATTCGATTCCAGAAATGTTACCAAGTCTACAAAGGTCTTTTTAGTGTATGAAAAAATACGGGGGGCGGCATAAATTGGCTCTGCCCCGGGCGGCTCCAACCCACGCTACGCCACTGCAATTTACAGACATTTAAGACCAATGTGCATCGGTATCTCCTATCTCCTCTATCCCAATTTCCTTAATGCCCGCGCTGTGTAATCACATAACACGATAAGAGTAGCCACAACCTCTTTAGCGCGTGTTAATTATAAAAAATCCAGCTCACACTCTTCGAGTATACTCTTTTTCATTTCCCATAGCTCCGTAGGTCTAACCAGTTTTGCAGGACTGTCATTGGACAACTTTGTAACCGCAGTAATCGGTACACATTTTCCTATCACTTCCCCTTGCTTCAGTTTCACGCTTTTGTGTTCCACATTGAGGACACGAACGGGAACCAAGTTGTTTTTAGGTTCAACAAGCATCTTTCCCACGATATAGTTCTGATAATGTTTTTCTGATTCTGGCTCGATTAGGTAGAATCGGTGGCTCCCAGGATCACCTTCCAGCTTTGTCAAAATGACTGTCTCTGACGAAGGCGGCAATATTTCGTCCTCACTTACAACTGTCCTTAGAGCTGCGACGTTCTCGTTCCCGTAAACCATCGGAATCTCGACGTTCCTGTACTTGCCGATGTCGAGTACTACTCATGCGCCTTCATAAAGTCGAGTCCGTTGATGCATTTGTCACATATATCAGCCACTAAGAATGCATGGGAGACTATTCCTGCAAGATTTATCGTCAAGAGTATCTTACCATACACCTTTGTCGTTGGTCCAGTCGCTGTTTTCAGACAGTAGCTACTGGAGTTGTGCAGCCATGATTGGCGGACGATGTCCCTTCTGATTATGGAAGCGGTGGCACCTCTAACGATTGTCGCCACATACTTTTTCTGACCGATATGTACTTCCACTGTCAAGCTCCTATTACATCGTTTGGTCTGGGAAACATGAATTGTGGTCCTGGGTGCGTCGATTCCAGAAACCAGCTTCTGCCCCGCCGAATGTTCAGATGCCTCCTCGTTGCGACTCCTAATTCTGCAATGTGGACAATTGCCTTGTCTATGTTCAGCTCTGCACTGCCGTCGTAGATGTCCAATTTTGTTGCAGATCCAGCAACGGATCGGTCCCCTGAGAGAATTATTCCGGTGTACTACTTCTGTTCTCTGGCATGAGCATTCAACGGATGTTATTTCTCTTACACGGTAAAACCCTTGAGATGCTTGGTCAGCAGCTTTCATCGTTAAGGCAAATGCCAGTGCCTCAGGAAGAGTTCTCTTTCCAGCCATGCGTAGAGCCATCTGCAGTTGTCTGTCTTCTATGGCTTGTGTAAAAGCTTCAATAGCCATTTCATTGATGACATCTTCGCCGGCATTGGGATATGACAAATGCGCTAGCCGTTCGATATCCGGCTTGCAACTGCTGGAGTGTTTCTCCCTTCTTCTGGATTCTACTGCGCAGTTGCACTCTATACACTTGCTGCATATGGTCGTCGCCAAATCGCATCTCAATAGCTTTAACCAAAGCGTCGTAGTTGCGTTGTTTTTCTTCTGAGACAGTTTGAAGCAACTCTGCAGCTGAGCCTCGTAATGCGAACGTTAGTGCAATCAACTTTTCCTCGTCGTCCCATCCGTTGGTCGTTGCAGCTGCTTCGAACTGTCTCTTATAGATTGGCCACGATGTTTGACCATCAAAAACGGGTGGTTGCATCTCTTTCCTTCTTGGGCAGTCAGCAGAATATTCTCGAACCTTCTGTTTCTTAACTTTTTCGAGCTCTTTAGCTATGTTCTCGATGTTTGTTTCGAGCTCTTTAGTTATGTTCTCGTGTTTATGGAATGTTTGATTAATTTCTTCGAATTTGGTTTCATGCTCATTTAATTTTTCATCAATTGCGTCGATTTTAACTTCTAGAACATTTTTAAATTCTTCCACGGCATCTTTTTGTGCGGCGACAATGGAATTTTACGTTCTTCGAGAGAATTCTTTTGCGCTTCGAACTTCAATTCCATATCCATAGAATATCCATATCTAGAGAAATCTTTTGTTCTGCGAATTTCGATTCCATGGAATTTTTCTGTTCTGCGAACTTCGATTCCATAGAATTCTTCTGTTCTTCCATCTTGGCAAGAAGTAATTCCATCAATGCCTGTACTTACTTCTTCTTCTACCACGTCGAATATCATGGAATTCGGATCTGCTCCCTCGCATTCGACAGCTTCCTGCAGACGAAGTATGAGGTCACTTTTCCCTCCAGCTGTGGAGAGATTCCGCTTTTCTAGTTCACTTTTTAATTGGGGTATACTTAGATGTATCAATAAACGACCCATTTTGTTTGTCTTTTGTAATTTCAAAATTCACAAATTCACAAATTCACTTTTTTTTTTAGTCTTAACCCTTTCGGTGTTTTTGTTGCCATATGGCAACATCAACAAAATACTCTTTTTTAAGGCACTACAAACTGATTTCCTTACAAAAAGTAATAAAAACTCAGTGGCAGCACTTTTTTCTTAGAGTATCTAAACCTATCTGTCAAACAGCCCGCCAATTTCATATTATTATTTTAAAGACAGCTGACCAGGTAGCCGGAAACTAACAAATGGAGGGTAAGTCCACATTTTGAATTAAGATCTACTTGGTTCTAATGTTATCAATTTTTAATAAAAAGGCTAATTATATTTTCTAACGTGTTATAATTATATAAAATAATCAAATAAAGTATCTTTACTTACTTTGAACACGATAAAAAAAATGTTAAAATAGTGTGTTGCCTTACGGCAACAATTCGTGAAAAGGGCTATGTTTTTGTGGGAAAATAATTGTTGCCGTATAGCAACATTCAGTAGTCATATGATTTTGAGACTTCCTAATGTGGGCAAACATAATTTTTTAGCACCAATAAGACGCATGGTAACGAAGAATAACTCTTGCCAATCGCTGTTTCTTTGGGCTAAGAAAGCAATTGAGTAGCAAAGCCCGCTCTCGAACAACTAAAGTGACCCTTTATAAGACCTTGATCATCCCAGTCCTACTTTATGGTGCAGAGGCATGGACTCTATCAAAAGCGGATGAGGCTACTCTTGATTACTGATGAATGGAGGAGGAGATACAATGACGAACTGTACGGGCTATATAGCGACATCGACGTAGCCAGAAGAGTGAAGGTCCAACGACTGAGGTGGCTGGGTCATGTGGAGCGAATGGACGTCAATGCTCCGGCCCGGAAGATTTTCGAATCCACACCCGAGGGACGGCGCAGTAGAGGTAGACCGCGACTCAGGTGGCGCACGCAGGTGGAAGGGGACCTTAACCAACTTAGCGTGCGAAACTGGAGACAGCTGGCCAAAGATCGTGCTGGCTGGAGACGCTTGTTGGTTGAGGCCCAGGTCCACCCCGGACTGTAGCGCCACCTTAAGCAAGTAAGTAAGACGCATGGTTCTTAGAACCCAAGGTGAAATTCTGGAAGTGTTCGAGAATTTCGACAATTCAGGCAACAATTTTTGTCTGTCTGTCTGTTTGTTTCGGCTAATCTCTGAAATGGCTGGACCGATTTTGACGGGAATTTGATTGGCAGGTAGCTGATGTAATAAGGAGTAACTTAGGATAATTTTATTTTAGAAAAATTATTTAATTTTAGAAAAATGAAGTAATGTTGCAATGTTCAAGTACTTTACAAAACCGCGCGCAGCTCACGCGCATGCCACCAATGGGCCGTCACGTCGGGCGCCTCCCACCACTTCTCCCTCTTACATGTACATCATGCAAACACACATTTTCTAACAATGGAATGGGATTCTACGCTGCAAAATTCGGATTAACAGATTCAAGGCCAAAGTTACCATCGGATATGTGCCTTCTTGCCAGTAAATGAGGACGTACACCAATATTCGCAGGTGTACTTTATTTTGTCGGGGGATGATCAAGTCGATAGGCTGTACTGGGCTGTGCAGAGGGCAAACATAGGTGACAAAAAACGTCATTCGACAATTGCAACAATTATTTAATGCAAACAAGAACAACGCTTTGAATACGATGTTTAAAACGGCGATGGAGAAAATGAGCTCAGAAAATCGCAGATTTGCCTCCTTATTCAGAACGATTTGCCATTGGCATTTAATCATCTATGACAAATAATAAGTCGCCAGGATAATCGCTGGATAGGAAATTTATGGCATCAATCTTGAATTCCCACGTTTTTCACATGATCAATTGTGTATGGCGTGCTCAAATACGTGCGGAAATACATCGATTGTTATACCTACTTCAGTTCTTTATATTTTATTTAATATAAATACTTTTGAATAACGAATTTGAATTGACCAAATTACATTAAGTAGGTAGCATTCATTGTGCAAGCTCCGAAATATTATTTTCATTATACGAATTTATGCGGAACGGAGTTCGCCGGGTCAGCTAGTATTATATATATAATGCTCACGCTCAATATTTAAAATTAATTATTAAGAATTATAATTTAATATTAATTTAACTTTTTAATTGCTTGAATTATTTATTGTTTGCTAATATTTATTTATTTATTTTGTTGTTTCCCTTCTTTTTATAAAGCCTTTTTGTATAAAATGTTATTTTTAAAACTGAAATAAAAAAAAAAAAAAAAAAAATATCTGCGGTTTTCATGTTTTTTTTACTACCCAATGTCGAATTGTTGCCGTTTGGTAACACCTCCTTGAAGTGTCCTTGAGCATTTTGAAACTTGTTTTTTTGTTTTAATTGGTTTCTGAGCCCAAAATAAGCCAAAAATATGATACAAAATATTTTTTATGTTATATATTCAAAAATTGTACCGAAAGGGTTAATAGCACTTAGACACTTAGCACAGAAATAGTTTTATCCCACTTTTGACACCAATGTTACATTCAGCCTGTGATTCGAAAACATAAAACACTATTCTGTTCAACTTTTCTAATAAAATCACTTTATTTACACTTTCTACTTAATCACTTATTTAGTACCACGACAATAACACTTAAATCAATTCTTAAACGTTTCAATCCAATCGCTTTATTCACTGTATTATTTTACACTTATTTATCTCACAACCGATTACTCTTTGAACTTAACAATCGCTGGTTAAAAATCAACTGTACATCTCTGTTCTCAACGCGCCCCTTTGTGGAGTTTGTTATTGTCGAAAATTTAATACAATTCCACATTAACAATAAAAAGAATCTTTATTAATAAAAACTATTCACACGTATATAGAGAAATAAAAAAAATGGTTGTTCGTCGCAAAGAATCCGAATAAAAAGTACATTAGTTTTTCTGGATGCGTTCGTTAGTCTTTCAAAATCTTCGGGACGATTGGAGCGACATCTTGATGTCGATGATTGGATGTTGCCACATAACTCCCTCCTTAGTGACGAAGGCACGAACTGTCAAACGTAACTTTTTTTCTTTTGTTTTCGTATGTTTTTAATTTGTGTTGACTTTCAACAATATTGGAATCCGTGTCCAAATGCGCAGGTTTAAGTCTATCGACGGATATGTTTATTGTTCGTCCATCTGCGAGGATCGTAAAAAGCCTGTCTGTAATCCTTTTGATGATTGGATATGGTCCAGAATACGGTTGCTCGAGAGGTTTCTTGACAGCATCGCAGCGAAGAAATACATGTGTACATTTGTAGAGGTCTGGTAGAATAAACATTTTCTTCTTGATGTGATGTGCTGTTGGAGTTGGTCGAAATTGTCGAATCGTTTCACGGTGCTTCTCGACGAATATCTGTGGATTACTTGGAAGATCTTCGTTCAGGAAAAACTCACCGGGAATGCGAATACTGGAACCATAAAGCATTTCGGCTGCTGATGCTTTGATGTCTTCCTTGTATGATGTTCTTAATCCAAGTAGCACAGTTGGAAGTGATTCTGTCCATTTGTTCGGTAGGTGGCACATAAGAGCTGCTTTGAGTGGCCTATGCCAACGTTCGACTATTCCATTTGACGCAGGATGGTATGGTGAAGTTCTTATTCTGTTTGTTCCACACATGTTGGTGAGAGCGGTAAACAACGCCGACTCAAATTGGGTTCCCTGGTCAGTTGTTAGCATTTTTGGCGAACCGAAACGTGCAATCCAATGTGTGTAAAAAGCTGTTGCCACCGTCTCTGCTTGCATATCTTTCAGAGGAATGGCTTCTGGCCACCTGGTGTATCGGTCAATCATAGTAAGGCAGTATCTGTAGCCTTCACATATGGGAAGTACTATGAGATCGATATGTACGTGTTGAAAGCGGTTATCCGGTACATTAATTGCATCAGGCAGTAGATGATTGTGCCTGTGAATATTCGAGCGTTGACATGGGGCGCATGTGCGGCACCACTGCAATGCATCCTTTCTTATATTGGGCCATACATATTTTTGGCAAAGCTGTTGACTTGTTGTTCTTCCACTGGGATGCGAAAGGCTATGGACGGAATCAAAAGCTCTACGACGAAGAGGTTGTGGTATGTAGGGTCTGATCAGGTTTGTTGAAACATCGCAATAAATTTTGCAGTCTGGTTCTATGGCAAGTTGTTGAAATTTAAGTGATGTGTTTTCAGTTAAAATTGTTTGAAGTTCGGTGTCTTGTTGTTGAAGTTTTTGAAGTTCACGTGTCTATTTTGCAAGGCATTGTTAGTGCATATACACGAGATAGTGCGTCTGCCACTGAGTTTTTTTCACCGGATAAATACACTATATTTGTTGTATATTGGGATATGAAATCCAAGTGGCGCAATCTTCTTTGCGATGCCTTTTCCGATTTTTATTGGAACGCGTAGATTAAAGGCTTGTGGTCAGTTTGGATCATGAAGTGGCGACCATCGAGAAGATGTTTGAAAAATTTAACTGCAAGATACATCGCCAGTAATTCTCGATCATACGTGCAATATCGGCTCTGTGCTGAAGACAGTTTGCAGGAGAAAAAGCCGATTGGTTGGAGCTTGTTGTCTTTAAACTGTTCAAGTTTCGCTCCAACAGCCAAATCAGAAGCATCGGTTGTCAAAACCAGTTGTGCTTCGGGATCAATGTGGTTCAGCATGGTTGTTTTGCTTATGCCTGCTTTGCACTGCATGAATGCATCCTCAGTCTCTGTTGTCCATGGTATTTGACGTTTGTCGTTTTTCTTAGAGTTCTTCAGAAATCCGTTTAAAGCCGTTTGGATATGAGAGCAATTAGGAATATAGCGACGGTAATAATTTACAATTCCTAGAAAGCGCCGGAGTTCCATTATCGTTGCTGGTTTCGGGTATTGTTGAATCGCTTGTATTCTGTCTTCTGGTGGTTTGCTTCCAAAACTGTTAACCGTGTGGCCTAAGAACGTAACTTCAGACTTTCCAAAGACGCACTTGCTGGTGTTGATAGAGAGGCCGTGTTCTTTCAGACGGTTTAGAACTTTACGAATGTGTTCACGGTGCTGCTGTTCTGACTCTGAGAAAATCAATATATCATCTATGTAGCAGAACACAAACTCTAAGCCACGGAGCACAGTATCCATATGCCTTTGGAAAGTTTGTGTGGCGTTTTTAAGCCCAAATGGCATGACTACGAACTCATACAGTCCAAAGGGAGTTCTCACGGCAGTTTTCTTTATGTCTTCAGGTGCCATAGGTATTTGATAGTAAGCTTTGTCCAAGTCAAGGATGGTGAAAATGCTTTTGTTGTTGAGACACTCTGTAAAATCCATGTGGGGTATTGGATACCTATCTGGTTGAGTTTGAGCATTGAGACGCCTATAGTCTCCGCAAGATCGCCATTCCCCATTTTTTTTTTTTAACTAGGTGAAGAGGACTCGCCCATGGACTACTGGAGCTTCGACAGATGCCCTTTTCCACCAAATTTCTGAACTCTTTTTTGGCCTGTTTGAGCTTTTCACCTGCAAGTCGGCGATATCGTTCGACTGTCGGTTGACCGGTGGTAATGATGTGGTGCTGTACCACATTGGTTTTCGATTGTGTGTGGGATTTTGTGGTAGGATCCATGAAATCTCTAAGAATGTCACTGTATGCATGTTGTCCGTCAACAGTGGATAGCCCACAAACGTCTGTTGGATATACTCTGCCTGGTGTCGTGAGCGATGTAGTTGCATCGATGAGGCGTTTTGATTTCAGGTCGAGGATCAATCCGTGATGAGCAAGTAGATCAGCTCCAATAATTGCTGTTTTAACATCAGCTATGATGAAAGACCACTTAATTACGCGTCGTAGCCCGAGGTTGAGGGTAAGTACTTTTTCGCCGTAAGTGTGTATTGGAGAGTTGTTTGCTGCATAAAGGGTTGGATGCCCTGGCGACAATTTGATATTCGGTGGACGAGGCAGGACTGAGACTGATGATCCGGAATCGATGAGAAATTTTTGATGTTTTTCTCTGTCGAAAACGTGGAGGCGGTATTCGATGTTTGCACGATCGCTGTTGTCTACCGCCTGAGATGACAACAGCGATTTTAGTTTAACCTTTGGTAGCTGCAAGGTTTCGAACATTTAATTGCATTTTCGCCGAACCGTTCGTGGAAGTAGCAAACTTTTGGTTGTGTGTGTGGTGTAGAAGGTCTAGTTGAAGAGCCGGCTCGCGGCCTAGAAGCAGATCGACGTCTATTGGATTTTTTGTTGCCTGTTTTTAGCTCTTGAACCAACTTAGTCAAGTTAGAAAGTGTTGATTCGATTGTGCTAAGGCGGCTGTGAAAATCGTTAGAAAATCCTTCTCCCTGAAAGTCCGCGGAGCAAATAGCTGGATTAGACGTGTTGTCGATGATTCTATCTGCGATTTCCGCTAAGGCATTGAGAGAAATTCCGAGATTGGCGGACAAAATACCTCGAACGTGGCTGGGCATGCGGTTCATCCAAATAGTTGTGAGCATTTTGTCAGCTACATTTTCACCCGCCAAATTGCGCATTTCTCTAAGAAGGCTAGTAGGTCGCCTATCTCCCAACTCTAGTCCAGTCATGAGTTTGTTAATTTGTCGCTCTTTAGATTCAGTGAACCTGGAAATTAGTTGTTGTTTGAAGGTGGCATACTTATCTTTTTCCGGTGGCGATTGAACTAGATCGGATACTTCGTTGAGAATCTCGGGATCTAGAGTTGCGATGATCACGTTGAATCTATTTCTATCTGAGATGATCCGGTGATTGTGGAACTGAGCTTCTACCTGGACAAACCACAGCGACGGATTTATCTTCCAGAATGAAGGAATTCTGACATTTTTTAACGCTGCGATCTCCTGTACATCGCTGTCTCCAAGCATTTCGTGTGTAGAAACTGATGTGTTTGATTTGTTTTCTGGCGCAGCTGGTTGTTGGGCGGAGCCCGAAGCAGCGGCTGGCAGCATCGCAACAAAATGAAAGTTTTTGGATTATCAAAGTGCGCAGTTGAGGTAGGTATATTGGTTTGTGTTCCCTTTTAGTCGGGGTCACCAGTTGTGGAGTTTGTTATTGTCGAAAATTTAATACAATTCCACATTAACAATAAAAAGAATCTTTATTAATAAAAACTATTCACACGTATATAGAGAAATAAAAAAAATGGTTGTTCGTCGCAAAGAATCCGAATAAAAAGTACATTAGTTTTTCTGGATGCGTTCGTTAGTCTTTCAAAATCTTCGGGACGATTGGAGCGACATCTTGATGTCGATGATTGGATGTTGCCACACCTTTTATATCCGCGCTGCCACCTATCAGCGAATATTCCAGAAGTGTATTCCAGATGTATATTCCAACTCTTCTCTAGATGGTTCTAGAATTAGCTAACTTGAAAGATTCCAGTCTCCAATTGGAAGTGGAACTTGGAGGGAAACCAAGTGCCCGATTCACCACAATTCCTAGGTGCCTGATTCACCACAATTATTTCGGCTTCGAAATTTCTCATTTTGGCTCCACCCTCTTATGAAAGCTGGCAGCACTGCAGCACAAATGCCAAATTTCCGTAACCAATTAATGTCCCGGACAATAAACGTGTGCGAAAAGAGAGTGGATAATTGTACTAAGGAAACCCACTTTTCCGCCATCATTTCGCAGCAGCTGCGTAATGCAAAACGAAAAGGAGAGCGAAATTTTTCGTTCATGATTTCGTTGTGTAACTTTTGTATGGGATATTTCGTTTGTGAAGAACTGTATATCACGTTAAGGAAAAAAACAAAACAAAAAAATATCAACGTAACTTCAGTGGATGAATTGTTTGACACTTGAGGCCCACCATAGATAAAACATAAATCCTTCACCACACGTCTAAATTAATTAGCCCATGTATCAAATGGCATGGTAGTGCCCAGACAAGTTCTGGCACAACAACTATTTTAAAGGAATAAACTCATTTGATTTTCGAGCTCCCTCTATCTTCAGTACCAATGAAGTCAGAAACTTCAAATTCGGAATATTTGCTAAACTCATCAAGCATAAGCGCCTCAGTAAACTTTTTAGCATTAGTGGTTCCTGAAATAAAGGGCTTCAAAAATCACAAGAACTGTAACTGACTGACTGACAGATCATAAAAATTATGGAGTACTCCCCGACATGGTGGAATGTTGTAATTTTGCACAACGGTCTAGTGGTGCAAGCAAAGGAATAAATCAAAAGTTTGAGGCAGAGACAATACTGAGACCCCCAACTCACAACCCTCTTGCCGCTGGTCCCCTGTTTTTTTTTTTTTTTTTTTTTTTTTTTTTTTTTTTTCAAATTTGTCATTTCGTTTTCCTATCGGTGTTATGTCTATTTAGAATCCTTGTGATATGCAAAAACACACAAAAAATATCAAATCAATGCTGCCAACTCCTACCAACCATGGGGGAAAAAGATAGAGTTCGGGAATACGACACTTTAAGATAAGTGAATGCTATTGGTTGATTATTATAAATTTTCAAAGGTCGATTAATATAATTTGTTTGGTTAATAATACTATCTAAATGAGTTGTTTTATATACTAAAAACATGTTAAGACAAACATTAGGGGTATTCACGATGCGGTGTAACAGACCTAGTAAAATTGCGAAATTTTATTTTTATTTTATCAGATCGTGAACACACTTTTTCTCATCTATAGCAAAACTGAAATAAAGTCAGACCCAATCTGACAACTGACATTTGTTCTGAAAAAAATCTTTAAAAAAGCGAAAAAGAAAAACGATTCAATTTATTGGAAGATAATGGAGACAAAATTATGTTAATTAATTAATATTACATAACAAAAATTATGATTTTCCCTTCGGCGGCACTTATTTTTGTTTTCCATTCTCTTTATTTTTTTTCCGATACCTGCACTCCTGCACACAGGAATTCATAATTTAGCGAACTGTCAACTTGATAATGCTACTCTGTTGTATTTTTCGGTTACAATAGGGTCAGGGTATAGGTATAGCTAAAGTGCAAAAGTGTAGCGAAATTTTTGTCAGTATATTTTGTTGTTGTGGATTGTGGTGCGAAAAAAAGTTGCACTTTCGCACTTTCGCAATGATACAAGACCAGTTGCACCGGATCGTGAATACCCCTATTGTTGTGTATTTTCCGCTTTTGAATATCATTAACTTCGATTTCACGAGTAAATTTTTCTTAAATAACTGAAGAAAAATTCCTCAAAATGTTTTTATTTTCCTACAACCATTCTGCAGTAATAATTTTTCATAAATATTTTTAGCAAAAGTGCACTTATTCCTTAAATAAAATACTATTCACACGTAACGAATAATTTCAAATTTAAATGACAAAATTCTATGAACGCTGGCAGCAACTTTGCCGACAGCGGAGGTGGGACACGCAAGGTGATAGCATTTGTCATTTTTCTTTTTTAATGACATTACTGTACCTAACTATTAAAAATTTCACCATGAACATGATGAACTCATAGATGGCGCAGTGTAAATTAATGCATTCAGCCTGGAACCAAGTCAAGCCAAGAAAAAAAAAAGAAAAAAACAAAAACAACTGTCAGTCAGAGGGATTGTCAATTTTCTCTCGATGTTAAAGGAAAAATTCCGATAAGTGATCCGGAAATTGTTTAAATTTAATAAAATCAATCACAAAAACAAGGTAGTTGCGTCCGAAAAATCACCTCCCATAATTCAATTACCAATATTGACATCAGTGCGAATCTCGACAAATAGTCTACCTAAACAAACACTGGCTCTAAGGTTATGTGATGTAACCACAATTTTCTTTGATTACTTATATTTTTCAGAAGAATGGCATCCGTATTCCGTGTGGGAGTCGTTCGTTTGATGGGCTCTCGCACATCAAATAGCCTCCTGCAGAACAGCTTACCAACTGCCACCACTCAGTCATGCAACATCTCTAGCAAATCGATGCGTGGTGGACCCCGCGTACCCAAAGGCAAACCATGGCCATACCAAGAGAAGAAGTATGGTGTATTCCAGGCTATGTTCGATAAGACCAGCTACCGAATGGATGAAAACTCCAAAGTAATCTGCGTGGAAGGGCCAGTTGCCTCCGGCAAGTCGAAACTGGCCAAAGAAATTGCGGAAGAGCTGGACATGCTTTACGTCCCCCATGCTAACATGGACGCTGTGTTTGTCAATGCGTATGGCTATGATTTGCGTAAATTGGACGAACAACTTCCCGAGATGTGCCGAAGTTTCGATGAGAAGAGTTTTTGCAGGAATCCCAACCATCCATTGGCCGCGCAGTTCCAAATTCGCATGTATATGATTCGCTACTCGCAGTACATTGATGCTCTAGCGCATATCTTGTCTACCGGACAAGGTATCGTTCTCGATCGTTCTGTGTATTCCGATTTCGTATTCCTCGAGGCAATGCATAAGAACGGATATATTTCCAAGGGAGCCCACAGCGTCTATCACGAGATCAAACAGAACACTATTAACGAACTTTTGAAGCCGCATTTAGTTATCTACCTGGATTGTCCCGTTGATGTTGTTAAGGTAAGTTTGTGTCTGTGTAAATGATTGACTGACTGATTGACTGCATGTCGTCTGTAGAAACGCATCAAGGCACGCAACTTGGACTATGAAGTCAACTCGAAGCTCTTCACGGACGCGTATCTCTCCGATATAGAAACGTTCTACAAGCAGCACTTCCTTAAGGACATTAGCACTCATGCAGAGATTCTCGTCTACGATTGGACCGCTGAAGGCGAGACTGAAGTCGTCGTCGAAGATATCGAACGCGTCGACTTCGACGTTTTCGAAGAGTATTTCTTCAACAAAAAGATGAAGGATTGGCGGTTCCCCTTGGAAACGGAATGGTGTGAGGCAAGGATCAAGTATTGCAATGAGAAGCACACCCTGATGAATTACTTCAATGTTCCGCGGTATGATGTGCCAGAACTGTTGCGAGACGCTGAAGGTAGCAAGATCTGGCGTGATGCTCTAGAGAGTGTAAGTATACTTTTGATAATATTCAAGAAGTTTGATTTAACTGTGGCATTACAGGCTCCCGGAATGAAATACCGGCCGGGATACAACGCTGATATGGGCGATACTAATCTACTGCTAAAAAACAAGGTCCCATTGCGCGAAGGTGGAGCTTAAAAACGACGAAGTTTAATTTGTTAGAAAATTGGTTAAAATATAGTAACATGAGATGAGGTGGTTCCCAAAGCCATTGAAGCTCTGTGATATCCAAGACGATTTATGCTTTTAATTTGTGTGAAGTTAGTGAAACTCGTACGCGAGAGGGGAGGTACACAAACATCAGTTTTCAGGAAATGTACGATAGCGTTAGTAGTGGTACGATTTTGGGGATCAAATAGGACTGTCCGAGTTTTGCTTGGTTTATCTCAATTTCTACGACTTTTCGAAATCAGTTATCTAATGCCAATAATATCAGTTATTTGAAAAAAATTACCTATTCCTAGAGACTCAAACCAATAAAAGAGGACAGGCATTTAGTGCCCGCTTACCAATTTTTATAAAACAAAAAACAAGGACTGGAATTTAAATGGAAAGCGGATTTTCCTTAGGAGTTTTATTGCGTTCTTATATAATACACTAAATACAGCTCTTCCCGAATTAGAAGTAAAAAATAATACTCGGATCTAAAGAAAGGGGCAGTGTCTTGGGCAAAATCCGTATGTAAACACATGAAAAAAGCGCTGAGCATGCAAATAAGAAATAACTTCTGTGAAGGTGTTCCCAAATTTAAATTGAAAACGAACTCCTGAGTCCTGATTTATAAACAGATTCTAAGAACCGTGTGGAAACTTATCGGCAAGAGTATTTCCACAAAACTAAAAGTTAAATTTTATGAATTGTAGGAAGAAATATAAGAAGTATTATTATTATTATTATTTATTAACAATGAATTTAAAATCAATTGCTACTTTCAGATTTAAGGAACGCTAGCTGCAGAGGCTTCCGGCTCAATTTTAAAAATTATAAAAAGGGAATAAATTACAGGGTGATTATTTGTTGTACATTTCAATTAGTTTGTTGACTATCATGTTTTCTAATAACGGTTTATTTAGTGTTTTGACAATGTGTATTTTTAGATGACGATTTGCTTTTTCTGATGATAGGTATCACTCCCCGATGTATATATTATATGTTCCATATTTAAATGGGTACTACATTTGCTGCAGATTGGTGGTGGTTCATTTTTTAGTAGGTGTTGGTGGGTCATTGTTCCGTGTCCTATACGCAGTCTGACAACATTTTTAAGCATTGCTTTGGTGGCCGAGGCTTAGTATTTTGAAGAAGACTTAGTAGGGCTGATCTTCGTTTAGTGGTGGTCGTAGAGTTTCCAACTGTTTAGCTGCTGGGACCGTATTATCTTTTCAATCAAGCGTTTAAGAACCAGTTGGCTGTATGAGTTGAACAATGTGGGGGCGACACAGACTGGGTTTGCGGCATTGTCGGCTGCTTCTTTGCCGAGTATGCCAACATGTGCTGCCACTGCCACTGCCACCCACATCAGTTTTGTTTTGGCTGTGGCTTTTAGGAGGCTGTTAGAGCAGATAACAAATTTGCCGTTTAGGAGGATTGTAATTTTAAGCGCTTGCAAAATCGCCAGAGCTTCTGTTGTAAAGATGGCTGCGGTTTCGGATACAATCCCTTGTTTAAGTACATACAGTGCCATCATCTAAGGTGACTGCAAAGGAAGTGTTGTGTTCAGTTTTAAAACCATCTGTGTAAATTAAAGTCCATCCTTCTGAGGTTGATTCGGATAATATGTCTTGGAAAAGCGACCGGTATAACATGGTGAGTGTTTCCTTTAGGGACCCCCACCCCAGCACCGAACTTGACGAGTTGTGGGGGCTGAGTAATGGTAAAGACTCTCGAGAATCTCTCCAGAGGAACCGTGAAACCAAAGGGTGCTCTCCTACCCGTCCTTCCTTTCTTGTCCCACTCCTTCCATAACTTTCCTCCTAATTCTCTCTTATCCCATCCTATTTCCGCCTGGGCTGGATAAAGGTGTCATACGACCCGTGCCGAGTATCAACCTGGCTGGGGGCCCAGTTTCAAAAATAGCCCGAGTCGCAAACGGAGTATCCGGATACCTGGCGACCTCCGGATTAGCCAGCCTTATCTGTGTAATGCGGATCTATGCACAGATGGACCTTCCCTTCTCCGCTACTCGTGGGTCCATGAACAAAACAAATAAAACAATTAAACAAAAACAAAAAATTTCAGAGTCCGGTGCTCTTAAACTACCGGCTGGAAGTACTGCCTCTGAGCCCGCTTCCAGTACTAGCGTTCCTGCAACGACGGCAACTAAGAACTTGGTCACCAAACCTGATCTTAGTCTTGCCGAAAGATGCAAAGAACGCTCAACTCGAAAACCCGGTGCTGCACGTCGTACTGCCTCGAGCTCGCGACACGAAAGCACCTCCACTAGGCAATATAGAGAGCGACGTACCGCCTCCAGAATTCTGGAGCGCTACAAGGACGTCCCGGTAGATCAGCTCTCTATTAGAAACAAAGAGTCGATCTCCTGGGCAACGAAAGTTGTCAAGGAGATTCCTCCTGACTCCTCAAGGAAGGACTCCACGTCCAAAAGACAAAGGTCGATTGAGGAGTCCACTGTCGACCCAAAACGAGTGAAGGTAAACTGCAGCAGTTCCTCACTCTCCTTAAAGCACAACAAGCCATTCAGTGATGTCCTCAAGGCACACCTTGTCCTCGCTGTAATAGACAGGAGTGACATAGATGGCAGCATTTCCCCTGAGAGATGGAGAAAAGTAGAAATGAAGCTGGCTACTAAATTTCTACAGGTCATGGATGATCATCCAGGGCCTCCTCCCTCCTGTCGCGATGGCGGATGGCATCAGGGCCATGTGAAGCTGATCGCTTGTGCTGATCAAAGGTCTGCGGACCTATATAAAATAGCAATTTCGTCTCTGGGTGAGGTGTGGAAAGAGGCGCAGCTCGAGGTCGTAAGCAGGGAAGAAATTCCTAGCAGACCTAGAACTCGCTCCTGGATCCCTGCCGAACCCTCTGACCCCGCAACAATCATAAAAATCATTCGGGCAAGCAACCCTCATCTTCCTACAGGTAACTGGAAGGTTGCTAAGCTGGAGGAACCTAAAGGAGACAAAAGATCTGCGATCATCGTGATCAACGTAGAGTCTCTGGCTCCTCTGGCTGCAACAGAAGGACAAATCAGCTACGGCTTCGGAGCTATAAACCTTAGGGTTTATAAGAAGGATGAGGAGGACCCTACCAGGGAGGGAGTGCGACCCTCCACCTCTGCTGACACTGTTGAACAGGTTAGTAATAAACTGACTAGTCCGGCAGCGGAAGCGGAGGTGGTGGGCTGCAATCCCGCGAAAGAAGCGCTGTTCCCCGTCTCTGCCGGAACCGCATCGGTCAGTAATACACCGACCACAGCGGCTAATGTAGAGACGGATGACTGCGCTCCAGGGAGGGCCCCGCATCTCTCTAAGAGCAACTCGGTCCCACGGATAGATCTGGACATGGACAGCATTGGATTGTCGGACCTGGATCTATCCAGTGGACTCGGCAGCCCATCCGTAACTGATGTATCTTTCGAATCGGATACGGATGAGGCTAACATCACTGTGGTGGAGGCGTCTGGAGGTAATTGTAGCAGTGATGCTGCGGTTCCTTCAGATTAACCTACATCACTCAAAAACGGCTTCGGCCTCTCTTCTTCTGCGGATCCATAAAAGCGCGGATGACATTGTCCTGATTCAGGAGCCCTGGGTCAATAATGATCGGGTTCTTGGACTCAGGACTCCAGGCTACAAACTTTTCTACGTGAGGAATGAAGGTATACCAAGAGCCTGCATCCTCGCGAAGAACACACTAAATGTTTTCCTTCTTCCTAATTACAGCGATCGAGACACCACGACAGTAAACGTTGAAGTTGGACTGCGGAAAATCTGGTTGACTTCGGCGTATCTGGCGTCCGACCTTCTCCTCCCTGCGGAACTACTGGGGAGAGCGATTGCTGATGTGGAGAAGTCCAACGCTGCGATGATCCTGGGATGTGATGCCAATGCGCATCACACTGTATGGGGCAGCTCCGACATCAATAAAAGAGGTGAGCTACTTTTTGATTACTTAATTAGTACTAAACTAATCATATGCAATATGGGATCCGAACCCACATTTGTAACTAGTAACAGACGAGAGGTGTTAGACATCACGCTGGTCTCCGACACCATTTACCATGATGTCAGAGACTGGAAAGTTTCTAAAGAACACTCCTTCTCTGACCATAGATACATTCAATTTGGCATAAACTGCCTCCCTCAAGTCCAACCCGTTTTTAGGAATTACAGGAAAACGGATTGGAACAAATATAGGAACAGTGTGGAAGCTTCCATAATTAACAGAATACCTGTTCCCCCTACTAATACAAATGAATTGGATAGCATGGTTGAGGAACTCACTAAGACTCTCAACCGGGCTATGTCTTTCTCCTGTCCAATAAGTAAACCTCGGGGCAAGCCTAGACCACCGTGGTGGAATCAGGAGATTTTATCTCTACGTCAAAAATGTAGGCAGCTCTTCAATCAGGCCAAGCGATCCCGTGAAGCCGCTGACTGGGCCTTATATAAAAAAGCCCTCAAATCCTATAAAACCGAAGTTAGGAAAGCCCAACGGAATTCCTGGAGACTCTTCTGTGAAAAGATAGAAGAAATCTCTGAGGCCTCCAGGCTCAGGAAGATTCTCGCATCCACTCCTAAAGTAGCGAGCTACCTTAAGAGAGCTGATGGATCGTGGACCACCTCAAGTGCAGAATCTCTGGATCTACTACTGGATTCTCACTTCCCCAACAGCTGTAATGCTGCTTCGATACCAGCTAGGTCCTCTGAAAGACCGATAGAAAGCAGCTCTTCAAGTCTTATTACCAAGACCAAAATTCTTTGGGCCATTAAAGGATTTAAGCCATTTAAATCTCCTGGACCGGATGGTATAATACCGGCCGAACTTCAGAGGAACGCTGACCTAATCCTCCCTTGGGTAACTGTAATTTTTAAAAGTTGCCTGGATTTTGCTCATATTCCCAAGTTGTGGACAGAAGTTAACGTGGTGTTTATACCTAAAGCTGGTAAAAGCTCACACGTTAACCCCAAAGATCTCAGACCAATTACTTTGTCATCATTTCTTCTAAAAACCTTAGAGAAACTGATAGACATCCACATACGTTGCAGTGTCAACTCAAATCTTTTGTCAAAGGCTCAACACGCGTATAGTAAAGGGAGATCGGTTGAAACGGCCCTTCACTCACTTGTATCTACCATCGAAAAATCTCTCGATTGCAAAGAATTCACATTGGTAGCTTTCCTAGATATTGAGGGAGCGTTTAACAACGTCGAAGCAGAGGCAATTCTCGGCGCACTGACGGGCCTTGGAATTGAGAAATCGATTGGCGAATTGGTCAACCAGTTGCTCACCAACAGGTTTATCAACTCACAGCTGGGCGATGCATCGGTCCGGAGGTTCGTTAGTAGGGGTACGCCTCAAGGTGGCGTTATCTCACCCCTTCTTTGGAACCTAGTAGTGAATGAACTACTACTAATACTGGAGGGGGAAGGTTGCAAAGTAATTGCCTATGCGGATGACGTTGCCATCGCTGTCTCAGGAAAACACCTAAACACGCTTAGAGATCTCATGCAGAATGCCCTCTCTAAGCTCTCTAAATGGACCAAAAAATGCGGTCTGGCGGTCAATGCCCAAAAAACTGAACTGGTCCTCTTCACAAGAAAATACAAAATTCCCAATTTTGTACCCCCAAAACTAAACGGCACACTCCTGGTGCTCACCAATACGGCTAGCTATTTAGGCCTAGTTTTAGACAGCAAATTGAGCTGGAAACCCAATATCCTGCGGAGAGTTCAGAAAGCCACCACGGCTCTGTACTGCTGTAAAAAAGCCATTGGAAGCAGATGGGGACTCCAGCCTCGAATTACATATTGGCTATATGTATCCGTTATCAGACCTATACTCACTTATGGCGTTATTGTATGGTGGACTGCCCTCGAAAAGGCCATCCATCATAATCAGCTTAGCCGCGTCCAAAGAACGGCATGCATATGCATAAGTGGAGCCCTAAGAACCACTCCAACAGCGGCCATGAACGTAATGTTCCACTTGCTACCGCTGGACATCTATTGCAAACAAGTGGCAGCAAATGCAGCCACTCGGATGAAAGCAATTCAGTTGTGGACCAGTCGCCAAACTGGTCACTCATCGATTCTAAATACATTGGAATGCATTCCAAAAGATACTGATTACACCCTCCCTCAGTTTCAATTCGAAAAGAACTTCGAAACTTACATACCCTCCAGGAGTGAATGGGAGAACGAAATAGTACCCCGCAAGGAGTCTGTCTGTTTCTATACAGATGGGTCCAAAACTGAAACAGGAGTAGGGGGGGGGTGTTTTCTCTTATGATCTAAATTGTAAAATCTCATTCAGCCTTCCTAATCACTGTAGTGTATTTCAGGCGGAGGTCATGGCGATCAAAGAGGCCCTGTCGTGGCTTCGGTATAATGTAATATCTGTAAAGGATATCACCATCTTTACCGACAGTCAAGCCGCGATTAAAACCCTGGATTCTGTCGTCTTCAATTCAACAACTGCCCTCTATTGCCGACTATCTCTGAACGAGATGGCGAAACAATTCAAAATTCACCTTATATGGGTGCCGGGCCATAGAGACATTCCAGGTAATTGCATCGCCGATGAGCTCGCCAGACAAGGCACTACTATGTCGACTCTACCAGAAAAAAGGAGTCTCTATATGCCTCTTGCTACTTGCAAGCTCCTAATTAAACAAAACGCATTAAGCGCTACTAATCGCAGGTGGTCTAGCTGCTTAACGTGCCACACCTCGAAACAGATCTGGCCTCAGCTGGATTCCAAGCGCTCAAAAAGTCTCATTACACTGAAAAGACCCATAATAAGCACTCTAGTAGGTGTCATCACGGGACACTGCATCATAGGGAGACATGCTCTCAGATTAGGCCTCCCTTCAAATGATTTCTGCAGAAGCTGTATGGACGAGGAGGAGGAGGAGACTGTTCTTCACCTTCTCTGCACGTGTCCAGCACTGTCACTCCGTAGAAAACTATACCTCGGAGAATATTTCTTCGACAATCTCAGCGAACTCGCAAACATAGGTATCAACTGCCTCCATCGCTTCATTCTCAGCTCCGGCTGGTTCAACGGGTAGATAAGGAGTCGATATCGATCCTGTGGTAACACAATGGGCCTAATTTGGCCTAAGTGAGGCTGCACTTGAGGCGGCCTGCCACTCTAACCTAACCTAACCTTCCTTTAGGGAGTTTGCTGAGTACTAGTCTGACAGAGTTGTTGCTAATTTTGCATGGTGGCTGTGACAAGATGAATTGGGTGAATACTTTAAATGGTATTTCCAACTGTTTGCCTAGTGCCAGCGAGAGCTCCAATGCTTATGGTAATCTTCTTTTTTTTCGTTTGAGTTTGGATATGGTGACGATATATTTTTCAATGATAGAGCCAGTTGCGAAGGACAGTTCAGTTAAGAGATTAGCTAAATCGGGGATGTGTAGTAGGCGTTGATGCTTCTTCTAGCGCCTTGGTTATATGGGGAATTGATGATTTGTAGCGTAGACTTTGGGCGGTTACAGATCCTGTATAACACTGTATATAGATAAAACACAGTCAATCTTACTTAGTATAAGTGATCCGGTAACATTACATTTTGAGTTTATATGCGCCCTGCTCTTATAACTAGAGAGATATTTAATTATAACTATAACACCTTGCAGTTAGCGATTTCTTAATTTCTATACAGTGATCTTTCCAATTGTATCTAGAATTGAAAACAGGTCTAGAATGCTTAAATTCGAGACGGATTCTATAAGAATGTTGTTAAATCTTAAGTCTACATTTTGGCATAAACGTTTACACAGGCATGAAGAATTTTACATTTTCGCAGAGATAGAGGTTAGCCCCAGCCCAAGCAGACTATTTGATATCTTTTAGTAGGTACTCTGGTGAGTCAGGCGTTGATCTGTTTTTGACTGTTTTGTCTACATAGGATATAGACGTTATCTGCGTACACGCAGTGATGTAATTTTTTATACTTGCTTATTATTTTGCTAATATCATTGAAGGCTATCGAAAACAGAATAACGGATAGAGATGATCCTTGTGCTATTCCATTATGTAGGGGGAGACTGGATGAGAAGGAAAAAATAATAATACACAATTTGCTTCGTTAATTAACAGGAAAACATGCAAGAGAATATGCAATTTTTATTCTTAAATATGTACATTAATTTAAATTGTTCTATCGCCATATGGGAATGCGTGATTGTCTATAGTTTCTGCTGCACCATCATTCCAACGATTGGAACGAAATCTGCACAACCGTTGGACGACAAACCTAAAATATTAAAGTTACAAACCATGCTAACTGGTCTGATCTGACCGACTGGTGCGTATTTTTCACGAGATAATTCGGCATCCGAATAAATCGTTACGGTGATCATTAGGGTCAACTCTCAAATGAACTCTCTTCCGTCTTTAAGACCCGGTTACTTATGTGGTTTTCCTGAAATCTTTTTCAGATCTCAGATTTTACGCTGCTCATGGAACGCGCAACGAAATTGATCTGCTTTTGTAAAGGGATTAGTGCGTAAATTGACAACAATATCAGCTGTTCAAATTGCATTCGCTTCTGGAAAAATCGCAAATTGATATCGAACTCAAAAATGTTTTCCTTGTTGTAGATACAAATTACGTATTATTGGTGGTTTGTAGTCTTCAGATGACGAGGGAGATAAAGAAGATAATAATTCCTACGAACTCATATCCATAGCTATTTTTTGTGTATTTTGCTACCTATTTTGGTTTTCACGAAACTTTACGCCACAGAGACAATACTGAGACCCCCAACTTCGACCGATTAACAGTTATTTGCCTACAAGCTAAATTTTACGCTCCCAAAAAGTTTAGGTGCGCTAGTATTGCATAGAAATTCGTATTGACAAATGTCAAAAATCCTCTCAACCAACACATTCGCACCTAATCTTTTTACATTTCACTGTGGGCAAAGCAAAACGGATAGGAATTGGCGTACACGGATAGGACAACCAAATGGCGGATTCCTGGCAAAAATTGAGGGGGCCAGCGGCAAGAGGATTGTGTTTTGTGAGTTGGGGGTCTCAGTATGATTTGTTTATGCTTTACGCATTTCTCTCGAAAGTAAACTTCTTAAACTGACGTAAAACAGCTGTGCAAATTATATTGGTAGGTCTGTTCCTTTACTTTTGTAGTAAGAATGGAAAAGAAAGACTGTCAAAATGGAAGTGGTGGGGATAAATTCTCTCACAGAGAGAGAGACGCTTACGAAAAAGTTAAGGAACGCTTTTGTAGTAATTTATGAAAAATGACAGATACATAAATCAAATATTCAAAAAATTGTACGAAAAGTCATTAAAATGTCTGATAAACTCGAGGAATTTGTTAATTTACTAAGAAAATTAGTTCTATCATTTATTTTTAACTTTATTTTGATGAATCTGAGTATGTGGAAGAGTTTGTACTGATTGAACAAGCATTCGAGAAAAGCGACACTGCATTAAGAATTACATGGAAGAGATTGTACCTTGTTTCAGTAAGGAAGAATTTCGACGCCAATATCGAAAAGAATCTTAAAGAGAACATTCAATTTTATTTTGCCGCCTCTTGATACCATTTTAATAAGCAAGAAGTCAAAAAATAATCAACGCATATGCCAAATGGGACAACAAATTTCAAATCAGCTGTTAGTTGTAAGGTGACTGACAGCTTTTTTACTTCTTACACCAAGAAATTTGTTGAGTAAAAATTCGTAAGATTCTCAGTGAAGGCGTAATATCTTGCTCTCTCGATGACGCTCTCTTTTACGAATTTTTTGAGTTAAGGAACGGCATTGAGTAAAAATTCGTAAGAATTAGTAAAAATTCGTAAGATTTAAAAGTAAAGGAACAGACCTGGTGTGTGTAGGTCTGAAAAAATATCGAGATCTGCAAAAAGCGATCCGAATCGAAAAAAAGATTGATTTTTCTGCCCAATGGAACGTGAAAAGTGATTTCGATCAAAAAAAAAGATTGATTTCAACATAAATAGAATGACGCTTGAACAACGTTTCCAAATAAGGCTCCAAAACAAAAATGAAATAAGGCCCCAAAAAATTATACAGGAAACAACAACAATGATTTTTAATAGAATCTTAATGAAAAAAAAGACCCCAAAAAAAGAAATGAAATAAGTCCCCAAAATTACAGTCGAACTTTGATAAGTCGAACTTTGATAACTCGAATATTTAATAACTCGAATAAAATTGGTTGGCAATAGCACCAAGACTAAAATTTACATGTAATTTGTATTTGATAACTCGAACTTCTATTACTCGAATGTCTTGATAACTCGAAGAGATTTGTTCAGAAATAATTTAGTCATTATTCAAATTATTTTAAGCACACCCTGTCACACGTTTACACCTGACACTCTATTCCTAATAAAGCATGCACTCCCAATCTACGCCAGATACACACAGTATCATAATTTCACAGACTGTTTGTTCCTACCAAAACGTCTATCCAGCACTTTATTCCAGGTGCTCTCCTATCCTATTACCATTTTATTCCCACAGATAAAAGTGCAGTATTGCATTTCTTAGCATGTAAATTTTGTATAAATAGAATTAAGAACTAGAAAATAAATCACTTTACGTTCAGAAGTCAATCGTTTTACTTGCTACCCCCCACCAGAGGTAAGGAGCGCGTAAACAAAATTCTGGAATCAAAAGAGGTTCCAGGTCGAAACATTGGTGACCCCGACGTGATACTTAGCGTGAACTTGCTTCCCCCACCAGCGGTAAGAAGTAATTCACCGTATCATCAGCACCAGAAAACGTGATCGATATTCTTGATCTCGATCTCGTTCTCGTTACACTTAAGTGTAACACACGCGTAACCAGAGCTGTAATACTGGTACCAACATAAAATTCCTCAATTACAAGGCATCGCCCCATCTCTGAAGCAGTTAATATGGAGGAAATAGAGGTCTTCCGGATTGTGAGCAGACAGAAGGCGATTACGGAAGAACTCCAAAGGCTAAAAACAAATATAAAAAAAGATGGACCCTCCCGAAAAACAGCTGAGTACCGAGACAAGAGGCTCAGGCAACTCAACACTTTTTGGACGGAGTTCCAGGAGAACCACAACAGCATCAAAAGTACAGTCAAGCATGACACTCCCTATATCCAGGGAGATACACCTGCCAAAGTACAACAGCTTGTCGAAGAGATAAGGGAGATACTCGAGGCTATTGAGGTAGAAGAGGAGAGCGATTCATCAGACGCATCAGAAGAGCTGGAGGGACGACAAAAACCAGTACCAGTCATTCGCCAGCCGCAATCGTCGACCTCGAATCCACTAGCGGAAATCACGAGGAGCCTTCGCAGACAAAAGGCAACAAAGACATCTCTTCAGCGATTACTGGACAACATTGAAGGAAGCAATGACGTTACCTGGTCAACAGCGTTCTGCACCTTAAAGATCAGTATGCTCAATAAATACTGGTTGCAGATGGAGGAGCTCCATCAGCTCATAACGGAACTAGTTGCTGACCCTCATGACGAGGGTTACGATCTCCAAGAATACTATCGATTGGAAGATGAAGTTCAAAAACATCTTCTTCGCCTGAATACAAGGCTAGAAGGAGAAAGGGTGCCAAAAACGTCTCCAGCCACAGCAGTGGAAGCCGTCAATCCGGCAAAAGCAGTGCTTAATCTACCGAACATCACTCTTCCAAAATTTGATGGGGACTATCTCAAATGGAGACAGTATAGTGACTTGTTCAATGAATTAGTCCACAAACAGCCAATCGCTAACTGTCAGAAGTTGTTCTACTTAAAAACAACTCTCAGTGGCGAAGCTGAAAAACTGATTCGGCATTTTTCTACTTCTGATGCGAACTACAGCGCTGCTTGGAAGGTGGTTACGGAGAGGTATGAAAACACCCGACTCCTGGTAACGGCCTTAATCAACAAATTAATGTCACAGCCTACAAGCCAAAGTGAAACATCGACGGGTGTTAAAGGCATACACGACACAACACAAGAATGTCTTCTTAGCCTGCAAAATCTGGGCATAGACACCACTAACTGGGATCCTCTACTGATGAGCATCCTTCTCAAAAAATTGGATCGGAATACACTCACGCTTTGGGAACAATCGTTGAAACAGCCAAAGGCGCTACCATGTTTGAGAGAATTTTTATCATTCCTGGAAACGCGATTCCAATCTCTGGAAGCACTGGGTGCTAAAGCGTATAAACCTAGCTTCACCGAACCCAAACAGCTCAACCGAGTAACTCTGACAGCGGCTACCGAGGGGAAACGATGCATTATTTGTGAGCAACCAAATCATCCCCTCTTCAAGTGCCCCAAATTCCTGCAGCTCTCTACAAGGGAAAGGCTTCAGCATGTTAAGTCATTAAAAAGGTGCATGAATTGCCTACGATTTGGTCACCAGACCTCAAATTGTAAATCGGGCCATTGTACCAAATGCAACCAGTTTCACCACACTCTTCTTCACAAGACAGACGATCAACATGCGGCGCCCGCATCAAGTCCAATGATCGATAGCAGAACCAGCCTTTCAGCTATCCATTCAGATAATACAGCGTCAAAATATGTATTCTTGGGAACGGCTGTTGTCAATGTCCTAAATCAAACTAACAGCCCCGTCAAGGCAAGAGCACTTCTCGATTCAGGCTCTCAAATAAGCTTCATTACCGAGAGGTTAGCAGATCAGCTAAAACTCACTTCGAGACCCGACTATGTAGAAGTTTCCGGAATGGGAAATAATCCAGTCCAACTCACCAAGAAAGTAAATGTGTGCATTCAATCTCGCGCTACTGGGTACAGTGCGGACTTGCAAGTATACGTCTTAAAAACGATAACTTCCCGACAACCTAGCCAGTACATTGATACCAGCCAATGGCATTTACCAAAGAACATCAAATTGGCGGACCAACACTATAACCAACCTGCCGAAGTAGATATCCTCCTTGGCGCAGAATTGTATCCCGACCTTCTGTCCATAGGCCAAATTAAAATCCACAGAGGGCCAACATTACAAAATACACTACTTGGATGGGTCGTAATGGGTAAAGCAACAATTGAAGTTCCTTCAACACTATTTTGCGGCATCGGGGTGGAAACTTCCAGTTTGGACCACCTCGTCCAAAGATTTTGGAGCTTAGAAGAAACTCCATCAATTCTCAACCATGGGCGGTTGAATAAGGAAGAACAGCAGTGTGAGGAAATCTTCACGGCATCGACCAAAAGGACCCATGATGGCCGTTACATTGTAAGACTACCGTTCAAGAATAACCCAGCCAGTCTTGGAACTTCAAAAGAGATAGCTACTCGAAGATTTCTCAGCTTAGAGAAAAGGCTAAGCAAGATGCCAATTATTCGCCAGCAGTACGCCGAATTTATGCAAGAGTACATCGCATTGGGCCACATGAAAGAAGTTGACGCCAAATCAGCAAGCCAAACTCCGCATTTCTTTTTACCGCATCACTGTATTTTGCGTCCGCAAAGTAGCTCAACCAAGTTACGAGTGGTTTTTGATGGATCATCTAAAACTTCTACAAATATCTCCCTTAACGATATTTTGCATACTGGCCCAGCCCTACAGAATGACCTGCTATCCATTCTTTTGCGCTTCCGAGTCCATACGTATGTCTTCACTGCGGATATCTCCAAGATGTATCGCCAAATATTAGTTGATGACTACAGCAAACAGTTTCAGCAAATACTTTGGCGAGACTCACCTGATAAGCCACTTAAGGTCTACAAACTAAATACGGTAACTTATGGTACAAAAACCGCCCCTTACCTCGCCATCAGATGTCTTCACGATCTAACAGAAGAAGCAGACGAACAACATTCACTGGGAGCTAACGTCCTCCGTCAAGATATTTACATGGATGATATATTGACCGGGAGCAACAGTCTTGAAAGTGCTTTAAGAATACAATTAGAACTTAAAAACCTGTTGACGCAAGGAAAATTTTATCTACGAAAATGGTGCGCCAATACACCATCCCTTCTTCTGGGCATACCGAAACCAGATTGTGAGACCGAAACTATTCTTCACGACCATGAAGAAGGAGCTATCAAAACCTTGGGATTGACCTGGCTCCCAACATCAGACCAATTCCTCATTAAAACAAATTGGAATGAAACAAAAAGGATAACTAAGAGATCCATCTTATCAGATACCGCACACATTTTCGACCCACTGGGAATTGTAAGTCCAGTAGTAGTCTTAGCGAAAATATTCATTCAGGAGCTATGGGCTCTAAAACTGGATTGGGACTCAGCACTACCGATGGAATTGAACACAAAATGGATAACATTTAGAAAAGAACTGCTGAAGCTAAACAACCTCAAGGTTTCCCGCCACATCATAGTCGAAAATGCCACCAATATCGAGCTTCATGCATTCTCAGATGCGTCTCAACGGGCCTATGGAGCAGTGGTGTATCTTAAGTCAACCAATTCCAGGGGAGATGACAAGGTTCAGCTGGTTTGCTCCAAAACCCGAGTAGCACCGCTCAAGCAACAAAGCATTCCGCGTCTAGAGCTCTGTGCCGCTAAGCTGATGACACAATTGGTCAAATTCACAAAGGAAAGCCTATCAATCAACATCAAAGAAACAACATTCTGGACGGACTCAAAGATTGTATTAGCATGGATAAACACTCAAGCTCCGTTACAAACATTTGTAGCTAATCGCATTTCAAGTATTCAGGAGGAAACAAATAAAGGCCAGTGGAAATTTGTCAACACCGATCTCAACCCAGCGGACCTATTATCCCGGGGAATGTTCCCAACGAAGTTACTCAATTCCACAGTATGGTTTCATGGACCAGCCTTTCTACAAAGACCAAGAGCCAGCTGGCCCACGCAAGGACAACGATTGAAAGAAGAAGATATACCCGAAACAAAAGCCCTAAAAACGGTACTGGTAGCCGAAAACACAAGCTACCATTTTCTTGAAGGCATCAACCATCGACAATCATTTCGGACTCTTCAGAGAGTAACAGCCTTCGTCATTCGCTTCGTTAGTAACTTGAAGAGAGCTAAAACCTACAGACTCATGAATAAAGAACTCTCAGTGCAAGAACTTAAAGCAGCGAAAATAGTCATAGTCAAATATTTACAAAATGTCGCTTTTTCGGCAGAACTTGAGCTACTCAGAAATTCAAGGACAATGTCAGAAAAAAGCCGGTTGAGCTCTTTGTCACCATTCCTGGATGATAACAGTATTATCAGAGTTGGAGGTCGATTAGAGGCTTCGAATCTTCCATATGAAGCTAAACACCAAATCATTCTTTCAAGCTCACACCTATTCACTAGACTATTAATGACACAAATGCATTATGATAACCTGCACGCCGGTCCTCAAGCGTTACTAGCAACATCGAGGCAAAATTACTGGATTTTGAGGGGAAAACAACTAGCGATTACAATCGTTCATAATTGCCTACGCTGTTTTAAGGCAAAACCAAGAAGCGTCGAACAATTGATGGGTAATTTACCACCAGAGCGAGTCCAACCTTCTAGGCCTTTTGTAAATGTCGGAGTAGATTTTCTAGGACCAGTTTACATACACTACAAAATACGAGGAAAACAACCAACAAAAGCGTATGTCTCTGTTTTTATATGCTTTGCAACGAAGGCCGTTCATCTGGAACTAGTAACAGATCTAACTTCTCAAGCATTTATTGGAGCCTTAAAAAGATTTACTGCCAGACGGGGCTGCCCAGCTAAAATCTTTTGTGACAACGCAACAAATTTCATTGGAGCCCGAAACGAACTCAACGAACTATATGCAGTCATATTTTCAACAAAGGGAACAGCATCCATACTGAACCATTGTGCCGAAAAATCCATCGAATGGAAACCAATACCTCCACGATCTCCACACTTCGGAGGCTTGTGGGAAGCAGCGGTTAAATCCGCTAAATACCATATGAAACGAGTATTTGCTGGTGCCGCACTGACCCAAGAAGAATTTACGACAGGACTAGTACAAATAGAGGCGATCCTCAATTCAAGACCATTAACTCCTCTGTCAACGGATCCAAATGATCTGGAAGTTCTTACCCCGGGACATTTCTTGATTGGAGCACCATTAACGGCGATTATCGACCCTGACTGCAGAACCTCTCGCATTACTAATGTTACTCGATGGAATCTAGTCACCTCAATTCATCGAGAGTTTTGGCGCAGATGGAGCAGTGAGTACCTGCAAGAACTCCAGCAACGTTATAAGTGGAAACATCCACAAGAAAATATCCAACAAGGGACACTGGTACTAATCAAAGAGGACAACTTACCTCCACTAAAATGGGCATTAGGCAGAGTGGTCAAAGTAATTCCAGGGCAGGACACAAGGGCTCGAGTAGTGGACATAAGGACACAAAATGGTGAAATAAGAAGAAATATCACCAAGGTCTGTCCCTTGCCTTATGAACTTCAACCGAACACACCAAGGGAACCTCCTGAACAGGTTGCCAGGTCGATTTCTTCCAATAACAAGTCGAAAGAATAACGCAGAACCTAACCTTAAAAGAAGACTTCCAGAACCTTCTTCAGAAGAAAGAAGAAAATTTCATCCAATCAAAACACTTTTTTTGGGGTTGTTATTGGTTGGAATGGCGTTGGGCCAAGCAACCGTCCCAAGTGCAGTCCACATCGAGAGGTTCACGGACAACCCTGGAATATACTTCGAAGACCTCGGTGAGGCTAATCTAATCACTGACGATTGGAATCTCTACATTTATTTTAACATGTCGAACTATTGGCACGAATATCAAGGACTTAAAGAAAGCATTAATAAATTAAACCAAAAATGTGCAAACATGCCTCAGCAGCCGATCAACATCTGTAACCATGTCATAATACAACTAGAGCAACAGCTACAATTAACAGAAAATTTGAACAAAATTTTGAGGCATAGAAATGGGGTTGCGATTCGTAAAAAACGATCCCCGTTCGATTTCATAGGCACCGTCGCTAATAAACTGTTCGGAATTCTCGATCAGGACTACGCACATTACATTGAAGATAACATCGAAAGGGCAAACAAGAACGAAGCATACCTACTAGAATTGAGCAAAAACCAAACATCAATTATCGAATCAACAGCCAATGTTCTCAATAAGTCACTGTCTTCAATAAAAGAACAATTCATAGTGGTTAAACAGCAGCTAACCCAGGCTTATGAAACTATCAACAACCTTAACCACACAGTAGTCGAATTACATCTGTTTACCTCCGTTTATATGTACGTGTCTAAGCTAATGGACAATTTCCAGCGGACTCAACTAACAATCCTGGAGGCCATCACGAACACCCATCAAGGAAGAATAAGTTCACTAATATTATCCCCCAGACAACTAATAACGCAGCTGAATAAAATTCGAAAGGATATACCAACTGGCCTAACACTTCCTGGGTATGATGAGAACAACCTTCCTAAGTTATACGAGCTTTTAAGAGTTAAGGCCCGTGTCACTGCATCTACAATTATATTCCTCGTAACGTTACCACTCTTGGGCAACCAAATGTTCCAGATATTCAAACTGATACCATTACCTGTTCAAAGCAACGACGAATTCGTGTTCATACAACCATCCACACCATTCCTTGCCATAAGTCCATATAGAGACCAATATTTTCCAATATCGCAAAATGAATATCAAGGTTGTCTACAAATTGATGAACGGAAATATTTGTGCAAACAGCGGCATCCTGTCTTTAATACGCATTCTACGGAGACCCAGTGTGAGGTAAACTTACTCAACCACAGAAAACAATTATCCTCTTATTGCACGCTCAAAACCGTCGGACCAGGTAAAATGTGGATACAATTACATAACCCGAACCACTGGATATTCGCTTTTCAAGAAGAAGAAACTCTGTCAATAGTATGTGGAATGGACATACTCCGAACCAAACTTCTTGGAGTGGGATTACTGAAATTGGCCCAAAATTGTGTCATCAAACAACCAACTATGACGATTAGTTCTCACAATTTCTATACATCGACATCCTCTGGATCTTTTCTACCAGCCCTAAACTTGAGTCAACTATTGAAGCCACTATACAAAATTCCTTCTCAAGAGTCTGTTCATGAAACAAATATAGATAGTGAACTTATCATTCGTGGCGAAGAGGACTTAGCAGTCATCATGAAGAAGATCTCCGAACAGAAAATGCAACAAACATTGCCCAATAGACTAACTCATCATGACTTCCATCAATATTTCATCGGGTACCTGGCTCTTCTGGCGGCTCTGGTGCTGTTAATACTGATTTTGTACCAAAGAAGACAAACGAAACAGGCGTTAAATCCGAAGAACATTGTATTTGAGCTCCAGGACCTCAACGCCGGGGAGAATGTTCAGAAATAATTTAGTCATTATTCAAATTATTTTAAGCACACCCTGTCACACGTTTACACCTGACACTCTATTCCTAATAAAGCATGCACTCCCAATCTACGCCAGCTACACACAGTATCATAATTTCACAGACTGTTTGTTCCTACCAAAACGTCTATCCAGCACTTTATTCCAGGTGCTCTCCTATCCTATTACCATTTTATTCCCACAGATAAAAGTGCAGTATTGCATTTCTTAGCATGTAAATTTTGTATAAATAGAATTAAGAACTAGAAAATAAATCACTTTACGTTCAGAAGTCAATCGTTTTACTTGCTACCCCCCACCAGAGGTAAGGAGCGCGTAAACAAAATTCTGGAATCAAAAGAGGTTCCAGGTCGAAACAAGATTATTTGGCTTCACCTTCGATAAGTCGAATTCTGAGGGGGAATTCCCAAATTCTGCATGTTTTTACAAGTTCGTTTTATAATGTATCACTTTCGGGGGCACTGTGTTTGTATGTTCCTATGACCTAGTATACATACCGTGTAGTTAGTCGTGATTTTCGTATTTATGAGTAAAAATTATCAAATTTATTGTGAATAGGGGTTAGAACACATAATTTTGACTAAGTTGGTATATTGGTTTGAATTTTTGAAAAATAAGAGGAAGATAAAAGCAAATTTGGAGCATGATTTGATCCAATTGGGGCCTTATTTCCTACAGCCGTATGGATACCTACGTCAATAAACAAAACTGTCGTATTTGGAGTGATGATAATCCTCAAGTTCATGCAAGTTATGCAGTTCACAAAAACTGACTGTTTGGTGTGATTTATGGGTTGGTGGAATAATTGGCACGTACTTCTTTAAAAACGATGCTGGCCAGAATGTTACAGAATGGTGACCGCTATAGAGCCATGAGTACTGACTTTTTCGTTCATCAATTGAAGTACCATGATGTGCAGGAGCTGTGGTTTTAACAATACAGCACAGCATGTCACACAATTCGTACGGTATATTTCTTACAGGATATAGATCCAAATAGAGTTCAGCAAGGCGCCTCTCAATTATCCATTCGATAATCGAGTTTTCAGCATATTTATTTAATTTTAAGCATTTTAGGACTTGAACTTGAAAACAAACTCAAAATAAAGGTTGTAAACTGACTGTTTGGTGTGCTTTATGGGTTTGTGGAATAATTGGTAAGTACTTCTTTAAAAACGATGCTGGCCAGAACGTTACAGTCAACTGACTTTTTCGTTCATCAATTGTACAACCATGATGGATACGTGAAGTCGCTAGTCCACGCCGATAAGCCCGAAACGATTGAACACTTTTAGGACAACATTCGCCGCGTTATTGCTGATATACGGCCACAAACGTTGGAAAAAAATCATTAAAAATTGGACCTCCAGATTAGACTACGTTCGAGCCAGCCGTGGCAGTCATATGCCAGAAATCATATTTATATAATAATGCCAAAAGATTATCTTTCGAATAAAGTAAATTTCATGTAAATTAAAAAAAAAAATCATCTTTGTTTTATTCCATTTCAAAGTTAATACCTCTAAAAAAACACCCTTTATATCATCTCCTTCTACCTCAATGTATAAGAAAGATTTAGGAAAAGCCAAGGGAGTCTCTTGGGTCTTGGAGACTATTTTGTGGTGAGAGAGAGGAATACTCCGAAGCGTCAAGGCTAAGAAAGATACTTTCGACAAAGCCAACTATGTCAAGTTGTCTGAAAAAGACAGATGACTCTTGAACGAAGAATCACTTAATCTGCTGCTCCACACCCACTTCCCAGACAGTTCAAAGGGTATTGCACAAACAGATCCAAACAGATCAAACTTGCAATTAAAGACAAAGTGCTTTGGGCGCTACATAGCTTCAAACCATATAAATCCTCGGGACCATACGCCATAATACCAGCGGAAAAACAAAACAACTCGGATATCATCCTGCCATCGCTAATGATAACCCTAAGAAGCTGTTTAGATCTGGTGTACATCCCATTGCTATGGAGAGAAGTTAAAAGTGGTTTTCAAACCCAAAGTAGGTAAATGCTCTCATGTGAGTCCGAAAAATGTCAGCTCATTAGTCTTTCATCATTTCTCCTAAAAACTTTAGAACGACTGATTGAAATCCATTTACGCAAAAGCATTGACATAAAACTTTTGTCAGCTGTGCAGCATGCTTATTCTAAGAGCAATGTTTCTTGTTTCGTCCGCAATAGCTTTGCAATTCACCAGTTCCATGTAATGATATAGATATGTCAGCATTATATGGAACGCAAAGCTATTGCGGACTAAACAGGCAAATCAATAGAAACGGGCCTACACACGCTAACGCGCTTCATAGCAGATTCCCTTCGCCATAAGGAGTATACAATATATTGCATTCCTGGACATAGAATGCGCTTTCAACAACGTCGACTCATCCGCAACCGCTGGTGCATTGCCAGCTCTGAACGTTGATGCCTCACTTGGCGAGCTGATCAATTTATTGCTTAATAGCCAAATTATCAACTCGAGTCTAGGTGAGAAGTGAGATATCTGCCAGAAAATCTGTCATAGAGGAATCCCGCAAAGTGGCGTCCTATCTCCCCTTCTGTGGAATTTGGTGGTGAATGAACTGGTGACATTATTTTTGATAAAAAGTTAACCTGGAAGCCTATAAAACAAGAAAGAGTCAAGGAGGCCACTGTGGCACTGTTCTCTTGGAAAAGGGCCATAGGGAACAAATGGGGTTTACAGCCTCTTATCTCCCACTATGGCTATTTATGTCTCCGTCATAAGACCGATACTCACGTACGGTGTGGTTGTTTGGTGGACTGCTTTGGACAAAGCGATTATTCGCGATAAACTAAGCAAAATCCAAAAAACAGTTTGCTTGTGCATCGGCGGTGCTCTCGCAACACCCCCTCCGCTGCACTTGATATGTATATGCCTCAAAGGTCAAAGCTACTTCACATTGGTCCAGTACAACAACTGGCCGCTATCTTGAACACCATTAGAAACCTTCCAGAAAACAACGGCTCTACACCAATTTGATAGAAACTTCCAGGTTTCGATTCCTCCGAGATTATTCTGGGAGTTGGAAGCATTCTTGGATGATGAATCGATCCATTTATTCACAGATGGTGCGAAAACTGTGGACGGAGTTGGTGAGGGTGTCTTACCTGATAGATTAAATCTTAGTCTCTCCTCACTTCTTCCTGATAGACCAAGAGCCCGCAGTAAATTTTGAACGTGAGACGCAACCGGGTGAATTTTGCGTAAATATAAAGCTCTGATGCCCATGAATTCAAATATGGCCGTCTGGCAGCACGTAATGGCAGCTGAGCGGTGTAACGGCGTATTAAAAATCCGTTATTATGCAAAAGAGGAATAATTTGTGCAACCACTTGAATCTAATGGCAAATAATAGAGTATCACCCCATCAGTGAAAATATGTGTATCCAAGACGTTTTAGGTGTCGCCAAAGCCTTGCCAGACGCGTTCAAAGGATCGGGAACCGTCGAAAATGCACTATTTATACGCAAAAAATCGCAACTGAACCTTGAAAAATTAACGCAACCACACAAAATCTTTCCTTAACATAGAATAAAACATCACGAACATAACTACATAACTCCAAGACGGTTTGCTTGTCGCCAACTTTTTGCCAGACGCATTGAAAAGAACGATCAACACTCATGGTGTTTTTTTTTTCTGCAATTATTCCGTCCTTTCATACTACACACTGGAGTTATAATCTTACCACAATAGACCAACTAGTTGCTTCTAAAAATAAATTATCTCAAACTAACGGGAGTTAACAAAATTAGTATGATTTTGGTTTGGCAAGCCAAGTGAGATAGAGAAAGTATGAAAGGACGGAATAATTGCGGAAAAAAAAAACACCATGAGTGTTGATCGTTCTTTTCAATGCGTCTGGCAAAAAGTTGGCGACAAGCAAACCGTCTTGGAGTTATGTAGTTATGTTCGTGATGTTTTATTCTATGTTAAGGAAAGATTTTGTGTGGTTGCGTTAATTTTTCAAGGTTCAGTTGCGATTTTTTGCGTATAAATAGGGCATTTTCGACGGTTCCCGATCCTTTGAACGCGTCTGGCAAGGCTTTGGCGACACCTAAAACGTCTTGGATACACATATTTTCACTGATGGGGTGATACTCTATTATTTGCCATTAGATTCAAGTGGTTGCACAAATTATTCCTCTTTTGCATAATAACGGATTTTTAATACGCCGTTACACCGCTCAGCTGCCATTACGTGCTACCAGACGGCCATATTTGAATTCATGGGCATCAGAGCTTTATATTTACGCAAAATTCATCCGGTTGCGTCTCACGTCCAAAATTTACTGCGGGCTCTTAGACTATGATCACTGTAGCGTTTTTCAGGCGGAAATAATGGCGATAAAATACGTCTTATCTGGGCTTAGAGAAAACGTGATATCTGCTGAAGATATTCGTATCTTCTCGGATAGTCAAGCTGCTATCAAGTGCCTGGAATCAGTCTCCATAAACTCTATAACAGCCCAAGACTGTCGTTTATCTCTCAGAGAGATGGCAGCGCAGTTCCATATTCACCTCTTTTGGGTGCCGGGGCATAGGGACATTCCAGGTAACTGCAAGGCTGATGAACTCGCCTAGCACGGAACTACACTATCTATGCTTCCAATCGCTATTTGCAAACTCACTATAAACCTGTTATGGATCGAATGTTACTGGATGTTATCGAAAGAACAAATCTTAGGTGGACAACCGTCTCGACATGTCTAGCGACAAAACAGATTTGGCCAAAGCTGGATCTAAAACGTTCTAAGCATCTGATCTCCCTCGATAGGAAACATATCTGCAATAGGTGTCATCACGGGACAAGCATGAAAAAGGTTTTTGCTCTCTACTCTGACTTGACTACGCTTTATCAGAAGCGCTAACTGGTTCAACGAGTATTGATTATAGATTAATGTGGTATCACAAGGGACCTTATAATGTTCTAAGTGTGTCAGCCTGCCGACAGCCACTTCAACCTAATGTGGTATTCGTTTGGGCTTCTTCAGATTCGCTCTCAGATTTCAGATTTCGTGTGGCTAATCGAACATATAAACTTCACTTGCTCTTTTTTGTGATAATATTCGTGCGATTCGAATATGTGTTGCCTTTAACACTTTTCAAAACGTTTTCCATTCACTGGCTAAATTTTATATTAAAACATTCGAAATTTGCGTATCGATTCATTTTTAAATATTTATACATAACCAATTTACTAAAATAAATTCACCCGATGCAATGCCTTTGCCTTGCTGTAGAACAAATTTACGAAAACCTAAACGCCCTCCACCAGTTGTCAAACTCAAACGCACTTGTGTTGGTAAATCTGAGAAAATATCTAGATTCGCAAAAGTGATCTGAAATCTGAAAAAGATTGCTTTTTTTGTACCAAACGAACATAAAAACTGATCTGAGAGCAAAAAAAGTGATCTGAGAGTGCCCAAACGAATACCACATAAATTAACCTAACCTATAGACGTTGTTACAACGTTTTGTGGAAATGGAATCGAATTTGTTATTGTTGATATAGGTACGCGACTCACACACGAAATGTATTGTTTTATGTATTTACAGTAATAATCGAACATGTTCCCATCATAAACTAATGTGGTTTTCCATTGGGACAAAAAATCAATCTTTTTTTTGATCTAAATCACTTTTGCGTTCCATTGGGACGAAAAATCAATCTTTTTTTCGATTCGGATCACTTTTCGCAGATCTCGATATTTTTTCAGATTTACGCATACCGATATACTTTGTACAGCTGTTTAACGTCAGTTTAAGAAGTTTCATTTCGAGGCAAATCCGCAAAGTTTCGTGAAAACCAAAATAACAATATACATAAGTAGCTATGGATACGATTTCGGAGGAATTATTATCTTCATTATCTCCCTCGTCATTTGAAGACTACAAACTACCAATAATACTTCATTTGTATCTACAAGAAGGAAAACATTTTTGAGGGCGATATCCATTTATGATTTAGCCAAAATAAAATGCCATTTGAACAGCTGATATTGTTGTCAATTAACGCACTAATCCATTTACAAAAGCAGATCAATCTCGTTGCGCGTTCCGTGAGCACAGTAAAATCTGAGATCTGAAAAAGATTTCTGGTGGTCCCAATGGAAAACCACATAAGTATTAAATAGACCGTCAGCTCCGCCCACTTGAAGAGAGTATGCCTACAAGCTGTTTTCTGTGTTGCTGTGTGCGACAGTATGTGTGGCATGTTAAAGTAGATTAGACGCACGCATACACTTGCATATAGCAACCTGACAGATGACTGACAATTCGCTCTCCGGTGACATTGTTAAAAAATCAATTAATTTAAATAGTTGGCCGTTATGGGGACGTGTTAAGAAAACGGTGGGTATGGTGTGGTGAATTTAGTTCCAATTTATATTTTTGCATTAAAACGAATATTATGAGGAATGCTTTTATTTTACCTAGGTAATCCATACAGTACATGATGTTTACATTGTGGTTGTGAACAATGGAAATCGATGAACTATAGGGATCATTTGCAAAAATAAAATGAAATCAGTATCTACAAATAATTATTTGGAATATACTGATAGCTATACATTTGTGTTTCTGTTCTTTCCCATACAGTTTAAAAAAAAATAAACTCATTTTCGTTGGTTGAAGCTAAAGTGCAATGAAAATTTAGAAAAAAAAAAATATACAATTTATAAAAGTTGCCAGAAATATTTTTTTATCATACGATGAATCGATTTTCAACTACCTACAAATTGGTTGGTCATCAGAATTTCTGTAGATTTTTTTTTTGTTATGTCCTATTAATTATTGTTGTGCTATGAAGGTTGTATATAATTTTGGAAGGTAAAATTTCGAAAATAAATCTGCACCAAAATATTAGATATAAAAAAAAACAGACTGAATTTAATGGACATACAAAAAAAGATATTTTCTATTGCTTTAGTTGGAAATTCTTTTCGATATCAAATTGGTTTAAATCTTGTACCTAATAAATTTAATTTCTTTGTTTTTGATTAATTTATTTTTTTCTGTTATTACACGGAAACTTCATAAAAAGATTACAACTCAAATATCGTACCCACTCAGAAATGTTGATAGATCTCTCTTGAACGCCAACATATTATTAATTTTAATATTCCTTATCAATTCTTGCCTTTGAATTCGTTGCCTTTTACCTGTCGACATTCACTGGCGAAATCATTTTTCGACCAAAAAAGAACAAACGAAAACAGACACGGTAATTGTAAGAAAAAAATGTCTTATTCTATTTCCATGAATGAATATTTCTACGTTTATTCCTTTATTTATATATTTATTACATTAGTAATTAACCATTTTGCAAAATACATGTTTTCGTGGTGAAATAAAAAAATGAATTAAATCCCTCAGGACGCATCCATCAGCTGATAGAAACTCACCGAATACAAATAATCTCACAATCAGTCAGTGTTCTAAGCAGTCTCTCTTTATTTTTCCCTCGAAGCGTGGGCATTTTCCCCCTTTCATCGAACTCAAATTTCCTCGATTTGTTTATGCAAAAATCGTTCTATTAGAAGTAGACAGTCGTATTAATAATTGTTGCGTAACTACATGTTAGGCCAAACTCAAATTCGTATTAATAAACATTTTTAGAAGATAACTAAAGGTAAGATTAGACGGTATGCCAAGTGGTCATAAAATGCCAATTTCTGACAGTTCTCCTGTCAAAATATGGTCATACAATGTAATGGGCATATTTCATATGCTCGAATGACCTAAATGCCACATATGACCACGCCGATTTTGACAGATAAAAATGCCAAAATAGCATATAGTGTAATCGGACAATAAGCACGAATGCCAGCATAAAGCCCATATGCCCATATGCTCTTTATTGAAATTTCCTTGTGGCATTGCTGGCATTTTTGATGGAACAAGAATTATTTTGTTGTCATCGGTGTCTGAGTTCGTGGGATTGTGATTTATTTTCATTTTCGTTCTCTTTTTTCTGGAAAAATAACAAATATGAAATGAAAAAATAACAAATGCCTTAAATGACCAGCAAGTCAAATGTGACCATATTGGTTATTTTGGTCATATAGTCTAATATACAGTTTTGATAATCCTGACATTTTGGTACAGCTAATCTGGTCATTTGCCTGTTGGCATACATATTCATAATTGGCATACAGTCTAATCTTAGCTTAACGCGTCGTAACTATCACACAACTAAGTTACGGTAGGAGGTCTGTTAGCGAGTCAATAAAAGTAATACTTAGTTTATGCTAATAACACTGACTCAGATTACTTGTGTTTGGTGAGTTTCTATCAGCTGATGGATGCGTTCTGAAAATTTTATTTTGTTTTTTCTATTTCACCACGAAAACATGTATTCTGCAAAATGGTTAATTACTAATGTAATCAACATATAAATAAAGGAATAAACTGAGAAATATTCATTCGTTGAAATAAAATAAGACATTTTTGTTCCTACAATTATTGTGCCTTTTTCGTTTGTTGTTTTTTGGTCGAAAAATTATTTCGCCAGTGAATGTCGATAGGAAAAAGGCAACGAATCTTAAGGAAAGAATTGATAAGAAATATTAAATTTTAAAATAATGTTTGCGTTCAAGGGAGAATTATGAACATTTCTGAGTGGGTACAATATTTGAGTTGTAATCTTTTCATGAAGTTTCCGTATAATAACAGAAAACAAAATAGATAATAAAAAACAAAGAAATTAAGTTTATTATACAAATTTTATAAAAAAATTTAAATAAATATAGTAATAATAATAAATAAATAATAAATAATTAGGGTAAAACTTGGTAATGCCGGTCAGTCGGTAATACCGGTCACCCTTGTATCTCGAGAATGGGAACATTGAATCACCAACTCTTTGCATGGATTAGTGCTCCCGAAGATTGTTTTCATACCAGACTGTTGTTTGTTAAGTTTGTCTGTGTCCTTTAGAAGTTTCAGATCTATTGGTGTTTTCGGTCAATTTATTATAAGAAAAGGTGATCAGAAAATAGAGAGTAAGTACTTTTCCTTATATGTTATAAATACAGTGATATTTTGCATACTTTATGTTGTTTTTTGTTATTAATCTGCAATGGTTTTACTTTGTTTTTCTTAACTTAAAATTTCATTTTGCATTTTTTTTTTCCTTGGCGCTCCCGTGTGGGTAGTCCCGGTCAACTGATCGGCATTACCTATTCATGGGTAAGCCTAAGTCAAGAACCACTTCCAGAGGTTCGTGGTCAGAGGTGGCTATTAACAACGCCAAACAACTTATTGAAAAGGAAATGTCCATTCGCGCCGCGGCCAGGTCTACTAAAATAGCATTTTCGACACTGCCAGAACGTCTAAAAAAAAAAACTTCTATGAGCTATCTCTGGGGTGACACACGGTTTTTAACAAAGACCAGGAAAATTAACATTTCGCGATTTATGTGAAAACTAAAAATAAATATAAGTATATTTTAAATAAACATTAATGACCGCCATTACCAGAATTGCTGACCGGAATTAACCGACCATGCGTCTAATACCGGTCATTTTTGTCCTTTTTTGTTTTTTGTATAACTTTTTTCCGTTTTGTTCATTTACCTTTTTTTATGTTTATAATAATACAAAAACATATTAATTTAATAAAAAGTGAAGTAAAGGTATAATTTAAATAACGAATTTCGTTTTATTTGAGTTTTTGTTGAAATGACCGGTATTACCCAGTTTTACCCTAATGAAAGCAATAGAGTCAGCCAAGAATAACTATGAATAATGTTTATTTAGATAACAACTTTTTTGTTATATCCATTGAATTCGGCCTGTTGTTTTTATACTGTTTTGGTGCAGATTTATTTTCGAAATTTTACCTTCCAAAATGATATACAACCTTCATAGCACTTAATAATTAATAGGACACAACAAAAAAAAAATTAATGTATAGAAATTCTGATAACCAACCAATTTGTAGGTAGTTGAAAATCGATTCATCTTAAGACAAAAATATATTTCTGGCAACTTTTTTAAATTGTTTTTTTTTTTTTTTTTTTAATTTTGATTGCACTTTAGCTACAACCAACGAAAATGTGTTTATTTTTTCTAAACTGTATGGGAAAAAACAGAAACAAAAATGTACAGCAATCAGTAAATTCCAAATAATTATTTGTAGATACTGATTTTATTTTATTTTTGCAAATGATCCCTATAGTTCATCGATTTCCATTGTTCACAACCACAATGTAAACATCATGTACTGTATGGATTACCTAGGTAAAATAAAAGAAGTCCTTACAATATTCGTTTTAATGAAATATAAATTAGTACTAATTTCACCACACCATTACCACCGTTTTCTTACAACGTCCCGATAACGGCCAATTATTTGATTTTTTTTCCAATGTCACCACAGAATGAATTGTCAGTCATCTGTCAGGTTGCTATGTGCCAGTGTATGCGTGCGTCTAATCTACTTTAATATGGTACAAATACTTTCGTACATAGCAACACGGAAAACAGCTTGTAGGCAAATTCTCTTCAAGGGGGCGGAGTTGACGGTCCATTTAATACTTAGTTTATGGACAATACTGAGACCCCCAACCAATGATGCCAACCCGATTTGAAGTTTTTATGCCTAAACTCGAAAAAAAGTATGCGTTTTCATAAAAATTATGCCTTTTTGGTAGATAGGATAAAATTTTCATATTTTGCAAAGGAACTGTAACGAACCTACCATGTGATGAAAATTTGTTAACACAATGTTGGTCGATCGACAGGTAATTAAACCTTTTTTGAAGTCAGGTAGAGAACTCGAATATAAGTAGACGCACAGTTCGAAATAAAAATTAATTATGCGACTTTGATCAAAAACTGTACCAGATTTACCAAATTCAAATTGTAATTGTATGAATTGATGGTAAAAAAAAACAATTCATAAAAAATTATGCCTCTTTTCTAAAAATTATTCCTCAATGCCTCAAGTATCGGAATTATGCCTAAAAGGCATAATTTTGCCTTAGTTGGCAACACTGCCCCCAACTCACAATACTCTTGCCGCTGGCCCCTACAGTTTTTTTTTTTTCAAATTCGCCATTTCGTTTTCCTATCGGTGTTATGTCAATTTATGTGGCATTCGAGCATAGTTTATGTTCGTTTGGTACAAAAAAAAAAACAATCTTTTTCAGATTTCAGAGCAATTTTGCGAATTTAGATATTTTCTCAGATTTACCAATACAAGTGCGCTTGAGTTTGACAACTGGTGGAGGGCGTTTATGTTTTCGTGAATTTGTTCTAAAGCAAAGAAAGGCGTTGCATCGGGTGAATCTATTTTTGTAAATTATTTATGTACCTATAAATATTTAAAAATCAATCGGGACGCAAATTTCGAATGTTTTAATTTAAAATTTAGCCAGTGAATGGAAAACGCTTTGAAAAGTGTTGAAGGCTACACATATTGGAATCCCACGAATATTATCACAAAAAAGAGCAAGTGACGTTTTTATGTCACACGAAATCTGAAATCTGAGAGCGAATCTGAAGAAGTCCAAACGAATACCACATTAGAATTCGTGTTTATTTTTTTTACTCTGAGGTAGGTGGAAATCTTCTAGAAGACACTATGAGGACACTCGGCGCGTGCGAGTAGTGTGAGATTTTTACTCACTAAAACCACCTCCTACAAATTTATTTTGTACTGCAACTAAGTTATGACTTATCAAGCAATTTTTTTATCACGAAGTTTTACACGTTTGGCAGGCAACATTCCGGCGAAAGTTCCTGCTCGTTCCGCAATTTTAACGCGGTTGATAATTATCGGGCTAACTCCGAATGCTTAGTTCGTTGTAGACGCCGCAATAAATTTGCTTCATTGAGAATTTCACGGACCGAGCTATTAATATGTCCTAATAATCGGTTTCTATGCTTACGAGCGCATATTTTCGTTTCGTCCTTAACGGTGGGAATTCCGAGGGGTCTATATGGAGATCTTCGTTTCTAATGTACCACGGTGCACTGACGAATGATCTTAGCACTTTGTTTTGAAAAGTTTGTAAAATGTTTAGATTTGTTTCGCTGGTACAGCCCCATAACTGTATACCATATGTCCATACAGGCTTCATCACTTGCTTATATAATAAAAGCTTGTTCTGGAGGAGCTTGGAATATTTTCCGAGTAACCAATAAAGTTCTCTATATTTGATTTTAAGTTCTTCGAATTTTTTCTTTACATGCTGTTTCCATTTTAATTTGGTGTCGAGAGTCATTCCGAGATATTTGGCCTCGTTTGCAAACGGAACTTGAACCGTATTTATAAATACAGGCAAGTTATTGGTTTTTTTATATGTAAAATCCACATGGACCGATTTCGTTTCGTTAAGAGCGATCCTCCATGATTTTTTCCATTCATAGACCCGGTTGAGCGCGCCTTGTAATACTTTGTTTGTTTCTTTGGTCGTTGTACCCACTGCTAGTATAGCAGTGTCATCGGCAAAAGTGGCTACGGTAGTACCTTCTGTTTGCGGAATATCACGCGTAAATAGCAGGTACAGGAGAGGCCCAAGGGCGCTTCCTTGCGGCACACCTGCCCTTATTTCTTTAAATTCTGAAAATTCGTTTCGTTGTTTGAAACGAAAGAGTCTATTCTCTAGATACGATTCTAGAATTTTCCATAACGGTTCGGGGAGAACTTGTCTTAATTTGCACTTGAGGCCTTCATGCCAAACCTTATCAAACGCTTGTGAAACGTCCAAGAACACGGCAGAGCAAATTTTATTTTCTTCTAAAGCTTTCTCTATTACGTCAGTTATCCGGTGCACTTGATCGATTGTCGAATGTTTGCTTCTAAATTCGAGCTGGTAGTCGAGTATAAGACGGTTTTCTTCTATAATTGGTTGTAAGCGTCTGAGTAATATCCTCTCAAAAACTTTGGAAATAATTGGAAGAAGCGAGATGGGTCTATAAGACTTTTTTTCTTTCGGTGGTTTGCCTGGTTTTAGAACCATTATGACTTCCGCGATTTTCCATTGACTCGGAATGTATTGTAATCTTATAACGGCGTTTATAATGTGGAGAAGCTTAGTTAATGCTTTCCGAGGAAGCATTTTTAGGAGTTCACCCATGATCAGATCATAACCCGGAGCTTTTTTGGGCTTAAGTTTATTACTTGTCCGAGCTCGATGAGTGTAGCGTTTATTACTATATTATTTTCAGATGCTCGTCAGTCTGACGCATAAATATTTCCATCAAGCGCTTGACCATCGAACGGCTTAAAAGTTTCTTCTAGATGAGCGGCAAAAACATCCGCCTTCTCTTTGTCGCTTTTTGCCCAAACAACTTGGGATATCTTAATAGGCGGCTCTGCGATCTTCGGCCTTTTTGTAGCTTTAATAGCCTTCCAAAGCGAGTAATTGAATTCTTTTTCAGCTGTTAGGCTTTCGAGGTAATTTCTAGCCTCGTCATTTTTTATATCTTTAATCGACTTTGTTAGCAAGTTAGTAAGTCGATTTGTAGTATCCACGCTACATATCCCACAGTATCCCATCATATTATCTCTGTTTTCCCACACAACTCCTTTCACAGCTACATCCATTGTGCTATCTTTACCCTAAACTCTATCTTTCGTAATCCAATATATACGTCCACATAAAGTATACAACAAATGACCTATAAATGTGTCTGCACTAGGTCACTATCGCGCCAATGCATTTCACTTGCGCAATCCACTTCAATTCCGTAAACACCAAAATGCAACACTTGCATATTGGTACCCAAGCGGCATACTATACCCATCAGGCACACTCATACGATATACTACATACTACGAGTACGAATATACTATGAGTATCGTGTATCAATGAATGGTGACGTATGGCGACCGCAGAACACGGAAAGGAACACAAGTGCTAATGACATGGGTAATGCTGATAGCGCATTGACTCATTTCGGGCTCAACTCAGAATGGTCGAAGTGCCAATGATATGTTGCGACACATTGATGGTATAGCATATTCTTTGGATATTGCTTTGGGCACCATGATTACGAAAATAGGTTTTTGGGATAAGAATTGTCTTGGGTTGCTGATTCCAAGTGATTGGAGGGGAATTTAACTGAACTAAAATGAATATAAAAAGGAGTGGTTGAAAGGGTCAGGCAGAGAGTTGTATAGATATTCCCAAACACTGAAGGTCGCAGCCACGCATAGACAGCGGGCCTCATTGTACTTTAAGAATACTCTAAAAATTACAAATATACAAAGATAAATAAATATCAGTTGGAAAAGGTCGCAGCCACGCATAGACAGCGGGCCTTACTAACTAAAATATATATAATCAAAATACTTTTATTTCAAACAATCTCTCCGTGAGTTCGCTCTTCTCCTGGTGACAGGAAAGCACGGCGAACTGTGACGATACAACATTTGGTGGCAGCGGTGGGATCCACGTTAAAGGGATCCACTCTACCAAAAACGAGTAGTCATAAACACTCGATGCGTACTGGGGCTATACACCAGAAGTGAAAAGTGAAAACAAAAAAGAAGAGTGATATTGTGAGCGTATCTGGGGCTTACACCAGAAGTGAGAAGTGAAAAAAAAGATAAGCAAAAAAAAAAAGACCAGGAGACCTCAGCTTTAGGGCGTGAAGCTTGCCTGGCACATCCACATCAGGGACGACATCAAACCAGCAACAAACCAGAAATCCACTACCGAGGAAGGGAGAATATTTTAAGGTAGCTCTATTATTTAATTTTATCTAAAAACATATATATTTAAAATAAATACACACTATTCTAATCACAATAAATACACAAAATTTGTAATTGCAATTTTAAGTTTCCCTTTCGGTCATCCAATCCTTTCTTCCTCAACCAACCACCATTCCGTTCATACTAACTAGAAGTAGAGCTGCAAGAGTACAGCTACTTCAGGAACTACCCTTTTTCGAGCAAACAAACTCACTCGACAACCTTATGGAATACAAAATTAGCCTCGGGGACATATACAACATTGTCCCCACCTTCAACGGAGACCCAGCCGAACTTAGCAAGTTCACCGCTTGTGGTAATGTTCTCTTCTCATCTGTAAAAACAGATGCAGAACATAAACTGTTTCTTGAAGTTGTAAAAACTAGACTTCAAGGACCCGCATTTGAACTTACTCAGTTCACAACACTAAACAAATGGGACGATCTAGTAAGCGAGCTAGAAAGCCAATTTAAAGAAGAGCAATCACGTTCCTCTGCCCAAAGAGCATTAACAAATGCTAAACAAAAAAATGGGGAAACCATTAAAGAATTTGGCGATCGAATTGTCCGATTACTAAATTCTCTAAACTCAGCCACATTTTGCAGTACTAGAGAGGAAGCCGTGCGAAGGTATTTAGTATCGGAAAATGATAAACAGGCAGTACAAGCCTTTGAAGACGGAATAAAAAGCCACAATCTGAAATTGATCGTTCAAGCACATGGCGAAAGAGACCTCAAAAAGGCCATCGCTTATGCTAGTGAACATTCAGCTCGAATGGAACACACGGCAAACTTCACCTCGCACAACCGAGAATATCCTAATCGCCAAAGACCTGTTTGCCAAACTTGCAACAAAGTGGGCCACACCTCAAGTACTTGTTTCCTTACAGCAGGACGTACTAGTTCTCCAGTCTGTCAAACCTGCAATAAGGTAGGGCACACTGCTGCGACTTGCTATCGCAACCAAAATCTCCCCCAATTCGTTCCCCAACAGATAAAAAGAGAAGTTCAGCGGTTACAATGTAGCTACTGTAATCGTTACAATCATAGTCACAACGAGTGCCGAGTAAGATTGGCGCAAATTAGACCTCCGGCAAACGGTAATACTAATAATATTAATACTACAAATAGCTCCCAAAATAACGCCAGGCCAAACCCCAACATCTCCAATTACCCCCCTCGCGGCAGAAATCGTGACGTAAGATATAGTGCCCCCCATAACTTAGGCAATGATTCGGAAAACACCACCCCTCGGGAGGCGAACCACGTCGACACCTCCCGAGTTGTGACAACAACTGCCGACGTACACCCCAACCGAATGTAGACTTGAACATGATCGTATCATTCTGTCCCGAATATGAGGAGCCAGTGATATGCATCAAGTTCAAGCCATCGGATAAAACAAATTCTACGTTCCTCGTTGACACAGGCGCCGGTATAAGCCTAATAAAAGGAACGCAGCACTCTTTAAGACAAGAAAACAATACACAATGTGTCATATCCACAATTGCTGGAGACGCTCTAAATACACTTGGAGAAAGGTCAGGAATATTGGAATTCGAAACTAATGAACGTATCATATCCCTGAAACATTCTTTCCAAATAATGAGCAAAGAAATAAACCTACCATACGACGGTATTCTGGGAAACGATTTCCTAACTAAATTCGAATGTAACGTGAACTATGGAAAAGGTCAACTAGAAGCAAAATTAAAAAAGGGCAATAAATATATAAATCAATACATATATGTAGAACTTAAACAGGTAAAAGAGACTACTGAAGAGGAGCAAAATGCTACACCTTACGAGGTGCTACCCCCGGGTAGATCTAGCAAGAAAGAAGATAGACGATGCGTCCAAGAGTCCAACCATACTGGTTTGGTCTATAACACAAATCATGCATGGGAATCTAAATCTGGTTCCGGTTATCAACGGAATAAAACAGATAATTCTGCAAAAAACGACACTAAGGAAGTCATCTCTGATATCTTCGCTCATCCACAAGTCCATAAACCTACAAATAAAAGTATAAACAAAATCCCAGTCAAAGATAGAACTGGAAACATTCAAGAAAATAGCAGAAAAACTAAAGCAGCCCTCACTAACAAAGAAGAAACAAAAAACTCCATCAGGTTAATGCCACGAATGCGTCAAGTAGTGGACATTCCATTCAGTGAGAAAGAAGTAAATGGAGACATAATAATACAGAAGGAAGAAATCCTACCAGGTATATACATAGGTGAAACAATAACCCAACCTAAGGATTCCAAAATCAAAGTACTCATGATGAATACCTTAGACACCGATCAAGAAGTAAGTCTTAACAATATCCGACCAAGATGGGAAAAATTAAACGAATTTGAAGTAGTCAAAGCAGACAGGTTAAGAGACCCAGTAAAGAACCGTTTAAAGAAATTAGAATCACTCTTAGACTTCCAGCATTGTAATACCGAAGAAAAGGGGTCTGTTCTTAACATATGTCGGGAATATAACGACTTATTCTTCCTCGATGGCGACCGTCTTACTTATACCGACACTGCGCAACACAGAATAATAACCGACGAAGGAAAACCCCCTTTGTTCATTAAACCATATCGCCTCCCAGATAGTACTAAGGAGGAAATACACAGACAGGTAAATGAAATGTTACAGGATGGTGTGGTGCAACCAAGCTATAGTCCTTGGAATTCACCCTTGCTATTAGTTCCAAAAAAGGCAGGTCCAGATGGTACTAAACGCTGGAGAGTTGTTGTCGATTTTAGAAAATTAAACGAAGCAACTGTGGGAGATGCTTATCCTTTACCCAATATCACAGATATTTTGGATCAATTGGGAAGGGCAAAATATTTCAGCACCCTCGATCTAGCCAAAGGTTTCCACCAAATTCTTATGGACAAAGCAGATAAGCACAAAACGGCATTTAGCACGCCGTTTGGACACTACGAATACAATCGTATGCCTTTCGGTCTAAAAAATGCTCCTGCCACATTTCAGAGACTAATGAACAACGTGCTAATGGGACTTCAAGGAATTGAATGTTTTGTTTACGTAGACGACATAGTTATCTACGGATACGATCTTAACGATCACAATAATCGGCTTATAAAAGTGCTCAACCGACTGCGGGAGCATAATCTAAAACTTCAGCCAGAAAAATGCCAATTCATCAGAAAAGAGTTAATATACTTGGGACATGTAATCACAGAAAATGGCATAATGCCAGACCCAGAGAAGATAAAAGCAGTTACGACTTACCCACAACCGACAAATGTAAAAGCTATAAAATCATTCCTAGGCTTTGTCGGGTATTATAGAAGATTTATCCCTGACTTCGCCAGAACTGCCAAACCCTTAACTAATCTTTTAAAGAAAAATATTGCTTTCAAATGGGACGCCTTTTGCGACGAAGCATTCAGAACCTTAAAACAAAAAATAGTTAACCCTCCTATATTAGCTTATCCAGACTTCAGTCAAGAATTCGTAGTAACAACAGATGCAAGCGACTTGGCACTAGGAGCAGTTTTATCACAAGGAGCGATAGGACAGGATAAACCAATTTGTTTTGCTAGCAGAACACTAAACAGTGCTGAAACACGATATACAACAACTGAAAAGGAATTATTAGCTATTATCTTCGCAATCAGACAGTTTCGACCATATATCTACAATACCAAGTTTACCATATACACCGATCACCGGCCCTTACAATGGCTAATGAACCTTAAGGATCCGACTTCACGATTAGCACGGTGGAGAATTTTGTTAGAGGAATATCAGTACAAAATCATTTATAAATCAGGAAAATACAACACTAACGCAGATGCATTAAGTCGAATACCTAGCAGTCCGAATAACAACGTCATGGCAATTACGCGTAACCAAAAGAAGATACTTGAAGAAGATAGTTCGCCACACAGTAACCAAGACGAACTACAAACAATTTCCAGCTTTTCTTTGATAGAAAAGAAAGGTACGGTATATCAAGACAAAAATCTAAATTTTAAAATAATAATACTGCCTCTAGTAGAATCTTCAGAAGAAAAAGATCTCCAAGAATTAATACCAAACTTCGTTAAACCTGATATAGCACACATTTCCGAAACCGAATTCGGGTATGTGACTACATTACCTATACCATTTAGAAGTCACAAAGACGAATCAATAACCGAAAAATGTTTAATGAAAATAAGGGACATCATAAATAAGAACCAGCTAAAATCAATAGGTATTACAACCCCAAATCTAGGTATCAACATGAAAACTTCCATCAAAATATTGATAGAAAAGGTTTTTGATAAAAATGATATCGAAATAATCTTATACAGTAACGACAGAGTCACTTTAATCGACCAAGAAAATATCAAAACGATCATATTTGAATACCATGATTCACCTTTTGGAGGTCACCAAGGAGTTTCACGCACCCTAAAAAGAATCAAGGAAAAATACTACTGGCCCACAATGGCACAAGATATTACTGATCATATTAGAAAATGCGCCTCATGCCAGGTTAATAAGAGCAGGCGAAATCCGCCCGTACCCATGAAAATTACGACTACTAGTTCAAGGCCGTTTGAAAGGATAGCACTAGATATAGTTGGACCCTTGCCAACAAGTTATAGTGACCATAAATATCTTTTAACCTTTCAAGATGACCTTACCAAATACTCAGAAGCATACGCCTTACCCAACGCAGAAGCTCCAACAGTTGCAAGAGTTTTCGTCGAAAACATTGTTTGTCGACACGGCATTCCATTCTCACTGTTAACGGACCAAGGTGCGAATTTCCTTAGTAAAATGTTTTTAGAAACGTGTTCACTTATGAAAATAAAAAAATTAGACACAACACCATATCACCCCCAAACAAATGGAGCACTAGAACGTAGCCACAAAACCTTGATTGAGTATTTACGACATTACGTCAACCAAGATCCACTTACATGGGACACGTGGATTCCTTACGCAATGTTCGTGTATAACACTACTCCCCATTCAAGCACAGGCTATACGCCATATGAATTGCTCTACGGTTATTCAGCCAACGTGCCTAGCAAACTCTCACAACAACCAAACGTTTCGTATAATTATGATAATTATGCGAACGAATTAAAGGCACGATTGCAACATGGGTACCAAGCAGCAAAAGTAATAATAAACAAAAGAAAAGAGAACTCTAAACATTATTTTGACACGAAAACTAACCCCAAAATCTTTAATGTTGGTGATAAGGTCTTGCTAAGAAATAACGCTAGAAAAAATAAACTATCCCCTCTATGGGAAGGTCCTTTCGAAGTGATAAAAATCCTATCCAACGAAAACACCATAATTAAAATAAAAAACAAGTCCAAACTAATACACAACAATAATTTACAGTTTTACCACGAATAAGACCACCATTCACATTCCCGCACACTCAGATAAGCTTAAATTATACAAATACATTACCGAAACCCCGACTTAATACTCCAAATCCTCTTCTTTTAGAAGATGGAGTCGATATATTACAAGCCAGATTCGGAATGGAAACTATTTAACATAGTAACACAAAAGGAACTCCGTCTGCGCCGCGGAACCACGAAGATAGGCAGGGGATATCCAAATGACATAGAACTATCTACCCCGCTTGTGTCTCCTGGTCAATCAGCAATTCACGTAGACCTCAACGATCAAAGAGTACACATAGCGGATTACCACATCTCTCGTGGAACCTATATCAATGGGGAAAGACTCACCCCTTGTACCATAAGGAAACTCCATTTCGGGGACACAATAAGCTTTGGTATAAGAGAAGAAGATTACGAACTAGAATTCTGTCCCACTTATATACTGAAAGGCCCACTCCCACGACGTTGGAACCCCGCGATACGCACCCCACCGCACCGAGTCGAATACGAAGATGATTCAGAAGACGGGTACGAATCTACCGACACAGTTGTATGGGAGCCGGATAATAATTAGTTCTTTTTTTTTGTAAAACACAAATGACAATAAATATAAAAAAAAAAAAAAAAAAAAAAAAAAAAAAAAAACTACCTACATAATTTTTCGAAACAAACGTTTTTACATTCACACACACACACGACACACTCAAGAACCAACATCAAGCGTTATCTTACCCCATTCTCGTTGCTTAACCTTCCAGAACATGGATACGCGTGTACTTGTAATATTACTACCAACGATTATTAATGCAGCCCTCCAGATTAATCAGATACAACAAAACCCGGGAATCTATTTCGAAGAACTGGGAAAAGCTGAACTCTTTTCCAAAGAATGGAAATTAGTAGTCTATTACGACCTCGGGAAACTAACACAAGCTTTACTTCATGCCGAACACTACGTAAGCGAGATTAATACACTTTGCAAACAACTAAAAGGTATGGCCAACTTCGAATTAATATGCGACAGTTCGGTAACCGAGATATCCCATTTAATGGAAGATATTAAACAGAAATACAGCATCCTACAACCAAGAAATAGAAATAAAAGAGCACTAGTCAATATAATAGGAACATTGAGCAAATCACTGTTCGGCACATTGGACGACGACGACGCTAAATACTATGACCGTCAGATAGATAAACTAAACTCAAACGAAAAACACCTATTGAAACTAATTAAAAACCAGACATTAATAGTAGAAACAACAACAAACATATTCAAAAAATCTGAAATTAACATGGAAAATCAACTAAAGGCAATAAATTCAAAATTTGACAATGTTAAGTACATGCTCGAAAACCTAATCAATCAAACTTCCGACCAATCCACCCTTATAAAAATGGAATCCCTTACATCATTAGTCACACTCCTAATAATTAGATACGAAAGCACAATTTCAGATATTCTGGACATACTTACCAACGCCAAAAACGGCACACCTCACCCGTCCATAATTACCCCCGACCAGTTAAACTCGGTACTAATAAACATTAAACAAGATATACCCAGTGACACAAAGCTCTCGTCTTTAATAGACAATAACAATATACTCCCCCTATACCAGATCAGTAAAATAAGTGCCACAATATTAGAGCAAAAAGTAATTTATGAATTTTTAATCCCCCTTCCATTTATTGAAAACTACCACATCCACAGAGTAATTCCATTACCTACCCGTTTCAAGTCAAATTTTGTATTCATACAACCCTCAATGAAATACATACTTATCGATTACAAGAAAGAACATTTCTACAGTCTCGACGAGGAGGAGCTCAAACAATGCAAAATCCAAGGAAACCAATTCTTATGCGAAATATCTCACCCCTTATTTAATACAAACACCAATAACCCTCCGTGTGAAATCCAAATACTCCAAAGAACAAACACATACCCCACTAACTGCAATATAAGGGAATCAAACATCCCAACGGTTTGGATACAATTGTCTCAAACTAATAAATGGTTGTTCTCAACCATCAATGAGTATACTTTTGACGAAATCTGTCAAGACACCCTCACGACCTATTCTTTAAAAGACACAGCTACATTACTAATCTCTGGAGATTGCTACCTCAAAACCAAAGAACTAACCATACGATCACATAAGGATAAAGTCACATACATCCACAACATTTTTATCCCCTCTCTTAACATCTCCACTATCCTAACAAATCATACCAGTAGACCCTGGAACGAAACTAACAAACCATCCTTCGTAAAATTCTCAAGCCAAGACGATCTAAAGGCACTCTCTGAAAGCATAAATCTCATGAAAAACTTAGAAGACAATCCCCTGATACCACTAGACAAACATAATATCCACCACTACGTCTCTACTTACATTATCATCGCTTTAATTCTAACATTATTTTTTTACAAACAGTACACCAAGTACAGGTTCAAACACGATTCCATTACTCCTAAAACAACTTCCGAAGTCAAGACCAATCCCACAACACTTAATGATATTGAGACTCCTACCATTACACTTGGAAATTAATAAAACTTAAAATTGCAAATAATTAATACAAAAAAAAAAAAAAAAAAAACAAACTTGTAAAAGAAACAAAAATAACTACAATACATTTATACCATTATTCTTGTAAAAACATAATATATAGTATCTAATAATATAAAATTACTTCTTACGATTCATAAAACATAACCTTTATATTACAAATTGTTTACAATTAAAACAGTTCTAAAAACAAAAAAAAAAAAAAAAAAAAAAAAAAAAAAAAAAAAAAATTTTTGTATACATTTAAGAAAAAAATATATATGTAACCCATTTTATAAAATTATCGTTTTTGTAATAGAAAATAAGTAAAATCTAATAAACAACTGACCTGTACCTTACACCCACTACGACTCCACAGAAAATTAACCTCTTCAAGGTAGTAATTTTCTTTTTTTTAGGGGGATGGGATGTAGTATCCACGCTACATATCCCACAGTATCCCATCATATTATCTCTGTTTTCCCACACAACTCCTTTCACAGCTACATCCATTGTGCTTTCTTTACCCTAAACTCTATCTTTCGTAATCCAATATATACGTCCACATAAAGTATACAACAAATGACCTATAAATGTGTCTGCACTAGGTCACTATCGCGCCAATGCATTTCACTTGCGCAATCCACTTCAATTCCGTAAACACCAAAATGCAACACTTGCATATTGGTACCCAAGCGGCATACTATACCCATCAGGCACACTCATACGATATACTACATACTACGAGTACGAATATACTATGAGTATCGTGTATCAATGAATGGTGACGTATGGCGACCGCAGAACACGGAAAGGAACACAAGTGCTAATGACATGGGTAATGCTGATAGCGCATTGACTCATTTCGGGCTCAACTCAGAATGGTCGAAGTGCCAATGATATGTTGCGACACATTGATGGTATAGCATATTCTTTGGATATTGCTTTGGGCACCATGATTACGAAAATAGGTTTTTGGGATAAGAATTGTCTTGGGTTGCTGATTCCAAGTGATTGGAGGGGAATTTAACTGAACTAAAATGAATATAAAAAGGAGTGGTTGAAAGGGTCAGGCAGAGAGTTGTATAGATATTCCCAAACACTGAAGGTCGCAGCCACGCATAGACAGCGGGCCTCATTGTACTTTAAGAATACTCTAAAAATTACAAATATACAAAGATAAATAAATATCAGTTGGAAAAGGTCGCAGCCACGCATAGACAGCGGGCCTTACTAACTAAAATATATATAATCAAAATACTTTTATTTCAAACAATCTCTCCGTGAGTTCGCTCTTCTCCTGGTGACAGGAAAGCACGGCGAACTGTGACGATACAACAGATTTAAGTTCACTTTATCTTGCGGGGCTCGAGTTTGTTGCCATCTTTTTCGCGCTTTTCGTTTTGTTCTGACCATATTAATTATTTCCTGCGGGTATTTGACGCAGTTATAGTTCGATGTTCTCTGCGTGTGAGGAGTATTATTCCATGCAGCTTTCTGTACGATATTGACGAAGCGGTCGACCGCAACTTCTAATTCGTAAGGCGTCTTGAGTGATTCACGCAGTTCAGTATTGTTCTGGACATCTTGAGAATCCGTGTGACATGTAAAAATATACTGTTACATTCAGGCTGGGATTCGAAAAGATAAAACACTATTCTGTTTAACTTTTCCAATAAAATCACTTTATTTACACTTTGTAATTATTCACTTATTTAGTACCACAAGTCCACAACAATATCACTTTAATCAATTCTTAAACGTTTCAATCCAATCGCTTTATTCACTGTATTACTTTACACTTATAGGCCCTTCCCAGTATTGTTGCAATTTAGGTGATAAGCCTTTTCTTCGATGAGGATTTTATAGCCATACCAGTGCCTTGATTTTGTGCGGTTTTTGTCGCAATTGCGCTAGGGAACGTTCCGAATCGGATTTGAATGTGTGAGTGCACCGCGCGCTGGACCAGCGTGACCGTTGTGCAAAAATTTGACACTTTTTTCGAGGACTCTAATACAATGTGTTGGTACTTTTTCCCTTTTTTTAATTGAAAAAGGAACTCAACAAATTCTTTAAACAACTGTGATTTCCAAATTTATATGTTTAAAATGTAACGCGGTTGAGTATCGCAATACTATTATAACGTTAAGCGAGCCAATACCTGTGGAAATATTGTGCGAAAATTGTAAAATTTGCAGAGAAGCTTTAGGCCTCAGTTATAGCCACCCGTTAAACGGAACCGTAAAAATGTTCTTTTGATTTTTTTGGCACTTAAACTTGATGGTTTACCTTAATCTAAGTCTTAAAATATTGCTTATGAATTATAAAGTTAGTTTATCAAAAAAAGAAAAAGAAAAAGTAATAATAATAAGCAAATTATCTTTAAATGTTCTGTTATCGGAAAACGTTTTTCGTACGGAACAAATTATAAATTCTTATTTTAGAAAAATGAATATGATAAACTAAATTTATAATTCATAATCAACATTTCATTTTAAGATCAAGATCGATGTCCACCATCAAGTTTAAGTGGTCAAAAAAAGCAAAAGAAAATTGGTACGGTTTCGTTTTACGTATGACATTTGGACCTTAGTAATATTGCCCTTTATTGTTTAACCGCCCTGAGTGTAGGAGAAAGGTTATAAATTACAGTTTTTGTTTTCCGCTCTTAATATATACAGACGGTAAATTGATCACATTCATCTAAAATTTCATGTAAAAAAAAAATCAACACACATTAGAGATGTCCTTAAGATAGTTAAAAAAAATTGATGCAATTCGTTTTCGAATGACAAATTTTAAAATGAAAACCTTAAAGCCTTGATTTTGAATTATAAATATATCAACTCATATTTATATCCACATTTTAAGATCTCGTCCAATTCAATTTTAAAAAGTTGCACGGAAAAAAAAATGCAAGGAAAAATGCCTTTTCTGAAGCTCTTTTGCAAGCTTAGAATTTTCTCACAATATTTAACAAGTATTGCCTCGTTTAAACCGAAAATAGTGCTGTGATAGGGAACAGCGTTATATTTGAAACACATTTATTTTGAAATCACAGTTTTTTAAAACTCCCCGAAGTGTCTTTTCCAACTAACAAAACGGAACGAATTAGTAACAAATTGTATCAGGGTCATCGGAAAAAGTACCAAATTGTCGCACAACGGTCACGCTGTTGTCAGTTGTTCTCATCCGACATCCTTCTCGCAACCTAAATAGGTTGCGTATGGGAAAGTGCGCCTGGAATTTTGAGGAACAAGGCTACAGTAGAACAGGAAATATTGGAAGCTGTCAGTTCTCGACATCACGCACACATCCATAGAATCCGCCTATACGTGAACCCTTTCCGCAACCGCAATTGCGACAAAAACCGCACAAAATCAAGGCACAGATCTCTTTCCTGGAATCCTGTAGTTGTCGATTTAGAATCGTACCTCGTTTTCATGCGGTCACTGGCTATCTTAATCTTTTCCCTAGTCCCTCGATGCACGTCCTTGATGATATCCCTGAGGTCTGCAACATAGTCTTCCTCATTCTTGGGTTCTTCGCATGGGGATCCAAACATCAACTCGCTTGGCAGAGGACTTCAGATGGAGTATGTCCTGTGGTGTTATGTACTGCAGTTCGATAGGACAATATAAACAAGGGAATCTGCTTATCCCAATCTCTTTGGTCATCGGCAACGATCTTATACCATGTTCCCACCAACGTGATTTAGCCGAAGTAATTTATAAATCACGAAACGCGTCCCCACCGAACTTTAAGTGATTAATGAGGTTTTCCATTGGGACAAAAAATCAATCTTTTTTTTGATCTAAATCACTTTTTGCGTTCCATTGGGACGAAAAATAATTTTTTTTTTCGATTCGGATCACTTTTCGCAGATCTCGATATTTTTTCAGATTTACGCATACCAATATACCTACTTTGTACAGCTGTTTAACGTCAGTTTAAGAAGTTTCATTTCGAGGCAAATGCGCAAAGTTTCGTGAAAACCAAAATAACAAAATACATAAATAGCTATGGATACGATTTCGGAGGAATTATTATCTTCATTATCTCCCTCGTCATCTGAAGACTACAAACCACCAATAATACTTCATTTGTATCTACAAGAAGGAAAACATTTTTGAGGGCGATATCCATTTGTGATTTAGCCAAAAACGAATGCCATTTGAACAGCTGATATTGTTGTCAATTAACGCACTAGTCCATTTACAAAAGCAGATCAATCTCGTTGAGCGTTCCATGAGCACAGTAAAATCTGAGATCTGAAAAAGAATTCTGGTGGTCCCAATGGAAAACCACATAAGTGTGACATTTACGCCAACTTTGCTATATCAGTGATGGGACTTCTAACACTTAAGTGGTATTTCAACCACTTTTTACACTTTCGGAAATTCTACCAACCTGAACTCGAAATCTATCACCTTTTAACAAAGCTATTCGCAAATAATATTTATTTTCCATCATTATATTGAAAATTGTACCTACTATATCTACTGCTACTCGCCTTACTTTTACCCATACACACTCAGCTATCAGTATTTTTCTCGAAGAATTGCATCAGCAAAAACTTCCAGTCCAGTATACACCATTTATAGCGCCATTACTTCATTATTTGACTGTATTAGTGCGAGGGTGTTTTGCTAAGTTTTGATATTTTGTATTTAATGATGAGTTGAATCTATGCCATTTTTTTGAGAACGGGGAAGATTTTGAACCCCCGAAATTATTGGTAAAATATGCTTCAAAATATAAATTCGCAGACGGTTGCCATACGAAGTAATAATTAAGTTGTTTGTTTTGAACAACAAATGTGATTTTTAAAAATAATTGAAATTAATAATTAGAAATGACTTATTTATATTTATTTTTTTTTTCGTTTTTTTTTTTTTGTTATTATTAGTATTTCATAGGTATAAATAAATGAATTATTTATCATGAACAATTTTTTTTTCTACCACTTTTCTACCACCGTTTCACTTTCCTCAAGTCCCATCACTGACTTTTCGTTTGCTGAATGAAGTGCTGAGCATAATAAAGGTACCTATGTTCGATTTTATTTTATGTGGTCAGATACGTAATTAAAATTTAAACACGTCTAAATCACGTAAATCTTAATCACGAAAATGTATAAAATGTATGATAAATCACGCAATTTATGAGATGATTTAGCTAAATCACGTTGGTGCGAACATGGTATTAGAGAGGTGTTCATTTAGGGTTCCGTTGAAGCGCTCTACCATTCCATCTGATTGTGGATGCAGAGGTGTTGTCCGCGTCTTATGAATCCCGAGTAACTGGCACACTCCTTGGAAAATCCTGGACTCGAAGTTTCGTCCCTGGTCCGAATGCAGTTCCATCGGTACACCGAATCTGCTTACCCAGTTGTAGACAATTTGCTCCACGACGGTTTTAGCTTCTTGGTTCGGGATAGCAAATGTTTCAGGCATCTTACTGAAGTAGTCCATAACAACGAGGATGTAACGATTTCCATTTTGCGTTTTAGGAAACAGTCCCGCAATATCAACTGCTATCCTTTCGAAGGGGGCTCCCACGTTGTATTGATGCATCTGGCCTCGGATTTTTACTCTCGGCCCTTTGCTGGCCGCACATGTTACGCACTTCCTGCACCAACTTTCAACATCCTCCCTTGAATGGACTCAGTAGTAGCGTTCTCGCACTTTATCGAGTGTTTTATTATTTCCCAAGTGACCTCCAGACACTCCATCATGCTGCTCACGAACGACGTTCCATCCGAGCTTTCCCATTTTCTTTTTAGAATGCCGTCTTGTACATGAAGGGAGACCCACTGCGCCCAGTATGCCTTCAGCTCGGGGCTCCTATTGGATATCTCCTGCCAGTCTGGTTTTCCCTTTTCCCTCATGCTCCTTCCAGGCGAGAATCGGTTCGATATCCGGTTCTTCCCTTTGAGCCTCCCGGATTTCTCGCGCACTCCAGCCACCGTTGGGCATAGCTCTCACCCTTTGAACGGACACGACATCTTTTTCCTCATGTCGTGAGCAATGTTTGCAATCTGTTTTGCACGGTCGACGGGAGAGAGCGTCTGCATTAGAGTGAAGACTTCCCTTTCGATGGTGTATTTCGTAGTCGTACATCTGCAACCGTTCGATCCACCTCGCGACTTGTCCTTTAGGATTTTTAAAATGCAGCAGCCATTTTAAAGACGCATGGTCTGTGCGAAGGATGAATTTCCGCCCATAAAGGTACTTGTGAAAATGTTTTGTTGCCAGTACCAGAGCAAGGAGTTAGCGCCTGGTAACACAGTAGTTCCTTTCTGGCTTTAAGAGAACTTTGCTGAAGTACGAAACTACTTTCTCTTAGCCATCGTGCACCTGGGAAAGGACGGCTCCAATTCCCACATTACTAGCGTCTGCATCCACAATAATTTTTTTCCCAGGGGTGCGGTACGCTTGTATGGGGGCGTCGCACAATTGTCGCTTAAGTTCTTTGAAGTTTTTCTCACACTCACCTGACCATTTGAATTTTTTGCCTTTTTCTGTCAGTTAATGCAAAATCTTTGCGATCCCGGCAAAGTAATAGGTCGCAAGTCCCAGGAAGCTTCTCAGTTGATGGTTGTCTTTGGGAACCGGCCAGTTTTTCACTGCATCGATCTTCTCTGGATCAGTCTTGACTCCTTTTAAAGAGATGATATGTCCGAGATACTTCACTTCTGGTCTAAATAGAGCACACTTCTTCGGGTTTAGTTTCAATTGCGCACTTCGTAGCCTTCCTTTAAGTTATTTCGATGTTCGTAGAACGTTTTTCCTACCACGATGACATCGTCCAGGTAGACCAGACAAGTTTTCCACGTTAGTCCCAGCAAAACGCGCTCCATTAGACGTTCAAAAGTTGCTGGAGCATTGCACAACCCAAATGGCATTAGGTACTGTAAACTGCCAAAGCCCATTTCCTGCTGTAAATGCTGTTTTCTCACGGTCTTCTGGATGGATCTGCACTTGCCAGTAGCATCTCTTCAGATCGAGAGTCGAAAACCATTTGGCTTCAGATAGTGTGTCCAGGGTGTCGTCAATTCCTGGCAGGGGGTAGCTGTCCTTCTTGGTGACGTTGTTTAGCTGGCGATAGTCCACGCAGAATCTCGTACTTCCGTCTTTCTTCTTAACCAGGACGACCGGCAATGACCACGGACTTTTTGAGCTTTCAATCAGTCCCTCCAATGGTAGTCATCTTGCAGGCTGACGAATTGGTCTCGCATCCCCGGTGTCGATTCGGTGTTGTACGAGATGTGTTCGGCCATACTCGCCATTCTGGGAAGCAAATATATCAGCGAACTCGTTGATTAGACTCCCTGCCATGGCCCGCTGCTCTTGATCCAGCTCACACTCTCCGAGTATATTATTTTTCATTTCCGATACCTGCGTAGGTCTAATTGGTTTCGCAGGACTGTCATTGGACAACTTTGTAACCGCAGTAATCGGTACGCACTTTCCGATCACTTCCCCCTTCTTCAGTTTCACGCTTTTGTTTTCACATTAAGGACACGAACGAGAATCAAGTTGTTTTTAGGTTCAACGAGCATCTTTCCCACAATATAGAATATAGAATCGGTGGCTCCCATGATCACCTTCCAGCTTTGTCCAAATGACTGTCTCTGACGAAGGTGGTAATATTTCGTCCTCACTTACAACTGTCCTTAGAGTTGTGACGTTATCGTTCCCGTAAACCATTGGAATCTCGAACTTTAGAACTTGCAAACCGATGTCGAGTACTACATAATGCGCCTTCATAAGGTCGATTCCGATGATGCAATCGTCACATATATCAGCCACTAAGAATGCATGGGAGAAGACTATTCCTGCAAGATCTATCGTCAAGAGTACCTCACCATACAACTTTGCCGTTGCAACAGTTGCAGTTTTCAGACAGTAGTTGCTGGTGTTGTGCAGCCATGATTGGCGAACGCTGTCCCTTCTGATTATGGAAGCGGTGGCACCCGTATCGATTGTGGCCACATACTTTTCCTGGCCGATATGTGCTTCCACTGTCAATCTCCTGTTACATCGTTTGGTCTGGGAAACCTGAATTGTGGTCCTGGGGGCGTCGATTCCAGAAACCAGCTTCTGCCCCGCGAAGTTGGTTCTTACTCGTTTCCCGACTGATGGCTTTGTAATGTTCCATCCGCGAATGTTCGGATGCCTCCTCGTTACGACTCCTAATTCTGCAATGTGGACAACTGCCTTGTCTATGTTCAGCTCTGCACTGTCGTTGTAGATTTTGTTGCAGTTCCAGCAACGGATCGGTCCCCTGCGAGCATTGTTCCGGTCTACTACTTCTGTTCTCTGGCATGAGCATTCAATGGATTTCTCTTAAACGGTGAAACCCTTGAGATGCTTGGTCAGCAGCTTTCATCCTTAAGGCAAATGCCAGTGCCTCAGGAAGAGTTCTTTTTCCAGCCATGCGTAGAGCCATCTGCAGTTGTCTGTCTTCTATGGCTTGTGTAAAAGCTTCAATAGCCATTTCATTGATGACATCTTCGCCGGCATTGGGTTATGACAAATGCGCTAGCCGTTCGATATCCGGCTTGCAACTGCTGGAGTGTTTCTCCCTTCTTCTGGATTCTACTGCGCAGTTGCACTCTATACACTTGCTGCATATGGTCGTCGCCAAATCGCATCTCAATAGCTTTAACCAAAGCGTCGTAGTTGCGTTGTTTTTCTTCTGAGAAAGTTTGAAGCAACTCTGCAGCTGAGCCTCGTAATGCGAGCGTTAGTGCAATCGACTTTTCCTCGTCGTCCCATCCGTTGGTCGTTGCAGCTGCTTCGAGCTGTCTCTTATAAATTGGCCATGACGTTTGACCATCAAAAACGGGTGGATGCGTCTCTTTTCTTCTTGGACAGTCAGCAGAATATTCCCGAGCCTTCTGTTTCTTGACCTTTATGAGCTCTTTAGCTATGTTCTCGATATTTGTTTCGAGCTCTTTAGCTATGTTCTCGATATTTGCTTCCTGTTTATGTAAGGTTTCATTTATTTCCTCAAACTTGTTTTCATGCTGATTTAATTTCTCATCAATAGCGTCGATTTTTACGTCTAGAACATTCTTAAATTCTTCCACTGCATCTTTTTGTGCGGCGACAATGTAATTTTTCTGTTCTTCAAGAGAATTCTTTTGTGATTCGAGAGAATTCTTCTGTTCTGCGAACTTCAATTCCATAGAATTCTTCTGTTCTTCTAGAAAATTCTTCTGTTCTTCTAGAGAATTCTTCTGCTCTGCGAACTTCGATTCCATAGAATTCTCCTGTTCTGCGAACTTCGATTCCATAGAATTCTCCTGTTCTGCGAACTTCGATTCCATGGAATGTTTCTGTTCTTCCATCTTGGCGAGAAGTATTTCCATCATAGCGCTTATATCAACGCCTGTACTTACTTGTTCTTCTGGCACGTTGAATAGAATAGATTTCGGCTCTGCTCCCTCGCATTGGACAGCTTCCTGCAGACGAAGTGTTAGGTCACTTTTCCCTCCAGCTGTGGAGAGATTCCGCTTTTCTAATTCACTTTTTAACTGGGGTATAGTAGTTGTAATAAACGACCCCTGTTCAGTTTTGCCGCAAGATTTTTTAAAAGTGTAACAATTTTGTTCAAAAAGTGTAACAAATGGATAAAAAATGTAATAAACTGGAAAACATTTTAATAATAAAATCATCGTTTTTCAACTCAAAAAAATCTTTATTAGGAATCTTTATCACATTTCAAAAAAAGCTCTATTTTGACCTACCTGTCCATTTTGTAGTAGATTTCAATTTCTATTTCACAAACTTTATTTACCACGAGATGTAGAACGTCAACGGCGAGAAGGAAAAATATTGTTGTCTTTTCTCGTTCCCTCCCATTCCCATTCCCACTCGCAGTTTAACGTTTTGCACAACTTTTGCTCTGTGTAAACAAACAAATACATTGACAGAAATTGGCAGAAGTTTGCTCGAAAGAAAAAAGTGTTGCCAGTTCAAGTTTTCAATATTTTTAATGAGAAAAACAAAAAAGGATTATAATGGCAAAAAATGTAACAAAGCGAACAAGAAAGTAACATTGTAACAAAATTATAAAATAATCAAAAAGTGTAACACTTTTGTTACACTGTGGCAACGCTGCCCATGTTGTTTGTCTTTTGTAATTTAAAAATTCACAAATTCCCTTTTTTTTTTTTAACTTTTAGTCTTAATAGCACTTAGACACTTAGCACAGAATAAGTTTTATCCCACTTCTGACACCAATGTTACATTCAGGCTGGGATTCAAAAATGTTTCCTATAAAATTACTTTATTTACACTTTGCAATTATTCACTTATTTAGTACCAAAACAATATCACTTAAATCAATTCTTAAACGTTTCAATCCAATCGCTATATTCATTGTATTACCTTATAAAATAAATAGTTGGCGCAACAGGTCAGGAGGGACCCTAGGCCTAGTTTCTCACAACCATTCGTTTTGTGTGAGTTTTTCATTTTTGGAACGAATGGAAGGGATCTACAATTTTATGCCGACTCCAAACAGCTAATTGAGAAGCTCTTTCAAGACAGTCATACTCTCGGATGTTTGTCAGACGTTCGCGAGAGCATTGTATTACCTTAAACTTATTTATCTCACAACCGATTACTATTTCGAACTTTACCAATCGCTGTTTAAAAATCAACTGTGTCTACCTCTTCTCAAACATGCCCTTTTATATCCGCTCTGCCACCTATGTAATTTTCTGTGTAGGTATTCCAACTGTTGCGTCCCAACAAAACTAACGCGCGCAGAAGAAAAGAAGAAAATGTGTGTTTTCAGAAAAACTAGGCACTCGAATGTATCGAAATCAGGCGCACAAGGTGTGCAGAACATTTCGAATTCCTAGCTCTTATGCACACAACACATACCAAATTATTAATAACAAAACAAATATAATATTTCACGACATCACACAACGCGGCAGAAAATCAACGAGAACTGTCAAGTTTGGGCAGCACGACGGAAGATGCACAACGCTCATCTCACTCGAACACCTATCATCTCAATTGCACTGCTAATCACCAATAAAGGAAGGAAATGCATGATGGCCGAATTAAACATGAGCGAGAGACACCTACCAGCGCAGTGCACTCTAACACCCACTCCGAAGATGTGGGGCATTGTTGAGGGAGTGAGAGAAAGGGCATTATTCAAAATAATTGTTAGGTATTGCCAAACTAAACACTAACACAACTAAATGTAAAATTATTGTATTGCTTTATCATATGGTCATTAACCCCTGAATGCACAGCTGATTTTGTACATAAGCCATCAGCAGCTTCAAGGGAAGAAGAAATGTTAATTCCAATTCACTCGTCAACGAACAGCGAAAAATTAAAGTTGAGTTTTATCCACGAAAGAATAACAGAGTTTTATTCCTCGTTCAAAATCAGTTCATCTAACTGAATCATTAAACCTACCGCTTGAGAATCAACTATTCCAAGCTCATCTTTGATTTCCCACTCGTCCCAGTGCGGAACATGGTCCTTCGAGTCCTTTGAAAGGAAACCGCGCATTTCTAGTCAGTGAAGACAATTCGTGCGATTAATTTTGTTTGATTAGTGCATCAAAAGTTTAAAAAGTTTAAAAGTTCACCAGTGAGAAGTGAAAATACAGTTAAAAGTGTACTGTGGGTTAGTGCTATAATAAAAATAGCTGCCCGATCATCGACGGACTGTCTATCGGCCACAGTACTCAACGACATCAATCCCGTATCCAACGGACGTCTGTTAGCGACACAACGGGCATCAATCACAGCTAGGAACTGTGCAACGCCAAAGCCTTCTGCAACTGTGACAAGAGTTTAAAGTACTGAAGTCGCAGTTGCACAAGCAAACTAAGGTAGGAATATTTTTCCTCATTCACACTTTTTTTTGCAATTTATATTTAAATTACGTATATATTTCATACGTTTCCCGGAACGTTACACAACGAGCCAACGTATATCGTGCATCCGATATACAGTAACGCAACTGGTACAAAGCGGTCACCAATCGTAGCGGTCACCAACCAAAGCGGTCAACGGTCATCGACAAACGGACAAGAGCCAACCGTAAAGTGTTAAAGTGTGCGCCAACATTTTTAACGATTTTTATAAAAGTGTGTTGTGGGCTAAGTATAGCTGGATAGCATATATCCAGTGCAAATTACATCTCCGGTATCTGACGTATAGTCTATCGGCCACAGCACCCAACGTCCTTTTTAACAAAGTGTACTGTGGGTTAAGTATAGCTGGATAGTTTATCCAGTGCAAATATACGTTTCCGATATCCGACGGACAGTCTATCGGCCACAGTACCCAACGAATCTGCAACAGTGAACCCATCAAACGGTGAAATCATACAACGGATCCAACAGTGACCAGTGGATGAACCGGTGAAAGCGGACAAGAAGCGGTCACAAAGGAACAGTGATCTGCAACCTGTGAAGTTGCAGTTACATGTACTAAACACATCTATAAAACACAGAACAAGGTAGGAATTTTTCCTTACTTTTATAACTTTTTTAAAAAACAATTTCAACAAATTAACAAAACCAAATATAAGCCTAATAAAAGTGAAACTTTCAACAAACACAGTTTAAATACAGTTTAAATACAGTTTAAAATAAGTAAAGTGTTGTGACAGACTATCGCTAAAAATGTCAAAGTTATCTAAATCAATCGAATGCCAAGAAGACATTCTAAATGAAATCAGTCGAGATTTCGATGAATTTAAAAAAGATGAAGCGTCGCGAAAGTCAAGGGGATATTTAATCGCGTGTCTAGAGGATGCAGATGGTATGTTCAAACGGGCTAAAAAAGAACATGCCACTATAATCGGTAGTGCTGCAGATCCACTTAAAGAAAAATATCTCAATGATGAAATTTTCTCTAAAATCAAGAGAATTTATTTCTGCTTTAGTGGAATTTTGCACGATGAGACTGATCGGCTTTTTGGGGAACATAATGAAGGTACAATAGCAGACACTTCTCACCTGAATGTCACAAGATCGGCATCTTCCGCTTGCGACATACGTCTTCAAAGGATTCACATAAATCCTTTCTCGGGCAAATTTGAAGATTGGTCTGAATTCTTTAATCTATTTGATAGTTTAATTCGGAAGAACAACGAGTTACCCGATATACAAAAGTTACAATACTTGAAAACTTCCGTCTGTGGGGAAGCTGCTCGATTAATCCAGCACCTCCCAATCGAGTCAAAGAGCTTTAGCTCAGCTTGGACAATTCTCACTGATAGGTATCAGAACAAGCGTAAGCTTGTAAACACACAGCTTAGGAGATTAGTAGAGCAGACTAAACTGAACAGTGAATCCGCTGCTGGCTTGAAATCGCTTCATGATACCAGCATCGAATGTGTTCATGCCCTTTCCAACCTCGGAATAGCGGTTGAAGCATGGGACACCATTCTCATCTACTTAATTTTTAATAAACTGCCACCGCAGACACAGCGAGATTGGGAAGAAAAATTAGGCACCTCCAAGCATCTTCCTGAGTGGAAATTATTCACCTCGTTCATCGAGGGTCGATTTAGTTCCTTGGAAAATATTTCCGAGCTGAATGTGCAGCCGAAACAATCCGTACAATCGAATTTGTATCGGAAAACTACATCCTCGGCCTGCCATTTAAGCTCCCAGCAACCAACAAAACAATTTCGATGTCGTCTGTGCAAATCGTCTCACGGAATAAGACATTGCAAAAAATTCTTACAAATGGACGTCAAAACCAGAACTGACGTCACGAAGAAGAATGGAGTTTGCGGCAATTGCTTAGGATACGACCATCACGCCTCGGTCTGCAACAGCAGCAATAGATGCCAAAAATGTGGCTACAAGCATCATACACTGCTACACATTGATACGCAAGTCATGAAAAATGTAACAACTGTCCAAAATCACCCACAGTATCCGCAATTCCACAATCAAAACGCAACCCAATATAATCCTCAATCACATTATGTACAAAATCTGATAAGTCAGCCTGAACCCTACAATGCTGCGCTTGATCAGCCAAGTACATCTCAACAATTTAGAAGTCATTTTAATCAAATGCATTCCAAAACCCTTTTAGCGACTGCACTTGTCAAGGTATATGCTTCAAATGGGAAGCAGTGCACTCTTAGGGCATTTATAGATACCGGCTCTGAGGCCACATTCATCACTGAGAATGCCACTCAGTTTCTTAACCTCAAGAGGCAAAGGGTAAATGCAAGAGTCACAGGTCTTGGAAAAAATCCAACTGGTAGCTGCAAATACCAAGTAAGTCTTAGTCTGCATTCCTTTAATAACGCAGCTTTCTCCGTTAATGTTACAGCATTTGTCTTACCGGTGCTTACATCAACAATGCCAAACTATCCGCTGCAAGGAGAGTGGAAACATTTAACAGATCTACCTTTAGCTGATCCGACCTTCAGTGTTCCAGGCAAAATTGATTTGCTGTTAGGTGCGGATGTATATTCATCGATCATTTTAGAGGGACTAGTAAAAGGACAGAAGGGCTCTCCTGTAGCACAAAAAAATGAATTTGGCTGGATCCTTACAGGAAAAACGGACACTTCGCCAAAAATAACTTGTCTTACTGTCCAAAATCACTTCAGCACCCTAGATGCACAACTTAGGCAATTCTGGGAAATCGAAGAAGATCTGGACGACAGGAAATTGTCACCAGAAGAGCAAAAATGTCAACTTCATTTTTCTGAGACAGTACAGCTGAAGGAAGATGGGAGATATGAAGTACGATTCCCATTCAAAAATGGAATTCGCCCAACACTGGGGAATTCAAAGAAGGCAGCCATGGCTAGATTCTTTCAGATAGAAAGAAAACTTTCAATGAATAAAGGTCTGCGCGAATCCTACACTAAGTGTATACAGGAATACGCTACCTTAGGTCACATGAAGGAGGTTACAGCATCCATAATGGAAACAGGAGAACATTATTACCTGCCACACCACGCGGTTGTGAAGGAGTCAAGCAGCACCACAAAACTGCGTGTGGTGTTCGATGCTTCATGCAAAACTTCCAACGGAGTATCACTAAATGATTGTTTGATGGTTGGACCAAGATTGCAACCCGACATCATAGATCTCATCACGAAGTGGAGGAAGTTTAAGGTAGCATTCGTGGCGGACATAAGCATGATGTATCGGCAGATATGGATGTCAGAAGAAGATACTCCATATCAATTAATTCTATGGAGGTATAGCCAAGATGAGCCGATAAAGACATACGCACTAAATACGGTCACATTCGGGACTGCATCGGCTCCATATCTAGCAGTGCGCACGCTACATCAGCTGGCGGCTGATGTCGAACATGAGCATCCTTACGTAACAAGGGTACTTACTGAGGGATTTTATGTCGATGACCTGATCTATGGAGCAAACGACGAAAACGAAGCCATCGAATTACAAAGGGACACTCTGAAAGTCCTTAAATCGGCTGGTTTTCCTCTTCGAAAGTGGGCCAGTAACTCCACAAGGGTATTAGAGCAGGTCTCTGAAAATGAAAGGGAAATAAATCTGCCACTAAACTTTGAATCACCAGATACCATTAAAACTCTCGGGATTCAATGGCATCCAGCGAGCGATACATTCGCTTTTAAAATAAATTTACCTGAGGTTCAACAATTTACTAAAAGATCCATATTAGCAGATATAGCTCGTCTGTTTGACCCGCTGGGGTGGATTGCTCCATGCATCATAAGGGCCAAATTGCTTCTCCAGCTACTGTGGCTGAAGGAATACTCATGGGACTCACCAATTTCTCATGAAATTGAAAATCAATGGGTAGTGCTGCGAAGGGGACTACAAAATCTTCATAACCTCCAAATACCTCGCTGGGTGGGATACACAGCATCATCAGAAGTACAACTCCACGGCTTCAGCGATGCCTCAGAGAAGGCATATGCCGCTGTAATATATGCCCGCATTACAAATGAAGGCAATGAGCATATTTATCTTTTAGCGGCAAAAACAAGAGTAGCTCCATCAGCGATAAAATGCGTATCTCTACCTCGGCTAGAGCTATGCGCAGCCTTGTTATTAGCCAAGCTTCTATATCGGGTAAAGAGGGCCATGCAATTTGAGAACGCTGAAACATTTGCATGGTCAGACTCTATGATAACGCTGGCGTGGATCAGAGGGAGTCCTTCAATTCGCACAACTTTTGTGGCAAACCGAGTGAGCGAAATCCAAACGCTCACAAACATCAACGCCTGGCGACACGTTGGAACTAAGGAAAATCCAGCAGATATAGGCTCAAGAGGAATGTTACCACATGAGCTTATCAACAGTCAGATTTGGTGGCGTGGACCACCATTTCTTAAAAAATTTTCATTAAATGAATGTCCAGCGTCGACATATTCAGAGACCGACCTGGAAACTAAAAAAGAAAAGAACAATACAGATAGCAATTTATCGTTTTACAGCAATAAACTTACAAGATTACACGTAAACTTCGCACAAGTAGTCGCTCATTGTGTAATCAGCAACAACGAATATGTTCAGCGTTATTCAAATCTGAAAGGATTGGTACGCAGTGCCGCGATTTGGCGAAGATACTTCCAATATCTTCAGGACGTCAGAAACAGACGACCATTGGAAAAATACCCAATCACTACAGATGAGCTAGAATCAGCTCAAAATCAGCTAATCAGACTAGTGCAAGGTGAGCTTTTTTCAAAAGAAATACAAGCACTACGAGAGAAGGGGAGAATTGAAAAGGGTAGTCACATTCTCCGCCTGAATCCATTTCTGGACTCTCAAGATGTGCTACGTGTAGGTGGGCGATTAACGAACTCCACAATCCCTTTCTGCCAAAAACACCCAATAATCCTAAAGGGTTCACATCACTTTGCGAGGCTGATCGTCAGCGATGTGCATCAACGCACACTCCACGGAGGGCAGCAGATGATGATAGCAGAGATTAGAAGCCAGTACTGGATCATCGATCTAAAGCGACTAGTCAAAACAACTATCCATAACTGTGTTCGATGTCATCGATATAATGCCAAAATGCAGCAGCAACTGATGGGCAGCCTTCCAACAGATCGAGTAAACATTTCAAGGCCGTTTACCAATACGGGGGTGGACTATGCAGGTCCAATAGAAATAAAGATGTGGAAGGGCAGATGCAACAGGATGACAAAGGGTTACATAGCTGTGTTCATATGTCTATCAACAAAGGCGATTCACATAGAAGTAGTCAGTGACCTTACTGCATCAGCATTCATAGCAGCCTTCAGAAGATTTGTAGCACGGAGGGGAATCTGCTCCAACATGTATAGCGATTGCGGCACGAACTTCAAAGGAGCAACCACCGAATTGAACAACGACAGCAAGCACATATCCAACGAATGGTCAACTGAAGTTGCGGCAAGCTTGGCAGCACAAAACACAAGATGGCATTTCAACCCACCAGCGTCACCACACTTTGGAGGTCTTTGGGAGGCTGGTGTGAAATCAATCAAACACCACCTCAAACGAACAATTGGCTCATCCAGGCTGACATTTGAGGAATATGCGACACTACTCGCACAAATCGAAGCATGCCTTAATTCAAGGCCACTATGCCCGATGACGTCCGATTCCAATGACCTGACAGTTCTCACACCAGGCCACTTCTTAATCGGATCCTCATTAATCACCCTACCGGAATGAAATCTGATGGAGAAAAATATTAACAATCTCGACCGGTGGAGATATATTCAACGGTTAACACAAGAGTTCTGGAAGCAATGGAGTTCAACTTACCTTCACCTGCTCCAGCAACGACCCAAATGGCTTCAACAACAGCCGAACATCAGAATCGGAGACATAGTCCTGGTCAAAGAAAATAATCTTCCGCCTTCGTTGTGGCTACTCGCGCGGGTAATTGAACTGCACCCGGGTGCAGATGGTCTAGCGCGCGTGGTGACCATCAGGACGGAAAACGGCATCATCAAACGTCCAATCGCGAAACTATCCCCCTTGCCGGTAACTAAACCGTCGAACGATTCGAACGCATAGACTTTTAACAAAATAAAAACCACGGTGTACATACAAAAAAAAAAAAAAAAATAGACTATAAGTGAATTTTTTAACAACCCATTCACAAGATCGACATACTTGCCACAGAAGTAAATTTGGATAACCACCTATAGCAGCTAATTTTTTTTATATTTTATTTCAATATGTAGTTAAACAAAAACTAATACACAATTTGTATCTTTCTCGGCCAACACTCAACCGAAGGAACACTGGCATCCGAACAACATGGCGTCGACTGAGAATTACATAGTTCTATGAGCCATTTTCTCGAAAAATGAGATTTGGGTATCAATGGATTCGTATTTCCAAGCACTTTTGAACAAACCCATCCACGCTTACCTGAATTCAAGTTCTGTAGTTTAAATCGCAAAAAAACAAGGTTCTATCATGCAAAATGTAATTGAAATTTAGAATTATAAGGTTCCATGTAGCAAAATTTGGATATAGAACTTTGTTATTCTGTTCATGATCAAATAAAAAATACACTCCTGATTGTTGACATAGAACTTTGTGTTCCATAATTTTGTACATAGAACTATATTAATGTTATGAAATATACTTTAAACACAACAAAGTTCTATATCCATCAATTTACCGTTGCATTTTTCGTCACCATTTCGGCTTTAGTATTTTATCCCAATCAAAGTGTCTAACAGTGTCGGTGTAAAATAAATAATTAATAACAATAATGGACGTAAGCACAGATAGCGATGAATTCCTGCAATATGTTTCGCAGAACTTCGATGAATTTATAGAGGAGTGCGAAAGTACCAGTAAGACCCTGATGCTGTATTTAATATTATCGAATTGATAAGTCTACAACTTATCTTACAGCTTCATCATTTACCAAGCCGAAGGATGATGATGTAAACTTGATTGAGAGTCCTGCTAACGAACAGGAAGCAATTGGAGTTGAAATGGATCAAGACGAATTGGATCAAAATGAGATGGATCAAAACCAGATGGAGTCGATTAAAATCGAACAAATAAAGATTACTAGGAAAAGGCCGAGGAATGCTCAGAACTGGAAAGCAAACTTAAGGAAGAATCTTCGTGCAAAAGGTAAAACGTATGTATCAAGTCGCGGTAAAGTGGTTTCTGCTAAGCGCATTCACACGAAAAAAGATTGCCTAAACGGCTGCAGGTTTGGCTGTGACAGATTAATTTCCGAAACCGAAAGAAAAGCAATTTTTGAAAGCTTTTACAAGTTAGATTTGGAAGGCAAAAAACATTTTTTGTTAAAAACCACCGACAAATATATTCCGGCCAGGAGACGTGTTATTTCGGCACAGCAATCAGCTTCATCCAGAAAAAATAATTCTTTTAAGTATTTTTTCGACGTAAGGGAAGCTAAAATTCAAGTTTGCAAGGTTTTTTATCTTGGAACTTTGGATATTAGCCAAAAAAGAATTTATTTAGTGCACTCGATAAAATGATATAACTGGAACACCATCAGCAAGCCGGCAAGGAACACACACAAAGCGAAAAACAACAGATCATATCGTTGAAACCGTGAAAGCTCATATTAACTCTTTTCCATACGTTGAGTCCCATTACTGCCGAAAATCCACCAATAAAAAGTATTTGGAGGCTCACCTTACACTAGCCGAAATGTTTCGCTTGTACAAAGTGGAAAACGATGAGAACAGTGGAAATGTTAAGTTTAATGTGTACCGTAAAATTTTCAACACACAGTTTAACTTGGCATTCCATAAGCCTAAGAAAGATAGATGCGATCTTTGCGAGGAGCATAAAATGGCATTGAAAAATACCAACGTTTCTGACGACCTAGTTTTAAAGTATACCGACCACTTCAAAGAAAAAGAAGAGGCATACAAGGAAAGACAACTGGACAGACAAAATAAAATTCCAGTTTTATGCTTCGACATGCAAAATGTAATAACCTGTCCGAAAGCCGATGTTAGCTCATTTTTTTACCACTCAAAGTTAAATGTATATAACTTTACAGGACATTTTTCCTTGAATAACAAGGTCTATTGCTGTTTGTGGGATGAAAGCCGAATGGGAAGAACAGGAAACGATATTGCCAGTGCTTTGCGAAAAATGTTAAACCAGATTGCAGACGATTGTCCAGGAATTACAGAAATGATCCTCTGGAGTGATTCATGTGTTCCACAAAATCGGAACTCATTAGTTGCATTTACTATTATGGATTTTGTAAAACAACATCCAAATATCCAACGCATACATTTCAAATTCTCCACTCCAGGACATTCGACAATTCAGGAAATTGATAATGCACATAGCTGCATTGAACGTATCTTACGCGTTCGAGATTTTTATTCGCCGCTGTCTTTAATCCGAATTATCTTAAAAACTACAATTAAAAAACAAAAACTTTCAATCCTACAAATGCAACCGTTAGATTTCAAAAATATTTCCGAATGTTGTAAGAATTTCAATTTTAAATTAATACCATTTTCAAAAGTTGTTTCCCTTCAAATTAGTCAGAGGTTTACAGAGGTGCTTTATAAGACCTCTCACCTAGAAAAAAATTTCCAAAGTGCAGACCTAAAGTGTTCCAAGAACTTGAGGAAAAAATATAATCAAGTTTTTCAATGGCCAGATATGAAAGTAATGCCACTAAAACTTGAATTGCCACCTCGAAAAATCCAATCATTCAACTCCATGTTAAAATATATGCCTGGAATTGATAAAAACTTTTTTTTAAATATAATGAAAAACAAAAACATTGTCATAGATTAAACTATATTTTGTACAAATGAAATAAATATAATATCATTCTCTAAAGAGCACTATGTTTGTATTTCTTCGAAAACAATTACAGACAAACCATAACAAACATGTTCAAATTTGTACTTATAACCTAATTAGAATGAAAACGACATTAGGAACGTAATTTCGTGAATTATGGGTAAACTTCTTTAAAACCAATTTTAATGTGTCCATGTTTTTATAAATCCAACTAGTAATCTTCATACAACTGTTAAATAATTACAAGGTTCTATGTGGTACATAGAACCTTCATCGTAATTCAAACTACATGGAATTGGCTTATAGAACTTTGTGAAAAAAGTTTAAATAGGGATTTATGGAAATCGATTGGATAAATTAACAAATAAATCATTTTAAAGTCAAATATCACCAAGAATCTATACTTTCTTATAATTCGAATAATGAAAAGTTATCATTTAGTACAAAACCTGAGCATCAAAAACTGAAAAGTTGAATTTCTCAATTCATGGACCGGTCTACATAGAACTATGTAATTCTCAGTCGACGATGGGACACAATCCAATGAAGAAGGGGATGAAACGACATTAACCAGAGCAAACACACAACACTAGAGGCAGAGATCCGGGCTCCTGAGAAACACAACACAATACGAAACACCACGCTGCGACCTTGAACTTCTCGTTGCCGGGCCGGGAGCATGTTGCGTCCCAACAAAACTAACGCGCGCAGAAGAAAAGAAGAAAATGTGTGTTTTCAGAAAAACTAGGCACTCGAATGTATCGAAATCAGGCGCACAAGGTGTGCAGAACATTTCGAATTCCTAGCTCTTATGCACACAACACATACCAAATTATTAATAACAAAACAAATATAATATTTCACGACATCACACAACGCGGCAGAAAATCAACGAGAACTGTCAAGTTTGGGCAGCACGACGGAAGATGCACAACGCTCATCTCACTCGAACACCTATCATCTCAATTGCACTGCTAATCACCAATAAAGGAAGGAAATGCATTATGGCCGAATTAAACATGAGCGAGAGACACCTACCAGCGCAGTGCACTCTAACACCCACTCCGAAGATGTGGGGCATTGTTGAGGGAGTGAGAGAAAGGGCATTATTCAAAATAATTGTTAGGTATTGCCAAACTAAACACTAACACAACTAAATGTAAAATTATTGTATTGCTTTATCATATGGTCATTAACCCCTGAATGCACAGCTGATTTTGTACATAAGCCATCAGCAGCTTCAAGGGAAGAAGAAATGTTAATTCCAATTCACTCGTCAACGAACAGCGAAAAATTAAAGTTGAGTTTTATCCACGAAAGAATAACAGAGTTTTATTCCTCGTTCAAAATCAGTTCATCTAACTGAATCATTAAACCTACCGCTTGAGAATCAACTATTCCAAGCTCATCTTTGATTTCCCACTCGTCCCAGTGCGGAACACCAACTATTCTGGATGGTTCTTCAATTAGCTATAGAGAGGTTCTAGAATAAACTAGAAAGTTGTAGAAGTGTGGTGAGTTACACTTAACAGATGACAGATTCTAACTTCCAATTTGAATTGGAACTTGGAAGGTGACTAAGTGACCGTTTCACAATTTTATGTTCGACGCTACATTCCACACCACAATATAAAATATATAAAATCAATGGTGCCAACCGCTACCAACCATTGGGGAATGCGATAGAGTTCGGGAATACGACATTTTAACATAACTGAATGCTATTGGTTGGTTATTATAAATTAAAAAAAAAAAAGACTATAAATATAATTTGTTTGGTTAATAATACTATCTAAATGAGTTGATTTATGTACTAGAAACATATTAGGACAAACATGGTTGTGTATTTTCCGCTTTTGAATATCATTAACTTCGATTTCATGAGTAAATTTTTCTTAAATAACTGAAGAAATTCATTCATAAATACTTTCATCAAAAGTGCACTTATTCCTTAAATAAAGTACTATTCACACGTAACGAATAATTTCAAAATTAACGGACAAAATTCTATGAACGCTGGCAGCAGCTTTGCCGACAGCGGAAGTGGGCCATGCAAGGTGCGAGTGTGTTGGTGAGTGAAGTTACGTGACATTTTGTCAATACGAATTTCTATGTAACAATACTAACGCACTTAGCATGTACCACCCCATAAAAATATATCTAGCTTGTAGGCAAGTAACGGAAAATCGGCCGAAGATGGGGGTCTCAGTATTGTCTCTGGTTTCTGCGCCAACTGAACTCTAAACTAACAAAATCTTTGTTCTTCACCCACTCAAATATTCTAGCTTCCCGCTGTTTGCGATGGTGGCGCAGTGATAGTACTATAGTCTCTATATACAATGCTTATATGCTGATGATGTGCAACTTCATGCTGCAAAGTCGCTCGAAAATCTTGGTAAAGTCACAGTACATGTCAATGAAGATTTAAAGCGAATTCACAGATGGCCTGTAGAGAATGGACTACAACTAAATCCAAAAAAGTTGCAGGTCATCCCTATATAATATATATATAATACATATTTTTACTACTTACTTATCGGGCTGTAGGCGCAGTGGCTTAGTGGTTAGTGTGTTGGACTACTAAGCGAGGGGTCGAGGTTCGAATCCCGCAAGAACCCAAATTCCAACTTAGGGTTTTTTTCACTGTGCCACCTCTCGCGAACGTCTGACAAGCATCCGAGAGTATAACTGTCTTGAAAGAGCTTCTCAATTAGCCGTTTGAAGTCGGCATAAAATTGTAGATCCCTTCCATTCGTTCCATAAAGAAAAAACTCACACAAAACGAGTGGTTGCGAGAAGCTAGGCCTAGGGTCCCTACGGACCTGTTGCGCCAACTATTTATTTATTTATTACTTATCGGGCTCCCGACCCGTGAAGAGTCTCTGCCTGAGACACTGCAGCCTTCCATCCTCTACGATCCCAGGCACGCTGCTTCCAGTTGTGCAGACCAAGCGCTCTGGCATCCGCGATGGCTTGGTCTTTGAAACGGAGGGCTTCTCGAACCTGAGGGCTGGGATTCTAAGATCCTCTTAGGCGGAGCATTATTGTCCATTCGCTCGATGTGGCCGAGCCAATGTATCTTGGTATAGCTTATAGAGTCCGCGGTTGTATCTTCTCTTCTATTCGCCCTCCTCGCACACAGGACCGAAAATCCGCCGAAGAATTTTTTTTTCGAAGGAGCCCAGTATCAGCTCTCCCTTCTTGCCTATGGCCCAGCACTCGGCGCCATAAAGCAGGACTGGCAAGATAAGGGTCTTGTAGAGCGCACATTTCGTCCTTCGAGTTAGGAGTTTTGAACCCAGTTGTCTTGCCAAACCGAAGTAGCAACGGTTTCCTAGGGTAAATCTCCACTATGGTGTCGTTCGTGGAGTTTATGTTTACTCCGAGGTAGGTGAACTCTTTAACTACCTCGAAATTGTTGCTATCAATAGTGACGTTTTGTCCTAGCCGGTGGACAGATGCTTGTTTGTTTGTTGATAGCATGTACTTGGTCTTGCCCTCATTTACTTCAAGGCCAACGGATTTTGCCTGTTCTTCAATCGCCGTGAATGCTTCTATCACGGCACGCTGAAAGCGACCGATGATGTCAATATCGTCCGCATAGCCCAGCAGCTGGACGGACCTGTTGAAGATAGTGCCTTCTTTGTTGACACCTGCCCTGCGCACTATCTGCTCCAGTACGAGATTGACGAAGTCGTATGATAGCGCGTCTCCTTGCCGAAATCCGGTGCATGTCTGGAATAGTTCGGAGGAGCTACTTCCAAACTGCACGCTGCAGCGCGTGTTTTCCAGCATCACGCGACACAGCTGAATCAGTTTTCCCGGGATTCCGAATTCGGCCATTGCTGTATAGAGCTCCTGACGATGTATGCTATCATACGCGGCTTTGAAGTCGATGAATAGGTGGTGAGTTTCGACTTGAAATTCGTTGGTCTTTTCCAGGATTTGCCTCAGTGTGAAAATTTGGTTTATCGTCGATCTGCCGGACCGGAAGCCACACTAGTACGTGCCGATTAGTCTGTATCAGAACGGTTTTAGATGTTCACACAGAACGTTATATGCCTCGATAGTTCTTGCAAGACATAGGATCGCCTTTTTTGTAGATTGGACATATGGAGCTGATAGTCCAGTCATCGGGCATGTTTTCTTCCACCCATACTTGGTTTATGATTCGGTACATGCAGTCTACCAAAACATCACCTCCGTATTTGAAGAGCTCCGCTGGTAAGCCATCAGAGCCGGCGGCCTTGTTGTTCTTTAGCTTTTTTATAAATAGCTAAACGTACTTCTTCTATACTGGTTGGTGGAACTGGTTCTTCATTGTCTGGACGTGGGTTCTCTTCTTGCCCTATCACTCTCTGGAAATGCTGTTTAAACACATCTACTATTCCCTGCGCTTCGGTGACTAGGTTTCCTTCGCTGTCTCGAAGAACTTGCGTTCCGGTTTTGTAACCAGCAGCCAGTTGCTTGGTTCTTTTATAAAACCTCCGGATGTAATTGCGATCGCGCGACTCTCCGATATCCTTGAGCTGGAAAGCTGCGTAAGCCCTATATATTATACATATTATAAATTATAATAAGATCAAAATAGTGGAAACTGCCAGTAGTCTAGGGTTCTTTATAAACCTTAACGCTAGGGTGTCCATACACCTCAAACGAAAAAAGGGGACATACTTTACAATCAACAAACAACCTGCTGTCTGTCTATAGCACACTCGACTCTTTATCGCAACGTAAACTGCAAGTTGCTTTCAACGATGCGGTGCGATATGTGTATGACCTTCGTAGAAGCGACCACATCTCCATTTACTCGCAGGAGTTACTTGGATGTTCTCTGCAAGATCATCATCGCCAGGAACTGCATATTTCTTCACAAAATCATATAAAACATAGTATGTCTTCATTAATGATTATTTTTTATTTATTTAAAATAGTGTTTATGTATAAAACAAAAATAATAATAAACTACATGCTAATAAAATTACAAATCCAATAAAATTTACAATAAAAAAAAAAATCCTTCGTTCAAGTTAGTTACTACCCGGACTAGCTAAAGAAATAATCCCACCAGACCCGGGATAAAGGTTAACAACATATACACAAATATATACTTCTTCTCGTATAAATAAATTCATTACTAAGTATGTTACAACGTTATATCCATTAAACTTTTTTAATGTTTGTTTTATAGACAACTGCTTTGAGGCGTCCGCTTTATATCGTGATATCGTTATATAATTTGTGACTCCATAACCAACCTCGTACCTCGTAATAATCGAACAGATCTATGTCCTCTTAAGTTCATCTCGTTTGAAGCTCCGTATCGCTGATAGAAGTTCATCTCGTGGGTCAGCTGACAGCGATGTTGGTAAACTGTTCGAGTTCTGCTTGGTAACAACTGCTCGAATAATCGGTGGTGGTGGAGGGGCTGTTGGCACTGGCTTTATGGATGAGTATTGCACCGGACTGTGGTTCTTCTCTGGAAGCTTAGTTTTGGTGATCTTCAGCTCGATTTTGGCACTTTCTGGTGTGGTGAGGACAGTCGGTGTGGCTTTAGGGACTTCACTCCCCTGGTTGGCTAGAATTTTTTCTTTTAATCCGGTTTTACGCAGAGTGCCTTGTCCAAAAGCTGGCTGCGAAGATTCCGCTATGGGTCGCGGTTTTATGTCCAATTGTGTTATGGAAGTAGACCGGAGAACTGTCGAATGAGCGTGACTTCTTGGAAGCGTACTGCTATTGATAGATTGAGGTGCTGGTGTCGGTGTTGGTGCGAAACCTTTGACTACCGGTGATGGGTTGGACATCCGGCCGCCAAGAATAAACTTTGGTTTTTGCATCGTCGTCGGTGGCGACGAAGTTTGGGGCTGCGGCGTTGGTGGTGGAGTCACAGGTTCCAAGGCATACCTTCCGCTGGGTCCTTTTAGAGGTGCCACGACTGACGTAGACTTTTTGTACTCCACGCTCCTCACAAATGGCAGCCTGTTTACAGATGGATCTGGAGTAGAGTTGCGGAAATTTTTCTGCTGCACCAGGTTAACAGTAGCTGTCGTGGTGGCGTTGTGCCCTCCAATCTTGCCGCCAAATATATAGTCTCCTTCATTTTTTATGGAGACTTGGGCCTTCGGCCGCTCACTCCATGTGGAGAAATTAATGCTGGGTGGCCCTGAGTAGCGATAAACCTTTTCTTCGGTCGCCTTTGAGACTTGTGTTCTTAAAATGTTACTCTTTGGTGGTTGTTGTTCTGGGGATTGATTAGTATCACATGGGGGGGAAGGGATTTTCGGTTCTTCAGTGCTACTTTGGCTAGTAAGACTGTTCTTGCGGGAGTTAAGAATTGATTTCATCACCTCGACGCTTTGCAAACTTGGGGACTCTCCAATACTTAGTTCGCTCGAAGATCGCCGACGGTTCAGATTAGCCTCCGCTGGAGGACTGTGCTGATTCTCAGAGCCAAATTTAGCCAGCGAAAGGAATGATGAGCTGCGAGTTGCTAAACCGTTTTCTGTGCGCATCGCGACTTCTTCGTATTGCTGTTGGCGGGTCGAGTGGAAAGAGTCTGATCGCGTGATACTACGACGGTGTTTCAGGATATTTGTGTTAAGAGTGATGCTGCTACGTTTCTTGTAGATTTTGGTGTCCTTCGGGTCCTCGTCTTCTTCTTCGGTTACACCTAACCGCTCCAAAGTACTGATCAGAGGCTTCTGTTGAATTATAGTTTCAATGCTGTTGATAATAGTATCCATTTCGTTAATCACTTTGGCTTCTTGTTCCCCAATACCATCGGGGTCAGTGATGGATGGTTTGTTTTCTCGTATGATAGACCGTTTATCTACTATCACCGTTGGTTTGGTGTGATCTTGAGTTAGCTTTTCCAAAGTGATCGGCTCGCTTGTAGTTATCACTTTAGATGCCTTGTCGTCTTTGCTGATATCATGTTCCTCCGTCATCAGTTTCGAAAAAAATTCTTTTTGAACCTTAAATCCGTCCTCAATGTCTGAATTGCTGAGCTTCTTTTCTTCAACCAGCTTTATCACTGGCGGCTCAGGACTGTCCACTGGACTGATAATAGTTTGTTCCAGTGTCAACGAAGTGAAATCCAAAGGTGGCCGTTCCTTGATAATTGGCGTGATCGGTATATCCGGAAGTGCATCCCCATCGGAGTTATCAGCAAATTTCGCCGGAGCCGGTATTGTGAAATTCGACCACGAGGTCGTCTCGGATTTAATCGAACAGGTCTCGACCGGAGTGGGTATGATATCTGTCATCTCCGAATCATCTGTGGAAAGAACAGTAAGATCCTCAAATGTCTTATGGTCAGACAACGTTTTAACGATCGTTTTGCCAAGCTTCAGATTGTACACCTTGATCATTTCGTCGTCATCAGAACTGGACTCAAAGGGGGATTTGCATTGCGTTGGAGAGCTTTGTGTGGATGACGGCAAAGGCGACGGGGGTAAGGGCTCTCCAATTCCCGAGTCAGCCTGCTTAGACTGACAATCGAAGCTGTCATCGGGCGTCGTTGTTGAGACCTCTGTGCTCTGGGATGGCGTTCGCGGCTCCGGAGTTGGACTTCGATTCAGAATGGTTTTGGATATATTTTGGGAATTAGACACTAACAATTCTGTGGGTTCAGGGGTTAATCGGCCTGCAGAGGATCGGGGAAGAGCGATCGGGGTTGGTGGTTGTAACGTGGGTATAGGCGGTGGCTCATCCTCCTCATAGTCCGGGGTTGAGGGTGATTCTTCACTGGTATCAGTGGGACTTTGCGGAAATCGTGGCGGAGGCGCCGGGGCGGCTTTCTTCGCCTTTACAACCTTATTCCTTGGTGAAGGTTCTGGAAGATTGGGCGTCACAATTGATGACAAATTCTGAACGCTGTTGTATGAGTTGCGGGCATTTTTCTCCGCTACCTCACCATTACATTTGGTAGAGGTATCTGCATCATTCTGGTTTAAAATGTGAAGAGACATTAGTCGCTTTAAGTTAACCCCACCATTAACTAAATTATGATGTCCGTTTTGGTCATTAGAACTCTTGTTGTTGTTGTTTAGACTACCCTTGGTATTGCCATTACAGTCTACCGAAAGATTACTCTTGTGAAAATCGTTTGTGCTAAGAACACTCAGTTCCAGAGACTGACTTAGATTCGGCGATGAAACGTGGAAGTCCTTCCGTGGTATCGGGAGCAGCCCATTAGGTGTAGGAGACTTGGCCGCCTCAGGAGAAGGCGGTTTAACGTTTGGTAAAGGTGGAGGTACACCCTTCTCGGGTATGGAATTCTGACTTGGTGGCCTCGGTGCCAATCGTTTCTTCCTCGTTGGAGCGACAGGCGGAGCTGGCTGCTGAACAAATATCCTCGGCGTGGAGGAATTACGGTAATTGGAATTCATTCCCGAGGAATCCATTGAATTAAGTGAGTTGCTCGAGCTGTACGGGCTTGGTGTCTTAACAGCATGCTTCGAATTTCGACTACTGAATTCAGACGACGATACAGAGTCCCGTGCTGCTGTGGTCCTGTGAAGTTTAATAATCTCGTCTGCATTAAATGTATCATAGGCTTCTGATTTGTGACACAACCGGATTTCGGAGAGCCCCACAGCGCCAATTGTTAGGTCACAACTGAAGACTTGACTAGGATCCGCTGCAAAAGAAGAAACGTAAGTATTGGTAGCAGATGAATCTAATGTGACTTACCTGGATGTCTAAACTCGTACTTATCCGCATCCATTTGCTTGTTCTCACACACTAACTCGAGAAGCTTCTGTAACATAACTCTCGCTCCCAAACGGGCTACATATAGTTGGTCTTTTGGCAGCAGCACTGTTATACGGAATGTCTGCTCGAATGGTGCATTGCTCGTAGCCACCGGCAGCGGCGTTATCCTATTCTGTTGCATTTGACTAGAGTCATCGACGTTTGTCGTGGACGTGGTTACACTTAGATTGGCCGTTGACTTGGATAAATTGGTGTTGGCTAGGGAAACAATAAATGCCATCAGTTGCAAAATGAGCCGAATATCATTTACTTACATTTACTCTTCTTGCCGAGCAATCGATTAAGTGTGGAGAATCCATTCTTCATGTTCATATCAGTTTTTCACGACGGATTTGAGTTGAAACTGTTTTCTTTTTCTGGCTTATTCTGCCTGATTATTGTTCAGGTCAAGATTGTATGTTCCTCATCGATAAACCAAGACTTGTTTCAAGTTGTGTTGCTTCTGTGAACATAAAGATAATTATACTTCATGAGTTATTTTCCAAAACAATTTGCCTACAAGTGGCACTTAAAAAGGGTTGCGTTAGATAACTTAAATCATATCGCAAGGTAAGTGCATACTGATTGTAAATGTGTGATTGGTAATTTGGATGTTGTGGCGGACATTGGATATTAGCGATCTTAGTGTTTACATTGTGTGCCTATTTTTAAAATCAACTAAAAGATAAGATAATAACGGGTGATTTTTTAGCTGGTTTGGTTTTGGCAACACTGGTTTTGACAGCTGACGTGTGTTTAGTACCTTGTGTCACTGTCAAACAGCTTCAGTTTGGTTTGCAATTTAACCATGGATCGTCTTACAAATGAACAACGCTTGCAAATTATTGAATTTTACTATCAAAATTCGTGCTCGGTTCGAAATGTTCATCGCACGCTGCTTCCATTTTATGATCGGCATTCTCGACCTTCTGAGCAGTCTATTCGGAAGATTGTGACCAAATTTCGCACCAAATTTACTTTGTTGGACATTAAACCACCAACACGTTTACGTACTGTGCGTAGTGAAGAAAATATTGCGGCCGTATCAGCAAGTGTGACAGAAGACCGCGAAATGTCGATTCGGCGCCGTTCCCAGCAGTTAGGCCTTTGTTACAGCACTACGTGGAAAATTTTGCGGAAGGATTTGTGCGTAAAGCCTTTTAAGATACAGCTTGTGCAAGAACTAAAGCCAGCCGACCTACCACAACGCCGAATTTTTGGTGAATGGGCTCTTGGAAAGCTGGCCGAGGATCCGCTTTTTTATCGAAAAATTGTGTTCAGCGATGAGGCTCATTTTTGGTTGAATGGGTACGTAAATAAGCAAAATTGCCGCATTTGGAGTGAAGATCAGCCAGAAGCATTGCAACAGCTACCAATGCAACCCGAAAAAGCCACTGTTTGGTGCGGTTTATGGGCCGGCGGCATTATTGGGCCATATTTCTTCCAAGATGATGCGAATCGCAGCGTTACTGTCAATGGTGAACGCTACCGAGAGATGATAACAAACTTTTTTTTGCCCGAAATGGAAGTTCTTGACTTGCATGATATGTGGTTTCAACAAGACGGTGCCACATGCCACACAGCACGCGAAACAATGGCGTAATTGCGAGGCGAGTTTGGTGAACAGTTAATTTCACGTTTCGGGCCGGTCAATTGGCCGCCTAGATCGTGCGATTTGACACCATTAGATTATTTTTTGTGGGGGTATGTCAAGGCTAATGTGTATAGGGACAAGCCCGCTTCGATTGACGCACTGGAAGCCAACATCCATGCATTCATTCGTGAGATACCGGCCGATATGTGTGAAAGAGTATGCCAAAATTGGACTCAGCGGATGGACTACCTGAGACGCAGCCGCGGTCAACATTTGCATGAAATTATCTTTAAACATTAAATTGCAAGGTTCAAACTATCGATTCAAATAAATATTTCATTCATTTTTTCGAATTTTTTGTATTTTTTTTTAAAAAAAGTTCTAAACCTCTTAAAAAATCGCCCTTTATAACGATAAGGTGATATTAAGATAGGATGAGTTTACTGTCGAGGTTTAAAGCTGTGCAATACGGTAAAATATGTATTCCCTGATAACACCTTGAGAATGTGTAAACTTCTTGAGAAATCGTAACATACTTGGACAGTTATAGGTTATGTCATTCTAGTGGAATATTACAATTCGATTAAAAATAGAGAGAAAAAGGTCTTGACTAATGAGCTGGTGTGTTTCTTATGTCGTTTTCCATTGGTTTCACTCGGGGATCGACTCAATCTGAAATCCAATGGAACAAGAAAACTGCTTCTGATTGAATCCACAAAAGTATTGGTGAAATGCCAAAAAATAATCTACGGCAGCTGTCATCTGACTTGTATAAAATACATAAATTGCACTTGTGTGAGTGCTTCTTGAGTGGATTCTGACTTCAAATCCAGAAGCGAAATTCTCTCCTCAGAATCAACAGAAGAGTATTTTTTGTGCCAATGGAACGGTTTCAGAAGTGATTTTTTCGATTCCGGACTCTCCCGGACGCTTCTTTTTGCCCAATGGAAAACGACATTAATTTGCTAATGGTTACATATGGGCATTTGCTCTTGCGTATTCAACCAGAAATATGGTAAAGTACTCCGTGAATGTATTTTTAAAGGTTGATTAAAAGATGCATATTGCATATAGGATCAAAACAAGTTTCCTTTCAATTTTCAGATGAAGCTAACTCTGACTAATTGATATCAAAAGGAGACATAGCATAGATGAAGAGGAAAACGTTTTTAAGTCACTTAACAATATTAAATTTCGGGTAACGTTTTGAATAAGGCTGATGTTTTTCGCCCGACGTTCGGGACACGGCTACGTAACGAAATGTCAAAGTTTAATCGCGTAAAACAGTGAAATAAGGGCTCGCTTCGCTCGCAAAAAGGATTCTAAACTCCAGTATTACATTTTCGGGCACGAGCCTGTACGTTTTAAGGCCCTACTTATTTCTTAAAACACTCGACGGGAAAACCTACCTATTGGCCAACAGATAGGAATAAAACACCAGATCTTGTCGACTTCTTTCTAATCGAAAAATATATCCTCAAATAAAATAAATGTAGAAAAAGGCCCTGATCTTCAATCAGATCACTCCTCAGTAATTCTTACACTTGGCGATAAAATAATGATAAAAGAACACGGAAAACACTGAAAAATCACCAATTGCAAAATTTTGAATTGCAAATCACGAATTATATATTTTTCGCAAATCACGATTTTGTCTTGAATTGATACAAAAAATTGTAATTTGACATTGAAAACGGCGAAGAATATCAAATTCTTTTTTTTTGTTGTGATTTACCACCACTGAATGATGAATCAACAAAATCTTATAATAATTTCGCATACGTAAATTGAAAACGTAAATTGACGTATAAAAGTCGTAAATTGCAAAATATTTTTTGTAATTTCCATGGCGTGGATTTTTTTATGCACCAGGTAGCCGACATAAATTTAAATCCTTTCTTTATATGTATGTAGTTTTGCTGGACAGCTGCAATCATAGACCTATTATATATAGACTGCTAGTAGCCAACTTCACGTTGATTCCAACATTAGCGCTAGCGCTCTTGGTTCACAGCGGAATAAATTGGAAACCTGAGATGCAGAAATCGAAATTGGAAAGAAATGTTTATACACAACAACGGAATACCGAATTCCGAGAATTAAGTAAAACTCACCAAGTTACTAAAAAAGAAATGTGTGCGTGAGTGAGAGAGCAGTTTTTGCGAAATTTCCACGAAATAGTATTCATACGTATGTATGTAAGTAGGAATGTTTATTTCCTTTGTTATAAACTCAAAATTTGTTTTGATTTCTTTTAAGTCGGTTGTGCGGAAACGGTGTTCTATTATCGCAATTCAAAGGATATAATGGTTGTAATTTGTTATATACCATATGCTCTGAAAATGAAAAAAAAAATCTATTTTCATAGGTAAGGTGTCTTTTTTTGGGCTTATTGGTCGTTACTTCTCAAATGCGATGACTAAAACCTATATTCCTTTATTTTGAGTATGGAACTGACATACTTAACAAATTTATTTTTTATTTTTATTAGACTGAAACAGAAAAACGGATTTCAACTTAATTGCCCCAAGGCAAGATCACTTAGAACTTTTTCTTTCGAGCATAAGATCTAGGGGTGGTTTTAATAATAATCCAACAGCTTGCATTATAGCTTATAAACGATTACTTATTCATAATGATTAATGAAGTTCGTTCGTCTGCTGAAGCAAACTGCATTTCTTGTGACAATACCAATATTTTACTGCATCGTCTTAAAAATGGGAGCTACTTCCAATCTCTGTAGTGGAAAACGAGGCGGATATACTAATTTTTGACTACATCACTGATGAACAACTCACCACATGAAGAGATTGTTGCATTTATATAACATATAAGTGCATTTGTAGATCACAAAATAACTTACAACAATCAAATGTTCAAAATGTAAACAATAAAAAATTCATTCGACATAAATATACCAAAGCTGTACATTTTATGGGGCAATAAATACATTAAAATACGATTCTTAATTCAAATTTGTTTGGTTCCATCTATTATTTAAAACTTGAACTACCATATTTTCAGTCCGACATCTATTGTTAAACATTCCGCAACAATTTGAATTTCAGCCGTTTTAGTTAGCAAATCCGCTAACACCCAATAGGTGTCCCTAGTTTTCTATGGAGAAATTCAAGATGGTTGGAATTTTGTTACACTTTTTATTCGCTGTGAACCAAGAGCGCTAGTTATGTTGGCGTCATTTTTTGGGCAGGGCTTGTATGGAACTGACATTTCACTAGCAGTCCATATATAGGTAGTCAATGGCTGCAATCATATGGGCAGAGGCAGGCAGTTGGCAGTCGGTATTCAATCTTTTTTTTAAAGCAGTCGCATTAAAGTTGTTTACCCAGTGTCTCCACGAGCAATATTTCATAGCTTGATATCTGTCAAATTTTATAGAAAGAAAGAACGATGTGCAATAAAATGTAGGGTGGGCATTTCATAGGATACTATTTCATTCGTTCAAATGCCGCTGAGCATAGCATGTCGTTTCATTCTCGCATTAGATGCCTTAATACACCGCCCATTCGCTACCCAGCCATCGTAAAAAAAAAGGATACAAGTGTCAAACTGCACAGAAATGACAGCTCATATCATACTACCGATATCATTCTATGAGCTGAGCAATATATTTCAAGAAATTTTTTATATCATACTATTTGTGGTCTCCACTGGCATAGTATGATAGTATATTGCAAGATATGAAATATTGCTCGTGGAGACACTAGCTTAGGTATAACAATAGTTCGCAATGATAGTAAGTGTACTAACCAACGGATTATAAGCATTCTGGAGCATTACCGTGTAGGTAGGGTAAGGTCGGGAAATTTGACAGCACTTTTAAAGATGAGAAAATGAAGTAAGTAACGATTGCTTTGAGTGAAAAATAAACAATCGCTGTGGTCTAGGAGATAAGCGAAGTGGACGTCCTTTTTATTTTTGTTCACATTTAATCTTACTTTTATGTTTAGAAATCCAACTGTAATATTTTAATTATGTAGCTTTTGACATTGAAAGTGCATTGTAGTGCACCTTAATTCGTTTTCAAATCACTGAAAAATAATAGTTTATCCTGAGCACCATTACAAAAAAAAAAAATTGTAATAGTCCCAAAAGTAATCAAAAAGGAGGATTAAGCATTTGTCCTGAAGGAGGAATTGACAAAGTGACAAATCCTTATTTATGAGTCAAAATAAAAATTTGTGTGGTAAAACAACTTCTTACTCTTTTTAGAATGTAAAAATGCCAAATATTTACAAGGAAACATATCCCCCGCAACATCGATGAAACAAGTATTGAGGATACCATTAAAGACTTCAACACAAAACAGAGTCGATAAGCAGTGCTTCCCGAAAATTAGGTATTAAACGTTGGTACCACTTTAATATTCAGAATCAAAAAAGTATATAAAAAAAAGCCCAAAAAATTAACGCTCAATTCAGTACAAAATATACCTCCTTAGTTAAATGGCAAACCCTCCTTCATGGTAGGAGGAATTGACACTCTGTAAGGGTTTGGAAAAAACCTTACAACTCTGTTAAAAATATTTATATCGATTAACCATTAATGCTTTTATATTGCTTAAATGATGTTGTAACTTGTGTAAATTTTAAAAATTTGAAGTTGTATTTGAATTTTAAGATATTTCCAAATGCTGGTTAACGTGTCAAATTCTGCCGAACTTACCCTACCTATTTAATAAAAAAAAAAAAACTGAAGTTGGTTAATAAATCTGCATTTTGTCTCAGAATATACATCTCGCTATTAAAAAGGAAGTAAACTAGTATGGATTGTAAAATATGTAATCGAAAAGGATTGTAAAGGTTCCTATTAACGGCAAGTTCTTCTAAACAATTTGGGCGTGTTTTAAATATCAGAATAGACAGAAAAACTAACCCACACAAATCCCGTTGTCTCCGGACTAAATGGCGTCGTATGAGTCACATGGTTGTCAAGAGGAAAAAATACAACTATAAATATGTACCTATGTAGGTATATTCGAAAATAAACTTTGTAAATCACAAGATATATGTTGAAAATCGTGAAGAAACGTAAATTGGAAAATATGAATTGCAAATTGATAAAAATAAGCCGCAATTTACGATTAAGAATTTGTAAATTACAACTACAGAAGTAGTAAATCAACCCCTATTGGTCGCAAATCAACACTATTGAGTTGCGATTCAAAACAAATGGTTGTAATTTGCTTAGGGATGAAATCGTAATTTGCAACAGAAAAGTGGTAATTTATGATTTTTTTTTTTGCAATTCTCAACCACAATAAAATCGAATTGATAACTATTTGGTTATGGCAATATGTATTTCACGCCCGATCGCATTATTGAGACTGAGAAGTGTTGATTCACGACTTTTGAGGATCAATATCTTCACTTTGTACAATTTCTAGAATTGCGAATAAAAAGTCGTGAATTAGTAAATCCCGCGCTAAGCTCTAAAATGAGACAAACTTTTCGTGATTCGGCGCTTATTTTTCTTGATTTGATCTTTAAATTTTTTTCGTGATACCAACTCTCATAGCAATAATTTATAAAAAATTGTATTGTCTATATTCGTCGAGTGCTTCGTAATAATGTATTGCCCAAGAGAAAGTCAAAAACGCGTTATACATACACATATGAAGACAAGGTAAACTCCCATCTTTTGAAAACGAACACACTGTTTTTAATAGGTAGATTCTTACGCGGAAGCAAAGTAATAATTGATCACTTTGAAAACAAAACAACACTACTATCCGACTTTCCCAGTGTTTGTTTAATCCCAAACACAAATACTACTATACCCCACGACCTTAGTCTCAACTTTCAATGCAAGAATACAACACTTCAACTTGCAATCTCAAGAGCACATTCGCGCTAAAATACGAACAAAAATTGCCATTTGTGCAATGATGTAAACTTTAATTGCATGCGTTATGACAATCGCACTCATGACATTGCACTCCAAAGTCAAACTTCGACTTTTGATACGAAAAAGTTTCTTCGAGGAATTCACAAGTCAAGCGCAAAAACATTTAGCAATTACCTATTTAAAGTGAAAACGATATTTCGAGTTCAAAACAATACCGCTACCGCTACGACAGACGTCACTTTGCTCACTGTAGGCAGGTGGCCCAGACACAGCTCATATTTTTAGGCTAACCACTTATTTTGGAATCTGAATTTGTTTATTACGCTGATAGAATTCCATATCGAAGTTTTTTTTTTTTTTTTTTACTTTCCCCTCAAGGCCACCCGCTTGACAAAAAAAAAAAAAAAAAAAAAACAGGTCTCTGATAAAATACCTCTCCTTTAATGAAAAATATTCTCCCTCCCTACTGGCATCGAAACACAGATAACTCGTGCATTGTCACATACTGCATACAGATGTCAACAAGGACAATAAATTATATGAATTGAAAAAAAAAAAACTTGTTCGCCTGTTTAGCATATTTTTTACTGTCACTAAAATAACAACAAATTTTCCTAAACAAGATGCGCGACATCGATGGCCTTAAGCTCTAAACATAAACTGCGCCACGAAGTTTGAGATACTTTTGCAATCTGTCTGTCATCAAAGCGCTATCTTACTCATTCTTCTTCTTTTGTACATTTTGTTAATATATATATATTTTTTTAATGATGGAATTTTATTTTGATTGCGCAAGTCACTTTGGAATTCAGAGATCGCACCAGCCAACACTCGCCGTTCAAGTTTACGATTCTATAAGTGCAAGCCAGAGTCACTGTCATTTACAGGGCGTTCTGATCTTCTGATCGGGGATTACATTTCTATACGTATTTAACCCGGCTGTCAGGTAGCGAATTAACATTCTGTACAGCGCTTTAGGAGATATACCTACATTACTTGACTTGAATCAAATTCAACTTTGAACAATTACGTAAACAACATAAAATCTTGATAGTCGGGTGTTTGAAGTACATACATTATTAATGACAAGGAGTTGATTGATTGAATTTTTATTTCTTATAAGTTCATTGTACAATTCAGATATTAAAAAAAAAATCATTAAGTATAGAATATAAAAAATATTAGCGACATTCTGTATATTTTTGTATACTATCGGCCTTACCAATAATCAAACACTAATGTCGACTATTAGTTGGCTGCCAGTTTAAATAAAAATGTACAGTATTTTTGAAATGGTACCAATAAACAATTTGATCTCGACCTTTACTATACTCTGTTCAATTCGTATTTTCAGTACAGGGAAGATAGGCTATTTGCCTTTCACCCTAACTATTATGGATTTTAATAAGCTGTCTCCATTTTAAAGCTCTCACATGGTTGCCATAGTGAGCACTATAAATTGGCATAATTCTCTCACAAATATCGGTAGGGCTACCAAGTACCAACTCTTTATTAAGAAAAAATGGTTTAACTGCATATTAACAGATCCTTCATAAATACAAAATAATTAAAGGAGTACCTAAAAACTGTATGGCAACATCCCACATAATCAAATTCATTTATTCGCTCTCAAAAGCTTTAAAAAGCACCAAAACCGAAAGTTCTGTGAAAATATCCATAGAAAAACCCGTAAAGATATTTTTGCAAATAGATTATGGTAACACTCTTCTGAGGTGCTTAAAACACACACATGTTTATTTTCTGCGATACGAGAATATCACCCTCGTCGTCATCCTCATTCTGCTCGCGACCATAAACAAATCATACTGAGACCCCCAACTCACAATCCTCTTGCCGCTGGCCCCCTCAATTTTTGCCAGGAATCCGCCATTTTGTTTTCCTATCCGTGTACGCCAATTCCTATCCGTTTTGCTTTGCCCACAGTGAAATGTAAAAAGATTAGGTGCGAATGTGTTGGTTGAGAGGATTTTTGACATTTGTCAATACGAATTTCTATGCAACAATACTAGCGCACCTAAACTTTTTGAGAGCGTAAAATTTAGCTTGTAGGCAAATAACTGTTAATCGGTCGAAGTTGGGGGTCTCAGTATTGTCTCTGCTCGCGACTGTCTGGCAGACTGGTCATGGTGGGTTGTATGCGCCTTTGAGGAAAATTGGGTGGATTTTTCGTAAATGACAACAACAAATTCTTTGGAATCACCAGTGGTTTCGCTTTTATTTCAGTGGCAAATCTTGTGTTGATTGCCGTGAGAGTAGCTACAGGCACCACTGGTAGAAAAAAGAACTTCCCATATGGACTGTACTGAAAATACGAATTGAACAGAGTATAGTTCGAAGACTTTCTGTTGAATCTATTACATTTGTTGTCACGCAGAATTTGAATTTCATAATTTGTTTTCGTGAAAAATAAGTTCAGTGGTTTCTTTCACAACGAGGATTTTATTTAAAAAAAAGGAATACATAAATTGCAATTAAATTTTCCCAACAGATATCTATCAAAGGCTTTTTGAGGCTTATTATAAGAAAAAAACAAAACACAAAATAGGAAATCCACAAAGTACCCGCTGATCTGTCAAATATCATATGCAAATCAGTAATGCCCTATCATTCGTTCGGGCTCGATTTTCGGTACTTTTTATAGACACTTCCTTGATTTCTAATACTTTATTATTGATTGATGAGTGTTTGTTTCGTAATAATATACCTTTCAAATTATTCAATAATCGGAACACAGTTTATTAGAATACTTTGATGCAAATCAAACCTGTTGGTGGTGTAAAGATCACAATTATTTAATTGTTAGCAAGTGAATATTTTCGCAAATAGAAATAATAGCATGTTCATTCATTTCCGAAATAGCTATCACGTAGGAAGCATAAGCATTTTTTAGAACCTATCGTTTCCGTTTTTGAATTTCAATTTGCAATGAGACAGTGCATGCCAAAGTATGTAGAAGTGTAAAAATAAATACAATTTGATATTTTAAAAATTGTGTAGATTATATTACTCAATTCGAGAAACTTAGAAACCGGCAAAATTAAATTCTCATAGAAAAATATAGATCTGTGGCGTATATTTTTATGCGCGAAAACTGTCACGTTTTCCCCTCCATGAATTCACACATACTACCTGCTATTCCTTCAGAAGTTCCTAAATTTGTTAAATTGCTTGTATTTTGCCGAGTGGTGACAATTCTTTCGTCTATTCTTATGTCTATATTTTCCGTGAAGTCAACCTTTTCACCCCAACCATTGTTTCCTCGTCCTCATTCTTGGTAAACGAACTCCTTTTGCAAAGAGTTTAATAAGTAGGTCTTCAGGTATGAGCCGTTCAAACTTAAGAAGCAGATATTTTATTCCGTTTACGACGACTATCAAGAATGTCTTGGAAATATCCTAAATTTATATATAATAATTTTTTTTAGTAAGCATCCGTTTATTGCTTACAAACTATTTGAAAAGGAAAACCAATTCAAAGGCAAGAACTAGCGCTTAAACAAGATAAAACAGAGAAAAACACAGAAATATATGCTTCAAAGCGTAAAACAAAATTGCAATATTTTTCAATTTTTTGCATACATTTGTACAAATATGTGTTTGCATTGTTGTATTACATAACGAATAAATTTATGTAACATTTAAAATTTACTAAAATTTATTTATAATTGTAAACGCCCAGGCTGAACACCAGCGTGTTTAAATTTGCTCCTATTACGAAATTTAGTACCGTGATTTTGGACGGTTGGGCAACACTCCTCTTCAAAATGAGAGTAAGGGAGGATTTATTTAGCTAATGCCCGAGATAAACATGACTTTCTCATTATTAACATTTTTCCCTACATATTCTGGCAACTATTTTTGTTTATTTGTAAAGCAATTTTGGAAAGTCTGGAGTCTTTCCGTAAACTGCCAGGCTAAAGTTGATTATTGGTAAGGCCGTATGAGTGTATTGTAAAATAGTGTTGAATGCCAATGAATTCAGTGGGCTTACTCAAATCAAAATAATAATTTTGTGTGGGGTGACGACCCTATTACAACAATTTACATTATCAAAATAACATAATTTACAAAAATGTATTAAAACAGCCTAACAATACTGAACAAATTAAATGATTTATTGCAAGAGAAAAAAAGTTTACTTTAAATACTCACCCCCTCATTAATAAAAAAATGTGCACAAGTAAGTTAGTTAGCAAACGTCAGATAGCATCCAAAATTGGACATAACTGCTGAGTAGCAAGTTGATGATTTTCACACCATATGTATTAATATTCAATTTCTTAAAGAAAAATTACTAATTTACTAAACTAACTAATTCGATTGGGAGCTCTCAAGCACTTTTTATGTTCGTTTGGTATAAAAAAAGACAATCTTTTTCGGATTCAGAGCATTTCTCGAATCAGATTTACCAATACAAAAAGTTGGTTTTGAGTTTGAAAGCTGGTGGAGTTTTTGTTTGGGTTTTTGTGCATTTTTTTCTACAGCACGGGAAGGCATTGCATCGGCTGAATCTATTTGTGTAAATTATTTATGTATAAATATTTAGAAATTAATCGGGACGCAAATTTCGAATGTTTTAATGTAAAATTTAACCAGTGAATGGAACGAAATTTGAAATCTGATAGCGAATCTGAAGAACATCAGAAAGAATATTTTCTAAATCTATATATTATGTAAAAGAAAGTGATGTTCGTATCTAATCTTATAACTCAAGAAAGCCTGAACAGATTTCGATGATTCGCAACAATTCGGACTGGTCTCCGGCCAAACAAGAAGAATATCAAAGGAAATTCCCGAAAAATCAACGAGAAAAAAAATATGAAGAAAACTAATTTTCCCATACATTTTGTATGGAGCGAATGACGATATTTAACTTAGTTAAAATTGTAAATTAAGTTAAGTTAAAAGGTATCATTAAATTCATTGAATGTTAGGCGGTCACCAGGTCAGCTAGTTATATATAAATCTTTTTAAATAAACAACATAATGAGACTAAAAATAAAGTGCACGACTGGGCCGAACAAAACTTTCTCGTTTATCAAAAGTTTTTTTGGTTGTTTTCTTATTTTATTAGATAGGTACCTAGGCAAAGATCTGAAGACGGCAGTAGGTACATAATAACAATGTGAGTTTTTAGAAGTTGAAGCTCTCAGTCGCCAGTTCTGGTTAGAGAGTTATAAGCGCCTACTGTACTATTAGGTAGGTGGAAATCTTCTAGAAGACACTATGAGGACAGCGCGTGCTCATAGTAGTGTATTTTTACTCACTAAAACCACCTTCCAGCTTCCACAAATTTCTTTTGTACTGCAACTAAGTTATAACTTAACAAGCAATTTGTTTTCACGAAGTTCTATCCTAAGTTTGGCAGGCAGCATTCCGGCAAAAGTTCCTGCTTGTTCCGCAATTTTAACGCGGTTGATAATTATCGGGCTAAATCCGAAGGTTAAGTTCGTTGTAGACGCCGCAATAAATTTGTTTCATCGAGAATTTCACGGACCGAGTTATTAATGTGTCCTAATAATCGATTTCTATGGTTTCGAGCGCACATTTTTGTTTCATCTTTAAATGTGGGAATTCCTAGGTTTCTATGGAGATCTTCATCTGATGAATGATCTTAGCACTTCATTTTGAAAAATTTGTAAAATGTTTAGATTTGTTTCGCTGGTACAGCCCCATAACTGTATACCATATGACCTACATAACAGGCTTTATCACTTGTTTATATACTAAAAGCTTGTTCTCAAGAGTAAGCTTGGAATATTTTCGGAGTGTTTATAAATACAAGCAAGTTATTTGTTTTTTTATATGTAAAATTCACGTGGACCGATTTCGTTTCGTTAAGAGCGATCCTCCATGATATTCCATTCATAAATAAACCCAGTTAAGCGCGCCTTGTAATATTGTTTTTGTGTCTTTGGCCGTTGAACCAACTGCTAGTATAGCAATCTCACCGGCAAAAGTTGCTACGGTAGTACCTTCTGTTTGCGGAATTTTACACATTTAGGTGCGTGATAAAAAACATCGCGCTTCTTAATAAATTCAGATCCCAATTTATGTCAGAAACCATAAGATAAGCCTATATCGTCAGCAAAAGCAGTAGGTTTGCCTTTGAAATTAAGTGCAGAGTCTTGCAAACTGATTTTTCAAAATTTGTATTCCGTTTGGGCTTGACACGTTTTTTTCAAGCCCGTTAGTCTGAATGTATAATTTCGGGCAACCGCATGACTGACTGAGTGACATTTAATCAAGATTTGTAGTTAACAAAAAAAGACACAATTAAAAAAAATACAATGGCGTTCACGACCTCTGCCTAAGGTGCTAAAGCTTTTATTTACATGTACCTATAGTTGTACATGTATGGCGCTTGCTTGAAATAAATTGTTTTGGTGAAATCCCATGGTCAGAAGCATAACTATTAATAATAATGTGTAATTGGAAAATGATACGAGCATTGGATTTTTTTTTAATTGGTTAATTGATTATTTCTGCTATCATAAATGGTATAAATGCTGCTAAATAGTTGTTTGCTTCTAATTGGTTTAAAGAAACTAACGGTGTCATCAAAATATGTTGCTTTACAAAACAGCCCGTGCCAAACTCCCACACCGGAATAATTCTTAGAAGCATACTAAAAAATATACTTGACATTTGATTATTTGATCAGATGATGTGCGAATTTCGGCTTCGAGGCTAAATTTATCAACTACCCAGTTATCGCGATGATAAGTGGACTAACGCAGGTGATTCAAAGTCTCATTTGTTTTGTCAGGTATAATTAAAGTGTATTTGTGAAATTTAATTAACCAGTATATATTAATCGAATTTAATGAAAGTGAAATTTAGCATGGATTGCTGGTGGCAGCAACATTTCAAGGTCGAAATAGCCGGTTAGACGACAACCAATTTGTATGTATAAGCTATGTATGGGCCAATATTTATGATTTTTCGCATCATGTTGCGGTTGAAACAGTTTGATCGAGCTAAGTAATATTGGAAAAAGGTGTCACTCCATGCGACGAATGGGACTCATTTTTTCCCTCAATAAGACGAATGCAGGCAAGAAAGGCTTCAAAACCCATTTCCACAACTCCGTTAATGTCGACAACGTACTCGTACATATATTAAAACAACCTCTGGGCCTTTCTGCCCCTCTTATTCTTAGAAAGACCGAGCCAAACTGGAGGTCCACAGAAGGTGGCACCCAACTTTATGCGGAATCAATCGAACAAATACCTATATTGAATGGTTTCCAAAACTGGTACACCAACCAAAGCTATGTGCTCGCAAAGACAAAACACTTTAATTGGTAGCTCAGGATTCTGGCTATTGACCAGAGGGTAAGCAGTTGATATAAAGTACCCCACAAAGAACTACCATTGAATCTCCAACGAAAGCAGGATCAGCTTCATTTCTGATGTTGGCAAACTGTAAAAATATCAGAAAAGAAGAAGTAAGAGCCTTCGCACATACGCAAGGAGCGAATTAAGGTTCGGGGTTCCATATAATACATGGTGCGACTATATAACTTGCTTTTTAATTTTCTCGATTACGTAATAAGAGAAAGATAATCAGGCCGATCATTGAATCCGCCGGATGCTCTGTGGACGGATTCAATCCGATCCGGATGGACTACATTATCGGTCCGCAAAACCGCATTACCGATTGCTTGTAGTCCAGCGAGTCAGCTGTCAAATGAAAATCTTTTCTTATTCGATTTTGTTTTTATAAAGTGTACGAACATGGATAGCATTGTATTTTTCTTAAATTTAGAAGAAATTGCTAGTAATAGTGATACGAGGAGCATTAGAAGAGGTGTTAGAATGCGAGGAAAAGATGTCTGGATGTTTTTTCATCATCATCAACTGAGGACGGGTTGTTTGTTTTCTAAATCGGAAAGATCAATTAACTGTTCGTAAACTTTTTAAATTTATCCTTTTTTTTTTTTCGAAAAATAAAACTTTTATTGCGTGTATGCGTGTTATCTCTTCGAGATCCGCATCGATTTTGATGCGGATTGAAAACAACAACATTTGTATGAACCGCGGATCGGTTGCGTTTTCAATGATAGGCATGAAATGTGAACTTCGCTGATAGGGGAAATGTTCATCAAAACAAGTACTACTCCCTCCGCAGAGCATCCGTCGGATTCAATGATTGGGGTGATTATATTCGTACAAAATTTCGAACTCGAGATGTTAATCATCAATACTGACATTACGATCAAAAAAGTGTGTCGCCCGGATTTCGTTCAAACTTCGGATTTGGAATTTGGGGGCTTACAGTTCGGGCCATAGTTTTGCTTGCAAGGTAACCTCAATATTAATAGTAAATATAAATAATAAATAAATAAATATATAAAATGTTCGTACCAGTTTCATTTGTTCGAAAACAGCTATAACGATTTCAACCAAAATTGGTATTTAAGCTTAAGTAGTTAAGTTTACCATATACTCAGCTTATCGCTTAAAAAAAATGAGTGACGGTATTTTTTTATATTTGTGGTCGTTTCTAACGTAATAGAAAACTCAGTTTTCCCAATATCATCGTACAATGGATTTTTGAAAAAAGTCATCTTTCAAAAATTTAATTTTCTTTTGTTTACCTGAAAACGGCACTAACGATTATAGCCAAAATGCATACTTAGAGTAGAATAGATGTTTCCGAAATGATTGCGTCCTTCGTTTTCAATTCGAATCACCGAAAAGGCTAATTTTAAGAAATGCCCAAATCTCTAAAACCCCATTTTCGACCAAAATCAAGTAATGCTTACACCCGGAACAATAACTTATAATCAGTTTTCAGATAAATAGTTAACCAATAGTATTTTTGAAACTAAACATTGCAATATTTGGTAGTGCCAGATTTTACAAAAATCGCTCTTACGATTTTGGTCAAAATACATATGAAAAATAATATCAGTATTCTAAATAAGATTCCGTACTTGGTTTTTCTCACAAAAAAATTATAAATACGTTTTTAATTATTTCTCAAAAAATACAACCCAAATCCCAGTCCGTATTAGTATATTTTACTAAAACTCGATAAAATACTACAAAAAACAAGGAACTAAAACTACGAAAAACATCCTTTTAGCAAATATTTCCCACTTCTTCTATTTTTTTTCAAACAAATTAAATATGCACCTTAAAATAATTCCAAGCACTTGGAGCTTACACAATCACAAGCTCCCACTTCATTTGCCCTCCACACACATCCATCGGCGTATTCAGTTTATGGGCTAATGACCGTAGTGCTAAATATTGAAAGAAAGCATATTGCTTTAGAAAATCAACCAATTGAATTGAGCTTTTGTATGATACATCATCATGGTTTAGTATGAAATATTGATTTTCTTTTCCCTTGCAGCTTTGAAAAAAAAAATAACTTCAACATCTCCATCATCATCGGTGCAGGGAACTAAGTCCACTGAGGGACTTAGGTCCCACTTAGTGGGAAGTAAAACCACTTTCGTGAAGTGGACTTAATTCCCATGTAAGGTGGGAACTAAGTTCACTTTCTTATGGGAACTTAGTACACATTCAAAAATAAGAAGAGGGAACTAACTTCCAACATTTAGAATTGGATACACTTTGTTAGCAAGACTCTGAAAATAATCAAAGAAAAATTGCGGTGATTTTTGGCGCAGGGACATAAGTCCACGAGACTTAATTCACGCGAATTTTTTATTTTCTCAAATTTTCGAAGGCTAAAACAAAAAAGTTGTTTGAGAAAATATATTGGCATTTTTAGCCTTCAAAAATTTGAGAAAATAAAAGTAAAAAATTCGCGCGAATTTATTACTTTTATTTTCTAAAATTTTCGAAAGCTAAAACAAAAAAGTTGTTTGAGAAAATATATTGGCATTTTTAGCCTTCGAAAATTTTAGAAAATAAAAGTAAAAAATTCGCACAACCGGTCATGGTGAGCGTCGATTTTTCTTTGATTACTTTCAGAGTCCTGCAAACCGAATTTCGTTTTTAAAATTTTTTACATATATTGCTCTGCCTAAGTTAAAATTTAATTTCTCTTTAGTTAATAAAAATTGCAAAGTACCAACTTGACTCTTTAACTTAACTTTGTTCTTAGTCGACAGTGAGAATTTAATTCACATTAAAAGGGAAATAAAACCACTCAGAGGTTTCGGAATTTATTTCCCACCTTACATGGGAACTAAGTCCACTTCACGAAAGTGGTTTTATTTCCCATTAGGTGGGAACTAAGTCCCTCAGTGGACTTAGTTCCTGGGGACTTATTTCCCTGCACCATCATCATCCATATCCGATTGACCAATGGCAGCAAATAGTTTTTTGTGTTTTCTCCTTTTTTTGGCGCATTTGAATTCGGAATATACTTCACACCGAATCGGGATATAAGTCCCGAATTTTTGTCGTTGAAAATGGGACATAAGTCCAGAATGAAATTAGACAATTGGAAATATTTTACATTTTATTAATGTTATGAACATTCAAACTTAATTAACGAATTAATTTTTTAAGTGCAATCAATCGCCCCTTCATTCAGCTTCGAGAAGTAGCAACTATACAAATTTTAAAATGATTATACAAGTCCTTAAAATTATGTTTCGAGGATTCTCGAATTTTCTCAGTCCTTTCGTCTATTTCTGAAATCGATGTTTTTGAGAATTTGATCAAATAAAAATAAAAAAACGCGCGATTTGTCTCTAGGCGTGTATTTAGAAAAATATGTTTAGTGGGACATAAGTCTTTCGGGACTTAAGTTCCAATGGAGTGGGATACAAGTCCCGAATTCTATTAGGGACTAATGTCCCATTAAAGTAGGACATAAGGTCCGAAAAATGAATTCGGGACTTATGTCTCCGGGACTTATGTCCTTGCGCCTTCCGTATCATATTCTGCTAAATCCCCATTATTTGAACGTCTTCAAACCGTGCACGACCTTTTTTCTTTTGCTGCATCACCAATGTTTTTTTTTTTTTAGTTTTCAACGTTTTTCTTTACATTTTTGCGAGGTGCCATGATAAATGCAGATGAGCTTTTATATAAATTTAAAATAAAATTGAGTATATTAAAAAAAAAAAATTTAATTTGCTTGACTATGTCCGAACTGTTATTACCATGTATGCCACGGAACATGGAAATGACATCGAAGGTATTTTTCTAAAATAAAATTTTACTTTACTGAATATGTTTTTTTAATAAAGTTCATGAAAAATGCATTCATTGCTAATATTATTAGATTTAATTGTTAACTTATTATAATCAAAAAGCCTTACCACGGTAATGACAAATTCGGGTAACGAAAACCTAAGACACCCCCACAACATGAAAGAAAGTTCACTACTGATATATATATGGGCTTGTTGCAAAATGTTCCGAAAGCAAGTAACAGGTCCCTTTATTAATGTGAAATCAGCTGCCTATTCTGCGGCCGTTAAATTCAATTTTGTAAAGAATTATTTTTTGTCACGGAAATGACAATTTTGTTGGCGACACTCACTAAATACTTTTCACATAACTTTGTATATTCTCTAAAAATTAATTGACTTGGCCACAGTCCCCATTGTTCCTTCTTCTTTAAGCCTTCATCAATAATATTTGAAAACCGGCTTACATTTTACAAATGAAATGCATTTGTTGAAGGAAGGTATAGCTGGGGACATACCATAGTAATGACATTTTTGAGGTTTAAATTAAAATTTCGGCGTTACTAAAAATGAATATTTGTTTTTTTGTATGTGCACATGTTAAAAGAGTTTCGGTAGAAGCGTATCTCAGTCAAATATTTAAAAATAATATATGTTTTTTAGCCCATAAATGCGGGACCGCTAAATATTAATATTTTGAAATATTCATCCATATATGTACATTGTACATCTATGTAAATATGTCAGTCTATGGCGAGTCCTAATTCCAATCATAGACACCTTAAGCCAGCAGATCAGAAAACAGAAATTCCTACGTGTCTCCTTGTACTAAAAAATCTTGTAAAATGTAAGAGCTTACAAAAAGCAACAATTGCCTGTTACTGAGAACTCCAACTTATAAAAACTCACAAACAAACAATAACCCAAAAGTTTATTTCATTCTTATATTTTATGAACCGTTTCTTTTATCAGCAGCACTTCTCAGATTTTTACTTACCTACCTAATAAAATTAGAAAACATCCAAGCAAACTTCTTCTGAGAAAGTTTCGTTCGACCCAGTCGTGCACTTTTTTTTTTAAAATGCGTGCCATTCTGGCTATAGAGGTTGTAGCGGGTCGGGAATGGTCCCATTGAGTAGTTATGGTTCCTTAGTTTGGTTTTCTTCCAAGTCATTCGCCATTATGCGTCGGAACAATAAAGAGAATGCATTTGTATTTCAAGCTTACTTTTCAAATGGATGCTCCATGATCGCAACTCAGAGTGCCATCCGAATTCCCTTCAAGGCAGCAGCGTTGGACCTTGTTCCGGACCGGAAATCAATTCTTACAAAAGTTATTATGTTCAGACTTCAGACAAACTACTAGTGTGACAGGATGAAAAACTGGAGCCCTCGGCCTATATGATTAGGTACCTAGCTTTGCAGTTTAGACGATGCTCGTCTCAAAAGTTAGAATAGAAAATGTTCGTTAATTGCAGCTGAAATAAAGGTTCGAAACAATCAAGGAGAAAAACAATTTGCTCTGTGCGAAATGCAGGAACTTGTCTGTTAAAATCCTTAAGACCTTTCATACAGCATACCAATGATATAAACTTCCCAGTAGTTAGTTTCTATTAAATCTTTTGGATTATCAAGTAACTAGTTAACTAGTAACAATATATGAAATGTTGTGTACAAACGGTTAGAGATGGTGACATATATAAGTCTCTCTTCGACAAATACTTATACTTACAGTATTCACCAACTTACTAGGTTCAAGCGTCGCTATAGGGGTTCCTTTAATTTGCATCTATATCAGACATTATCAAGGTAACTCAAACTGTTACAGATCAATTCACACCTCGTGATATCAACAAATCACTTAATCACTTCACGAATTTACTCCACAACGATTTCGCATCAATCACTGAAAAACGTGTGTTTGCGGAGCTGAACACTGAATGGAACTAAACACACTCCTGGAAACGATGTTGTTGACAAACAAACAATCAAAAGCAATACAAAATGGAGAACGGAATTTTTGTCGCAAGATACTGCGTGGTAATTGTTTTACAATGACGGCTCGCGTAGACTACAATAATTGAAAATGACGCCATATATATGGGTATACCATCCATCAGAAAGCAAACAAAGTACACGCTACGCCTTGCGAGTTGCGACGCGATATCATTGCATATCTATCGCCAGTGGCAAGTGTTTGATAGAACATTTCACTCGTGCGCTTTCCGCTTTTTTTACCTTGAAGTTAGCAAACTGATTAGATATTCCACTTTCACAAGAATGAACCTTAAAGATTTGAATATTTAAAGATGGAACCTCGAATAAAATCAGGAATTTATTATTAAGTTCCAAACTTATCAAACTAAAGGTCAATAGAATAGAATATTTTACCCTCGCATCAATAGTCACTCTTCTATTAAAGTTTATAATCGTGATTTTAATCTTATTTACGTAACAACTTGAAATAGTTGCTTACAACAAAAATTAAAACAGAAAAAAAAGTTTACTTTGCTTGTATGTGTGGATATTTATGCATAAATGACTCGAAATTTGTTTAAGAGGAACTTGTTTTCTATATATATATACCTATACTTTAAGAACATGCTTGTATTGCTAGTATAAAACTGTGTCCAAGTTTTGACTTAAAAAAGAGTTGAGATTGCTACGAAAGGTAAGTGATATTTTTCTTTTAGACAGTAAGCAAGACTTAGGAGTTTAGCGCGCGTTTTTATTTACATCATAATTTTTTCTTAAAAATATGTACTATTTGGAAAAGCACTTTTTTTTCAGCAATGGATGACAAAAAAAAAAATAATAAGTGGTGGTACGCTAACTTTGCGTATTAATTTTGTATCTGTGCGCATTATTTTTATAGAGTAACAACTGACCCAACAGACGTTGTCCTGACGAAATTTCAGTAATTTTTTAGTGACTGTATTGGTAGTTTGTCAAAGCTATTGGAAGAAACGTGAACAGTAGTTTCCGACATGGAAACTTTACTCCTTTGTCCTTTGCAGCGTGGAAAAATTATCAAATTGGCCACTTTTTCAGTTTAAGTACGTTTTTATTCTTTATTGAACGAAAAAGACTGCAAACATATGGAAAGAAGTGTTCCGTAATAAAAAAAAAAAAATGTGTTGTTAAAAATAAATGTCTTTGTTGCTCTGTTTTTTTTTTTTTTTTTTTTTGCTATCTTAGTCTTTTATGTGCCCCCTTTTTGAAATTTTCCTTAGTTATTAGTTTTTTTTTACCGCAAGCCCGGTGGCATTACAAAGTCGGTTTTCAATATCGAGTTTTTAACATTTTGTTTTAAATACTATCTCCCGTAAGTTATAGTCCATTGGAATAGCCTCAACTAACTTTCTTACTCATTTTAAGCGAGAGTTTTACCAGTCAGCGTGATCATCAGAAGGCTATCGGGAGTGATAAACGGTTTATTTCTTGTGTCGCATGATCTGTTTAATAGTTTAAATGGGTAGAAAAACAAAAAAAAAAAAATTTTAATGTAATGGGAATTTTTAAAATAAAGGTTTGAGCAAAATCTCTCTAATCGCGCTTAGCTAAAAAACTTGATCGAAATCCAAAAGTAGTTAACATTTATTTAAGAAATCATTAAATTCATTAATTTGTAAATGGTTTTGATAACTTTTTGATACAGAAACACCAAAAAGAAGAACTCGATATCATCACTTGCAAATGCTGCCTTAATTTTTCAGAAAAAAGGATTAAAAGTATTGCTTCTAATTTTAATTATAAATTTGAAACAGCTATTTTCCACTCTGCCTACTGATATTTTCACGTAGAGAGTTAGTTGTGACATTTCGCGGCGCAAAATTTGTATGAAAAAATGGATCTCACTTGAGAGGCTTTACGTGCACTGTATATCGTGCATTCTACGCTTAAACATAGGTACATTTTTCCACTGCCATGAAATTTTTTTATATTAAGTTCGTAAATCAGAGAAATATCCAACGATACCGAAAAGTCATATTAATACTGAATCATATTTTTGGTAACTTTTAGCTTGGTCTGGTAACTTTTTTTTCCATTTTTGGTCGCTAATTTTTTTTTTTGCAAGTGGCAACCATGAACATAACTCGCCGAATTCTGCGAGTAGAGCGGATAACTCTTATACGCAGAGAGGGAGTTTACAAAATCTCGATTCATTTTCGGATTTACATGAAATTTACGAACACCAAAAGTTAAATTTTTGTTTATTATTTGTTTGCGAATTAGTATACCTAGATTTTGGTGCAGATTTCGAATAATCTCCTCTCTTCTCTTCCCGACATATCTAAAAGAGAACGAACGCATTTTCCTTTTTGTCCGCGAGTAGGGACTAGGGAGTAGGTACGCAACCTCAACAGTATATATGTTTATCAATCGATTTGTCGTGAGTAGCGGTATTACATAGGATGCTTTTTAGTATCCTAATCCTAAGTCTGTTATAACCCATTTTATATGATTTTTTAACTGAAAAAAACGTTTACACACATATTACTACTAAATGGCTGAACAGATTTGAATATGACTCTATTCTTCGATTAGTACATTTCCCTGTGAATATGCGTAGGTCATTGCAATCAACAGCCTAAACCCCAAATTTGGGGCCTTATCTCATCGCAGTGGGGCCTTATTTCATATTTGAAAGTGGGGTATTATTTCATTATGAAATAAAACCCCAAATTTGGGGCCTTATTTCATTTTCTTTTTTGGGGCCTTATTTCCTACAGCCCAATCAACAACCCACCAGTGGAGTGCGGGCACATTTATGTTTATCAAACAAACTTTTTTTCTTCCCTCTTCTTTTTTTGGACTAAGTATGTAGGTATGTTAGGTGTGTTTAAGCGTAGAATGCACGATATACAGTGCACGTAAAGCCTCTGAAGTGAAATCCATTTTTTCATACAAATTTTGCGCCGCGAAATGTCACAACTAACTCTCTACGTGAAAATATCAGTAGGCAGAGTGAATACTTTTAATCCTTTTTCTGAAAAATGAAGGCAGCATTTACAAGTGATGATATTGAGTTCTTCTTTTTGGTGTTTCTGGTTCAAAAAGTTACCAAAACCATATACAAATTACCGAATTACCAAAAATCACCAACTAAGAAAAAAAGATACCAAATTTGGTAAAATATTACCAAAGTGGCAACCGTGAATGAGAGACGAAATATGACAGATGTACTAGAATGTTTAGTACAATTCCGTGTAGTGCTGTCGTTCTCGTGCGTTAGGTGACAAAGAGCGAATAGCTTACACTGCTATAAAAATATTAACATGCATAACTTTCCTATAATTCCTACTACGTAAACAAAATGCCCAATCAAAATAATATTTTTGGATTGTCGGTTGAAACGTCAAACAATTTATCAACGGCTACTTTCTTTTGCGACTGAATGATTTTTCTATTAATGATAAGGGCGATGAATGATAAAAAATATAATTTTGTTATTTGTGTTTATATTTTAATGAATAAAAAATAGAAAAAAAAAGTTTTCTACATCATGTATTCTACATGAAGGATCAGACTGAGTAATCTACCTAATGTAATCTACGTAGGATACTCATGTATATTACATACGTTACATACGAGTAATCTACATGCCAACCCATGACCCCTATGTCCTTATTCGACGTGATATCTAGGTATATAAAAAAGTCAAAGTCATAAGCCATATTTCATTTTTAACTGATAAACTTTTCCCGAGCTCAAATTGAAAATACAATATTGTTGAACGAACACGCAAGAACACAGCCTTCGCGCACGGTCACCCCATGAATTATGATTACAATATTACAACTTACAAGTGCAAGTAGGTACATGGACCTTGCAAATAGATATTTCGCCCGGTAGAAGTGTATGAAAGCCTGGTGCTGGTGCAGACTGTCAGGTACACTGTGCACATACCTTTTCGTTTCGTTTTATTTTCGTCATTTTCTCTGTTTTGAGCATGCAGAAAAGAAACTTGTAACAGAAAATGTAATAGAGCGAGTGTAATAAAAAAAAATTAAAACACAAACACTCGTTCGAAGCATTTCCTGCTTCGCGTCGCAAATTTGGCTTGGAAATTCCATAATTAGATCCAAATAACAGAAATTCGTCCAAAATTTGCATCACAAGTATGAATCCGTTCGGATATCGATAGGTTTTCCGGTCGAGAGAAAATTCTACGCACGTTCCCGTGTATATGCGCCTAACACATTGGTGTCAAATCCGCCACACGTACCTACGCCAATTATATTTTGGCTAATTTTAACTCTTTCAGCAGCATGTTAATGGCATGAGACTTCCTGTTTGAAGCGTGAAAAATTATGCTTTTGGACGTTAGACGACTATCACATGCCATATATTTTATGGGCTGCTATAGGTCTATGACCGATGGCAAAGATTCGAACTCAATAAGTAAACAAAACGCCAACGAATTGGTAAGTGTTAAATAACGAGAAGCGAGAGGCGTGGAATATCGTACGCCGAGGAATGGTAAGCTAACCACTTTTGAGTTGTGTCAGTGAACTTGGATTTGTCTTTATATTTCTTAAACTCGCACTAAGCGAATGATAATAATTTGTGAGGATGCCCTCCGATGGGTAAAAGTTGCTGCCAGCACTTGGAGTAGTCGTAACTGAATGAAGCTCAGTAATAATTGCTTGTCAATTAGCACAACATTCTGGCAATAAGTATAAGTACCATTGGCTTGCGTGCAAGCACGGTCAGACGTCAACCTATTTGCTTTTCAATACAAACCTAGATGTTTAAAGAATTGAAATTAGACTATTGGACAATATATAAAAAAGAACGGGGATCATCTCGTAATATCTAATATAGAGCGCTCAAAATTTCGAAAAACAATTTTATTAGTTCCGACAAAGCCTAAGAAATTATTATGAACAAATTTTGAAAAACATATGAAAAAGAAATGATTGTGAGTGCTATAAGGATATTTCTTCCCTCCATCTGACTCTCAAGTATGTAATCCAAATCATGCAGACAAACAATCATCTCAGCCTGGTATACGGAAGTGCTGTAACGATGCATTCGTTACCTCATACTTTTCTCAATCATCCTCCAGTGTGTGATATCCCCACTGTATATGCCAGGTTGCCAGGCATTTTGTGCGAGGTAATATTAACTGACTTAAGGTACGAGCTTACTTACTTACTTAAGGTGGCGCTACAGTCCGGGGTGGACCTGGGCCTCAACCAATACGCCTCTCCAGTTAGCGCGATCTTTGGCTAACTGCCTCCAGTTGCGCACTCCAAGTTGGTTGAGGTCCCCTTCTACTTGAGCGCGCCACCTAAGGCGAGGTCTTCCTCTTCTGCGTTGTCCCTCCGGGTTGGAATCGAAGACTCTCCAGGCCGGAGCTTTGGTGTCCATTCACTCTACATGTCCTAACCATCTTAGACGACTAATGCGTACTTTTCTGACCAGGTCGATGTCGCTGTACAGCTCGTAGAGTTCGCAGTTAAATCCTCTCCTCCAAAGCCCGTCAACGCAAACGGGATCAAAAATCACTCGAAGAATTTTGCGTTCGAAGCGACCAAGAAGGTCCTCATCCGTTTTTGCTAGGGTCCATGCTTCTGCGCCATAGAGTAGGACAGGGATGATGAGAGTCTTATATAGAATCTCCATAGTGCTTCTTGACAAGGCCTTACTAATCAATTGCCGTCTTGGTCTTAGGCCAAAGAAGCAGCGGTTGGCAAGTGTGATTCTTCGCTTGATTTCTGATGTGATGTCATTATCAGAGTTTATAGCGGAGCCGAGGTAGACAAAGTCCCTAACTGCCTCAAAATTATAGCTGTCTATCGTGACGTTCTGTCCGATTCGTCGATATTATGTGTCCCTTCTTGTTGACAGCATATAATAATAATAATAATAATTTTATTCATTTCAAGTGCTAGCAATGTTAACAAAGTGTGATATACAATAAATAATTATTTTGAAAAGAATAGGAGTGTTCATTCATTAACTATCAAAGTTAGTGTTGAATGACACATCAGTTAAATTCATGTTTAAAAAATAAGAACAATCTGATGTGGGGTAACATCAGTAAGTACAATACATTTATATAAATATACAAAAGCCAAAATTCAAAAATGTAAACTATTTATACATTGCGAGTTTATACAATTCAAAGCATTTTTTTTTTTTTTTACTAGAATAAAGATCTTGAGAAATATTCTATCTGATCATAGTCAATTGTGAATAGCCAGTCCTTAACTTTTTTCAAAAACGAATGATAACTCAAAGTTGTCCTGATGCACAATGGTAATTTATTAAAAAAGGTTGGGGCGGTGTAAGTATAAAAGTGAGCAAAATGAGTTTTATGTGCGATTGGTATGTTGACTAGATTTAAATTGTTAATACGTAAGCAGTAAATTTGAGAGTTTCTGCTTGGTATGTTCCCACTTTGTCTAAAGAACTCTCTTAAAACTTTGAAAACATAAAGATGTCTCATTGGTAAAATTCGTAACGTTTTAAACAAGGGTGAACTGTGAGCTAATCGATTTCTTTTGCAAATGATTCTTATTAAGTGTTTTTGTGCTATCAAGAGAGGCCTAAATGAGCTAGTATATGATCCACCCCAACTAGTGATACCATATTGCAACTTTGAGTGTGCAAGACCATAATATATTAAGGTTAGAACATGTTTTGTTTTACCCTCATTCACCACTAAACCATGCTTCTGCGCCATAGAGCAGGACAGGGATGATCAGAGTCTTATATAGAATCTCCATAGTGCTTCTTGACAAGGCCTTACTAATCAATTGCCGTCTTAGACCAAAGAAACAGCGGTTGCCAAGTGTGATTCTTCGCTTGATTTCTGATGTGATGTCATTATCATAGTTTATAGCGGAGCCGAGGTAGACAAAGTCCCTAACTACCTCAAAGTTATAGCTGTCTATCGTGACGTTCTGGCTCATTTAGATATCTGCCATGTTGACTGTTGACGCCACCGTTGATTCAACCATGTGAATTCATCCACCGTTCGTCCTCTTTCTGAGGGGCTCATGTAAGACTTCTGATGCTCGAGCAGACAGTCAACTCCAACAGAGCATTATAGTGTCGCTATTTTCTACGTGTTCAACTCTCGCACTTATAAGTTCAGCAAGTCAATTCCGGATGGACATAGACCAGTACCCGATGGTGACCACTAGGAGGTAAAACAAGCACAATTGGTGTATCTGAACAGTTGAAACAGCTCGGCAACGCCAAGTTAACGCCAATCAATGTCTACCCTATTCATTCAACACCCAACCACCCTTAAGGTACGAGCACCTACCTGAAAACGTAATAGCGCAAGGATTTTCACGAGTTTTACTATCAGAACTAATAAAATTCTTATTATTACATGTGAACGTTTACTTGAGCGTTTATACGTACTAGTTACTAGTAGTACCTTGTTTAGTTTTCAATATAATATACAAAAAACGCATAACTATAATAATACAAGTAGTTGTAGTCGTATTAAAAATTATCGGCAAAAATATCCCGGATGTAGCCGAGAAGGCCTTAAAATGCGTTAAGCCGGAACAACACTTGTAACGTGTGGTGTGTCGCTATCAATCCAATGGATTTTATATGCGTATGAAACGAGAGAAATATTTTATATGAAATTGCCCATGTAAAGGAAAGAGTTCACATGAACTTGGAAATCGACAACGTCAACAAAGCAAAACAAACAACATTTAAAAAACGCAAAGTTCACTAGACAAGTGTGCACAGAATGCGACACGGCACACCACCACAACACACCATACGTTAGGTTAGGTTAGGTTAGGTAGACGGGTAGGTAGAGCGGGGTGGGCCCGCAATACCTCACTCAGGTCCTCGTGGACCCATTGTGATGCCCTTTTTTTGGGGTTATCCGTTGGTGTTATCGGTGGTCTCCATCCTTCTCCTCTTGCGGTTATCTGACGCTGTCTAGCCATCCCGATGTCCTCAGAAACCTGTAAAGATCAGACAGTGAGACATCAGAAAGTTCATGTACGTCATGGAAGTAATAGCTTCCAAGTGTTCTGTTCCTCAAGTGACAGAGACTCGGGCAATGACAAAGGAAGTGAGGTGTGTCCTCGTGAACCTCCTCGTCTCCGCAGCCTCTACATATGTCGTCATCTTTGAGATTTAGTTTCATTGCGTGGTTTCTAAGGAAGTTATGACCAGTTAGAGCCCCTACTAACTTAGATAGCGATGACCTGTCAAACTGTAGTAGTTTGTTGGTCCGGCTTCTGTTATATTCTGGCCAAAGCTTCCGTGATATTTCACAGGTAGTGAGTTCTTTCCACCTGTTGTTGGTTTTCATTCGAATTTTATTCTCCACTCGCTCTCTGAGATTGCAGAGTGGTGGCTTGATTGATTGAAGCGCTCTATCAAGATCCATTGCGGACCCCTTTCTCGCTAGTTCATCTGCCATCTCATTGCCGGTTTTGTCTCTATGTCCAGGGACCCAGCAGAGATTGGTGGTGTGCTGCAAGCAGAGAACCTTGAGCTCTTCGCGGCAGCGGTGAACTAGTTTGGATTTTATTTCATTAGCAGAAACTGCTTTAATAGCCGCCTGACTGTCAATGAAGATGGTAATATCGCTACGAGGTATTGCCAACATTGACGCCTTACGGGCCGCTTCGGCGATAGCCAGAACCTCCGCTTGGAAGACACTACTGCTATCAGGAAGTCTGATAGAGCAATGTATATTTAATTCCTCAGAAAATATGCCGGCACCGGTTCCACAGTCCATCTTTGAACCATCTGTGTAGATGGATATTGATTTCCTTTTTGTGGGTTCATTTGTGTTCCATTCTTCCCTGCTCGGAAAGGAACAGGTGAATGGTTTGTCAAAGTCTATATAGGGAGACATATAGTCAGAAGTGACAGCGTTCCCTACGTGTTTATATAAGATCTGTGCATGTCCAAAGTTGCAAGGACTCCAAGTGTTAGTTTGGCTGATCCTTAAAGCACTTTTGGCAGCGGATTCCTCCATGTACAGGTCTAGAGGTGTCAAATTGAGAATCGCCTCTAGTCCAGCAGTAGGTGTGGTTCTCATAGCACCGGTTGTCCCTATACAAGCTATTCTTTGTATTTTTGTCATTAACTTAAGATTGGTCGCTTTGCTGGCGGCTTGCCACCAGACCACGCTGCCATATGTGAGTATTGGTCGCACGATCGCCGTGTACATCCAGAGGATGATTTTGGGGTTAGGTCCCCAGCTCCTGCCAAAGATGCGGTTGCATGCGTAGAAAGCATTAGCTGCTTTCTTCACTCTTTCATTGACATTCGGCTTCCAATTAAGTTTCCTATCAAGGATAATTCCCAAATATCTCGCACTATCTGCTACCCTAAGGGGTGTTCCCTCGAGAGTTGGTGGCTCGAATTGCGGTATTATTCTTTTATTCGTGAACAAAACTAGCTCGGTTTTTTGCGGATTGACCCCAAGCCCGCATTGTTTAGTCCACGTGCTTAACACCCTAAGTGAGTTTCCTAACAGGTCGCTTAAGGTTGGTAAAAACTTCCCCTTAGTAAGTATAACTACATCATCTGCATATGCAGTTACTTTAACTCCCATGTTTTTGAATTTCATAAGTATTTCATTAATGACAAGGACCCAGAGTAAGGGAGAGATGACACCTCCTTGCGGAGTGCCTCTCGAAGCAGTTACTCTGAGGTCGGTGTCGCCTAATTTCGCGTTGATGTTCCTTTCACTGAGCAAGCTCAATATCACATTAGTGAGAGATTGATCAACATTCGAGTTCTGAAGTGCTCTCTTCACTGCGCATATTTTAACATTGTTGAAGGCTCCTTCAATATCTAGGAACGCAGCCAATGTATATTCTTTGTCATTTAATGACTTCTCTATAGTGCTAACGACCTCATGCAATGCGGTCTCCACTCCTTTGCCTTTAGTATAAGCATGTTGAGCTGTGGATATTGCATTATCATCTAGCCGACCACGTATAAAAACGTTTATTAATTTTTCAAAGGTTTTAAGAATGAATGATGTCAGACTTATGGGCCTGAAGTCTTTGGCAGTGGTGTGACTGGATTTCCCTGCCTTCGGAATGAAGACAACTTTGACTTCTCGCCAGGCTCTGGGAATATAGCCGCTCTCTAGACTGCGAATGAAAATTCTTTTAAGGACTGGTATAATGGTCATCTTGGCTTTCTGGAGCATGATTGGGAAAATCCCGTCGCATCCAGGGGATTTGAACGGGGAGAATGAATCGATTGCCCAGATAAGTTTTTCTTCAGTTATGAGTTCCTCTGGAACTGTCGTTATTGCGGTATTATCTCTTGATTGGTTAATTTGGGTCGTGGAACAACCCGGAAAGTGAGTCTTTAGTAGCAGACTGAGAGTCTCTTCGCTGGATTGTGTCCATGCTCCATTATTGTCCTTGAGATAGCCTGGGACCGCAGATTCTTTGCACAGGATTTTCCTGAGTCTGGCTGATTCTGTGGTGGATTCATACGTTACAAGTCTGGTGCCGGCTTTACGATGACTAGTTTACTTATTAATTTTTGTTATGTATTTATAAAAGAAAAATATCTATTATATGCTATTCATTACAATTATACTGTTTTTCTACTATTATTTAAAAATAATTCATATCTCTCTTAGTTACACCATTTATAACTCCATCAGAATGTCTGGAACGATTTTGATGATCTTTGATTTGTTGGATTAGTCTCCGCCCCGAATAGCAGAATAACTATTAAAATACCGGAAGGATTCACGTACAAAATTATGAAAGTTTTTTTTGGGGAACCGCACTTTGATAAACTGGAGAGAAAAGTGGGGAGTGTCACTTCAAATAAATAAAATAAAATTAAATAAATATTTAAATTTTTTAAAATTATATTCCTAATTGATTTTGACTGTTCCCAACGATGTATGTCGACTGAAAACAAAATTAAGTCATGACATCGTAGCACGAGTTTTCAGGCAGAAACAACCGGACTTACATAATATGATCATATCACAAAGCAAACGATTTTTGGAGCAGTTAAATGATGGATGTACTCTGTGGAGTGGCAGAAATGAGGACTACCGCATTTACATATGTATTTGTGGTAGGTCGACAAACGGCGTCCTGACCAAATTGATGAAATCGTTTCTGCTGCGATTCCGGATCAGGAGACTAAATCCACAACGGGGCCATCAGAGGCCTCAGTGAAGAGTGGAAAACTCACCCTCACCAACCAACCAACCCCGATCTTTATGAATCATGGCACATGCGGTGACCAAAACCCACTGTCACCATGTATTTCTGGAAATAAATGTACCAAACGCTATATCAATGTGCTACGTGCGTTAGTATCAGACACGATCACAATGATGGATAACCGTTTTATCAACGTCGATCACCAGTGGATAATGGAAAAATATTTACGATGAAGGTGAGAGAGGAGCAACTTTTGTCGTCGATTATAGTTGGATTGTGTCGTACTGCCCGTTTTTGTCGAAAGTCTTGTAGATTCATATCAATGTTAAGGTATGTTGCTCAGTTAAATTAATCAAATATCTGTAAAAAATACTAAAAGCAGTGATATGGCGGTGTTCGAAATTCAGGCTCCTGATAAGTATGATCAGGTGACTCGCTATCAATTGTACTGGTACTTGAACTGAAACAAGAATGTGTGGCGAATTTGTTCGTTTCCGATCCACGAGCGTCATCCAACTGTCGCCAGTTTAGCGCTTCACTTGAAAAATAGCCAAAATTATGTTGACAATGATTGGCCGAATTCAGGAATTATAAATATGAAACAAAAAAGTTATAAACAAAGAAGAAGGAAGTGGTTGCCTATGCAATACATTATTCATTCTTTAGTTTCAACCACGTCTGATTAAGCCTAGTACGCAGCTGTTGCGGAACGAAATTCGGTGGAAATTCTCAATTACGAGTTTGTTATGTTTTTTTTTTTTTAGTGCGTGTTGGAATACTAAGCGAGGGGTCTCAGGTTCGAATCCCGAAAAAACCCAAATTCCAACTTATGGTTTTTTTTTACTGCGCTACCTTTCGCGAACGTCTGACAAACATCCGAGAGTATAAATGTCTTGAAAGAGCTTCTCAATTAGCCGTTTGGAGTCGGCATGAAACTGTAGATCCCTTCCATTCGTTCCAAATATAAAAAAAACTCACTCAAAACGAATGGTTGTGAGAATCTAGGCCTAGGGTCCCTCCGGACCTGTTGCGCCAACTATTTTTTTTTTTTTAGCTGCGTACTCCAAAACGAAAAGGAGAGCGACATTTTTCGTTCAAGATTTTGTTGTGTCACTGTTCTATGCGATTTTTCGTTTCGGAACAGCTCCGTATATTGGGCTTTACTAAACTGTCATGATGACACCACCAGACACCTGGTTTGTACCTGGTTTGAATTTTGTATTTAAGTGACTGAATAAAGATTGCGGATTTCATTCGTAAAAAAGAAGCCAACGAATAATTATTTAGACTTCCCTCCGCCAGCGGTAAGGGGTCTATGGTTAATCTTTACATAAACCGAAAAAAAAAAAAAAAAAATACAAGTAATCATTTCTGACACTAGCTGTCATTTCAAATGTTGAAGTTTCAGTGGGAATGCAAAATTGTATTTCGAAATTTTTTTTTTCCCGAAATTTTGAATTAAGGTAAATATAATGTTAGAGATAAAGGTATAGAGATAGTAAAACAGGTTCACGCCGCCCTTTGGTGAACTGCAGATAATTGCGATTTTCCGGAGAATTGTGGAGCACCTTCGAATTACAAACGGCGTAAATAATTTAAACGTCCCCAACATTGCAGACCACTCTAATGCACTGAGGATAGGTTAGGTTATATAATAAAAGCTTAACCAGGAAAGGTTCAACAGACGTTTTAAATATAAAAGAACCGCTAATGCAACACTAAAACGCGGCATAATTTCTACTCTTCCGGGTGTTCAAACCTCGGTTAGACCGATACCCCTCTCTCAGGAATCCCGCTCACTAACAACTGAGCCTCTATCATCCTGTCTAAAAATTATCAAGAGTATTTAAAATGTGAAATAGGGAATCATCCCTACATCCCCGACATTATCGCCACTTTCAACTGAGTCACCCTGCACTCCGTAAAGGTTCTGTAAATTATGTTTTCTCTTCGTTCGAAAGCATTCACTTTTCCATATGAGCCGGCACCGGTACTTGTATATGACAAAGATTTTTTATACTACCATCAGCTGTCTATCATTATTTGGTTTATGTTCGCACACTTTGAGCGTGACTTAGGAAGTGTAATAAACAAATTCCAATTTTTATAACACGTCAGCCTCATAAGAAAAAGTAAATAAACAAACTAATTGGAATGCGGAAATGGAAATATTTTGCTTTTCCCATTAGGTAGGGGAAAACACTGCACTTGTGGATAGTTGAGCATTAAATTAATTATCTAAAGTACAAGTACTTTTACGTCCGAACAATAGCCTCTATTCACTTGGTTACTAATTGCTTTTATAGCTTCAACATAGTGCAGCGCGATTCTGTCGGTAGCATCATGCAGCCTTAATTGCATTTTCCGAAATTACCCTTCAGGAAAGAACATGAATTGGGAGGAAAACGGGTTTTCTGCTGGGAGGACGTCAGGCAACAAATTGTTATACCTTGCAATTACCTTACATAATGCTTGAAAATGATCACGACAGAAGATGATAGCTTCGAAGTAAGACCATGCGAATTCTGAGTTATATAACGGCCTAATTTGTATCAGAAGCAGGCTCTTATCTTGCATTTATTATTTCGTAATAGCTGTCTGTTTTCAGGCAGCCTCTAAGGTATAATTAAAAATGGAGTTATATTGTCGAGGTATACGTATATTTCTATTACGTGCATGACACTTCAAAACTAATTAGTGTTTTACTAAGGTAGATCATAAATGCTTTACATATATTTTATCTGTTCGATTTATAATTAATTTTAACCGAATCGTGTGGGGCATCTTTTTCAATCATGCTTCATAAAGTCGGGTCAATTATTATTACAGCTCTGATGAGATTCAAACGCTGCCTAGAATGTGGTCACATTTACAGGGTATGGCGAGAAGTAAAGGTTGTCTTCATTCCAAAGGCAGGCAAGTCTAGCCACACGACTGCTAAGGACTACAGGCCTATAAGTCTACCCAGTGGCGTAGCGAGGGGGAGGGGCAATAGGAGTGGGGGGGGGGGGCACAGGCCCCGGGCGGCACTTTGCTAGGGGCGGCAATTTAGAGCAGTTATTATTTTGTATTTTTTTTAAATATATTATTAATATGTATTTACAAATATAATTTTGGCAAGTTCTGGTTAGAGAGCTATATGCGCCTACTGTACTATTTCATAAGCTCTTACAGTTTACAAGATGTTTGAGGACGAGGGCAAGCGTAGTAGGATTTTCTGTTTTTTGATAAGTTTTTTTGATTGCAAGTAATGTTCGTGATAGATGTGTGGGGGTGTAAATGAAGTGGGATTATCTGATTGTGTGACGCCCCAAGTTGTTGGAATTATTTTAAGGTGCATATTCAAAATGGTTGGAAAAAAGGGGAACGGGGAAGTGGGAAAAACAGTTTTGCCTTGCTGCTACTGCATTTTTAATGGATGTGCACTTGTGCAGTATTAAAAAAAAATATATATATGAACACAGATTGCTTTTGGGTAGTTATTTTTGAGAAACAATTAAAAAATTCATTTGTTCAAATTTTTTGAGAAAAACTAAGAAGGGGATCTTATTAAAAATAATATAGGTATTTTAAGATCCCCTACTTAGTTTTTCTCAAAAAATTTGAACAAATGAAAAACCTATATTATTTTTGATATGCATTTTGATCAAAATCGTTAAAGAGGTTTTTGTAAAACTAGGCAGACAAAACTGTACCAAATCTTGCAATGTTTAGGTTGAATAATACTATGGCCTAACTATTTAGCTGAAAGCCGACTCGAACTCTAAGTTATTGTTCGGGATGAAAGCATTACTTTGTTTTTAGAGTTTTATCGAAACTAAAATTGGGGTTTTCGAGATATAATCATTTTTTTTAATTAGCGTTTTCGGCGATTCGAATTTAAAATTAAAGCCACAATAGTTCTGAAAACACAAATTTTACTCTAACTACTAATTTTGGTCAAAATCTTTATCGCCTTTTCCGATAAAATTAAAGAAAACAATTTTTTTTTTTTTTTTTTAAATCTATTGTAAGTTATCGGGTAAAGTACGTTTCGCTTAAATTGTTGGGATTGGCGGTTTGCCGGGGTGGCGAAATGATCAATCTGGGAAATAGTAAAACGGCGAAACGATATTTCGTTGAAAAATTACTTGACCAAATAACAGACAAGATAATAGAATAATGCCAATCAACAAATTTCCAAATGATTTTTGCGAAATGATCAAAAATCATTTCAAACAAATGCGAAAGATAAAAACGCCAATTAGTAGGTAATCGTGTAATGATTGACAAATTTAACGAGTAAGAAACCAAATTCCCAATTCAGGATTGCAAAATAAAGGAAATATTTAACGACTAAAGGGAAACAGAGAAAAGCCGAAAAAGTAGAAATGACCATATTACCGTAGAAATTAATTTTTTTTTTCGAGATATTTCGAAATTTCAAAAGTACCGTTAGACGATTCCAGAAATTCTATCAAGTCTTCAAAGGTTTTTTTAGTGTGTGAAAAAATTACGGGGCGGCATAAATTGGATCCGCCCCGGGCGGCTTCAACCCACGCTACGCCACTGAGTCTACCATCTCTCATCCTGAAAACCTTTTAAATATGTATGTTTATCCGTAGTCGTCTTGACAATAGTGTGACTTCAACGGATCAGTATGCCTTCATTAAAGCGAAAAGAGTTAAGACCGACCGCGTTGCATGCAGTCATCGGCACCATTGAAAAGTCCCTAAAGGAAAAAGAATACTCACAAGCCGCATTCCTAGACATTAAAGGAGCATTCAACAATGTCAAGAGCACTACTCAATTTCAATGTTGACCAAACGCTAACCAATGTGCTTGAGAGCTTGCTCAATGAAAGGAACATTAATGCACAACTAGGTGACATTGATCTTAAAGTGACAGCCTCAAGAGGAACACCACAAGGAGGAGTCATATCTACTCTGGGTCGAACACTTAATGTGTGGGAAAAACAATGCGGTCTTGGAGTCAATACACAGAAAAGTAAACTAGCCTTGTTCTGTAACAAAAGACTGTTTCCAAAGTTCGATGCTCCAACTATTGAGTGTACGGAAAAAGGTGGGGACCAAATCATAAAATATTTCTGTGGATGTATACGGCTGTAATGCGTCCAATACTCACGTACAGAAGCTTAGTCTGGTGGCAAGCCACAAACAAAGTATCGAATCTCAAACTAATTATTTTTGTTATGCGTCCTGACTGGCAACATCAACTCCATCTATATTCTTATTTCTATAAACATCAATACTAAACAGAGGGCAACAAGGAATCCAATATTTTTATATCAAAGGACGTCTCGATGTAACTGGACGCAATGGCTCCATCAATAACTTGACGAATGATTTTAATAAGTTCAACCGGCTCTGCGAAATAAGGCCCAAAAAAAAAAAAAAAAATTAAATAAGGCCCCAGGAAATAAGACTCCAAAAGAAGAAATGAAATAAAAATAAAAATTAAAATGAAATTCATCCCAGTGGGCCCTATTTCATATTTGAAATTGGGGTGTTATTTTATTATGAAATAACACCGCTAATTTGGGGTCTTATTTCATTTTCTCTTTTGGTGCCTTATTTCATACAGCCAGTTCAACCATGTGATTGTTTCAACCTTACAAAATTAAATTTAAAACAAATATTAAAATAAATTTAACATATTTTAAAAAAAAGCTATTTTTTTATTTTTTAAGTATTAATAATTGATTAACTGTGGCTTATATATTGAGTTCAGTAGTTAAATAAATAATTATATAAAGATTGTGATAAGGCTGATGATGATGGCACGCCAGCGACAAATTTCTGTCAGGTGGTGTTATGGCACCTTTCATACAAAAAAAAAAAAATTAAAAAAAACTTTATCTTGACGTTTATGACAACTTTCAAGGCTAAAATTTGGAAAATTAGGATGTATATTGGCCCTTTGGAAGCATTTCACATAATAAGGGCTGTATTAGACAAAGCGGATGTTGGACTTCCCAAAACTATTTCTTGACAATGGGAGTATTGTCCGAAGCAAGACGTCTCCAAAATGGCGGTGAGATTGAATTGACTACGAAAAGTAAGTATGTAATCAGACAAATTTCTGGGAAGAGGCATAGCTGACGGGTACAGCTATATAACGGGTGATTTTTTAGCTGGTTTGGTTTTGGCAACACTGGTTTTGACAGCTGACGTGTGTTTAGTACCTTGTGTCACTGTCAAACAGCTTCAGTTTGGTTTGCAATTTAACCATGGATCGTCTTACAAATGAACAACGCTTGCAAATTATTGATTTTTACTATCAAAATTCGTGCTCGGTTCGAAATGTTCATCGCGCGCTGCTTCCATTTTATGATCGGCATTCTCGACCTTCTGAGCAGTCTATTCGGAAGATTGTGACCAAATTTCGCACCAAATTTACTTTGTTGGACATTAAACCACCAACACGTTTACGTACTGTGCGTAGTGAAGAAAATATTGCGGCCGTATCAGCTAGTGTGACAGAAGACCGCGAAATGTCGATTCGGCGCCGTTCCCAGCAGTTAGGCCTTTGTTACAGCACTACGTGGAAAATTTTGCGGAAGGATTTGTGCGTAAAGCCTTTTAAGATACAGCTTGTGCAAGAACTAAAGCCAGCCGACCTACCACAACGCCGAATTTTTGGTGAATGGGCTCTTGGAAAGCTGGCCGAGGATCCGCTTTTTTATCGAAAAATTGTGTTCAGCGATGAGGCTCATTTTTGGTTGAATGGGTACGTAAATAAGCAAAATTGCCGCATTTGGAGTGAAGATCAGCCAGAAGCATTGCAACAGCTACCAATGCATCCCGAAAAAGCCACTGTTTGGTGCGGTTTATGGGCCGGCGGCATTATTGGGCCATATTTCTTCAAAGATGATGCGAATCGCAGCGTTACTGTCAATGGTCAACGCTACCGAGCGATGATAACAAACTTTTTTTTGCCCCAAATGGAAGTTCTTGACTTGCATGATATGTGGTTTCAACAAGACGGTGCCACATGCCACACAGGACGCGAAACAATGGCGCAATTGCGAGGCGAGTTTGGTGAACAGTTAATTTCACGTTTCGGGCCGGTCAATTGGCCGCCTAGATCGTGCGATTTGACACCATTAGATTATTTTTTGTGGGGGTATGTCAAGGCTAATGTGTATAGGGACAAGCCCGCTTCGATTGACGCACTGGAAGCCAACATCCATGCATTCATTCGTGAGATACCGGCCGATATGTGTGAAAGAGTATGCCAAAATTGGACTCAGCGGATGGACTACCTGAGACGCAGCCGCGGTCAACATTTGCATGAAATTATCTTTAAACATTTAATTGCAAGGTTCAAACTATCGATTCAAATAAATATTTCATTCATTTTTTCGAATTTTTTGTGTTTTTTTTTTTTTAAAAGTTCTAAACCTCTTAAAAAATCACCCGTTACATCTATATAGATAAAGAATAATAATAACTACTACCCCCAAAATGTTAAAAACTTTTTGGGATGAGCTGAGCTCTTTATACCCCAGATTAGAGTAGACAGTCCTTCCATCATCAGTTTCAGTTCTAAAATTTCAAACTTTGTTTAATTTTATTACTAAGTTCATGAATTTTACCGCATCATTTCTTAATAATTCAATATTACTCTCCATTATCCAAGTGTCGGCTGAACAAATATTCGTCACACAATATGACTAATCTGAAGATTTGATTATCTAATTATAAAGAATTTGAATCTATTCAACCAGTGCTTAGGTAGGCTAATCGTACAAAGCTACGTGAATGGAGATTTCTAAAACCATATGCTCAGGCACCTAAAAAGAAAAACCCAAAAGGGATTATTTTCCACTAAACCATAAATGGCCAAGATATGTGCAAGTAGCACCACGCAATCTTTCTAATTATTGATAGTAAAGATATTTGACTTATCGCTATTTTTATCAGTTGCGCTAGGAATTTCATTGATAAGACGGAGTAAATAAATGTACATAAATGGAAACAGATACAGGGTGAAACTTGATACATGACACCATAAAGCTATACGCTGTCAAAGTCATAGCAAACTTTAGTAATGTTGATGGTCGGAAAAATAGAAGCTTACTCTTTAAAAGGCTGAGGCCGCTGCCAATGACGACGGATTTTGAACATTGTCCGAATTAGTGAACCGCCTTTTCAAGATAATAAGAAAGATTAAAATTGGTGGCACGTACCTTGCAGTCTGTGCTGTGGCCAAGGAGACGTGGCTAGTACGTTGACTTGTAACTGAACTTTTCAAATACGCGATGGTTACTACTGTATCAATAAATGGTTACTACGGACATTTATAGGTTAGTTTTATTTGGTTTTTCTTATTTACAAAAGGAGAATAGAAATCAAAAAGCACGTATGTATTACATATCTGGGGTGTCATAGCAACTCATTCCCGGACAATTCTACACCTCAAATCTAAACTGGGAAACTTACGTTCTCACTACTCACCCTTATCGTTCGAGTTGTAGTCTTGATAAACTGGCCGAAAATTAAAGCAACAGGACTTTCTTCGTCAAAAAACGATATGGGCGCCTTAAATCACATATTTTCATGAACCAGACTTGAAAATATTCTTTGATTAAAACTCATTTCCTGCCATTGTTATTAAACAAAAAAAAATGGGGATTTGCCGGCAACGAGCCTTTTTTAAGCGCTGTGATTTGTTGCCTCATGTGCGGAAACTTGCCAATTAAAAACGAAAAATATCACATGCGATACTGGTGCCATGCCGCGACAACCCTAGGCAACGCGGTTGTCAACAATGTGATGGTCGAGAGATTCACAGACCCTTATTTGTTAAGCCAGAAAGAGAGAGATATATAACAGAATTTCGGTTGTCCCATCGGGACAGCTTTTTTCCCGGGTTGCGACTTAAGTTCACAAACAAAAAACATCTTTTATTGTTTACAACATACTGCATTCTAAATTGATCTAAAGTCCGTATAAAACTACATCTTGTTTTTGCATTTTTCAGACTTTTAAAATTAATCAAGAGCAGTACGGGAAATTATAATGAAAATTCCCGATAGGCGTGAGTGAGCGTACACCCCAATCTTATTAAATTAGATATATCAGCTGACAGTTTTTTTTTTTTTTTGATATTTCAAGATTATTTTTGGAAAATAAATGCGTTTGAAAATTTGTGGTATTACAATTTAGTCTCTTTTATACGCAGCTGTCTCTTCAGCATGATTTATAGTAAACAAATGAGAGAAAAATGTAGTATCATACGGACTTAACAAATTCTCGTTAACATTTTCAATCAAGCACATCCTGGGAGAAATTTGGAAATCGCAGTTTTTTTTCCATATTTGTGCTTTTTGTCCCGTCGAGCTGCGAGAAAAATCTGGCAAGCATAGACAGGTACATGCGATGTCCATTGGTTGACGAGTTTTTGGTACCGCAACTCAACTTGGGAGTCTGATTGCAAGGCTATTTTGAGAGGAATGGACGACTTTTTTATTCAGAAAATATAAGAATAACGTAGGCGTTGGCTTAACGGTTAGTGTGTTGGACTACTAAGCAAGAGGTCTGGTTCTATACCTGAAAAAAAAAAAAAAAAAAAAAAAAAAAAAAAAAAAAAAAAACAATTTCCATTTTAATTTTTTTCCCACTGCGCCACCTGTCACGAACGTCTGACAAACATGCGAGAGTACAACTCTTGAGCTTCTCAATGAGCCTATTGGAATCGGACTAAAATTTCACATCCCTTCCATTCGTCCCAAAAAATTAAAAACTTACACAAAATGAATGGTTGTGAGAAGCTAGGACTAGGGTCCCTACGGACCTGTTGCGCAAAATTTTTTTAATTTTTTTTAAGAAATACGCTGTAGTTTTTTAACTGCTCCATTACGTAGTAAGAGAAAGATATTGTTTTCGTACAAAATTTCGAACTCGAGATTATAATCAATTCTGACATTACTGATTACGATGATAGACGAACTCAAAAAAGTGGGTCGCAAAATTCTGTCCGGTCTGTCCGTCTGTCTATCTGTCTGTCTGTTTGTCCCGCAGGCCTACAGCCTAAACGACTGACCGGATTTCGTTCAAACTTCGGATTTGGAGTTTGTGGGCTTAGGCCTCGAGGTCTTTTTTTATTGTGCAAGGTAACCTCAATATTAATGGTACTTTCCGTTCAAACTGTTCGTACCAGTTTGATTTGCTCGAAAACGGCTCTAACGATTTCAGCTAAAAATTCGAATAACGGTGCTTTTGAAATTTGAACATATGTATCTCGTTTTTATTTAATACCAGTCTTAGTTACCTGGTGTGCTCCCAATTATGTTTTTTCAATACAGAAGCGAATTATAAATCTTGGAGCACTCAATCCAAACCCGGTCCATTGTAAGTACTCTAAAGAGCAACTCTTTTTTGATGTAGTGGTGAAGAAACTACAATATACATATATATTTGTTTAATTGAAAAATTCTGAGAATGTTAACGTGATTATTGCAGATGAGCAATCAATTTGGAGCAAGTTAATCTTGCTACTTACTTACAAAAACTGATCGCTCTAGTAACATCTCTCATATTAACGTAGCCTATCATAGATTGCAAGCAATTGCAATTGTAACGTAAATTGCTTCGATGGCACTTGAAAGCCATTTTTATATTTATTATATTACAAGGCTAGCTGCATTCCATTACATCCATTTCATTATAAAAAAATCGGAAATCCTATTTATAAATTTAGAAAATGTAGAAATGTAGGATAATGATGGTCCTACTAAGATGAAAATTTCAGCTTAATTTAATTGGTTATATACCAAATTGGCATCGTAATTAATGATATGTTATGGGATATGATATGATATATCATGGGATATTGGAATGTCTGATTAAAATCCAAGTGTATTGCGTCCTGAGAAAATGTTGTTTAATTCAGAAATGGCATATATTATGGCTCTACGAATTGACTCCAAAAAATTAAATGAAATAAGTCCCAAGAATTTCCATATAAATTTAGGAGTTATTACAGGTGAAAGAACTCCAAAGTGTTGGGACTTTTTTCCTCAATTTTCGCATTTATAACACCTTTTAGGAGTTATTTCATAAAGAAGTAACTCCCAAAGCCCTGGAGATGAAATAAGTGCAAATTAGTGCATCAAACAGACGAACATCTGAAAATAGTATAATAATAAACGCTACACTCACCGAGCTCAGGCAAGTAATAAAGAGACCTAAGCCCAACAAAGCTCCGGGTTACGACCTGATCACGGGTGAATTCCTTACCTCGGAAAACATTAACTAAACTTGTTCACATTATAAAGGCCGCGATCAGATTACAATACATTCCGAGTCAATGGAATATCACGGAAGTCATAATGGTTCTAAAACCATGGTCGGCATTCTGCAAGGCGAAACTTTCGGACGTTTTCGTGTGCAGGAAGAAATTTGCTTGTGCAACATATAGAATCTGACCCCAGGTAAGCTACTGAATGAAAAAAAGTCTTATAGACCCATCTCGCTTCTTCCAATTATTTCCAAAGTTTTTGAGAGGATATTCCTCAGACGCATTCAACCAATTATAGAAGAAAACCGTCTTATAACTGACGTAATAGAGAAAGCTTTGGAAGAAAATAAAATCTGCTCTGCCGTATTCTTGTACGTTTCGCAAGCATTTGATAAGGTGTGGCATGAAGGCCTCAAGTGCAAATTAAGACAAGTTCTCCCCAAACAGTTATGGAAGATTCCAGAATCGTAGAGTTTTTCGTGTCAATGCATCCTAGGGCCATTCCTCTACCTATTATGTAGGCATGATATACCGGCACTACAGTAGCCACTTTTGCCGATGACAATGCTATACTAGCAGTTGGTACAACGACGAAAGAAACAAACAAAATTACAAGACGCGTTTATCCGGGTCTATGAATGGACAAAATCATGGAGGAAAAAAAAAAAAAAAAAAAACTTGCCTGTATTTATAAATACGGAACAAGTTCCGTTTGAAAATGAGGCCAAATATCTTGGAATGACTCTCGACACAAAATTGAAATGGAAACCGCATGTAAACAAAAAATGCGAAGAGCTTAAAAACAAATATAGAGAACTTTATTGGTTACTCGGAAACTATTCCAAGCTTACCATCGTGAACAAGCTTTTGTTTATAAGCAAGCAATTCTGTATGGACATATGGTAAATATAAAGTTATGGGGTTGTACCAACGAAACAAATCCGAATGCTGCCTGCCCAACGTTTATAACTTCGTGATAAAAAATTGTTTTAGTGAGTAAAATCTCACACTACTGTAGCACGCTTTCAACCTACTAAAAAAAAATGGTGGTTTTAAACATCAACGCTCATATTATATGATTCTCGAAAATTTTTAATGTTTTTTTTTTCGTATGACACTGGCACGCCCCTTTGTCCAATTTTGACCAAACTACATAAATACGTATTTCATTCTTCAAGTCCCAGACAATCCCTGTGTCATTTACTACTTTAACACGGCGCGTCAACATTAATATACGATTGGTAAATAAGTTTAATCGTGAAAAAGTAATAGACGGACATTTAGCATTTATATACGAGTAGTGCACGTATTAACTATGTTTAAACGGGAAAAAATACCACTTGGTACCAAAATTACTTCTATACTATTTTTTTTTATTATTTTAGTTACAGATACAGGTTCTACGAATAAGAACTTTGATCAATAAATGAAATTATCGGCCTTTCCACATACTGAACTTTATGAACGCTACTAATGGCTTTGCAAAAATAATCGGAACAAGATAAGCAGTATTGATTAGTAACTTGTAAAATGGGAATTTTGTTTTAAAATAAAAAATAAGCATACCTACACTTCTCAAAGGCAAATTAGGCTGGCAGTTTTATATATTTTTCTTCAAAATGAGCGATTATATTACCTGAAATTAAAAAAAAAAAAAAAACATTACTTTGCTGCTGATACAAATGTTTGGAATGTTATTTTCAATCACATTCTTAGGAGATTCAGTCATAGTCTGGGGCTACAAATACAATTTCCGAATAATTCCAGACAACAACAAGCGAAGGTGTCATCGACAGATAGCAAGTCAGTAAAGAAATGGAAACACATAGACACACGTTTAATCAATTTACCACTTGACTGACAATTTAAATTACATATAAATAGGGTGCCGTGAACGAAGCCCATATGAATTAACGCCATAATGGCGTAAATTCACTTTCAAATGCGAATTAACGCCATAATCCACTTATGGCCTTAATTCACTTTCAAACGAGAACTAAAGCCATCACTAAAATGTGAACTAACGCCATATGGTGTTAATTCACATTTTTCATTTTAAATTTTGGGGTGATTTTTCATTATGAAAAAACTGTCATTTCCTTCCTAGGACTACAAAATCGAATTTTGTAGTCCTAGGAAGGAAATGACAGTTATAGTTGCGCGTTCCCATAAAAAAGTGAAACTAGTATTCACCTTTGCAGGTTAGAAAAAGCTTAATAATATACAACTTGTGTGAAGTTATTTCCTTGCATCAGCTTTTTTACTATAAGGGTCATGATTTAGAGTTGATGTTACAAATGTAGATGTAGATTAATGAAAATTTGTGGCTATTGGTTTATCAATTTATTAAAAAATATTATCCTTATTTCTGAAGACAATGTACATTTATAATTCAAATTATTGATAATGCTGCGAGTGAGTTCAATTCACTATCAAATTAAGGCCACCTTCTAAAACGAATTAACACCATATGGCTTTAGTTCTCGTTTGAAAGTGAATTAAGGCCATAAGTGGATTATGGCGTTAATTCGCATTTGAAAGTGAATTAACGCCATTATGGCGTTAGTTCTTATGGCCTTTGTTCACGGCACCTATAAATAGTACCTACTTGTATGAATTGTATAAACATTTACGCAAAGCGCAGTGATTCCGTTGAGGGGTATCGAGTAATTTGTGTAAATAAACATAGTTGATTGTGTACATTGGCGCGGTTATAAAATTAACACATTGAGTCAAGTTTGTTAAAAACCAATAACTAAACAATAAAATAAATAGTACGTCATGGATAGCACACGGCATGGGATGAAAAGAAATTGATTATAATGATAAATTGGTTTGGTTTTTTCATAAAAGTTCATCAATTGAATTAAAATTTTGAAAATACTCTAAAAGCCCAGGAAAGGCTGAAGGTGTCCAGCAACCGTTGCTCCCATTATTCCTTTCCTTACAAAAATTCCATTTTCAGGAGTACTTACGTTAAGTTTATTTTTTAGTTTATTTTTTAATTGGCTTCCAATCGAAAACTTTCGCTCTGCAGTAGCACTTCAATGATCAGAACAATTTTCCTTTTTTTGTAGTTTTTAATAAATATTTATCCATGTTTTTTTTTAATAATTTTCTTCTCGTAAAATAAGGGCTTTCCACACGGATACGAAACAAAATTTCAAATAATCTCTCTGAGACTCAGTTCCATTAGTTTAGCAGAAAACGAGAAAACAGACATAGCCAGAGACAGTTCACAATAAGTTGGCTTCGTTCAGACGTTTTATGTATGGTTTTTGTACAGCCGTCCAAGAAAAGGTTTATCAAACAAAAAAAGTGCAGTAGATTGGTTTTAGTGGCAACAGATTTATTTTATGCGAAAAGTGCAGTAGATCATCTGCTATTGCAGCAAAGTGGCACCGCTGGACCAGGTAAGTATAACCAACTTCAGCTTTAATAAACTTAACTTTGAATGGCATACACCTTTAAAGAAGAAGATCGTCGAGAAAACGATTTACAAGCGAATTGCCTGCATTTTTGACGAGCAATAGTACGCACGTATACCAAATAATTTGAGCATTTTTTAATCTGGTATAGCTCTTGCCAGGAAGAACTGGATTCTGATCTGTAATTGACAATTGACTATAAAATATTTTTTACATTAAATGGAACCAATTTGGCCAAACCTCGTGGGCGTTGTTTGATAACGGTGGCAAGTACCAGCTACAGGCAAATGGTGGTTTACTGAGCTGGCATAAAGCAAGTAATTTGTGAAGCGAGTTAATCTAGCGAGTTAATCAAGCGACGGAGATTTTTCTCACGGCTTGATGACGACCTCATAGGACCTTTGTCACGCGAGTTGATCAGCATACCATAAACTTCTATTCTCACATCTATTTGAAGTGTAGGAATTTCGTACTACTCTCTCCTATCCAAAGTAGTTGTTGAGTAAGGTAAAAAATAAAGAAAAACTGACCACACGTCGTTTCGGTGAATAGTTTATATGAAAGCTTATATATAAATTATATATCATACACCAATTTTTTTTTGTAATATCCATATCCTGACTATGAACTAGAGTACGTTTGAAAATAGCAAATGTGGAGCCGAAGAACGATACATGCCTGGTTGACCCTTGCCACACACATCACAAATCGTTCTAGAGATTGACTTTTGTTTCAATTTCGAACAATTTTTTGCGCTATGAAGGATGAAATTTTAATGACGGGTAATTTCACCTTACCGCCATTGATATAAGTATGAATAAAGTGCCCGACTGGGTCGAACAAAACTTTATCCTTCATCAAAAGTTTGATTGGCTGTTTTATTATTTTATTAGATATAGGTAGGTAAAGATCTCAGAAGCAACGCTAGATAAAAGAAACGGTTCGAAAATATAGGAAAATGAATAGTGTTAAATAAAATTCACTCTTTTGTTATTCATCTGATATATGGCATATGGCAGTACATGTAACAATTTAAAAGTTGAAGCTCTCAGTAATAGGCAATAATTGTCGCAAGTTCTGGTTAGAAAGTTATAAGCGCCTACTGTATACTATTTTATGAGCTCTTACACTTTACATGTCTTTTGAGTACGTGGACAAGCGTAGTGGGAGTTTCACAGATCGGCTTTTGGGTGGTAATTTTTGAGAGATAATTAAAAAAATAATTTATTTTTTTGAGAAAAACTAAGTACATATTGGATCTAAATTAGTATTATTTTACTATCCTAAATATTATGTGTTTTGTTCAAAATCGTTAGAGCGTTTTTTGTAAAATTACGTACACAAAACAGTACCAAACATTGCAATATTTAGTTTGAAAAATACTATTGCCTAACTTATAAGATGAAAACTGAGTATATGTTATTGTTCGGGATGTAAGCATTACTTAGAAAGTCTTATCGAAGCCGAAAATGGGGTTTTTGAGATATGAGCAATTTTTAAAATTAGCGTTTCCGGTGATTCGAAAACATCAATTTTACTCTATGTTTGCGTTTAGGTCAAACTCGTGTTGCCGTTTTTAGGTAAACTTTCAAAAACCTATTGTACCATAATACAGAGAAAAACTGAGCCTGCTATTCAGTTATAAACGACCATATTACCATAGAAATGAATTTTTGTTACAACCGTATGGACAGTTTTCGAGATTTGTTCAAATATCAAAAGCACCGGTATTAGGTTTTCAGCCAAAAACTAGGTATGCAGTCATGGTAACCTTACCTACCTAAGCTTAAATATCAATTTTGGTTGAAATCATTAGAGCCATTTTCGAACAAATCAAACTGGTATGAACATTTTATATGGGAAGTACCATAAATATTGATGGTACCGTGCGGCCCCAAACTGTAAGCCCACAAAATCCGAAGCTTGGACGGAATTCGGGCAGGCATTTAGGCCTTGGGCCTCGGGACAGATGGACAGACAGACAGACGGATAGACGGACAACATTTTGCGACCCACTTTTTTAAGTTCGTCTTTCATCGGCTATTACCACCGCAAATTAAAGAATTAATTTAAGAATAGTTTTGCGATCCCCACGAATGAAAGGAAGTACAGTATCCTAGTGTCGTATCACTAGTATATTTACATCGGACGATATGAAGCGACACTTCCAAAAGGCATCGAAAAATCAGGTCAATACTTCCCGAAGGTGACAACGATAAGGTGTTTTATCTATTTGAAGCAATGCTGTAAATGGAGCGACTTTAGACGACTGAAAATTCGAAGTAGCAGACATGTTCAGCACACTTTATCGCTCATATATTCAAGTGAACTACTACACTTGGTACTGTTTTATCAGTATTTACGAGAAGATTAAAGGCGGACGCAAACACTGAGGCACAGATTCAATAACTTTGTACGACATCTTACAGATCTGGTGTTATACCTTTTGACTCCATCAATAAGGGCAACTTTTTACCGATTTAATTAAGACCGTTCTTCAAATGGTAATAAGAATGCAAATTAAAGAAATTGTGTCCAAAACAGAAAGCACCCTATTAGTCAGGATTTAACTCAAAATGAGGTCTGCTTATTATAGTTTGTCATATTATTAGTTCCAAATACCCACAGATTATTAGACGGTAAGCTTGGGCGTGGCCACCAAAGGACATTGAATCCGAAAATGACTTTGCTTACGTGAGCGATCGCACACCACGTTTTATGTCGCAGAAAACTGTTTAAAGCAAAAACAATTAGGTACCAATAATCTTAAAAAAAAACACCACATTCCTCGCTTATCTTGCGCCAATATCACAAGAGCAAAAAAAAAAAAAAAACACTCATACATATTAAGAAAGTCTGCGTGTTTTCCGTTTTCCATAATCTCCACAATTATCTAACACACGCGGTTTCAGTTCGTTGCCATTGTGTTTGATTATCTTATTCCTTTTGTGTAAAATGCAGCCTCAAACTCCCTGGGGCGTATACGTAACATTTTTATTTCAATTTAATACAAAAATAATCACACACCTTTTATGATTGAAAACACTGCTTTGGAGATACAAAATGTCACTTATTTATTGCAAATTCCGATGAGGTAGGTAGAAGCCACTTTTTGTAATAATCCACCGATACTGCTAACACTTTGCTGTAAACTGACACTGCCAGCAACGCTTTTCCGCTGCTGTAGTCGTTGGTATCTATTTTGTATTGTTTTTGCGGATTTTTTCTTCCAATTTGTCAAAGCTTTAAATTTTATCTTATCACGAAAATAACAATTTCACGTAAGTACTTCTCTGGGCGCTATTTTTTTTCCTTAAGATAGCGTGAACAAATATCTATGGAAGTGGAGAATCATCAGCGAGACATAAACGCGAAGTTCACCTTTCGTTGGTCTGCAGCCAATAAAATATAATTAAGGCGAAAATTTGAATCACTGTAATTCAATTCGATTACAAAGACAGCGGAATTTTGACAAATTAGAAATCAAACGATGGTTAGTCACTTACGGTTTTGCTGGAAGACGCTTGCACGATTAGAGCACTACTGATGGAGTGGTGCTAATTTATTTGCTTGGTTACAATAAAGTGTGCATCTTCGTAACCTGGTGGCGATGATCTAAGTTGGGCGTTAAAATGTTAGATTTGTACAATTTTCTGCAATGATGTCAACAGTGTGGTACAGTAACCTTGGATTCGGATTTGTTAGTATGAGGTGAGGCTTTCATCCCTCGCGCGAGCCGGTGTCGCCCATGTAAAATGGGAGAGTTTCTGTTTTTAAGATAAAACATTACGTAGTGGGTCTCGATTGTAAGCCCACTGATTTGGTTTTGGCAGCGAGTGGAGGTAGTGCAAAAGACGTTTTGTTTAGGCTGACAATTGATGAGCAGTTATGTATGAGCGAATGTCATAAATTGAATGAAATTTATTGGATATTATTTTTAATTAATTACAGTGAAGTGTAGGTGGTTATTTTCCAAATTTTGTGGCATTTTAGTTGGTCGTAGGAGAGTTAGGCCTATGCTGATGTATGATTACTCAATTAAGTTTGCAGTGCCTCATTGCTTGCTTTGTAGGTGTAGGCTTATCTCTAACCTTTAACGAAAGACCCATATATTTTGGAGTCCGCTTGCATTGATTGATGGCAGCAGGTGGTACACTATTTAACAAACGAAGCAAAAGATCTCGGGGAATTCTCATCCGATCGCTGCTGGGACAGTTTTTCATATAGTTCTTATACGGTTCCTAAGCAAACATTTTTATATAGTCAAACGATTTGCATTAGTAACTGCATTAGCAGTTGTAAGAGGATCAACATTTTACTGACAGATTTTGCTTAGTAATTAGGGCCACTTCTGTTGCTTTTTAAATTAGAAAAATCGTTGTTTTTGGAGCGAGGAAAATCCAAACGTTATCCCTCAGCTGCTATCACATTTAAAACAAAAATTCACCGTTTAGTGCGGTCAATTACGAGCGGCATCTATAAATAATTAAGAATGTTTTGTCTCTTAAAATTCGTGAACACGGTCTGAAGGACTTTTGGTTTCCATATGAAGGTGGATGATGCCACATGCCATACTACGGGAGAAATAATTTTGTTGTTGAAGAAAGTTTTCGGTGACAAGATTATCTCCACAAATACACATATAATATACGAACTGGGCTTCCAGATTGTTTCAATTGACTTCCAGGGTCTGCTTTTTTAAGATCGCCTGTGATACTACCAACATTTTCCGAAAAGGGGCTCAGTTCTTGAGACGCCACCGTAGTGGCTGCCTAAACCATTTTTCGTCATATGGTAAGTCATACATACAATTTTGTATCCAACATTAAAACCTGGGGTCGGTCGCTCAGCTTGTTATATGCTTTATTCCAAATAAAAGTATTACGACTCTTAAGAAAACACTAAGTTCTCAATTGAAATAGTCGCGACAATTGACTCGGTTTCATCGGCGCCCGCGGAATTGAAGTGAAATCCACAATGCAATCGTCTATTAGGAAATTCAAATCATAACGATACTTAAAGGACTTATTGTTGCTCAAAATAAAATGCGTAAATTTACTTCAAAATATATATGTAATTCAATTTGAGGCTTTATTTAATAAAACAATTTAAATATTTAATTTTAATTTACAGTGTGTGTGCTTTCTTCCAGGTGAATTTAGCGCCATCTATGCGCAATGAGATGTGATATCGAACATAATCGTCATTTAAAATCTGATCGCTACAGATTTCGGAATAGGGGGTGTGGCACCCCCCATACAAAAAATGCATTTAAAACCCTTTCTGGTGGCATTAACGACCGCTTCAGATTTGAAATTAGGTAAAGATATTGTAGAATAAGGCGTGGCAACCCTCATTTATTGAAAACATCGACAACAGCACCACCTATAGTGTGTTCTGCAATGATCATGTTGAAGTTGTGGAACATGGGTTCAAAGGGGCCCTCTAAACTAGATGCTTAGCGCCGCCTACCTCATTGAAATCGGTTGAGTAGTTTAGTAGATCGACAACAGCACCACCTATCGGTTCCAAAACGGTCCTACCTTCCAAGTTGCAACCAACTATACACACGCTAAAAATTTCAGTGAAATCGGTTGAGTGACTTATAGTTGGCGAATTTTACTAAATATTTCATATAATAAAAACTCGAGAATAGAAATAATGCAAATGGTTCCCGTTGATTTTGAAAATTACAAAGAATGTCCAAAATATTTAAACTTTTAGTCTGTTCCATCTTTCATTCACTAAAGTTTGTGAATTGGATTTTACGCAAAATTATTTAATTATCGGTTACAATTCTAAATGGTTTAGTAGATGGACTCGGTTGTGTGGTTTAGTAGATGGACAACCGCGCCACCCATTGGGTCTAAAATATTCCTATCTTTCAAACTGTAACCAACCGAATTCATTAAAATCGGTTGAGTGGTTTGGGGATCGACAACAGCGCCACCGGGAAAAACTCAAAATTTACTGAAATTCATATGTTTTTCACGCACGCATAATACACACATACGTTTCCCAATTTTAACCAAACTTCACAAAAACTATATATAGACCAATATCAAAGATGTGTGAAAGTTTTGTTAAGATCGGTAAATGTGTTAGGGCGTGAATCGGCGACAAACGAACACAATTTTAAGGCTCAATTTTTATACATATAGATAGATTCACTACTTGAGTTAATATTATTTTATGATATTAACAAATTTATTTAAAATAAAGCTTGGTAAGGCTACGAAAGACGTGTTACAAGTACGAAATATCTTTTATATGAGTGAAAATCTGCCTACGTCCATAAAATCCCTAAAGCCCGTTTGCTGATACCACCCATAGCGATTTAAGTTCTACTTAAATACCTTATGGGCTACTTTTTCTTTGTCATAAAATGTCACATAAGATTTTAAGTGGAACTTAAATCGCTATGAGCAGTATCAGCAGACGGGCATAAATGAAATAATGTTCTAAGTTAGACATAGAACAGGGTTTGTCATAATAATCCCAAACTAATAAGCAAAACTTTCTATGTCAAAACTAAAAATCGCCTATAAATTTTTTTTTTATGCAGAAAAAGATTTAGATTTAGTTTCATTTGTAATGGATATCTTATAAGTGTTTATCCATTTTAAATAAAATTCAGACATGTAAATCTTTGCATTGACATTTCTCAAAGTGGGGTTGCGTTTACATAGAACATTATAGTTCTCAGCCAGCGGGCCCTATGAGCGCGAGGGATTTATATGCTGAATGAAGCTGCAACTGTTTTACAGGGTAACAGTTATCAATATGAATCCCTATGTAATAGTAATACTGCCTTTAATATTATAAAGAGCGAAAAACTTAGCTCATAGCTGCAAATATATATGTACCTTAGTTAGGGGTCTCTGGTACTTATCAAAACCCACCCTCCGATGAGAAGTCTAAGTTCTCGAGCAAAATAAGCCGACCACGAAAGGGTATCCTTATATGAAAGGTTTGGCAATATATTTGTCTTTGCGCCTCCTATGTTTGACAAGAGGGTTTGTTAAAACAAAAAAAAAAAAAAAACAATGATGTAAAAATTCCGTCTAGAAACAGAAAACGCCTTATGGTGGCATGGATTATACCTTATAGAACGCAGCACACAATTACTGAACTGCTGTCCTAAATTAAGCAACCTGTTTACCAAATCAGAGCTGTTGACATTCGTAGTCGACATTGTAATTTGTATGTCCTTAGCCCCTAAAAGTATCACAGCCCTATGTAATTATCTACTAAACAAACAAGCCAACCGTGAATGTCACATTACGTTCAATTAGCGAACTTACAGCAGCTAGCAAACTGAAAATAACAGCAAATTTGTTTAAGAGGTTCTAATGGGAGACAAACTTGCCCCTACCAACAACCAACTACTAAAATAGGTATATAACGTCGAGTGGTTTCGCGAAAATGTTACACAAGTTCAACAAGATACTCCATTTGGTGTATTTAACCTTTAGAGACAGAAACTGAAGCAAATCGCTGTGACTCCTCCTCTATCCAGTCGTCGTTGATCGTGATTCATTCGTTTCTTGGCTGACAATGTCATCCGCTAGAAAACTGCCTTCGCCTTGAGGGCTCTCTACAGGGTTTTCAATTGAAGTAAATCAAATTCATGGGAAGTGTGGCGTCGTGTAGACTTGGGTAAACGGGAAGGTCACGAAAACGGTAAGCACTTATGGATCTTAAGATTAGTTACATACACCGGTTGTGTAGTACTTTGTCATCCCTCTCACGTGCCAATGAGACAAGGGAGTCAATAGACATTCTTGTCTGTCATTTGAGTGATAATTGTTCGTTAAACACAGGTAATCATTCAACGCAGCTGCTGCTGGTGTAGACTGAATACCTATGGCTGCGTTGCCTTTGTGGTGCGGAATACATCACTGTCACGGTGTAGAACAATGTGACTTTTATGCGGGAACAATTACGGTTGATAGTTGATTTGCATTTGTATATATTTGTATATATGGGCACATGGGTGCGGAACGCGCTGCCGTTCTTGTTAGGGTTATTACTCAAAAAGTTTCTAATAGCAGTAGCATTTGGTTCGTGGGTAAATGAACTCCCGCACTTAGAATTTGGACACAAAAACTAGTTTAAAAAAATACTAATAATGTAATTGCACAGGATGTTCGCTAGGGTGTCGCAGAAAATGCAAAGTCATTTTTTTTTAATGCATTAAAACACTCGAAAATAAAATTTTTTAGAATTTCATCAGTCACAACATCCCTTGGGGACTTGCAAAAACATAACAGTACTTGCAATCTTGCATGTATAGGGCGAGCACGCTCATAGTCGTCTAAGTTCATTATTAATTTCTTGTTTTCTTGTCAATGAGCGTATTGTTTTTAGTCAAGAAACATGTCAGTGGAATTACGCAGTGCTAAAAAGGCCATATTTTTGGTAGGAGATGTAATCCATCAAATAACGGGTTCAAAACTTCCCTCCAAGGGACAAGTTCTCCGAGTTTTTTTTTATAACGCGAAGTAAAACTTAGTTTTAATGAAAGTGCAAATCTAGTTATACGGGAGTGTGTTATATTTTGGAAAAAGACGCGAATACCTACAAAATCGACTCCTAATTGTGTTACAAAACTTATTAAGTTATTCCAATTTTGGAATTTTAATTCAACTTTACAAAAAAATTCAAACAAAACACAGGACGTGTTCCAGCGGCGTCAACAAGATTTTACAACCAATTTGGATAACTTGTTTGATATTGCACACACCGATGTGCTTAAATTGATGAAAATATCAGAAGATAGAATTTTCTTGCAGCGCCAAAGAGAGCCAGGTCGACCCGGTTGCTTTGCTGGAGTAGATTTCTATCTATTCTGGCAAACAAAGAGGAAAGGATGCGACTCAGGGCTACTAAAGAGGAAAACTGGCGAATGAAATATTTTTTGGCATCAACTTCTACAGCGGCGACGTCATATGAACCTTTACAGGATGAGTTGTCTTCCTGTCCTGTAAAATTAGGTCTCCACCAGGTGCTAGCACCAAACCCGGTGAATGGCAAGAGCTATCTATTCACAAAAAATAGCGTTAGGTTAGGTTAGGTTTATGGGTGGATACGGCAGAGTGATCCCTGCAGTACCCCACTAAGGTCCATGTGGACCCATTGTGATGACCTTGTTGGGGGGTTAGCCGATGTTGTTGGCGATTGTATTTGTTCCCTTTCGGTTAATCGACCTTGTCCAGCCATCCAGATGTATTTATGAACCTGTAAAGATTGGATAAATTAACATATGAAAATTCTTGCATGTCATGGAAGTGGTATCTTCCAAGTGTTCTATTCCTCAAGTGACACAGACTTGCGCAGTGACAGAAGAAGTGAGGTGTGTCCTCGTGCACCTCCTCGTCTTCACAGACCCTGCATATATCGTCATTCTTGAGTTTTAATTTCATCGTATGGTTTCTCAGGAAGTTGTGACCTGTTAGGGTTGTCTCGTTGGGAGACAAGTAGCCAGAAGTGAAAGTCTCCCACGTATTTGTTCAGAATCTGTGCATGCCCCATTCTGTAGGTCCCCTGCAGAGATGGGGATAGAATAGCCCTGAGGTTAAGGCATGCCTGTCGTAGAAGGCGACTAAAATCCAGCCGAAGAAGTAGTCTAAATGACGGTATGAGCGATACTGTCTGGAGTTTTGTACTCCTGGTAGGGCCACCCTTGGCAGTAAGTTCATAGCTGAAATATGAAACTAAAGCTTAAATCCAGGAGCGTCTGATGCACATTGTGCGGCACACCGGTCAGCGTCTGACTCCAGCGGGGTGGCTGAAATCATCAAAGAATAGTTTTCCTTAACTTTCTACAAAAAAGTTATTGAAACTAATGCAATGAACAAAACTAGAAGAAATAATACCCCAGGTGGTACTCCAGATTTACTGGAAAATCCACTCTCTTCGGAGGTCGGCTCTACGGATTCTGGGGAGAGCCATTTATTGCGCTCAGGTAACCCTTTCGGAAAAAGCCGAAGGGTAACGAGATCACCACCATCGGCATCTCAAACTTATCCGTGCGTCTCTAGGAGCTCAACGGCAACAAAAGTGCCTACTCCAGAAAATAGAGACCCAGTGTAAAATAAAAGCCTTAAGGACGAAAACGACGAACTTAAAAGAAGGCTTTCAAACATGGAACGGCTATGCGACGAGCTTCGGAAAGAAATTAGTCAATTTAAAGCCGAAAATATGGCTAATTAAGAACTCAATGAAAGTACGGGATGAGTCCAACCCTAACTCTAGCAATCCCAAAAAAAATTGACTACCAAACGCATGAACAAGAACTTCGTCACGAAACCGATTGGTTGCTAAAAAAAAGACCGGGCAAAAAAAGGAAAGCTGAATCCTCTCCTGAAATAATGAATAGGGAGAAATTATCAAATATTGAAGCCATACAACCAAAACAGCGGCAACAACCGCCAACTAATGTAATCGGTATAGCGGACTACAACAAGTTGCATACCATGTTAAAGAATTTGTTGCCAACTGACTACAAAGTAACGTCACTTAGAAACAATGCGTGGAAAGTCAACGTCAAGGACCCCGAAAGTTACCGTCTACTGTCTCGTAAATTAAATACAGACAAAGTAGAATGGTATTCTTATGAGAGTAAGTCAGAAAGACCTATACGCGTCGTGGGAAGAGGGTTACACCCGTCATGTTCGAAAAATTATGTAGTAAATGACTTAAGAGACAGGCACTTTAAAATTATGGATGCCGTTAATATCGTCAAAAGAGAAAAACAGAATAAAGAGGGAAATGAAACTATGGTAACCGTGGTCTCCCGCTCTTTATACTAACCTTCGATAAGAATGAGGACCTAAAAAAATTTATGATATAAAAACAATCCTTATGATTGTAGTTAAAATTGAACCTATGCGTAAGAACAAAAAATTGGTTCCACAGTGCAAACGATGCCAATGATATAACCACACGCAAACCTACTGCCAGAAAGAGCCACCGTGTGTAAAATGCGCCGGTAGTCATCTGACGACTGACTGCAATTCAAATAGTAAAGCTCCCGCGCAGTGTATTAACTGTAATGGTAACCATTCTGCAAATTATCGGGGCTGCGAAGTAGCTAAGGAGCTCCAAAAAAGACGGACGCAATTTTTGAAGCCACAGAAGAAACGAAACAACCCAAGGCTTAAAACCGTGTTAATCAGTAACTCTAAACCGGCAAAAATAGATAAGCTCAACAATAAAAAAGGAAAACGGGCAACAGAAACGTCATCGGACACCGTACATCAGAAAACAGATGTGCTAACATACGCGCAAGCTGCAGCATCGGGTAGTGGACAAACTAATAATCCACCAGACGCTGTTTCCAATGTCGTTTCGATTATTCTGTCGAGACTTGAGGAACAAAGCAAAACGAATAAACTAATTGTCGACAGGCTAGTGGAGCTCGAAAGTAATATTTCGAGAAAGAAACATAACCAAATATGAAGCGAATGCTTAAAATACTTAGTGGAATGCCAACGGTCTTTGGCAAAAACTCGGAGAGCTAGAATTGTTTTTGCGGGAAAAAGATATCGATATATGTTTGATATCAGAAACCCATATAAAGGAGAAATCGAATCTAAAGATCAAAGGTTACACTGACTATCACGCAGTTCACCCGTCGAATAAGGCTAGAGGTGAAGCATCCTTATAGTTATATAAAGGAGCTTATCAGCCACTCAATCGATCTACAATTAGAAATCGAAACAATGCAAGTGAGCTCTGTAAAGGTCCAATATCGAAATGCATTTTAAAAAATATCTTTTAAATATATATATATAACTATAACTATAAGAATAGACCGTCGACTGAGAGCGAAAACAATCATCATATTTTATTATACAAAAAAATTGAAAGTTTTGGGTTTCACTCCGCAATACTTAAGTGGTTAGCATCTTATTTTATTGGCAGGAGTCGAAGGGTTAAATTAGATTATTACTTTTCACGACATTTTGAATGTGGTTCATGGGTTCCTACCACAGCGTAGTCATTTGGTGTGAGGGTACCGCTCACGCTTCAGACTATGCAATGGTGGGTGAGTTTATTGGCAACAAATGCTGGGAGAGGAATATTCTGTGGTGAAGATTAATTTCCAAAAATAATGACTAAATCGGCAACTAATGTCTTGTTTTGATGCAGTTCTGCATGCATTAATCTTGTCAGTGCCAAATTGTGCCCAGCCGCTGCTGAGTAAGCAGTCCTTGTAAACCCCAACAATGTAGTACCTATGTATTTCATATTTCTATTTCATTGTGACAGCAATTTAATTTATTTAAAAGCGAGTAGTACAATACTTACAAGCACAGAAATGTCTATTCAGCTTGTCGCTGAATATTTTTAACTCCTTACCTTCGAGAACTTATTTTTGCAAGAAGAAAGAAAACCATCCCCATTATTTGGAAATATCTAAATTTTGTCACAGGGGCTGCAATGTTCAAGTAAAATTTGTACAAATCTTAAAATTCACACTCACTAAGAGTATATTTTTAGCCTAAGTAACGAAAAGTTGATCGCATCTTTCTTCCTTGTCCTGGGGAGCGTTTAGTGAGGACATTGATGCTGACACCCATTATAATAAGGCCCCCGGTCGATGATTTTCCAAATTGTCGGTCGGAATTTTTGGATGACCCTCTTACTTTATAGGGAGTCTGTGATTTTGAATGAGAAGACATTGAACCTCAACGTAAATTAAGATAGGGAGGTTGTTTCAGGGCTGTCGTTTGGAGGCAAAAAGCAGCTGCACGACGAGTCGACAAAAACAGTACCTATAACGTATACGATGTAGCTATGTATGGAGCTACTTATCAACATTGAAATTAATTCACTTACATTTATGTAAATCGCTTATACTGTATATTAAAAAAAATAGTATAAGACAATTCAATTGCCATTTCCGTTTGTTCCTGTTGTCTCGAATGTCACTTTCTCTGGGTATGTTTGTAAAGCAAATGCAGGACTTATACTTTAAGGGTGCGTGGTGCGTCTGTATTTCAGATGCTTAAAATTCATAATAATCTTGGAAGATCTTAAGAACAAAATGCGCATATTTTCAAAAAGCATGATTTTAAGTAGCTGCTTTTGCAGTACAACGATAGCCCTGGGGTGTTTTCGGAAAAATAAAAAAGAGTAATTTGCAATTGCAAATTTTGTGCATCTGACTTGTGTCGGGTCATCGTTTTTTTTTTTTTTTTTGAAGTGAAACTTCTAATGCGACCTCCAACAAGGTTGCGTTAAACGTTCAACGGCCCTGGGGAGGGGGAATAGAAGGAGACAGACCGAGAGTGCATGCGTGGCACTCGAACGTATGCGCGTAGTATACCTGTTACAGGCCAGCGCGAGCGTTAGCAACGAGTAGCGTCCTCATTATTTCATTTACTTGTTTTAGTTTGATTTGATACACATATAATTTAATAGGGTAGTTTGCGACTTCCAACATTTCGTATCTTACTTTAGTTGTCATAATCTCATTGTAAATGTTATAGATTTGGAATTTCTCCACTCGAAAATGATAATTAAAAGATGCGATCAATTATGAATTCAAAGCAATGTTAATAAAGTTTGTCTTAAAGAAACAATATGATTTCACTAAAAATCAATCTCTACTCCTTCCTATTTTCATTTCCACATTACGAAGTTTCACTTCTTCCGCGCGGAGAGACTCCACGCACAATTTTTTTTTTTCAGTTGTATCGCCACAAATGTATCAGTGCGTTTGTGTGGAATGACCATAGTCTCACAGCAACAGCATGGTCACCTGCTATAGGCCAGTGATATGTTATTGAGGCGATATCTTTTCCCGTTTTCCTTCTTTCTGTAGTCCCTTCCTTCATCTTAAGCTGGCCTTTAATAAGAATTCTGAGTAGATTTTTCGTCTACTCCAATCGAAATGTGGACGGATTCCACAAGTGAGCAGTGCAGATCGTCAGCCATAAATGTTAACATGCCCTGGAACCCAAAGCAAGGTAACTTTAAACTGGTGCGAGGCCAGCTCAACTTTAGCACTGAAATTTAGATTATACGTATAACGTATTGACTGAGGCGATATCTTTGATAAAAGCTTGGCTGGCAATAAATAGGTCTATTTTTTACTACGGAGTTAAAATTGTGTGTTATATAAATTTACAACAGGCCTTCTAGACTATAATAGACTTAGAAATAGACTTAGAAAACACAACCGCGCTACTACACAGTTCATTTCCGAGCCGTCTGCATCTATGTAGATATTAAATTCGAATAGGTACCTATTCATTTGTCCGTCTTGCCCATATATAATACAGTTGGAAGATGTTCCTAGCGGACCCAACGTCCGCTTTAAATAGCGCCAACTGTAAGAGACACTAATGAAATAAAACTACGTAAGGGCAGGGCAAATATACAGCCTTCCAAATAAAGCTAATGAACAATAACGATAAAGACGACTGTCGAAATTAAACTCAACCATTGTGAAGCAAGGCCAGACCTCCTCCGCCATTTAGAATGTAGAAAATATTTTTTTTCTCATTTTTATTAATTCAAATATAGACGAAAATAACAAAATTATTTATTTTTTAACATTTATCGTCCTTGTCATTACTACAAAAATTAAGTAGGTATACGTTGATAAATTGTTAGTCGTTTCAACCGACAACGCAAAACCCTCCGATGTAATAGTGGATTCACATATAAAAATACGTGACACGTATTTTGGTTGGCCATTTTGTTTGGCTCCCTGAAATTGCGCCCAAAGAAATTACGCCCAAAAATGTTTTGGAAAAAAGACCAAAATAATTGAAACGTAATAATTTTGGAAAAAACGCCAAAAACTAAAAATGAAAATTCGCCATAATGTCAGGAAAAGAGGCCATATTTTTGGAAAAATAGCCAAAAAATAAAATGTCGCGTTACCTCCCCGCGCCGACCCGCGTCGCCTCGCGCCGTTCCGCGCGATCAATTTTTTTGTTTTTTTTTTTTTTATTTGTGAATTTAAAACAATTGAACTGTACAAAATATTATTTTATATAGTATACCTGAAGGATATCTGCCACAACAACTTCACGACAACATGGGCATTTATAATGGTCTTCTCCATTTTTACGACTAAGCGAAAACCCACTAACTTTATACTGATTACGCGTGATCGCACGTGCTACATCAGTGCTCTTGAAATTAGGTAAAAGCATTTAAAGTACAGCAAAACAACATAAAAGGTAAGCCAAAGAATGCAACTTGATGGAGCTTTTTCCTAAAACAAAAAAAAAAAAAACATTTTTGGCGTATTTTCCAAAATATGTTTTTTTTTTTGGCTTTTTTTTATTTTCCTTTAATGGAAAAAATGCTGTTTAGTCTGCAATAGCTTGCAATTCACCAGTTCCATATCATAATAAAGATATATCAGCATTATATGGAAATGGTAATTGTTCGTATCATTATGCTAATTAAGCAATATTGAATTTGGGTTACTTTAGGTTAATTAGGCAATATTGATTTTGAGGTACTTTTGTTAATTAAGCACTATTGATATTTTATTGTTAATTAAGCATTATGAATTGATTGTTAAATAGTATAAAAAGAGCAAGTTGTGGAAATAAAGTTGTTAGTTAGTATCAGAACAACCATCAAGACACTTTTTTCTTACCTCAAGTGAGTCTGCTTGAGGACCCTACAAACGTATAATCGATACAGGTATCGACTTGTACACTCATCGCTGTCTAGGTTTATGTACCTACGACAATCCTCAAGGTTGGATAAAAGAATCCAATCTCAACATTTGGCGACCGTGACAGGACTTTTGGTGTCCAATATCGCAATTTTCAACAGTGGTACCAGGTTAACCACAGTACAACGGGTTGTGTGCGTACACTGGGCCATAACACAGTGTTTATAAAATTCATTCGCGGTTGGGCGTGAACTGGGCCATAACACAGTTCATCATCAATTCAAATTCGAGCGCTGATTGATTATTCTCTTCGTTGGATTACAAGAAAGTGGAATAAACAGCAAGATGGATGTGGACAGCATAACCCAGAATCAAAATGAAGTTGGGCAGAATATCTGCAAGTTATGGAGGAACTTTAAGAAGGATTCTCCAGAACGGAAAACAATTGTGTACTTGAATGATCGATTGCATCAATTAACTTCACTGTGGGAGGAGTTCGATGAAAATGACTCCAAAATCAGGGAGATAGCGGAGGTTGACCTGAGTCACCCCTACTTCAGCAGTGATTATTATGCAGAGATAAAGAAGATACAAGAATCATTCCTGGACGACATCCAGGAGAAATTAAGGCTGGCAAACGCGGAGACACCAGGTAAAGCAGCTCCCGGTCCAGCAAAGAGGGATGAAATGGAGATGGTAGCTAAGGGAGCAATACCAAAACGCGTCCAAGAGCAACCAGCAATTCCAAAACGTAAGGAAGAGCGCACTCCAACCCTAGAAGACCCGCCCGTCAGTTCCCTAAAGCAACGATACCATCTTGTCATAGGGATCCTAAGGGGGTCAATGGATAAGATGGCATTGCATCCAAATAAAAGCAAGGCCTTTTGTCAAATCAAAATTCGGACGTTGGAACAAAACTGGGAAGAGTTAACTACCATGTATCGAAAAATGGAGAATCAGTTAACTCAGGAAGACATACACGGCTACTTTGAGTTACAGGATCAAGTAGCGGAAATACTACAAGAACTCTATGGGGCAATGGAATCACCATTAGCCCAAGGATTGGAACAACGGCCAACAACGATGAAAATGCCCAAGGTTGAGTTACCAAAGTTTGATGGTAACTACCTCCAGTGGCAGCAATTCCACGATCTTTATACGGAAATGATCCATAATCAACGGCTGTCGGATGGACAAAAAATGTGGTTCCTGAAATCAAGCCTGACAGGAGAAGCCGAAAAATTAGTGCGGCATCTGACTGTGTCAGGTGCCAACTATAGCGCAGCATGGAGGATAATAACAGGTCGCTACGACAACCCTAGATTGCTGATATCATCCTGGTTATCAAAAATGTTGTCCCATCCGACTATACAAATTGGAAGTGCCAGGTCGATTCGAAGTCTACACGACACCATACAAGAGTGTATACTAGGGCTGGAAGGACTAGAGGTGGATACCAAGGCATGGGACCCGATCTTGCTTCACCTATTTCTGAAGAAATTGGACAAGGATACTCACACTCTATATGAACAGTCCTTGGTGCAACCAAGGCAACTTCCTTCATTCCAGAAGTTTCTCGAGTTCCTGGAAAATCGTTTTCAAGCTCTCGAGGCCTTGGGAAATAAGGATAGGTCAGAAGAAGGCAAACATCAAAAACAAGGTGCCAAAACACTCTCGGCAATCGCGTCTCAGCAATTAGGTTGTCCGATCTGCAAACACAATCATCCTATTTATAAATGCAAACAGTTCTTGGAATTTGCATCATCAAAACGATTAAGCATCGTGAAACAGAATAATCTTTGCATCAATTGTTTGCGAGCCGGGCACTTTGCCTCAACCTGCAGTTCCAGTAACTGTTCGAAGTGTCACAAGAAGCATAACACTCTGCTACATTTGGATATGAACATCAAGCGTACATCGAAACCCCCAATGATCATCAAGAACGAGGAACCTTCAACAAGTCAACCAGCTGCGACAACAAGAGACCCAGATACAGTTGTAAGTGCATTACTTAACAACAATAACAACGCATTTGTGCTGTTAGGGACTGCAAGAGTAACACTAATTGGACCTAATGGAAAGACCTGGGAATGTCGTGCGCTACTGGATTCGGGTTCACAGATAAATATCATAAGCCAGCGCATAGTGGATAATCTTGGTCTGAAAACCATGGCAGAGGCATTGTCAATTGAAGGAATTGGTCAAGGAAAGCAATTATCCAACCAACGAGTCAGCATAGAGCTACAATCTCGAATCAATGCATATTCATCCAGGATCGAAGCTTTCGTGTTACCAAAAATAACATCATACCAGCCAGCTCAGCCCTTGGATACATCTGCATGGAATATTCCCAACAATATTCCATTGGCCGATCCTAAATTCAACCGTCCAGACAGAATCGACGTTTTGATAGGAGCGGAATTTTATCATCAACTGTTGGTAGTCGGTCAAATTCGATTGGCAGGAGATCTACCAATACTCCAGAACACTGTATTTGGTTGGGTCATAGCGGGCAAAGTAAGCAGAGTAATGGCCACAGCGGTAACTTGCGCAATTGGAACCGAAGAGGAGTCCCTCAATAATATCATCGAAAAATTTTGGCGGCTGGAAGATATCGCTGAAGGCGCCAGCAGCAGTACTATAGCAGAGCAAAAATGTGAAGGGCACTTTGAAAAGACATTTCAACGCGACAAAACCGATGGGAGGTTCATAGTAAGCTTGCCTTTCTCATGCCAACCTTCAGAATTAGGGGAATCCAGAGAGATAGCCCTGCGAAGATTCTTGGCTATGGAGAGAAGACTAAACAAAGACCCCGAGCTCAGAGATCTTTATTGCAACTTTATGCAAGAATATATCGATCTAGGGCATATGAGCGAGGTGAACGAACGTTCGATAAGGTCACCACACTACTTTCTACCCCATCATGGAGTGCTTTGCTTAAGCCCGATAGTACCACGACCAAGCTCAGGGTAGTGTTCGACGCATCGATGAAAACATCATCAAATATTTCATTAAATGACGTGCTGCTAGCGGGGCCCACAATACAAGATGACATCTTCTCAATACTGTTACGCTTCAGAACGCCGCGCTTTGTGTTTACGGCTGATATTGAGAAAATGTACAGACAAATCACAGTGAGAAAGGAGGATCGGGTCTACCAGCTCATATTTTGGCGGAATGGCTCAGATCAAGAGTTGAAATGCTACCAGCTTAACACAGTGACGTATGGTACGACATCAGCACCCTATCTTGCAACACGATGTCTTCAACAACTTGCCAGGGACAACTCACATATGTTTCCCTTAGGAGCCAAGGTCTTGGCTAACGACCTGTACATGGATGACGTTATGTCCGGATCGAACAGCCTATCGGAAGCCATCGCCATGCAAAAACAACTAATTCAAATTTTGCAATCAGCCCAATTCAATCTTCGAAAGTGGTGCAGCAATATACCACAGCTGCTTAGACACATACCGCCAAAGGACCAAGCCATACAATCTGATGTAAAGGATAAGGACTCACAGACATTGAAAACCTTGGGACTCACTTGGAATCCGCGATCGGATGAATTCCTAATCAATTCGGCAATACAAGTAAGCAACCGAATTACAAAAAGAACAGCCTTATCGGAAATCGCGCATATATTCGATCCACTAGGTATCGTAAATCCAATCACGATCACGGCAAAGATTTTCATTCAGCAGTTATGGAAGCTAAAATTTGATTGGGATGCTGCCTTACCTATGGAGCTCCACACTCAGTGGGACAATTTTCGGAAGGATCTCGGGGCAATAAGGGATATCAAAATTCCCAGACACCTGTTTTCAAACTCAGAGATCCGGACAATTCAGCTACACGCGTTTGCAGATGCATCAGGCAAGGCGTTCGGTGCGGCGATATATATAAGGTCAACTAACAGCGAAGGGACAGTAACAACCCGGTTAGTGTGCTCAAAATCCAGAGTTGCACCAATAAAATCTGGGTGTGACGAACAACACATTTCTGCCACCACTATACCACGGTTAGAACTATGTGCAGCTAAATTGGCAACGGAGCTAATGCGTCGGGTAGTAAGGGATTTGAAACTAGGAGAAGTAAAGGAGTTCTTCTGGACCGACTCTGAAATCGTACTTGCTTGGATAAATTCAGAAGCGGCTAACTATCATAGCTTCATTGCCAATCGAGTAAGGACCATCAGGAGCACTACCTCGCCTCAGCAGTGGCGGCACGTGCCTACAAAACAAAATCCGGCGGACATAGTATCTCGAGGGATTTCGGCTTCAAAATTAAGAGACTGTACCCTGTGGTTTTACGGACCCTTATATTTATATGGACCAGAAAATACTTGGCCAGGCAAGTTCGAAGCCAAAACCACCGATTATGAGAAGAAAAAATCTAGGATCACACTTGCAGCAACACTCGAGTCATCAGCAGGGATTATCGACATAATTGAACATCATAATTCCTTCCGGCGCCTGCAAAGGATTGTTGCATATATCAACCGATTCATAAATAACTGCAAAACGAACGATCGATGCCAACGGCTACATGACCATCTCTCCCTGTCTGAGCTAGAGAATGCCAACGATATCATAATAAGAGAAGTTCAAGATCAAGCATTTAAAGAAGATTTGAATCAACTAGCAAAAGGAAACTATGTCAGCGCTCACAGCCCAATGAGCAGTTTGTCTCCATTTTTGGACGGAGATGGAATTCTTCGCGTAGGAGGACGCCTAGAAGCAGCAGCATTGAGTTACGACGCCAAGCATCCAATATTGTTACCCTACAACCATAAGGTCAGCAAATTATTAATGCAAGAGATCCATCTCAAATACCTACACATTGGACCACAGGGTCTGCTGGCAGCAATACGCCAAAAATACTGGCCCATCAAGGGAAAAACGATGGCACGGTCCGTTGTACAAAAATGTGTTCGATGCTCTAGGGCAAAGCCTAAACTGATGACGCAGGTAATGGGAAATTTACCAGCAGCACGGGTCCAACCTGCCAGACCTTTCGTCAACTCCGGAGTAGACTTCCTCGGACCGGTGTGGATCCATTTTAAGGTACGAGGGAAGCAACCTCGAAAGGCCTATGTAGCTGTCTTTTGTTGTTTCGCAACCAAAGCGGTACACTTGGAAGTCGTAGGAGATTTAACGACCGAAGCATTCATCGGGGCACTCAAGCGTTTTATAGGAAGAAGAGGAAACTGCCTTAACCTTTATTGCGATAATGCGACCAACTTCGTCGGAGCAGGAAATCAACTTATGGAAATTGAATCATCAATATACGCAGCGGCGTCAAAGGAAAAAATAACTTCATTTTGCATGACTAGAAGTATGGAATTCCATTTTATCCCACCTCGAGCACCTCATTTTGGCGGGCTATGGGAAGCGGCTGTAAAATCAGCCAAACATTTTTTGAAACGCAATCTCCTTTCAGCCAACTTGACGTATGAAGAACTAGAAACGCTACTGATCGAAATAGAAGCCATACTTAACTCCAGACCCTTGGTCCCAGGGTCATCTGATCCCAACGATCTTACTGCCCTGACTCCAGGGCATTTTTTAATCGGAGAGCCACTAACATCAAACATTGACGGACGAGCAGAACCTACAGTTGGTAGGTTAGGAAATAGGTGGAAGACAATCACTGCAATAAAAACACAATTTTGGCAACGATGGTCACATGAATACCTCAACGAGCTACAACACCGTTACAAATGGAAGCAAGCGAACAACACAATCATTCCGGGTATGCTGGTGATCATAAAGGACGACAATTTACCGCCTATGCAATGGCAGCTAGGAAGAATTGCAAAATGCATAAGAGGAAGCGACGGCTTAGTGCGAGTGGCGGAAGTGAAAACGAGCCATGGTATGTTCAAACGACCCATACATAACCTTGCGCCTTTACCAGTAGATGAAGGTCCACAACAGCCAGAAGATCTGGAGCAACCTTCAAGGATTCAAGAAGCAACAAAACCATCGATTACCAATGAAGGATCACCGACAAAAAAAATAAGGCGATCTTTAGGTTCCACAATCGCAACAATCCTTTTGGTTTTATTGACACTGCCACTGAATGAGGGACTTCCAGTCGAGCTAATGCCATTCGATTCGCAACCAGGGATCTACTTCGAGAATATGGGAGCCGCCAGTATATTAGCAAGTGAATGGAAAATTATTGCTTATTACGATATGGAGATTTACGCGAAAGAACTTCAATTACTAACGAATACGACGTCATCCTTGAAACATCTATGTCAGCTGATTAAATCTGGCACTCTATGCGAAAAAATAATCATACAGATACAAAATCTGGAGGGAGAACTCCTAAGAACCAATGGACAATTGATACCACCGTCTTAAGGTAATAGGAGGAAACGAGGTGCTCTCAACCTTGTAGGAAACGTAGCCAACACATTGTTCGGCGTCTTGGATTCAGATTACGCGGACCAAATGTCAAGGACAATTGAGGGCATCAAGACAAATGCAGAATTACTAAGGAACCACATTAGGAATCAAACATCATTTCTTGCAGCCACCATAAATATAATGAATCGCGATCAAGAAACCATAGCAACACAATTTGAGACTTTGTCAGCCCACATTGCTGAGATAACATACAAGACCAATAACATCTCCAGGGATCTATATCAAGAAGATTTAGCACAAACCTTTATGTCATTGGCGATTCAAATACTCACCACTATCTCAAATTTTCAACGTATCCAAGGCTCTCTGCTAGATGTGGTGACACACAGTCAACATGGAAAAATAAGCCCACTATTAATGACAACTGTTTTGACGTTTACGGTGGAAGCAGTTCACTAACATCGAAGCGAATAAAAGTTAAATTACAGTGTTAATATATTGTTCTTTTACTTTTGAGTGTTTTGAGTGAATAAATTAAAAGCAAATTAAAACATTTCATTGGAGTGGAGGTTTTATTTGTTTTTTTTAGAACGAAACAAGTTATTAATACAAGAAGTGCTTTTCCTATTGTTTGACATTTGCCACAATTTCGCGCGCACCGTTTTTGTTTTACGAGACCGCTGTATGAGTCAGTCTTAAGCGGGAGGCAGATGAGCAAATTTATTGGCCTGCTCGCTACGTAAAAGATGGTAGACCAGTGCAGTCAATGCAAATTAGCGATTCGAGGTGAATCTGGGGTGAAATGTCAAGGTGTTTGCGGAAAACAGTACCATCTTGCCATAAAATGCTGTGGATTGGACCAGTTTAGTGCCGGCATCCTAGATACCAATGGTAAGGTGAGACTTGTGTGTGATGATTGCATGCAGTACATACGAAATGTGGATGATGTGTTAAAGGAGATGCAAAAATGTGTTAATAAAAACAATAAATATTTAAAAGAATATAAAAATGAATTCGAAGACGCTTTAAATAAAAATGAATATGAAATAAAAAACTTGCTTGAAGCTATTGAAGGAAGATACATGGAAAGGATCCAAAATTTGAAAACATCGCAAGAGCAACAAATAAAGAAAATGTATGAGGCCATGGAGTATCACAAAACTGAAAGTAACAAGATATGTGATAATTTTAAGGATAGTTGTAATAAAATGGAAAAAAAATTAACTGTTAAGTCAAATGTATCAAACGAGAAAGCGGTTATAAGTGAAATTAAAAAAGTAATTGGTGAAACTCTAAAAGAAAAACCAACTTATGCAAGTGAGCTTAAGAAGAAGGCAACGGTTGTTGTTAAACCAAAAAATAGTCAAAGTGCAGATAAAACCAAAAAAGAGTTGAAGTCAAGTGTAAATCCATCTACATCTGGAATACAGGTTTCGGGAATAATTAAACTGAATGATGGCGCTGTTTTAGTGTCCTGTGATAATGAGCAATCAGTTAAGAAAATTGAAGATAGTGTAAAAGCAAATATGGGCAACCATTATAATGTAAATATGTTGGAAAGTAGAAAGCCTAGAGCAAAAATTAACTTTATTACCGAAAAGTGGGAGGAAAGTGAATTAATAACTTGTCTAAAAAATCAAAACGATGCTCTTAGTGAAGCGGAAATCAAACTTAAGGCTTTTTGGAAAAATAATAGTAAGAAATCCGTTACCTACAGTGCAGTAATTGAGTTGGATGTAAACATTTATAATGAAATTATGAGGATGGGTAAAGTCAGTGTTGGGTGGGACAGGTGTACGATTACTGAAGCAACGCATGTGAGAAGATGTTTTAAGTGCTTAGGATTTAATCATCACAGTAAAGACTGTACCAACGACACAAGAGCTTGCTTCAAGTGTGGTGGAGGACATTTGGGAACTGATTGCAAATCTGAGTGCCTCAAATGTATTAATTGCGTTAAAATGAATAACGAGCTAAAACTTAACCTTAACATTAATCATAATGCCTTTGACAATGAATGTGAAGTTTACAAGCGCAAACTTAGCATGGAGAGAAGGAGATGGTTGTAGCAACCAAGTAGTGAAAATAAAAATATATTGGCTTACTATTTAAATGTACAAAGTCTAATAGCTAATAAGTGCGAAATAGAACTCTTGTTGAATAAACTTAAACCGGATGTGTTGTTACTTTCTGAAACTTGTATCACGGATAACATTGAGGAGTCAGAAATTAAGATTAGTAACTATGAGTGTATAAACTGTACTTCAAATTCAAGACATACGGGAGGAGTAATGATGTATATTAAAAAAGAGATGCGATATGAGAAAGAAATCGAGACAAAAATCGAGTATTTTGTATGGGTACTTAAAGTCTATGTATGGATTGATAAACAGAAGTGGTCATTTGTGATTCTGTATAGATCGCCGAGCTCAAATATAAATAATTTTTTTGAGTTCTATTCAAACTGGTACTGCGATTATTTAGAAAATGAAAACCATGTCATCGTGATTGGCGACTTTAATATAAATATGCTAGAAAACGACAGTGCGAAAGCTAAAATGGTAGATCTCCTTTTGGAGCAAGATCTGGTATTAAAATTACACCAACCTACCAGAATTACAAAACAATCACGTTCTTTGATTGATTATGTGTTAGTTAATGGAGATATGTGTAACATAGTTAGTGCATCTATTTGTGAACGTTTTAAAGTGTCGGACCACGAAACAATAAAAGTAGAAATTAAAAGTGGATCTCAAAATATCGTAAAAAAAAGACGCAAATTTCTCAAATATTCCAAACACCAATTTGAGACTCTTTTGGACGAAATACATTTTTCAACACTTTATACTGAGGATAACTTAAGTGATCTTATTAACATGTTTGATGCAAAAATAAAAATGTGCTGTGAAGGTATGACTGTGGAAAGAGTTATAAAGGGGGACGGTGATTGTAGTTGGTTCACTATAGGATTACAGCAACTAAAACGGGAAAAAGAATTAGCCTATCGAACTGCAGCGTATAGTAATAGAGAATCCAATTGGGCTAGATATAAAGAGATCCGAAATGAGTATAAAACTAAAATCAAACTTGCGAAAAACAACTATATACTTTCTCAAATTGAAAAATCCAGTGGTGATCAAAAGAGGCTATGGAGAGTGCTTAAATCTATTGCATCTAAAAATAAAAAAAGTAAAGATCTAGTGAACGTTAAGTTTGGATCCAATACTGAAGATAATCCGCAAAAAATAGCTGATAAGTTTAATTCATACTTTGTTAATAGCGTCTGTGATATAAATAAGTCAATCCCAAATGTGCAATATAACCCACCAAATATATATGTCGCGTATACGTTTAGATTTAAATACTGTGATGCTAGAATAATCTGTGATACAATCCAAAAGTGCAATAATAAGAAAGACATTAATGGAATATATAAAGATATGATACTTAACTCCATTGAAATAATAGGTCCAATTGTAATGAAGATAATAAACTCTTCCCTCCAGTCCGGAACATTCCCGCATAATTGGAAGGAATCTATTGTTATACCGGTAGAAAAGGTTAGCAATACGATTAACTGCGAAGAGTTTCGTCCTATAAATATGCTACCATTCTTCGAGAAAATAATGGAACGTTACGTTGCTGACCAATTGCAAGATTACTTGGAAGGCAAGAAGTTGCTAGCTGTAGAACAGTCTGGGTTTAGAGGACGCCACTCCTGTGAGTCAGCATTAAATTGGGTAATCTTTGATTGGAAGAAAGAGGTGGATATTGGTAACTCTGTGATAGCGGTATTCTTGGATTTAAAACGGGCGTTTGAAACTATTGATAGAGGTATTTTAGTGCAAAAATTAGAAATACTGGGTGTAAGAGGCGTAGAACTTCAGTGGTTTAAGTCATATTTGACAGGAAGAACACAGAGGACAAAAGTAAATGATGTGTTATCAAAGTCGATTGGCGTTGATTTGGGGGTACCCCAAGGATCAGTGTTGGGTGTAATTCTGTTTTTGATATATATTAATGACATTAAGAGTTGTGTACGTTTTTGTAAAATAATTTTGTTTGCGGATGACACTCTTATCTATATTTGTGGAAAAAATATTGAGGAAATGTGCCGTAATTTAAATGAGGATCTCGAAAGTGTCAACAATTGGCTTAAGATGAACAAATTGAAATTAAATTTAAAGAAGTCTAAGTGTGTGAAGTTCAGGCTAGAGGGACAAATTGAAGTGCGAATGGATGGCGATATTATTGAATGTGTTGAAAATATTAAGTATCTCGGAATAATTTTGGACAATAAACTAAATTTTAAGAAACATGCTGAAAGTATTTGTGGAAAAGTCGCCCAAAAAATAGGATATTTAAAGAGAATAAGATCGGTATTGACAATCCAAAGTGCAATTTTAATATATAATTGTCTGATTTTGCCACATCTAAACTATTGTTCTACTCTTTTGTATGCTAATCAACAGGGAATCAAAGATCGACTTCAACGTTTACAAAACAAGGCTATGAGAACGATTCTGAGATGCGACAGGTATACACCGATACAATATATGTTGGATGCTCTAAATTGGATGAATGTTGAACAGAGGTTAACTTTTAATGCAATGATGTTTATTTTTAAAATTATGAACGGGATGCTACCGGAATACCTGCAGTCAAATCTTGTTCGTGTTGGTGATGTGCAGCGGTATAATTTGAGAAATACTGATAACTTAAGACCAATCAGATGTAATCTATCCAGTACACAAAACACGCTCATGTATAAAGGCTTACTTTATTTCAACAACTTGCCAAATGAATTAAAGACAGAGCAAAGAATTTTCTTATTCAAGCACAAGCTTATTGACTTTATTAAAAGTAATTGTTAAATTGTTTCTTTTTTTTTTTTTTTTTTGTTAAAAATACTTGCGTTGTTCAAAAAATACTTTCTATTCGTTAACTGCAGTAATATATGTAATATATGTAATATGTATGTAAACTTAAAGTTCAATGAACTAATAAACATCATTATTATTATTATTAATGCCACCCACACAGCTGCAACAAGAGCTACGCTCTATAAAGGAGCATTTACCATCATCGTTAAAATTGCCTGCAGCTTATATGGATTTAACAACTCTTCTCAACCTGATGACCATTGAAGGAAAAATTTTGCCGAAGCATGCGGTTTTTGAGATCACAATACCCTTGATACCATCGGAGGATTTTGAGATATATCAGGTAATACCAGTACCTGTTCTCGTAAATGGATCATTTACCACCATTCAGCCATCTTCACCATACATTATAATAAACCTTCATCGAGATCTATACTACGCAGTTTCCGAAGGAGATATGAAGAGCTGTTTGTCAATCAATAATGAAATGTACTTATGCAAGCAAGGTGGACCTCTACATCATAAGGGTTCACTGACCCACGCCTGCGAGATCTCATTCTTTAATCATCAACCTGCGTACGATAAATGTCGAATTCAAAGGGTTGGGGATGGGCCTCACTGGATTCAGCTCCGCAACCCAAACGAATGGATTTACGCCCTACAACAAGAAACTATAGTAAACGTGGTATGTGGTCAAAACACAACATCTCTAACTATCAGAGGATCGGGTGTCGCTAAGCTTCAAGGGGAATGTCTAATGAAGCAACATTTCCTAACAATTCGAGGACATAACGTTTATCCCTCAACCACTAGACTATCATATAATCCGCTAAGTAACCTCACGGATGCCATAATTCCAAGTGCCGGGACGGCCCTAATCACGCCACAAGATCTATACCAGCGGCACATGTCGGAAGTCAAGATGCTGAAACAAAGTATCGAAGAATTCATCAAATCAGGGCCACAAGAATTGCCGAATCACGATGTCCACCACAACATTGGATACGCTGGGGTATTATTAGCGCTTTTAATAATCATCTTCTTGGTCACTAAATGGTACATTAGAGCCAGAAGGAGCAAGCAGTGCATTCAACCAACTCCGAAACCAAGACATATACGACGACAACAAGAAATACAGGAAGATAGGTTTAATGTAAATATTGATGTTTAAGTTAATCTGTTGTATAATATATGAATTGAATAAAGATAATATCTTATTATTGAACCTTCTGTTCAACGCGGGCAGAATGTTTAGTCTGCAATAGCTTGCAATTCACCAGTTCCATATCATAATAAAGATATATCAGCATTATATGGAAATGGTAATTGTTCGTATCATTATGCTAATTAAGCAATATTGAATTTGGGTTACTTTAGGTTAATTAGGCAATATTGATTTTGAGGTACTTTTGTTAATTAAGCACTATTGATATTTTATTGTTAATTAAGCATTATGAATTGATTGTTAAATAGTATAAAAAGAGCAAGTTGTGGAAATAAAGTTGTTAGTTAGTATCAGAACAACCATCAAGACACTTTTTTCTTACCTCAAGTGAGTCTGCTTGAGGACCCTACAAACGTATAATCGATACAGGTATCGACTTGTACACTCATCGCTGTCTAGGTTTATGTACCTACGACAATCCTCAAGGTTGGATAAAAGAATCCAATCTCAACAAATGCCCAAAACATTTATGGAAAAAAATTCAAATTTCGCGGCATTTGCGGCAAAATATTTGGGCGTTTTTTCCTAGGAAAAAACACCACAACTTTGTATGGAGATTTTTGGGCTTTTTTTTTTATTTAAATTTTTTGGCGTAGTTTCCTTTGGCGTAATTTCAGGGAGCCTTTTGTTTACGTGGTGAGAATTATGGGAAAGTGCCGCATATAGATATTTCTTTTAGCAATGGCAAAGGAAGTTTTGTTTTCCTACGAAACAAAATGGCTTTCGAAAGTGATGAATAGACAATTATTTATTTATTCGTATAATTGATTGATGAATTCGTGGGTAAATTTACTGGAACTAATTACCATTCTCATTTGACAAGTATTAAATCAGAAACGGAAAGTCGGAAACGTTTTCAAGTGATTGCAGAAATGTTTGTGTCCGCCACTTGGGATTGGTTCCGTTTTACGTATCTATAATTATCGGTAGAACATCCATGATACATTAGGCGTCTGATTTGTGATCTCATTCTTCCGCCTTAATTGACTTTGACTGCGGACAAACGGATTTCTGTCTTATCTCCTCCAAAAATGCGTTTGCGTGATATTGTAAACAATTAAATTAAAGCTTAAATATCCATTACATAGGTAGACTACAATGACTACTGTTTCCTGTGAGTCACAAACATCCATTCCAAACACAAGCAAACATGTTCGCATTATAATTGAGCAAACTTTTACACGACCTCGTCCAATTTCATTCATCAAACTGTAAGCACTTGCAGCTGGATCTCATATCTATAATAGGATTACCCCCTTACCAGTGCACAGATTTCTTTAATATTAGAACTACCAAATCATAGTAATAAAAGACCAGACGCCGCTACACAGCGCATACCAGTGGCGTGGCGTCCATATAACTCGATTCCTACCGAGTTACCTTTTGAAATCTCGACCAGGCAACACTATCTATCTACCAAAAACCGAATATATATGAAACACTACCAAATGAATGTGAATACTCACCAAATGGTACACACACAAAAGCACTCATATAAAAATCGTGTGTGTATCCATTTTCATACAACGTCGTCATCGTCTCGTGGCGACAAAGCGAAGGTAACCCAAAATAAGTCGGGTTATTAAAGTTCTCACTTTATAGTTCATTTTGAGAGAAAATTTGCTTGTTATCTCTTTTTTTCTTCCCTGAGTACTTTGTCTGACTCTGACACCTCTTTGTTCAACACCCATTGTAGAAAATAACCCGCTTTTCTTCAAGTTATTCGCGGTTCTCACAAAGTTCATTTTGACTGCTGAGTACTGAGTGAACATTTGTTTGTATCTCTTTTTTTCTTCCCAGAGCCAGAGCTTGTTACTGGTACTGGCCATGGCCACTGGGTTGTGTTTTGGGTATGTCGTATGTGTTTGTTTGGTTATGATATGAACAAAATAACGCGCTTTTCTTCGAGTTATTCGATTTTCTTTTACTTCTTCTTTTCTTATTGTCTCTTGTGTTTGTGTGAATAATTACAGGTAGTTGTTGAGGTAGGTAAGGGTGTGTTTTGGTTTAAAAATTCAGTTGGCTGGCAGAGGCAGATTGCAGTGCGTGACTAAAAGTGAATTTAGTATTGTGAATCAAATTTCCAAATGCTCATTGTATGATTTTGTTTCAAGGTACACAGATGTAAGGTTTTTTACATTTGTATGGGATGAATTTTGCTTCGACTTCCCATTTAAAAATGTTCACGCCACGCCACTGGCGCATACCTAATTATTTTGCGTCTATCAGCGTGGAAAATTGTAAAAAAATAATAGTCTTTTGAAGCAGTAGTGGTAATCATACAAACTCCGCAGGTACCTAGAGTGCAGTAGATTCTGTGAATAGCAAAAATGTTTGCAACTGCAACGGGAGCAAGAACTCCCAATGCCATGAACCACTCGCCGACCGACCGACGCGAAGTTAAGTAAAATCACCACACAAATGAAACGTGCCACAGACAGCCTGCAAACGAAGTATGTATAAGGGGGAGAAATTACATAATCTTGAAGGCAAAACGAAAACAAGCACCGTTTCTAGGTTAAATACCGTTACTCACAACCACCTTTATAGACAGAGGAGGATTACTCTGTGAATGCATGCATCACTATCGCCACTTCACCAGCGGCATCGTCGGCATCATAGTCATCATCTCCGTCGTTGTCGTCATTGTATTATGCTGTTAGCGAACGTGATACCAGAAAAAGGTACACATTACCGCAAATGTGCATACAAACAACAGTGCACTCACAGTTAATATGGGGATGGGGAACCAAACCAACGACGAAGCCGATCAACGATCGCGGCAGCGGCATAGACTTTTTTTGCAATTCGGAATCAGGTGGTGATGTTACACACGGAGTACCTATTCACGCAAGGGAGATGGTCACTTCTACCCCCCCTCCTCACTATATTTACATCTCGTTATTAATTTGAATCAGATAGACGATACTATACCAAGGAGGGATATTTATCTCTCGTTTCGAATGTACTAGTAGCTTCAGGTGTGATGATCGGTAGGCAAAAGCGGCGATATTGCTATACTCTGTCCAACAAAAATTGTCAGTACAGGCCTTATGGAGACGCTTTTTTTCTACCAGTGGTGCCTGTAGATACTCTCACGGCACTCAAACACAAAAATTACCACTGAAATAAAAACCACTGACATACCAAGGAATTGCAGCCCAACATAACCAGTCTGCCACACAACCGCGAGCAGAATGAGCATGATCGTCCTGTCTCCTGTATTCGCTGGCTATTATCCAAAATAAGCAGTGCGTGTGACTGAAGCACATCAGAAGAGTGTAACCAGTTGAACAAAGAGTGTATTTCTGAAGGATCCAATAATATTCTGTTAAACCATTTTTTTAATGTTGTCTTTTAGAAATAAGGTTTTAATCATAAGTGCTTTGTAGTGATATTGCGATAAATAACGATTACTAGAGCAACCGGATTCATGCAAAAGCATTTTTTTTTTTTTTTTGGGATACCGTATTAAATATTTTAATATTTAAAACTAAGTACATATTTTCAGCCCTATTCGTGTCCGGCAGCAAAAGAATATCAAGAAAAGAAAAAGAGAGGTACTGCCAAACACAAACAGAACCCTCTTAAAAATACAAACAAGAAACAGGTAAATGTCGAAAATTATAAAAAAGACAAAATACCAATTGCGACTAAAATAAACACGCCAGTAGTTAATAACAAATCATATTCCCAAATTGTGAAAAATACACGTAAAGAAGAAGAAATATCAGTAAAGGAAATGCTTACTACTATTATTCAAAGATTAGACAATCAAGATAAAGCTATTAAGCTTCTAACCAAAGAAGTGTCCAAAGGAAAAAATCAATAAAATAACAATGATTGAAAATCTACAAGTCGCAACCTGGAATGCAAACGGTTTACACCAACACATTTCTGAATTTCAGGTATTTCTATGCAATGAAGACATTGACGTCTGTCTGATTTCTGAAACCCACTTCAAAAAGGAAACAACGATTAGAATTCCTTGGTACCTCTGTTACCACTCTCCCCATCCTTCTGACAGTGCCAGGGGAGATAGTGCTGTAATTGTAAAAAGTATTTTAAAACCCTATGAAATGCCCAAAATAGGAAAACAAACCATGCAAGTAGCGATAGTAAACATTCTGACTAAAAGCAAGCAATTTAACGTAGCTGCTATGTATTGTCCACCTAGACATTCGCCTACAGAGGAAGATCTTAACGACCTATTTCGATCTCTAGGTAATAACTTTATCATTGGAGGTGATTTCAATGCAAAACACACCTACTGGGGGTCTAGATTAGTAACGACAAAAGACAGGAAGCTTTACAAAACACAACTTTATCATTGGAGGTGATTTCAATGCAAAACACACCTACTGGGGGTCTAGATTAGTAAAGACAAAAGGCAGGAAGCTTTACAAAACAGGGCGAAATTTTAATTGTAATTTTATTTCGACTGGATCGCCTACTTATTGGCCATCCGACCCATCAAAAATACCAGACCTTATTGACTTCTTCATAACGAAAGGAATCAATAGAAAAGAACTTAGTGTTGAAAGCGGTGATGATTTGTCGTCGGATCATACACCCGTAATCTTAACGGTCAACGGCATGTTAGTAGAGCAGATAAGCAATGAAAGACTTACCAACAAAAGAACAAACTGGTGTAATTTTAAAAAAATACTCGAAGGTTTTATAAACCTTAGATATCCACTGGTCACAACAAGGCATATTGACATCGAAGTGGAACAATTCATTGCCGATATACAACAGGCAGCAGAAGATAGTACACAAACTGGTCAGCAACGTAAACAAGCATCGGTAAAATATCCCATAGAAATTAGGGAACTAATATTAGAAAAGAGAAGAGCCCGGAGAAAATGGCAAATGACAAGATATCCCGGCGATAAAACCATATTCAATAGACTTAATAATAAACTTAAAAAGAGTATAAGTGAATTTAAAAATAGATCTCTAACTAAATACCTTTCCAACTTAACTGCTGACAAAGTCACAGACTACTCCCTTTGGAAGGCTGCCAAATATTTAAAAAGACCTCAAACGCAAAATCCCCCGTTACGAACATCTGATGGGAAATGGATCGGCGACCCAAAAGAAAAGGTCAAACTTTTTTCAGAACATTTGACAAATGTTTTTAAACCTTTTCCACCTAGCGTGGCAGGCGAATGCCTTGAATTCTCTGATAGAATTGATGAGGACGTAATCACTTACGTTTCGCTAAAAGAGATCAGCACATGTATTCATGAGCTCTCTAAAAGAAAATTACCAGGTTATGATCCAATAACTGCCCAAATCCTGAATTAACTACCCTTCATAACATTGGTTAAACTTAAGCTTTTAATTAATGCTTGTTTTAAGCTAAGATATGTTCCACATCACTGGAAGATAGCGGAAATTATAGTTATACCTAAACAAGGTAAACCTCCATCAGAAGTCACCTCTTACAGGCCAATTTCACTTTTACCTGTACTATCAAAAATTTTTGAGAAACTGCTTCTTAAAAGACTAGATAAAATCATAGAGTAGAGAAGGCTTATTCCCACCCATCAGTTCGGTTTTAGAAATAAGCACTCGACAATAGACCAAGTAAATCGTATAACAAATATTATAGAAAAATCACTAGAAGAAAAACAAGTTTGTTCTGCATTGTTCTTAGACGTTGCTCAGGCTTTTGATAAGGTCTGGCGTAAGGGCTTAGAGTATAAACTTCATAGGGACCTACCTAGACAATACTATGAGATACTTAAATCTTATATTTCAAATAGATTCTATAGAGTTCGTTATGGTTCAGCGTATTCTGAACTTAAAGAACTACAAGCAGGAGTGGTGTGTTCTGCGACCAACCCTTTACTTATTGTATACTAGTGATATACCACATACAAACGACACGATGATAGCCACATTCGCAGACGACACTGCTCTTCTATCAACTGATAGATGCGTGGCTAAATCAACAGAAAAGCTGCAAAATTCAGTAAACGAAATATGTGATTGAGCACAACGATGGCGAATTAGACTCAATGAGTCAAAGTCCACTCATATCAATTTTACAAATAAAAAAATTATAAATGTTCCGGTGGTTATTATTAACCAAGTAGTTCCTTATTCTAACACAGCTAAGTATCTGGATATGAATCTAGATGCTAAGCTGAAATGGCAGGAACATGTGAAAAAGAAAGTAGAAGAGTTAAATATGAGATATAGAAAACTTTATTGGTTGCTAGGACATAATTCAGAAATGTCCATTGAGAATAAAATGTTATTACATAACCAGATATTGAAGCCTGTTTGGACATATGGTGTCCAATTATGGGGTTGTACAAAGAAAACAAATTCAAAAATAAAACAGACATTCCAAAACAAAGTCCTTCGGGGAATAGTAAATGCCCCTTGGTATATTAGAACTAATGACTTGCATCGTGATTTGCAGATTGATCTTGTAACGGAAGGAATTAAAAAGTACGCAATTCGTTACAATGAGCGTCTGCATGCATTTTAATCCTGGAATAGAAGACGTCTTAAATATACGATACACTATTCGTAGATTAAGAAGAATTAAACCTCACGACCTTATAATCTAAATAATGAGAATTTGTATTCAAATTGTAATACCTTCTCAAACGCAACTGAACGTTGAAACTAGAACCATTTGTCGATCTTTCTTTGATTGGTCATGATTAAGGAGGTGTTTTAGTGCGGTTAGAGTCCCACACTACTCTGGGTTTCTAACCCCATTGTGTCTTTCGAGATTTTCACCTTCAGTAACAAAAAAAAAAAAGTCCTATTCGTACTTCTGCAGATTTCGGTATACATGCATACTTAACTTTGTAGAGCGTATTTATAGCATATTTTAGAGTTTTTTTTTTATATTTTGGCATGTTTGCCTATTTTTTCATCAAATAGTTTTTCACACTGAAATATCAAAATGACGAAGCAGGTAAACCTATTCTGCTTGCTGTCGGTCGTTGGGTTTAACCACATCCGGTCACTCCTCCCCAGTAAAGGTAATGCCTTGAAAGAATTTTATTATCCTTTTTTCGATACTGTTTTCGCAAAGATCTGCACTGTCGGGTGATAATTTGTTTACAACTATGTAATTTAGGTAATCTATGTCCATATATTAAAAAATGTATGTACAGCTTCACAAGTACAGTCCTTTTACCATCTATTTAGGTATATGATATTGCGTCGTGGTTATATAATTTTGTATTCTAATTGCCTGTTTGTGTACCTATCGTGCGATTGCAATATGCGTAGCCTTCGATACCCAGATCGATTTCCAAACACTTGTACATTTGTACAATAATTAACAGAAATAGATCCACCCTGTCCCTATGCAATGCTTGCAGTTGAAAAATTTCGTGAAAACGTTAACAACCTCTACAAGTTGTTGTCCAACTCAAACGCCCTTACATTGAAACAAATCTGAAAAAAAAAAACATTTAGCAAGCAATTGCTGTATTTCATATTTAAGAAATCATATTCATAAATATGTATATCTATTAATTCCGCGCACGTGTATTCCCTAGAACTAAAAAAAAAATATTTTTTGCTGTCAAACGCTGGTCTAGTCTTCAAATGTCAAATTTCAGTCCAAGTTTCAGTCTGCAGAATTGTCAGGAAAAAGTCAGACTGAAAAGTCTGGATTTCTGTCATGTCCACAAAATCGCGGTCTACACGAGACATATTGTTGTCATGACTGAAGTCTTGACTGAAATTAAGTCTGGTGGAGATTGGGTGTCAGTTAAAGCAAACTATCATACAAACTACGGTAACCTTGTGAGGGCTTTAAAGAGGGACCGATTTATGTAGGTCGTTTCAACCAGACTAAGAGACAAACATCCTATCTTCCCTGTACTGACAATTTTTGTTGGACAGAGTACAGTGCCGTTGGTAGCATAATCGGAAAACACAGCCTACACGACACCACGTCTGGAAACGGACTTAGGCTGATTGATTTTGCTGCGGGACGTAATGTTACCATAGCTTGTTCACGGTTTCCTCACCTCAATATACACAAAGGAACATGGCGGTCACCTGATCATCAAACCGTCAACCAAATTGATCACGTTGCGATCGACGCAAGGCACTCCTCCAGTATTCTAGATGTCCGAACTTTCCGAGCGGCCAACATAGACTCCGACCACTACCTTGTTGTAAACAAGGTACGGATGCGGATATCCCAGACACCACAACAACGAGAAAATACTGTGAGGAGATTTAACGTCGGACGACTACAAACGCAACAAACCGCCAGAACCTATGCCGATCACGTATCCCTCAACCTCTCGAGAAGTCCTATGGTGCCAGCATCAAGTGCCGAAGACCAGTGGCGCCGATGCCAAGAAGCCATCAAAAACGCCGCAACTGATGTGCTCGGTTTCACCAGCCCACCCCCCCGAAACCCCTGGTTTGACGAAGAGTGCCGGAAAGCACATGCAGTAAAACAAAGTGCCTGCCTACGAAGCGTCGCTGCATAGAAGGACGAGAGCAGCTCGTCAGCTCTACGAGCAAAAAAGGAGGGAAGAACATCGGCTTCTCCGGAGAAAAAAGAGAGAGCATGAGAAGCGCGCGATCGAGGATATAGAGAGGTGTTACTCCAGGAACAATGTTCGGAAGTTTTACCAAAAGGTAAAAAGAACGTGTCATGCCAACAAGACCCGAACGAAGACCTGTAGAGACGAACAAGGAAACCTTGTAGTAGAGTCACAGTCGGTGCTGAGGGCATGGAAAAACCATTTCTGCAGACTGCTAAACGGCGAAGACGGCACAAATTCCGCTGTCAGCAGAACGAGCCATTCAACCTGGACGATGAAAGCCAAGATTTCCGTCCACCTGACCAAAATGAAGTGAGGATAGCAATATCTAAGCTTAAGTCCAACAAGGCTGCTGGACCGGATGGCTTAACTGCCGAGCTGTTTAAGGCAGCGGGAGATGACCTGGTAGAGAGCATACACCAACTTGTCTCCAAGATTTGGTCAGACGAAAGTATGCCTGATGAATGGAACCTCAGCATCGTTTGCCCGATCCACAAGAAAGGAGACTCTCTAAACTGCGCCAACTATAGAGGCATCAGTCTCCTTAACACTGAGTATAAGATCATGTCTGCTGTACTGTGTGAAAGCCTGAAACCTTTCGTCAACGATCTGATAGGTCCCTATCAGTGCGGTTTTAGGCCCGGTAAGTCCACGACCGATCAAATATTCACACTACGGCAGATCCTGGAAAAAACCCAAGAATACCAGATCGATACTCACCATCTTTTTATCGATTTTAAGGCCGCATATGACAGCATTTATAGAGACGAGCTATACAGAGCCATGTCTAGTTTTGGCATCCCTGTCAAGCTTGTCAGATTGTGCAGAATGACGAAACATCATTCTTGAGAAGATTGTGCGAAACTCACAAGCCAACACCAGAGGCACAATATTCCATAAGTCTGTGCAACTACCTGCATACGCTGACGACATTGACATTGTTGGCAGAACACAGCGAGCTGTTACTGGAGCGTTTGCTAGTATTAGTACAGAAGCGGCAAAAATGGGTTTAGTGGTGAATGAGGGTAAAACAAAATATATGCTGTCAACAAGAAGGGACACACAACATCGACGAATCGGACAGAACGTCACGATAGACAGCTATAACTTTGAGGTAGTTAGGGACTTTGTCTACCTCGGATCCGCTATTAACTCTAAAAATGAAATCACCTCAGAAATCAAGCGAAGAATCACACTTGCCAACCGCTGTTTCTTTGGCCTAAGACGGCAATTGATTAGTAAGGCCTTGTCAAGAAGCACTAATGAGATTCTATATAAGACTCTCATCATCCCTGTCCTGCTCTATGGCGCAGAAGCATGGACCCTAGCAAAAACGGATGAGGGTCTTCTTGGTCGCTTCGAACGCAAAATTCTTCGAGTGATTTTTGGTCCCGTTTGCGTTGAAGGGATTTGGAGGAGAAGATTTAACAGCGAACTCTACGAGCTGTACAGCGACATCGACCTGGTCAGAGAAGTACGCATTAGTCGTCTAATATGGTTAGGACATGTAGAGCGAATGGACACCAACGCTCCGGCCCGGAGAGTCTTCGATTCCAACCCGGAGGGACAACGCAGTAGAGGAAGACCTCGCCTTAGGTGGCGCGCTCAAGTGGAAGGGGACCTCAACCAACTTGGAGTGCGCAACTGGAGGCAGTTAGCCAAAGATCGCGCTAACTGGAGAGGCATATTGGTTGAGGCCCAGGTTCACCCCGGACTGTAGCGCCACCTTAAGTAAGTAAGAGTATAGTACCGGAATTTATTTGCATAGGTACAAAACGTGTGAATTTCGATTTACCCAGAAACTCTTATTGGTCATCGAGCTTATGACGCAGTTTGTATTTTTTGTCGAGGAAGTTATTCAAGTGGTTAAAATTTCAACTGGGTTAGTCATTATTGGGAAATTTCCTATTCATTGGGTTCTCTCGTGTGGTTCACATACATTTTTGTCCAACCATAAAAGGGTTTATTCGATCATAAACTTATTGAAAAAAAAAAAAATCATCTACGGAAGGGTTTTCCCTATGAGGGCAAATCGTAGTCAATCACTAGACAACCATGGTGAGGGACTTTTAATTGATCACGAAACTTTTTACATGGTAGGGTTAAGTTTCCATTGCAGATCACAGGAACCTTAGGTTTTTTTATTTGCAAGTGTGAATGCCATCCTGAAATTGGTATCCGGCGCATTGGAAATAGCGGTGGTTCCCCCTATCCCGAAAAAGGGTAGAGATAGGACAATCCCTGCTAATCTACGGTCAATTAGTTTGCTCGCGAATGTTAGCAAGGTATTCGAGAAAGTCGTCAATACAGCTCTTTTAAGATGGATTGAATAAAATAAGATTATTCCGGACAACCTTTTTTTGGCTTTAGAGCGGGGCAGGACACTATTCAAGCCGCGTCAAAACTGGTCCGACATTCAGTAAAATATAAGCAAGAGCCAATGGCACGGGTCGACTGCTTGGTCGACTTTGAGAAGGCCTTCGAAACCGTATGGTTGAAGGGGGCCTTTTATAAGCTGACTAGAATGGGCTTTAAAAAAATCTTCGCTATATATCATAAACATGCTTATGGGAAAGAAGTTCGTTGTCAAAATTCGCAACGTGACTTCGAGCAGGGTTTTCGAAATTAAAACCGGCTTACAATAGGGAGCAGTGAATTCTCCGGTCCTGTTTAATATTTACACAAGTGATGTGGTGGGTTCCCTCAGACACACTATATCGTACGCCGACGATTTAGTTGCGTACACGTCAGGACCAAAAATCGATTTCATCAACATCCTTCTGCAGCGTGACTGCGAGGAAATTAAGAGGTAATGCGATGATTGGAAGTTGAAAATCAATTTCCAAAAATCGGAAACAATCCTGTTCAGGACTCCATTGGCTGGGGCCTCTAGGGATACCAGAAAAAAAAAAACTGGAGAAAATTAACAATTACTGGGCAGCAGGGACGAACATTGGTGGTGAAAAACGTGGTCAGGTATATCGACATCGGGCTCGACCAGTACCTGTATTTTGACAAACATATAGATGCTTGTCTTGCTGGGGCTAAGAGGGCCTCCGCTCTGACAAGGAGACTGTTTCGCAGCAGTCAACTTGTCTTCAGGGTGAATGTCATTAGCTACGTGGCCCTTATATGGCATTTCATCATTAAATTGCTGTCCCATGTAGTTCAATATAGCGCCGTCCTATATGTAAAAGATTCGGGTGTTTGAGAGGCAATGCCTGTCTAGGGTTGTTTAGAACTCCTGAATCTGAGTACATAAAATACTATACCAACAGGACCTTATACAATGGGGCTCGACTGAAAATGATTGACAATATCCTTATTGAGGTGATTCGGAGACACGTTGCAAAGGCGATGGCCAGTGATAATAACCTGATCTCAGGGGCTTACTACACCAATTTAGTATACCACGAGAGTACGCTTCAGTCTGGTTTTATCAATCCTGAGGCATTTCTTCATGTATATATGAAAGGTTTAGTCCAGACCTAAGATGGTGTGCCGATATTGTACCACAGCCAGCGCGGCGAGAGGGATAAGCGGCTCATCCACGATAGGTACGCCGCCAGTGCTCAGGAGCTCTCTCCGTTTTAGTACCGCCATAGCGGAATGCGACAAAAAAGACACGAAAAACCAATTCACCGAATTTTGGTTGCTTGAGGAAGAGGTGAGGGTGGATACGCTCTTCCGCGCCGAACCGCTACTTACATTGCAACCTACTTAGTTTTAAGCTCGATTTAAGTTAGTAGGTTTATGCTTAGAGTAGGGATTATTTGGAAGGGGCCGAGGCAACATGAAAGACTGCTTCCGAGACTTGACCGACGCTTATTGCCTCGTTCGAGTCTCAGCGGTTAAGTAGCTTAGGTAGTTTTAACCAGTTTTAAATACAAACATAAATAATAAAGAATTCAAGTTTTTTAAAGTTACTTCAAACGTAAAAAAACAAAACAAATCTATATATATATATAAAACAAAGTTGCATCCGTAAGACCGCCTATAACTCGAGTTGAGCTATATTTGCTTTGTTGTATTTGGCTACGCCTAAGGAAGGTTTATACGACGAGAAGATTGGAACATTTTTAAAGGGAATTAGAATGTTCGTGAAAATTAATTTTCCATATCTACATTTTGCAGGGGAAGCTTTTTTTTTTTTAAATTTTGATCGTAGTTATACAGTGAGACCGTATTTGTCAAAAGATATTTTGGATAAAAAAAAAATTATTTCAGCTATAATACTGAATGCTCCAAATTATTTTAGTCAAAAAGTCAGTTTAAGGGTGGGCGAAGTTCGCCGGGCCCGCTAGTTAAATATGGATAACTTTAAGACCGAAAGGCAATAATTTTAAAGATATTGTTGAGTTTAGAGCGTTCGCTAAGAGCCAGTAAGCTAGAATAAGATAAATGTTAGCTAGATTTCTCTCAGTTGCACCAGTATGAGTACATTGATGTTGTTACCAAGTTTAGCATACCCAGGTAAGCACCATATAGCTACGCATTACAGTCTCAGGAGGGTCCTACCCATTGTGACACAATTGAAAAAATGTACGGCTTTGACGTGGTGGTGGAACGTACCTACATAATTTGGGCAAACTCATTTTAGTAAATAGCATTCTACACCAGCTCTAGTAGTGCCAAATTTAGTACTCTAACTGGGGTCCCTTGACATGAAGGCATTTAAGGCAATGAGCAAGCGGACGAGTTAGCAAGACAAGGCTCGGCTGCATTTTTAATAGAAATTGGAAGCACGGAAAAAAACACAAGTGTGGCCAACGCTAGATATGTCACTGCTGATATTGTTTCCAGGCTCAAAAAAAGGATCCTTTGGTCAAAACTTAGTAACAGCCTTTTTGCTAAATCATAAATCAGAAGTATGTACAGCTCATGGGAAGATGATATCGCCTTTCTTACGGATTATTGCACTTGACCATTACCATATCTCAACTGCGTACGACAGCAGTCGTCCGTTACACTCTTTCAGGTCTTCGGTCTTACTTATAACAATTTAAAATGCAACAAAGACTGTTTCTTGGGTGACTACGTGCTACAGATTGTATTTAAAGTTTAGGCGAGCGTCAATTTTCACTCCAAGGTACTAAATAAACGGTTATCGATTGTCAAACTTTCCTGCTTGTAATAAAGAGATATTTTTATATACGGATATACGGAAGTTGAGTATTGCGGGTAAACCTAGATAGTCAGCAAGTGCAAGAGCTTGAGTACCGACACATTTCGATTACTACTCGATTCCCATAACCTAGTATTAATGTTTTTCTTCTATCAAAATCAAAAAAAAAAAAAAAAAAATAATCAAACAACTTAACAGCTTAGTCTTTGTCGAGATCTATCTATTTTAAGATGTACAGTATAAAGAACCATTTAAACAGACTCACAGTTCCAAGTCTGTAATGATTTTGCATTAAACGAGAAAGAGGAAACTGAATCCATCAATTATCGTTTATTTTTTCGCGGTCATCTATCATTCGATTAGCAAAAAGTGGCACAGAAAAGTTCAGTGCACCCTTTTCACGTATAAACACAACGAGAAGTTGGTCCAACTGTTGGCGCAGTCCCACGGCGCGCTCAATTCGGTTCGTTTGATCAATCATCTGAAAAGGCAACAAAACAAAATACGCGTTAAAGGCATTCGCGCGCTACCTAGATATAGAGAATATAAAGAAAATCCACCAGCAAAGAGGTTCCCCCATTCTGGCTGATTATCGGTTTTTGTCTTTCGTTTCTTTCCTGTTTCTCGAGAGCCCAAAGATGCCTTTGGAATCTTCCGTGTAACCGTTTATGGTGGTGGTGGCAAGTGGCAACATAGAACCGCAGCAAATTCTTTTTTCTCTCTCTCTTCTCTGATCGATAGTTCACGATTTCCGTTTATTTTGCCTGAACTTTCCACGAAATTCCTAACCGACCTAGGCCACAAGTAGTCGCTTGGTAGCAGCCTATGCCCCTTCGTTTAGTGCCGGGAATTTTGACCACCGATTGAGGTAATTGCATGGTTGCCCTATTTTCTTATCCGATCTATCTGTGGATGTACGTGTCTGTGGCTTTTATATTCAGAGTGATACACTAAATCATGGATAATAGCAGACCGATCATGATCCTGACATTGACTAATTACTTGACATTTGACTTCATTTGAAAAACGTGCGAACTACAATTGGCGCTTCGTTCGCAAACGCGGTGGTGTTTGTCTCTAGATAAATAGCAAGTTAAAAGTGGTCTGGTATACGAATCAAAACATTGGTCTGTGAGTGCTCAAAATATTTGGAGTCTTGCTGTTTGGATTTATTTGAAAACGTCCCTTCTCGAAGCCCAGTCTCCCATCACCTGTCTCTCTTAGTCATCTTCATAGGCACTAGGGGGCGCTCTCAAAAATGTCCATACTGCATCGGACTTTGTCACTTCATGGATTTTCTTCTGTATCGAATCGCATGAGTATTTGTGACTCTACATTTGATGTGTAAACAAGAAAACATTGTATTCCTTTGAAATTAACGAAAGCAAAAAGTTAACGAAAGAAACGAGCTTGTTCTGTGAATAAGCGAGAACGAGAATAGTAATAAGCAGGAGTTGAAGGCGAAAGGTTGTATAAATAAAGACAGTGTTTTTTTTTTTTTATATTTTTCCAGTTTAAATTTCTTGTTATTTTTTCTTTGATCGGATCCTTTGTCGAGGTTTAATAGTGACGACATCAAAGGCGTTGCGTCTGCAGTGAAGTGGAAGTCTGCGCCTGCAAGAAGTGGACCTTCACAGGCAAATTATTTCGCTTACCTAAAAACAGGCAGCATTTTTCAATCAATAAATTTGTCGAAAACCAGAACAAACAAAAATAACTTTCTTCGATTACGGCTCTTGATTCGACCAAGTCTACCTCGAAGCTTGACGAAGGTTCAAAGGCGGGGCCTAGGTGGACAAACCTGACAAGCAATTCTATGGATAACCTTTCGGCAATTCAACAGCTTCCATATCAATAGCATCATTAAATTTTGCAACTCCACAGGCTTGTTTTGAGCTTCTCAAACATTTCGTGTTATATACAGGTCACGTGAATTGTGACCCCAAAACAGCGCTTAAACGCTTTCTCTGGTACGAAACCGAAAAATAGTCACATAAATCAACCAAACCAACCAACCAAAACTTGAAGATGTCCTTAACCCGATGTCTCCATACGAGCAATATTTTATAGCATGAAATATATCACACTTCATACCAACTATGCTATAAAAAATTGCATTCTATATATTGCTCAGCTCATAGCATACAATGATAGAATGCTATGGGTTGTAATTTTTGTGAAGATTGACATTTGAATTTTTTTTTTCCGCGATGGTTGATTGCCATATGTGCGAAGTAGTACAAAGAAGCCGGAACCACACTTCTAACGTGTGATGTGGAGTCACGGTCGCTATCCCTCCAATGGATTTCATATCCGTAGAAACATATTTGTCTCGTGTGTTGTGTTGCAGTGTGTCGCGTTATGTCGAAATCGCTCCTGTGCCGATTGCACCACAACGCTCTGTGGCGCAATGACACGAGACATATCCATAACGTCAAAAAAGCAAAACAAACAACATTTGAATTCATTTAAAGAAAATCACAGCACACTAGATAAGTGTTCACAGAACACCAAACGACAGACACACCAGAACACAACACACTCCACACGGTACAAGTCTGGTGCCGGCTTTAAGGGATATAATACGAGAATGAAATGACGTGCTCTGTTCAGCGACCTTTGAACGTAATAGTTCTTATAAATTGTCAAAACTACATTTTATTGCATATCTACTAGTTCTTTTTTCTATGAAAATTGACTGCAAGGCCAAGATGCACCATTTATGCTGGAGGTTTACTAACTACTGCTTAAACTCAATGGATAATCATAAGCATATGAAAGTCTGCCTTTCGTGAAAGCCTTCAGTAGAAAAAACTTTCTTGTCCTTTTAAGAAAACTTGGGTGTTATGGATTTTGTTGTCCTTTACTTTCGTGATCTAAATCGTACCGTTTTGGTAGAAAACAATTTGTTTCCATCGGAAATTTAAGCTCAGTTGAAATTAACGTTGTGTCTGATTTCCCGTAATGCTTTTTCTTATTTTTATTAATGATTGCTAAGAATTGTTAAATTTAAGACAAATATATTTTTAAGTATAACGATTTCGTAGAACTAAGTAAATAAAGCAAAAACAGAGCAACAAAGACATTGTTTCTAACAAATAAACAATTTATTGTCATTACGAAGCACTATTTTCATACGTTCCCAGTCTTTTTCGTTGAATAAAGAATAAAATCATACTTAAACTGAAAAAGGGGCTATTTTGATAATTTTTTTAAAAAGTGGGGGCCAAGGGTCCTGAGGCTCCAAAAGGGGCCAACCGGCAACGCGGACACAGAGCCAAGATTAACGAGTTGATCCCGCAATAATTTTTAAGGATGACTTTTCACGCCGCCCAAAGTCTCGTTATGGCGATTTTCACTGACCGTCAAGATTGCCCGATTTGATTCTTCTTCTTTAGATTGCTTTGAATGCTTGAACTTATCGCTCGATTTTCCTGTCCAAACGATTAAAAATGTGGTACAAAGAGTTCAAATGCTCATTAATAGTTCACTTGACTGATATGTTTTTTGAGAAGTTATGATGTTCATAACTAATTCGAAATAAAAATGTAAAAAAAAGTCATGTTGTTTCATTTTAAAGACAACACCGGTCGAGTTTTTTTTTTTTTGTGCCACCCTGTCTGACCCTAATCTGCATGACAATCAACTTTAATTAGAACTTTAAAAATGTACCTGTAGTCGCAGTGGCTTAGTGTTAGTGTGTTGGACTACTAAGCGAGGGGTCTCAGGTTCGAATCCCGCAAAAACCCAAATTCCAACTTATGTTTTTTTTCCACTGCGCTACCTCTCGCGAACGTCTGACAAACATCCGAGAATACAAATGTCTTGAAAGAGCTTCTCAATTAGCCGTTTGGAGTCGGCAAAAAATTGTAAATCCCTTCCATTCGTTCCAAAAATGAAAAAAACTCACACAAAACGAATGGTTGTGAGAGGCTAGGCCTAGGGTCCCTCCGGACCTGTTGCGCAACAATTTTTTTTTTTTTTTTTTTTTAAATGTACCTTCTTAAATGAGAGCTCGGTTGTAGTTATTGCGACGCTTACCTGAAAGTAAAAAAAAAAAAAATACAATAAAAACACACTGTATCTCTTGCCATTGCAGTATTAATTGCAAATAGTCGTTATTTGCAGTTAATACACTAATTGTATAAAAGCTTGTCCGATGTATTTTCGTAAGCAAATGAGTTTGTTTGTCTTTCGAAATTATTTAAAAAAAAATCTTCAGAAATGTTAAAAACAAAAAAAATGTATCTACATACTTACATTCGTAAGATACTAAAAGCATCATCGATATGCAAATAACGCGATTATCGCCCTTTCTGTTTTAAAATCACAACAAACCGAACACACACACAGTAATGTTCAAAAAGTAAAGCTCTATTGGTATTGGTTGTTCCACTTAAAATTTGTAAATAAAATCCATCCATATAAACGTTAATTGTTTTCCATCGACTATACCAGAGGAACAATTACAAATAAATTAAATAACCAACGGCTCTCGCTTTAAGAGCTCTTGACCATCGCCATCAGTACGATATAATCGTCGAACTCAAATTTCTTAACCACTTACATGATATTTTTGGACCAAAAGCAGGGCGGGGGTCAATAAACTCCAATTTTTCCCATTTGTTAATACATATATGCAATACACCCAAATTATTCACTTTAACTTGCGGGCTCTGCGCTTCAGGGCCCGAGTAATTTTGTTTTTTATTTGTTTTGATCACAACAGACGGAAATTTTGGTCAAGTGCGGACCTTGAATGGCATTGCGTCTATGGAGGCGGCATGGCAGCAGCACTAAATCAATCATAATCGAATGAGGAAACGAGTTACTTAACGATGAAAAAAAAAGAAGAAATGTGAATACAATTCGATTGCATTGTATTTGTAGCTAGTGAATTGCAGCGAAACCGTGTGGTAACATATAGTGCAGAAGTATTTAGCAAGCTGCTCTTATGTAATCTCAACATCTGTACAGAGTGCGAAATGTATTAAGTGTAGGCACACACTTAATCATGCTGTTGTGTTTGCAGAGTTACCGTGAGTTCGAGGAATGCACGGTTGTACAGCCTACATTTGGAATAGCAGAAGACGAATAAAAGTGGCTGAAGTATGTTGCAAATATATGTGCCATCTGAAGTGAGTTTTCTTCAATCGTTTGAGACAGTAGTGGGTGAAGGTTTATATTCAGTTTGGTTTATTGTAAACTATGCTGATGTGATATGTACTTTTGTGTAGACATAGTGAACTATAATTGAAAACAAATTGTTCTTAAATAAATACTTGGTGCGCTATGGTCGGTATATGATTTTAGGCAAAGCCACTAGTAATTTATTTTTCGAAAGAATTGAAGAATCCCACATTTTTATGCCGAGCCCGAGCTATAACAAAGAAGCCTTTTCAGGGCTGTTATACTGTTGTTCTATATTTGTTAGACGCTCGCAAAAGTAGGAGCAGTGTAAAAAGCTCAGCAAACGACTTGACACTAAGCCACTGTGGTCTCTAAATATCGCGACAATTGTGAAAGAAAATGTGAAATTAGATTGATATCGAGTCGAATGAAATTTACCCACTGATACGGTAAGAAATTAACTTTCCCCGCCCCATCCCTCTTTCTTCGGATTTGAATATCAGCAAATTTTATATATGGAGTAAAAGCAGCATCCCTGTTTTCAGCTTCTAAGTTGGTTGAAAGATATAATTAGGATGATGGACCTTTTTGGTCTGACCTCTTTTTAAAAAAGTTAAAAAAATATGAAAAGATAATAATGATATTATATGGACTGTTAGCGAAATGTCAGTTCCATACAAGCTCTGCCAAAAATGACGCCAACATAGCTAGCGCTCTAGGATCAAGGCAAATAAAAAATGCCAACCATATTGGATTTCTCCATAGAATGCTAGAGACACCTATTGGGTGTAAGTAGAATTGCTAAGTTGAAATTCAAATTGTTGCGGAAAGCCTTACAAAAGATATCCCATCGAAAATGTGGTACATAGTTCGAATTGTTAATAAATAGATGGAGCCGACAAAAAAATTAAAAAAAAATTGTATTGTTAGGTATGTATTTCTTGTCCCATAAAATGCACAATTTTCGTATACGTTTTTTTTTTTTCAATATTATGCAATACAACTTTTGCATTTATTTCAATCAAGAAACTTCTCTGCACCAGTTTTTAAGTTTTCAAATAATATTTTGGATAGATTCATAGCTCTGGTAGACGTACTGGAGGCTCCAAATCATCTGAACAATGGAAAGACTGCAGGATCGGATGGAATTCCCTACCAATTTTACAAATATAGGGAAATATGTTAAACTCTTCAGACGAAATGTATTTAAAACTTGTTTTTTCTGTAGCGTATTTTTAAATTCCTTATACTAATAATAAAGCCTACTTTATTTCTGCTTCTTAGAATTTGTTTTCAATTTATTTATTTATATTTATAACTAGCTGACCCGGCGAACTTCGTTCCGCCCAAATTGATTAATGTAGGTAATGAAATTAATAATTCCGAGCTGTCGCATCATTCTGCTTCATGTAATTCGGTTAATTCAATTTTTTTATTCAAAAGTTATATTAAAATTCAATAAATAGGTAAATAAAATCAAATACTTGTCGGCCAACTTACCGCTTTTTCACTGAAGTGCTTTATGTTACACAACAAATTTTGGTCTATTTCTATTGTAGGGTGCGTACAGGTACAAAGCGAGAGCGTTGCCGACACGTAAAATTCAAGATTTATGCCACACACATCCAGCGATTGTCCTTGCGACTTATTAATTGTCATAGCAAAAGAGACGTACGGGAAATTGAAGACGCTTAAATACGAACGGCAAATCTGAATAAGTGGAATCCGCGGAATAAGAACAACTTCGCTTTGAATTCTCCAATAAAAATCGTTGCTTGAATAATATTTGATATTAAATCCTTCACAATCACGGAGTCGACTGATTTGTATGAATCCAACTCATCAGCGATTTGGTTTTAAATGGCGAAATTAAAATGATCGACGTTCTTGTTTTTCGCAGCCAAAATCACTCTTACACTCAGCCAATCATGGTCAATATAATTCTGAGCGATATTCGGGAAAACATTCATGATAAGTTCTTCCGGTGTCGTTGTAAAGTTGCAAAAATTTTGTGGAAACTCAATCAGGCCGGTGATTAAGTTTGCTGGAATCACACCATTCCCCGCCAACAAATTGTGGAGAACTCTGCAGCGGACTGGTCATTTTGTAAAGAAACTCGCATGTTTGATGTCAAATGAAATTTCTTGACGTATCACCACAAAGCAGACGCCGGCAAGCATTCAATTCATCTGCCGGAGTTGATCTCGAAATGACAGGCAGCGTTTGACGAAAATCGCCTGTTGGCAAGATCATTGCTCCACCAAAAGGTCGCTTATCATTACGTAAACGATTCAGGGCCTCCAATGCACGTTGATAATCTTAAATTGCTGTACTGCCATCGCAGTGTTCTTTGAAATGTTGCATGTAGATTCTTCATCCACTTGCAGATTCAATGACAATTTCAATGCAGAATGAGCTGCTCGACCGCCTTTTAACAAAGTAGCCGCTATCCCAGAAGAGGCTAGGGCCAAAGCGATCTCAGATCTCGAACGAATTGTAGCCAAAATCAGTGAAATCAGGAATGTATTTCCAGTTCCACCGGGCGCATCAAGGAAGAAAATTCCGCCATTTTCGTTATCGATTGCTTGCATCAATTCATCGTACACTTTCTTTTATTCTCGATTCAACATTGGCACATTTGTTCGAACAGCTTGACTCAATGCGATTCGATCGAAGTCCATCAATTTTCGATTAAATGCGTCTTGCATTGAACGATTTGGCTGTGGCATCCCCAATTTGCACAACAAATTGCCACTCATGAGCATACACATATTCTCGATAAAAATCAAAGCTTTGTTGCGCATTTCATCTGACATCTCCAGTTCATTATCCGATGTCTCAGTGCGAATTCGATGCAAAATATCGTCGGCCATAATATCATCTTTGTATAATCAAAGTATCTACTTCATATCAAAAATGTACTTAATGAAACATAGTAAACATAAGTTATTAGAACAAACTTATTAGGTATAAATGTATTAAAAAAAAAAAAAAAAAAATTGTTGACAACAACAATTTGCTTGGAAAACAGATAAAATAATTGACAACAACAATTGCTTTTAAAATTTAAAATATATTTTTGATTTTATTTGAAGTGTCAATACTCGATTTCTATCCAGTATTCTATTCCCCATACAAACTTTCATAACCTCTTTCATCCCCTCAAAGTTTTGTTTTCGCGACAAAAAGTAAATATAAACCTGATATACAGCAATACGAACAAAACAGAAAAAGAATTATGAAAATCGTCCCAGGGGTTATCGAGTTACATCATCATCGAGGTACATCCCGAACGAATTATATATATAGAAGATAGATAGATAGAAGAAGAGAAGATAGAAGAAGAAGATAACTCTATGATAGAAATATAGACCGATATGGATCTTTGCATAGCTCATTCACTGGTTTACAAACAGCATCGCAGGCAATAACACTCTTTTTCCAATCTTAGATAGATAGATAATTTATTTCGTAATAAAATGTTTACATTGATTTAAGCTATCGCACAGTATCTATTACAGAGTTTTGATATATCATATATCTTACTTTTGGAAAAGGTGTTTAACATATTTTGAATCTATAAAAATTGGTATGCACTGAAACAATTATTTTGAAGGAAAATACGATAAAAAACCTTCAGTGCAAGTAAAGAAAAATGTATATATAAAAAAAAATAAATAGTTGGCGCAACAGGTCTGGAGAGACCCTAGGCCTAGCTTCTCACAACCATTCGTTTTGTGTGAGTTTCTCATTTTTGGAACGAATGGAAGGGATCTACAATTTTATGCCGACTCCAAACGGCTAATTGAGAAGCCCTTTCAAGACAGTTTATACTCTCGGATGAACCTCGACCCCTCGCTTAGACGTCCAACCACTAAGCTACTGCGCCTACATATAGTAAATAATAGTTTTAGTTTTAGTTTTTTTGTTGTAGTCATTACATTACTGTGAGACAGTATTTTCTAACGCAACTGTTCCCACATGACAGCTAATGACGGATATGTTGATGTCGATTAATGTACAGCCGCCGTCATACTTTGGAGTTTGGAGTATGCGGATTACCTGTTATATTGGATAACTCGAACAAGGAATTTCAGTCGGACTATCTATAAACGTATCTATGCGGAGGTTTACGCTTTTGAGTAGCAGTTCGGCTCACTTTTTGGCGATATAAAAACAGATAGATAATGGATTATGATACTACCCAGTTAGCCTGACTGTATAGGCTGAAGATTTGTAATCACTTTCACTTGATAGCTCTGTTTAGGTTTAGAGCGCATGGAGATTGAAAGTAAATAAATTGCAATTACGAGAACAAATCACCTTGAAACTACCATTTGACATGTTGTGTGTTTGGTGGTTATTCGGTCAATAGTTACAGGTCGACTTGGTATACACCAGATTGGGTCAAATTGTAAGCATTATAGAAGAAAAAACGGGCAATTATGTTGCACTTAGAGGTTACAGATAACAGCCCAATGAGACTGCGCTTAGTGAAAGAGGTGTTTCAAAGTTGGCGGTGAGTTTTTGTGCGTAGGTTGCACATAAACCACCTGCGGCCGTGTCTAGGTAGAAGGATTTAAAACTGAATAAAAGAGCTACAAGATGGTCACAACTAGAAGCGGCCTGTTTTAAATCATGAAATGTCTGAAGAATTAATGAAACTCAGCAGAACAAAGTGAAGTTCAACGATAGAGATACTCCCTGGTCATTGCCTTTCCCATTTTGTTGTTGTCTCTTTTTTGTTAGAAAACACTCTACTGGAGCTCTCAGACGTAAATGGTCCATTGTACTATCAGGAAGCAAGCCTAGTAACGTAACACCCAATTTACTGGAATATTCTGGACGTTCTTAGAATGTTTTGCAGAAGGAAAATATTCCGTACGAAAGCCAATTCTGTAGTCTTTTCTGCTCTGGGAGAGCAAAATTACCGCTGAAACGTTCGCGAGCAAATGTTTAATCTGCCTGCATCCTGGGGAGCCGGGCCGAATACAATTGTGTTCTTGACAGACCCACCAACCGTGGCCTTACCGAAGAAGCGGGAACACCCACTGCTGGTTCGGATACTGACAAAATATCCCCTGAACAGTGCTTACCTATATTTCATCGGAAATCTACGTCTCACTTGATTTTGTTTTAATTTAGTAATATTTTTCAAACCCTTCAATAATCTGGGAAAAAACAACTGTACAAGATATGATGGATATATTAGTATGTTTATATTTTTAAACCTTCTGATTGCTGAATCACTTCAAGCAGCCTGATGTGTAGAAATTCATAGAGTGCTAGCGAATTTTTGGACCAGGCTCGTTTTATGGCTTCAACAGTCTCTTCCATTTCATCATGTTGCCTTCCTCCTCCGTAGTCTTTTCTTGAAAGCCAATCCCACACGTTTCCATGATGTAGAGATCGGGTAAATATGGCGGCCGTGGAAGTAGGTTTACATTTTGGTTCTTAATCCAGGCTTTTTTTATCCGTGTGGTATGTGTCGGTGCATTGTCTTGTTGGGAAGTCTATCGCTGTCCACCAAATATCTCCGAAAACTTGGGAAAAGCTCTTTCCAGTATCGATTTGTAAGTGATTGCCGTCATTTTGGAGCTTTGGAAATCCAGTTGAACAGTTCCATAATAGCTTTTTGCTCCTCATACAATTACACCACCCACATTGCTTGTGCCGCCTTTGAAGAAGTATTTCTTCTTTTCTCAAACATAGAAATACAAGCTGTATCCATCAAGTCCGCCCAAATTATTATTAATATTATTATTTTTTTTTTCATCAGTAAAGAAGACTTGTTGCAAAATTAAGCCGCTGGATTTTACGTGCCGCATTCAATGGTGCGGTTTCCTCTTCATTTTTTCATGGTGAATATGACTGGCCTTCGGTATCACGCGATGAACAGTCGATCTGCTAGTTGCCTTAACTTTACTTACCGAGAGCCTTGAATTTGAAGCAGCTCTCAGTATCGCCCGCCTTTCCTGACATATTTTTGCTTTGCTGACTCTCTCTATGCTGTTTTTTGTTTTTTTTTTTTTCAAATACTTCTCCGGGTCCTTAATAATGCTTTGTACAACAGTGGCGGTTCTTCCAATCGTGCTGGCTATGAAGCGGATAGATTTTCCTTGTTCCCAGTAAGCTCGAATTTGGCTTATTTCATCTTTGGTCAATGTCTTTCCTTTACGCATAGCTGTGGATTGTATGAAGTTATTTCTTGAGCAAAGCTCCCTAATACTTAAAGTATCCTTTTATATAATTTAAAACATGGTAACAGGTAGACAGGTAGAACAGAAATGTGAATTCTATGACCTTTTTGAAGAAAAGCCTCATAAAAGTTGCATTTATCAAATTAAACCTTATTTTTTTTACAAAATAAACGTAATATATCATTCCTTTGCAATTGTTTTTTTCCCAGATTAGCGATGGCTTTAAAAAATATCGTAAAATTAAAACAAAAACCTGCCTGTTCGTAATCAAGTGAGATGGACTGTATATAGATAAATATATTAGTCGCCGGTCATGGAATTGCTTAGCAGTACCTATGTACCTAGGCGGTGCTTATCACGCAAACGAGAATATATTTGTGTTTCGCCCAGTTTGCTGCTATATATACAGCTTTACCTACATCCACTATCGAAAATAATTTATCACGCAACATTAGAAGGCTACCTCTGAGATAGATCAAGTCTAAACTTCGCAATCAATTTGGTAGAAAAAATTCACATGGAATTTAATTTACAACATAATGATACCATTCATTCCCTTCACCTCTAACAGATTAATGAACATACACTCCAAATTTAGAAAACCTGACCTTTCAACGGTTGTTTTTTTTTTTCAAACCGCTGCAGAAAAGTGAAAGTGAATTCAAAATTCGTGCACACGCACAAGAAGCTGACACATGCACAAATGTAACATCCGATCTTCCAAAGATGAGCCGATACAATTGTATAATTGCAATTCATTATGAGCAAATATTTTGAAATAACGTCAATTTAACAAAAGGTGACACATCTTCTCATTATATACCAACCAAAGATCAGAGGTAGATACGTTTTACAATTCATGGCATGTTTGTGTCAAAAACGCTTTATGAACGGACCGCATTCTTTCCATACAACGCGAATAAGTGAGTCCCGCTGTCGCTGGCAATACGGCTGCAATCTCAGACAGTCTTACAAGTGAGCTAAACAAAAGAATTGGATGTTCAGCCTTGATTGGGTTTTAGAACCACATTTACGGTGGATAATACCTTGTAATCTTCTTCAATTGACGACCAATTACATTGCTATTTCTGTGATTCTTTGAAAAAACCTATACAGTGTAAAAGCAGATGGAGAATTACGATTAAATTGCACTTGGGACAGAGGCACAGAAAAATAAGGAGGCGGTTCGGTAATCATATGAGATCGGTAAATCTTAGACCTGCAGAGGATCGCGTGGAACCAGTTGGCATCGCAACTCATCGAGCCGATAGAAAATTGGCGATATTTCGGAATCAGATTACAGAGATGTATAGCAGAGTATGATAGGCGGTCATGGTGGTAGGCGGGTCAATTTGGAGGTCGGGTTTCGTGGATGATGATATTGGCGTCAGGAATGCGAATATGTTGGTGTGATATTTGCGCTTTGGAAATAAGAGGATACCACTAAAAATTACACGGATGATGTAGGGATTAACGCATTCTAGGGAAAAATTAAATATTTTTACATGGGCCCTTTGGTGCCAAAGCATGCAATTGAGTGTACAAAACAACGAGGCAGCTAACAGTGCTCTTTTGCAGTCAGGTTATGCACCTACATCTTCAGTGGTTATAAATGTTATGATATGCAAAAAATCTTAAAAAAAATAACCGACAAAGCTTGAAAAAACGAAGAAATAATTAAAACCTTATAAAATGTAAAAAAATTACGAAAATATATTATCTTTTATATGCACATACATAAAATAGAATGATGTCCGTGTGTGCGCGCATAACTCGAGAACGGATCGTTAGATTTTAACAGTGTTGGCCTTGATGGTTTCATTTTGGCCCTAAGAAGGACATAGGCTACTTTCTGTTGCGAAAACAAACCTTGGAGGGGATGAAAGAGGTTAGGAAAGTTTTTTTATGAGGAAATGCACTTTGAAAAAAAAAAAAACTGGGTCGGAATACGTAAAATACAAAAATTAAATTATTTTAAATCTTATTATATTATTTCATATATACGTATAGATATACATTGTATGTATATTATATTATATAATCCACTTTACATTATTTCTTTGCGGGGGAATCCTGTAGGTGCGCGGGAGCTGTTGCCGATCTCCTAAAGAAGTCATCCGATTTCAATGAAATTTTTTGACTGTGTATGATTGTTTGAAAGATAGACTAGTTTGCACCCGATTGTAAAAGATAAGCGGGTTAGGAAAACGGGTTGTAGCACCTCCCATTAAAAAAAAAAATTGGTGCGACTGTATCCAACAGTCCCGAAATATATGTGTGTATCAAGCCACACATATATGGTATATGTGTGGCTTGATAGACGTCATTGAGAAAAGAGGGAATTGTAATAACTGTATTCTTGATATATTATGAAATAACAATAATTTATTCGTTCTGTAGGTACTAGTTTCGGTAGAATAGATACAATCGGATTGTGGTAGCTGAATTAAGATATGTACATTCGAGACTGTAATCTATCTAGATTACGCTGGGAGACAACATCGATGGTTGTTCCATATCATGTTGTTGAAATTCTCCGGATGGAGTTCACTTGAAGATTAAATTTATCTTCCATTAAATCAATAAATGGTTGAGCTTCTGGAGTTGCAAAATTGATATTGAAGTCTCCGCTTATGATCATTGGTAAAAGATGATAATCTCCCTGCAGAATTCTTGAAATTTCTTCTGAGTACGGTGCAAGGACGAAATGGAGAAATTTTATTTCGCATCAACAAAAAGCTGAAATTAATATGCCCCAGCTCATAAATGTATGCAATGATAAAAGACAGTGACGCATTTCTCACCCCGCAAGTTAAATGTGTAGAATTACTCCACCAGATTCCAAAAAATGTATGCAATGATAAAACACAGTGACGCATTTCTGTCCCCGCAAGTTAAATGTGTGGAATTACTCCACCAGATTCCAAAAAATGTATGCAATGCTAAAACACAGTGACGCATTTCCGTCCCCGCAAGTTAAATGTGTGGAATTACTCCACCAGATTCCAACAATGCGCGCTTAGATGTTTACACATCAAAAAGAAAGAAAATTCAAACGCTATTTCGAAAGTTGTATAACTGAAATTGTTATTGGACATTTGGCACTTTGCGAAATCTGGGGGGATTTAATATGAAAGGCACGGGCAAAACCGGGTGGGTACCAGTGGCGTGGCGTCCATATAACCCGATTCCTACCGGCTTCCCTTTTTAATTCCCACCAGTCAACACTATCTACCAAAAACCAAATAGGTATAGGTACATGAAACCCTACCAAATGAATTTTATGTTCACAAAATGGTACACACACGTAAGCCATCAAATAATTATTGTGTTTGTGTATCCATTTTCATCGCTCATCGTCATCGTCACGACAAAGCGAAGCGCGAAGGTAACCCCAAAGCCCAAATATGTTGGGTTATTAAAGCTCTCACTGGATAGTTGATTTTGAGAGAACACATTTACTTGTTATCTCTTTTTTTCTTCCCTGAGCATGAGCACTGTGTTTGACACCTCTTTGTTCAACACCCACTTCGTTATGTAGAAAATAACGCGCTTTTCTTCGAGTTATTCTCAGTCTCACTAGGTTGATTATTTTTGAGTGAACGTTTTGTGCAGAGACAATACTGAGATCTCCAACTTCGGCCGATTTCCCGTTACCTTGCCTACAAGCAATACTTGTACGAAGTGTACACAATTTAGTGCGATAGTATTGATACATAGAAATTCGTATTGACAAATGTCACGAAACTTCAACACACCAACACACCCTCAAAAAATATCGACAACATCCGGTGACTTCCGGTGTCGGCAAAGTTGTTGCCAGCGTTCATAGAATTTTGTCCGTTAAATTTGAAATATTCGTTACGCGTGAATAGTATTTTATTTTAGGAATAAGTGCACTTTTTCTGAAAATATTTATGAAAAATGATTACTGCAGAATGGTTGTAGGAAAACAAAAACATTTTGAGCAATTTTTCTTCAGTTATTTAAGAAAAATTTACACATGAAATCGAGGTTAATGATATTCAAAAGCGGAAAATACACAACAATATTTGTCCTAATATGCTTCTAGTATATAAAACAACTCATTTAGATAGTATTATTAACCAAACAAATAATATAAATCGACTTTTGAAAATTTATAATAATAACCAATAGCATTCAGTTATCTTAAAATGTCGTATTCCCGAACTCTATCACATTCCCCCATGGTTGGTAGCGGTTGGCAGCATTGATTTTATATTTTTTGTATGTCATATTTTTGTATGTCACACGGATTCTAAATTGACATAACACCGATAGGAAAACAAAATGGCGAATTTGAAAAAAAAAAAAAAAAAAAATGAGGGGGCCAGCGGCAAGAGGATTGTGAGTTGGGGGTCTCAGTATTGTCTCTGGTTTTGTGTGTGATGGAATTGGGGATAGAACTTTGTATGGAGAACCGAACTTTCACAAAAAAAAATTGATTCGATAAAAAAACGGGTTGTCTCACTTCCAATACAAGAAAAATTATTTGTTAAATTTTTAAATTGTTTTGATGTTCCGGGCTTACCACTTCACAGTTTGAAATTTAAATTCGGCTCAGTTACAATTTTGTTGCGTAACATCAATCCACCGACATTTTGTAACGGATCGCGTTTGATTTGATTGTGAAGATTCTCAAATCAAATTTTTGCTGTTTGTTTTAGTAGCAATTTAGTGAAAAAGCGGGGTCGACCGACACGTCAATTATTTCTATTGTATTTAATATAACTTTTGAATAAAGAATTTGGGTAGCAGGTGCATTGTTGATGCTCTGAATTATTATTTTCGTTAACGAATTTGGGCGGAACAACGTTCGCCGGGTCATCTATTGGAATATATATACTTTTTTTTCAAAATGCTTTCAGGCTTTGAAAAAGCTACATCTGACACTAAAACTAAGTACTTTAATGGGACGACTGATTGCCAAGGGACAGTTAGTTTAGTCCCTTGGCAATCATTGATAGTGGAATTTTGGCGCAGGGACATATTGAGTTCGGGACTTAAGTCTCACTAAAGTGGGACATAGGTCCCGAATTTTTATCGTTTAAAATGGGACATAAGTCCCGAATGAAATTAGACAATTGGAAATATTTTACATTTTATTAATGTTCAGAAGTTGATAAACTTAATTAACGAAAAAAAATTCAAAACAAATTAAACAAACATTTTCAACAAACCGTCGAAACTTAGTCACTTCAAAAATAAAAAAACAAGTGTTGTTTATAACTTGTCGACAGAAAGCATATAATAGTTAATTTGTAAGTGCAATTCTCAAAAACATCTATTTCAGAAATAGACATAAGTACTGAGAAAGAGCATTAAATCTTGGTTTTTGAGAATTCTCAAAACTTATGTCTATTTTTGAAATTTCACTTTTTTCTTCTTTAATTGTTCACTCACTTCGTTACGATGCAAACTCAGCTGACGAAGAATAAAACAAAATTGCATTTCTTGCATTCTTCGTTCTTCCCAACGACTTGCACATAACTGTGTTTTTTAAAGCAGGGAAGGGCGAAATTTGTTTTCGGGACTTAAGTTCAAATGGGGCGGGACATAAGTCCCGAATTATATTAATGAAATAGAAAAATTAATTCGGGACTTATGTCTCGGGGACTTATGTCCCTGCGCCTAGAATTTTCACTTTTTGTAATCAGATCGTACCCAAAGAAGTCATAGGACAAAATCGTCACATATTTTAGTATCAAGTATTATATTGAATCGGTGTCGAAGTTTTGAAGAAGTATTATTATTTTTTCCGCGCTTTATATATTAATAAGAGATTAAGATTAAGTACAACAAAGTCTTTTACTTGATAAATATGCAAACCAGACTAAAATTGAATTAACTTGTATATTGTGAAATTTAATTACCAAACAAATTGAATCTCTCCTCCCGGTGTAAGAGCAAATTTACGCTATCTGGTTTATGATACAGAAACTTCCCGTTTTGCATTAGGTGGTCCGCGTCCGCGCGCCGCCCGTGTTGCATTTTCATGTTTCTCTTCCGTAAAGATTAGCAACTAACCTCACAACATTTCCCACGATTTTATTGCTATCAACTGAGTAGAATTGCTACCACTACCAAAGACCAGACAAACGAAGTAACCTAAAATGCCAATTATTTAATGACTACTGCCGAAAAGTGTCTCTACACAGTGGTTAGTTCCGGAATGTCTAAGCGGAAAACACCGCACTGGTAACACAGGTTTATTTGCAGAGTGAAATTGTTTTTCTGCCTCATTCTCACAGGGCATCTCCGCGCAGAGAAATTTTCGCCGAGAGTAGTAGGTATCTTAGAGCACTATACACATTAGAGCACTATACACATGCGGCAGGATGCAATTTAGACGTCATTCGATAATGATTTGACTAAAAAGATTTGCTAGAAAACCAGTCCGCCTGTCTATCCATACGACATACTTCGCAGAATTTTTGTGCTCAACCACAGCAACCACGAAAAATATTAAAACTGGTTGAGAATGAGCGGAACCTGCCGCACTATACAGCAACAGCAGCAGTGCAATTCAAAGTGGTTGAGGTTGGCTCTATGTGCATTCAAGCAGGCAAGCGATGAGAAACCTGAACTACCACAGGTCCACAGGGCTTTTACACAAAAGTAAGCCAGCTAGCCAGCCAAGCGATCGTCAACATCAGGAAGGCAACCTAATACGCAGACAGCACGAACTGCGAATCTATAAAAATAAAAATAATACATACATGGGGATTTTCATGAAAGCCAGGGGACAGGGAACAAAGTGAGCCAATGTCCATAAAGATGCTGCGAACTCACTCACGCATAGCGCGATGGCTATTGATCAAGTGAAACTTTATTGGCAAAGTAGCAATTTGTTTGGAGGAAATTTGCCGTTCGAGATGCACTATCACGTAAAATTATTGAGGAAGAATCGTAAATATTGACGATGACCCGACGAGGTCAAGCATTGATCATTACCGATCGCCGATATACTGAAGAGGTCTGGGCAAAAAATATTGGTTTGCAGTGAGCCTGGAAATGAGCCACAGCCTCCCTCGTAACCTTATGAAAGGCGAATGAGAAAGCGTTTCTGAGCAAAGTCCTTGGATCAGCGGCAAGGAAAATGATTGGTTATTGTGAAAGATCATAGAATGGGAGAATCAGTGATCATGATGAAACCAAAAAATATTACATTGCACTTTGAGACTTGTAAGAGCAGTGGTAAGTGTGTTGGACTACTAAGCGAGGGGTCCCAGATTTGGTACCCGGAAAAACATAAATGGCATCTTAAGGTTTTTACCACTGCCCCATCTCGTGCGAATGTCTGACAAACATTTGAAAGTATAACTCCCATGCAAGAGCTTCTCAATTTGCCGTTTGAAATCGGCATACAATTGTAGATCCCTTTCGTTTCAAAAAGATTAACCTACGGACTTGTTTCAAACACTATTTATTTTTATTTTACTCTTGGACTTAAGATAGTTTGACAGTATGAAATATCAAACCGGAGGTAGTATTCGCCTCAAACCTTTCTTAGGGAAGGTATTAAAGTCTATGCGGATGACGTGGTTGTTCTAGTATCAGCATTGTTTCCGAACGTGATAAGTGAAATCATGGAAAGAGCACTGGGTAGTGGGTAAGCATAGCGGTTGGGCTACAAGTTGCGGTCTTAGCGTCAACCCAAACAAAACCGATCTATTGCTTTTCACCACCAAAACCAACCTTCTCTCTTCCCCGCTCAAGTAACCAGAATCTTACTTTATCTATACCAGCGCAAACTACCTTGGAGTCATGCTCATCCAAAATGGTTCGTTGGATGTACACAGCGGTGGTACGTCCCATCCACACCTACGGATCACTGGTATTGTGACCCGCCTTAAGCAAAGCCTCTCTCCGCCGGGATACGTAAAGAGTGAAATTCTCCTGCATTTCACTTCTAGGGCGCAGACTAGATTGATGAACCTGACGAACTGTATCATTTCAAGGAAGATTTGGTCAACCTACTATGAACAAATAACCTCCTAGCCAGAACGCGTGTAGATGTCGCTAGACTAATGGCAATTATCACGGGCCATTGGCCGTAAGGAACTCACGCTTTTCATCCCCCATAACGCCCACTGCTGTAGCTGGGCTGACAAATAGGAGTTAAACAGTGTTCATCTTCTTTGTGAGTGTCCAGCCCTAGCCAAAACAAGACACAGTCCACTAGGTCATATCTTTTATGATGAACTTTCGGCCATCCAAAGTATCAATTTCAACAAGATCATCAAATTTCTCAACTCCCCAGGACCCCAGACTGGTTTTGAACTCCCTTAACTTCCTTACCCCCCTTCATCTTCATGTTCCGTTAGTTATGGTTTCAAAACGGCGCTCAATGCGTTATTTGTGTTTTCCTACGTCAGAAGACGGGGAATACAGTCACTTAAACACACCAACTCGTCTCTGTTATCGCTCACTGCGGTGCTCTAAAAAACCGTTGTCGCCAGTTAGTCGGCTGCATAATATAGCTGAGTTTAATATAATATGATCTATATAGTGATTAATGAGCCTAATTGGTAAAAGAATTCTAGAGAAGATGTTCTGTTTTTTTCTAGTATTATATAACTTTGAGGTGTGTGACAATTGCATTCAAAACTAAGGTTAATTTCACATTTTCGCGCTAAGCCATTCCATTCCTGCACAAAGCCTCCACTTGTTGCAAGTATGTTATAAAGAACTTTTTTTGTGAGTCGATGTTCATCCATTTCCAATACTTTGATGACGTAGCCAAAATGCAGTTTTAAAGTTACCAGAAAGAGGGGTGCTACTTCTGTTTCCAAGTGGATCATATAATTTGGTGTGTTATTTGATAGCCTGAACACTGGTTTAATACAATACCAAAGAAGTTTTTCCACTGAAATATTTGAGCGATATCCCCATACCTCAAGTTCATGTAACATAATGGACATAGCAGTCGCACGTATAATTCTCTGTTCCGAAACCACAAATTTGTTCATAATTCCTCCTCCCCATACTGAGCCGATTGCACGCTTAGCTTCTGGACAGTTTGACTTTACAATATTTTTCGAGTTAAATGTTAAACTAATTTAGGGGCTGAGTCGGAAAACATGTTTCGATTTTTTCCATACAAAATCAAAAAAAAAAAAAAAAAAAATGTTTGTGCCCTCTTATAACCTACTGAATTTGTAAAACCCTCTTCTTATCGTGCGCCTTGAGCCCCATAGAACATCATTACCAACGTTTCTACGTCCAATGGCGTAAGCGGTAGCATTACGCATTACAAAGCTTGTAGAAATTTCTTTTCAATTCTCAATAGTCAAGATGAACATTGGCAGGGAAGTGAGTACGTACAGCACATATTGAACTTGGGCTTATTGATTTTCCTGCGAACCGTAATGTTGAATGGACCATTTGCACACGATTTTTACATTTCAATACTCATTAGACATGGAGGTCTTTAGTTTAAAAAAATGTCAACCATGGTAAATAATGAACATACATCAACTATAATTTTTAAGGTTTGGCCAGGTGCGCCTGAAGACTGGAATCATCTATCTATAATCTATTTTGCAAGGGTATAAGGACATTTTCCAATGATGCAATCTCTTCATGTAATTCTTCAAATGAAAGTTTACCTATTCTTTTCTGAATACTAAACTCGAACAAAATACTCTTGCTGTCTGTGAGGAAAAAAAACAATTTTATCAATTTTACCATCCAACAGTACATTTTTACACCTATTAACTAAGCACAACTTCTTTTACATTAAAATCTTCTTCAGATAATCTCCTTTTTAGACATATTTTGGATATAATTTCTTCATTTAGAAAAATACTTATTTCGTGCCTTCAAAATTAAGTTAAAGGACAGTTGTAAGTGAGTATTAATCATATCGACAAAATAGTTTATTTTGTTCAAGAGAACAATAGATAAAGAATTGACAGATTATTTCTATTCAACAATTCTGCTGTTGGATCAGCAAATTAAAATGCTGGAGCTGACAAAATGTCGCTATGTAATCAACAATCTGTTTATAAATTTAACAAAACACAACGGCTGAGACTGAGAATTTGTTTCTGTACATTCAGCAATATTTTCTGTTGGTTTAACAAAACTCAATAACTGAATTGACAAACTGCTTCGATATTATTAACAGTTTTTTTTTTTTTTTTCATTTGGCAATAAGATAAAGACCAAATTGATAAATTTCTTTGTAAAAGCAACAGTTAATTTTTGAATTGACAGTAATGACATTCAAATAGTCACAACTTTTTTGTAAAATTAACAACATATTGATTAATTTAACAAAATATTTGGGTACGTACAAGAAACAAATTTTGTTAACACAATAATTTTTTGTTTTTATTATCACAACAAACATTTTAAGAAAAAATGAGACGTATTTTGTCAATCTGATAGAAACATTTTGTTGGACGTATATTGACAACAAAATTGTTGAGTGAACCAGCATTTTTATCAAATATACCAGGGTTGAATTTTCAGTGACAGCATCCAATACTGACGAATTGATTAAAACGTCACAATACCAGCTATAAATTTGCAGTTGTAAGGGACTTTGTCTAGACTCTGTTTTATAACCTCCGAAAGCGACATCTGATCAAGCGAAGAATAGCCAGTCGAATTTGACGAATTTTGATAGACACTATTCAATGATAACTCTTGTACATCAACATCGGCATTATGTCGTAAAGAAAAAAAAAATAAAAATTCAGAGGCACTCCGGGAGTGCCGACAGAAGTGATAACTTGAACAATTACGTGTGTATTTTTCGAATTGTCAGAAAATATGTTATTGTGTAGGAAGTACTTTTAAATAAAGTTTTTTTTTTTTATTCATTATTATAAAATACTACTACAAAAATGATATTACAATTATCATTTTCATTTATTGCGGTATTGTACCCACATGAAAAAAAAATTCATATTATTTTTTTATATACATACCTACAAAATTGAAATCTATTGCTTAACCTTAACCTGTTTCCGATGGAACAGCTCATTTACATATTTTTTCGATATCTAGATGTCGCTCCTTTCGTTGGTGAGAATCATTTACCCATAAAGGTATGCAAACATTTTTCTTTCGAACAAACTTCTACCAATTTCTGTCAATGTATTTGTTTGTTTACACAGAGCAAAAGTTGTGCAAAACTTCAAACTGCGAGTGGGAATGGGAATGGGAGGGAACGAGAAAAGACAACAATATTTTTCTGTCTCGCCGCGTCGCCGTTGATAATGTGTTACATCTCGTGGTAAATAAAGTTCGTCAAATAGAAATTGAAATCTACTTTGATGGTCAATAATATTGTTTTTTTTTTATTTGTTAAACACAAAATGGACAGTTAGGTCAATAAAGAGCTATTTTTTTAATGTGATAAAGAGTTCCTAATAAAGATTTTTTTTCAGTTGAAAAACGATGATTTTATTATGACAATTTTTTTCCAGTTTGCTAATTTTTTTTCCATTTGTTACACTTTTTGAAAAAAATTGTTACACTTTTAAAAAAAGAACCTCCGGCAACACTGACAACTAGGCGTTAGCTGGACAAGAACCTTTCGGAGATTAAGTGTTATATATTACCTGGACAAGAACGGAACCTTTCGGAGATTTAGTGTTATACATGTCGAGTGTCGCTGTTATACATGTCGGTGTCGCGAATTTGCTAGTTTTTGCGCATCCAAATAGTGCCCAACGCGCCTAAAGAAGTTATCACTTAAAAAAAAAACACTGCGCGATGGGCTGTTTAAGATTGCTTAAAGTTTTAAAATGAATCGCTGGCTCTAAGTATAGAAAAAACTTACCTAAATTGGCAAAAACAAGTAAAAAACGACCCGAACCAACTTATAGTAACACACGTCACCAAGTTGCGTATATCATGGTTGGTATTCACTACATAAATGTCTGTTAAGGCCATTTAAGCTATTCAGTCGTCGCGTCGTTGCCAAGAAGAAACTAGTCTTGTCTGTTATTAACATAGGGACAGATTACAGCATTGGTCAATCTCCAAGATGATAAATGCTATAATAACGTCTGACGTCAATGCACAAATTGCACAATGTATTTTGACATTTCTGTTAATCATTTTCAGGAAAATTACATTTGAAAATTGTACATAACCTGTAATGCCTTCCAACATAATAAGGGCTATTCTTAGCATTGGTACAGCTGCAGATACTCACATTCATCGAACTATTCCTACTTCTATTAAAGGTTTTTTTATCAGCGGGACGCTCCACCCTAGCGATTTACTACACTGACAGAATCCCTTAAATTTAGCACGATCTGCGTGCGACAATTACGTGATGAAAATCGAAAAATCATAAAAAGTACTGCGTATCTAAGCGACAATTGCATTGCATAGAATTTTCGAAAATTGTGTGTTGTCATGTCCTCATGTGCACATTTCATGAGCCGCAACTGCACCCCATCGCATCAATTACGAGTCAACCAGCAACAATAAACGGAAGGTTAGTCGTGGACGTGGTAGTGGATGTGGTCGTCATCGTCGCACCTGCTCCATGCCTACGATACACACGCGAAAGTAAATACTCCGGCTAGCTTGGCTGCCCGGGTGACAGTCAATTGCGCCAACATAACACGACGACGATTGTCGTCATTTCAAGTCCCGACATATTTGACACGGTGACGTGAGGTTTATTTTTATGTTTTTTTCTTTTCATCCCGGACCGGACTGTATTGATTGTGATCAATGGCGTCCCATGCAAGTATAATTATTTTTCACTTAGATATAATGGCTCGGTAATATGGTGGACCTATGTACGTATATGATGGAGGCTGGTTTAGGCTACCATCGTGCTGCTTGTCACTGCTACTGGCACGGAGGGAAAGTGCTGGGCATCAATTATTTTGGTTGTAGCGAATGAATTAAGTAGCTGTTCTTTCTCGGGCTTTGTTCAACTGCTCATCTGTTTGTGTTCACTTTCATTTTTATGGATACATCATTTATGGATACGGTCATAAGACGATTAAGTGTTTTTAACGCGTAGCAGATGCGGTTTATTTGAAATGGCGTTTTAAGCAGTACTATAGCGTTTAACTACTGATTGGACGGGAATGTAATTCTTCCTTTTTGGTGTGTTTCAGAAAAAATAATGAAAGAAACTCACAATTATTTGCTGTATCCAAAGCGGTTAGCTAAAAAAAGGCGTAATTTCTGCACTTTCATGTGTTTAGCTCACCTTTGTTCCTTATATAGTACGTATTCGCATTTAAGAAAAACTTGAATTTTTTGGGGTTTAAGAAGTTCTAAGAAAGCCAACCAGCTGTCTTCTGGCTTCAGCTTAAGAACAACAAGGTCACATGCTCTGATTGCTTACCAGCATAGCTCTTGAAATACAGTAATGATGTTATGGTAGGACGCATGCACTAAGTAGGGATTTAAAAAAAAGTAAGTATCAGCTTCATATGCCTCATCTACCAAAAATTCGTATCCAATGTCTTGCCAGATCTATCGAAGCATATTCCTGCTTAATGTCTAAAGCCGTTCTGCAACACACTAATCGGCACGTACTAGTGTAGCTTCCCGGCCCTGCAAAGACCAAGGAATTTAAAATAGAAACACAAAATTATATTACAAGGTCTCATATGATTGCCTTCATCACCTGGAGCTCATTATGGCAATGGACAAATTCGGGAACTAAATTCTGAATTCCCAGTCTCGCACTTCGCATCAATTCCGAATGTACGGTGTGCTCATAGAACTATGGAGAAAATTTAAAACTCAACTACCTACTAAACTATTTAACGAAATAGAATAATAATAATAAAATGGGAGAGAACCATAAATTTGTTCCCTTGTCCGAAATGGTTAATTTTTAAAAACTTCCTTTCGAACCTTCACTATAGAAGACTGATAGCTTCATTTTAAACCTTCAGCTTATATATTTTGTAGGCAACAACACGTGATTTTGTATTGGAACATTTCGTCATTGTGAGTTCGAAAAAAATTAGCCTGGCCACTAAAAATGCTAATTTTTGGCAGTGAGTTGTAATCGAGTGCAAAGTTATATACGAATGCAGCGCCTTGCAAATTCACGCGTGTCGGTTGTCTTGAGCTCGAATCGCTGAACGTGATCTTGATGTGCGTGCGCGATTTGATTCGTTGCGTTCCTCGCGTTGCTCATCGTCCTCCTTTGACCGTCAGGCCAAATTTGACCGTGCATGTCGCGTTGACCGACCAATATTTGATCGTCTTGACATAATAAACTCTAAATACAATCATTTGTTTTAGCTTTAAACACTGCAGAACATGTGACAAATATAATGCACAGATTACAAAAATTTTATACACTTACTTCTTATAAAGACAAGGATATAGATACACAATTTTATTCGTTGGCGTTGTGAACAGTTCGGTTGATAAAACAAAACTCAATTTTATTTGACATTTTAAAATAAATTGTAATTGAAGTTTTGTTCAATGAAATAGATTTTTAGTAAATATACACAAATATATACACAAAAATGAATTTATTGGAATGGCGGTTGCGCCTTCTTTCAAAAATGTATCATGCTAATATATAAACCTTCTCTGCATGGTCTATTAACGAACAAAAAAAAAACTAAATCAAAATCGGATGTGTGTGGAAGTCGGTAGGCCGGTAGGTGTTGAACAAAAGTTTGGTTAATGATTTTTTTCTGGAAAAAAATTGTAGGTAGGTACTGCCTTTTTTGCAATAAAATACCCATTTTGGGTAGCAAGGAAATAAAATAACACTGTCTTTATCCAAAAGTGGGACAATTCCCCACATCATACATATCCTACTGGAATAATGAGAAACACAAAAAACTGTCTGCATCTATGCATCCGTATTAACGTTTTTGTTACTGCAGTACACTTAGCTACTTACTTGTAGCGAGTGTCTATCTAAGGTAATAATCCACTAGTGCATTTGAATTTTTCACACGATTCTTCTTCAGGAAACAATGACTTTACAAACAACAAAAATAAGAAAATGCTGGGATAATGTGCATAATGCATTCCATTGCTGCTGTAGACTTCTTATGGGCCTGCCATAGTAGCAGGGAAAAAAAGGCTGCCAAAGTGAATAGTTTCAGATATGCGAAAAAAATACCGAGTGCAATTATTCACTTGAAATTATTTATTCATCTTTAAGTTGATGTCTGGCATATGTGGGGCCAAATATCATTCAGAAGATTTCACCTGTTTTTTTATAGACAACAATCTTGTAGACTGGGTGAACGGAGATGACATTACAGATAGGAAAGTGGAACTGGTGATGCGGTCGCGAAATATATTCTCAAATCAAAATAGATGACACGTTTGATAGATGTGATGTGTGACTTTCAAGTTTTATGTTAGTATTATTGATAACTACAAATGTTACCGAGTTATAATTTTCATCTCACATCAAAAACAGGCAGTGCAACATTATGTAATTGGCCTATTGGTCCTTGACAAGCAGAAAGGGATTGAGGACTAAGGTTCTAATTTAGTTTTCGGTTCAAATACGGCAAAATTAGTTATGTTGTTCGAAAGGGGCGATCCCACTCCACCAAACCTTGGAAGGTTGAAACGCACTGTTGACTAAGGTACCAATATAATTTTCGGTTCAAAAATATGGCAAGATAAGTTGTGCTGTTCGAAAGGGGTGAACTCATTCCACCAGACATTAGAAGGTTGAAAGTTTTCGGCTCAAAAATATGGCAAGATACTTTGGGTTGTTCGAAAGGGGCGATCCAACTCCACCAGACCTTAGAAGGTTGAAAAGCGCTATCTTTCTGGTATAGTTGACGAAGTCTTTATGAAAGGGTTGGCTTTTAGTGCACACCAGCAGCGTCGCGTGAATTATTTAGATGGGCGTGCAAATTCTTCAAAATCATATATTTTTTTAGAAATAGGTATCAATTAATTGCCTGAAAACACGTTCCATTTATTATTTTCTCAATTATTGTTCTGCTGTTTTTGATATCTTATTTTGTTTTACCACAATAAAATATAGAAAAATAAAACTTTCGCATACAAAGTCAAAAGCACCGCACGAAACTGCAACCCCAATCCCACTTAAACGAAAAGCAAAGTTCAACCATTTATTCGTCGGCTTTCGTGCACAGCTTTTGTTTGCACGAGTATCGATGTAATACATTGTGTATTTGACTTATGACGCTTTACCGAAACAAAACAGAACAGATGCAAAAGAAGAGAAAATGAATACAGCCCGTGCACAGAAAACCTTCGCACGAGCTCACTACAAGTTCATTAAAGTAAAGCGATTTATGTACGGCCTACGGCGGCGTGCTGGTGACAAATGACGATGGGGATGAATACTGGAGAAATCTTGTAGGGATAAAGTTTGGAGTTGGATGAATTTATTTGATGAAATCAACAGAATGGTGCATAGCGAGTTTTTGTACGAGTTCATTTTTTTTTTTTTTTTCTCAGCGATGAAGGAATTTTGAAAGAAGAATTATGAAGGATGAATATGAATAGGTATGGTATGGTGTAGGCTATAGTTGTTGGCTGTGTTATGGAGGTTTTATGGATTATGGAATTGTGCATATCATTATTTGTGTGTGTTATTATTATTACACAGTGTTTGATGAGGGATTTATTTTCGTTAGATCAGGGTGTGCAATGCACACCTTGCACACCCTGACGAGACGCCACTGGTGCACACTCAGAAAACTGTATACAGCTACGACAACCCAATTAAATAGGGCACCTCTGCTAACTGCGTGGGTGGATTCACCAAAAGTAACATTATGCCAAGCCTCATTTTCGAAGAAAAATGGTCCAATGATACCATCGCTCCACAATATGCACCAAACTGTCACATTCTCGTCTGTGCGCACAGCACGATGACGGGGACCACCATGAGTGTTGTCGACTAGCATATAAGATTTACGAAATTTCTGCACAAACTTGCGTACAGAAGGCTCGGTGGATGCTTCATTTCGGCCAAAATTTATTTTCAAAAAACGCATTGTTCGGGCTACACAGCACTCACTTTGGAAATAAGTTTGCAATTTTTCCCAACGTTGATAAAGCGTAAAGCGACTCATTTCGAGCGGGAAACAGCTGCCAGTGTCAAAATAACCTATGATTTAAAAAGAACCCACTAGATGGCCCACCCTTTACATAGTCTCAGTTGTAATACACAAACCGCTCAGCTGGCAGATGCTGTCTGAGCTAGATTAAGCTTACTCTAACCAGAATTGTACAAGGAGGAGCTATCATGTACCGAAACGACTAGCAGCTGAAAATGGATTGTTGTAAAGAAGCAGCCTTAGCGCCTAAATATACTTTCATGTACTTAGTTCATAGCCGACTCAAATTTGTTAAGTGTTTGTTGTTGGCTATAGCCTCGTTTGGGAATGAGCTCCAATATATAGATGAGCTTGCTGTGTTATGTGTATAGCAAACAAATTTTATTAGTACACTGCTGCTGTTTTCATTGGAGGAACTCTGGATTGTACTTTAGGAGCATGAAATAGTCCGCTGTCCCTGGCTCTGAGTGCCAGTCAATCAATGATAAATGAAAGCCATACAACATAAACTAATCACCGACGATGTATACCGGTTTACGTCATACATCGTTGACGAGATGTCGGAGGATTATAAGCGAAGGGTATACTGTTTCGGTCACCCGTCTTATATCCAAAGATACAAGGTGGCGCAAAAATAGCCTTCCAATGTTTTTTTGGCTGTAATTTAAAAAAAAAATTAAAAACTTTGATTCTTCTTGTGGATTATTTTTATTTGGTCTTTTAATTTTTTCTACATCAAGTCGAGAATATGATGTCATGTAAATGGCCGCCGCCACAGTTGATTGTCATTTGAGTCCTTTTTATGGAATTTTCAATCACTTTGGCCAAAACTTCCGGCGATAGGTCCTCACATTCTTGACGGATATTGTCTTTAAGAGCTGCAAGAGTCTGAGGCTTGTTGACATAAACCCGCGACTTCAAAAAGCCCCACAAAAAGGAGTCTAAAGCGGTCAAATCAGGCGATCTTGCTGGCCAGTGCAAATCGCCAAAACGGGAGATTAGGCGCCCGGGAAATGCATCCTTCAGCATATCGGTTGTGGCACGTGCACCGTGCAGTGTGTGCCGTTGCGCCGTCCTGTTGGAACCACATGTTTTCCAATCCCAATTCATCAAGTTGCGGCAAAAAGAACTCGTTGATCATTGCTCTGTAGCGCTCACCATTCACAGTAACCGTTTGGCCCGCGACGTCTTCGAAGAAAAAAGGTCCGATAACTCCTCCAGCGAAAACAGCACACCATACAGTGACTTTGAGCGGGTGTAATGGCTCTTCGTGGGTTACACGCGGATTTTCAGTGCCCCAGAAGCGGAAATTTTGCTTATTTACGTACCCGCTAAGATAGAAATGGGCCTCATCACTCATGATTATTTTTGATGAAAAATCATCGACGGCGCTTCCATGACATCTTCGGCTACAGCAGCAATATTCTCTGCAGAACGGCTACTCCGGGGTCTGCCACGCCTGGCAGCATCTCGTGTTGTGCCAGTCTCTTGGAGGCGAGCGGCTAAACGTCGCAGTGTTTCACCAGTAGGCGTTGGACGGCTAGGAAATCTGCGACGAAATTCACGTTGTGCCAAAGTCACCGACCGATTATTGCTCAAATAAATAGTCACCAATATTCCGCGTTCTGGAGCAGTGTAGCGTAGCATTGTTTATTAACGTGTATTTCGCATGTGTTTACTACACAAATGTCAAAACAGAACTGACATTAGGGGCCAATCGCAAAATTTTTAGCATTTTCTGATAGGAGGATTACTTTTGCGCCACCTTGTATATCGTCCAATAGTTACATATACCCATTGTATCCCTGGAGTTGTCTGAGGACTACAGGCGAGAAGAAGACTATGTCGGTCACCCTTCCCCTATCCGACCTAACCCTAACCTAACCTAACATAAAGAGTGCGTTTTGTCTAACATTCTTGGGATTGAGTTCTTAGCGGAGTTAGTTTTAATACAGCACAGCCTTGGCGAAGAAACTTATTGAATTGGGGGACTTAAAAAGAGGTCATTTGTTATTTGCTATAGTACTTCACCCTCCCTCATTGTTCCATGTTAGTCGAGTCGCATGAACAGTGTTAAGTTTTCGTCAAGGATAAAATTGGACAGCTAGTACAACCTGTATAGGTTATCGGTCTTTAATTCGGTACCGGTTTCAAATCTTACCCTCTATTTGCTATCGTGATCCGACCACACTCTGCCAAGAAATACAGTTACGTTGCAGCAATTTACCTTATCGATTATGTTCTCCAGATATTATACTATAGCAGATTACTATACTCATTTTCGTTTTCAAAAAGGGTCATTCTATTCTAATTAAGTTGTGGAGAACGATACTTAACATTCCTACTTAAAGTCGTATTTAAGATATATCAGTACATTTTAATAACCACCATTTCAGCTCTGTTGTACCTACTGCTCATTTGTTGAGGAATTCCTAAGAAAGTCAAAAGCGTGCTTACCTAATCAAACGGTCAACGTCAGCCACCAGTGTTGCTGAACAATTTGCGTACAATTGAAAGAAGCCCATTAACTGGATAATACACCGTAATCACCGGTTTCGTACCAGTGCAATCCCTTTGAATTAGATCCATTCAGACTAAGATCATTGATCTTCGCTGTTCTCTCTTCTTACCGTTGCGTTGTGTGCTTCCTGAAGAATCGCTTGGCACTGTATGACTTTCTACAGAAAGTTCTACAGACTTCTTTGTTGAAACGGATTTTTTTTTTCTTTTATCGTACATAAAGATTCCGAGAATAAAATAAATGTCGTAATTAAGATAAACACGATGCGAATTTGCAACCAATATGCAGACACCAATGCCAGAGACCAGAACAGGCGCGTTGCTTTTCCGAGTTCCGTCAGGCGATAAATTTGATTTCTTTGCTAAACAAAAATTTGGAGACAATTTTGCGAGACATATTCGCACGGCAGATACTACATCAGACATCACACTCTCATATGGCTAAAGTAGTTCAAACAAGACTATACGTAACAATGTATCTTCATAGTTCTTCAGCCTTTGACTCTCTTGTTGCCCTCTGTTGATGATGATGTTAAGGTGATTCGAAATGTTTACAAGCGATTTCGGTCTGCAAAGTGAAAATGAGAAAAGAAAAAACAATTTAAGACATAAAAACTAGGTACCTTCTTGCCGACTGGTTTTGATGGTGAAGATATTGTGTTGTAAAGATAGATTGAACGTTTCGTCTGTTGGAAAAATATCATATGCAATAACGAAATGACCTCGCAGTGGACTCAAACAAAATTAGTGGATATGCCACTTGATAATTCGTAAGCGGTTCGCTTGGAGTTTAAACTTTGATAAACGGCAAATGTCAAAGCGACACGCAGCTGTTGAGGGACTGAGCTCATTGTGGAATGTGTAAACTGTGAGAATGAATTTGATATCTTATTGTTTTATGTGAAATTGCACTGCTTTGAAGACGTTATCAACGCATATTGGAAAAACGCTCTCCCACACATTGATTTTGAGGAAATGAGTGCAGTATTGTGTAACAAAAATAAAATGCTTTGACACTGCAGATGAAAGGAGTGTATATCATCATCATCATCATTATATTAATACGTGAACATCAAAAGTTTCCGTACACTTTTTAAGTATTTATTATTATCATTATATTAATACGTGAACATCAAAAGTTTCCGTACACTTTTTAAGTATTTATTATAAAATGAGAAGAATAAAACTTATATCATTCGCAAAGTGCTGTGCCATAGATGTGCACAAACAAATTGTGGTTATATGTCGACATTAATGCTGGTAAAATTAAGATAAATATTCCCCATACAAAATGCTTATCAGTTAAATGAAATTTTGCATTTTTTGACATTCAATTTATCGCCGCCGTTACCATAGTTACGTATTCAAATAAAAATCATCTTAGATTAGAACCCATTTTGGAAGGACTGAAATTTACCTTTTCCTAAATAAAGTAGACAACTGTATATAATTTTCTTTCAAAGATGTTAGGAAGGTATACCTCCTATGGAAAATATTTTTCTCCAAATTTTCATAGTGACGTAGTAAAATGTAAATTATGAATAATACTTGTTTTCACAGGACGTATTTTTTCGATATATATAATATAAATGTCCCTTCTCGCTTTGTCGTTTATATATTATATGTATATAAAAAAAAACCAAAATCTAAAAAGGTCGATTTTCGACCACAAGCGAGACTATACTCTGTTCAGTTTATATTTTCAGTATAGGCCTTATGGGAAGCTCTTTTTTCTACCAGTGGTGCCTGTAGCTACTCTCACGGCACTCAAACACAAGATTTGCCACTGAAATTCCAAAGAATTTTTTTGTTGTAATTTTCCTGAAATTCGCATACATCCCACCACAACCAGTCTGCCACACAGCCGCGGGCCCGGGCAGAATGAACACGATCGTCTTCCGTTCGTTTGCTATTATCATCAACCAAAATAAGAAGTGTAAGTGACTGAAGCACATCAGAGAAGTGTTACCATATGTCAATGTTAGCATATCATTAAGGGTTTTTCTTTGAATTTTGTCAAAGTGCTCGCTGTGGCAACCGTGTGAGAGCTTTAAAATTGAGACAGCTTATTAAAATCCATAATAGTAAGGGTGAAAGGCCAATAGCCTATCTTCCCTGTACTGAAAATATAAATTGAACAGTGTATAGTCATTTATTATTAAGAGGCCTGGATCGATCGGCATTTGAACAACTTTAATGGGAGGGGTTAGTGTCATTAATAATTTCGGATACCGTCGCATTTTAGTGATTTTAGTGAATATACTTTAGGTAAAATTGATTGCTTCGCCAATCGTTCCATTTTTTTTTTTTTTACAATTTAGGTATAAAATTAAAAAACGATCGACAACAGTGCCACATATCGGTTTCAAGAATATCCTATCTTTCGAACTGCAACCAACCATACACAAAAAAGGCTAATTCTACTTTCATTAGAAAAACAATTTTGTAAAAGTTCCTTTTTTTTCAGGATTTAGGCACCAACCTCATCTGTAAATCTTAAAAGCAACAATGTCATCAAAGTTGCAAGCGCTGTTATGTTTATTTGCCGCATTCGGAAAACCAAAGTTACAAATTTTGAAATTTCTAAAAAAATTCTCAGGTTATATTCCCGAAAAAAAAAAATCATCTTAAAGTTTTTTTTTTTGTTCACTGCGCCACCTCTTGCGAATGTGTCGCAAACATCCGAGTGTATAACTGTCATCTGTCATGAGGGAGCTTCTCAATTGGCCGATGGTTAGGCTCGGCATAATATTGTAGATCCCTTCCACAGGTTCCAAAAATGAAAAATAACTCACACAAAACAAATGGTTGCGAGGAGCTAGGCGTAGGGTCCTACCTGTTACGCCAACTATTTACTTATTTTTAGTCGTATATAAAACATTTTAAAAATTAATGACAAAACGTTTTTTTTTTTTTTTGTTACCTCGTTTTTTATTATCATATTATATATTTTTTTAATCTGGGGTTTTCCAGATTTATCAGGGGGCAAGCATTTTGACCGTCTGGCAATACTGAGTCATTGACGTGAAGTGTAGCGTTACTTTCGACGTTTCATTCTGCATTTGTTCTGTATCACAACGCAGTGAGTGCAAAATTATTTATTTTAATTTACAAGAAATATATAGGTACTTATATGTTTTTTTTACTGTGAAAGTTTGAGAACAAAAAAAAAAAAAAAAAAAAAAGAACAGATACATTACCGGCATACCGTCTTTCTTCAGTAAGTACACAAATTTGGTATTTTTGTGTGTGTGTTACAGTGAACAATGTCAGCAAGACGCAAGGGGACCATTTGGGACGTCAAACGAATAAAGCAACATAGATGCGTGCATCTCAATCACAAAAGGCAAATCAAAAGGAGCTCAGGAGGTAAATGAAATCAAAAACGACAATTGAAACAGAGACAATCACACCGGTTCGTAATTAACGTACAGGGCAACTGACACGTCATTGCCAGCAGCATAAAAGTCAAACCCACTTTCGTTAAAATTCGTTCTATTTTATCGATAAACGATCGTCTTATTTTATCGATCAGATTCGATCAATTTCGTCGATCGTTAAAACATTCAAACACACTTACAATACATTTGCTATTTTTTATTTAACAGCCAAAATATTCACTAGAAATACATACTTTATTTGACAGAACAACATTCGCCGGGTCAGCTAGTATATAGGTATATAAAAGTCAAACGCTCCTCGTGTGTAACCACATTACTTGAGAACGCCTATACGTTTTTTTTTAATTATAACTTAGTTTTTTATATATTTATATATATATATTTTTTTTTTATATAAAAAAAAAAAACACAACCACGAAGCGTACAACGGCCGGTTTATGTAGATACTCAGCCGGATTGCCATCAACACGATAAATTATTTTATGGAACATACCTATCTAACTATATTGTGTTCCTTTTGTTTAGATCACACACTCTCTCTCTATCAACTCATTTTACAAATGAGGTGTCATTCTCATTGCGAAAGAGAATTTCCTGTAGCAAATCTTAGGGTAGGATGGGAGAATGGCGGTCGATGGTTCGGTCAAATTGCTAACTTTCCAGCACGTTTTAACAAAATTATGATCGCTGCTCCCAAGTAACATTTAGGTTCGAGCTTATCTCAACAAACGCTAGATTTATATGGAAAATATATAGATATATTTTTTTCCCCGAAGAATTCGGAGAGAACGAGGTTTCATCGGGTTCGTTTCATATGCGGGTTTACTTAAAGCAAATGTTTCATTTTTCTTATTTTTAAGTACCACAAGCTGCCACCAGCAATACAGGCTGGTAATCGCTGGTAGTGTTCCTATTATTTTAAGTTTAATGAAAATGACAAAATCATTTAATTTCAAAGAAATTCTAATTTCCAACCTACTTCCTACTCATTTCTCAGCACTGCCTGTTACCGTCCAATGATGCATGATATTATGATATACACGATCTACCTAATTGTGCGCTTAAAAAACAAACATATACACATCGCGCGGTAGTTCGATCGAATCCGATTTATATAACAAGCTTACACATGTCACTACAACCAGCCACCACTTATTTGCCACTTAATTGTCAATAATTTTTAATTTAACGCACTTATAAGAGTAGCGTTGGATATTAAAGTTCAACAGGTATATTTCTAACCGCTCACCATTAAACGGCCGCAACAACGGGGAAACCCTAGGCTGTTTTCATTAAGCAGTTTACGCGCCTCATAAGCATTCCAACCAGCCAAACAACATAAACAAAACAATCGCAAACATGTTATCTACGCCCACAGTGTCTCAATCGTAGAAAATGTTCCTCGTCGTTCAAGTGGCTTCCAGCTGTATTATTCCCCGACCGCGAGATGTTATTTATGCAAATAAAAATTTAAATACAAAAAAGACAATAACAACAGACAACTGCTGAGTCGAGGAGCGGATGAACGTGATTTTTGAATTTTTAATTGCAGTTGAACAGGCACTTAGATAAGTTCTCGTACTTGTGCGCTATGTTAATGAAGATGTCTCTTGGTAGGAGTGTATAACGTACTTGAAGGTATATGCAATGCATGTATCGGGGCCTAGAGGGTGCTTAGATAACTAATACACACTACGAAACTAAGGTTTTGATAATTATTTTTTTTTTTTTTCATGTAATTGCATGTGGTATTAACTACTTCTGCAAGTTGATGCAGAACAGGGTCGAAGTAATGATGATTGTTAATTGATTGCACATCGCTGTGGGTCAAGGCAGAACGGCCTTAGGGCGGATGAGGTAGAGGTGTTACTTAACGATTTCTTCACTGGATGGAGAATGTGAATGTGTGGTTGGAATAATTACACGTAAATGTAACAAATGGAGGGAAATGAGAAAAGCACTTACATATACTATATTTCCAGGAGCTTTTAAAAGTGGCACTGGATAATATGATAAAGGTTGCTTAAAATTCGGCAATCACAATCACCACACCTTGCTAAATAATTATGTTGGATGAGCAACGATGCGGAATCTTTGGAAACGAATCGAATTGCTGCTATAAATAAATAAATATTTGGCCCTACAAGTCCTTAAGGGACCGTAGGCCTAGATCCACACAACTATTTGTTTTGTGTGAATTTTTCATTTTTAGGACGAACGGAAGGGATCTACAATTTTATGCTGACTTCAAACGGCTAATTAAGAAGGTCTTTCATAGTTATACTTTCGGATGTTTGTCAGTATCGGGAGAGGTGTCGCAGTGGAAAAAACCTAACCTAAGTGTTTTCCGGGGACCGAACATATGGGACCTCGCTTAGGTTAGGTTAGGTATACGGGTAGGTAGAGCAGGGTGAGCCCTGCAATATCAGCTCATATCTCGAAAACCCCAATTTCGATTCCTATAAAACTTTAAAACCAAACAATGCTTACATCCCGAGCAATAACTTATACTCGGTTTTCAGCTAAATAGTTGCCACAGAACTAAACATTGCAACATTCGGTACTGTTTTGTCTGCCAAATTTTACAAAAACCGCTCTAACGATTTTGATCAAAATACATAAAGAAGATAACATCAGTATTCTAAATAAAATCCCGTACTTAGTTTTTCTCAAAAAATTCGAATAAATCCGTTTTTAAATTATTTAAAAGTAGATAATAGGGCTTCATATGTCCTAAAAAATATGATACCAAATTGTTTGTTAGCATAAGCTGTCCTGCTTTCGGACAAATTCAACATATCGTATCATAAGACATCAAACGCCAATATGCATACTTGCTGAGAATTGTTATACGGTATTCACACCGAGCCGAAAACACTCGAAAACATAATCGAAAACAGAAGTTTTCCCATACCTATTTCAGTTTTCAAAACAAGTCGTTTAAAGTTGTTGGGATAATATTATTTTTAAATGCTCTGAATTAATTTTATTCGCTTATTAATCGATCGAAATTTGTTAACAAAATAATTTACACAGAAGTTTCACGACTAGTGTCTCAAATTGAAACGTCAAAAGAAAACTGGTTATTGTTCGGTGTGAATGCAATTTCGAGTGTCCGACAAAAACACGGTTTTCAATACGGTGTGAAAAGGGTGTTAGCATACGATTGTCAGCATACGTATGTTCATTCAACATATCGTTAGTATGAATTGTTTGAAAGGCAGGTATACCTATAGATATACACACTTATTGTTGCTTTTTGTTCAGAAAACAATTCAGAGTAATCTCGAAAAAAACAGCTGCAGTGTAAAATAGGAACTCACATCCACCATCACCTATAATGCTGATTTATCGATCGCTTCCCACATTCTTCCGCATCCATGAGAACCTAAAATTTCAATGTCATTTATCGTTACGAACGTCCCTAAAGGCGCCGCATTACTGTGGATGTATGTATATCCTTATGAACGAGATTAAAGCATAACCAAAAAAAGCATATACAATAATATTGTATTGATATATTATACCCTCAGTAGTAGATCCTACAGTTTCGCTAATCAGGTACAATTCATTGAAAAACCATTTTAAGCCACCAATTTTCGATAAAAAAAAAATGTCCATTAGTAGTATATATAGTCCGGATTTGTTTTGTTAATTATTTAAAGCCCCTTTAGGGCAACAAATATTTTCCATATAAATATCAAAACTAAACTAAAATGCAATTAGCTAAGTAGTTTCTTAAGGTAGATGATGATTTAAATGCAAAAAAAAAGAAGCTTCTTTTCGTTTTCGATAATTAGTATTGTCGTTCACGACTCACAAGAGATACGCACCACCATAAACAACCTGAACTGGTCATTGGACTCAAATGATAATTTATGAGTTGTATAGTTAGAAATTAGCATTAACCTGTGGAATTAATTTGTGTGGCCAAAACGTAAGATACCTATATTTATGGGCCTTATGCTAATTTATAACTTGTCATCTTGTTATGTTAATTGTGCGTTTCCTATGGAGCCATTCGTTTTTTTTTTTTTTTTTTGCATTTTGGTGGTGATCAATAATGAGTCCACAAACTGCTCTCGCTGGCTGTTAAGTTTTACTTTCGTAAAATGGATGGACGGTTTTTATTTTTTTTTTTTAATAAGGCGCTGTTCCATGTTTTTGTCAAATCGCATCACGTAATTTTTGAATTGAATTGTTTGCGTGGTTTGATCTTGATTCCGAGCCAAAGATTAGGAGGTAACAGCTACTGCACTATATCAAACAAAAACAACGGCCACTTGATGGTTGTTTTAATGCCAATGCACACGCCATTAGTGAAACGTGAACCTTTTCTTAAGTGTGACTATGAGTGGCAGTCGATGTGATTTTGAGAAAAATAAAAAAAGGTAGAGATAATGGTTTATAGGTCGGCATTCATCTTTGTGGCGCTCTGCAAATATTAGGTTTTTGGTGAGATCTTTCCAAATTGCATGGTGTAACTACTTATACAGCAGAAATGATGGTGTCTTTAATGACTGTTACGACTGTAAGTAGGGCGGAATTGGCCGCAAAGCACATCATTAATTTCTGCAAAAGAATGTAAGTTTAAAACAGGATCTATTAAATATCTGATCACGAGTTACTTTCTCCATACAAGGATCAGACGAAAACGCCATCTTGTCGAAGTCAAATGTTCACATACGCGCATTGACAATAAATAATAAATTAACAAACATGAACGTTTGTAATCAGTTAGGAGGGCAGGAACAAAAAAAAACAACCGGCCAATCCCTTTCCTTAAGCAAAAAGTGACGTTTTTAAAAATAACATTTCACCAATATTTTGTGAAACCCCAGTTCTATGTTCTAATGCATGTGCTTTTTAAGGCGAGTAGGGTAGGGTGGGTACTTTCGACGATGGGCCACTTTTGACTTTCGCTATTACAGAAAGGCAATTAATTTTTAAATAATATAGACCAAGAGCCGACAGCAAATTTTGGGAGTGGAGGTATAACCAAAATTCATATACCTGTACGTGTAGATACACACATCCATAATACAAATTTAAAAATCTGGCAGGGTTGCTTTTCAGCCGGGGCTGTGGGCGGGCGTTTGAAAACGGTAATTTTTACGATTTTTGTGTCCGAGGTATAACCACTTGAATGCATATTCAAACAATAGATAATTGCGTACTGATTTCAAATCTTTATGTCCCAGACGTTTTACTTTCAGCTTTCCCTTTGCCAGACGCCCCCTAAAGTGGGCGAAAAATCAACTTTTGGTGTCAGAGGTATAACCACATGAGTGATACATCAAAAAATCAGAATAATTTTCTTGATTACAAATATGTATGTCCCAGACGTTTTCTTTTCAGCCTTCACCCCGCCAGACGTCCTTAAAGTGTCCTTAAAAGACTTTTACTGAAAACTCTCAAAACTTTTTTTTTTTGATATAACCATATGCTGGTCACATGAAAATAATCTGCAACTCTTCCTCATTACGAATATATAAGTCTCAGACAAGTTATTTACAGCCTTCACCCCGCCAGACGTCCTTAAAGTATCCTTAAAAGGAAACTTTCAAAAACCGTTTTTTAAATACATATTGATTCGTCGACTACTATCAGGCAAAAACAAAAAAAATTGTTTAGGAAACTTAATATTTGAAAAACTATATAAATAAATATTATATTATATATATATAACTATTTAATTTCAATACAAAAACAAAAAAAAAAAACAGGTATCTACTACATTGTTTGAAAATACTACTTTTTTTCTCTAATGTAGGTACTACATTAGTTTAAGATTAAAGTGGCAACGCTGATTGGCAGTATTGCCCATTTTTGTTCACATATTTTTGAAACGCTATCAAAACAAATCAATTAACTCACACTGAGTGATTTGCAAACACTTAGATCCGCTTAGCCTATACGATTTAGAACTCAGCTCACGTACACCACCACCTATACCTTCTCCTGATTTCATATACTGACAGGAGATTTGTCGAACGTATGCCTCGTACGGTTTCACCTTGAAGGAGATCATCTATGGCTGCCAATGATAAATTTATATTTAGGTGATATTTTTGAGAAAAAATTCGTGGAATGTGTTTACATTCTGCGGCATATAGCTGTCGTGTACAACTTTTAACATTTTTTGAATGCAAATCAGCTTGATGAGGTAATGCGTGTTGGGATAAAGTCGATGGATTGGTAATTTAATCTTTCTTGAAAATATCAATTCGGTTTATGGGCACAGTGGAGTGTGTGTTGGAAAAAACCCAGGAATTCCAGATCGATACACACCATCTATTTATTGACTTTAATGTCGCCTATGATAGCGTATATAGGGACGAATTATACAAAGCCATGTCAAGTTTTGGCATCCCCGCCAAATTCGTGTTTTTGTGCAGGATGACTATGGAGAAATCTCGCTGCTCCGTTATAGTCGGCAAGAACACCACCGAGCCATTTGATGTCAAAAAAGGTTTGAGACAACGCTACGCGCTATCATGTACGTGTACGTTCTTTAAAATCGTTATTGAAGCAATTGTACGAAAATCACAAGCCAACACCAGAGGTACAATTTTTCAAAAATCCGTTTAACTACTTGCCTACGCTGGTGATATTGACATTATTGGGAGAACGCGGCGAGCTGTCAGAAGCGCATTTGCAAGCATCGAAACGGAGGCGGCGAAAATGGATCTGGCTGTTAATGAGGACAAAACGAAGTACATGCTGTCAACAAAAAGGACTCTCAACATCAGTGGCTTGAACTTGCACCAGCCAAATCAGCCCACCGCAACGAAACATAATACATCATTTTTTACACATTTATTACAATTTATTACAGTTAGTCCGAATTTTATTACACTTGCAGTTCTCGAGATATCGCGTGCTAGTGTAGGTTTTATTTGAACATACACCACCACTCTATAACTCTTGATGCAATTGAGATATTTGGTTCAATCCAAAACCAGAATTTATTACAAATTTATTACAGCTGCACCAAATCAATACAGTTCAAAAATCAGAAATTTACAAAACTACAAGCTTTAGAAGATACCCATGTAAAATTCCAAAACATAGAATTTTACATTAACATCGACTATTTTATTACACCACACCGCCTGATGTAATATTACTTATTTTGACTAAAATGCCTTCAGAAGATTCCAATAGACAAACATTCACCATATGGATGTGCATTTTTACCCCTACATAGAAATACAGACATAAGAAAATTGTCACTGTCACTTAGTATACTTATTTATACTTAAGTATTATACCACACCTCCTTAAGAAAAAATATATTATTAAAACGCCTTTAGAGGGTAGCAACAGGCATTTCTACACTGTAGAAAATTGCGTTTTTACCACCGCTTTGAATTGCAGGCATTAGAAATATCTAATACATATTCAAAAATATCACATTTTCCTGCAACATAGAATAATTTATTACACCAAACCGCCTACTGTAAAAGTTATTTCGGCTGAGATGCCTTCAGAAGGTTCCAATAGACTAGCCTCCACAAGGGTGATGTGCACTTTTACCCCCGCCTTGAGCTACAAGCCTTAGAAAATTCAAAACAAAAATCAAAAATATCTCATTTTCTTGCAACATAGAATAATTTATTACACCACACCGCCTACTGTAATAAAAGTTATTTCGGCTTAGATGCCTTCAGAAGGTTCCAATAGACTAGCCTTCATCAGAAGGATGTGCACTTTTACGCTCGCCTTAAGGTACAAGCCTTAGAAAATTGCACTAAAAATTCAAAAATATCTAATTTTTCTGCAACATAGAATAATTTATTACACCACACCGCCTACTGTAATAAAAGTTATTTCGGCTTCGATGTCTTCAGAAGGTTCCAATAGACTAGCCTTCACAAGGGCGATATGCACTTTTACCCCCGCCTTGAGCTACAAGCCTTAGTAAATTGAAAAAAAATCAGAAATATCTCATTTTCTCGCACCATAGAATAATTTATTACACCACACCGCCTACTGTAATAAAAGTTATTTCGGCTCAGATGCCTTCAGAAGGTTCCAATAGACTAGCCTTCATCAGAAGGATGTGCACTTTTACGCCTGCCTTGAGGTACAAGCCTTAGAAAATTGCATTAAAAATTCAAAAATATCTAATTTTTCTGCAACATAGAATAATTTATTACACCACACCGCCTACTGTAATAAAAGTTATTTCAGCTTAGATGTCTTCAGAAGGTTCCAATAGACTAGCCTTCACAAGGGCGATATGCACTTTTACCCCCGCCTTGAGCTACAAGCCTTAGTAAATTGAAAAAAAATCAGAAATATCTCATTTTCTCGCACCATAGAATAATTTATTACACCACACCGCCTACTGTAATAAAAGTTATTTCGGCTCAGATGCCTTCAGAAGGTTCCAATAGACTAGCCTTCATCAGAAGGATGTGCACTTTTACGCCTGCCTTGAGGTACAAGCCTTAGAAAATTGCATTAAAAATTCAAAAATATCTAATTTTTCTGCAACATAGAATAATTTATTACACCACACCGCCTACTGTAATAAAAGTTATTTCAGCTTAGATGTCTTCAGAAGGTTCCAATAGACTAGCCTTCACAAGGGCGATGTGCACTTTTACCCCCGCCTTGAGCTACAAGCCTTAGTAAATTGAAAAAAAATCAGAAATATCTCATTTTCTCGCACCATAGAATAATTTATTACACCACACCGCTTACTGTAATAAAAGTTATTTCGGCTCAGATGCCTTCAGAAGGTTCCAATAGACTAGCCTTCATCAGAAGGATGTGCACTTTTACGCTCGCCTTAAGGTACAAGCCTTAGAAAATTGCACTAAAAATTCAAAAATATCTAATTTTTCTGCAACATAGAATAATTTATTACACCACACCGCCTACTGTAATAAAAGTTATTTCGGCTTCGATGTCTTCAGAAGGTTCCAATAGACTAGCCTTCACAAGGGCGATATGCACTTTTACCCCCGCCTTGAGCTACAAGCCTTAGTAAATTGAAAAAAAATCAGAAATATCTCATTTTCTCGCACCATAGAATAATTTATTACACCACACCGCCTACTGTAATAAAAGTTATTTTGGCTCAGATGCCTTCAGAAGGTTCCAATAGACTAGCCTTCATCAGAAGGATGTGCACTTTTACGCCTGCCTTGAGGTACAAGCCTTAGAAAATTGCATTAAAAATTCAAAAATATCTAATTTTTCTGCAACATAGAATAATTTATTACACCACACCGCCTACTGTAATAAAAGTTATTTCAGCTTAGATGTCTTCAGAAGGTTCCAATAGACTAGCCTTCACAAGGGCGATGTGCACTTTTACCCCCGCCTTGAGCTACAAGCCTTAGTAAATTGAAAAAAAATCAGAAATATCTCATTTTCTTGCACCATAGAATAATTTATTACACCACACCGCCTACTGTAATAAAAGTTATTTCGGCTTAGATGTCTTCAGAAGGAAATATAGACATTAGAAAATTGCCACTGTCACTTAGTATAGGTACTTATTTATAGAGTTGGGGAAGCGAGGAGTAACAACGATTCTCGCTTGTTTGGGATTCACCCTGACAATTTCTGTTGGGAAATTATGTCGAATTTCAGTTTATGAATTGTTGTTTTTTCCTACCAAAGTGACTGTGTCTACAAGTTGTTGTCAAGAGTTGTTCCCTCGAAAAAAACAACAATACTTATTTATACTTAAGTATTATACCACTATGTAGGGGTAAAAATGCACATCCATATGGTGAATGTTTGTCTATTGGAATCTTCTGAAGGCATTTTAGTCAAAAAAAATAATATTACATCAGGCGGTGTGGTGTAATAAAATATTCGATGTTAATGTAAAATTCTGTTTTGGAATTTTACATGGGTATATTCTAAAGCTTGTAGTTTTGTAAATTTCTGATTTTTGAACTGTAAATTGATTTGGTGCAGCTGTAATAAATTTGTAATAAATTCTGGTTTTTGATTGAACCAAATATCTCAATTGCATCAAGAGTTATAGAGTGGTGGTGTAGGTTCAAATAAAACCTACACCAGCACGCGATATCTCGAGAACGGCAAGTGTAATTAAATTCGGACTAACTGTAATAAATTGAAATAAATGTGTAAAAAATGATGTATTATGTTTCGTTGCGGTGGGCTGATCTGGCTGATGCAAGTTCAAGCCACTGGGCCATATGTAGGTCCAACTCGTTGGAGTATATACATGACCCCACACTGGTTTTGGATCCATCAGTATATACTGAGATCTCATTTCCCCTCGAAACTAAGTTCCTATGCCAGTCCTGTCGGTCAGGGTAAGACACATCGAACGGTGTATCAAAATCAAGTGTACCAAGACTTTTATCCGCTTTTTCCGGGATTTCGGAGAATGATTCCTTTAAAATGGTACTGTGTCCTATCCTACTGTTTTTAAAAAGCCCTGCATTAGTGAGCCGTAACGCACTATTTCCTGCATTTGATTGTAATTGTTAATCCAGTGGCAAAAGATGCATAAACGCGTCCAGTGCAGCCGTTGGTATGGTACGTAAAGCACCTGTTACGGCAATGCAGGCTGTTCTTTGTACCCTGGTCAATATATCCCGTACATACTTCTTGTTCGTGGCTTTCCACCAAACAAGAGCCCCATGTGTAATTATGTGCCTTACTACCATTATGTATAGCCAATACAACATTGAAGGCTTCATGCCCCATTTCTTACCTGCTGTCCTCTTACAAATGAAGAGAGCATTGTGAGCCCTGCGGAGTCTTTCCTGGACGTTAAGTTTCCAATTTAATTTTCTGTCTAATACCGTACCAAGATATTTTGCGCTTTCCGAGAGAGCAAGTTCCACTCCAGCAAGTCTGGGCAGCTTGAAGGGTGGTATCTTGTATTTTGTACTAAATAAATTTGTACAAGTTCTGTTTTCTCCGGGTTGACTCTTAGTCCACACACTTCAGCCCATATTCTGAGCCTATTAAGGGCTGTTTCCATAATTTCACTAATCGTGTGTGGGATTTTTCCTTGAACAATGATAACTACGTCATCCGAGTAAGCGATGACTCTGAATCCTGCATTCCTTAGTTCCTTAGGTATCTTATCCTCCTTGGGGTGTACCTCTAGTAACAGATTTTCTTATATATGTAACTGTTTTCGAGAGTGGAATGAATATTTCTCGAATATCTAACTTATAATGCGTCGTTCGAAATTTATCTTTTCCAATGCGCTTTTGCGCTTTTGCTTTTGCACATCTCTCCTGACATTATTAAAGCCCCCTCAATATCCAAAATTCAGCTAGTAAAAATTCTTTCTGATGAAGGCTGCCCTCTATGTTGCCAACTACTTCGTGTAGAGCCGTCTCTACTGATTTAACCTTTAAAAATGCATGCTGAGCATTACATAAGGTCCCGCTGCAACACTTACTTCTTATGAATGTCAATAAGCCAATAAGCCAGACTGATAGGTCTGAAATCTTTCGCTGAAGTATGACTTGGTTTACCCGCTTTAGGGATAAATACCACTCGGACTTCTCTCCATACCCTAGTGTATTTACATATATTTCCTTTCATATTCGTAACTTTACCTGGAGCCCGTTGAAGCATAGCCGGCAGCGTACTTTGCTTAAGGGGGGGAAATATATTTCATGTAGGTAGATACATATCTTGCTCTATTTTTAGCGACAATGATGACTTGCAAAAATAATCCTTGCTTTAATAAAACTATAACTTTTTTTTTCGGCTGTAAGGTGTATGTTCGGAATAGATTAAAAAGTAAGACAAGTGCGAGTCGGACTCGCTCATGAAGGGTTCCGAAACAGCAAGTAACATAACATAAAAGTTCTTGTAGTTCCTTGTAACTTTGATCGATATTTTAATAATAGTGTATTTTTATATCATTTATTATTAGGAAATAATGGTTCAGGGCTTATGTATACGGTTTATGTTTATGAAATTAAATATTTTTTTTTTTTTTTTTTTGAGTTGATTGTATTAAAGGTAAATTGAGGTTTACGATTTATGACGTATAAAAAAAAAACTACTCGCTAGATCTCGTTCAAACAATTTTCATTTGAAGTTTACATGGTAATGTACATCACATATTTTTTTTAGTTTTATCGTTCTCTTATTTTAGAAGTTAGGGGGGAGGGGTGGGGGGGGGGAACCAACATTTTACCACTTTTGGAAGTGTCTCTCGGGCAAACTATTCACTTTAAAAAAAAATGATATTAGAAACCTAAATATCATTTAGGAATATATCATGGAGACCTATCCATAGATACCCCACACGTATGGGTTTGATGAAAAAAAAAATGTTTGAGTTTCAGTTCTATGTATGGGGACCCCCAAAATTTACTGTTTTTTTTTTTTTTTTGTATAAAATCTTAATGCGGTTCACAGCTACATACCAAGTTTCAACGGTATAGCTCTTATAGTTTCGGAGAAAAGTGGCTGTGACATACGGACGGACAGACAGACAGACATGACGAATCTAATAGGGTTACGATTTTTGCCATTTGGCTACAGAACCCTAAAAAGTACTGCACGAAATCGATTCCGGTTTTCACACTTCACAGTTGCATTGAAAATTGTCGAAATTAAATAATAGAATACGTTTTGTAATTATCCGCTGTCCGGAAGCGGAAATCTAAGCTGATATCTAAGAAAAGTTGTAATTCTCAAATGCCTTCTAGCTCCTAGCTTTGGAATGACTTATCCAAATGAAAGAGGATTTTTTTTTTAAATATAAAGTTCACTTATATACAAAGCTTTTAAGATATAAATCATCTTTATACGTTATCCTGAAGTCGAACAATAAGCAATAAACTATAAATTTTGTACATTTCAAAAAAGTAAAATGTTCGATTGAAGCTCGATCGTTGGATTTTCCCAGCGTTCAGTTGAGGAATCTTTGTGTATGTGTGCGAAGTGGAACTCTGGCGAAGCAAGGCGAGCACGGGTTAGCTAGTAATAATAATAATAACAATAAAAGAGAGGTCTAGTGCACTGCGACCTTGTGGTCTATTGTGCCCCTGCTTATACGCTTATCCTGTCCAGTTTCTTTTATGAATCTGAGAATGAGTAGTGGGTCCATGATTTGTATCTCCTTATCTAGTAACTCGTACTTTATCAGATTTTTAATCCTCTTATGGATCAGTGATTCACAGGATTACAGAATATGGTCTGGGGTTTCAGCGCTCTCATCGCAGAATCTGCAGTCACTTTCTTGTGATAAGCCTATTTTTCTCCGGTGTTCCCTTACATTGTCCTGTTAGGAGACCTGTTAAAATTCGTAGGTTGTTTTTGCTTAGACCGATATATGCCTTGAATCTTTTTAGGTTAAAGTTCCCTCGAAGTTTAAGACTAGAGTAAGGGCCTAGCTACAAATTGTTTGTTGTGTTTATAAGTACCTTATGGGAGTAGTTGTGTTGCTTTCACAACTGCTCTAAGTGGGACTCTCATTCTTATAAGACTCTACAAGAGAGTACGATTTTAAGAACCAAACTCAGAAACGTAAGTTGGGAACTGACGTTAGAGCTTCGTAGACAATATACTCGTCGGCATTAATCATAAATTATCCACATCTTTGACACAAGAATTTAAGCGACCCATTCAATTAATTAAAAACACGTTTTAGCAGCAGATACAAGTTAGAAATACATTATCTGACACAGCTGGATTTTCATTTGTTTTTATATTTATTAAATACTGGTGAGTGGCACAATACCATCACTCTAAATCAATATCAATGTAAAATTATCTTCGTTAATATATATTATAAAAAAAAGCTATCCCAAAGCTTTTCCCAACACAAAAAAAAAAAATAATAACCACTTTGCCTACAATATTCCATGAGAATATAAAAGGCGGGAAACCCCCATTCAAGTGCCAAACGACCCGCGAGATAAACTGTCACTCTGCACAGCAAAACAATAAAAACGTATCTAACTAAACTGCATATCTTTGCAAAAATCAAAGTGAAAACCAAACAGAGAACCCCAAACGAGAAAGCGTGTTCGTACGACGACTCCATCGCTATGTAAATGCATTAAGACACCACTTGCACACCTCTTTCAAGGCAATCCTCTGTGAGACGTAGTTTGGCAGAACACTTTGGTCTCGCCTGGTCGTGACAACGCTGAGCATTAAAACTGCTCTACTTTTGTCACTCTGTTGCGGACGAATGCACGAACAAAAATTTGTTTCGACATGAAACTGGATTCCATATATGAGCCATAATTGTGACAAAGTTAGCAAACAATACGAAACTACTCTAGGTAGAATCGAGGTGGATTTGGATTTGGAGTCGTTACAAGAAGTTCACGAGTTGGCCATAAGAAGTTCGAAGATTTCACTGGCGGCGAGCATCGAACTGGAGAGAATCATTTCTAGGTGCTTGAATCAAACAAAGAATTTAGGTTATGTTAATCACCTGTCATGTTCAATTGATTTTTGTTGCGCTTTTTCTTTGCAACGGGGGTGAGGGTGAGCCCGTTGGGATGTTTTCCTTCTGCATTCGACCCGGATAACAACTGTTGGTGAGTGTATCTGTATATGTGTGTGAAAAGTGAATTAGAGTTCAGATGAAGAGTTGTAGATAAATAATTTTGACTTGGCTTAGCTACATTGAGTAATGCTTTAATGTGTAACCTTTCAGTGGAGTGGACTGGCTCTTTAATACTTAATTGGATCGAATACGTCGGTCTTGGATCCCAACAATTGGGAGTGTAGCTGCGTTGCAGTGGCGATTTCTTTCATGATAGTTGTGTCAGTTGTGGCATCACTGATCTGTATCTCGATTAGGAATGCACATTGGGCTAAGATTTGTGAAATTGAGTAAAATCAAGCGTGGCATTGGATACTTCTTTAGTGATAGGTCTGCTGTGGTATACTTATTAAGGGCTTGATGGTCAATAAGTGTTCACCAAAGCTACTTGGTATAAGTATAATGGGTGGGACTTTCTTTGATTTTTTTTTTTTTTTTTGCTATTTTGAAAGCTTTTTTTGGAACAGCAATGGATAGCTTGGCCTTATTAATTAATAAAACTAGTTATCAAAGTACAAGCCGATATAGTACGGATTTCGAAAAGAAATTTCTTTCATAAAGAATTTTCTTTCGAAATTATGCACACCAAAGCGTGTACTGTACACCAGAGGTAGTCATGTTTGTGCTTAGCAAATCGCTTTTAAGACTTGATAACCGATTTTTGTCCAGAAATAATGGACTCGCTAATTAATGAGCTTAGTGTCTGAAGTTCAAAATCGCATCACAAAGCCATCATTTTAATGTCGTTCTGTGCAAATGTCATTTTTTGGGATGACAAAGATATCTGTGCTTTCATTTGATGTTTTCCTCGTGGCGAAAAGACGTGTCGCATGTGTGTAACTGCTATTTGGACTATACCTTCAACTATGTTGCGAATTTGAATACACAAAGTACAGAAAAATCGAGAAAATTAGGCAAATTTATTATAACTAGTCTCGCTTGGGGTCGAAAATCGATTATAACTTTTTAAATATTTAATACTTAAAAATGTACAACAATTTTCGATATTTACGCCGTTTTTTATAAACGACAAAGCGACATCTAGATATTGAAAAAATACGTCCTGTGAAAATAAGTTTTGCTTATAATTTACATTTTAATACGTCACTATGAAAATTTATAGAAAAATATTTATTTCGAAAAATATTTTCTATAGGAGGTACCTTCCTAACATATTTAAAAGAAAATTATACAGTTGTCTACTTTTAGGGAGAGGTAAATTTCATTATTCCGAAAATAGGTTATAATCTAAGATGATTTTTATTTGAATACGTTACTATGGTAACACAGCGGCGAAAAATTGAACGTCAACAAAATGTTAATTTAACTGATAAGTATTTTGTATGGGTAATATCAAAGAATATATAAATACCAAGAAGTATTATCTGACTCTGAAAATGAAATCGAACACAAAAAGCTTTTTTTTAAATATTGGAAAAAAAAAACCGACTGAAAAATAATTGAGAGAGAAAGCTCTTTCTCATACAACCTTGATGCTTGATAGAGATCCACAGCCACACGTATCCATAATTCCATACACCATCGAAATCTCCAATACTATGCATATGCGATTAAAAACAAAAAACAAATTTATATAAAACTTCGGTTGAAACAATCCTTAGCAAAATATTATTTTGAAAACAAAAATTGTTATTTGATCGTTTTATATTTATCTACCACTACAATCGCATAGTGAAAAATGAAGGAAAGCCAATATTTGTTCATTCTTTATTCTTATTTACACCTGGTGTGCCAATGAGACTGATACCTCGACTATAGACTTGCAGCTGAAGGGGTCTCTTTTCTTGTGGAAAGTTGTAAATTTCTAGGTAAAATGCGTGAAACTGAAGAAAATAGTTTAACTACCATTCTCATTCTCAAAATGTTTGTATCATAACTAAACTTAAGCGGAATTTGAGATTTGAGACATTAAAAAAAAAAAATGTTATCGTCTACCTATGCCGACCGTTATTAAAAAAAAAAAAACAATTTTAAGTCTGATGCTCTCCGTAATTTTCAAACGGTTGATAGATATTTCCAAAATTAAAACTTAACACAATCCAAAAAAAAAAAAAAATCAGTTTATTTACAAAATTCATAAAGGGTCAAATCAGGTCAGTGGTTTTATTTGATTTTTGTAACTAAGCGACTAGAATCTTAGTTTTTTTCTTGCTCTTTGACTTTATTTCGTCAGTTGCCCAGGAACATTTTTTTCTTAAGAGGACTTAAATCAAAAAATCAACTAATTTTAATTTGTGATTAAGGCAGAAGTCGTTGGAGAACCATTCAGGAGTTTCGTTTATGCATTTTTGAATTATATTTTCTTTAATATTTCTAATATCAGGACTAACTGAAAATATTGAATCAAATGACAAAATGTGTTTTTTACTTATTCCAAAAAATTCATCTGAAGGTGCATTCAGGTTCCCAAAATCCGTGTTCCGACTGTAATTTTTCTGGAATAAGAAGAGTTCTGAAGGAGAGCTGATCACTTCATCTCTTTTCTTATCAAACCCTATTTTGGGTGAAACTTTAAAATCGACGTAGCCTATAAAATACCTCATTGATACCAAATCAATGGTCATTTCAGAATTACAACTTTCAAAATTATCACCAACAAAAAAATCAGGGTACTGTTCTAGAACATCGAGGTCAGTCAATTCATTGGTACATAGCTGCTCATTTTGAGTAGTGAGAATGGGCATGGACACAGAAACATTTTCGTCCGATCCAATAACGTTTAGTATGGGGTCGTTGTCCTCTTCGCAATTGCTTAAGGAACTGGATTGGACTATATTAGTGGCCATAACTTTTGCAATTATTATATTGAATTCATATAAAGACGGATTTTGATTGTTTCCTCCTTTTTGTCTAACAACTGCAAACAAATTTTCAAGTGAATCTTGATTTAAGCGTTTGGTCAGTAGAACAAAATTCTCAGAATCATCTTTAAATAATTCTTCAGTAAGTTGTAGCACATCGTTTATTGTTTGTTCAATACCTTTCAAAAAATATACAGTTTTCGTTCTTTTAACTAAATTAATTTGAGCGATATAGGATTGGATATTGGAAGGATTTTAAAAATTCATGTGCACAATTATTTTTTTTAAGAGCTGATCTATAAAAATTGTCCGAATTCAAGGAACCGCTATTCATACAATCAAAAAGGTGATCAATTTTAGCAATAAAAGTTGCTGTAGAAAGTGCAACTTCTTTTGAGCAATTCTCAAAACCACATCTTTCTATAATTGTAAGAATAGCAGCCTTTACAGTTCTGCTAAAAACTTGTGTCGCAAATTTGACTCTCATTTTATCGAAATCAGTTGGAAATATATGTTGACTTGTAAGTTTCGGGCACATTTTCGTTTTTGTGTTCTGCTCCAACTGCCAAAGCTCCTTGACAACTTCAAAACTTACCAAGCCATCAGGGGTATTGAGATCGGACTTTATTAAACAATTACGTAGTGTCCTTTGTCTCTTTCATCCATAGATAAAATTCTGTTTTTCAATTCTTCAAAGGCGTTATTTATGAATCCTGGTTGAAGAAATTTAATAGGAGCCCATCGATGCAACGTGGATATAATGAGGCATATTCAAATTTAATCTATTTCTTAAAAATGAATAACTAGATTGGGAAACATAAAAAACATTTTGTGCAAGCCATTTGACTTCTTGACTGTATTCTTTTGGTCGTGTACTTATGAGTAACTTGCAAAATATTTTAGATTGCTCACTTATATTCAGAGAGTTTATATAAGTTTTGATTGTGTTAACTTTATTTTTTCCTATATTAGGACACTTTTGTTCAACCTTTTTTTTCTCATTCAGATCCGCCTTAAGATTTTTTTTTAATTTTTTATTTTTTTTTTTGTCTAGAAAAATATTTTTTTTCCTGTAAAACGCAGTTAATTTATTGTATTTCTCACAATTTGTGCATACAACTTCTACAGACATAGAAGTTTCCGAAGAATCCCTTCTTCTAGGTAATTCTGCAATGTTAAATAAATTAATATGCTCTGTTTCAAAGTGCTCGTCTACATGAATGTTTAGATTTTTTTATTGTCGGCACAGCTCTATTTTTCATTTTTTTTCCTACGTCCTCTGAATTAAAGTGACGGTCACATATAAATAATTTTTTTTAAAATTATTTTCTAAGATTCCGCATTTTTCTCTCCAAATTTGACCCATAGGAGAATCCAGTAGTGGAAATTTAAATATTTTGGCTTCTGGATTCTGCCTTCGTGAAATATTACAACCAGTAATACAGCATTTTATGCCAGATCGTAAGCAATTCTTTCCATTAATTTTTTCGCAACGCATGAAATAAATTTGCCACCAAGATCTTTCTACAAGCGCATCAACGAAGCGAATGAAAATATCGCCACTGTGCACAGAGTACAGAGATCGTTTTCGTTTGCCTTTTGTCAATCCTCGTCATCGTCCCGTCGTTCATCAAGAACCAGTTATGCAGAAAGCAGAATATTTTGTTGGTACATGTGCGTGTACCACGTACCTGGCTATATGCATAAAGAGGTATCGTAACTCGTAAGTCATACTATCCTGTGTATGACTGTGTCGTTGTCGTTATATGTGTTGTAACTTCTCGTTGGATTGTTTTATGAACTTCTCTGAGCGCAAGATTAAAAAGTTCTTGATAAAGCAAAGTAATAGCAAAAGCTGTGAGAGCGGGCAGCAATATTGGAACCCGCCATACAAAAATTTTCAGTAGAAAAATTTATATGAGATGCGTCTTCTTGGTATTTATATATTCTTTGGTAATATTTAATTAAATTTTACCAGCCTTAATTGCGACATATACCCACAATTTTGTGTTTGTGCAAATCTATGGCACAATACCTACCTCTCGAATGATAGATATAAGTTTCATTCCGCTCATTTGATAATAAATACTAGAAAAGTGTACGGAAACTTCCGATGTTCACGTATTAATATAATGATGATGATGATGATGATGATATTTTTTTTTTTCATTGCTATTTAATTTAATTAAAAAAAGCACCCCACATAATATGCCGCTCTCAAAAGATCCAAAAAGCACCAAGACCGAAAGTTCTTTGACAAAATTCAAAGAAAAACCCTTAATTATATGCTAACATTGACACATGGTAACACTTCTCTGATGTGCTTCAGTCACTCACTCACTCACACTGTTTATTTTGGTTGATGATAATAGCAAGCGAACGCAAGACGATCCTGCTCATTCTGCCCGCGGCTGTGTGGCAGACTGGTTGTGGTGGGATGTATGCGAATTTCAGGAAAATTACAACAACAAAATTCTTTGGAATGCCAGTGGTTTCGTTTTTATTTCAGTGGCAAATCTTGTGTTTGAGTGACGTGAGAGTAGCTACAGGCACCACTGGTAGAAAAAAGAGCTTCCCATAAGGCCTGTACTGACAATTTTTCTTGGACAGAGTATAGCTATATTTTTCTCATCTACTGTCTGATCGCGAAACAGATAAATGACGCGAAATCAAAATAAGAGGAAAGATGACATTTGTCATTTTGATGAGGCCATTATTAAAGCCCCTTGAAAGCTCTCCCAATTCATTATCTACATATCTGCCGTGATATTCATTTTTTCGCTCGTCATTTAATGACATGCCAACGAAAAATTGTAGATGACGTCATTTTATTTAAATGATGATGGTCATTTGTGAAAAAAATTACGATCACACGATATGACCATCATTGTCATTTTTGTCCCAGAATAAAATGACGGAAACTGCGCATCATCTACAATTTTCCGTTGGCATGCCATAATGACGAATAGTAGCTTGAACTTAACTCTAATGCGACATTTTTTCCTGATGTCACAGCATCATTTAAATGATTCAAAAAAATGGTCGTGTAGTCGTACCTTAACTTGTTGACGTCCCTAGTGCCTTGAACCTGCATAAGCCCACCGCAACGAAAAAGTTTCCATCATTTTTTTACATATTTATTACAATTTACTACAGTTAGTCCTAATTTTATTACACTTCCCGATCTCGAGATGTCGAGTTCTTGTGTAGATTTTATTTGAACCTACTACATCTTGATGCAGTTGAGATATTCGGTTCAATCCTAAACCAGAATTTATTAAAAATGTATTACATTTGCACCAATTCAATTTTCAGTTTAAAAATCGGCAATTTACAAAACTACAAGCTTTAGAGGATACCCATACCCATGTAAAATTCAAAACACAAAATTTTCCATTAACATCGAGTATTTTATTAAACCACATCGCCTGATGTAATATAACTTATTTTTACTAAAATCCCTTCAGAAGGTTCCAATAGACAAACATTCACCATATGGATATGTACTTCTATCCCTGCATTGGAATACAGACATTAGAATACTTATTCACTTTAGTATTATACCACACCTCCTTAAGAAAAAATATGTTACAAGAACAACTTTAGAGGGTAGCAATAGGCATTCTGCAATAGGAAACTGCATTTTTACCACTGCGTTGAACTAAAAGCATTAGAAAATTGCACTAAAAATTGCCCAAAATTGACTTCTTGACTAAAATAATTTGGAGTCACTATTCCACCTCAAATTAATTTTATTGATCCAAAATAGCTTTTGAAAAATATGATTTCACTGTACACTATGATCAAAATTAAAAATAAAACTCCCTGTATAAAATGTATTGAAAGTAAATTTTTACGAACTTCCCAATTTCCCTTTAAAATTTTCCAATTTTTTCATCGTATCAACCTTCCTTAGAGGTAGACAAATACAACAAAGAAAATATAGCTCAAATCGTACGATCCGTTTTCGAGTTATGGTGTCTTACGGATGCAACTTTGTATTATATTCCATATTGCCCAAATTCGTTAATGCAATGAAAATAATAATTCCGAGCATGCACAATGCACTCGCTACTTTATGTAATTCTGTCAATTCAAACTCTTTATTCAAAAGTTACATTAAATACAATAGAAATAACTGAAGTATAGCAATGTCGATTTGTTTCAATCAAACCACAATGACTTCAATAAATTGACCATGTGAGAAATATGGGAATTCAAGATTGATGCCACAAATGCACAAATATCCAGCGATTATTCTTGCGACAGATTATTTGTCATAGTGAAAGCGAGACACGCGAAAAATTCAAAACGCTTAAAAATAAAGTGCTAATCGTTCTGAATAAGCGGAATCCGCGGAATGAGGATGTTTGCCTTTGAATTTTCCCCTCAAAACCGACGCTTGCATTACATTTGATTTTAGATCCTTTACCATCAAATCAAACGCGATACGTAACAAAGTTTCAGTGCATTGAGGTTGTGCATATTACTAATCTCCATAAAGTTTTGTTTCACAACAGTAGCATATGTCCTTCCTTATGCCCACGCGAATTTAAACCAAAAATCATAAAAATCGAACGATCGGTTCCCGAGTTATGTATGCGCACATACCGACATCAGTCTCTATTATATGTAGCTGTAGCCCGCCGGCTTTGTTCGTACCTTTCGTATTAAGTCCTGCTCAACTTTCGCAAAGGGCTTTATTTGGCCAATGTCCAATGTGGTGCCACAACCCGTTTCCTATCCCGCTTATGTTTTACAAGGTACCACCAATGGGTTCCAAAATTTCGATCAACTCGGTAGAGCTATTCCGGAGATCGACAACAGCGCCACCTATCGGGTCGAAAATAGTCCTATCTTTCAAGCTTCAACCAACCATACAGAGCCACAATATAGAGAGCCAAATAGAGCCCAAATATATTATTATATTTTTTGACCCGACTTCTGGTCAAAAATTCTTATTTTAACTTTTGACCGAATGAAAAAAATTAAAAATCGGCCATTCGGTCAGATTTGACTGGATTTGTTTTTTTTAATGGGAACACTGGTGTGGTGTAATAAAATATTAGATATTAATGGAAAAAATCGATGTTTTTGAATTCTACATGCGTCTCTTCTAAAGCGTGCGTGTGTTTCGCATTGTTAAAAAATATATTAAAAGTTGTATTTATTTCGTAATACGATAACAGCTTTTTCTGCGAAAAGCTTGCTTATGAAATTAGTCGGTAGTCTAAAGAATTAAACAAACTGGTAAAACTTGGTTAACAACAACTGATGAAGTGTGTTTTTTTTTCAACAGTATGTATGTAACCCTTTTATCCTAGGTGTTTGTTAACAGAGACTTAGTTAATTTCAACGATTTTTTTAATCGCACTATGTTAGAGCCAGTTTTTTAGAGTGTGTATAAATAAATGTTGGTGTATTTGTTTGATATTAAGAGACTTCCAAACCAGTGACAAGAAAGTTGGCTCGTAATAATTTATTTGTTATTAGAAAGGTCTTACTCGCCACTACAAAAACTTATTTATAGGTACAACAGATAGATCAGAGTGAAGTTGAAATTGAGAACACAAATTTTAAGTAATAAAAACACTCAATGCTCGCATTAAAATTCCAATATATGTAACCCAGTTGAAACTAAGCCTAAATAAGTGTATTATGAAATTCAAGGCTTTCTGAATAAGAGATGGCAATATACCGTCTAAACGTGATGCCCTGAATGGTTTAAGCGGGTTGATAGCCGGTAGACGTTATTCGGAGTAAGAATTTTACAGGATAGACTGTTTTTTCTACCAAGGTTATTCGGTGGTGTGTCCTCGATGATGTTTTCATAGAATTATTCAATGAAAGTGGACACAGGGAAATTATCTTGAAGAATAGGTGGTGGCATCGTCAGGTTCGATTAGCAGAGCTCTGCTTTTGAGCGATCTTTCCAGAGTGCATTTTGCAAGCAATCCACTATACAGCTTTTTGGGAAAAGTACACAATAAGCCATATTATGCAGTTGCAAATAGCTCCACAAACAAATGATTTCATACTTGGATCTTCAAAGGTCAGTTGTAAATATTTCAACTTAACACCCGCCGATTTATATTCAACATGCAAACCTCCTCTACAACCTAAAGCATTTCTCCTAAATTACATCTCCTTTTCTTCCGCCTCGAGTTCGAAAGATGTTACAGCAACCCCAAGCAAGCCCAAATCGCCCCTATGTCCCAGATATTTTAGAAACTATACTTCGAAAGTGGGCAGTCGAAGTCAGTTTAAATGCGCAAAGGTATATAGACAATCAAGCTTAGTAGCGCTATTTGTACAAAGAAACATTCCCCTACCTTTTCTAAATACTTACCCACATAATATGCTTATTCAAACCCTTACAGCTTACAACATGAAAAAACAAATTTGTCAACTGTCAGCAGTAACAGGCCCGTTTAAAGAGAAATAAAAAGATTATTTTTATTTAATGAGGAGTTAATCGCCTCACTTAACAAAGATCTCATCATTGTCCGACGCTAATAAAAGTAATTAACTCTCTACACGCATTTCTTTGCGCGTTGGTTGTCGCTGTACTATAAGAAGAGATTGCGCGCGCGTTTGCGTCTCCATTTCTCCAAGAAAATTATTACTTCGCGCAGTGAAAACGCAAATGTTTAACAACGAAATCGCAGATAATTACGCGCTGACCATTGCAAAAAAAAATAAAATAAAATAAAGAAAACATGAAAAAATTATTAACAAAACAAAAAAAAAAAAACACTCCATTGCTCACGGGCAAATAAAAAGTAAAAAACTTTCATTCGCGCGAGCAGGCATATAATTGGAACTCTACTAAAAACAGGTGAAATGACGTACGCATCAGGTGCATCTTCCCAAGGGTGATTTCTTATTCTCCAGCGTTCAGCATCGCACTCTCAGTGCGTCCATTCGCATTGATTGCGATCATCAAAAACACTGAACGACGTAATCGAAAAGAAAAACCTGATATGTCATCTGCACAAAAGAAATCCATACACTGGCCATACCGAGCTTGGTTATGTTTGTATAATTGCGGAATGAGGGGAGTGGGACCGAAAGAGCTGAGCAGGTATTTTCTCTCGAGCGCGCACATAGCGTACTGATCAATACTATTGTGCGACCTCAATTCAAGGTCACACAACATGAAAAGTTTGTTGTGCACTGCTGCGAGAGGCACTCCACAAGGAGGAGTCATCACCCCCTCACTCTGGGTCTTTGTCATAAATAAAATACTTATAAAATTCAACAACATGGGAGTCAAAGTAACCGCATATGCAGATGATGTATAGTTATACTTACTAAGGGAACGTTTTTATCGACCATAAGCGAGCTGTTAGGAAACAATGTGGCCTTGGGGTCAACCCGCAGAAAACCGAGCTTGTCTTGTTCACGAATAAAAGAATAAAACCACAATTCGCGCCACCAACTCTGTAGCGAATACCCCTAAGGGTATTAGAAAGTGCGAGATATTTGGAAATTATCCTTGATGGGAAACTTAATTGAAAGCCGAATGTCAATAAAAGAGTCAAGAAAGCAGCGAATGATATCTACGCATGCAACCGCATCTTTGGCATTAGTTGGGAACCAAACTCTAAAATTAGCCTCTGAATGTACATGACGATCATGCGACCAATACTCACATATGGCAACGTGGACAAAAATACAAAGAATTTATGTATAGGAACAACCGGCGATATGAGAACCACACCTGCAGCTGGACCAGAGGCGATTCTTAATCTGACACCTTGGCCTATACATGAAAGAATCCGCTGCCAAAAGTGCCAAATCTAACACTTGGATGCTTTGCAATTATGGACATGCACAGATTTTATGTACACTCAAAAAAAAATGTAATTTCAAATTGATATTTTTGTCATATCAACTACAATTTCATGCGAAAATTTCAAAAATTGAATAAAAACGTTTTTTTTTTTTTTTTAATATTAAAAATATCAGATTTATAATTTTCATGGCAGATTCACATTAAAAGCTTACATTTTTTTAAATTACGATTTACATTCCCATATCAATAGGTAAGCAATATCAAATTTTGTATGATGTTCTGTAATATAATGTTTACAAGATTTAATGTTAATTCTACATTACGCGTATTGTTGAAAATGTAAAATTGATAAGCTTCAATTTTAATATACTTCACAAATTAAAAACTTATATGATTTAATGTTTTTTTTTAATATTGACCAAATGTACTGTTTATGTGAGACATGTAAGAATAAGCCGAAGCCCCAAAATACCGGTACCCTAAGGTAGAATTTTTGATATTACCAACATATTTGATACTAATAATGTAAAAAGGCAGTTGCTAACGAAATAAACGAGTTTGAAATTGAAACTGCAGTTGCACTTGCAGTGGTTAACTCGTAATGATCGGTTTGTTTGTAGAGTGTTTTCCGTGTTAACTTTTAATTTAATGTACAATTTTGCAATTTGTGTAATATTTACCTAGTGTTAACAAAAAAATCTTTAAAAACACAGTGATAATAAACATCAGTTCGAGTAATTTCGTGAATTTGTGTTCAAAAAAAAAGAAGAAAAAAAGAGCTAATGGATGAACATCAAGACCAGTTTATTTTTGCAGACATTAGTGAAATAATAGGGGATGATGATCTCGGAAACCCTCAAAGTTTACCGGATTCTTTGGAGGTTGAATTCGTAGAATCCCTTCCGTGTAATATTGCAGCTGTTAAGGGAATTTCGATTGGAGAAAGCTTTTACTGCTCTTTTGTGTAAGTTTTTATTACGTATTATGGTAAGCTTTGTAACTTTATCATGTAAATAATTTAATTACAGAAAACCAGAAATTAACCCATTATGTAACCGTAATAAGGCAGTCTGGGCCTCTGAAATACTTATGGAGCTATCGATATGAATCGAAACATAGAGAATTTATAGATCACGATCAGTTATACTCTGTAGGTTCCAAAAGTATTTCCTTGAAAATAATAGCTATTGCCGACTTTACAAGTCCTCCAATTCATGTTTACTATTTTCCAGATGGAACATGTTTAATAAGAAATAAAATATTTTAAAATAAATTGTTATTAATAATTGTTTTATTGCAGAAGACGTACAAAGTCGTCTAAACCTATTTTAGGATTATAAGAAAAAAAAAAAAAAAATACAAAACCTTATTGCAAAATAAGTCAACTTAAGAATTAAGGTTTGAAATACACCGCTTGGACAAAATTAGAGCATCGATGTTTAAAATCAGTAAGTAAAAATTATTATTGATTTTACATATCTAATATAAAAATGATTACATTTATTTCATATAAATTAAACAATTTTAATATCAAAACTTAAATTATTCTTATCAGAAATAAATGAAATCAAATGAAATTAAAAATGTCTAATATCAAAATTTAAAATCTTCTTATCAAAAATAAATGAAAGCTCATTTTACGGTTTTTTTATATCGATTACACAATTTTAATATCAAAAATCGATGTTCTCAATATCAAAAGTAAATGCGTATCGTATCAATTTCACATTTTGAATATTAAAATATTATAAAATTCTAATATTAATTCCACATGAATTCATTGTTAAAATTACATTCGAAACGTATATGAAATTAATATTGGAGTCATATCAGAATTGATATTCTCAACATCAGCTTGATTTTGTCAATGAAAAATATCTATATTACGGCTGCTTTTTACAATTTTTTTTTTTTTAGTGTAAAAACGCATCAGGGAGCATTGTCACTTTTGAGTATATGTCTCCCTATCTAGACCTTGACAGACCATTCACCTGTTCTGGCGATCGCTGAAGCGGCCCGTAAGGCGTCAATATTGGCAATACCTCGTAGCAGTATGACCATCATCATTGGCAGTCAGGTGGCTATAAAAGCAGTTTCTGCTAATTAAATAAAATCCAAACTAGTTCACCGTTGCCGTTAAGAGCTCAAGGTTCTTTGCTCGCAGCACACCACGAATCTCTGCTGGACACAGACAAAAAACCGGCGATGAGATGGCGGATGAACTGGCGAGTAAGGGGTCCGTAATGGATCTGGATAGAGCAATTCAATCAATCAAGCCCCCACTCTGCAATCTCAGAGTGCGAGTGGAGAACAAAATTCAAATGAAAACCAACAACTATCTGTAAGTAAAGGCCCTAACTGATCTTCCTAGAAACCACGCAATGAAACTATAAGTCTCAAAGATGACGATATATGCAGAGGGTTCTCCCTGCTCTACCTACCCGTTTACCTAACCTAACCTATCTCATGGCAATGGCATATGTGCAGTGCTAGTGCTATACCTCTTATTCACTAGCGATCTGCCTTAAAGTGGAGTAACTAGTTTGTAGATGACATTGATGTTGTGTGGAAGAAACCTGTCGAAATACCGACAAAAAAGCTTCAAATGTCAATAAACAGTATCCCAGAATTGCCTAACAATGGCAAAAACAAATAGCAGTAGTAAACTACTGAAATACAGTAAAATAAAAACACGTGTTAAGCATGGCATACACTAAAATGGGTTATTGGGAGATATTCATCTTTGACAATGGTTATTTTCACAAATAAAAGTAAAATACCACAGTTTGTCACACCTTCTGTTGGTTGTATATCCCTCAGAATATCTGACAACGAAAAATACATGGGACCTATACTGGACAAAAAAGTAAACTGGAAAATGAACACATACGAGAGAATCAAAAAGCCACAGTAGCGTTCTACTCCTGCAGCAGAATTTTTGGTAGAACCTGGGTACCATCCTCCAAATTTAAACTGTGGATGTACACGGCTAGAGCAAGACCTATACTGGCCTATGGCAGCCTACCCAAGGGCTGTAAGGAAAGTACAAAGACTAGCATGTATTGGAACCACCAGTGCGATGAGGACAACTGCAACCGCAGGTCTTGAGGCTATCCTCAAACTGCTGCCGCTAGATTTTCAGTCGCCATTAGTGCCATGAGAATAAGCCAATCAGTAAACTGAAAACTGAATGAAATGGGACATTCGCTGATCCTACAGAAATATTTTGGCCATGTACCTTCTGACAGAGGCAACAGCAGCCCCTAAGTCTGCGTTAATGTCAATACCACCACTTGCATTCTCTATCGAAAGCTATAAAAGCCTTAACTGTAATAGAAATAAAATCAAGGCCTGTGAAATTCTGTCGCGAAGAACTCAGGGTTATTGGCATTCAGCACAAGGTATTGCTTTGCTGGGGTTTCGGAACATGAAGCTTGAAGCAGGAAGATGGACCACGGGAGAGACAAACGCTAAATGGACTGCACTAAAATCTTGTCATACCACAAGAATGCTATGGCTAGTCTTCAATGAAGCCACAATCGAGAGTCTCATACGAAAGGATAGAAAATCTCTCTCGACCCTCGTAGGAGTCCTAACACACAGTGAGTACTTAATCACAGGTAATTATAGATATGGCTATTGTGGGTAAAGCCTGAACTTCATCCAAACAAAAGTGGGAAAAAGTAAAAAAAAAAACCGTTCAAGCGAGAGTTGGCGCACCGAAGGTTCCGTACATCTTTAGAGTTGGAAATTACGAAGTTTTTTGCAAATGATATAAACTACATTAATTTAAGCCCAAAGTAGAGAACACGCTCTAATGACCGAGAGTCGTTATATAATGATTTACTGTTTTTGTTTTTTTGTGAATAACTTTTAAAGGGGTCTACTACGATATCGCGAAAAAAAAAATCTTGAAAGCTAAAATCTCGAAAAAAAAATCTCGAATTAAAAAAATCTCGAAAGAAAAAATATATAAACCATAATATCGAATAATAAAAATCTCGAAAAAAAAACAAAAATCTCGAATTAATATAAATTTTTGAGACAATGGTAACAATTTGCGCGCGCAAAATCAATAATCTATACACATCATCTGAGGAAAATAAAAAAGCCTATTCTCTTGACAACAATCAACCACGTCCAGTACCTACATTGTCCATGATGTGCGCTAGTTATTAGCTGTTACAATTTTTTTTGTTTTTAATTTTTTGATGAGTTTTTTGTATGGTTTTGATATTTTTTACTTTGTTTAGTTAGTTGTATTTATGTATATTCAAATTTGAAATTATTAATTTGTTATAATGAATTATCTGTTATTTTTGTTTTGTTAAATTTTGGTATTTTGTAATTGTTTTTCCAATATGAATAAATTATTTGATAAACAGAACATACAATTTTATGTTTTATACGAATTTTAGCTCTTAAACTAGATAAAAAAAATCTCGAATTCACTTTTTATTTTCGATTTTTTTCGAGATATAGTCTTTCGAGATTTTTAGCATTCGAGATTTTGTCATTCGAGATTACGTCGCATGATCCCCTTTTAAAGTACCTAGTAACTTTTCGGCAAAACATTCTTATGCAATGCATGATCTACAAAAAGCATACTGTCAATAAAGAAACAAACAGCTTTTTATGCGAATGAAAATATTTTTTTCATCAAATTAATAATTACCTCCTCTAATACCAGTCGATGTATCGCTACAATTGGTATTTGTAGTTTAACTAGAGGTTATATTATACCGGATGTTGTGTGAAAATTTCAGCCTTCTACGTAAACTACGGACAGACGGACAAAAGCGAAAGTATTAGGGTTCCATTTTTTTAACCTTAAAAAGTGAACACGTCGAAAGTCACCGAAAACACACGCATATTTATATGGCATCCATGAGCAAAGTCGGAACTATGAAAGCTCAGAGCTTTTTTAGTTTACATTTAAAATTTGCAGAAGCAATAATAAACAAATTTAGCTGAGTGAAGGGCAGAAAGAACTTTTCCTTGCTAAACTGACGGGAATTATGCGATGAAAACTTGATCTAGCTGAAAGTCAGGAACATATTCTTTGAATGTATTTGTTTCTAAAGCTTTGCAAAAAGTGAAAGCTGGAACATGCTCAAGCTTTTAATATACAGAGTGCACTATATGATGGAAGAGTATATCCGATTTTGTCCACTTTTTTGTACTTTGTTCAACTTTTGTTTCGATGTAGTTCAGGCTTAAGGGAATCCTTTTCCCCAATGGGCATCACAAGAGTCAATATTGATCTGAGTGTGGCACGGAGTACTTCACTCCGCACACCTTACCTAACCTATAGATATACGAACTCCAAATAGCTACTTTTGGCAAAGGTTAGGTCTCTTTCATTGCGGTTTTCTTTAGTTAGTTCGTATTGATCGCGATGATTGGTTTCTTATATGTAGTGTATGCGGATAAGATCTTATTCTTACTCCCTTCACTTGAAGCCCAAAAGGTTTACTCTCCAAATCTAAAACCAACACTCTCAATGTCATTAAGAGGGTTCTCAGCTCTTAAAAAAAAACATATCATTGTAGGTGCGTATTTTTCTATTTCCTTCCTGCAATTAGGAAAGAAAAGGAACATCTTGTTCATTAGAAAATTGTACGTCATAATAAATTTTGTTTCAGGTACCTACCGTTAAAACACCATTTCCGAGATAACAGACATCAACCGAAGCTTAGAACCTCCTTTAACAAAAAAACACAATATGTACTCGAGTCCAACTTAAATTTAAACCCCCATCGAAGCCCCTGTTCCACTTAAAATACTTTCATAACCATTTCCTTTCTGTGCTTCTTAAATTACCTCAAAGGCCACAAGCATTTCCGGTTCTTGGCCTTCCACATTCCATTATTATCTCGGCCAAATTCACCTCAATCTAATGAACGATTTCGCCAGACACCATTAGAACTTCTTGCTCACCAGAGGTTTGGAAATCCAAATCAAAATTATACCAATCATCAATTCCAACAAGCGCATTGAAAATAATTGCAACAATTGCCCGCGGAACCACGCAACGGAATCATGCAACCATCGGTGCGCGCAGCTGAAATAGTGTCACACTACCATAAAACGATTTCCTGTTTATCTACAAGCTCTTCTCTCTTTCTCTCTCTCTGTGTGTTTGGATGGATTGCCTTTGCCGTTGCCATGATTGCGCGCTGAAAACCATCTTATATCACACATACTAAATTGGATAGCAAGTGCTTGGTGCTGGTAGATACGATCACCACACAAATTTCTCGACTCGCAATTCGGAAGCAGAAATAGAAAGGAGGCGTGCCACTTCTTGCATTTGCAGGTTTGGCAAACGGAAAATGCGGTATGCACACAATGAAAATCGGTAAAAGTTTCCAAGCGATGGTCATCGTCGAGAGAGGAAAATGAGATGAAATCCCACGATCGGTATGAAGCTTCCTTTGCCTACCACGATAAATTGCCATACACCAGTTCATCCGGATTATATTTGTGCATCTCTATCGTGTTACAGATACGTATCACGCTGCCTTATCTAGATGGCTCTGGACGGAGAGTATATATGATCATGCGTGTGTGGTAGATCGGTGACAACCAAGTGTCAGTGGTGCAGCTAAAAAACGTATATTATCTGCTGACAGTTGACTCTGGGACAGGTTCTTATAGAAGCAGGAAAAGTTTCGCTCTATGATCTGTTTAACCAACAGAAATGCAATTGTGGTAATAGGAAGAAGTAATCCGCGTCATATTTTTATTTAGAGAAAAAAACCAACACTCAACAATAATGAGAAACGCTAGAGTAAGCTTTCAATGTGGTAATGTGATCCATGCGCTGACAGCAACGTAAATGAGTTTCATTCTAAGGTTTCAAATGCCTGTTTCGTAATTGTTACGTCTCAAGCCAAGCGAATTCGAGTCAGAAATGCGCTCAGGTTTCACCATTTCCAGATAGGCCATGCAAATACACTATCTAGAGGTTGCATCCAAAAAACGATTTTACGAAATACAAATAGATGCGAGTACGAGTTTTATTCTGGAGGATGATTAATGGAATTGAAGACATGCGACAAATCGCAGCAGTGTCTGACAAGCCAATTTCTAATAATCTCCTTGTAAACATCAAACATGTTCGTACTTTAAATCGATAAATGTATCCACAAATCGAAATGTACCCAGCTACCCATAAGTAATAATTTGTGCAAACAAGTATCTTAATTGTGTCATTCCAAAAGCCACATTACTCAATCTTTACCCTCACATCGATTGCTGCGCAATATTGATTAGTTATATAGTCATATTGATTGGGTTGATTTGACCAAATTACAAGGCGACATATAATGTCGACGGGCTTTTAATTATTTTTTTGCAAAAGTGCTTGTTAATTGAGAATAAAAAGTCGGCAACCCTTTTGTAGTCGGTGTCACAAAATAGAATGTTTGTGCAAGTGTTGAATGTCCAAATATTTGAATGTTTATTCTTCGTATTCCACGAGGCATTAATTACGTGCACACAAAATGTGTTTAGACGAGAACGAAAATGTTTGGTACGGTAGTAATCTTATTTGTACATTCTTTTGCATGCTGGTAGATCGACATTGAGTGAGTTTGCATAAAACAAAAATATGCGAAGATCTCAAGGGAAAGGGAATACGGATATTGGTATTCCAGCGTGCTTGTGGTGGTTGATCGCATAGAGATATGGAGAGATTACGTTTATTTTGTAAACAAAACTTCAGCGCCGCTGATATTTGAGTTACTCCATGAGCTGAGATGAATCTAATTTAATGTCGTTTTCCATTGTTTTCACTCGGGGATTCACTCATTCTGCAATCCAATGGAACAAGAAAACTGCTTCTGATTAAATCCACAAAAGTATTGGTGAAATGCCAAAAAATAATAAACGGCAACTGTCATCTGCCTTGTATAAAATACATACATTACACTTGTGTGAGAGCTTCTTGAGTGGATTCTGACTTCAAATCGAATAGCGAAATTCGCTTCTCAGAATCACCAGAAGAGTAGTTTTTGTGCCAATGAATCGGTTTCAGAAGTTATTTTTTCGATCCTGGACTCGCCCATACGCTTCTTTTTGCACAATGCAAAACGACATTAATTTTGAATCTGCTTCCACATTTTTTTATGTTTTGGGAGTAAATTACTTATGCTTTTGCATTATGAAGATCACTGAACGGAGCTAAAACAAGTCCAGCATTCTCTGAACCAAGGGCGAACGCATTTATTTATGAAACGCAACTGCGAACTAGCAGTATTTGTGGCCTTACTTTACAATGCTATAATTTTTTTGACAATCTAAATACATTCACTTTATCTTTCCGTTTCCGTATTCATAATCAGCGACTATCAAATATGCTTGGCTTTGATTTTTCCGTAAACTGTGTGCTCTGAACAAAAATTGGGAGCTTTAGGTATATGAGGTAAAAAAAAAAAACATAACTTTTTTTTTAACAGTTTGGACTCTTCTATTTATTTACTGATCTTATTGATCGAACTGTCTTTACTTAAGTGGGCTAAAAAAGTAAGCTCGTGGTTAATGAGTCAGCCGTTGTTCGAGTAAGACCTTGACACATTGGTCGGGGGCTCAATTACGGTAAAAACGAAAGGTTTTTTTTTATTATACACCCCGCTGAAATGCTTCAGAAAGTAAATTAAGGATGGCCGCTTTTATAACATATAGCACTATAAGCATTTTGTCTCGATTTCAAAAGGATTAAATTTGAACAAAATCTCCGCCTTACCACAAGTAGAAATTGATGGTTCTAGTTAAGGTGCTGATCCTACATTTCAGAAATGTTCCCGTAACAGGAAGAGTGTGTATATGCTATTAAAGTGCGCATCTACTGTTTCCAGTGCAGGGTGAAACGATGACCAAAGTGGGGAAATAGTTTTAGCTCTTTTCAGTGGCGTAGCGTGGGTTGGAGCCGCCCGGGGCAGACCCAATCTATGCCGCCCCCCTAATTTTATAACACATTAAAAAAAAAAAAAATTTGTAAACTTGGTAAAATTTCTGGAATCGAATAACGGTACTTTTGAAATTTCGAAATATCTCGAAATAGAGCGCTCAGTTTTTGTCTATATTATCGTAGGGTAGGGTTTCCAGAACATCTCTTTTAAAGAGAACATGTCCTCTTTTCTGTCAGCGATCTATTTTACACTTTCTTTTTTCGCTTGGCTCTTTTTTGTCCTCTTTTTGTTCTCTTTTTTTGAAATATGTATATAATCAATTTCAATATAAAAACAATTCCCTCGTTTTAAAACTTTTCAGTATGCTCTGGCAAGCATCTGAGAGTATAGCTGTCATGGAAAAGGTTTTGAATTGGCTATTTGGACTCGGCATAAAATTGTAGATCCTTTCCATTCGTTCCGAAAATGAAAGAGTCGCAAAAACGAATGGTTGGGAGGAGCTAGTCCTAGCCTTGGAACCTGTTGCGTCAACTATTTATAATATGTTCAAACAAAATTACAAAAAGTTGGGGTTTTATTTTGACCGTAGGAGGGGGGGGGGGGGGGGGGTATTATTGTTTGATCGTAAAGTATGTCCTATTTTTTCGTTTGAGGTATATGGACACCCGTAGGGTTACCATTATTTTGCAAAATTCGTTCAGTTTTTCTTTGTTTGCCTTTAGTCGTTAAATATTTCCTTTATTTTGCAATCCTGAATCTTAAATTCGGTTTTTCATTCCTTAAATTTGTCAATCATTGCGCGATTACTAATTGGCGTTTATATCTTTTGTTTTTTTTTAAATAATTTTTGATCATTTCGCAAAAATCATTTGGCAATTTGTTGGTGTTGTTGTCAAGTAATTTTTCAACGAAATATCGTTTCGACGTTTTACTATTTCCCAGATTGATCATTTCGCCACCCCGGTGAAATGTCAATTTTCCCAACAATTTAAGCGAAACGTACCATACCCATTATCGTACAATAGATTTTTGAAAATACGTTTTTTTTTTTCGCTAATTTTAAGAACTGCTTATATCTCGAAAGTGTAGGCGCCGTGGCTTTGTGGTTAGTGTGTTGTACTAAGCGAGGGGTCCAGGTTAGAATCCCGCGAAAAACCCAAATTCCAATTTAGGGTTTTTTTTCACCGAGAGTATAACTGTCTTGAAATAGCTTCTCAATTAGCCGTTAGGACCCCGCATTAAATTGAAGATCCCTTCCATTCATTCTAAATATGAAAAAAACTCGCACAAAACGAATGGTTGTGAGAAGCTAGGCCTAGGTTAGGTAGGTTTTTTTTTTTTTTTTTTTTTTTAGATAAAACTCTAAAAACCAAGTAATTCTAACATCCCGAACAATAATTTATAAGTAATCTCTCCAACGATTTTGATCAAAATACATAAGTATTAAAGATAATATAGGTATTTTAAATAAGATCCCCTACTTAGTTTTTCTCAAAAAATTCAACTAAATCAATTTTTTTAATCATTTCTGAAAAAATACTACCCAAAAGCCGATCTGTGTTCATATATTTTTTTAAAACTCCGCGCTTCCATTCAAAATGCAAAAGCAGCTAGGCAATACTTATGTTTTGTAAATATTGCCCACTTTTTATTTTTTTTTTTTTCAACCATTTTGAATATGCATCTTAAAATAATTCCAACCACTTGGATCGTTACACAATCAGAAAATCCCACTTCGTTTACACCCGTACACACGTCCATCGGGATATTCAGTTTATAACGTCTAATGCAAATTTAAGAACAAATCTCTGAATTCTTAGATATACTCGTACATATGTGATGATATCGATCTATCACCAACGCTACTTGCAATCAAAAGACAGAAACTCCTACTACGCGTGTCAACTTGTAAACTGTAAGAGCTTATAAAATAGTACAGTAGGCGCTTATAGCTATGATATTAATAAATATATACAAATTATTTATTTAAAAAAAAAATTAACTGCTCCAAATTGCCGCCCCTAGCAAAGTGCCGCCCGGGGCCTATGCCCCCCCCCCTTGCTACGCCACTGGCTCTTTTAATTACTATTTTGGGCTATGTATGACTTCTGTAACCGAAATGTGACCGAATTTTAGTGATCTGTCAAATTTCGTTCATGTGTTTGTAAGTTAGTTCACATGAGAAAGAAAATGTGAAATAGAAATACTGATTGCTATATAAAACGTGTACACATATAACCTTTCCCCTTTAATGGGGATGCTAAAATACCTAAACGAAGATAATGTCATAAAAATTGTAATTATGTAAATTTAACATTTGCATATATCTTCGAACCCGAGTGCAAAATATTCAAAAGGAAATCAGTTTTACCACAAATATCAGTAAGGTGTAGCGGCAAAAACTAACGCGTTCAAGAATTATTGAGGATTTATAATATCCAAATTTATTATTCCATGGACTTTTTTTTGATAATTGATCCCAATCCCAATTTATGTCAGAAAGTGGCCAATTGCTTGCCATATGCATTTCTTAAAGTAGGAGTACAGGGTGCATGAACATTGAACATTCATTGAAAAAAAAAAAAAGTATTAATACGTGAACATTCGAAGTTTCCGTATACTTTTTTAGTATTTACTATGAAATGAGTAGAATGTCATAGATGTGCACAAACAAAAAATCGTGGGTATATATGATATATCGCCAATACAACTGGTAAAATGAAGTTAAGAATTTCCCATACAAAATGCTTATCAGTTAATTGAACCCATTTTGGTGACATTCAATTTGTTGCGTCTTATTGCCATTGTATAATAACGTATTCAAATATTTATGTATCATCTTATATTAGAACATATTTTCGATGGAATGGAATTTACCTACCCCTAAAAGTAAGCAATTGTTTTTAAATTAGGGGAACTACCTACGCGACGACGCGACGGTTGGTTTGAATGATGTTACTATGGAAACGAACCTTTTTCGGCATAATTTTTTTGATGCTCTAAATTTTCATTGTGACGTATGAAATATTAATCATGATTTATGACTTATGAATGAGAGTAAAAGCCCGATTCTGCCGTTATGACTTATGAGACCTCACAAGCAGAGAGGATCCAAACTAGAGAGCCAACTGAGAGCAGAAACGGTACATTTGCCTACAAGCTTCCTATGACCTTGTCCTGCACAGGAATATTCTTAGTATTCGTGTATGTACAAATCAAAGGAGCGCCATTGCTGCCACACGCACACTTAGTATATTCCTGTGCAGGGACTTTATGTCAATCGGGCGGCCATTATTGGTGGAATTTTAAGTGTGTTCGTCATTCTTGGTGCCGATTAGTTACTTTAAACATTTTTAAAGTATACTTCAAATCAATCAAAAGACTTCAAGACTGCAATACATTGAAAGACTTCAAAAAGACTTCAAAGAATTCAAGCAATCAAAAAGTAATGCAATCTTTTGACTTCAAGTCGTTTGACTGCATCAGGTGATTTCTTCACTTAAGACTTCAAAATAGACTGCGATTTAAGATTTGAAGTAATAGTACTGCTATGAAGTAATTTTACTGAAGTTGCAATAAGCAATAAAATGACTGCGACTTCAGCGAATGCAATACTAAAGTATTGCATTCTTTTACAACTCTGCAAAATAGCATATAGTGTAATCGGACAATAAGCACGAATGCCAGCATATGCTCTTTATTGAAATTTCCTTGTGGCATTGCTGGCATTTTTGATGGAACAAGAATTATTTTGTTGTCATCGGTGTCTGAGTTCGTGGGATTGTGATTTATTTTCATTTTCGTTCTCTTTTTTCTGGAAAAATAACAAATATGAAATGAAAAAATAACAAATGCCTTAAATGACCAGGAAGTCAAATATGGTAGTTTTGGTCATAAAGTCTAATATACAGTTTTGATAATCCTGGCATTTTGGTCATTTGACAGCTAATCTGGTCATTTGCCTGTTGGCATACATATGCATAGTTGGCATACAGTCTAATCTTAGCTTAAGGGGGATTTTCAGCACGCAATTCCAACAACTACTAAGAGTCCGCATAGTGTCAAATAGAGTGTAGTGGTTGTAATTAAGAGCTGAAAATCCTACTTTACTTTGCTTTGCTGAGATCGAAGCTCAAAAAAACAGGCCTATTGTATTTTTGTTAGGAGTTTAAAGACAAAGCTACTTGTATTTTTACGATATTAATACGTCTTTTTTTTAAATATGAAAAGCATTTGTTCTTATGTAACATCACTCAACACTGTTCAGTGTTATTCAACTACAGAATTTCCAATCGCACTTTGTTGTGTACAAATATGGTGTTAAATGAACGAATTTGAAAACAACCAAAGAGCCCTCCACCAGTTGTCAAACTCAAACGCACTTGTATTGGTAAATCTGAGAAAATATCTAGATTCGCAAAAGTGCTCTGAAATCTGAAAAAGATTGCTTTTTTTTGTACCAAACGAACATAAAAACTGTTCTGAGAGCAAAAAAAAGTGCTCTGAGAGCGCCCAATCGAATACCACAGAAAGTTTACTTTTGCCCTAGTGGAACCCCGGGCTTAACTTGCATGTTGTTAACCTATTTATGGAACAACCCCCAAGGTTCAGCTGCATGAATTCTGCTGTCAAATATGTAATTCATATAAACAAAATTAAAAAGATCTGAAATGTGAATGGATGAACATTTTTTCGAACCGAATATGGATAGAGAACAAGTAAAGCTATATAAAAAACCATACTCAACATTTATTCGTGCTACATTTATTGTTATAAATGCATTTACAAATTATTTTTAAATGAAAAAGTACAACCGGGCGGCCATTAATTACACGTATTCACCGACAGGAAAAATAGGAGCGCGCGAGAGAGGGCTGTCATTCAAAATTTGCGGGGAAAATCGGGTAGGTGGTGGGTGCCATAGATGAAAAAAGGCTTACTATTGTACTAATTTCTGTACTATTTAACTTTCCCGAGTACGCAAGTACCACTTCTCAATTTTGAGTACTATTTGTACTATTTTTAATTTTCGGAATAAATCGAACATGTATGAGGTTATTTCACTTACGGCCATATTATTTACTCCAAAAATTAAACCCAAGTCCATAACATCATTAAACCCGAACACAAGAAGGTATTTTAACTCAGCTTAAAATTTCAATTTCATAAAATTAACATTTCTTCGTTTCTTAACGATGAAAATGTTGATGTCTTCGTAGTTAGAAGACGAATTTAGAACTGATGGAACAGCATAAATGGTGTATCAACTTCGTCCTCGTCTATATCGAATGCACAAGCGGGCTAGGCCTAGATGTCGTTTAGTTTCGGAAATATTTCCGACTAAAAAAAGAGGCATATTAGAGGTTTAATTTATAATTATGTAATACAGTAAAATTAAAAATCAGCACTCAGCAAATCAAAGCAGTTGCCAAGTGACAAACAACAAAACATAAATGTAAATTTATGTGAAATTAAACATTACGTAGGTGTAAAATCGATCTAAAATCGGTTTAAATTCCACCATTAAATGCATTTGTATCCAGCGGGCTTAATGCAAGTTTTTGAGTGATTATTATATATATGTGTTTTTGTTTTTTTGTTTTTTTGCTTGAATGCAATGACATAAATTTATGGCATTTGAAAAAATATAAATGTTTTAGAACTGAAAAAAATTTATTATTTACGACATTTGGTATACATACGGTGACCATCCGTCCTTTATTTAAAAGGACAGTCCTTTATTTTTAACCCCTGTCCTGTATTATTTTCTTTTTAATAAAGGACGGATTTTGTCCTTTATTTTTGAAACTGTCCTTTAAAACACTGACTAAAAATTATTTGCATTTAGTTCAATTAAAAATATTACGTATAATGTATATATATTACTTGAAATTGGGGTTACACCCTCAATGCTTCAGTGCATGCACTGCGCACCTTAAATTTCAGTTTGTGCCTACCGGGTTCTTCTAGTGCACCAACTGAAGAGTATTTTCAATCATGAATAACCCTTGGAGCAGTGACAAATAACAAATGTATTTATGCTGTTAAAGCTATTCTTATAACTAAATGTAGTTTGGGAAAACCCCACTTAGAATTTAGAGGTTTTCGTAATGAAAATGAAGAAGTTTTTAAATCTTTCCACCCTTCTCAAAAATACGAAAAGTCAGACTGGCTTTACCTTTCACACTCTTTATTCAATGAAGAAAGACATTTTATATATTTTTTTTTTCCTGTAGACCTAAATAATAATGTAAATGTTTTTTTGGCAAATCGAACATAAAAAAGCAATACCGATCTCAAAAGAAATTTATTTTTTCTCAAAAAAATTAATCTTTTTGTTAAATCGAAAATTATGACTTATCAGTCCGCTGACTAAGAACAAAAAAAAAAAAAACACCAATATATTTAGTATGCCTGAACTAGCACTTAAATTAATTAAAATAATAAAAAAAAAAAATTATTCTTTAGGTTCAACCATTTCTGAATTTTTAAACAGAAAAAAGATCAATAATCAATTCAGCTAGTTAGCTGTCATTTGAAATTTTGAAGTTTCAGTGGGAACGCAAAATCGGATTTCGGAATTTTTTTTCCAGAAATGTTGAATTTAGGTGCGGTATAAATGTACTATGATGTTCGATTTGGCAGCAGAAATCTGAAATCTCAGCTCAACATCTGAAAAGCCAAAATCGAAAACGACATTAACGTTTTTATTTTTTTAAACAAATAAATAACAAATAAAAGAATATTGGAAGCAAAATAATTATTGTCCTTTATTTTTTTTCGGCGAATATGGTCACCGTAGGTATACATAAAAAAAAAAATCAAATTCCCCACCTTCCTTAGTTTTTTTTTCATACAAATATGTACCTATATCTATATTTCCCGAAATGATTGTAAATATAGCATGAAATGTCATTTTCAGGTCATTAAGTATTCCATCAAGGTTCCCAGTGCCATCCAATACAAATATCGTCACTTATGAGGCGTTATGACTGGTTTTAAATTTTGTCCTGCTCCATAGGAGTTTACAATTTCGATTGTTTTTGTGAGCCTCACAAGTTGTGTGTGACAAAAACAAATAGGTAGGTATGCGATAAATATGAAAATTGCACAAAATCAATTTGACCTCGCCTTGTGAGGGTTTTGTAACTTGTGAGGTATCAGTGAGGTGTGCCAGAATCAGGCTGTAAAACTATTTTCGAAGGCGGATTTTTTTTGTTGATATTTTCTGTGCTGTGAAATAACGCCGAGAAAAAGAGAAATACCTATCGCCGAATTTCCGTGTTCGGTCTTATTTCACTTTGCTTAAGTGAAATAAACCCCAGTCGGCCTTATTTCGCTTTTAATCTATTTATGTATATAAAAATTGAGCCTTAAAATTGTGCTCGTTTGTCGCCGATTCACGCCTTAAAGTATTCACCGATTTTAACCAAACTTTCACACATCTTTGGTATTGGTCTATATATGATTTTTGTGAAGTTTGGTTGCATTTGGAAAACTTATGTTTGTGTGATTTGTTAACAAAAAACGGTGCAAAAAAAATATATTTGTGCTGTAAAATGTGTTGTTTTTTTTTTGGTCTTATCTATCTATATACATATCTATCTATCTATATATATAAAAATAAATTGCTAACTGTGTGTGCGATTTTGATTTAGTTTTTTTTGTTGGTTAATAGACCATGCAGAGAAGATTTATATATTGGTATGATACATTTTTGAAAGAAGGAGCAACCGCCATTCCAATAAATTCATTTTTGTACACTTAAAAAAAAAAAGAAACTGGATAGAAATCGAGTAGTGACACTTCCAATACAAAAAAAAAGCACTCCGGGAGTGCCGAAAGAAGTGATAACTTGAACAATTACGTGTGTATTTTCCGAATCGTCAGAAAATTTATTATTGTGTAGGAAGTACTTTTAAATAAAGTGTTTTTTTTTTTATTCATTATTATAAACTACTACATACTACAAAAATGATATTACAATTATCATTGTCATTTATTGCGGTATTGTACATGTCGAGTGTCGCTGTTATACATGTCGGTGTCGCGAATTTGCTAATTTTTGCCCATCCAAATAGTGCCCAACGCGCCTAAAGAAGTTATCACTTCAAAAAATATTTTAAATTTTAAAAGCAATTGTTCTTGTCAATTATTTGAATTATTTTCCAAGCAAATTGTTGTTGTCAATAATTTTGATTTTTTTTTAAATACCTAAAAAGTTTGTTCTAATAAATTATGTTCTATGTTACATTAGGCGTTTTTCTTTTTTAGTTCAGAGCACGACCTGAACTGTTATACAAAAAGTTTGCGTTTTTTTTTTAGCTCAGATACATCAGAGCACGAATTTGTGTTTCTTTTTTCGTTCAGAACATGATCAGAGCGCGCTCTATGATCTCAGAATTAATTGACTGAGCAGGCTGAGTAAAATTCTGATTACACATATATACATTCCAGTAATATTTGAGAGAACAAAAAACAGGAAAAACAGAAAATCATCAGAACGATCTGAGCACGCTCGGTTCAGAGCGCGCTCATATAGCTCGAGCTCAGTTCAGTGCTCAGCTCTGAACTAAAAAAGAAAAACGCCCATTAAGTAACTTTTTGAAATGAAGTAGATACTTTGATTATACAAAGATGATATGGCCGACGATATTTTGCATCGAATTCGTACTGTATCATCGGATAATGAACTGGAGATGTCAGATGAAATGCGCAACAAAGCTTTGATTTTCATCGAGGATATGTGTCTGCTCATGAGTAGCAATTTGTTGTGCAAATTGGGGATGCCACAGCCGTTCAATGCAAGACGCATTTAATTCAGCATTGGAGCGAGACATGGACTTCGGTCGAGTCGCATTGAGTCAATCTGTTCGAACAAATGTGCCAATGTTGAATCAAGAATAAAAGAAAGTGTACGATGAATTGATGTAAGCAGTCGATAACGAAAATGGCGGAATTTTCTTCCTTGATGCGCCCGGTGGAACTGGAAATACATTCCTGATTTCACTGATTTTGGCTACAATTCGTTCGAGATCTGAGATCGCTTTGGCCCTAGCCTCTTCTGAGATAGCGGCTACTTTGTTAGAAGGCGGTCGAACAGCTCATCCTGCATTGAAATTGCCATTGAATCTGCAAGTGGAAGAAGAACCTACATGCAACATTTCAAAGAACACTGCGATGGCGAAAGTACTACAGCAATGTAAGATTATTATATGGGACGAATGCACAATGGCTTACAAACGCGCATTGGAGGCCCTGAATCGTTCACGTAATGACCTTTCGGTGGAGCAATGATCTTGCTATCAGGCGATTTTCGTCAAACACTGCCTGTCATTTCGAGATCAACTCCGGCAGATGAATTGAATGCTTGAAGGCGTCTGCTTTATGGCGATACGTCAAGAAATTGTATTTGACAACAACCATGCGAGTTTCTTTACAAAATGACCAGTCAGCAGAGCTCTCCAGGCAATTGTTGGCGATGGGCAATGGTGATTGAGTTTCCACAAAATTTTTGAACCTTTACAACGACACCGGAAGAACTAATCATGAATGTTTTCCCGAATATCGCTCAGAATTATGTTGACCATGAAGGGCTGAGTGTAAGAGTGATTTTTAAATGATGATCATTAGAGTTTCGCCATTCAAAACCAAATCGCTGGTGAGTTGCATTCATACAAATAAGTTGACTCCGTGATGACAACCTAAATGAACCAAAACTTTGTAACGGTACGCGTTTGATTGTGAAGAATTAAACATCAAATATTATTCAAGCAACGATTTTTATTCGAAAATTCAAAGGCGGAGATGTTCTTATTCCGCGGATTCCACTTATTCACAACGATTTGCCGTTCTTATTTAAGCGTCTTCAATTTCCCGTACGTCACGCTTTTGCTATGACAATTAATAAGTCGCAAGGACAATCGCTGTATGTGTGTGGCATAAATCTTGAATTTCACGCCATTTTGGTAAACATTAGTCTTGACAGTTTATATTTGGCAGTCGTGAAGTAGACACGTGGCAAATTTATTATGGAAATATATTCGATAAACCAACGTGTTTTAATCGTTAAAACATTAAATTAATAGTGATTACAATGGCAACTCAACCGGATTCATGCAAAAGCATGGTATTTTTTTCAGCCTTATTCGTTAGGGCATATTTCTGCATATTTTGGTAGGTATAAATTCATATTTCACTTTGTAGAGCATATTTTTCACACTGAAATATTAAAATGATGAAGCAGGTAAGCCTGTACTGTTTATTTTCGGTCGTTGGGTTTTACCACATCCGCTCACTCCTCTCCAGTAAAGCAAATGCCTTGAAAGGATTTTATGATATTTTTTTTGCTACTGTTTCCGCGAAGTTCTGCATTGACGGGTAATAATTTTTAAACAAATATGTAATCTAGATATATATTTCTATATTAAAAAACGTATGTAGAGTTTCACAAGTGCAGTCCTTTTACCATTTGTTTAGGTATATTACATGGCGTCGTGGTTATATAATTTTGTATTCTAATTGCCTGTTTGTGTACCTACCTTTATTTTTTTTTTTCATTTTGATTTACGAAATGTGTATTCTTTGTTGAAAAATAAACTAAAGCGATTAGGCCTACTGGGGATACCCTTTAAAAGAAGCGAATATTAGAAAAGGAAAACTAAAAAGATAAACGGAATTTATTTCGTTCAGCAATATTTTTATTTTAAGTTGGAAGATGGTAACCCTAATAGCATTGCTCTCTCAGTTATGGCGAATTATCATACACACTACGGCAACCCTGTGAGAGCTTTAAAAAGGGACCGATTTATGTAAGTCATTGCAACCAGACTGAGAGACAAACATCCTATCTTCCCTGTACTGACAATTTATCTTGGACAGAGTACTTATAGTGCAATAGATACAAAGTTTGAGAAACCGTAGTAACACTATCCTAGTGTTCGTATGTGCGTATTGTTGTACCCACAAAAAAAAAATCGAGTAGTGCAGTGCTAGGCAAAAAAAAAAGGGTATAATAGATACCAAGTTACCGTTTTAAGAACATATCGCTTCCGTTTTCGAATTTCGATTTGCAGCGGGGCGGTGCTTGCCAAAGTATAATGGAAGTGTGAAAATAAATACAATTTGATCTTTTAAACAAAAATGTATAGATTATATTACTTTTCGGGAAACTTAGAAACCGACAACATTTTAAATGCTCACAGAGGGTTGTGACGCTTTGGCGCAAATTTGTATGGACTAAAGCTGTCATTTATCTCCATCCATGGATTCACAATACTACCTGTTATTCCTCTAGAAGTGCCTAGATTTTGAGCGCTGACAGTTCTTTGCTTATATCTGTATTTTACGTGGAGTCAACCTTTTCAGACCAACCATTGTTTTATCAGATATCCTTATTCCCGGTAAACAAAATCCTTTTGCAAAGAGTTTAATAAGGGTTTCGTACAAAAATGCTATATTTTTAAATTGTTTCATGCATTTGTGCGAATTTGTGTTTCTTAGACTTAAAAACCATTTGCATTGTTGTATTACAACGGATAAAATTAGAAAACCTTTACAATTTACTTTATATATTGTAACCGCTCAGGCTGAACAACAGAGTATTTAAATTCGCCCCAATGCGAAATTTAATACCGTGATTTTGGACGGTTGGGCAGCGCTCGAGCGCTCGTCTTAAAAATGACATTAAGGGAGGATTTATTTAGCTAGGTAATATCCGAGATATACATGTCTTCCTCACCATTAACATTTAACCCTAGAGTTAGCTGTATACTGTCAACTATATTTCTTATTAGTCAACTTTAATTAATGTTTTGCATAAACTGCCAGACATTGATTAAAGTTGATTATTGGTGGAGCCCTCTGAATAGCTGTCTCCATTGGTTATACGATAAACGAGGAATGAGTTGAAATGGTCTATAGGTATAGTGAAGACAAGAATTGAGAAGGTGACGTAAAAGGAATTTTCCCTGAATCAACCGCCGAATAAGGATAAACTTTTTGGTTCTGACTGTTCCTTGAGTGATTCTGAGGAGTGGAGTTCCGACAATTTTCCGATTAACCTTGAGGCAAGGTATTGACCCTGAATCTACCGCCGAATAAGGATGAACTTTTTGGTTCTGACTGTTCCTTGAGTGATTCTGAGGATCTCTAAGCCCAAAGTATATGTGAAGTGGCTGAACAGTGGAGTTCTAACAATTTTGCGATTAACTCTGAGGCAAGGTATTGACCCTGAATCTACCGCCGAATAAGGATGAGCTTTTTGGTTCTGTCTGTTCCTTGAGTAATTCTGAGGATCTCTAGACCCAAGACTGAGTGCCACGGCGGATTGCGATAAAGGGCTGAGTGCAAAAAAGGGTTGAGTGCGATAAAGGGCTGAGTACCAAGGCGGAGTGCGATTAAGAGCTGAGTGCCGCGGCTGAGTGTGATTAAGGGCTGAGTGCCACGGTTGAGTGCAATAAAGGGCCGAGTGCCACGGCTGAGTGCTATAAAGAGCTGAGTGTCGCGGCTGAGTGCTATAAAGGGCTGAGTGCCTAAACAGAATAGCGTAGCTAGGTGCACTGAGGACAGTGCAATACAGGCCGAACTGTTAAGCTGTAATTTTGGTACAGCTTCATTGAAAAAGGAAATCCCTCCTGCTCAAAGGTATGATAGTATTAGTATAGGACTGCAAAATGCTGCTCGTAAAGTGGGTCAGACGTATTGAGTTAAGATCGCATTTCGTATCTGACTTTCAAGGGCGCTTGACGAGTTCGCGCAGTGCAACAAAAATCCTGTTTAAAGTACATATAAGATAGTAACAATATATGCATGTAGGAATGTTACGGAGGTAATACTTAATAAATATAACGTTTGTAATCCATATGGGAATATTTTCTTGCCAAAGGAAATTGGTTTACTAAAATTGGTGTAGAAAGTTTATGATAATTCTAGCATTATTTAAATTAGATATTCACGTGACACGTTATTTATTAAAAAATATTGATAACATCTGATACTATGTGAATTATAAAAGTTAGAATATTTTTTGTTGTTATATTTCCACTTTTTTACACTCAAGTTTAATTATTTCGCACTTCTTTAATTATTGTTTCCAATTCAATCTGTAAGAGTTTATTTAGCAAAATCAGAAAGCATTCTCATTTTTCTCCTACTACTACTATAATATTAAAACGTCGGAAAGCAGCACAGCGCACATAGTAAAAGTGCGCTGTTCTGCACTACAGCCGCAGACAATTTTCAATACACTGTTTAAAATAAAAATTAAAATAACTAGCTTTTAAGTGGTAGCATTAAATGCATTTGCATCTTCGAGACATTTATGGGTAACAAAAATTGCTGATACTACACATACACATAGTGATTTCAGTTCAGGCGTTAGGTTTAGAGATCGTCGCAAAAGACCAGGCACCATAGCGGACCCATCGCAGTCCCCAGGTAACAAATAAGTTACTAAACACAGATTTCAGATCGATATTTCATCAGTTGAATCAAGCAAGTTTAGATGGTTTTCAGAAAAATTCTGAGATTGAGACCAAATCATCCAAAATTTGACTTCTCGCAAACAGCCGTCAAGCAAATTCCACGAGGCCATGTGACCGATATTACGTTCATAACGCAATGGTGTCAAATGATCTTTAACTTGAAAAAGAAGTATCCACTATATATCCCAAATACAACTGAAATTCAAACATACATCGCCCTAAATGAATAATCATTCTTTTTCTTGAATCAACAAATAGTTTCATTGGTATACTTAAACCTATACAATACCTGTACATAAGTTAACAAGAAGTTGCGACGACTATATGGAGACAACTCCGATGGCTATTATTTTTTTCAGGAATTGTACAATCGAACGTAGTCCAAAGCAAAATCAACTAAGCCAATGTGTGCACTTTGTCTAAAGCTTGCTCCAGCTTGATTTTTGTCAAGTAAGACATTAACTCATCACTTACCTAATATTTGATTTATTCCTGAAAGATATTCTGAAAAGAAAGAGAGAAAAATAATCTTTAGAAAAAAAAATACACATCATCAGTTAGTATTAGGCATATTTATAATGAAGTTATGTAAAAGCCATTTAAGAATGCGAATCACGAAAGCCCAGTAAACAAACACCTCGTCAGTATGCTAAGGGTGACTGTCTGCTCGCATAAAAGAGGTACACGCCCGTACACATTGATCTGAATAAATTCAAGCATTTCAAGCATTCAATATTTGGCATTTGTGGTAGCTATTTTATATGCAACATTGTTGCGAATTGAATTAATCCCAAAATATTTCCTCATCGAGCCGACGCACGACGTTATATGCAACCTGAAAGAATTTGCAACTCGACTGAGCACAGCCGAACAACATGGACTTTCTTTTTTTACACGCAAAGTGATACCAATTCATTGACTGTGATTTTGTAAGTTGTGCAAAAGTTTAGGAAAATCAAACCAAATCGTACGCCACAATAATTGTGCGGTGTTACACAATTCGGACAAGAAAGAGTTGTGGAAGCAATCAGACAAAATAGACATTAAGTATTTATGTACTTTCTTCGGTGTTTATTATTTTGATTGATGAAGCGAGGTTTGTGTTTCACATTTCCGCTTAAACAAATGTTGAATCGCTGTTGCATTTTTGCAGTTCTAAAGGTAGTTTTAAGAAAGTTGATATAAGCATTTTTATTTTTATTTTCTGGGAAGGTCTGCAGTTAGTTTAATAACCTGAAAACGTTTTAAGTAGTAGGTACACACTGCTACGTAATTTGTTTTTACTTAAAGCATAGGAATGCAGTTTGGCTGTGCACAGGGTTTACTGCTGCCTTGACCTAGGTTTCAAATGACCAGTATGTAGGTAACTGGGTGGGAACAGAAATGATTACACATGAAAACATAATTCGTGTGCTCCACTATTATCATGTCGTTCTGTTTATAGGAAAACAACAACAACACCATTATTTTTCGGATAATTGTCAGGCAAAGTATTAATAGAAACATTAAATACAAGTGCTAGCCATGCAGGCTGTAAGGGTCTTAACAGGCATGGTTCTAAGGTTTTGTTTCCGTCAAACGTCGCAATAGTGAAAAGCGTGTATGTCCCGTCGAGGAAAGGATGTTCCGTTATTGCAACCCAGTTCGCTTTCGGATTTGATTCTTTTCCGGTACATGAGTCGTTCAGGCAGATCGCGAGTGTAACCAGGCGAAGAATTGCAGTCTCTTCCCTCGACCTCGTTTTTTTTTTTTTTTTTAATAATAATCGAATATCTGTCGATGCCCTACGAACAAAGTCCAAACTGGAACTAACTCCCACTAGCCAAAACGAACTGCGTCCCAGAAAATTTTGAATTTAGTTCATATGCAGCCCTATTGCGAAGATCAACTATCAATCGGTCGACGATTGACAAATTTATCAATTAAAATTGATGTTGGTATTGCGAAAAACGATTGATAAAAATATAACCTATTCTGAACATAACGCCAAAAATAAGGTTATTGTGAATGAAAACTCAACTTTGACAGTTCTTAAATATTTTTGATTCGAAGAGAGTGATTGTTTCGATTTTTGCAAACTATTTAATTAAACAATAATTACGAGTGTTAAATCTGTGAAATTTATTGAAAATCATGTCATCGGTGGAATCATTTTTTGATGATGACGAAGACGAGACAGAGTATGCGGAATTGGCTGCTATACGGAGGAGTTTGCGAGATACATCTAATCCCTTGGAACTGGAAAACCGAAGGTAGCTAATTTTATTTCCAAGGAATGCTTTTGAGGTGCATTCGTTTATTTTTTGGAAGATATTGGTCCCAAACTTAAACCGATTAATTGCAGCTCTGCTTGGTCTTGCGCAGTCAACAGCAACAACAGTGTCCCTTATTCTAAGTGAACTGCTAAACGCGTTATGGAAAATTACACGTGCCCAAAATGGATAAAATTCATTACACATAGGAAGAAATTTCTATATATATATCTAGCCTCTAATAAATAACAACAATAACAAATAAAAACGTTGATGTTTAACATTTTCTTTTAAGAGTCGTCCTTATCAACACCGAAATTGCGATTGATAGAAAAATTGACAACTACCAATAATATTGTTCAAGATTGACACTCACAATACCGATTTGTCAACCGACAATTGCTGCACGTTCACAGTCGATCAACACTTAATTGATAATTGATCTTCGCAATACCATTTAAAGAAATTTATTGATAAGTATCAACTATCAATTGATAGTTGATCTTCGCAATAGGGCTGATGAACTATCTCCCAATATTTTAAGGAACTAAGACCCAACTAAGAATCAACAAAGTCCCAATATAAGAATGAATTAAAACCAATGAACTTACACATAAATTATTTAAAATAAAACGAAAATACAAGATTTGAAATTAACAAATTGAGCAAACATACATCTGCAGGCATCTCGGGCGCTGTTGAAGCGTTATAGGTTCGCCTTTCCCGGGAGAAGTATATGAAAAAAAAAAAAAAAAAAAAAAAAAATCGTATTGCTGGGACTTAGTTCATTTGGCTATTGGGAGTTCGTTCCTATTAGTACTTAGTTTGTAGGGCCGTTTGATCCACTCACTCTGTTTCCTGCCCCCCTGCAACCCCACTGCAAAATTGCTGGGACTTAGTTCATTTGGCTATTGGGAGTTCGTTCCTATTAGGACTTTGTTTGTAGGGCCGTTTGATCCACCCACTCTGTTTGACACATGACAGTTACCTCGTGTAGATAACATTGATTTGAAACTAAAACCCATGGAAGTGCCAAAATGTACAATTTTCGCAAATCGAAAACTGTACACACCAGTCGCCTGTGACTCGCATTCTTATATACAACTGCAAGCGACTGCAATCATCCGCTTAGGTTTAATTAACTAAATTGCCCCCTAGCTAGCGCTAGACCTTCAAGAGCAAACAGAGACTTAAAATCAGTATTTGCTATTGCATAGTACATACCTACGACTATCTATCTGACAGTGCACTGCGACGTGCGATGGCTCATGCACTCGAATGTGTATTTCTTAAAGGCGAGCATTTTTGTATGCCACCTGCAAGCCTTAGCACAACACCACAACCACAATACTCAGTCATGAGTCACGTCTATGTACATACAAAGTAGTTGCCGAGCTCTTTGATTGTATCTTGCCCATTTCTCGGGTTCTTTCGATTTGCAACAAACGAAAAGCATAATCAACACCAACAATCTACTTTTGATATACTTTTGAAGAGAGTAGACTTGTTTTGTGGTTCAGATTGATTGTTTTCTTAATTATGGTCGGCCCCGCTCGCGGCACAATTATGACTTGAGTGGATGTTTTCATTTTTTCTTCAATCAATCTGAGTTTGGCCGTTGGAGAACTTGTCAACACTTTGATCGAAATCAGCGCTTCTATTGTACTAAGCCTTGTACAGCTACTCAAACACGAGAACAATCAATCCGTTGTCGAGTCTTCATAGCAAACATATCGACAATTTGTCATGTCAATTAGTGACGCAGATAATCGAATTATGTTGTTTCCACAAAATAAGTCAGGTCAGAAGTGTGCCGATTTTAAATAGTGTCTGTCTTACTTTTATCAGATTGTAGTATGTCTACATTCTGTAGCCCTGTTTTTGTGAAAGTAAAAGCCATGAAGTCTTGGTTACACAACAAACTCGGCTACTGATGAGATTAAATTTTTTTATTTTTCTTACCGAGGGTAGGTGAAAATCTTCCAAAGACACTATGAGAATAGTAAGCGCGTGCTCATAGTAGTGTCAGATTTTTACTGACTAAAAACACCGCCCTTCGAAGAATTGTTAGAACTGCAACTAACTAAGATATAACTTATCAAGCAATTTTTCTATAACGAACAACTTTTGACAGGCTACTTTCCAATGAATGATCCTGCATGTTCCGCAATTTAGACGCGGTTATTCTTATCCTGCCAAGTCGAAAGGTTTCGTTCTTTGCAGCCTGCGCAATAAATTGTTCTCGTCCAAAATTTGTCGGACTGTATTGTTGACATTTCCGATTAGTCGGTTTCTATGCTTTCTCGTGAAGCTTCTAGTTTAGGCTTCAATTGTTGGAATTCCGAGATCCCTGTGGATATCGTCGTTTCTAATATACCATGGTGCTTGTACAATTTCTCTAAGCACTTTATTTTGAAAAGTTTGTAGAATATTGGCATTTGTTTTCTTAGTACAACCTCACAGTTGTATACCATAGGTCCACACCGGCTTTAGCACTTGCTTGTATAGAAGCAGTTTGTTTTCGGTACTGAGCTGAGAATATTTTCCGAGTAGCCAGTACATTTCTCTATATTTAATATCGAGTTCTTTACGTTTCATTTTCACGTGCGAATTCCATTTCAACTTTGCGTCGAGTGTCATTCCCAGGTATTTGGTCTCGTTTGCAAAGGGTATTCGGGCCAAGTTTAGGAAAATTGGCAAGTCATTAGTTTTCTTATACGTGAAATTCACGTGAACAGATTTAGTTTCGTTGAGGTTGATCCGCCAGTCCCTCGTCCATTCATTTACCTTATTAAGTGCGATTTGCAGATTTGCAGTCGTTTCTTCAAATTAATTACCTACTGCTAGGATAGCGGTGTCGTCGGCGAACGTAGCAAGAGTAGTGCCATCTTCTCTTGGTACATCGCTGGTATATAACAGATAGAGAAGCGGGCCAAGGACACTTCCTTGCGGCACGCCGGCCGAAATTTCCTTAAGCTCAGAGAATTCGTTTCCATGTCTAACACGGAAGAGTCTATTCCCGAGATATGAATCCAGAATACCATAAAGGCGTACGGGAAGAACTTGTCGTATTTTAAATTTCAAGCCGTCATGCCACACCTTATCAAAGGCTTGTGAGACGTCAAGGAATACGCTTGAGCATATCTTTTTTTCTTCAAATGCTTTCTCAATTACGTCAGTAATTCTATGCACTTGGTCAATCGTCAAATGCTTGGCTCTGAACCCAAACTGGTGGTCAGCGATAAGATTATTATATTCTATAACCGGTTGTAAGCGCGTTAGTGAAATTCTCTCGAAAACTTTGGATATAACTGGAAGAAGGGAAATTGGTCTATACGACTTTACATTTTGCGGTTTTCCTGGTTTTAGAACCATTATGACCTCCGCAACTTTCCATTGGCTCGGTACGTGTTTTAGTTTGAGCGCGGCATTTATAATATGAAGAAGCTTAATTAATCCTTTTCTTGGTAGAACTTTGAGAACTTCTCCCGTGATCAAATCATAACCAGGAGCTTTCTTAGGTTTTAGGGATTCAATTTCACGTTTTAGTTCCCTTAGCGTTGCACTTGTGAGTATTAAATTGTCGGATAGTAATTCCGTCCCAATAACACAAAGGCTTCTTCTAAATGGGCGTCAAAAACGTCCGCTTTTTCCTTATCTTCCATTGCCCATTCATTTTGATTTATTTTAATTGGCGGCGTGGGGATTTTGGGCCTTTTGGTGTCTTTTACAGCTTTCCAAAGGGTATAATTGGAATCTTTTTTCGCCGTTAAGCTTTCAAGGTAAGAACCTAATGCACGATTTTTTAAGTCCTTAATAGGTGTCTTCAACAAATTGCACAAATAATTCAAATGGGTTTTATGTTGCGGAGCACGACTCTGTTGCTATTTTTTACGCGCCTTCCTTTTTTCGTTGAACAATTCTTTTATTTCGGGAGGATATCGTAGACCGTACTTGGCCGGCGTTTTCCTTGGATGAGGCGTATGATTCCAGGAAGCGAGCTGTACGATCTCAACGAAGCGAGCTACTTCAACCTCAAGTTCATAGGGTGTCGTAAGTGGAACGCTCAGTTCAATATTCTTTTCAATTTAGTGGAAATCGCAACTGTACTCTATACCTGTCCCATAGAGCATTATTCCTTTTAGCGAGATGTATCAGAACCCCAGAACGTGTGTTTCGCATTAAAATCGCCGCCAATAATGAAGTTTGGTTTGAGCGATTTTTAAGCGCGGTACGCGGTGGACAGTAGATAGATGAGATTCTAAGAGTACGCTGACTATTTTTTACTCGAATCGTGCACAGTTGCATAGTTCAAAGCTCTATCTTCAGGTCTTCATATTGCTCAATGCAGTCTTTAATAAACAATGATGATCCAATACTCGCGTTTCCCGAAAGGTGACAAACGTGGAAGTCATTATAGCCTTTTATTTTTAAACACGATCCCTTTTTCACGTGAGAAATCAAGCAAATGTCAAGATCTTTCTCGCGTATGAATATTTTCAAATCGTCGAGTTTTTGTAAAAGTCCGTTTGAATTCCAAGTGCATATTTTTAACATTGCTTTTTCATTCATATTTTATTTAAAGTACGCGTTTTCCGTGAATTATTTTCGAGCTTAACCAAGCGATCGAGAATAATTTTATTTATTTTGCTTTGTTCTTCAAGTTTCTGGAGAATAACTGAGAAAATATGTGAAACAGGGTCCGGCGAAGTTTCAACGTTTTTTGCTCCTTCGGATGCCGCGGCCTGAGCGTATTTCTGTACTCTGGCCGTCCGGGGGCCACTATTCGCCACTATTGGCTTTCCTGATTTTAACTTTTCAGTGTTTCAGCGTTTCTTTTGACAACAGATGTCGAGGGCTTTTCTGTTATCTCTCTTTCTTTGTTATTATAACGCCCTTGAACCGGAGGTTTTATATTGCCTACTACCTCCTGGGCGGTCTTACGCTTTGTCTTTGTTGGCGGCTTTGTTTTTCTATTTTGTGGCTTAAGGAGCGCATCTCTCCGTTTTTGCAACTCCTTATCTACTTCACAACCTCTATAATTTGCCGGGTGCTTTCCATTACAGTTGGCACAGGTAGTGGAGGATTGTTTATTTGGAATAAGATAGGATGTGTGAAGACCGCTTTAAGGCAAGTAGTGTAAGTGATGTCATTGATCGAATACAATAAGAACGTATGACTAAAGAGAGTTTTTTTTTTTTTGTATTTTGATGGACGTTGATGAGGAGCCGGAAGCTTAACTAAATTATTCTTCTTACGACTTCAGAGAGACTTCAGAATCACTATTCGTTGACCTCTGCATCTTCTTCTATTTTCGTCGATCGGATATGTCACCCGGATGAATGTTTCTTACGAGTATAGTTCGATAATTTATTCGGAGAAATAAAATATGACTGAGACTTAATAAAAAAAAAAAATAGTTGGCGCAACAGGTCCGAAGGGACCCTAGGCCTAGCTTCTCACAACCATTCGTTTTGTGTGAGTTTTTCATTTTTGGAACGAATGGAAGGGATTTACAGTTTTATGCCGACTCCAAACGGCTAATTGAGAAGCTTTTTCAAGACAGTTTTACTCTCGGATGTTTGTCAGGCGTTCGCGAGAGGTGGCGCAGGTGAAAAAACCTTAAGGTGGAATTTGGGTTTTTGGGGGTTTCGAACCTCGACCCCTCGCTTAGTAGTCCAACACACTAACCACTAAGCCACTGCGCCTACGACTGAGCCTTAATACACGGTTAAAAAAAAAAAAACAGTTTACTCGTTTGAGGATTCTGAGAAAAAGCATCCCGTTTCAAGAACTAGGTACTAACACAAAATGCCAGAGGCTAGTGCCACAGCTTAAAAAAAAATTGTCTTGCCGCTTGTTTTAGTAGACTTAGCTTAACACGCGCAGCGTCCAACAAATTGACGAACACATTTGTTATCACCATTTTCGCTGTATCATTTTTTTTTTTTTTTTTGCAACAATGAATACTGGACACTGAATACTTTTTTATCTACCTACACTGGTGGTGAGGTTTTCCGCTAAGGAGGACAGGGGTTGTTCCTAAGGGGACTGCCCAAGATCGTTATACGTGGTGAAGAACCACACCCTGCACGAGGTTCCACTGCTTACTCCCCCCCTTACTCGTGGGAACAAAATAAACAAACTACAAAAAACAGAAAAAGGGACTGGTGCAGATGAATCGGGCACCAAGAACTTCAAAAAATCCGATTTTCAGACGAACATGACGGAGGAGGAAGAAAATCTCTAACTCCAAGAACCGTCAGCAAACAAGGCTATTTTGGTTGGGGGAAGCGAGTGTACGGTTGACCTCAAACTCGATAAACTTTTTCTTGAAGATGAGGACAATCGTTCAATCGCCAGCTCATTCAAATTCTCAACATCGTCTACAATGTCGATTAGGAAAATGGTCATCAACTGAAAAATGACGATAAAAAAAGCTGCAGAAGAAACACCACCTAGAGGACAACGAAAAACGAAGGCTTCAAAATGGGCTTCTTGGAGAGTCAATCTTTTGAATGTGGTGGGCCATGTGCAAGTAGCATTTCGAAGGCTGGTTCTCTTGGAGCCTCGAGCAAGGGAGTTCTCGCGCGACCACTAGTGCCTGTGATATATGCCTTAGCCAATCGGGGCGCGGGTCCGTTGCGTCTGACCCCGCAAAAATAGAAGCTGACAAGGAGGACAGAAATGTTTCACCGGGAGAGGCAAACTCGACCCTGGAAAGCGCAGTTACTGTTGTCGGGAAGCCGGAGGAGCCAAGAGACACTGGATGTTTGGATATTACCTGAGTCCCAGCTGTTATCGAGCCGAAATCGATGGAAAACAACAAGTTGTCCAACGTTTACAATCCGCCGATGAGGAAAAATGCGTGTCGACTCCTAAATAGGTTTAGGAACCGCGACACCAATTCCTTTACGGAAAGGGAGGCAGCTCAGTTAGCTAGGGCTAGGGAGACTTTAAAGTCAACTGAGAGTGCATGGCGCAGCAGCCAGCAAGATAGGAAGCAGATCCATTGGGAATTGGGAAGTTGACGGGACCAAGGGAGGAATGCCGACTGCCTTCCGCCTTGAGAAGGTCAAATCCCGAAAAACAGGTTGTCTATTCGGCTAAGGATTCGTCCAAGGCGGAGCAGATACATGGCTGCTCTAATTAGGCTCTGCCTGATAGGAAGGTAGAGACTAGAAAACCTAAGGCGCATGCCCATGGAGGAGCCGGTAGGAGATTGGTCGCGGCGAGGGCGAAATGCCGTTTGCCTTTCACCTCGCATGTGGCCGATCTCGGACCACCCGGAGCTGTCGCAGACAAGGATAGGTCCAAATCTGAGAACGCACCTGGAGTCTCTAAAAGAGGTAGGCACGACGACACAATCTCCCCGGTTGTAGGTAGGCAGGCCAAGAAACCGAAATTCTCTGAAAAGATTAAGGAAAGTCTTCGAGTCGCAATCATCGACCTTGGTAATCCAAATCGAAAACTTACTGGTAGCCAATGGGAATTATTGGAACAACGCATTCTCGATGATGTCAATGATGCAATCGTGAAGGCGGATGGCAAGCTTCCATTGTTTGGAAAGATTACCACCTACAAGGGCTTCAAGGTCATGGAATGTGACGATAATGAAACGCTGGCTTGGTTAAGGAACATCGTCCTTAACACCGATTCTCCCTGGCCTAAAGCCGATTTGCGCGTGGTGGACAGGAAGGAAATCCTTGGCACAGAAGACAAGTCGCTGACCTATGCTTGTTCTATAGGTACTTCCATGGTAGATGTTCTGAGGAATTCAAAGACATTATCCCTCGAAATGCAACTTTTGGGCGCCCAACAAGACAGGCTGCTAATGCTCATGACCATACAGTACACTTGACAACCGCGAGGACATCAACTTTCAAAAACTCCTTCTGTTACAGGACAAGCAAACTTTGGAACTCGCTTCCTGGCGATATATTTCCGGAAGACTACAATTTGCAGCAATTTAAGTGCAGAACAAACATACATCTGCAGGCATCTCGGGGCGCTGTTGAAGCGTTATAGGTTCGCCTTTCCCGAAGTATAAAAAAAAAAAAAAAAAAAAAAAAAAAAAAAAAAAAAAAAAGGGCCGAACTCAAATTCGTGGACCGTACTTACCCGCGGAAAGGATTGAACACTACCTGCAGTTCCTTAATCCGGAGCTTCAATGCAGGGAGTGGAAATTCCTGGAAACGGGTGAGTACTCAGACAATGGCATGGACGTCACTATACTCCTTAACCACAAATCGTTGAGATTGCTCCGGAAGCGGGAGTTTAAAGTCCGCGTAGGCATAACGCCCTGTAAAGCTCAGACTTATGGCAGCGAACCCAAAGGAGGAAAGAGAAGAAGAGGCTGCTCAATCTTGTTCTCCTTATGAAGACCAAGAAGGTAGACATCGTTCTTATACAGGAACCCTGGATCTTCCGGGGAAATGTAAGAGGACTGAACTCTAAAGATTTGCTTATCTACAGCAATGCACCAGATAATGGTAAGTCTAGAACATGTATTGTCGCCAGGAAACAGACTAAAATAACGCAGCGATACCGACCAAATAGTGATCAAATGGGACAGGGAAGGAAAAAACACACTGATACTGGCGGCAATTTACATGTCACACGAAGCAATTAGCCCACCTTCCGTGCTAACCGAATCCCTAATTTAAGCGACAGAACGGGGAGAATGGGACGTCATTCTAGGCTGTGATGCCAAATCCCATCATACACTGTGGGGTAGTTCTGACATCAATGTCCGAGGTGAGTCCCTTTTAGAATTTATTATCAAAAGGACTTACTTATAGCCAATTTAGGCAACGAACCAACATTTATAGTAAGGAACTGACGTGATGTTTTAGATATTACTCTCTTCAGTAATTCATAAACCCTGGCTGTACGGGATTGGAACGTTTCGAAAGAACCATCCATCTCAGACCATAGAATTATAGAATTCCACATTGACGAGAAAATTCCTCCATTAGGTAAATATAGGGACCCTAGATTGACCAACTGGGAAACTTTCTTATCGGAAGTAGGGAAATATGACCGAAATTTGAAAATGCAAAAAACAGACACGGAAATCGAAGTAACACAAAAAATGTTAAACGAAATTCTGAGCAGGCATACGAAAAAGCCTGTCCCTTACGGACAATAAAGAATACCTAGGTAATCTCAACCATGGTGGTCGAAGGACCTCGCTGAAATCAGAAAGAGAACCAGAGCTCTTTTAATTTGGCTAAGGCCACAAATTCCCAGACTGACTGGAACACATATAAAGTCGGTCAGAGGAAATTCAAAAGGGCCATAACCAGTGCTAAACGCTCAACATGGCGTTCGTTCTGTAGTGAAATTGAATCCACCACAGAATCAGCCAGACTCTCAGTCTGTTACTAAAGACTCATTTTCCGGGTTGTACCACTAACTAAATTAACCAGTCAAGAGATAATACCGCAATAACGACAGTTCCAGAGGAACTTATATCTGAAGAAAAAATAATATGGGCAATCGATTCATTCTCCCCGTTCAAATCCCCTGGATGCGACGGGATTTTTGCAATCATGCTCCAGAAAGCCAAGATGACCATTATACCGGTCCTTAAAAGAATTTTCATTCGCAGTCTAGAGAGCGGGTATATTCCCAGAGCCTGGCGAGAAGTCAAGGTTGTCTTCATTCCGAAGGCAGGGAAATCCAGCGACACCACTGCCAAAGACTTCAGGCCCATAAGTCTGACATCTTTCATTTTTAAAAACTTTGAAAAATTAATAAACGTCTTTATACGTGGTCGGCTAGATGATAATGCAATATCCACGGCTCATCATGCTTATAAAAAAGGCAAAGGAGTGGAAACCGCATTGCATGAGGTCGTTAGCACTATAGAGAAGTCACTAAATGGCAAAGAATTTACATTAGCTGCGTTCCTACACATTGAAGGAGCCTTCAATAATGTTAAAATTTGCGCAGTGAAGAGATCACTTCAGAACTCGAATGTGATCTTGAGCTTGCTCAGTGAGAGGAACATCAACGCGAAGTTAGACGACACCGACCTCAGAGTAACTGTTTCGAGAGCCACTCCACAAGGAGGCATCATCTCCCCCTTACTCTGGGTCCTTGTCATTAATGAAATACTTATGAAATTCAAAAACATGGGAGTTAAAGTAACTGCATATGCAGATGATGTAGTTATACTTACTAAGGGGACGTTTTTACCGACCATAAGCGACCTGTTAGGAAACTCACTTAGGGTGTTAAGTACGTGGACTAAACAATGTGGCCTTGGGGTCAATCCGCAGAAAACCGAGCTAGTTTTGTTCACGAATAAAACAAAAGTACCGCAATTCGAGTCACCAACTATCGAGGGAATACCCAGAGGGTAGCAGATAATACGAGATACTTGGGAATTATCCTTAATAGGAAACTTAATTGGAAGCCGAATGTCAACGAAAGAGTGAAGAAAGCAGCGAATGATTTCTGCGCATGCAACCGCATCTTTGACAGGAGTTGGGGACCAAACCCTAAAATCATCCTCTTCATGTACACGGCGATCGTGCGACCAATACCCACATATGGCAGCGTGGTCTGGTGACCAATTTGACCAATTTTAAGTTAATGACAAAAATACAAAGAATAGCTTGTATAGGGACAACCGGTGCTATGAGAACCATATCTACTGCTGGACTACAGGTGATTCTCAATTTGACACCTCTAGACCTATACATGGAAGAACCCACTGCTAAAAGTGCTTTTAGGATCAGCCAAATTAACACTTGGAATCCTTGCAATTTTGGACATGCACAGATCTTATATAAACACGTAGGGAACGTTGTCACTTCTGACTATATGTCTCCCTATATAGACTTTGACAAACCATTCACCTGCTCCTTTTCGAGTAGGGAGGAATGGAACACAAATGAACCTACAAAAGGAAAATCAATATCCATCCACACAGATGGTTCAAAAATGGACTGTGGAACCGGTGCCGGCATATTCTCTGAGGAATTAAATATACATTGCTCCATCAGACTACATGATAGCAGTAGTGTCTTCCAGGCGGAGGTTCCGGCTATCGCTGAAGCGGCCCGTAAGGCGTCAATGTTGGCAATACCTCTTAGCGATATCACCATGTACATTGATAGTCAGCAGTTTCTGCTAATGAAATAAAAACTAAACTAGTTCACCACTGCCGCAAAGAGCTCAAGGTTCTCTGCTCGCATTACACCACCAGTCTCATTTTTTTTCTTTTTTTTCATTTTAAATTCATTTTTATTTATCTTTCATTAACTTACATACTAGACAAAAACGATTAAATCTAATTTAAAACTAACATTTATCTTATTCTAGCTTACTGGCTCTTAGCGAGCGCTCTAAACTTAACAATATGCTTACCACCAGTCTCTGCTGGGTCCCTGGACACAGAAAAAAACCGGCAATGAGATAACGGATGAGAAAGGTGTCCGTTATGGATCTTAATAGAATACTTCAATCGATCAAGCCACCACTCTGCAATCTCAACAAAAGGTGGAAAGAACTCACTACCTGTGAAATATCACGGAAGCTTTGGCCAGAATATAACAGAATCCGGACCAACAAACTACTACAGTGTGACAGGTCATCGCTATCTAAGTTAGTAGGGGCTCTAACTGGTCATAACTTCCTTAGAAACCACGCAATGAAACTAGATCTTAAAGATGACAACATATGTAGAGGCTGCGGAGACGAGGAGGTCCACGAGGACACACCTCACTTCCTTTGTCATTGCCCGAGTCTCTGTCACTTGAGGAACAGAACACTTGGAAGCTATTACTTCCATGACGTACATGAACTTTGTGATGTTTCACTGTCTGATCTTTACAGGTTTTTGGGGACATCAGGACGGCTAGACAGCGTCAGGTAACCACAAGAGGAGAAGGGATGGAGACCACCGATGTAACACCAACGGTAAACCCCAAAAAGGGCATCACAATGGGTCCACGAGGACCTAAGTAAGGCATTGCAGGCCTGTTCTACCTACCCGTTTACCTAAACTAACCTGCCACCTATCTACACTTCTTTCACTCATCCACACAAAAATTTCTTGTTCGAATTCACTCTTCTTTTTATATTTCTCTTACGTATAGTAAGAGAAAGATATTGTTTAAGTACAAAATTTCGAACTCGAGATGTTAATCAATTCTGACATTACGATGATAGACGAACTCAAAAAAGTGGATCGCAAAATTCTGTCCGTCTGTCTGTCTTTCCCACAGGCCTACACCCTAAACGGCTGATCGGATTTCGTTCAAACTTCGGATTTGGCTTAGGGCTCGGGGCCGTTTTTTATTTTGCAAGGTAACCTCGATATTAATGGTACTTCCCATATAACATTTTCGTACCAGTTTGATTTGTTCGAAAACGGCTCTAACGATTTCAAACCAAATTGATACTTACGCTTAAGTAGGTGAGGTTACCATGACTGCATGAAGATGATATAGTTATATAGTTTCAGCTATATAGTTAACAAATAGTATTTTTCAAACTAAATATTGCAAAATTTGGTACTGTTTTGTCTGCCAAATTTTACAAAAACCGCTCTAACGATTTTGATCAAAACACATATTAAAGATAATATGTATCAGTATTCTTAATGAGATGCCGTACTTAGTTTTTCTCAAAAAATTCGAATAAATCATTTTTTTTAATTTTTTCTCAAAAAATGACTATCCAAAAGCCGATCTGTGTTCATATATAATTTTAAAACTCAACACCGCACTTTTAAATTCAAATTGCAAGAGCTATTAAAAATGTAATAACAGCAACGCAAAACTTATTTTTAGCAAATATTACCCACTTCTACTTTTTTCAACCATTTTGAATATGCACCTTAAATACAACAATCAGAATATCCCACTTCATTTGCACCCCCACACACGTTCGTCGCAATATTCAGTTAAAAACTGCTAATTCAAATTAAAAAACATATCTCTGAATTCTTGCATATACATATACACATTTATATGTAATGATATCGATCTATCACAAACAATACTTCAAATCGTTGACAACTTAACCCAGCGTCATTAATCTATTCCAGTAAAAAAGAAAATCATTCCCAAAAAGATCAAAAATCATAAATTCCTACAAAACTTATTCAGGCCGATCATTGAATCCGCCGGATGCTCTGCGGACGGATTCAATCCGATCCGCAGTTGATCACTTCACAAGTAAAAACCTATCATTGAAAACGGCGGATGGACTACATTATCGGTCCGCAAAACCGCATTACCGATTGCTTGTAGTCCAGCGAGTTAGCTGTCAAATGAAAATCTTTTCTTATTCGATTTTGTTTTTATAAAGTGTACGAACATGGATAGCATTGGATTTTTCTTAAATTTAGAAGAAATTGCTAGTAATAGTGATACCAGGAGCTTTAGAAGAGGTGTTAGAATGCGAGGAAAAGATGTCTGGATGTTTTTTCATCATTTTCACCATTGCCTGGAACTGAGGACGAGTTGTTTTTTTTTTCTAAATCGGAAAGATCAAATCACTGTTCGTAAACTTTTTAAATTTATTCTTTTTTTTTTTTCGAAAAATAAAACTTTTATTGCGTGTATGTGTGTTATCTCTTCGAGATCCGCATCGATTTTGATGCGGATTGAAAACAAAAACATTTGTATGAACCGCGGATCGGTTGCGTTTTCAATGATAGGCATGAAATGTGAACTTCGCTACCGACATCCGCTCACTTACATACCGGCGTTTTCAATGATAGGGGAAATGTTCAAAACAGGTACTACTCCCTCCGCAGAGCATCCGTCGGATTCAATGATTGGGGTGATTATTTTACTCAAAAACTTGTGACATGTAAAAGCTATAGAATATTACAGTAGGCGCTTATAAATCTCTAACAAGAACTTGCGACTGTCGTCTGTTTCTAGAGCTTCAACTTTTAAAAACTAAAAGTGAATTTTATTTAACACTATGTATTCCTTTTTCTATATTTCATGAACCCTTTCTATTACCTACCATTGCTTCTCAGATCTTTACGTACCAATCTAATAAAATAAGAAAACAACCAACAAAACTTTTGAAGAACGAGAAAGTTCTTCTGTAACTAGAAATTTCCACCTGCAAATCAGGTCGCGAATACACACTTCAGGAACTTATGATATTTTGATTTGTTTTAAAAGAAAATCGTTAAGTAAGAAATATTGAGAGGGTGCCATATCTCCTATTGTGTCATATCACTCGACTTCACCCTCCTATAGGTACTGTGACAATACGTACCGTATTTTCCGGGACAGTCCCGAATTTCAATAGTCCCGTTTTTTTTTTAAGTTCTGTATTTTTCCCGTGTGTTCATATATTTTTCGCACAATCATTTTTGAAGTGATAACTTCTTTAGGCGCGTTGGGCACTATTTGGATGGGCAAAAACTAGCAAACTCGCGACACCGACACCGACACCGACACCGATTGCATACTTCTTTATGCGCGTTGGGCACTATTTGGATGGGCAAAAACTAGCAAACTCGCGACACCGACACCGACACCGATTGCATACTTTTAGTTGTAAACTTTTGTACTATTGCTTACTTTTAGGGGTAGGTAATTTATAGCTTAATCTACGATGATTTTTATTTGAATACGTTACTATGGTAATTTATGGTAGCGACAAATTGATTGTCACCAAAATTATTTCAATTACCTGTTTTGTATGGGGAATTCATAACTTAATTTTACCAGGCTTAATTCCGACATATTATATCCACGATTTTGGGTTTGTGCACATTTACGGCACAGTAGCTTGTGTTATAATTACCGAAACAAGAAATAGAAAACTGTGGTAAACTTGCCACCCTAAGAGTAGGTATACTATATAAATAATTGTAATATTCATGTCGCCTTAGTGTATACTGTAAAATATGATTACTAATTTTTGTGTAAAATAATGAATATAAAACTACAATTGATGCCGTACCACGAGATCTAGAGCATTATCAATGGCGATGCGGCAAGACAGAAAAATATTGTTGTCTTTTCTCGTTCTTTTTCTTTTAAAAGTAAAATTTGTATTTTTCGGAAAGAAATTCATATTCAATTAAGCTTCAGTATAATTATTATTAATTTATTCGTTCTGTGCTAGTTTCGGTAGAAACAGTGCAAGTCAAGCAATCGTCGCTACCTGATGTGCTTTCGTTGTTCTCTCTATTTTCTAATTTGCTAATTTGCTTTTAACTATAAATCGCTATTATTAATATTTTCTAAATGGATCTTGCTATATGTACTAATTGTAATCAACCTTTGCTTGATACGAATGCTATAAACTCCAAACTCGATTTATTGCATAGTGAGATACTCGCTTTAAAGAAACTCTTAGCGCGTCCCTCATCCATTTCTTCGAAGAAATCAAACATTGTTACACGTTCGAAATCGGTATCCAGGGTCAATGCACCCACTCGTGGTTCGCCGTCGCTAGCTATTGCTTCGAGTGCACCGAAAAAAACTGCTGCGAAACAGCTGTCTCTAAATGACTCACATACACCACGTAACAAACTTGCCGGGCCGTCGCCTAACATTACTCTCACTGCCTCTCAGCCACCATCGAAAAGAAGTGACGAGCATTCGGACGATACGGTCGCCGCTGTTGTTGTTGCTGCCACCGCTGCTTTACAAAATCAAAATAGTGTGTTGACGGTTGCTGCTGAAGCTGATGAGCACCTAAACGCACTAAATGACGCACAAAATACTCCCCGCAACAATCATGCTGGGCCGAGACCTAACATTACTCTCACTGCCTCTCAGCCAATACTGAAACCAAATGGCGAGCATTCGGACGATGCTGTCGCTGCTGTTGTTGTTGCTGCCACTACTGCTCTGCATAATCATAATAATGTGTTGACGGCTGCTGCCGATGAACATCTATACACTGTTAATAATATGCACTCTATTATCAATTCGAGTGACTCTGCTGATGCTGCCGCTGCAAATTGTGAATCAATGATAACTACTGCTCCAAAACGAAAAAAAAAGGGAAGTTCAATAATTGGAACAAACACCGGCTCTATTGATGACATAAAATTGGATGTAATCAACAAGTTTAAATGGCTCCACCTGTCTTCTTTCAAACCTACTACAAGCTGTGAACATATTCTTGATTATGTGTCATCGGCATTTAATGTTGACATATCAATGCTCGCTTGTCACAAATTAGTAAAAACTGATGCTGACTTGGATTCTTTAACGCATATTAATTTCAAACTCGGTGTACCTGAGGAATTAATTGGTTCTTTTCTGAACTCAAATGTTTGGATGAAGGGAATTCGTGTGCGAAGTTTTCAATTCTGGCCAAAAAACGAAGAGAGCGTTCGGAGCACACCGAGACCATAGTCCATATTGTGGACAGTCCTACCGCAACCACTCTCGCTCCCTTCTTCGTTTCTCCTGATGCTACACCTACCTGGACTGTTCCTGTTGCTGATGCTGCTGCTTCAAACTGTGATTATCATGCTGTTGATTCTGATGTTGTCGGAACTGCTTCCGACTCAAAACATAGTAACTTGAGTATATATTATCAAAATACTGGGGGTATAAGAACCAGATTGGATAAATTATATTCTTATTTTTCTGCGCGCGACTATGATATTATAGTTCTTACTGAAACTTGGGTTAATGATGATCATAAGAATTTAGAAATGTTTAACGAAAAGTATTACGAAGTCTTCCGTAAGGATCGCTGTAATATAAAAACTGGTCTTTCTAGAGGAGGTGGTGTTCTTGTTGCTGTTGGAACCCATATAACCGCTATTGAAATTCCGTTTAAGATTAATCTGCCTACTTTTGATGTAGATCTTCTAATTATCAAATTATCTTCAACCAGTCATGCGAATTTATATATAATTGTGTGCTACATTCGCTCGGGTAGCTCTCTAGAGATGTATAATCTATATTTATCCAATTTGGGATCTTTTTTGAGTAGTTTGAATAGTAGCGATCATATTATTTGCTTGGGTGATTTTAATCTAGGAGATATTAAATGGAAACTTGACTTAGATGATAAATATCTAGTTCCTTTCAATGTCAGGTCAAATATAGAAATTGCAGTCATAGATCTTTTTAGTCAATTTAATCTCGTTCAAATTAATAATTTTTGTAATAGCCTAAATCGCCAACTAGATTTGGTATTTGTTGATAGAGATTTTGATACTTCTATTGATCTTGTTAACATTCCAGTCATTGATAACACAATTCATCATAAAAGTGTTTTTCTAGAAGTAACATTTTTTGATTATATCAAAAATGTAGAAGAATCAAGTACTCAAACATTTGATTTCAAACGCGCTAATTTTAATGTAATTAATAGGTTTTTTACTGCTATATCGTGGAATAACTTGCTTACAGAAACTAACATCGAACATGCATACAAAGTTTTTAGTCGCCGTGTAAAATGTGCACTGGAGCAGTTTGTTCCAAAAAAGCGAATAAAGTCAAATTCTAACCCTCCTTGGTTTAATAAAAGATTATCCAATTTAAAAAATCGAAAGATTAAGGCATATAAATTATATAAACGTGACAAAAAAAACTCATTTCTTCAACTGAAATACTTGCAGTCTCTGAAAGAGTTTGATTATCTTAATAAATTTCTCTACAGTAGTTATGTATTGTCTGCTGAGGCCAAAGTCAAAGCAAATAGTAAACATTTTTGGACCTTTATAAACAATAAGCGTAAATGCATTGGCCTCCCAAACTGTATGCATTATCTTGAAGAGGAATCGAGCGATACTGCCACCATTTGCTCATTTTTTGCAAATTACTTCAAATCCGTGTATTGCCCATCATCTCGAGTTATTCGTGATGATTTCATTTCTTTAAATCAGGTCTCTGTAGGAAATCTGCAGTTAAGCCCAGCGGACGTTTATAGTGCCTTGACAGGTTTGGATGTAAAAAAGGGTGTCGGTCCAGATGGGATCTCTCCCATTTTTTTGAAAGGATGTGCCTCATCACTTGCTTTACCTTTGTGCACTATTTTTAATATATCCCTTAGGACTGGAAATTTTCTTGAGGAGTGGAAAGTGTCTTACATATCACCTATTTTTAAGGCCGGATCCAAGCGTGAAGTCACTAACTATAGGCCCATATGTAAGCTATCAGTCATTCCCAAGATTTTGGAAAAGATTGTGTGTAATAAATTAAATTTCTTTGTTAAGGAAATCATATCCGATTCTCAACACGGCTTTGTTCAAGGCAGATCCACAGCCACTAACCTAGCGATCCTGTGCGAAAAAATTGTAACTAACTTTGAACGCGGTTTTCAGACCGACATAATTTTCACCGACTTTGCTAAGGCTTTTGACAGAGTAAACCATAATGTGCTGATCCAAAAATTAAAATGTATGGGGTTCGGCTCCCCTCTGTTAGATTGGATAGCATCATACCTAAGAGATCGAATTCAATATGTTAAGATTGGTGGTTATCTTTCAGAGCCTATCTTTGCAACATCAGGTGTTCCGCAAGGAAGTCACATTGGACCATTGCTTTTCGTCCTCTTTGTTAATGATATTCCGTCTTGTATTCGTAATTCCACCTGTCTTTTGTTCGCTGATGACTTAAAAATCTTTCGCTGCATTCAAACTGCTGAAGATTGCTTGCTTCTTCAAGATGATCTTAACCGTCTCGCTAGTTGGTGTCAACACAACTTTCTAGATTTAAACGTATCTAAATGTCAAACACTTACTTGTGCAAGATGCTTAAGTCCAATATCCTCCCATTACCAAATCAATAATGTCCAGCTTGAAAAAGTATATCAAAAAAAAGATCTTGGAGTTGTGTTGGACTCACAACTCACCTTTAAGCCTCATGTCGACTACATTGTGAGTAATGCTTATAGAATGCTTGGTTTTATTAGGCGTAATACGAAAGAATTCTCTGATCCTTACGCACTTAAGGCTCTATACTTTGCATTAGTAAGATCGGTATTAGATTACTGTAGTATAATCTGGAACCCTTACTACCAAATCCAGTCATACAGGATAGAAAGGGTGCAAAAATGTTTCACTAGGTTTGTTTTTAAAAAGCTTAGGTGGAATATAGAAACTCCACCCTACTTAACTAGATGCCTTCTTTTTAACATACTCACTCTTGAAAATAGACGCAAGTATTTCTGTATAATGTTTATAAGAGATGTGATTAATTACCACATTAAATGCCCGTGTTTACTTGAGCGAATTAACTTTTTTTTTCCTGAAAGGAATTTGCGTATGAAATTTCATCTTCGAGGTCGGTTTCACAGAACAAATTATGGCAGTAATGAACCGATTGAGCGTTGCACCAGTGAATTAAATTTAGTTATTGTTCGCATTGATGTTTTTGGAAATTATTCTAGAAATTCTTTTAAGAATCATATAATGTCTGTACTATATCACAACAATTAATATTTTAAATGTTGAATCACAGAAATAGTTTTAAGTTCATAATTATAATAGTTTTTAAGTTGTCTAACTGAGTTTGTAGCTCTAATTGATGAATAAATAAATAAATAAATAAATAAAAATAAAGAATACAAGTAGATACAATCGGATTGTGGTAGCTGAAGTAAGATATGTACATTCGAGACTGTAATCTATCTAGATTACGCTGGAAGACAGCATCGATGAAATTTACTTATATATGCTAAAGATAATTCTGCATTACTTCAAGATAAAGTTGGGAAGAGATTTGATGATATTCCAATCATTTTGAGTGGGGATTTCAACATCAACTTTGCAGATGATAAAAATCTACCATTAATTGAATTTTTAAATAGCAAATTTGATTTAACGATGAGCAATGATCGCAATCTTAGCACGACTAGACATAAAACTACAATTGATGCCATGTTTACAAGATACCTATTTAAATAGATTCAAATCAAAATTGTTTGTTTCCTATTTTAGTTACCTACCATAAACCTATAGTATCCGTTTTCAAATATAATGATAATAATGATGATGATGATGGAAGAGTTTGAAGTTGTTGATGAAATTTCATAAGTGTCATTGGTATGCATTTCAAAGAATACCCATTAATTTTTAAATTTAATATTTCATGTATCTGTAAATTTATACATTTTAAACAATAGATTGCAATTTTGTATGTAAAATAATATGTATTATTTTTGATGTAAAATACCGCATTAAATGAAAATGAAAAATGTAACATAATTTTTGTAGTAGTAGTAGTTTATAATAATGAATAAAAAAACACTTTATTTAAAAGTACTTCCCACACAATAATATATTTTCTGACGATTCGAAAAATACACACGTAATTGTTCAAGTTATCACTTCTGTCGGCACTCCCGGAGTGCCTTTTTTTTTTTTTTTTTTGTTGCTTACTGAAGACTAATTTATTTTCGTTACTTAATAAGAAATTTAAGTTTATTCGCTTTTAATTTATAACGTGTTAAAGACTTTATTTATTGTTCTTCTTTTCTTAAACAATTGTTTTGTTTTTTCATAAATAATTGGTGAAATAATCCAATACAACTTTTTTTTTTTTTGGCCTTTTGTGTGCTGTTATATATATATATTTTTTTTGTCCCCGGCTTCGCTTTTAAAAATATGGTCACCGTAAGTATAGCTTTCGGATATTATGTATCGGTTAGTTCAGTACTTCCCGGTAATCGATATGATTGCGGCTGCCGAAAGCACCCGAAAAACGTCGTAGAAATCATTTCATTGACACGAAAATGCTCACTCAGCATTACACACAGTGTGTACCTACATCCAGTTTACAAATCGATGAAACCTTAAGTGCTTCTTTGAAGAAAGCCAGCATACTGCGAACGAATGTCAGAGAGTGGTCACTCCCTTCGAGATCTCTTCGGTATTTGGTTGAAACTGAAATTAAAAGTAATTTCCCACGATGATATATAAAATGAACAGATAGTTTATCTTTTCGCCCCAAACTCTGACTCCCATACTTCACGAAGCATAACTTTCAATTGAAAAACCTTCACCGGCCAAAACAGATAATAGATACTAAAAATACAATACACCCATCGCCGTCTATCCGGAAATGGGGTAATCAAAAACTCAACTCACTCCGAAGCAAATCATCAAAACAATTTTTGTTCTGTACGGTCCTAATTCCAAAGAAATTAATGCGACACAAAAACCTGAAACCAATTTCAAGATCACAAAGATGGTATGGTAACACAAAAGCTGGAATTATAATACTTTGCGCATAAGAAGAAGAACTGGAAAGACAGCTGATTCTAGAATAAGTTCAATGCGGAGCGCGGTGAAGTGAAAGCAACACTTCTTTGTTGAGAATGTTTTTGCGCAGTTGCGCAGTCTGTTTGACGAGTTTTCTTTTTCATCTGTTCTGCTTCCATAGTTGAATGTAGGTACGAACTACGAAGCAACTTACAGAAGGATATAGGCGCGCAAGCTAAGGAATTTACAAGGAATTCCAAGTCAAACAGATTTGTTTCTTTTGTGCAAGGAAATTGTGAATTATTTATCAGATTCCTACGCTGCACCTGAAAGAATTAAATCTTATTCAGTTAGATAGTTCGACGTGGATACGAGTTGAAGAGCGGAGGAACATATAAGTGAAGTACATGAATAAATACAACCGCAGTATTAAAGGTCTATGCAACACAACAAAAATAAAAAAAAATATTTCCAATTTGTCTAACTTTTTCTGTAATATTTTCATATTTAAATTTAATAATTGCTTCATTAAAATGCTCATTTTAATAGGAATTTTTTGAACTTTAAACTGTAAAATTTAAATCCAGTATTTTTGTTCTTCAATCTAATCAGGGCCCATGTTCTGTAATTATGACATCGATATATTTCTCACTAAAACAACTGAAATTGAAAAAAAAAAAAAAATGTCCAATGTTTTCGATGCGAACTTTTTTTTTTTTTTTTTTCAATTTCAGTTGTTTTAGTGAGAAATATATCGATGTGATAGTTACAGAACATGGGCACAGGTCTATATTAAAATCATATTTCAATCAAGAACTTATTGATATTATTTATCAGTTCTTTATTGAAATAAAATTATATAATAGTACATAGTTTTTAGCATTAAAAAAAAAAATAATAAAGTATGTCACTTATTAAAGTCATTAAATTCAATACATTTGTATTAGGTTTTAATACAGGATCTGAAGCAAAGGGATACGATTTAAATATATCGGTACGTCGGTCGGTAAGTTCATTTACCTTTATCCGAAGACTGGGCACCTTGTCGTGGTAGGGCGGCTTAAGTAGAGGAACAGGATGTTAGATCAGGGTAGTGGCCCAACTTCTCTGGTAGAACTGAATGTGAATTGAAAAATCAAGATCCAATCCGATCAATCGATCAACCCTTAACTCCAAGACGACTTGTCTGCAATGTCGAGGGAGCTGTGATAAGGTAGGTAAAACTACTGGTTCACAGGGTTCAGGGGTTGAATCGTTAATGGAGACTCAGGGGCAGCTCAATCTTCTGTTGTAATTCAGTTGTGTAGGATAGGTATTGCGGATCTCTGCCTATTCGGTCTGTTATATTTTGCCCTACACGTGGGTACATTCATGGACCAAAACGAAAATTTTAAAAAAACTACGCGTCTTTGGAAAACGAGGTGGAAGGCTTTGGAGTGATTGAAGGTACTGGATTGGAGGGAGCTCGATGGATTAATGAGCTCTGATGGGAAACCAAAAGAATTAGCTGATCAATCGTCAGTGGAGAAGGACAATGAGGTGCAGAAATGCGCCAAGAGGTTGCTCAAAACTGCAGAAACCGAGTTGGAAGAGGACAGACAATTCGACTTGAACCTTCATTATAGCAAAGCAGCATCAACAATGATGACTAAATGCTGTGATGAGGATTCTTTTGATATAGCCCTGATACAGGAGCCTTGGATCTTTAGAGAAAAGATTAGAGGACTCCCAAATAGCATGACTGAGTTGCAGAGCCATTTCATTTGATGTTCACTATGGATCTAAAAAAAAAAAGATCGGAATTACATCAGATGTCCGAAGAACACGGAAAGGACAAAATACCTTGAACTGAATGTAACAGGATTCGGAATACCGAAAAACACTTGGCATGTAGAACCACAGCTGAATCATCTGCAATCAGATGTTGAAGATGCGTATCGAGTGGCTTGCACACCTACTTTAGTGGAAAAACAAGATCCTGCGCTTTGGTTGTGTCGGGAACTTGAAAAGCTAAAGAAGGAAAGGGGCCTGACATCTGGAACATCTCCTATAATGGCATTCTTCGCGTGAAGTTGCTACAGGATACCCTTCTTATGGGACATTCAGATGATATCGCCGCAAAAGACACAGAAAATGCGAAAAGGAAGTGAACTCAGATAATGCGACAGGTCCGATCACTCCGTATCGAAACTTTACTCCAAATTATAGGCACTCTTAAATTAGTTAAGCTCCAACACCTGAGCGGTGAGCTACAGTCTACAGAGCAACTGCCTTCAAATCAGAAAGCCATATAAATTTGGCTATTCAAAAATACGTCTCCTCTATACGCATATCTTGGCTGCGGCCATTCAGTCGATTACTCACAGACCTGTATTATTAAAAGGAAACGGTACGCTATTCATTTTACCTGTGTACACTGTACACCTATTTCATAAGCAGCAATCATGGTCTCAGCGCCCTTTTGCAGCCGTCCGAGACAGTTACAGCCCATTATGCATACGCTCCGCTGAGTTGACCACCTACCAAAGTGAACGGCCAATGACTCATTTATTCAAATTTCATTTCCATGTGTGTAATTAATTTTCTAATAATTTCCCCACCTCCTCCACACTGACGATAATGATGATTGCTACCTGTCAACTTGAAGAGTGCTCTTTCATTTTCTGTTTCTCGTGTTTTAGTGTTGCTTGCTGCTTTCAATGTGATTTTTTCAAAACCGCGCTAGTGTACAGTACAGTCAATCAGCTATAAAATCGATTGTATATTTGTTTCTTCTTTTTTTAAGTAATATGTATGTCGAAAAAAGACGATAAATAAAACAAGTCTTGCTTTCGACAACTACATACTCTAGGCGCACTGTGTAGGTTCGTACTTAAGAACATAACCATGTCCCAAGGCGAATTTATTGATCACTTTTCAAAGTGATTTTAAGGAAAAGCAAATGTGTTATAAAAGACTGTTAACTGGGAAAAAACAAAGAAATTTAAAGCACACTTGGTAGCTGAAAGAAGATGCAACCATAAGTATTTTAAAAGACGAGCGAAGGCGAGAAATGAGTACATTTCTGACTTTCAATCAAATAGGAGAGGTAATGAATAATAATGCCAGGCGGCTTACCTGCCGAGCTCTTCAAGGCAGTGGGAGATGACTTGGTAGAGTGCATACACAAACTCGTCTCTAAGATTTGGTTAGAGGAAAGTATGCCTGATGAATGGAGCCGAAGCATTGTTTGCCCGGTCCACATGAAAGGAAAATCTGTGCCAACTATGGATGTATCAGTCTCTTTAACATTGCATATAAGATCCTATCTGCCGTACTGTGCGAACGCCTGAAACCATATGTCAACGAACTGATAGTACCCATCAGTGAGGTTTTAAACCCAAGAAGTCAACGTCGATACCCTCCACCTGTTTATCTATTTTAAGGCCGCATAGGACAACATTCATAGGGACGAGCTATACACAGCCATGTCTAGTTCTTTCATCCCTGCCAAACTTATCCGATTGTGCATAATGACGATGGAAAACGCTCGCTTGTCCATAAAGGTCGGAAACGATCACCCTTCATGTCAAAAAAGGATTTAGACAAAGGTGAAGCGCTGTCATGTGACTTTTTCAACACCATTCATGAGAAGTTTGTGCGAAACTGGCAAGCCCACACCAGAGGTACAATTTTCCAGAAGACTACCTTCATACGCTGACGACATTGACATCATTGGCAGAAACACCAGCGAGCTGTCACTGGTGCGTTTGCAAAAATCAGTACAGAAACGGGACAAATGGGTTTAGTGGTGGGTGAATGAGGGCAAAACAAAATATATGCTGTCAACAAGAAGGACACAACATTGACGAATAGGACGGAACGTCACGATGGACGGCTATAACTTTAAGGTAGTTCGGGACTTTGTCTACCTCGGCTCCGCTATTAATTCCGAAAATGACATCACCTCAGAAATCAAGCGAAGAATCACATTTGCCAACCACTGTTACTTCGGTCTAAGAAGGCAATTGATTAGTGGTATAATCGAGAAATAATAAGGAGACTCTGTATAAGACCCTCATCATCCCAATCCTGGCTTTATGGTGCAGAAGCATGGGCGCTATCAAAGGCGGATGAAGATCTCCTTGGTCCTTTCGAACGCAAAATTCTTTGAGTGATTTTTGGTTCCGTTGACGGGCTCTGGAGGAGGATATTTAACAGCAAACTCTACGAGCTGTACAGCGACATCGACCCAGTCAGAAAAGTACGCATCAGTCGTCTAAGATGGCTGTGACATGTAGAGCGAATGGACACCAACGCTCCGGCCCGAAGAGTCTTCGATTCCAACCCAGAGGGACAACGCAGTAGAGGAAGACCTCGCCTTAGGTGGCGCGCGCAAGTGACCTCAACCAACTTGGAGTGCGCAAAGATCGCGCTAACTGGAGAGGCGTATTGGGTGAGACCCAGGCCCACTCCGGACTGTAGCGCCACCTATGTAAGTAAGTAAGAAATGCATAATTCACCAACGATTGGATGTGCCTACCTACTCAAACAAATTTCAAAACGCTATAGCCGAACAAAATTCTCGTGAGACATTCGTTTTAAAGTCATACTAAATTGTGTTTCTCTGAAAACAATAATTCACAAACTGAAGCTCGACATAATTTCCTAAAAGAAATTGTCAAGGTAACTCCAAACAAGCGAGAATCGTTGTTACTCCTCGCTTCCCAACTCAGTTGTTTTTTTTTTTTTTTTTTTTTTTTTCTAACGTCCTTTCCACATTTTTGTTTTGGTAAGCACCCGTTTCGCTGTCGAGCTTGTAGATGAACAAGCAATTGTTCTGCAAAGCTCAAAGCCTCGTAACCTTAATAGCAGTTCACGAAGTCAATTTCCGTATGATTATTAAGTCCAATAGAACCGGTCACATCGTTACCAACAAGCCATCAAAAGTGCCGCCTCTGATGTGCTGGATACAAGGCGGCCGCTATGAGAAATCTATGATACTATGACGAATGCCAACGAACCTATTCACGCAAGAAAAATCCATATCTCGCACCACTGCCCCCGAGGACCATGGCCGAAGGAAAAGATGCTTAAAACAACTTTGGGGCATCAGAAAATTCAATTTTTATCGAGAAAACTTTTTAAAAAAAAAATCGACACAAAGCCCGAACAGAAGCCGTCTGAACTCCAAGAACAAAGAATGGAACATTGTGTTCGAGATGAGAATTTAAGAGGATGACAATTGCAAATTGTTTCGCTGCAAATTGGGCAATATGAGTCTTTCAACATTTACGATCCCATCAATTTGAGGGATTAAAAGCGAGTTTAGCCAAATCTGAAACTAAACATAAGAGAGCTGCGGGAGTTAAAGGCTGAATAGGCACATGGACCAAAATTATATGGAAAATTTGATCGAATGAAAGTATGACAACAATGAATCGTTTATAGGATTTTCCTTGATGTACTCGTAAAAAACTGATAATAAAAAGCATAGGTCCTAATCAGTGCGGTTTTAGGCTTACACCATATCATCGACTTTAAGGTCTCCTTCATTTGCGTATTTGGATAGCTGAACTATACAGAGTACAAAGCCACTTCCAGTTTAAGAATCCCTGCCCTGCGCGATCTTTTGTGCAAAATGGGATCGGTTAGATAACACCACCGCACGTTCGTTGATCAGAAAAACTCTTAGATACGACTCAGTGATTTCTTTAATATTGGCAAAATTGTAAGAACTCGTAGACCATTGTGATTCATTTGTAGGTATTGAAGTTGAAGCTACGCAAATGAATCTAGCCGTGATTGATTAGTAAAGGGAAATAATTTGTGTCCAAAAACGTTAAAAATAAAAATAAGTAACTTCTCACAACCATTCGTTTTGTGTGAGTTTATCATTTTTGGAACGAATAGAAGGGATCTAATATTTTATGACGATTCCAAACGGCTAATTGAGAAGCTCGATCATGACAAGATTTACTCGGAGGACATTCCTCACATTACATATGCTTATGAAGTCAAGCCTCATCATTGATTGCCCGAACCACAAGAAAGTGTCTACACTGCGCCAACTACAGAAACATCAGTCTTCTATATATCGCATATAAAATCTTGTTTGCAGTATTGTGTCGTACCAGTCGGTAACGACCTAATCCGTACCAATGCGGTTTTTGTTCCGGTAAGTTCACAACCGACCAAATATTCACACTACGGCAGATCCAAAAAAAAAACATCAAGAGGTTCAGATCGATACCTACCACTTTTCTTCAATTTTAAGGTCACATATGACAGCACTATGAGCTAATACAGAGCCTTGTGTAGAATGGCGATGGAGAACGCTTACAAGATGGAATCAATGTAAGCATGCCAGAGCTATTAACATAGTACTTGTCCTTGTCAAGGGCGTTATAGACTCGCCAAATGAACTATTAATCTCAAGGCAATAAGTATGAATACATTATTTTTCCTGCCTTGTACCCGTTCTGTATCCGCGACGGTGAGCACGCAACGGATATATCTTTAAATAAATCTATCTCTTCATGGCTGCACATCAAGCAGATCCCAATATCCCATTCCACATACCTACACAAAAAACGCTCCGTTGAACAGCGCAATGGCAGCAAAATAACATAGCACAGATATGTACATTCAAAAGATACCAACCAGCTTTGAAATAAGAGTTCATTCCACTGAATTCCATCATCATTAGAGGCAGAAAAAAAAAAAAAAAAAAAAAAAAAAACAGATATGTACAGAGAAACAGAGTTATAGAGAACAGTGAACAGTGTCCAGTGCGCAACAGGTTGATCATAAATAAAAGTAAAAGGTAAGCCCAGTCTGTTTTCTGTGGGGTATGTGCGAGGGGAGTAATTATTCTTTTGTTGTTTCAAAGTGGTTATGGTTCTTAGGAGGAACCGAGGTGGCTATGCATGTGCTTGGCTTCCAATGATTGCTGCAAATTGGCAGTTTAATGCCGGCTGGTTTATTGCCTGAGACGGAGCAACTATAAGCAATAAATCGACATGCGCTTGGACTTGTCAATTTTTAGTTTCAGAATTGCGGATCCACCTGCTATCGCTTTACTGTCGCTGTCGATTGCCGTAAAACGTCTGTGAAATTTTCAATTCGCTTTAAGTACACTTTCGCATTCTCTCTTCTCGAATGGGTTTACGAGTATAAATTTGGATATTAATACGTATCTTTCTTTCTTTGTTTTGTTTTTTGTTGATATATGGATTATTGATTGATTGATCACGGATGAAATCGGTTTGCGGAGAAAGTTTCTTACCGGTAAACAACGTAACTGTTTGTTACTGAATTCGCTAATTGATTGATTCGAAGCAGTTTTGGCAAATCACGGTACAAACACTCCCATTTTCGACTGATTATATCTATAATGGCTTACAAGCCGTGTTGTCCTTTGTCGATGGAACAAATAATCGTTACAAATTCAAAAGAATTATACTCTGTCCAACAAAAATTGTCAGTACAGGGAAGATAGGATGTTTGTCTCTCAGTCTGGTTGAAATGATTTACATAAATCGGTCCCTCTTTAAAGCTCTCACAGAGTTGCCGTAGTTTGTATGATAATTCGACATAACTCAGAGAGTAATGCTATTAGGATTACCATCTTCCAATTTAAAATACATATAAATATTCCTGAACGAAATAAATTCCGTTTATATTTTTTCCTTTTCCGTTAAGATAATAGGAGCGTTTTTTTAAGGGTATCACCAGTAGGCCTTATCGCTTTAGTTTGTTTTCCAACAAAAAACAAAAAAAAATTCGTAACACCAAAAAAATATATACATATACACAAACAGGCAATTAGAATACAAAATGATATAACCACGACTCGATGTCATATACTTAAACAGATGGTAAAAGGACTGCACTGGTACAGCTGTACGTATACATTTTTGAATGTAGACATAGATACCTAGATTACATATTTGTTGAAAAATGATTACCCGTCAATGCAGAACTTCACGGAAACAGTAGCAAAAAAAGGATCATAAAATCCTTTCAAGGCATTTCCTTTGCTGGGGAGGAGTGACCGGATGTGGTAAAACCCAACGACCGAAAATAAACAGTATAGGTTTACCTGGCTTGTCATTTTGATATTTCAGTGTAACAAAAATTCTAAAATATGCCGAAAATATGCTCTACAAAGTGAAATATGCATTTATAGCGAAATATGCAGAAATATGCCCTATCTATGAAAATATGTACTTAGTTTTGTAGTTATATTAAAATATTTAATACAATATCCTCAAAAAAAAAAAAACAACATGCTTTTGCATGAATCCGGTTGCCCTAGTAATCACTATTAATTTATCGCAATATCACTACAACGCACTTATGACCACTTGTTACGTTAATGAAATGAATGCATTAAAAAACCTCACGAATAAACCTTTTTTCTAAAAGACAACATTTAAGAAAATGGTTAAACTGAATATTATTGGACTTCAGAAATACAAACAAAAATTAAAAACCGAATGGGAACACCTCGCATAATATGTTGTTCTCAAAAGCACGAAAACCGAAAGTTCTTTATCAAAATTCAAAGAAAAACCCTTAATGATATGCTTTCATTGACATATGGTAACACTCTTCTGATGTGTTTCAAGCTTCAGTCACATACACTGCTTATTTTGGTTGATGATAATAGCAAGCGAACACAAGACGATCGTGCTCATTCTGCCCGCGGCTGTGTAGCAGACTGGTTGTGGTGGGATGTATGGGAATTTCTCAATTCTTTGGAATGCCAGTGGTTTCGTTTTTATTTCAGTGGCAAATCTTGTTTTTGAGTGCCGTGAGAGTAGCTACAGGCACCACTGGAAGAAAAAAAGCTCCTCCATAAGGCCTTAACTGACAATTTTTCTTGGACAGAGTATAGAAAGAATTCTTTCTTCGTTCCAATTCCCAGTATTCCAATATTAAATAAGAAATTTCTATTTTCCTTAAAAGTAGGTAATAAAAATCATGATTTCTTACATCTTTTGCAGTTGTTGAAAAGACGGTGAGTGTCGACTTGAAATTAGTTCGTCTTTTCCAGAATTTTTTGCAGTGTGAAAATTCGGTCTTCAGTCGATCTGCCGGGCTACATTTAGGGGCTGACCAAACCGCATATGAAAAAACAAAGGTTGATGGAACCTTATGAATATACAAACTTTTTTTAAAACCTCGATCGGAGTAAACGGTTCTCAATAGCCAGTAGACACAAGTAGCAATTGAAGCACCAATTTATTTTTCGACTTTGTTATTGCATAACCTAGTGTCTCCACGAGCAATATTTCATATCTTGCAATATATCATACTATGAAAATTGCCAGTGGAGACCACAAATAGTATGATATAAAAAAATTCTTGAAATATGTTGCTCAGCTCATAGAATGATATCGATAGTATGATATGAGCTGTCATTTCTGTGCAGTTTGACACTTGTATCCCTTTTTTTTACGATGGCTGAGTAGCGAATGGACGGTGTATTAAGGCATCTAATGCGAGAATGCAACGACATGCTCTGCTCAGCGGCATTTGAACGAATGAAATAGTATGCTATGAAATGCCCACCCTACATTTTATTGCATACTATCGTTCTTTCTTTCTATCAAATTTGACAGATATCAAGCTATGAAATATTGCTCGTGGAGACACTAGGTAAAGTACTAAAAACACCCTTGTTTGGGTGCTTTCTTTTTCGCCCCGGTGCACAGTGTGTTATTTCACAAATTTAGCGGAATTTAATGCAAAATTCAAAGTCGCCCAAATGATATTGTTTTGATATGATTTGAAAGGTAGAACATCAGACAACAACATGCTAAAAACCAAAACAAAATTATAACGGTATTTACCGTTCTCTGACATCGCAAACAGAAGTTAACTTGAGCAAACAATTTTTTATAGTTAGCTTTTTTCCGTGTTTATTGAAATGAGCAGTAAGTTCATTAATTATATTTTTATTATTATTTTCTGAAATATTCAAAGTATTTAAGGCAAGTAAGAATTTTCTGCGAATTTAAAAATTTGAAGAAATCTTCGATTTGTTTGGAGGCCTTACGCCTGGATCCTTTTTCTGTGTCTTGCGACTTTGTGCTTAAAATGTTCTCCTATGTTTTATTTGTCAGAATCCATTCACAGTTTTTGCTCTTGAGTGCTCACCTCATACAATTTGTTTTTGTTTTGTATAGGCCTATACTACAATGAAAAATTACGTAATTTTTGATTTTTGGAAAAACTCCAAGAAAGAGCACCGTAATAAAGATATTTTTTTTTTTTTATGGAAAGCTTTGTTCTTGTGTTCCTAGGGTGTTACAAATTTATGTAAGCTCTCTCAATAGCAAAATTTCAGCCAAGTGGGAACGTAGTGTTCGAGATTTGAAAAGATTCCGGAAGGACAATGAAAAATGGTTGAATTAGGAGATTATGTAGCCGGATGAGTTCTTACAACCAAGTTCCAACAACAAGTACGAAGCCGGATCGTGAATAACCTTCAAAGTCGTTCAGAGAATGTGTACCCACAGTGCAAAAACGAAAAATATTAGAACTTGTAAGCACTAGAACGCCAAGCGAAATTGCTGTTGCAGCAAATCTGATTAAAGAGCTTGTTCTTAGTTCTCCTGCAAGGGCTTCAATCCTAAGAATCATCTCTCCAGAGGAAGCGCTTTTGCTGATGGCTAACACAAAATTAAGTACTTTTAAGTACAAAAATATGCGCCAGCAGCTTAAAACAATGAATGCAAATGTATACCCGGCTTATTATTTAGTTGAACAGGCAAAGAAAGAATGCTACCCTGAAGAATTTCTTCGGATCCCTATCTATCGAACCGCACGAATACCAAGCTGCATAGAAAGATAAATCCGCCCCCACTGGAGAGCATTTCCCCGTTAAAAGCTCCCGAAGAACTTTTAGATATAAGTAGGTAGTTCAGATGAAAGCGAATTTGAATCTGATTAGTTTATGAATAGAAATAAGAATAAAATCAAAAATTATATTATATTTAAATAGAGAAAGATAAAAAGTTTCTTAAAACCTACTGTTTAAGTTTTATAAGTTTTTTAAGCCTTTTATTTATACAGCTTTGGAAGGGGTAAAGTAAACTTAGAAGAAAATAACAACAAGTTCGCGATGATTTGAGCGAAATTATTCTATAAGACATTAAGATAATGAATGCAAGTAACATATTATAGGTAAGTTCCAAATTATTAAAGAAAAAATTTAATAAAACTCTGAAAAACCTTACAGAAATATATATATAACGTAATTGAACAAATAAACATAACATAACAAAACAATATTTTCATTCGCGAAACAAATAAAGTTCCGCTAGATGTTTGACATAACACACTGTGCGGTGGGGCAATCCCTAGCTCAAATACTTTTATTCTTTTAATGATTTTATTTTGTTGCCAATGAACTATTCTAGATAGTCATTGAAGCACAATTTTGATTTTTTTGTTTACCAATACGAAAAGTTTACCACTCTTTTAATCATTTTCCGATTTCAATGAATCACAAGTGTTGGCGCAGTCACTCAGTGTTAAGTGTGCTGAAATACTGAGCGAAGGGTGAGATTTGTTCACCGGAGGGATACACTGAGCTAGCTCGTCCTTCCGGGAGAAAGCTTCTTACATATCACCATCAAACTCGGCATAAATTTGAAGATCCCTTCGTTTTTATTGTGATGAGCTACGCCTAGGGTCCTACTCATGTCAAATCGGAGTCCAAATCACTACAACTTCCATTACAAAATTCTTATAAATCGAACGATCGTCATTCTACGATTTTGGCAAATATGCAAATTAGTTTCAACTTCAAAATAAATAAATGAGTAGTAATATGACAGACAATCTCCTTCTCCTTTTATCTGAATTAGGTACACATACCTAAATGCTGTTGACTCCACGCCGACTTCCTCGCCATAACTAGTTAAAAAAAACAATCCACAAATGGTCTCATTCCAAATACCGAACTTCCTAAACTGGCACAAGTTTGCACATTCCTCGACAGACATGACCTACCCACTAACAATCGTCGCCAACCCGAAATGGTATTTCTTCCTTCCACGTCGCATGCCAAACTCCCGATCGCATTCGCATTGAGCAGCGCATATAGCCCTGGACACCTGTTTGATTTAATTCTGCAAAACAACAACGACCGGACCAAGAAAGCATTCAGCCACATATTGGCCGCATAAACATTATTTATCGTTTGATGCATTTTAATTTTTATTGTTAAACCTTGCAACGAAATGTGAATTCTGCATTCAATTCGAACCGAATTCCGTCGAGGCTGTATGCGCATATCAATGGGTATCTATATAATATGAAGTTGCCTTCGATTTTTGTGGAATGGCACCTAGCGAGATACTTTTGGAAAATAGCTTTATTTGCGCACATAGCTGGGTATGGTGGGTATAGTGATTTCACTGATTTACAATTCGAATTATTTATATTCTCCGTCAGAGGAACTGGAGTAGGTGGGCTGACCACCTGCACGGTAGCCAAGTGGTGTTATGAATTTCTTAATGAGATGCAAGCAGGACCTAAACCTAAGGTGTTGGTCGGTTGTCCGTTGAATGTGCATTGTTTTCTTTTCCTGAAGGAAGAAGAAAATGATAATAATTTGCCGAAGGAAGAGATTATGTATATAGTTGTATGCATTTTGAAGAAGAAGCTCCTTAGACGTTGGTAACTAAACCTAAGCACTTACGAGTAGTGACTTTTAGGCATGGGCTTAAATAAATTTGTTTATCGATGTTTCACAATTCTGGTTGTACACACAATACAGACAAGAAACTAAATGCTCTACGATACAGTGTTTGACAGTAAAATTATGCATTTCGACATTTCACAGTTTGCCTCAGAAAAAGGCTTCTACGACAATTTCTGTTAAATTCTGTAAACAATTTGCTGTAAATAAGTCATGGTAAGTGTAGTGTATAATACTGTAGTATATTAGTACTGGAGTTTTTAATATGAATTAATTATATTAGGTAATTCCTATTTTGTATACAAATAATGGAGACATTAAAATCATTGAAAACACTCGAGCGAATAGTATACATTAAATATATATAAAATTATAAATTAAAATTGTGTTCGTTTGTCACCTTAACACATTTACCGATTTTAACAAAACTTTCACACACATCTTTGGTATTGGTCTATATGTGATTTTTTGAAGTTTGTCTGAGTATGGTTGGTTACAATTTAAAAGATAGGACTATTTTTGGCCCGATAGGTGGCACTGTTGTCCATCTCCTACCGATTTTCATGGATTTTTTTTTGTAGCAACTCCCATTAAAAAAAAAAACAGAAAATTCAAATCTTAAGTTGTATAATTGAAAAAATATAACAAATTTAAGAAAAATTATTTAAAATGTTTAATTTTTAAATTAATTTGATGTGCCGGGCTTACCGCTACACAATTTGAAATTGAAAGTCGGCTCAGTTATAATTTTTTTGCGCAACCTCAATTCACCGATATTTTGTAACGGGTTTGATTTGATTGTGAAGAATCTCAAATCAAATGTCATGCAATAAGCGACGATTTAGAGTGAAAAATTCAAAGTTATAATTCTAATTCCGCGGACTCCGCTTATTCAGAACGATTTGCCGTATTTAAGCGTCTCAATTTCCTGTTTCGCTATGACAATGAATAAGTGGGAAGGACAATCACTGGAATTTTGTGGAATCATCCTGAATTCCAATGTTTCCCATAAAGCCAATTTTATGTGGCGTAACCTTCTGCTTTAAGGATCGAGTGCCTTACTTAAATAACTTTATTGAAAAAGCGGAAGGTTGACTGACATGAAAGAATTTGAGTAGCATGTGCTTGTGCATTGTGCATGCAAGCATGCTCGGAATTTGTATTTTTATTACATTAACGAATTTGCATTTTGGCGAAAGAGAATTGAAAAAAAAAAAAAACATTTAAAGAGAATTTGTTTGAATTCTGAAAATCATAAATAAACCTACGGTATTACAAAAAAGATTTAATTCGAAAGTCAGCATTTTGGATGAGCTATTGAATTCGATAAACATCCATTATAGATTAAATTGAAAGATCCAAGAAAGTTGGAAAGATTAAAATTGTCTTCCTTTGTGGATGGTTCTTGTTGATATCTACCAGTTACAATGATATAAAATTAGAATGTTTACACTTACATATATCTGTGTGGTAATGTAGGTATTCGATGTATTTGGTTTACCATGCCATCTGACATAAATTGTATACCTAAGCTGGGCCAATTCGATTGCAGTTGTGACTCCCGATCACTTGGAACGAAATGAGCAAAATGGCAGTGATCTTTCGAGTTGTATGTTGTTGTAAAGTTGAATCAAAGATCCTGTTAAGAAGAGAGCAAGTTTTTTGCATTGTGAAGGACAGGACTCACAGGAAATATTTTACAATTTACCTGAAGCAAACGTGGATGAAACCTTGGTGTCAAATAGTATAGTAGTATACCTTCCCGGCAGACACTTTTGTGTCTTTGTACTTTGTTCGTTTATAATTTTTGATTAAATGAAAGAGAATGGATCTTATATTGATAAATGTTTTATTTAATGTCGGCAATTTTGTATGGAATACAATATCAGGTAAATGTCCGCCTCTGTTAGTCTCACAAATGCGAGCCCTTTTGAGCACATTTTTCATTACATTCTCATACATTTAACGCGGTATTTCATTAATTTCATCACGAATATTTTGTTTGAGTTGCTCAAGCGTTTCTGGTTTGTTTGCATAAACTTTGCTTTTCAGATATCCCCACAAAAAGAAGTCCGGAGCAGTCAAATCAGGCGACCGTGGAGGCCAATCAACATCACCATTTCTTGAAATAACTGTTGTGGAAAGAGGTCTTGCAGTAATTCCATTGTAGTCCTGGCTGTATGCGATGTGGCACCCAGAGACAATACTGAGACCCCCAACTTCGACCGATTAACAGTTATTTGCCTACAAGCTAAATTTTACGCTCCCAAAAAGTTTAGGTGCGCTAGTATTGTTGCATAGAAATTCGTATTGACAAATGTCAAAAATCCTCTCAACCAACACATTCGCACCTAATCTTTTTACATTTCACTGTGGGCAAAGCAAAACGGATAGGAATTGGCGTACACGGATAGGACAACAAAATGGCGGATTCCTGGCAAAAATTGAGGGGGCCAGCGGCAAGAGGATTGTGAGTTGGGGGTCTCAGTATGATTTGTTTATGACACAAACTAATGTGATCCAAGGTATCAAAGGCCTTCGAGAAATCGAGAAGCATTAAAAAAGTCACTTTGTCATCATCCAGCGATTCCCTAATATCATCCACAGTTTTAATAATCACTATCATATAATTATGGTAAGCATTTAAAACATTTATAATTAATAATGGACTATTCAAGAACAGAAGGCTTGGAAGGTTTGGAATCACCTGTACACCGGAAATATTTTAAAGATAATTGGACATAAATACTTTCTGGTTGTGAAGGAGCTATTAACTATTTATTGATGCTATTATAATATTTGGTATGTCTGAAAAAGAACACAACTTTCGTTTAAAGAATATACATGTGGTACCTAAATAAAAAGAATAATGTGTTATTAAACTACGATAAGTGTACATATAATGTTCAACAAATTGAGTTTCTGGGACATATCCTTTCTGAAAATGGCATTCAACCATCAACCACCATCAGTCAAGCCGCGATTAAATCCCTGGATTCTGTCATCTTCAATTCCACAACTGCAACTGCCGATTATCTCTTAACGAGATGGCGAAACAATTCAAAATTCACCTTATATGGGTGCCGGGCCACAGAGACATTCCAGGTAATTGCATGACCGACAAACTTGCCAGACAAGGCAGTACTGTGTCGATTCTATTGGAAAAGGAGAATCTCTACATGTTTCTTGCTACTTGCGAGCTCCTAATTATACAAAACGCACTAAGCGCTACTATTTGCAGGTGGTCTAATTGTACAACGTGCCACACCTCGAAACAGATGTGGCCTCAGCTGGATATCAAGCGTTCTAAGAATCTTACTACACTGAAAAGACACATGATAAGCACTTTAGTAGGTGTCATCGCGGGACACTGCATCATAGGGAGACATGCTCTTAGCAAATTCAGATCAGATTAGAAATAATCAACAAATTTCGAGAACCGAAGACGGTTAAAGAGCTTATAAGCTATGTTGGAAAATGTATAGCAAATCTTGGAACTTTGACTGATCTTTACGGATATTTAAAAAAAATCATAATGGACGGCACAGATCTGAAATCAAATTGAATGAAAAAGAAGTACCTACGTTCTTAAAAAAAAGTTCTGCGTATTGACCGATAATTGGGATATTAAGTGACAAAACACAGTTGATGGTTGTTGCAATTGGTACCTATAGCATATGGAAGCAAAAGCTTATTCGATTGTGAAATAAAAAATATTGCCAGTCCGAAAAGGCGGCATTGGCACTTGTGTGGGGAGTTGAATATTTTCATATATATATTTATATGGAAAGGATTTTGAATTTGTAACGGACCATAAGCCCCTATGCCCTATTGTTCATTTTCAGTCCGAAATCTAAAGCATGCGCTCGAATCGAAAGCAAGTCTAATATTGCTGATCCTTTGTCTCGACTTTGTGTCGCGTCGCGAGCAATCGTATTCAAAATTTTGATGAGGAAGAACATATCCAACAAGTCGTTTGCAGTAGTGTTCCCAACGCTGTGACCCTCAATGAAATTGACAAAGTGTCATAAACTGAGGAGGAGATTTAAAAATGTACGTACAAAAAAAAAAAAACAGCTATTTACAACAATCATTGGAAGAAGGAAATTCTTCATTTCAAAATACATATTTGAAAATGAACTTTGTTTTTATGGAAACATTATTAGGGGTAGGTATTCCGAATTCGGTGTAACAGACCTAGTAAAATTGCGAAATTTTATTTTTTCTTATCAGATCGTGAACAGACTATTTCTCATCTATAGCAAAACTGAAACAAATGACATCCAATTTGACAATTAACATTTATTCTTAAAAAAAAAAAACTTAAAAAGCGAAAAAGAAAAACGATTCAACGTTTATTGGAAGATAATGGAAACAAAATTATGTTAATTAATTAATATTACATAACGAAAATTATGATTTTCCCTTCGGCGGCACTTATTTTTGTTTTTCATTGTCTTTATTTTTTTCCGATAGCTGCACAGGAATTAATAATTTAGCGAACCGTCAAGTTAATAAGGCTACTCTGTTGTATTTTTCGGTTACAATGGGGTCAGGGTACGTAGAGATAAAGTGCAAAAGTGTAGCGAAATTTTTGTCAGTATATTTTGTTGTTGTAGTGTGAAAAAAAGTTGCACTTTCGCACTTTCGCAATGATACAAGACCAATTGCACCGGATCGTGAATACTACTATTGTTACGGCACAATAAAATTGTCATTCCGGAACCGCTTCGTAAAAAAGTAGGTATAATCGAATTTGCTCACGAAGGGAATTCAGGTATAGTTGGTACAAAACGACGATTACGAACCAAAGTATGGTGTCAAAAAATGACCACTAAGCTGAAAGTTTCGTCAAGAATTGTAAAGGCTGCTTTTTGGTCTCGTATTGGTGTTGTAAACAAGGAAATCAATGAAAAGTTGGCACTGTAGGTAGGTACATCTACATAATGTACCTACTTTTTTTCAGCTGCAGCGCTGGTTCCAACTTTTTATTTCCAATAAATTAACAAATTAGATTTATACTAAATAAACCGTTCTAAATCATTTCACTGCAGACCCTACAAGGAAACAAGTTTCTTTGCTCCATGCTACTACTAAAGTAATGTTCCATTGCATCCACCACGGAGCACCAGCTTAATTGGTATACCATTCGCTTTCGTGTGCAGGATATGCCATCGCTTCTTCAAAAGCCACATAAATTTAGCAAATATAAACATGGATATTGAAAAAACAAAAACAACAACAACCTCAGATGAATGACCTTGGGCAATGTCGTTTGCGACCTTTGCTCCCTTAGCGTCCGATTCCAAAGCAGATAGAACAGCTGGGTTCTGCGATCGTGCAGTCATGGAACATGGAAGTAAACAAAATATTTATGCATGTATGCGTGCACCGGTCAAACTACCACATGATGACTCAGGTAACCGTGCCATGTAGTTGTAGGTATAGGTACGTAGGTATGTAGGGTAGAGGTTGAACGATTCATACAAACTTCTTTCATTCGGTGTTGGGGTAACCCAATCCACTTCACGCACTTGGAGTGGAGAACCCTTTCCCCAACAGACATTAAAGCATATGATTTTGCGGTCTTCCAAGCGGCAGGTGAGTTACTTCCACTTGGGGATTGAGGTTTCGCGCCAAGACTAAGTGCTACACATCGTACTTCACTTACCCAATCAGTTGTTGTGCAGTACGTATCCAATTCGATATTTTCTGTGGGATTCGAGTACCGCAGTAACAAGGCACTACCACACACACTTTTCAATTTTGCAAAGAATTTAAGAATCGCAAATGCTCCTGCGAAGACAAAACAATTACCTAGGCACACTTAGGCAAAATTTCGTAATTACGTATGGTATAACAAATCACTTTTAATTAACGGATTTCGATTTCGATGTGATTCGCGTCGTTTATCACGCGACAGCGGCGCACGCGCAGGCCAACAAAAAAAGCAACAACACCCCACCACACTCACTTCTACACGGCGGTAAATTAAATCCTCAGCGTTAGACAGAGCGATTTAAGCAGATGGCGGGCGGCGATAATTCGTAGACATTCAACTGATTTCACTTTGATCGACACATTCCCATGCGAAATCACGATTGCCAAAATTAATTACTGAAAAGAATTTCTGAAGCAACGTCCTCACACCATGAAACTTTATTAGAGACTGACTCAGTGACTCACTCTGAACCTGACTCAAACTTTGACAATTCGTTTAAGCAGCGTTGCCGTTTGCCCCTTTTTTAAGCCTTGGGAACCTAGGCCCCCACTTTTTTAAATATGATCAAAATGGCCCCTTTTTCAGTTTAATTCTCAAACGAACAGAAATTTAAATTTACTAAAGTAAAGTGAGTATAAATATCCGGAAAATATTATGTTCTGGATGCAGCCGTTTCATTTTCGTCGATAAACGCAACATCCTAAACTATCCAACACCAGAACTCAACTATTTGACAGAAGAAAAAGATATCTAACACTGACTGAATATTGAGAAGCGTTAAAAATGAGAAGGTATTAAGTGACATTTTTGAAAATTTTGATGTTTTTTATCTGATAAAGGTATTATATTGTGACAACTTAAATTTTGGTCTATTCGCCGATACTCAACTGTGCTTAATATAGGAGTTGGATATGGTTAAAGGTGGTAAATACACAACTTTTTAAATGAAAAGTGATTGTAACTTTTTTTGCATAAAGGCGTTAAAGGCATTAATTTGTAAAAAAAAAAACACTTATTGTACCGTTTAATAAATGAAGTCACGTTGTCTAAAATAGAATTTTCTTTATTTACTTTTATTTCGTATTACAGAACTCCAACTCCCTTTATAGGCAGATTTAGGGGCAAACAACTTTAAACGTCTTTTACTCAAAACTAGAAATTTGTCACTTAACACCTTCTCATCCTCAACGCTTCATTCCATGATGTCTGGACTTAATTTAATAGAGTTAGGTAAAGATGTGGAAAATTGGGTTCCAAATAAAAACCTAGTATACAAATACAGAAAGACTATTCTAAAAAAATAAAAAAATAAAATGTAAATTCACAGAGATTTTTGCAGAGGGTCTTACTAATAATTATGATTATTAGTATTTCGCAGAATATTTATAATTATTATTATCTTTTCTAATGAATATTCATTTGTTTGATTTTTTTTTTCTCGGGCCCCTTTTTAATTTCCTCATTGAAAATTTTCAGCGGCAACACTGCTTTCAAGTCAATGTTTCATTCAATCCACTCCACTCAGTTTTCAACTCAAGCCGACATTTGATGTTGCCAGATGAAAGTAAATATATATATATCGACGGGGACTGGTCGAAATTAAACGTATAAAAGTGTTACTGTGATCGGTAAGTTAGAAAGGTAATGTAGTTTTTTTCCGTAAATGCAAAATTGCAAATTTTATCATTAAAAGTTATATTTACATTATTATATCCACGAAAAAGTATCGGGGCCGACGGAAATTAGAAGAAAATTTGGGTACCTACGGTGGAAAGGGAAAATGTTCACATGCAGAACCTACCAGTGATAAATGATTAAATTAGATGGATATCTTTCGTACGTCTATTCCCCTCAAAACCCATTTGTTTACATTGTTGTTTTTGTAATTTCAACCCCCTTCTATGAATAAGTGTGAGCTACAAAAAAGCATGTTCCTAATGGTCGGCCGGTAATCATCTTGCTTTTTGTGTTTCGTATTGAATTTGTTTGGTTTTTGTGGAGCCTTTGATTAAATCGAAAAAAAATTGTCAAAATCACATAAGAGAATACAGAATTCTTGCATTATACGGCAGCACTCTGCATACAATACATTTCGGCCTGTGGTCATAACTCATAATTCAACTGAAACTGAAAAGTACCTAGCAAGCATAGCTCATAAGCATTTGTAGACACCTAGTGTCCATAAACATTAAATTGAAATAAATTAAACGCGATATTTCAATAACTTCAATATTAACTTTATTAAAAACGATAGATCAAACACCAACCAAAGTTCTAGTCAGAGTGAACAAAAAAAGGGACGCAGTCGTTGGTTTCAGTTTTGAAAATCCGTCTTGCGATGAGTGCGACATCTGTGCGTCGCTAGCAGCTATCGAACTGTTTTGCTGAAGTCGCCACACGACTCCCCCTTCAGTGACGAAGTTACGATGTGTTGTCAAATGTGACTTTTCGTTGAACATTGTTTTTGTTTTTTTATTTGTGATGTTTTTCGAATTAATTTCAGAATTGTTTTGGAGAAAATCTGCGTGTAAGTTTGCTGGCTTTAGACGTTCAACCGAAATGTTTAAAATTCTTCCATCTGCATTGATTTTGAAGAGTCGGTCACTAATTCGTTGGATTATTGGATGCGGGCCAGTGTATGGTTGTTGCAATGGTTTTTTAACAGCATCGCAGCGCAGGCAAATATGAGAGCACTTGTAGAGGTCTGGTGAAACAAATAGTTTGTTCTTTGAGTGGTTTGCAGTCGCTGTCGGACGGAATTTGCGCATGTTTTCTCGGTGCTTTTCGATGAAAATCTGTGGATCAGACACAAAATTGTCATTAGAGAAAAACTCACCAGGAACTTTAAGATTTGTTCCATATAGCATCTCTGCTGCGGAAGCTTTAATATCCTCTTTGTACGCTGTCCGTAGTCCCAACAATACAGTCGGAAGTGCATCGATCCAGTTGGTATCTTCATGGCACATCCAGGCAGCCTTAAGCGATCTATGCCAACGTTCGAGAAGTCCATTTGAGGCTGGATGGTAGGGCGAAGTGCGCATTCTTACCGTCCCTATCATGTTGATGAGTGCGTTGAACAGTGCTGACTCAAATTGAGTTCCTTGGTCGGTGATGAGTGTTGTGGGAGAACCAAATCGAGCAACCCAGTGTGTATAAAACGCAGTGGCCACTGTGTCCGCATACATGTTCGGTAAGGGTACTGCTTCCGGCCATCTGCTGAAGCGGTCGATCATCGTAAGGCAATACCTGTTTCCTTTGCAGAGTGGAAGGACGATGAGGTCGATGTGGACGTGGTGAAAACGGTGCTCTGGAACTACAATTGAGTTGGAATGTAGCCTGGTGTGCTTATGTACCTTCGAACGTTGGCATTGGATGCAAGTGCGTGACCACTCCAACGCGTCCTTTCTGATGTTGGGCCAGATGTACTTTTGTCTCAGTTGCCGGCTGGTTGATCTGCCGCTTGGGTGTGAAAGACCGTGGATAGCTTCAAAGGCCTTTCGACGCAGAGACACTGGTATGTACGGTCGAATAGTGTTGTTCGAAATGTCGCAGTATATTTTGATCTCGGGTTCCAAGGTGATTTTCTTCAACTCGATGGATGAATCGTTCTGCTTCAGTATTGCTTGAAGTTTCTCATCCAGTAGTAGTGATAGGTACGGTGACCATCCGTTCATTATTTAAAGTAGTTGTTCATTATGAATTATTTTGTATTCAAAAACATAAACATGTACATTATTTCAAAAGCTGTTCATTATTTGTTCAGTACTTTATTCAATTTTGTTGAAACATGAATGTGCAAAAATGGTAATGTAGTGCAAATCTTTCATTTCGGAACACTCCCTACATCATTCTCGGAACTCACCTTATGTCAAAACGTCAAAATCGAGCATTCAGATAATAATCAATTCAAAAGCTTTTCGAAATTCGAAGACAAATTTCCGTTGTGGTAAACGTTAAAACTGATAAATTTTATTTGATATTATTAATTAAAATATACCTAATTTACATTTATGTTTAAGTTCACTGATGCCACCCAGAAGAAAATGTCTTAACCACAAAAAGAATATAAATTCTTAAAAAAAAAACAACAGAAGGCGATGTGACACATTTCTATTGCCAACCATGGAAAACTCGACATAGAACAATACTAGGTCCTTATTTTAAACTAGCTGACCCGTGCTCGCCTTGCTTCGCCAGAGTTCCACTTCTCAAATTTAAAACAAAATAATTAGCGCTATACAAAAAGTAGCTTACCCGAAAAAAGAGAAGAAAAACTGCCAGTAAAACAATCCAAACAAATACCTTGGTAGGCTAACTTCTATTATTCCCTCTCAATCTCATTTACATTCCACTTGTAAGTTGTTACTTGTTACATTTTATTCCCCATCTCAATCCCATAACAACTCGCTCACTTACTACTCAAACACAAACATCCTCAAGTTCAAATTAAAAAAAGAGAAAAAAAAACATGAAGCAAAAAAACTGCAAATGCACAAACAGGTTTTAGCATGGACGTGAATCAGTATCCTTATCACTAATAAGATCAGAATCACTATAGCGCATTTTAAAAATCACAATCACAATTAACAACTGAGTGTGACTCCCTCAATCTCAATTACATAGCTATCTCCCTCAATCCCATGCACCACATTCGCTCTACTACTCATTGTCATTATTCACTAATAATTTAAGAACGTGAGCAAAAAAAAAAAAAAACAACACAAAACCCAAAAGTTGCATAAAAAAAGAGAAGCACACGGCAGAAAATGTATAGAGAGAGAAACAGGTTTTGCCGCACACACACACAAAATTTCCTCCACTCAACGCTGGAAAAATCCAACGATCTAGCTTCAATCGAACATTTTGATTTTTTCAATTGTATTAAATTTATAGTTTATTGCTTATTGTTCGACTTCAGGATAACGTACAAAGATGATTTATATCTTAAAATCTTTGTACATTATTGAACTTTGTATTAAAAAAAATCCCATTTCATTTGGATGAGTGATTCCGAAGCTAGGAGCTAGAAGGCATCCGAGAATTATAACTTTTCTTAGATATCAGCTTAGATTTCCACTTCCGGACAGCGAATAATGGTAAAACATATCCTATGTTCAAATCTGAACAATTTCCTATGCAACTGTGTAAACCGAAATCAAATTCGTGCAGTACTTTTTGAATCTATTCTCGTCTCACAGATTACAGCCGAAAAAAAAGCTACAGTTTTATTATAGTAAGGATAATAATGAGGATATACTAATTCATTTTAAAGCGTTTATTTTATAACATTAAGTTAAATTAAAGACTGGATTTTATTTATTTAATTATTTTGCCTTAGGTACAAATTAAGAGTTCCTGCTGTAATATTTATTTTAACTAAATAAAGCAACGACTGAATCCTTGTTATATTTTTTTATTGAGTTTTTTTTTTTCTTAAATAAAAAAATAATAACTTAGAACTGGGCTTAATTTTGTTTGTTTTGTTCATTATTTGAAATTCAAACAGATGGTCACCGTACTGATAGGTGAAGTTCTCGTAAGTCAAATTGCCTCGGCATGGTTATTACATTAAGCCGTGATAATGCGTCTGCTACCGAGTTGTCTACGCCGGGTAAGTAGATGATGTCCGTTGTATATTGAGAGATATAATCAAGTTGTCTCAAACGTCGCTGTGGTGCCTTGTCCGAGTGCCGCTGGAATGCATATATGAGCGGTTTGTGGTCTGTTTGAAGGACGAAATGTCGACCATCCAATATGTGCTTAAAGAAACGTATAGCGAGATATATCGCCAGCAATTCGCGATCGTAAGTGCTATAACGAGTCTGTGCACCAGAAAGTTTGCACGAAAACAGGCCAATCGGTTGATATTGGTTGTTTCGTATTTGCTCCAGCTTGGCACCAACTGCGACATTCGAAGCATCTGTTGTTTAAACAAGTGCAGCTTTTGGATCTATATGTGTGAGCAATGTTGCTTGCTTGATGCTATTTTTACAGATCTCAAATGCTTCTTCCGCTTGAGGAGTCCAGGAAACGGGTCGGTTGTCGTTTTTCTTGGAGTCTTTGATGAGTCCGTTCAACGGTGCCTGGATGTTAGCGCAATTTGGTATGTATCGGCGGTAGTAGTTGATGACTCCAAGAAAACGACGCTGTTCCATGATCACAGTTGGCTTTGGGTAATTGGAAATGGCCTCAACTCTTGCTTCAGGTGGTCTGCAACCAGCTTGGTTGATTGTGTGTCCGAGGTAAGTGACCTCAGGCTTCCCAAAGACGCATTTCTTGATGTTGACGATAAGACCGTACTCATGGAGGCGCTGCAAGATTTGACGAAAGTGTTGCCAATGTTCCTCTTCCGAGTTAGAAGCAATTAGGATATCGTCCACATAACAAAAAACGAAGTCAAATCCACGTAAGACCATGTCCGTTATGTCTTTGGAAAGTCTGAGTTGCATTTTTGAGTCCGAATGGCATGACCATTCGAGTCCGAATGGCATGACCACAAACTCAAACAAACCAAAAGGCGTGGTCACAGCGGTTTTCTGAACGTCCTCAGGTCATAGGAATCTGGTAGTAGGCCTTATCCAAGTCCAGAATTGAGAACCATCTTTTGTTGAGAAGTTGTTCGGTGAAGTCCATTATATGTGGAATTGGATATCTGTCTGGTTGTGTTTTGGCATTTAACCGACGGTAGTTGCCGCAGAATCTCCAACCACCAGTCTTTTTTTCGACGAGATGAATTGGGCTTGCCCAGAACTGCTGGACAAACGACAGTATCCTTTTTTAAGAAAATCCTCGAAGTCAGCCTTTGCTTGTTTCAATTTGTCCCCGGCGAGTCGTCGTGGTTGTTCGGCAATTGGCTGGCCCGATGTAAGTATGCAGTGCTGCACGACGTTGTTTTTCAACTTGGAATTAGGATTATTGTTGCTGGCTAGAATGAAGTCGTTAACGAGATTGATGTAAGATTCAGGTCCACTAATAGTCAGGAGTTTTGACATTTCAGTGGTATCAATCTCGCCTGGCACAGTCAGTGATGTCATCTTGCCGACGATGCATCTAGCTTTCAAGTCAATGATGATTCCGTAGTGTGCGAGCAGGTCCGCCCCAATTATCGCTGTTTTGACAACTGCGATGATAAAAGGCCAAGTAATTTCTCGTCGGAGACCAAGGTTGCCAAAAGTGTAATTTCGCCCCTGTTATTTCTGCAGTCTTTGACACGGGGTAAAACACAGATCGTTGATCCAGAATCGAGTAAGAATTTTTGATTTGTTTCTTTGTCGAAAACGTAAAGGCGGTATTCTTTGTCGATTCTTTGGCTGTTGTCGACCGCCTGAGTGGACAACAGCTGATTTAGTTTTTTGGTGTGTGACTGCAAGGTTTCTGACAGTTACGAGCATTTTCACCGAACTGCCTGTGGAAATAGCATAAGGTCTGTTCCTTTACTTTTAAATCTTAGGTCTGTTCCTTTACTTTTGTAGTAAGAATGGAAAAGACTGTCAAAATGGCACTGGTGGGAATAAATTCTCTCACAGAGAGAGACGCTTACGAAAAAGTTAAGGAACGCTTTTGTAGTATTTTATGAAAAATGACAGATACATAAATCAAATATTCAAAAAATTGTATGAAAAGTCGTTAAAATGTCTGATAAACTCGAGGAATTTGTTAATTTACTATGAAAATTAGTTCTATCATTTATATTTAACTTTATTTTAATGAATCTGAGTATGTGGAAGAGTTTGTACTGATTGAACTACAAGCATTCGAGAAGAGGAAAAAGCGACACTGCATTAAGAATAACATGGAAGAGATTGTACCTTGTTACAGTAAGGAAGAATTTCGACGCCAATATCGAACAGAATCTTAAAGAGAACATTCAATTTTATTTTGCCGCCTGTTGATACCATTCTGATAAGCAAGAAGTCAACAAATAATCAACGCATATTTGAAATGGGACAACAAATTTAAAACCAGCTGTTAGTTGTAAAGTGACTGACAGCTTTTTCACTTCTTACACCAAGAAATTTGTTGAGTAAAAATTCGTAAGATTCTCAGTGGAGGGGTAATATCTTGTTCTCTCGATGACGCTCTCTTTTACGAATTTTTTGAGTTAAGGAACGGCAGTGAGTAAAAATTCGTAAGAATTCGTAAGAATTAGTAAAAATTCGTAAGATTTAAAAGTAAAGGAACAGACCTCTTACGAAATTTTACTAATTCTTACGAATTCTTACGAATTTTTACTCAATGCCGTTCCTTAACTCAAAAAATTCGTAAAAGAGAGCGTCATCGAAAGAGCAAGATATTGTGGTAAATCGGGTACTTGGTGAATCGGACACTTAGTGACAGGCACTTAGTGAATCACACACTTAGGAATTGTGGTGAATCGGGCACCTGGTAACACCCCATGTTCCACTTCCAATTGGAGAATGGAATAGAATCTGTCAAGTGATTCTAGTACCTTCTGGAGAAGAGATGGAGTATACATCGGGAGTGCATCTGCTATCCATTTCTAGAATATTCGCCGATAGGTGGCAGCGCGGATATAAAAAGGGGCGCGTTGACAACAGGCAGTGCAGTTGATTTTTAGGACGCGATTGTTAAGTTCGAAAGAGTAATCAGTTGTGAGATAAGTGTGAAGTAATAGAAGAAAGCGATTGGATTGAGACGTTGAAGAATTGATTAAAGTGATATTGTTTTGAGAGATAGATAAGTGTAAAGTAATAAAGTGAATAAAGCGATTGGATTGAGACGTTTGAGAATTGATTAAAGTGATGTTGTTTTGAGAGATAGTTAAGTGTAAAGTAATAAAGTGAATAAAGCGATTTGATTGAGACGTTTAAGAATTGATTAAAGTGATATTGTTTTGGAGATAAATAAGTGAATATTTGGAAAGTGTAAATAAAGAGATTTTATTGGAACAGTTGCACAGAATAGTGTTTTATCTTTTCGAATCCCCACAGCCAAAATGTAACATTGGTGTCAGAAGTGGGATAAAACTTATTCTGTGCTAAGTGTATAAGTGCTATTAAGAAAAGTTGAAAAAAAAAAAAAAAAAAAAAAGTGAAATTGTGAATTTGTGAATTTTGAAATTGCAAAGGACAACAGATGGGTCGTTTATTGCTACATCTAAGCATACCCCAATTAAAAAGTGAGCTAGAAAAGCGAAATCTCTCCACAGCTGGAGGGAGGGGTGACCTCATTCTTCGTCTGCGGGAGGCTGTCCAATGCGAGGGAGCAGATCCGAAATCCATTCTATTCGACGTGCCAGGAGAACCAGTAAGTACAGAAGTTGAATTAGGCGCTATGATGGAAGTACTTCTTGCCAAGATGGAAGAACTAAACAATTCTATGGAATCGAACTTCGCAAAACAGAAAAATTTCATGGAATCGATATTCGCAGAACAGAAAAATTCCATGGAATCGATATTCGCAGAACAAAAGAATTCTCTAGTAGAAGAACAGAAGAATTCTCTAGAACAACAGAAAGATTCTATGGAATTGAAGTTCAAAGCGCAAAAGAATTCTTTTGAAGAGCGGAAAAATTCCATTGTGGCCGCACAAAAAGAACGCGAACTGGAAGGTGACGAATTCAAGGGCAAAGAGTCATTTGTTACGTCGGCATATAGAAAAGAGCTGGAGGAGATGCAAAAGGCAGAGCAACAAGAGAAGAGGGAAGAGTATCTGGAGGCAATAGGTGATGTCACGAAACAAAACGGTTTGGATGGGTTTTATCGCCATTTGAATGAACAGAAATTGGGCCCGAAGGAAGGTACGGAAGTTGTGTCCGAGGACGAACCGTCCACTTCTAAGGAATCGGAAGAAATATCTTATAGCCTATCAACTCGGGTAAAGCGCGCCGGTCATCAGCAGAAGAAGAAAAAGAAACTGACAAGGCAGCTAAAGAACCGACAAAACGGGCGCACATCCAGTCGAATCCGGATGCCGATTCAGATTTTGGTATACACTCTTCATCTGACAAGAAGCTTGAAAAAGTGGAAAAAAAAAAAAAAAAAAAAAAAAAAAAAAAATTAAAATTAGCGATAATGACAAGTCTATGCAAAAAGTAACTGAAGGGCACATTAAAAAGGAACCCAGGGTCCAGAACGGTGAACAAACATTTTTAAAACCATTAAAAGATGCAATTGTCGATGTATCTATCTTTAGACATCAAGCTGGACATAATTAAAAACGAAAAGGAGGACACATTAAAGCCGAAGAAAGATAAGAGTTTGATTTGGAAGCAACGCAGGGTTGGTTCAGTATTCGATGCAGCACTACAGAGGTACTTCCAGCGGAGGACCGCATGAGGGCCAGGTACGGCGCTGGTACGACGGCTGCAGGATTTCGGGAAGGAGATCTGGTGTGGCTGTATAGTCCCCATCGAGGAGGGGCCTATCACCTGGATTGCAGCGGGACTGGGAAGGACTCTATAAAATCGTGACGCGCATCAACGACGTCGTCTATCGCATCCAACGAGGAAGGGGCAAGCTGAAAGTCGTTCATGTGGATCGTCTTCATCGCTATAATGGTGAGAATGCTAGCGAGTTTGTTCGGGACGAACAAGTTTAAGAGGGGGATAATCTGGTAAATCGGGTACTTGGTGAATCGGACACTTAGTGACAGGCACTTAGTGAATCACACACTTAGGAATTGTGGTGAATCGGGCACCTGGTAACACCCCATGTTCCACTTCCAATTGGAGAATGGAATAGAATCTGTCAAGTGATTCTAGTACCTTCTGGAGAAGAGATGGAGTATACATCGGGAGTGCATCTGCTATCCATTTCTAGAATATTCGCCGATAGGTGGCAGCGCGGATATAAAAAGGGGCGCGTTGACAACAGGCAGTGCAGTTGATTTTTAGGACGCGATTGTTAAGTTCGAAAGAGTAATCAGTTGTGAGATAAGTGTGAAGTAATAGAAGAAAGCGATTGGATTGAGACGTTGAAGAATTGATTAAAGTGATATTGTTTTGAGAGATAGATAAGTGTAAAATAATAAAGTGAATAAAGCGATTTGATTGAGACGTTTAAGAATTGATTAAAGTGATATTGTTTTGGAGATAAATAAGTGAATATTTGGAAAGTGTAAATAAAGAGATTTTATTGGAACAGTTGCACAGAATAGTGTTTTATCTTTTCGAATCCCCACAGCCAAAATGTAACAATATTACCCCTCCACTGAGAATCTTACGAATTTTTACTCAACATATTTCTTGGTGTAAGAAGTGAAAAAGCTGTCAGTCACCTTACAACTAACAGCTGATTTGAAATTTGTTGTCCCATTTGGCATATGCGTTGATTATTTTTTGAATTCTTGCTTATTAAAATGGTATCAACAGGCGGCAAAATAAAATTGAATGTTCTCTTTAAGATTCTTTTCGATATTGGCGTCGAAATTCTTCCTTACTGTAACAAGGTACAATCTCTTCCATGTAAATCATAATGCAGTGTCGCTTTTTCCTCTTCTCGAATGCTTGTAGTTCAATCAGTACAAACTCTTCCACATACTCAGTTTCATCAAAATAAAGTTAAAAATAAATGATAGAACTAATTTTCTTAGTAAATTTACAAATTCCTCGAGTTTATCAGATATTTTAACGACATTTCGTACAATTTTTTCAATATTTGATTTATGTATCTGTCATTTTTCATAAATTACTACAAAAGCGTTCCTTAACTTTTTCGTAAGCGTCTCTCTCTGTGAGAGAATTTATCCCCACTACTGCCATTTTGAAAGTCTTTTCCATTCTTACTACAAAAGTAAAGGAACAGACCTTAATGTGGAACGTCGTCCTTGAGATTTTTCCTTCCTTGAGCAAGACCTGTCCGTTGGCTGATGAGAACGGGATCTATTTGGAGTTTGGCTTGATGACAATTTTTGGACAAGAGCTGTCAGATTGGATAGTGTTGACTCAATTACATTCAACCGTCGGTCGATGTCGCCGCTGTTTCGATTCTCCTCGTGAACTTCGGTTGCGAAAACAGCATTGGTTGGCATGTTGTCCATGATCTTATCCGCGATTCCTGCCAGCGCCGTAAGATCGATGTCGTGACTAGCAGAGAGGATTCCGCGTAAGTGACTTGGCAGTCTTGCCATCCAAATTGTGGACAGCATGTCGTCGGGTCGTTGTAGTCGCAGTAGCTTAGTGGTTAGTGTGTTGGACTGCTATGCGGGGGTCCCAGGTTCGAATCCCGCAAAAACCCAATGCCGACTTAGGGTTTTTTTCCGCTGCGCTACCTCTCGCGAACGTCTGACAAATATCCGAGAGTATAAATGTCTTGAAAGAGCTTCTCAATTAGCCGTTTGGAGTCGGCATAAAACTGTAGATCCCTTCCATTCATTCCAAAAATGAGAAACTCACACAAAACGAATGGTTGTGAGAAGCTAGACCTAGGGTCTCTCCGGACCTGTTGCGCCAACTATTTATTTATTTATTTTTATGTCGTCGGGTTCTCTCCTGCTAGCCTTCTCATTTCCCTCAGGAGACTTGAAGGGCGTTTATCACCAAGCTCAAGTGACGTCATGAGCCTGTTGAGCTGTCGTTCCTTGGACTCTGTAAATATTGCAATCAATTGAGTCTTAAATGTTGCATAGGTACTTATCTTTTAAGGGTGGTTTTTGGACAAGGTCTGACACCTCGTTTAAAACATCTGGGTCCAGAGCTGCGATTATGGCGTTGAAACGACTACTATCTGACATTATTCTATTGTTGCTGAACTGTGCCTCAATTTGTACGAACCACAGTGCCGGGTTGACTCTCCAGAAGGCTGGAATGCGTAGATTTTTTAACGCAGCAATTTCGCTGAGCTCTTCCGATGTTGCTCCTGCTGCTGAACTGACCGGAGGTGGTGCTATATTGGCCGTGACCAATCCTTCCGCGGTCGACATCGTGAACGTGGACAAAAAAATATGATCCCAGATGAAAAATTAAATCTTTTTTTGCGGAGTCGAGAAGTTGTGGAATATCACGTCGGTCGGGGTCACCACTATAGACACCTAGTGTCCATAAACATTAAATTGAATTAAATTAAACGCGATATTTCAATAATTTCAATATTAACTTTATTAAAAACGATAGATCAAACACCAACCAAAGTTCTAGTCAGAGTGAAAAAAAAGGCTACGATATTCTAACCGAACGGACGAGGCAGGGAAACAAGCTGAAGACTTCGCCATTTGCTGCAATTTCACTCAGCTCGTTGATGAGCCCACGCGAATTCCAGACAATCCAACAAATTACGGAAACACTCTCGATCTGTTTCTCACAACAGAGCCAGATAATTATGAAATAAAAGTGTCTGCTCCCTTAGGGAATTCGGATCATGCTCAAATATCACTATCCTCTCTATACCGATACCAATAGGAGCGAAAAAGGATCGTTATCGTTCGATTTGGAATCATAGTAAATCTAACTGGGACGAGCTGCGTAATTTCTTCGCTTCGTTGCCATGGGCTGATATGTGCTTTAGAGATACTAATGTCAATATGTGCGCAGAAGCCGTAACCGAAAATATTTTACTCGGTATGGAACTTTATATTCCATATTGCATCAAAAAATTAGCTTCAAATAAACCGTGGTTTAACAAAGAATGCAAGCGAGCTACCACAGCGAAAAACAAGGCTTTCCGTGAATGGCGGTCAAACCCTTCAGAACTAAAAAGATCTGAATTTACAATTCTTCGAAATAGATGCAACCTAATTATTGAATCGGCGAAGACAACTTACAGCGAATGAGTCACTAACAAAGTGATTGGATGCCCTAGCGGCTCACGCGCATTCTGGTCCATGGCAAAGGCAATCAGTAATAACTTTAGTTGCTCTTCTTTTCCAACTCTAGTAAAATAAGACGGCACGCTAGCAACAACACCTAACGAAAAGGCAGATCTTTTCGCCAGCATGTTTTCAAAGAATTCCACCCTAGATTCTGCACAGCTAGAGCCACCAAATATCCCGAGGATACAATCATCGATGGCAAAAGTAGTTTCGGCCTCGAATAATTCAACGCATCCTTAAAGAACTCGATGGCAATAGGCAACGGGACCCGATGGAATCCCGGCAATAGTACTCAAGAACTGTGCACCAGAACTTGCACCTATGAACTCTGTAAGCTGTTTAGCATGTCGTACTCCCAGAAGACGTTTCCTTCTTGCTGGAAGACAGCTCGCATTCAACCTATTCCAAAGAAAGGGAAGAAATGTCTGCCACAAAACTATCGTCCAATAGCGTTACTTTCAATGCTCTCTACAGTAATGGAAAAGGCAATAAATGTCGAAATAATCAAATATCTAGAAGGCGATCGATTAATAAGCGAGAGGCAATACGGATTTCGGAGCCGTCGTTCCACTGGTGACCTGTTAAGCTATACGTAATGCACTTTTGGACACAATCAATTGAACAAAACGGCGAATCCAGAGTCGTAGCCTTGGACATATCAAAGGCATTTGACCGAGTCTGGCATAGAGCCCTATTAGGCAAGTTAGCGTCTCACGGATTACCACAACAACTCTGCGGATGGATGCAAAATTTTCTTCTGGGAAGATCGATCCAAGTTGTTGTAGATGGTGTATCATCCAATTCGTTTGCTATAAATGCAGGAGTGCCCCAAGGATCTATTCTTTCTCCAACTCTATTTCTTCTCCACATCAACGATTTGCTTGGATCGACAAATAATAATATCTACAGCTTTGCAAATGACAGCACTCTTATATCCTCCATCTCGAACAGTGGGCCTGTGAATACGGCTACATCACACAATCAGAGATGTGAACAAATTAATTCACTAAATGATGATCTGGACAAAATCTTGAAGTGGGGAAAGGACAGCTTGGTTGTATTTAATGCAAACAAGACACAGTTCACAACATTTTCCAGAAAAAATTCATCAACAGTTCTTCAGATCCAAATGGATGACCATCCAATCCATCACAAGGACTCAATGCACCTTCTAGGAGTCGCAGTCAATTCAGGAATCACATGGCAGGACCACATATCCTTTACCGCAAGATCGGCGTCCGCAAAGTTGAGCTACCTATTTAGAGCAAAGAGGTACTTTAGCCCCAAGCTCTGGAATATTGTTCCCATATATGGAGCTCGGCCCCAAAACATTCACTTAACCTGCTTGATAGCATACAGAGACGAGCAGTTCGACTCATTGGAGACCCTACACTCACATCGAATCTACAACCGTTGCTGCACAGAAGACAAGTCGCTGACCTATGCTTGTTCTATAGGTATTTCCATGGTAGATGTTCTGAGGAACTCAAGGACATTATCCCTCGAAATGCAACTTTTGGGCGCCCAACAAGACAGGCTGCTAATGCTCATGACCATACAGTACACTTGACAACCGCGAGGACATCAACTTCTTCAACATCCAACAGATCTGCTTGCTTAATTCTCCCACGTTTCTCGTGCTCAACATCTGAGAGACAGTTTTTCATTGCTGCCGTCCGCCTTTGGAATTCACTTCCGCGTAATCTGAGAGAGCTAAATGATACACATCGATTCAGAATCCAATTACGGTCTTTCCTTAGAGCAACTAGTTTTTCTTTTTCTTTTTTTTTTTTCAATTCAAGCAATTTCAATTTAATTTTGTTTCCTAGTTCTAAGATTTTAATTAAACATATTACGTTTACGATCATGTAAATATTGGTAAATTTATTTTCTTAGTCTTATTTACTGTCGAACTTTAAATTTCAAATTATAATTTTACTATAATTATACTGTTTAACTACCACAGAATTATAAGTAGTGTACTCTTACTGTGTTAGCATATACTTAATAAATCTAAATCTAAATCTAAAAAAAAAAAAAAAAACTCCTTTTGTTCCAGGACAAGCAAACTTTGGAACTCGCTTCCTGGGGATATATTTCCAGAAGACTACAATTTGCAGCAATTTAAGTGCAGAGCAAACATACATCTGCAGGCATCTCGGGGCGCTGTTGAAGCGTAAAGGCATAAACAAATCATACTGAGACCCCCAACTCACAATCCTCTTGCCGCTGGCCCCCTCAATTTTTGCCAGGAATCCGCCATTTTGTTGTCCTATCCGTGTACGCCAATTCCTATCCGTTTTGCTTTGCCCACAGTGAAATGTAAAAAGATTAGGTGCGAATGTGTTGGTTGAGAGGATTTTTGACATTTGTCAATACGAATTTCTATGCAACAATACTAGCGCACCTAAACTTTTTGGGAGCGTAAGATTTAGCTTGTAGGCAAATAACTGTTAATCGGTCGAAGTTGGGGGTCTCACTATTGTCTCTGCGTAAAGGTTCGCCTTTCCCGGGAGAAGTATATAAAAAAAAAAAAAAAAAAGTCGTTGGTTTCAGTTTTTAAAATCCGTCTTGCGATGAGTGCGACATCTGTGCGTCGCTAGCAGCTATCGAACTGCTGAAGTCGCCACACATTCATTGAAACAGAAAATCATAATCAAATGAGGTGTGGTGGGTTTTGGTTTTCACCTTCCATTTGTTGGACGAACTTTGTTGGACGACCGCAAAAAGTAGAAGCATTCTTTTACATTAGGATGAGACATCTACATATTCTGTATATTAATTTATCTATGCCATAAGTATGTTGTAATAAATATTATGTAGTTCTCGACTGAAAAGGTAAAACATCTTAAGTTGACTTAAGATGTAGTTGACTTAAGATGTTTTACCTTTTCAGTCGAGAGTTATGATTCGAGAAACTTATGCTTGCTCCTAAGAATATGCACTTAATTTTAGCAGTGCACTCGGTATTGGCACAGACCACAGACAAGAGAAATCATCATATCATATTTCTCTTTGCTGTGCCCAGCCAGACACAAACTAATATCCCAAAAGTTCATAAGTAAAGGGTTTTTCAACTGGGATCTGGGTCTGGGACACTACAAAAGTAGAGCGACAGCGACAGCAAACGACGCCGAATTTCTTGCCGCTCTTCTGACATTTCTCTTTAGTAAGGTTTGCCATTTCATGATGGAATGATATACGATACGTTACGTATAATACGAGCAAACAACGAGTCAAAATTATTGAAATTTACAACCGAAATTCGGAGTCAGTGGCCTCAACGTTAAGAGCGCTTAGTCCAATTTATTGATGAAAATCGACTTTTCTCAATTGTACTAAAAATTGAAAAGAAATAGTACTGAAACGTACAAAATAGTAGGGGAGAGGTGGTCACCTTAGGACACTTTTTACAAAAATCGCTCTAGATCCATTAAAAAGCGGAGTATCCCTTCGGATCTTGAAAATTATTATTACATGTTGTTTTATCTTTGAATCTTATATCCAAACTTATATGTATAGTTATGATTTATATATTTTTTATTTATTTTAATAATCTCTTTAAAGTGTCACATTCTGCCCCTCTGGGGGGGCACCTTAGGACAACCATGGGGCAGTTTTGGACATGTCGAAATAAATGCTCATTAGGAGCGGTTTCCTTCTTTTTCTTGTAATTTCTGACCATTAGTGCAGAGATAAACCTAAACAAATAAAACCAAAAACAATCACACTGAAATAGATTGTTCAAAGTGATAAAAGGGGGCAGATTAGGACATGCCCAAAAGTTCCCCTCGCGCATTGTCCAAAAGTGCCCCGAGAGGGATAAAAAACTAAAAACTTCATATTTTTTTAGAAACCATGTAAATTGTTAATATTTTGGTTGAATAACATCGCTACACATATAAGCATTATACTTGAACACTTTTAATTTGTGAATTGAGCATAATCCTAGAATAATATGCTTACGTCTAGGAATACAAAAAATTACAACCGTCGTCTGGAAACACACTTTTATTTTTATTTTATTTTTTAAAGTTGGTATCGTTTCAATATCCATCAGATGTTTGTTTGAAGTGAATTTGCCACTGTAAAATTTAATTAAAGTATTAAAAAGTTTTTTCTGTAGTACTTTTTCTTAAGTCGTCCTAAACTGCCCCCCTCTCCCCTACATACTTTTTTTAAATGCCATAAATTTTTCATTTCAATTCAAAAAAGTCATATTTTATTGAATCTATAACGGTCATATTATTCACTCCGTAATAATTAATCCATGTAAATGAGGCTTAAGTTAATTTTACACACTAATCATAATTTTTTGAACCCGATGATTTAAATTTACATTTATAATATTCACTCAAAAGCATGTATTAAGCGCGCTGGATACAGGTGCATTTAAAAGCGGAGCTTATACCGATTTTAGATCGATTTCACACCTACGTTATGTTAAATTTCACATAAAATTACTTTTATTTTTTATTGTTTCTCTTGGCAATTGCTTTTTTTGCTGTGTGCTGAGTTTGATTTTTTTTTTGTATTTATTATGAATTTAGCCTCAATATGCCTCTTTTTTGGCCAATATTTCTGAAAATAAACTACCATAGTTATCATTGATTTTTTTTTTTATATACTTCTCCCGGGAAAGGCGAACCTATAACGCTTCAACAGCGCCCCGAGATGCCTGCAGATGTATGTTTGCTCTGCACTTAAATTGCTGCAAATTGTAGTCCTGTGTTAGCAGCCGAGTCGAACTGCTCGTCTCTGTATGCTATCAAGCAGGTTAAGTGAATGTTTTGGGGCCGAGCTCCATATATGGGAACAATATTCCAAGCCTGGTCTAACCTGTGCTTTGTAGAGAAGGAGAAGTTGCTTGGGGCTAAAGTACCTCTTTGCTCTAAATAGGTAGCTCAACTTTGCGGACGCCGATCTTGCGATAAAGGATATGTGGTCCTGCCATGTGATTCCTGAATTGACTGTGACTCCTAGAAGGTGCATTGAGTCCTTGCGATGGATTGGATGGTCATCCATTTGGATCTGAAGAACTGTTGATGAATTTTTTCTGGAAAATGTTGTGAACTGTGTCTTGTTTGCATTAAATACAACCAAGTTGTCCTTTCCCCACTTCAAGATTTTGTCCAGATCATCATTTGGTGAATTAATTTGTTCACATCTCTGATTGTGTGATGTAGCCGTATTCACAGGCCCACTGTCCGAGATGGAGGATATAAGAGTGCTGTCATCTGCAAAGCTGTAGATATTATTATTTGTCGATCCAAGCAAATCGTTGATGTGGAGAAGAAATAGAGTTGGAGAAAGAATAGATCCTTGGGGCACTCCTGCATTTATAGCAAACGAATTGGATGATACACCATCTACAACAACTTGGATCGATCTTCCCAGAAGAAAATTTTGCATCCATCCGCAGAGTTGTTGTGGTAATCCGTGAGACGCTAACTTGCCTAATAGGGCTCTATGCCAGACTCGGTCAAATGCCTTTGATATGTCCAAGGCTACGACTCTGGATTCGCCGTTTTGTTCAATTGATTGTGTCCAAAAGTGCATTACGTAGCTTAACAGGTCACCAGTGAAACGACGGCTCCGAAATCCGTATTGCCTGTCGCTTATTAATCAATGGCCTTCTAGATATTTGATTATTTCGACATTTATTGCCTTTTCCATTACTTTAGAGAGCATTGAAAGTAACGCTATTGGACGATAGTTTTGTGGCAGACATTTCTTCCCTTTCTTTGGAATAGGTTGAATGCGAGCGGTCTTCCAGCAACAAGGAAACGTCTTCTGGGAGTACGACATGCTAAACAGCTTACAGAGTACAGGTGCAAGTTCTGGTGCACACTTCTTGAGTACTATAGCCGGGATTCCATCGGGTCCCGTTGCCTTATCGCAATCTAGTTCTTTAAGGATGCGTTGAATTATTCGAGACCGAAATTTCACTTACGCCATCGATGATTGTATCCTCGGGATATTTGGTGGCTCTAGCTGTGCAGAATCTAGGATGGAATTCTTTGAAAACATGCTAGCGAAAAGATCTGCCTTTTCTTTAGGTGTTGTTGCTAGCGTGCCGTCTTCTTTTACTAGAGTTGGAAAAGAAGGGCAACTAAAGTTATTACTGATTGCCTTTGCCATGGACCAGAATGCGCGTGAGCCGCTAGGACATCCAATCACTTTGTTAGTGACTCTTTCGCTGTAAGTTGTCTTCGCCGATTCAATAATTAGGTTGCATCTATTTCGGAGAATTGTAAATTCAGATCTTTTTAATTCTGAAGGGTTGGACCGCCATTCGCGGAAAGCCTTGTTTTTCGCTGTGGTAGCTCGCTTGCATTCTTTGTTAAACCACGGTTTATTTGAAGCTAATTTTTTGATGCAATATGGAATATAAAGTTCCATACCGAGTAAAATATTTTCGGTTACGGCTTCTGCGCACATATTGACATTAGTATCTCTAAAGCACATATCAGCCCATGGCAACGAAGCGAAGAAATTACGCAGCTCGTCCCAGTTAGATTTACTATAATTCCAAATCGAACGATAACGATCATTTTTCGCTCCTATTGGTATCGGTATAGAGAGGATAGCAGATATAAGACTAGCATGATCCGAATTCCCTAAGGGAGCAGACACTTTTATTTCATAATTATCTGGCTCTGTTGTGAGAAACAGATCGAGAGTGTTTCCATAATTTGTTGGATTATCTGGAATTCGCGTGGGCTCATCAACGAGCGTACACGTACAAAGCGAGAGCTTTGCCGACACGTGAAATTCAAGCTTTATGCCACACACACCCAGCGATTGTCCTTGCGACTTATTAATTGTCAAAGCAAAAGCGAGACGTACGAGAAATCGAAGTCGCTTAAATAGGGTTGGGTTCGATATCCCGCTTTTTATAATGCCGATTCTTAAAATCCCGCTTTTTATAATCCCGCTTTTTTAAAATCCCGCTTTTTAAAATCCCGCCTCTTATAATCCCGTTTTTTATAATCCCGCTTCTTATTATCCCGCTAAAGCGGGATAATAAGAACATTAAAATAAATTAAGCAATGAGTGTTTTTTTGAGATGCAGTTTATTTTAACATTTATCATTTTTAGAGGAAGTAACAAAATAAGAAATAAATAATATCAAAATAAATTTTTAAGTAATTAATATGACAATCTTCAATAATTAAAAAAAAAAAAAAGTAATGTTATATGATATTCTACACAATATAAATTGGTGTAAACTCCAATAATTATTAGAGCAGTAAATGATAAGGTTAAAAGCGTTAGCAAGAGGAAGGTTTTTATGTGCATTATATACTATTTTCGCAAAAACAATGTTGAATATGTAAGCAAAAACAAATATGTGCTTACAGTAAAAACATTCGGATGCATTTTCTTTTTGGTCGAGTTTTTTTAATATTTTTAAATAAATAATAATAGAATAAAAAAGCGCATATAACCAACATCTATTTTTTTTTTTTTGATAACAATATTTTGTAAAAAAAACGGGATTAGCGGGAATAGGCGGGATTTTAAAAAGCGGGATTATAATAGATCGGGATTTTGAACAAGCGGGATTTTAGGAGACGGGATTTTAAAAAAACAGTATTTTAGCAGACGGGATTTTAAAACTTTTTTTTCGGGATTTTTGAAAAGCGGGATTTCAAAAAGCGGGATTCCGATACGCTCCCGCTTAAATACGAACGGCAAATCGTTCTGAATAAGTGGAATCCGTGGCATAAGAACATCTTCGCCTTTGAATTTTCCAATAAAAATCGTTGCCTGAATAATATTTGATATTAAATTCTTCACAATCAAACACGTACCGTTCCAAAGTTTTGGTTCATTTAGGTTGCGCAACAAAATTATTACTGAGACGATTTTTAGTTTCAAATTGTGTGGAGGCAAGCCCGAAATATCCAAAGAATTTAAAAATTCCGTGGGATAGTTGGGGGGCTTCGTTTTCATCCATTACGGAGTCGAATGAGTTGTATGAATGCAACTCACCAGCGATTTGGTTTTGAATAGCGCAAATCAAATGATCGACGTTCCTGTTATTCGCAGCCAAAGTCACTCTTACACTCAGCCAATCCATGGTCAATATAATTCTGAGCGATATTCGGGAAAACATTCATGATTAGTTCTTCCGGTGTCGTTGTAAAGTTGCAAAAATTTTGTGGAAACTCAATCAGGCCGGTGATTAAGTTTGCTAGAATCGCACCATTGCCCATCGCCAACAATTGCCTGGGGAACTCTGCAGCGGACTGGTCATTTTGTAAAGAAACTCGCATGTTTGTTGCCAAATTCCTTCAGGCAAGCATTCAATCCATCTGCCGGAGTTGATCTCGAAATGACAGGCTCTGCGATTCGATCGAAGTCCATCAATTTTCGATTAAATGCGTCTTGCATTGAACGATTTGGCTGTGGCATCCCCAATTTGCACAACAAATTGCTAATCATGAGCAGACACATATTCTCGATCAAAATCAAAGCTTTGTTGCGCATTTCATCTGTCATCTCCAGTTCATTATCCGATGTCACAGTGCGAATTCGATGCAAAATATCGTCGGCCACATCATCTTTGTATAATCAAAGTATCTACTTCATTTCAAAAAGTTACTTAATGTAACATAGTAAACATAATTTATTAGAACCAACTTTTTAGGTACTTATATTTAAAAAAAAATTAAAAATTGTTGACAACAACAATTTGCTTGGAAAATAATTAAAATAATTGACAACAACAATTGCTTTTGAAATTTAAAATATTTTTTTCTTGTATTTGAAGTGTCACTACTCGATTTCTATCCAGTTTCTTTTTTTTCAAATTGTATTTCCTTCTTTCACAACCTCTTTCATCCCCTCGAAGTTTTGTTTTCGCGACAAGAAGTAAATATGAACCTCATATACAGCAATACGAACAAAACCAAAAATCGAATTATGAAAATCGTCCCAGCCGTTATCGAGTTTTAGCGAGACTAATGAACAGCAATTCATTTTTATATATTATGTAAAATAATATAGATATAGATTAATTAGGTATCATTGAATTATTGATTTATACAAACAACATCTAAGAAAAACTAATGTAATAAATAACGGAATTTACTTCAGAACACCTTTGAGAATTTGGACTTGACAAACTGGGAATGGGGACCTCTTCACTTCCCTTCCCAAAAAAAAAAAAATTATTTACATTTTTTGTTTGTTTTCCTACCTCGACTTTGTTCTCACCTGACTCTTTACAAAAAAAAATCCCTTTACTTTTCCGAATCTCTACCTAAATCGAGCTCGGTGTAGGTTTCGACGTAGGGGTACTTGAATTTAAAACAAACACAACAGGAACCAAATCAGCTGCCAGATAACAAAAAAAACATATATATACACGTAAATAACATCAACAAAAAATACATGAACTATCAACTCTATTCTCAAACTGCTCTTGTGACACAATATCCAGCAAGAACCGTTAAAAGAAATTAACTCGTAATAATAAACGAAAATCACAAAAAAGCATCAACAGAAAAACTAACCACGCTTATCTCAAAATAACTTGTCTTCAACGATGGCTCAACAACAAAAAGATCCCGCATTCAACGCACTCGCACGCTGCTCCCGTATTTGTCATGTCGCCGTAATTTAATTTTGATGGATGGGGTGTATGGGGGCATTTGGGGTTGCACACATATACAGCAAAAAAAAAAAAAATCCAATGGCACAGTCAATGTTGTCGGCGGGGTAGTTGGGACAGTTTCTTTGTGCCCCCCTTAACACCGCCTATAAATATAGTCTCTTCTTCTTCTAATTTTTGTAGCTTTATGTTCACACACTTTTATTGTTTCCTTTTTTTTTTCTTTTATTTCTTTAATTTATTTCAACCCCTGTTTAAATGTTTGTTTGCTGTTCATCACTATATCTTCGTTTTAACTTTTATGGCCTCTTTTTGAAGTGAAACTTCTTATGCGACTTCCAACTCAAGGTCGCGTTAAACGTTTAACGCTAATAATTGGATACTCAACGGTGTGAGCGAGGGTGAGGGTGGCGCGCATTGCACAGCACAAGCACGTTCATATGAAAAAAAAATGAGTGGTGTTTTCTCCAACAAAAGTGAAACGAAAGAGAAGTATGCGAGGTGAATGTGTATAATCAACAGCCACAATGTGTTTTTGAGGAAATGCGCACATGGCTGTTGACGTGCGCTGATGGACTTATGGTGGTGTATATAGAAATTGAGTTCAAGGGTTTTGTTTCAATGGTTGTTATAGTACATACCTACATACGTTGATACCTACAGTATAGAACTGAAGAATTCAAGAAGTAAAGACGATATAGGTGAATTATGTATGTTGTTTGATTTATTGAAGTGAAACTTCTTAAATGCTTAATGCTACTATAAGCATTGCATACTCAAAGGTGTGAGGGTATCGCTCACGCTTCAGAGTATGCAATGGTGAGTGAGTTTATTGGCACCAAATGCTGGGAGAAGAATATTCTGTGGTGAAGATTAATTTTCAAAAATAATGACTAAATTGGCAATTAATGTCTTATTGAAGTGAAACTTCTAATGCGACTTCCAACAAGGTTGCGTTAAGCGTTCAACGCTCCTGGGGAGGGGGAATAGAAGGAGACAGAGCGAGAGTGAATGCGTGGCACTCGAACGCATGCGCGTAGTATACCTGTTACAGGCCAGCGCGAGCGTTAGCAACGAGTAGCGTCCTCATTATTTCATTTACTTGTTTTATTTTGATTTGATACACATACCTATAATTTAATAGGGCAGTATTTTTGAAGTGAAACTTCTAATTCGACTTCCAACATATCGTAGGTATCTTACTTAAGTTGTCATTATCCCATTGTAAATGTTATGGATTTGGATATTTCCCCACTCGAAAATGATGATTAAAAGATGCGATCGATTGTGAATTGTAAGCAATGTTAATAAAGTTTGTCTTAAAGCCTAGTATCCTGCTCGCGCTAAATTTTATCTCCCATACAAAAATGGCTACAAAGATAAAATTGAGCGAGGCAGCTTAGCAAAGCATCAGTATCCTGTTCGCACGTTAAATCCTTCATTTCATATAGATGGGCCGATGAAAAGTCTCCACTCATTTAGCTCGCGAAATAAATGTCCGGTGCATTAAATCGAAGATAAATTTTGACATAAAAAAAACGGAGGAAATTGTTTGTGTTGTGTTTGCAATGAATTTTTTTTTTTTTTTGGCGGAAAACGCAGACAATGTTTGCGTGGTAAATAAAAGAAAACGCAAAGCCAAACAACATAGCCAAAACAGAGATACATATAAATATAGGTAAATAAAGCGAATCGATTTTCAGGGGGACTTATGCTCTCATTTGGCGTCGTCTTTTGGGTAATAACAAGTGTTCCAGTGTTCCAGTGTGAAAAGTTTGAGGACACATGTCGAACTTCTTCTTATAATTTCTAGGTTTCTTACGTCTTTCAAGTGTGAAATTCGAAAATTCTATTAAGATTACGTTTACTGATATCTGTCATGGTACTCATGGTTCATAAGCATATGGGTTTTGTCCCATCTATATCACGTTTAATAATAATTAAGTGACCATTTATCTTCGGTGTGGAGAAACGAATTGGAGACTAGGGGCGCTAAAATTTAGCGCGAGCAGGATACTAGGCTTAAAGAAACAATATGATTTCACTAAAAATCAATTTCTACCCCTTCCTATTTTCATTTCCACATTACGAAGTTTCACTTCTTCCGCGCGGAGGGACTCCACGCACTATTTTTTTTTTAGCCAGACTAAATTTTTTCTATGTTGGACCCTGGGATGTGGTCTTACCGACGACTGTACGCACAATGCCGAGTGTTCTTCCATCACCCGCAACAGACCCTCGCCCGAGATATTACCAACAACAACCTCGGATCCCGCTACCAGTGAAATTTCTCTAACATCGTCCGACTACTGGATTGCCAATCAGAGCCCGCCACGGATTCAAAAAACCAGCTGCTCTCAGCATTTGAATTTTAGGTTCAACCATCAATTTTAAAAACCGCCGGAAGAACAACATTGCCGACCCAATTTTGTAGATCACAGTAGTTCATTTTTTGTAGTACATAGTTAAGGATTTATTAACCAGTAACCCGGACAATATTTTTTTTTTTTTTTTCTCCGAGGTAGGTGGAAATCTTCTAGAAGACACTATGAGGACACTCGGCGCGTGCTCATAGTAGTGTGAGATTTTTACTCACTAAAACCACCTCCATCAAATTTCTTTTGTACTGCAACTAAGTTATGATTTATCAAGCAATTTTTTATCACGAAGTTACACGTTTGGCAGGCAACATTCCGGCGAAAGTTCCTGCTCGTTCCGCAATTTTAACGCGTTTGATAATTATCGGGCTAAGTCCGAAGGTTTAGTTCGTTGTAGTCGCCGCAATAAATTTGTTTCATCGAGAATTTCACGGACCGAGCTATTAATATGTCCTAATAATCGGTTTTTATGCTTACGAGCGCATATTTTCGTTTCGTCCTTAACGGTGGGAATTCCGAGGTCTCTATATGGAGATCTTCGTTTCTAATGTACCACGGTGGACTGACGAATGATCTTAGCACTTTTGAAAAGTTTGTAAAATGTTTAGATTTGTTTCGCTGGTACAGCCCCATAACTGTATACCATAATGTCCATACAGGCTTCATCACTTGCTTATATAATAAAAGCTTGTTCTGGAGGAGCTTGGAATATTTTCCGAGTAACCAATAAAGTTCTCTATATTTGATTTTAAGTTCTTCGTATTTTTTCTTTAAATGCGGTTTCCATTTTAATTTGGTGTCGAGAGTCATTCCGAGATATTTGGCCTCGTTTGCAAACGGAACTTGTACCGTATTTATAAATACAGACAAGTTATTTGTTTTTTTATATGTAAAATCCACGTGGACCGATTTCGTTTCGTTAAGAGCGATCCTCCATGAATTTGTCCATTCATAACCCGGTTAAGCGCCCCTTGTAATATTTTGTTTGTTTCTTTGGTCGTTGAACCAACTGCTAGTATAGCAGTGTCATCGGCAAAAGTGGCTACGGTAGTACCTTCTGTTTGCGGAATATCACGCGTAAATAACAGGTACAGGAGTGGCCCAAGGACGCTTCCTTGCGGCACACCTGCCCTTATTTCCTTAAATTCCGAATATTCGTTTCCGTGTTTGACACGAAAGAGTCTGTTCTCTAGATACGATTCTAGAATTTTCCATAACCGTTCGGGGAGAACTTGTCTTAATTTGCACGTGAGGCCTTCATGCCAAACCTTATCAAATGCGTGCGAAACGTCCAAGAACACGGCAGAGCAAATTTCATTTCCTTCTAGAGCTTTCTCTATTACGTCAGTTATCCGATGCATTTGATCGATTGTCGAATGTTTGCTTCCAAACCCGAACTGACGGTCGGGTATAAGACGGTGTGCTTCTATAATTGGTTGTAAGCGTCTGAGTAATATCCTCTCAAAAACTTTGGAAATAATTGGAAGAAGCGAGATGGGTCTATAAGACTTTTTTTTCATTCGGTGGTTTGCCTGGTCTTAGAACCATTATGACTTCCGCGATTTTCCATTGACTCGGAATGTATTGTAATCCGATCGTGGCGTTTATAATGTGAAGAAGCTTTGTTAATGCTTTCCGAGGTAACATCTTTAGGAGTTCACCCGTGATCAGGTCTTTTTCAGCTGTTAGGCTTTCGAGGTAATTTCTGGCCTCTTCAGTTTTAAAATCTTTAATACACTTTGTTAGCAAGTTAGTAAGTCGATTTAAGTTCGTTTTATTTTGCGGGGCTCGAGTTTATTGCGCTTTTCGTTTTGTTTTGACCATATTAATTATTTCCTGCGGGTATTTGACGCAGTTATAGTTCGATGTTCTCTGCTGGTGAGGAGTATTATTCCATGCAGCTTTTTGTACGATATTGACGAAGCGGTCGACCGCGACTTCTAATTCGTAAGGCGTCTTGAGTGATTAACGCAGTTCTGCATTGTTCTTGTCATCTTTTTTGAAGCCTTCCCAGTCTGTTTTGGCGTTTGTTAGCCTTGGCGGTATTTCATTTTTTATAAATGTCTCAGTCGTTGTTAAAATTACCGGAGAATGATCAGAAGAAAGATCAAAACATTCTTCAACTTTAATACGATTGGCGGGTAGTTCTTTTGTAATAAAGAAATCAATCAAATCAGGTATTTTAGCGACATCAGTCGGCCAGTACGTTGGTTTGCCTGACGAATGAGAATCGCAATTGTACTGCATACATACTTCGTAAAGTATTCTTCCCTTTCGCGATATGCATCTAGATCCGCAGAAACTATGTTTGGCGTTAAAATCACCTCCAATTATAAAATGTTGTCCGAGGGAATTGATTAGGTTCAAATAATCATTTTTCTCTATTTTGCATCGTGGTGGGCAGTAGATAGAAGATATTTTTAAAAATGCATTTCGATATTGGACCTTTACAGAGCTCACTTGCATTGTTTCGAGTTCTAATTGTAAATCGATTGAGTGGCCGATACACTCCTTTATATACAAGGATGCTCCACCTCTAGCCTTATTCGACGGGTGAACGGCGTGATGGTCAATGTAACCTTTGATCTTTAGATTTGATTTCTCCTTACTATGGGTTTCTGATATCAAACATATATCGATATCTTTTTCCCTTAAGAACAATTCTAGCTCTCCGAGTTTTTGCCAAAGACCGTTGGCATTCCACGTAAGTATGTTAAACATTCGCTTCATATTTGGTTGTTTTTCTGTCTCGAAATATTACTTTCGAGCTTAACTAGCCTGTCGACAATTAGTTTATTCGTTTTGCTTTGTTCCTCAAGTCTCGACAGAATAATCGAAAAGACATTGGAAGCAGAGTCTGGTGGATTATTAGTTTGTCCACTACACGATGCTGCAGCTTGCGCGTATGTTAGAATATCTGTTTTTTGATGTACGATGTCCGATGGCGTTTCTGTTGCCCGTTTTCCTTTTTTATTGTTGGGCTTATCTAACTTTGCCGGTTTCGAGGTACTGATTGGCACGGTTTTAAGCCTTGGGTTGTTTTGTTTCTTCTGTGGCTTCATGGATTGCATCCGTCTTTTTTGGAGCTCCTTAGCTACTTCGCAGCCCCGATAGCTTGCAGGATGGTTAAAATTACAGTGAATAGACTGCGCGGGAGCTTTATTATTTGAGTTGAAGTCACTCGTCAGATGACTACCGGCGCATTTTACACACCGTGGCTCTTTCTGTCAGTAGGTTTGCGTTTGGTTATATCCTTGGCACCGTTTGCACTGTGGAACCAATTTTTTGTTCTTACGCATAGGTTCAATTTTAACAATAATATTAAGGATTGTTTTTATATCATAAATTTTGTTTAAGTCCTCAGTCTTATCAAAAGTTAGTATAAAGAGCGGGAGACCATGGTTTACCATAGTTTCATTTCCCTCTTTATTCTGTTTTTCTCGTTTGACGATATTAACGGCATCCATAATTTTAAAGTGCCTGTCTCTTAAGTCATTTACTACATCATTTTTCGAGCATGACGGGTGTAACCCTCTTGCCACGACGCGTATAGATCTTTCTGACTTATTCTCATAAGAATACCATTCTACTTTGTCTGTATTTAATTTACGAGACAGTAGACGGTAACTTTCGGGGTCCTTGACGTTGACTTTCCACGCATTGTTTCTAAGTGACGTTACTTTGTAGTCTGTTGGCAACAAATTCTTTAACATGGTATGCAACTTGTTATAGTCCGCTATACCAATTACATTAATTGGCGGTGGTGGCCGCTGTTTTGGTTGTATGGCTTCAATATTTGATAATTTCTCCCGATTCATTATTTCAGGAGAGGATACAGCTTTCCTTTTTTTGCCCGGTCTTTTTTTAGCAACCAATCGGTTTCGTGACGAAGTTCTTCTTCATCCGTTTGGTAGTCAGTTTTTTTGGGAGTGCTAGAGTTAGGGTTGGACTCGTCCCGTACTTTCGTTGAGTTCTTAATAGCCATATTTTCGGCTTTAAGTTGACTAATTTCTTTCCGCATTGCCGTTCCATGTTTGAAAGCCTTGTTTTAAGTTCGTCGTTTTCGTCCTTAAGGCTTTTATTTTGCACTGGGTCTCCATCTTCTGGAGTAGGCACTTTTATTGCCGTTGAGCTCCTAGAGACGCACGGATAAGTTTGAGATGCCGATGGTTGTGATCTCGGTACCCTTCGGGTTTTTCCGAAAGGGTTACCTGAACGCAATAAATGGCTCTCCCCAGAATCCGTAGAGCCGACCTCCGAAGAGAGTGGATTTTCCAGTAAATCTGGAGTACCACCTGGGGTATTATTTCCTCTAGTTTTTTTCATTGCATAAGTTTCCTAAAATAACTTTTTTGTAGAAAGTTAAGGAAAACTATTCTTTGGTGATTTCAGCCAATGTGCATCAGACGCTCCTGGATTTAAGCCTTAGTTTCATCTTTCAGCTATGAACTTACTGCCAAGGGTGGCCCTACCAGGAGTACAAAACTCCAGACAGTAGGTATCGCTCATACCGTCATTTAGACTACTTCTTCGGCTGGATTTTAGTTGCCTTCTACGACAGGCATACCTTACCTCTCAGGGCTATTTTATCCCCGTCCCTGCAGGGGGACAATTTGACACAGAATCGGGCCCTAAGGACACGATTCATGAGATTTCTCCCCAAATTGAGATAAAAAAAGCAAAACAGAGATATCTAACTAGCACTTGTCAAACGCTTGCATATTGTCAGACTGACTTTAAGGAGGGTGACACTAGTTGTTGTACTTTACTTTCGCTGAGATAGGATGTTTGTTTTAGGTTAGGTTAGGTTAGGTTGGGTGGGGTTGTGAGATCGTCACAAAAGACCAGGCACAAAGCGGGCCCATCGCCATCCCCAGGGAACCATTACGGTCAAAAAACCTAAACCAATTCGCCCAAACAATCAATTTCCCTACAGAATTTGGTTATGGTCCCAGTATTATTTGAGGAACCAACCTCCTCTAAGTTATTAAAGAAGAACCTGCCTAGGTGCTTCCTTCTACTCCGAGCAACTGCCTGGCACTCGCATAGAAGGTGGGAGATGTCCTCCGTAGCTTGTAGGTCCTCACAGTACCTACATGTATCCGTATTAGCTAAGCCTAGTCTCATGGCATGCTTCCTTAAAAGGCAGTGTCCAGAGAGTATTCCTACCGTTAATCTTAACTTTGTTCTACTGAGATTGATTAATTCTTCAGATTTCTTCCGATTTAAAGAGGGCCACAGTGCCTTTGAGACCCTGTGCCCCTCTAGCTGTGACCATCTTGTAGCTGCTTTATTGGTAATTTCCTCAACGATAACCCTTCTAGCAACGGCCATAGGTGGTCTGATGCCCTCAATCATTGTATTTACTGGGAGTTCCGCTCCTTCCTTAGCCAAAACGTCGGCCCTTTCGTTGCCCTCAATATCACAATGCCCAGGTACCCAACATAATCTGACACGGTTCTGCGAACATAATGCCTTAAGCATTGCGCGGCAATTCCTGACTAGTTCAGATTTAATGGTATGTGACTCTAGCGCTTTAAGCGCAGCCTGACTATCAATGTAGATGGCGATATTCTTATTGGATATCGATCTCATCTCAAGTACCTCCGCAGCTTTGAGTACTGCCAGAATCTCTGCCTGGAACACACTGCATGTGTCCGGTAGTCTCAGGGCCATATGTAGGTCCAACTCGTTGGAGTATATACCTGATCCCGTGCCCTCACTGGTTTTAGATCCGTCAGTATATACTGAGATCTCATTTCCCCTCGAAACTAAGTTCCTATGCCACTCCTGTCGGTCAGGGTACGACACATCGAACGGTGTGTCAAAATCAAGTGTACCGAGACTTTCATCAGCTTTTCCCGGGATTTCGGAGAATGCTTCCTTTAAGATAGTACTGTGTCCTATCCTACTGTTTTTAAAAAGCCCTGCATTAGTGAGCCGTAGCGCACTATTACCTGCTATTGATTGTAATTGTAAATCCAGTGGTAAAAGATGCATAAACGCTTCCAGTGCAGCCGTTGGTGTGGTACGTAAAGCACCCGTGACGGCGATGCAGGCTGTTCTTTGTACCCTGGTTAACATATCCCGTACATACTTCTTGTTCGCGGCTTTCCACCAGACAAGAGCCCCATATGTAATTATGGGCCTTACTACCATTATGTATAGCCAACGCAACATTGAAGGTCTCATGCCCCATTTCTTACCTGCTGTTCTCTTACAGATGAAGAGAGCATTGTGAGCCTTGCGGACTCTTTCCTGGACGTTTAGTTTCCAATTTAGTTTCCTATCTAATATCGTACCAAGATATTTTGCGCTTTCTGAAAGGGCAAGTTCCACTCCAGCAAGCCTGGGCAGCTTGAAGGATGGTATCTTGTATTTTGTACTAAATGGCACTAGTTCTGTTTTCTCCGGGTTGACTCTTAGTCCACACCCTTCGGCCCATATTCTGAGCCTACTGAGGGCTGTTTCCATAAGTTCACTAATCGTGTTTAGGAATTTTCCTTGAACAATGATAACTACGTCATCCGCGTAAGCGATGACCTTGAATCCTGCACTGTTTAGTTCCTTAAGTATCTTATCTATGACCAACACCCAGAGGAGGGGGGAGATGACCCCTCCTTGGGGGGTACCTCTAGTAAAAGATTTTCTTATAGAACTGTTGCCGAGAGTGGAATTAATATTTCTCGTCGAGAGCATTTCGCATATCCAACTTGTAACGCGTTGTTCGACGTTTATATTTTCCAAGGCGCTCTTGATTGCATCTCTCCTGACGTTATTAAAAGCTCCCTCAATATCCAAAAAGGCAACTAGTGCAAATTCTTTCTGGTGAAGGCTGCCCTCTATTTTGCCTACTACTTCGTGTAGAGCCGTCTCTACTGATTTACCTTTGAAATATGCATGCTGAGCATTACACAAGTTTCCGTTGCAACACTTACTTCTTATATAAATGTCAATAAGCCTTTCAAGTGTCTTTAGGAGAAATGACGAAAGACTGATCGGTCTGAAGTCTTTCGCTGAAGTGTGGCTTGGTTTACCCGCTTTGGGGATAAATACCACTCGTACTTCTCTCCATGCCCTAGGTACATAGCCTAATCGCAGGCAGTGTATAAAAATATTTCCTATCATGTTCATAACTGTGCCTGGAGCCCGTTGAAGCATAGCCGGCAGAATGCCATCAGCCCAACGCAGTTTCTTCCCAGTAATGATATTATTAACCCTCTCATCTCTTCGTGCGCCAATGTTAGGTCCATAAGGTACCGAAGCCATTGGTGCACTGCTTCCTGGAAAATGGGCTTCAACTAGTGCTTCCAGAACCTCCTCGCTGCTTTCAGCCCACGAACCGTCCGATTTCTTAATGAAGCTAGGGACTGCCGCGTCTTTGGCTAGCATTTTACGGAGTCTGGAAGCCTCGCTAGTATCTGCGATCGCTTCACAGAAGAGCTTCCAGGATTTCCTCTTAGATTGCCTGATCAAGTATTTAAACTCTTTCTTGCTCTCTATGTACAGATCCCATGTAATGTCGTCCCCTACAACCTTAGCCCTATTATAGAAGTGTCTAACTTGCCTCCTTTTGGAGTTTAACTCCTTATTCCACCACTGAGGCTGGGACCTCTTGGTTGGTTTCCTGAGCGGGCAAACTTCTTCGTAAGCCATATTCATTATCCTGCCTAAGTTATCAACTGCCTTGTCTAAGTCTGATGAAGTGTCAATGAATGGTACTTCATTTCCTACCTGATGACTGATTATAGATTCATACCTATTCCAGTCAGCCTTCCTGGGGTTCCGATAACTGTTCGTTATCTTGCTGTGGAAGCTTATTTGAAAGCGAATCCACTTATGATCCGATAGGGAAGCCTCCTCTAAGACCCTCCATTTCTCAATTGTGAGAGAGTCAGTGCAGGATGCGAGAGTGATATCTAACACCTCCTGTCTGTTCCGTACCACAAAAGTCGGTTTGTTGCCCTTGTTACATATAATGAGTTTAGTCGATAAGATATAATCAAAAAGACACTCACCTCTTGCGTTAATGTCGCTGCTGCCCCATTGCGAATGATGCGCATTGGCATCACATCCCAAGACGAAGAGCCATTTGTCCCTGCTCGTCAGCTGCCTTAACTTGTCGGGGGGTATTACCGTCGACTCGTAGGGAAGGTAAGCCGATATCAGGCACAATGGTTTCCTTCCCATTTGCTCGCAGGAAACTGCAACCAGATCTCCGTCGCTGAAATTATTCAAAAGAAATGCCCTTATGTTGTTTTTTAATAGGATGCAAGCCCTAATTTTACCTTCATTAGCTTTGAAGTAAAGCGTGTAATCCCTTATGGAGAGACCCTGAATCCGGTTGTTTTTGTTGATCCAGGGCTCTTGTATCAGTATGGCTGAAACGTCATGCTTGATTACGTATTCAATCAAGCACGCCGTCGCAGCCCTACTGTGATGAAAGTTTATTTGCATCGTCTCCATCTTGGGGTTCTGCTACCTCCGCTCCCTTGGTCATGACTCTTATCATGACCTTCCCCATGCTATAACGTACCATCCCCTTGTACTTTTCAAGGGCTGGGAGCGAATCCTTGTTTAGGCTCAGCAGGAAGTGCTGGCCAAATTGCCTTCTGGGCCCTGTTTTTAAGACCTTCCATGTATCGGCCTTAAGCTCCCTATTTTGGATGTGGAGGAGGCCGAGTAGTTTGTCTGGGTATGTGTATGGCAGCGGAACCCAAACCCAGGCCTTGGGCGGAGAGTACTTTGCCAACTCCGCCACGGTTACGCATTTAAGTTGTGCTCCGCTCCATACCTCGCCAACTCCTAGCACAAACTCTCTGAGGAAGCCGACGGAGTCCCTGTTTCCACAAGCTACAACCTTGCGACCGCCTTCCCATCCAGCGCCGTCAAAGAGAAGGTCACCACCCTCTGTGGAAGACATCTTCTTCCACAAAGCGTCCTGAAACTTCTCTTCAACAGCCAGCCACTGTTCCATGGTAAGGCGTCCGCTCGGCTCCTGCTCATTGAGCCACCTCATTGCTGTCCCTATTAACTAAGGTGAGTGTACCAGCCAACTCACCTTTGCCCTGTTCAGTACTGGTGGGAGAACATGCCGTCCCACCGCATACCTTATCTGCGGAAGTGAGAGTACCAGCCACCTCACTTCCCGCTACGTTAGTGTCAGTGAGTGTGCAATCTGCATCCTCACTGTCACTAGCTAGCAATACCTCCTCTAGTTCCCTCTCCAGGCCGGAGATGGAAGACTGTGGTTCAGATTCGCAAGAATCCTCTCCCAGTTCCATCGCCGGCTTTGTGGAGTCTGTACCCTCCCTTTCTGGAATAATAATTCCTTTTTTTGTATTTTTTAATTTAATTTTATTTAAGTTTTTATTTATATTGTTCCCACGAGTAAAGCCGGATAAAACAAGGTCGACCCAGGCAGCGCCGCTATACCTGGGCAGGGCTAAATACAACAGACCCTCGCCATGGCGTCTGAGGGAGCTCGTACTCGACTGGTTTTACCCCCAGCCTTTCATCCTTGGGCACGGTTTGCTATCTGCTCACGCCACCACTGGAATTAGGTTGGATTTAAAGGTTTACTCCTACCTCAAACTAATGGATCACGACAAACGATTGAGACGTTAGCGTAAATCCTTGGCTGACACTAACCATTTGACCGGTTAGCCATTTTCAGGCGGGCGCCCACGCGAAGGACTGAAGAATGAGGATTTGTGCCCAAGCCCATGTTTGTTTTAAGTCCTACAACAAAAAAAAAAACAAACAAAAAAATGGACCAAATGTTTGTTTTAAGTCCTACAACAAAAACAAACAAAAATGGACCAATCTTCAGAATTTTATATTTCTGTCGGTGTAGCATTACTTATTTTTGCATGGACCGAAGTGGAAAAAACCGAGGCGTCCAAAAAAAAAAAAAAACTCCGGATTGACGTAAGTTTTATCGTGTTCTCCAGGAAAATGGTGAAAACCCTAGCGAATCGGGACCTTATTGATGCTACCTACCTGACCTTCGCCTATGATTGTGAACAGGCCCTTGTTCCGAACTGCCACAATCGGCACCTGAACGTCGGTGACAGATTACTTGTCAACCATTATTTTTTTTTTCAGCCATCAACCCGTGTACTTTTTGTGAGTTGTGTATTCGTTTTATTTATTTTATTTATAACCTTACTAATGGTTTGCTTTCTTTCTAGGTACCTAAATTACACTATATCAGCCTGCGGATCCCTAATGGATATCGGTGGTAGGGCTAGTTTTTAACCTTTTTTCTTATAATTACCTGTCCCACTGATAACCACTAATTCTTTTTGTATTTGCAGGTGACCATAACAGTTTTAACACGAAAACCCAAAAGAACAAACTGAAGTCAGTACAAAAAAATCGGCGAAAACTGTTGCAATTACATTATTTCTTTGTACCTACTATTTTGTGATAAAAAAGAAATGAGTTTCCCAATAATAAGCTTTGAAAATGATTTAAATTTATACAGCCTGCTACTTTTATTATTCCAAGATTTTTTGGACATTTGTATTTTATGATAAAAGAACACAACAAACACCACCTTTCTACAGGGAAACTTGTGAAACAATAATTATTTACGATTGGGAAAATGCGAAATATTTCATTAACATTTTTTTGTTAAATAAATGGTTATGAAACATTTACTTTAAATGTTTATGAAATATTTCGCTGGTCTGATCGTACCTTTATAGAATGAAAAAGAAATATCTCGAAAAACAGACGGGAAATTTGTTCGCATGTGGATAAAATTCTTTTGTGTTATGAATGGTGTTGAATATTTTACTCTTGCAACGTGTGGCTTGGCTATCGTTTACAGGCACACCAACATTTAAAAATGAAACAAACAACGCCAAACAACGCAGCGAGAAATAGTAGAATTAATTTTCAGATCATGATTTGTGATTTCGATGAATAGCAGGATCATATGCTTTTGTTGTAATTGCATGTAAGTCGATGATCTATATGGATCATGGCTGTTAATAAAATACGGCTAATGTCAGAATTGATTAACATCTCGAGTTCGATATTTTGTACGAAAACAATACCTTTCTCTTACTACGTAGAGGAGAAACTTAAAAAAACTTAAAGGTTACGGTTGTGATTTCTTTTTTATCCCTGAGGCCGACGTCTATAATGGGTCGTATGAATAAAAACTAGCATTTGCTTTGAGTAAAAGGTTTTAGCAAAGCAAAAGCCCTTGGCAATTGCTCTGAATCGGTATGAATAAAAACCTAGTTTGCTAAGGTAAGTTTGAAAATTCTAACATAGCTTTTACTTCGCTGCACGTGTACTTGCCTTGCAATTTCTGTCAAACCTGACCAGTAAATTTTAATGTTTGAATTTTACTTCAGATTCTAACGACTTAAATTCAGAAATATGCATGCAATTTATAGGCTATAGTTCCAATTGCACCTGGAAATATTATTTTTGTTTACCAAATAGGTTGTTGATGTTTTATTTCTTGTTCAGGTGTCATGAAAATCAGGTCATAGGCTTGTTGGAAATATTTGTTGACACGCCAGTCATTTGAACTGTCCACCTAAAAGTCCGGATCTCTTATATATCTTAGGAATGATCATTTCTAAACATTTGCATCTAAACGAAATATTATTCATAAAAGCAACACTCAATATTTTTGGCATGACGAGAAATAATGGATTTTTTCACAGGATTTTGTTGGTTTTCCTGCACGAACAAAACTTAATTTAACTATTTTATAGACAAACCATCGAAAATTCACATTGCTTAGTCTTTTTGTGTACAAAATGTGCATACAAAATATTTAGCAAAAGGTCTGAGTCAATTAAATAGCAGACTCAGAATTTCTATAGCATTTGCTTTGTCTGATAAGTTCTGTTCATACCGATCTGAGTAAAAGGTCTGAGCCGCCGCTTTTCGAATATCGTCACCTCAAAGTAACACCGTTCTATAAGCCATTTTGGTCAAAAATGAGTTTTTGGATTCGTCTTCGAGAGCACTTTCGTTTGAGTATAATAACGGGCCCTTAAGGTTTCGTACTAAAAAATTTTAAAACTTTTTGATGTAAACAGGTTACAGGTTTGAGGCAATGTAAATAAGGGATTTTATAATTGTCCTTTTTTTAATGGCTCCTGTTTGACCAATTGCTATCCAATAATTGATTTTTTTTAATGATTATTTTTAATAGGGTATATAAATATACCCTATATATTTTTATATAACAAAAAAAAATAAAAATAAAAACATAAACTACGAGTGATATTCATAAAATAATCTAATTATAAAATGTATGTGTGTGGTACATGGGACTATCTTTTAACTTTCAATGAACCGTATCTATTGGCTGATAGCACTTTGTTTCAAATTTTAAATTAAATTTTTAAAGAAAACTATTGACCGTGGGAGCAAAATTTAACATTTATAATTACTATTTTGTACATTTTGAAAATATTACTTTAAAATGCCAAAACATACCATGCAAAACTTCAAACGCTCATATCTCGAAACATCGGTCAACTCATATAGAACTGTGTTACTTTCAGGTGACGACATGTCAAAAGTTTTAAACTAACTCAAATTGGTTATTATTCATACGAAACGTAGCAAATGCTTCGACTTTGACATTTCTCTTGAGTAAAAGCAATTGCTACGCTTTATTCATACGACCCAATGTGTCCTTTCTCATAATAACAACACAGTCGACCGTTTATGGGTGTCAAAAAAATAAACAAATATATATAGCTTTATTTGTTGGCGATTTTTCTTCATATCCAATTCTTAACATTTTCGTATATTTTTGTTTAAAAATGCCATAGCATTCGGTTCGTAAATGCAATTAATATTTTATTTGCATGGAATATTTAACAACTTCACCACCACTATTAAATTTTATATTTCTTTTTAGATTATTAGTTTTTTTATTAACATGTGTTTATACTATTTTACAGTACAATTTTCAGCAATATCTCAACCGCGGGGGCATGAACACGTGCAGTATTGCCTATCTCCTGGTGGAGGCGTTGAGTATAGTGGAGTTTCTGTTGGCGTTTCCCCAGGTATATCAGGCGAAGGAATGTACATTAAAATAGGACCTGTAAAAAACAAAGCTTTTAATATATTGACTTTATCTAACAAATTTAACTTGTGCTTACTTCTATCGGTTGCTGGTGTACTCGATGGTAAACTATTATTATACGGAACGTTCGGACGAGGCTGTAGCCGAATGAGCGAAGAAATCAATGGGCCTTTGGATGCATTTTCGGCATCTGTCTGTCCTATTGGTGGTTCACTGAAGCCAGTTGCTTGTGTGCCATAATGGGTTGTTTTAAGTCCAATGACATGTGGTTGCGTGGTTTTTGGATTAGTTTTCGGTGACAAACCGTTTGGACCTACTAAATGGGATCCAGTTGGACTATCGTACCCGAAAGGGTTAGGTGCACCTTTTGGACTATCAGACCCACTGGATCGTGATAAATCATCGAAACCAGTCGAGCCTCCGGATCCTGGTGGAATACTTGATCCCGCTGGAGCACCGGAACCATATAATCCACTAGAACCTGACAGACCACCGGACCCAGATAAACCACCAGAGCCTAATAAGCCACTGGAACCAGGTAAGCCACCAGAGCCTGATGGAATACCGCTGTCAGTTGGTTTGTCAGATTCTATTGGAACACCATATCCTGTCACACCGAGAGATCCGATCTTACCGCCATATTCTGTTGGATTGCCAAGACCAGTTAAACTACCAGAGTCGGTTGGACTACCTGATCCTGTTGAACTACCCGATCCGGTTCGACTACCAGTTCCAGTTCCGCCAGCGGATCCGGGTTGACCGCCGTATCCGGCTAAACTGCCAGATTCAGTTTTACCATCATATCCTGTTGGCCTACCAGATCCCTTTGAACTACCGAATCCGTTTGAACTACCAGATCCTGTTGAACCACCAGATCCTGTTGAACCGCCAGATCCTGTTGAACCACCAGATACTGTTGAACCACCAGATCCTGTTGGACTGCCAGATTCTGTTGGCCTACCAGATCCCTTTGAACTACCGAATCCATTTGAACTACTAGATTCTGTTGAACCACCAGATCCTGTTGAACCCCCAGATCCTGTTGAACCACCAGATCCTGTTGAACCACCAGATCCTGTTGAGCCACCAGATCCTGTTGAAACATCAGATCCCGTTGAACCACCAGATCCTGTTGAACCACCAGATCCTGCTGAGCCACCAAATCCTGTTGAAACACCAGATCCTGTTGAACCACCAGATCCTGTTGAACCACCAGATCCTGTTGAGTCACCAAATCCTGTTGAACCACCAGATCCTGTTGAACCACCAGATCCTGTTGAGCCACCAAATCCTGTTGAACCACCAGATCCTTTTGAACCACCAGATCCTGTTGAACCATCAGATCCTGTTGAACCACCAGATCCTGTTGAACCACTAAATCCTGTTGAGCCACCAAATCCTGTTGAAACACCAGATCCTGTTGAACCACTAGATCCTATTGAACCACCAGATCCTGTTGAGTCACCAAATCCTTTTGAACCACCAGATCCTGTTGAACCACCAGATCCTGTTGAGCTACCAAATCCTGTAGAACCACCAGATCCTTTTGAACCACCAGATCCTGTTGAACCACCAGATCCTGTTGAACCATCAGATCCTGTTGAACCACCAGATCCTGTTGAACCACCAAATCCTGTTGAGCCACCAAATCCTGTTGAAACACCAGATCCTGTTGAACCACCAGATCCTATTGAACCACCAGATCCTGTTGAGTCACCAAATCCTGTTGAACCACCAGATCCTGTTGAACCACCAGATCCTGTTGAGCCACCAAATCCTGTTGAACCACCAGATCCTGTTGAACCACCAGATCCTGTTGAACCACCAGATCCTGTTGAACCATCAGATCCTGTTGAACCACCAGATCCTGTTGAACCACCAGATCCTTTTGAACCATCAGATCCTGTTGAACCACCAGATCCTGTTGAACCACCAAATCCTGTTGAGCCACCAAATCCTGTTGAAACACCAGATCCTGTTGAACCACCAGATCCTATTGAACCACCAGATCCTGTTGAGTCACCAAATCCTGTTGAACCACCAGATCCTGTTGAACCACCAGATCCTGTTGAGCCACCAAATCTTGTTGAACCACCAGATCCTGTTGAACCACCAGATCCTGTTGAACCACCAGATCCTGTTGAACCATCAGATCCTGTTGAACCACCAGATCCTGTTGAACCACCAGATCCTGTTGAGCCACCAAATCCTGTTGAACCACCAGATCCTGTTGAACCACCAGATCCTGTTGAACCACCAGATCCTGTTGAGCCACCAAATCCTGTTGAACCACCAGATCCTGTTGAACCACCAGATCCTGTTGAACCACCAGATCCTGTTGAGCCACCAAATCCTGTTGAACCACCAAATCCTGTTGAACCACCAGATCCTGTTGAACCACCAGATCCTGTTGAACTACCATAGCCTGCTGGATCACCGGATCCGGTTTGCCTACCAGATCCCTTTGAACTACCGAATTCATTTGAACTACCAGATCCTGTCGAACCACCAGATCCTGTTGAACCACCAGATCCTGTTGAACCACCAGATCCTGTTGAACCACCAGATCCTTTTGAACCACCAGATCCTGTTGAACCACCAGATCCTGTTGAACCATCAAATCCTGTTGAACCACCAGATCCTGTTGAACCACCAGATCCTGTTGAACCACCAGATCCTGTTGAACTACCATAGCCAATTGGATCAGCGGATCCTGTTGGACTGCCAGATCCTGTTGGCCTACCAGATCCCTTTGAACTACCGAATCCATTTGAACTACCAGATCCTGTTGGACCACCAGATCCTGTTAAACCACCAGATCCTGTTGAACCACCAAATCCTGTTGAACCACCAGATACTGTTGAACCACCAGATACTCTTGAACCACCAGATTCTTTTGAACTACCATAGCCTTTTGGATCACCGGATCCTGTTGGACTGCCAGATCCTGTTGGCCTACCAGATCCCTTTGAACTACCGAATCCGTTTGAACTGCCAGATCCTGTTGGCCTACCAGATCCCTTTGAACTACCGAATCCGTTTGAACCACCAGATCCTGTTGAGCTCCCGAATCCGTTTGAACTACCAGATCCTGTTGAACCACCAGATCCTGTTGAACCACCAGATCCTGTTGAACCACCAGATCCTGTTGAACCACCAGATCCTCTTGAACTACCATAGCCTGTTGAACCACCTGATCCTGTTGAACCACCAGATCCTGTTGAACCACCAGATCCTGTTGAGCCACCGAATCCTGTTGAACCACCAGATCCTGTTGAACTACCAGATCCTGTTGAACCACCAGATCCTGTTGAACCACCAGATCCTGTTGAACTACCATAGCCTGTTGGATCACCGGTTCCTGTCGGACTGCCAGATCCTGTTTTACTACCATATCCTGTTGGACCACCAGATTCCGTTGAACTACCAGATCCTGTTAGACTACCAGATCCTTTTAAACCATCGGATCCGGACGGGCTACCGTATCCTATTGAACTTCCAGGTCCTATTGAAGCAACAGATCCTGTTGGTTTACCGTTTAAACCTGTACGATTACCATGTCCTGCTGAACCATCAGAACCGGTTGGGCTACCGTGTCCTCTTAAACTGCCTGATCCTGTTGAACTTACAGATCCTGTTGGTGTACGAGATCCTTTTAATACACCGTCTGCGGTTGGACTACCAGATCCTTTTAAACCAATGTATCCGGTTGAACTACCAGATCCTGTTGTACCATCGGATGCGGATGGGCTGCCGTGTCCTATTGAACTAACAGGTCCTGTTGAACCATCAGACCCTGTTGGTATACCAGATGCATTTAAACCACCGTATCCGGTTGTACTACCAGATCCGGTTGAACTGCCGGGTGCTGATAGACTACCTTGTCCTGCTGAAGCATCAGAAACGGCAGGGCTACCGTGTCCTTTTAAACTACCTAATCCTCTAGAACCATCGGATCCTGTTGGTGTACGAGATGCTTTTAACACACCGTCTCCCGTTAGACTACCAGATTCTTTTAAACCAAAGTATCCAGTTGAACTACCAGGTCCTTTTGAATCATCGGATCCGGATGGGCTACCGTATCCTATTGAACTACGAGGTCCTGTTGAACCATCAGTTCCTGTTGGTTTACCAGATGCATTTAAACCACCGTATCCGATTGTACTACTGAATCCGGCTGAATTGCCGGGTCCTGTTAAGATACCATGTCCTGCTGAACCATCAGAACCGGTTGGGCTACCGTGTCCTTTTAAACTACCTGATCCTGTTGAACCATTGGATCCTGTTGGTTTATCAGATCCTTTTAACACAGCGTTTCCGGTTGGACTACCAGATCCTTTTAAACCAACGTATCCGGTTGAACTACCAGGACTTGTTGAACCATCGGATCCGGATGGGCTACCGTGCCCTATTGACCTACCAGGTCCTGTTGATCCGGTTGCAGTACCAGATCCGGTTGAACCGCCGACTCCTGCTGGACCACCAAATCCTGTTGGACCGCCAGGTCCTGCTAGACCACCAATTCCTGCTGGACCACCAAGTCTTGCTGGACCACCAAGTCCTGCTGGACCACCAAGTCCTTTTGGACCACTAAGTCCTATAGGACCACCGAATCCTGGTGAACCACCGGGTCCTTTCGGTACCACGATCCCTATATATCTATGTGGGCCTGCCGGACGACCAGATCCTGATGCGTTACTTAGGCCTGAAGTACCTCCGGATCCCGTTAAACTATGCACACTACCTGGACTAAGGGATCCATACGAGTCCCCGGACCCTGGTAGAGCTGCCGACTGTGACGGACCAACAGACACGTGCGACCCACCATTTACCGTACCACTGAGGGATTCATGCATTCCTAGAGTACCAGACCCTTCGAAGCCACCGGGCCCTGAGGGACCACCAGAGTCGATTGAACTGCCCGATCCTGGACCTCCCGAGCCTTGAGATCCTAGATCACCTTTGGTGCCATCAGAATAATCGGAGTCTGCTGGGACTTTAGCTGAAATACCAGAGCTCGTTGCACTACCGGGTCCAGTAGACCCTCTTGACCCCGATCCACCTCTAGATGGAACATGATCGTATGGTTGTGCTGGCGTTTGTCCTGAAACATTTTGTGTAGACCCGTCACTTAAAGCGGATCCTACATACGGCTTCCCCGATTCTTGACGGCCGGACCCTCTGGAGCCAGGTAATCCAATTTGCAAGTTTGTCAGTTGTACGCCGTGCTGGTCGAAACCGGAATGTGGGCTCAGGAATACCCCGCTATCGGATCCAAGCCCAACATTAATTGATCCCTTTGGGCCACCACCAATGCTTCCGTCATATTGCAAATGAGATGGTGTTCCAATGCCTGAAAACTGGGTTAAGCCAGATTTAGGAGCATTCGAACCTTTCGGAAATGATCCCCGTGTAATTCCAGGTGTAAACTCTACTGATCCAGACTGAACAGCCGGAATTTTTCGCGGCCTATCCAAGATAATTGATTTTAAGCCTCCTTGATTCGATATTATCTTGGGATTTTCAGTCAAAGCAATCAGCGTTGGCCTAGGTGTAATAGATTCCAGTTTCTTCTTTTTTGAAGGCTCACGTAAGATAATTGTTCCAATTATCAACGGCCCTTTATGGCTTTTAATTGGTGGTCCTGATGGTTTGGGCACTCTTGATTTTAATATTTCCGGTAGGTCCGTTTCTGGATCCCCACCTGTGAAAATTGAAATGTAATTTAAACTTGGGCAGGACTATGCGAATTCCCCGCTTACCTAATGCTAAGTGGTCACTGGTAAGAGTTAAGAGTCCCGGCGGACCAAGAATCGTAGTCGTTCCAGATGAACCTCCTACAAAAATGTATTGATAAAGCTTGAGCGTTACACTAGTTTTGTCTTTTATAAATACCAAGGCCAGTAACAACCGACACTTGCAGGCCATTCAGGTTGGGTGGAGCTGGTGAAGAAGTAAGAGTTTTAATAATGTTTCCCCCGAATTTTGCAACTTACATAATGCTTGATGAGCGTGCTCAGATCCATGTGGTGCATGATCATCGTTTGGGGTTTGAATTTTCGGCGGATGGTTAGTATAGGCTATCAGCGTCAATGGTGTATTCTCAACCGTGAATACCAGACATTGAGGCAAGTCCGATATAAAACTTCGCCTGTCAGGATCGTCATAGGTGGGATACACATCGACTGCCTCCGATATGTCGTGCACTGTTCTCCAACCACGGGCATCGGCTACATAGTTCGTTACGTGCAACTTTTCGTCCGCGTCTTTCCATCCATAGCAACCCAATGTAACCGCGTCATCACTTTGGGTCTCAAACTTGTAGCTATCTAGGTAGCTAATATCGAAGTGGTATCTGAAGGCACCTACAAAATAAGATATTTGACTAAATTTGTATTTTAGGCAGTGCCGCCAGCGTTTATAAACCTGTTTCAGGGTTTAGTTTGTAGGTCTGATTCTGTGTAGTAACCGAATTTTTGACATCATAAATCCAACTGAGCTCATTTTCATTAGACTCATAGTCAGCTGAACTTCCTTGTAGCGTCAACAAGGCGAGCACCTAGTTCCGAAAAAGAAAGAGGGTGTTATTAAAACGTAACTAAAAAATCATAACCCAATAAACTGAATAAATGTTAAAAAAAAAAAATCATCAATGACTTTAAATCAAGCAGGCGAGGATGATAAACTCGTCATACAAGGAACGAGAAATCTCAATAACAAAATTTATCTAAACATTTTGATAAACTTATGCAGACCAGTAGTTTGGCGATGTCTATCTAAGAATACATTTGGTTAAATATTTTAAAACCATGCTGCTTATTTAAACTACCTACTTAAGAAGCCAAAAAAGCTGCGTCATATCAATTATAAAAGTACAAAGAAAAAGAAATTATATTTTTTTTTTCAGTTCGGGTTCCTGTTTATAATTGTATGCGCTGTCCAAAAACGAGTCCCATTTAGAAGCGACAAATCTGATCACCGAAGAAAAAATAAAAGGATTTGTACCGTACCCTAATACCTGATTCAAAGCAATAAACTGGTATTCTCTGCTCCGAATGCACTAATTAAGTGGAAGCCATTATTCTCATTCTCCGAGCATGAACAAACAAATTGTTCAGCATACAGACTAATATAAATATATGTCAGTTTTTTTAACGTATAGCTACTAACTTGCCGCATAAATTTGAAAATTATTTTCCATAAAACATAATTTACAAATGTGTAGTTTGTTTCTCCAGTGCAAGCAACATGTCTAAAGTTTAACTGTCTATAATGAATTGCTATAAATTTAGAAGAATGTCCAACAACTTCATAAATTTTAGATTCAATATTATTCGACAGGGTCGTTAAATTCTTGTTATCCAGTTTTATTCAAAGTCAAATTTAACGTTTTTAATTTTAACTCGAAATAGTCTTTTCTGTTTTGCGTAGGATTTATACAGGATAAGATTATTGCTATGATTAGATTATGTTCGTAAATTATCTTTGTATAGAAGACTCATGTTTTCATTTACCCTTTTTCTATTTTTAACTTTCTCCATAAGAGAAAGATATTGTATGTATTCGTACAAAATTTCAAACTCGAGATGTTAATCAATTCTGACATTACGATGATAGACGAACTGAAAAAAGTGGGTCGCAAAATACTGTTCTGTCTATATGTCCATTCTCCCATATCCCTACAGCCTAAACGTCTGCCTGGATTTCGTTCAAACTTCGGATTTGGAGTTGGTTCGGGGCGTTTTTTTTTTGCACGCTAACCTCAACATAAGCCATTTTTTATTATCAGATAATAAAACAATACGGATCATTAAAGAATTTTATTTTTAAGTTGTGGTTACAGCTACAGTAGCATGTATGAGTATGGCAAACTTCATATTGCCACCAGCGATATGGCAAACATTCATTGCAGGGTGACGTCACAATATGATGTCAATGGACATGAAATTTCACTTGATGTTCAATATTGTTTTTTAAAAACTACATAATTTAAAATTTTATGTTCAAATACGCAACAAATAAACAATATTTTGCGGCTCGTTTTTCGGTTTTTCTTGGCATATTAAGGTTTATCCAGACCAGCGAAAGATTTGTTCAGAAACATTTTTTTGTCAATCATTTCAAACAAATGTTTTTGCCGCATGATAATTATTCTTTTATCATAAAAAAAAAAAACTAATCTTTCTACAGGGAAACTTGTGAAACAATAATTATTTACGATTGGGAAAATGCGAAATATTTCATAAACATCTTTTTGTTACATAAATAATGGTTATGAAACATTTACTTAAATGTTTATGAAATATTTCGCTGGTCTGGGCGTACCTTTATAGAATGAAAAAGCAATATCTCAAAAAAGGGAGGGAAATTTATTCGCATGTGAAAAATATGCTTGTTGATTGTTTGTGTTATGAATGGTGTTGAATATTTTAGTCTGGCAACGTGTGGCTTGGCTATCGTTTACAGGCACAGCAACATTTAAAAATGAAACAAACAGCGCCAAACAACGCAGCGAGAAATAGTAGAATACATTTTCAGATCATGATTTGTAATCTCATGTTGTAAGATTTAGATAAGATTTTTTATTGGTATAAAAATATACATTTCTTTTGTTATCGCACATATATTTACTACAGAGATGTGATATATTAATGATATCTTTCTACTGAAACATTATTGGATATAAAATCGGCTCTTCTGAGTAAAATGCGTTTAGAGGAAAAAACCAAAGAAAAAAAAAAACCTCTATTAAAAGAAAAAATATAACATAAGTGTATGCAATGAGTAACATATGAATCAATTCAATTTAACTGTTATGTTAATACTTTAAAAAAGATTTAATTGCATTTATTGGATAAATAAAGGAATAAATAAATAAATAAGTTATTGAAATTAAATAAATAAATAAATAAATAAATAAATAAAAACATACATAAATAAATAAATAAATAGATAAATAAATAAATAAATAAATAAATGAATAATTAAAAAACAAAATAGATAAACTAAGAAATAAATAAATAAATAAATAAGTAAACAGTAAACACATAAAAACAATTAAATAAATAAATAAGTTAACAGATAAATGAGCAAATTATATAAACAACAAATAACATTTGAATCAGTAACACTTATTAAGGTTAGCATAAACTAACAGTAGTCGCAGTAGCTTAGTGGTTAGTGTGTTGGACTGCTATGCGGGAGTCCCAGGTTCGAATCCCGCAAAAACCCAATTCCGACTCAGGGTTTTTTTCCGCTGCGCTACCTCTCGCGAACGTCTGACAAACATCCGAGAGTATAAATGTCTTGAAAGAGCTTCTCAATTAGCCGTTTGGAGTCGGCATAAAATTGTAGATCCCTTCCATTCGTTCCAAAAATGAGAAACTCACACAAAACGAATGGTTGTGAGAAGCTAGGCCTAGGGTCTTTCCAGACCTGTTGCGCCAACTATTTATTTTTTTATAAACTAACAATCAGAAGAATGAAATACCAGTTATATCACAAAAGACGAAAAATGTGGCAATTTATTAAGCCAACTCGTTAATGAGAGGATTATCTGAGTAATCGCATCTCCTTATAAATGCATTGGTAAGTTTTTGTATTCTATTGAAGACCAATTCAACATTGCCCTTAACATGGAGATTAGCAGTTGAATGATGCCATGGGAGATTAAGCATCATTTTTAGTAGTTTATTTTGCGAAGTTTGTAGTTTCTTAATATGGCATTTAGCACAATTACCCCAAACTCGACATCCATACATCATTATTGCTTGGAAAATAACTTTGTGGATGATTATCTTGTTTTCTACCGATAAAAGCGATTTCCTGTTAATGAAGGGATAAAGAAGCTTAAGCGCAATATTTGCCTTTCTTATAGTTTGCGCATTATGTACATTAAAAGCCAATTTTGAGTCGAGATATATACCTAAATATTTAACTGAGGATTCCCATTCAACCTGAGTACCATTTACTATAAGTTGATTGCTCGGAAGAAAACAAGTTTTCCTTTTTCTAGTAAAAAAGATTGCCTGATTTTTAACAGCATTCAACTTGATCCTCCACTTATTGTTATATATTTCTAATATTCTTATCGCATTGTTTAGATTTGTCTCAATATTTAGACCAAATTCATGCGATGAAAATATTGCTGAATCATCAGCATAAATAGCGACATCACATAAAGGTAGTTCTGGGAAGTCTGAGATATACAGATTGTACAATATTGGGCCGAGGACAGAACCTTGAGGAACACCTGAGTTAAACAAATTAGAACTAGAAGCACTACTATTGACGTACACACTAAATCGACGGTTGGACAGAAAACTTTGTACTATTTTACATATGAACGAAGGAAAAGAATAGCGAAGTAACTTATAGACAAGACCGTTGTGCCACACAGAGTCAAATGCTTTTTCAATATCGAGTAACAACATTCCTGTAGATTTTCCGATATTGCGGTTTTGTTTAATGTGATTGCAGATTCTAAGCACCTGGTGAACAGTACTATGGAACTTCCCAAAGTTGTAATTGCATTCAAATTGATGATCTATATAGATCATGGCTGATAATAAAGTACGGCTATTAATGGTACTTCTGATACAAAAATATTCAGACCAGTTTGATTTGTTCGAAAACGGCTCTAACGATTTGTACCAAAGTTTAAATTTAAGCTTAAGTAGGTGAGGTTATCATGACTACATACCCAGATTTTGACTAAAAATTCAAATAACCGTAGTTTCTAAATTTGGACACATCTCGAAAACGGTCCATACGATTATAACAAAAAAAAATTGTTTTCTAAGGTAATATGGTCATTTCTAACTTAATAGCAAACTTCGTTTTTCACTATATTATCGTACAATAAATTTTTGAAAAAAAGTAATTTAAAAAAAAAAAATGTTTTCTTTAGTTTGCCTGGGCTCTCATGGCGTAATTTATAAAATGATAATCGTCGAAAAGGTTGAACAAAACGATCTCGTTTTAAGTTTGTTTCATATAACATCATCGTCGTATCGTTCATCGTTTTCATTTTGAACAGTTTGAAAATGAGTGTAAGCAAAGTCTGACACCAAAAAAAAAAAATAAAAAAAAAATTAAGGAAATTGTTTTTTTTTTCTAGAATTTGTTTATTTTTCTTTGTTGTCATTGATTGACATAAAATGGGGCATTTAATACAAAAATGGATAGGTACTAAGGAATAAGGCCTCTATTAGTATCACAAAGAAGTGAAATTTTAAGTGAATGTGAAAGTTTAGGTACGCGGCATATGCAGAATTGAGTTGTAAAAAATTATAAAACAAATAAATGAAATCCAATTGCAATAATTTCTTTTTGCAAAGAATGTATTCTTTTACACCTCGGATGAGAACGAGTCGCCTCTATAGAGATCATAGGTTTGGGTCTTCCTTTAAATATTTCTTCATAATAAATAACTATTTACCTAATTTAAACTGAAAAAATGCACCAAAAAAGAATGAAACGATTGCAAAATAAGCTATCGTTCAATCGAATCGTTTCGACGAGGTATTTGACGTTTGAATTAGTAACGTGAAGCAACAAAAAACGATGATCGTCGAACCGTTTCAACGATTATCGTTTTTTGGTTGTTATACGATGTAGTAGCATCGTCGAGAAGATGTCGTTCAATCGTTTTGTGCTTACACGATTAGAGCCCTGAAAATGGCAATAACGATTTTGACCAAAATGAAAACTTAGAGTAAAATTAATGCTTCTAAAATTATTGGGTCCTTAATTTTCAATTCGAATCACCGAAAACACTTCTTTTAAGAAACTGCTCGTATCTCGAAAACCCCGTTTTTTTCGATAAAACGTTAAAACCGAAGTAATGCTTACATCCCGAACAATAACTTGTACTCGGTTGTCAACTAAATAGTTAAAAAAAAGTATTTTTAAAATGAAAAATCTTACAAAAACCGCTCTAGCGATTTTGATCAAAATACATAATAAAGATATCATATGTATTTTCTAAATAAGATCCCGTTCTTAGATGTTTATATATTTTTAAGACTCAATACCGCACTTTAAAATTCAAATTGCAACATCCATTAAAAATGCAATGACAGCAACGCAAAACTTATTTTTAGCAAATGTTGGTCACTTCTACTTTTGACAACCATTTTGAATGTGCACCTTAAAATAGTTCCACCCACTGTGGGGTTTATACAAGCAGAAACGCCCACTTCATTTGGACCCCACTCACGTTCATCGGGATATTCAGTTTATTACTGCTAATGCAAAATCAAACACAAATCTCTAAAATCTAAAATATCTATGTAAAGATATCGGTCTATCATGATCCCTACTTCCGATCATAGGCAGCTAGCGTAACTAATCTTAGTCAAAAATAAAAACATTCCCTAACAGATGAGAAAACAGAAAATCCCACAGTGCATTTTATTTAAGACTATTCGCTTTCCTATATTTTATAAACCGTTTCTTTTGTCTAGCATTGCTTCCTTACCGTTTGATGAACGAGAAAGTTTCGTTCGACCAAGTCGTGCACTTTATTTGTTTAGCTTTTTGAATTGGCTACGTCTGTAAAACAAGTTCGTTCTCTTATGACTATTTTTACTTTTAATAACGGTTTTACATCGCTCCTTGAGTTACTTATAGCTTGTTTGCTGTTTTCGGTGTGGAGCTCCAAGTTTGTTAGACATACATTAGAGTTGGTAGCATTATACCCTGAGCAGGTAATTATAAACGGCTATAATCGGTTTAACACTTTTCCCTCACTTCAAAGATAACATGCCATATTGTTGATTTTTACAGAAAGGCTGATTGATATTTACAGTAAAAATTAACATTTACTGCGCTAAAGACACTCATCCGTCATAACGAAAATAATTTTAGAATATTTTCCGTTTCTAATTACGTCCACCGCACAGTAGCTGACTAGAATACGCTCTTGAGGTTTGCAGCTCCACTTGGGGTCCCTGTTTGGAGGCTGGGTATGCGAAGTTTCTTTAACTACATGCAAAAGATTAGTATAGACAAAAACCTTGCACCCAACCTCCGAACAGTGACCGCAGGGGGGTTTCAGGGGTGCAGCATGCGCCCGCCCCCCAGCGATTCCACACTTTTCGGACTGACTTTGATAGGTACGGCGCTTATCAAAAATACCCTCTTTGCCATTGCCGTTGTCAGAAAAACCTCACGATATCACTATTCCACTGTGAAATTAGCTCTAAAGGAAGACGATAGACGGGTTTAGTTGAAACAATTAAAAATGTTGGTGTTCCCGTTCAAATTAAGAGCCGCGTGAAAGAGAAAAATGCTGGTCTTATCCAAAGTAAACGACGTGTTGGCCGTCAGTTGGGGCCGAACTGTGTATAGGGTCCGGGAAATTCGATGGTTAGCAACTTTTTTTTTTTTTTTTTGATACTGCTTTTCAAACGCAAGAAAATGAGAGTCGGTTGCTTTTTGTAACTATGCATTTATATTTTGGTGAATTTTGTGAATGTGAGCTTTGTGCTGATTTTAGTTTTTATTTTGTAGCCTTAAATTCCATGGCGGGACTAGCTGTAACATGGAGTGCAGAGTGCATTATTTGTCCCAGAGGATCCAAGAAAAAGAATGGTTTAGGGAGAGTAAGAATATCAGCTGTTTTAACCGATACTAAAAAAACAAGATTTCTTGAGGAACAAAATTAAAGCATAACCAGAAAGGTCGCCAAGACCAAATTAACAACCAGGTGAAGGAAAAGATGTTAGTTTCTTTGTTTTTTGTTTTTTTTTTTTTCAGCAAATAAATTGTTATTTTGATCTTCTTATGAGCTTTTTTTAAAAAAGGAATTATTATTATTTCATTTTTTTTTTTATATTTTGACATCTGAGCAGAAAATGGGCAAAAGTTTAAGACAAACTTGTGCGATTTGTGTATTTTATTATACATGTATACGCACATAATACGGTCGGCTCTCTTACTGATTGTAATTAAAATATTTCATTTTTGCAAACAGTACTTAGATTACGAATATGTAGTTTAAATATACAGCCTTGTAGAGCAAGCCTTTAGACGTACTCAAACTATTTCGTAACACATTTTTAGTAAAGCGTAGTACGGACCTCTTTCGGAACGAAATTTTCCGGTGGTCTCCAAATAGACAGTGAAACGTCTGCGAAAAATAATTTGTGGAGAGTTCAATCAGCTGAGTGTTACAAGCACCAGTGGCGTAGCGTGGGTTGGAGCCGCCCGGGGCAGACCCAATTCGTGCCGCCCCCATAATTTTTTCACACATTAAAAAAATACCTTTGTAAACTTGGTAACATTTCTGGAATCGAATAACACTACTTTTGAAATTTCGAAATATCTCGAAAACAAAAATGCATTTCTATGGTAATATGGTCATTTCTACCTGAATATAGGGCTCAGTTTTTGTCTATATTATCGTAGGTCGTTATTTTGCATAATTCATTCGGTTTTTATTTGTTTGCCCTTAGTCGTTAAATATTATTATTTTAAACATTGCGCGATTACTAATTGGCGTTTTTATCTTTCGTATTTTTTTGAAATGATTTTTGATCATTTCGCAGAATCATTTGGCAATTTTCTGATGTTGTCAAGCAATTTTTCAACGAAATATCGTTTCGAAGTTTTACTATTTCCCAGACTGATCATTTCGCCACCCCGGCGAAACGTCAATTTTCCCAACAATTTAAGTGAAACGTACCGTACCCATTATCGTACAATAGATTTTTGAAAAGAAGTTTTTTTTTTTTTAATTTCGTTTTATTTAGTTTTCTAAGAAAATGCGATAACGGTTGTGACCAGAATGAGTAGTTACAGTAAGATTTATGTTTCCAAAATTATTGTGGCCTAATTTTAAAAACGGCTTATATCTCGAAAGTGTAGGCGCAGTGGCCTAGTGGTTAGTGTGTTGGACTACTAAGCGAGGGGTCCAGGTTTGAATCCCGCAAAAAACCCAAATTCCAACTTAGGGTTTTTTTCACTGTGCTACCTCTCGCGAACGTCTGACAAACATCCGAGAGCATAACTGTCTTGAAAGAGCTTCTCATTTAGCCGTTTGGAATCGGCATTAAATTGAAGATCCCTTCCATTCTTTCTAAAAAATTAAAAAAAAAAAAAAAAAAACTCACAAAAAACAATGGTTGTGAGAAGCCTAGGCCTAGGGTCCCTTTGACCTGTTGCGCCAACTACTTATTACGGTACGGTTTTTTCTTCGTAATTTTACAAAAACCTCTCTAACGATTTTGATCAAAATACATATTAAAGATAATACAGGTATTTTAAATAAGATCCCCGAATTAGTTTTTCCCAGAAAATTCGACTAAATCAATTACTTTAATTATTTCTGAAAAATAACTACCCAAAAGCCGATCTGTGTTCATATGTTTTTTTAAAACTCCGCACTTCCATTAAAAATGCAATAGCAGCTAGGTAAAACTTATGTTTTGCAAATATTGCCCACTTTTTCACCGCAGATCTTAAAATAATTCCAACCACTTGGATCGTTACACAATCAGAAAATCCCACTTCGTTTATACCCCCGTGTAATGCAAATTCAAGAACAAATCTCTGAATTATTAGATATACTCGTACATATATGTAAGGATATCGGTCTATCACCAACACTACTTGCAATCAAAAAACAGAAACTCCTACTACGCCTGTCAACTTGTAAGCTGTAAGAGCTTATAAAATAGTACAGTAGGCGCTTATAGCTCTCTTACCAGAACTTGCCAAAATATATATAAATTATTTATTTAAAAAAAAAATGAACTGCTCCAAATTGCCGCCCCTAGCAAAGTGCCGCCCGGGGCCTGTGCCCCCCTTGCCCCCCCCCCCCCTTGCTACGCCACTGCCTAGAAGCTGTAATTGGGAAATTGATGGATGAGGAAACAGAGGCTTAGCTTTCGGCTGACGAAAACTTGTTTGTATGGGTTCAAAAAACTTTAATAATTTTAATGAACACAAATCACGAATGTCGCGAAATTAATTCAAGGTTATCTCATTTGGTGCCACTGCTTTTTGTGTAGGTTTTATTAATGTAGATGTACAGTTGTAGATATACAATATATAGATATCTATTATATTTATGTAACTGCTGTTTGTTAGAAGGCATTATGGATTAATTCGAGGACAATTTTGGAGCAGGTGTAATCCTCCTAGGTTCACTAAATTTGTTCCCTGTTAATAATAATAGTGCCACACACTTTTCGTCTGAATCAAGTACTCTTTTCGATGTTTTTTTTTTTTTTTTCTTAATGATTCTAATGACATTTTATTTTATGACTTACTTTCGGCACCCGTTTTTTTAAACATGATATTATTTTTTTAACATTTGACTTTGCCATAAATTGCTTTGTCTTTAACCATGAATACAGAGATTTTAATAATATTAACTATCCTTTGCTGGAAGTAGAGGTAAGTCGTGTTGAATGGGGTCAGTTATTTTTCTTATCCTCCCCTTCTGATCAAATTCACTTCTTAAATTTCAACATCTCTATGTTATTTAATAGGCATGTTCCATTGCGTTGTCGGCTAATTCCCACTCGCTTCTGAAGAGAAAACAGGAATGGACCCACTACTCGCACCACTACTCTACCCTTAACCCAAAAGCAGATCCAGTGATCTAACCAACAAATAGGCCACACACAGATAACACACAGTCACCTACTTACGAAGAAATATCCCCCCACATGCCATTTATGCCGATCCAGTAATACCATAACCATAAAACACTTAACAACAGAATCCCAAAAAATTAATACAATCTGTGCAAACTTATTCCAAACAAATCTTTTATCTCTATTGTCGGTTCCTTGAAAACAAAACAAAAAAAATGTATATAAAATATTAACACTTATGAAACTACAAAACATGATTTAAGAACATTATTTCACCTTGCAGCCGAAAGCCATGGCAGCTAGCGCTGTTATATATTACATATTTTGTATATTTCATATACATGTAATAAATAATAAGAATAATAATAATAGACTTTCATCTCTGCCTTTATTGTACCCGGCGGAAGGTAGTTAGTAAAATAAGGGCTGCTAAGCAGAAATTTTATAAGAACAAATTAAACCCTCGTTGACAGGTGGACAGTTTTGGAAAAATCTACGTGCAATAGGAAAGGGCAAAAATAACCCTGGTTTTGATGATAATCTAGAACTAAACACTCTGAACCAAAACTTCATTGTACTTCCTTTCCCTGATCTTGATGTAGTTGAAGGGTTCATCCGTCTCTTCTAGCACGATATTAGACACTGTCGAATTTTCTTGTGTTTCAAGCGCAGAAGTCAAATGCGGTTGGTTTGGTTGAAATACATCCAAAATTTGTTAAAATCATTCTTCCTATAATTCTACCTGCCCTTGTTCATGTCTTCAATCTTATTTTAACAACAGGTGTGTATTTTTTTCAACGGAAAAATGCGAAGATTGTTCCTATCCCAAAAAGTCCAAACAGTAAAGACTACCGTCCTATTTCCATTCTTCCTTATTTTTCGAAGGTCTTTGAGAGGGTAATGCAGAAGCAAATTAACTGCCATGTTCACTCAAATAGCTTGCTTTCATCGATGCAATCTGGTTTCAGGAAAAATCACAGCTGCATAACTGCGGTCATTAACATTAACATTTTTAATATTTTTGGAATTTCTAAAGCTTTTGATACTGTTGATCACTATATTTTATGCAAAAAGCTCTCTACGCTTTTCGAATTTTTGCCATAAGCGGTTTCATTAATGTCGGCGTAACTAAAGGGCCCAACCCATAGAGTCCGTCGCGTCCGTTTCGGCAACGTTTACGACTGACAGTTTAATAGAATACACAGTAGCTTATGGAAGGTGACCCATAAGCAGCGCACGTGCCGGATGCGACGGATAAAGTAAGTTTACTTTCCACTTTTCTGTCCGTCACACCCGTTGACAGTTGGCACAGCTTGAGAGAAATATTGAGAGAGAGAGAGAGAAACTGTCATCGGCTATCACTAGTGCTCTTATATCGTGGGGGTTCTTCCTCTTTTTGGGAATTTCGGTGTCCGAAAAGCCTTCCGTGAGAAAAAAGAAAATGTTGCAATAAACACTCAACTAAAATTGTTTTTTTTTTTTAATTTCATCAAAATAGGTGTCTATAGGTATTTCACAATGTAAACACCACATTAAAAAAGAGCTTATTTAAATCGCCTTTTAGCAAGATTGTTTAGTATCAAAATTTTCTTGTACGAACAGGTAATCATAATAATATTAACAAACTGTGATTTTTATACCAAAGGTAATTTAATGGGATAGTCTTTCCGTAAAATATGAATTTTACTTTTTTCACAAAAAAACAAACACCTGTCAAGGGAATTATGTAAAAGGGAATTTTAGTATGGTGGAAAGGGAAAAATTACACGTTTCGTGGGACAAATAATGATAAGAGTATTTAAAATACTGCCTGTCACCGTTTGCGACGGATTCCATGGGACTGCTCGTTCCGTCGAATACGTCAATATCAACGAATCCGACGACGCGACGGATGCAACGGATTCTATGGGTTGGGCCCCTGAGGCTAAGAAAATAAGCAGTTTCTGTAGGATATTACTCTTCCGACTTCCTTTTTACCTATCGTGGGGTTTCACAATGTTCTATTCTGGGTCCTCTTCTTTTCTCCCTTTATGTTAACGAGATTACAAAATTAGTATCCACACCGACATCAATACACATGTATGCGGACGATGTACAGTTGTATCGAAGTTGTCATCTTGGTATGATTAAAAGACTGTGCTAATACGATTAATATTGATCTACTGAGGATAGCTGATTGGTCCGATAGAAGTGGACTATTTATGAGCCCCGGTAAAACTAGATGTGTTGTTATATAAGTAAAAAGTCACTGGACATTTCTTATTTTATAGACATAACACTTAAAGGCTCAAAAATAGAGTACGTTGATTCAGCCAAAAATCTGGGAGTGGTAGATACTCATATTAACATAGCTGTTTGCAAGTATATGGTGCTTTACGCCAGTTATGGACCTCACAATATTTTACACATCAAAAAACGTGTATCATGTTAGCCAAAATACTTGTTGTTCCAATTCCAAGCAGCATCACAGTTGCGAAATTTTCTGAAACTGTGATGCTGCCAGCAGGAGGAAGTTTAATGTCGCATTTAATAATATTGCGCGTTATCTTTATAACCTGAATCGTTTTGTGCTTTACTTAGTTACTAAATTGCTTTAGTTCCTCTAACCTAACGGTTCCCAATCTTTTTTAGTCGTGGAACACTTTTTAGGTGAAAAATTCCTCGCGGAGCTCTTCGTTGCACTTATGCTATTTTCTGGGATTCCCTATACCTACATAATGTTGATATTATCATCCCATACCACATATTTTTACACGAATTATTTTTTTAGTTTGTTTGATTGAGGGTTGATTTCCTTTAAATGAGGATTTCAAATTCGATTGCTGCAATCAAAATGACAAGTTCAGAAGCACAAAATTAACTATAGTCACTAGTGTAATGGAATTTTGTTAAGTATTTCTATTTTTTTTTATCTTTCCGCGGAGCAATTGGATATCCTTCACACACTTTGGGAACCACTGCGTCTAACAGATCCCAACAACTTGTTCACCATCGAGTCGCATGTCTAACATCGGAACGACAGTTTTTTATTAACTTCATCCGCTTATGGAATTCCTTGCCTCGGCATGTGCGAAGGTTTGGCGGCACTGAACAGTTTGGAGTTTCCCGACTGATTGTGTTTTTAGTTATTCTTTATTTTTTTTTAACTTTAATTTAGTGAATGGAGATGTAAGTACCTATGTATGTATTTTTTTTGCTTTATCTATATATAGTACAATTTCTTTAAGAAATGTTACATTGTTTTCCTTTTCTTTTCTTTTTTTTAAATATCTGAATATGTCTTTTTGTAGCTTGAACTAGTATCATAATTGAATTTGTCGTTATTAATATTGCCCTGCAAGTCGGCATGAAACCAGTTTTTTGAATGATGTTTGGTCCGGAAATGAATTTCACAATTTACATAAAGTCGTATGTCACCCACAACTCAGCATTAACTGTCACGGCAATAAATTTGAACTCAATCAATTCGGTGGCTTTCGAAATATAAGGTTTTTAATGTTTTTTTTAGTATGGGCGGTGCCACGCCCCTTTGTCAAATTTTGACCAATCTTCACAGGTATACTCCTGGGCCAATGCCTAAGATTGTGTGTAAATTTGAACTCAATCGATTTGATGGCTTTCGAAATATAAGGTTTTTAATGTTTTTTAGTATGGGCGTTGCCACGCCCCTTTGTCCAAAATTGGTCTTACCAACTCAGAAACCTTCGCGGGCTTATGCACAAAAACTTTGCTAAGGATCATCACATGATCAAATGCATAGTTCAGGATTCCATAAAGGACATACAAACAGACATTAATTTTTATATAAGAAACTAGCTGACCCGGCGAACTCCGTTCGACTAAATTCGTTAATATAATGAAAATAATATTGTAACGATGCATTCGTTACATGCTGTTTTTTTTCTTTCTACTCAACAGCCGATCGACTATTCCCCTCTCCCATACCGATATACAAGGAAAACCCCGCAATGGCCCAGTACTTGCTATTCACTAGCACAACAGTGGTGCTACATGAATTGTTTGTTCGGCATATTTTTCCCACCAACAACAATGGGCCAATAATTTATATACATCATAGAATTCACACCAGCTCGTGGTCATGAATTGTATTAGACCCCCAGCCATGGCCCCAGAAAATCGAGCAAATTCAGAGTGGAAATAGTACCAATCTCGTGTACTACTGATATTGTTCCTCAAGGGGTCTGCAGACACTTGATAAAAGTTTGTTGCTAATTGCCTGCTGGGCATTAGCAAGTGCCAAGTCAATCGTAAGATAGACTTGTGGAACGCCGAGCTAGTCGCAAGATAGGCTCGTGGAACGCCAAGCTAGTCGCAAGATAGGCTTGTGGAACGCCGAACTAGTCGCAAGATAGGTTCGTGGAACGCCGAGCTAGTCGCAAGATAGGCTCGTGGAACGCCAAGCTAGTCGCAAGATAGGCTTGTGGAACGCCAAGCTAGTCGCAAGATAGGCTTGTGGAACGCCGAACTAGTCGCAAGATAGGTTCGTGGAACGCCGAGCTAGTCGCAAGATAGGCTCGTGGAACGCCAAGCTAGTCGCAAGATAGGCTTGTGGAACGCCGAACTAGTCGCAAGATAGGTTCGTGGAACGCCGAGCTAGTCGCAAGATAGGCTCGTGGAACGCCAAGCTAGTCGCAAGATAGGCTTGTGGAACGCCGAACTAGTCGCAAGATAGGTTCGTGGAACGCCGAGCTAGTCGCAAGATAGGCTCGTGGAACGCCAAGCTAGTCGCAAGATAGGCTTGTGGAACGCCGAACTAGTCGCAAGATAGGTTCGTGGAACGCCGAGCTAGTCGCAAGATAGGCTCGTGGAACGCCAAGCTAGTCGCAAGATAGGCTTGTGGAACGCCGAACTAGTCGCAAGATAGGTTCGTGGAACGCCGAGCTAGTCGCAAGATAGGCTCGTGGAACGCCAAGCTAGTCGCAAGATAGGCTTGTGGAACGCCGAACTAGTCGCAAGATAGGTTCGTGGAACGCCGAGCTAGTCGCAAGATAGGCTCGTGGAACGCCAAGCTAGTCGCAAGATAGGCTTGTGGAACGCCGAACTAGTCGCAAGATAGGTTCGTGGAACGCCGACCTAGTCGCAAGATAGGCTCGTGGAACGCCAAGCTAGTCGCAAGATAGGCTTGTGGAACGCCGAACTAGTCGCAAGATAGGTTCGTGGAACGCCGAGCTAGTCGCAAGATAGGCTCGTGGAACGCCAAGCTAGTCGCAAGATAGGCTTGTGGAACGCCAAGCTAGTCGCAAGATAGGCTTGTGGAACGCCGAGCTAGTCGCAAGATAGGTTCGTGGAACGCCGAGCTAGTCGCAAGATAGGCTCGAGGAACGCCAAGCTAGTCGCAAGATAGGCTTGTGGAACGCCAAGCTAGTCGCAAGATAGGCTTGTGGAACGCCGAACTAGTCGCAAGATAGGTTCGTGGAACGCCGAGCTAGTCGCAAGATAGGCTCGCGGAACGCCAAGCTAGTCGCAAGATAGGCTTGTGGAACGCCAAGCTAGTCGCAAGATAGGCTTGTGGAACGCCGAACTAGTCGCAAGATAGGTTCGTGGAACGCCGAGCTAGTCGCAAGATAGGCTCGTGGAACGCCAAGCTAGTCGCAAGATAGGCTTGTGGAACGCCAAGCTAGTCGCAAGATAGGCTTGTGGAACGCCGAACTAGTCGCAAGATAGGTTCGTGGAACGCCGAGCTAGTCGCAAGATAGGCTCGTGGAACGCCGAGCTAGTCGCAAGATAGGCTCAGAGCTAACGTGGTCTTTAGACCGCAAAAACCCAAACTTGAAGCAGAACAACCGCCGTAACCCCGATCTTCCTGCCAACCGAGGACCGAACCACCGCCGTGGAAGTGTAGGTGTAATTGATATAGAACCGTAGAATTGTGTTGAAACATTATATAAAATCATATCGTAGAATTGTTTTGAAATTATATAAGTCGTAGAAGTATTTTGAATTATATAATTATACCGATTGTAAGTTCATTTGTAATCATTAAAAGTTGAGAACCTTAGAACTGTTTTGAATTATATAAAGTTAGATAAATTTGAACCATTGAATTGTAAACTTGAATCTGTAACGTAATAATTTAGAAAGGCATAATAAAGGACTTTGTTTTGTTACCTAGAGTTTTGTGTTCCTCTAGGAAGGACCTTGGCAAGCCGGCGAGCTTACCTCAGCCCAGACAAAAGACACATTACATTGGCGCCCGAGCAGGGACTTCAACAAAAGGAAGCCCGAAATTATACCGACGAAGGACCAGCAATACTGAAGGACCTAGAAGCCGAAATGGACGGAGAGAAGCAGCTCACCGTTCCCGAAGAACAAACCGGAGACATGACCGTGGGGTGGATCTACCTGCTGAAGAAGGACGAGCTAGTGGAGGTGATGGAGAAAAAGGGATTGAGGACCGACGGAACAGTGGCCGATTTGCGGTCTCGGATGAGCGGATATTTGAAAGCCACGCGCACCAGATCCTCGACACAGAACCTCTGCGAGGATTTAGAAGCAAAAATATCCAATCGGGAGTACAGGGACAGCTCATCCGAGGACGACAGCAAATCCACGACGACCGAACGAACCATAAAGACACCACTGTTCGAAGACATCACTGTGGCCGTCCACCAGCCCACCGTCATCCAACCCCTGGTCACCGGGGCTCCACAACCGAGACCGTCCGAGGAATACGGATCCCGTACAGCCGCAGCGTCGTCTAGAAGGGCGACCGAACAACTAACCCCGACCCCGTCCAACCGAGCGAACCCCCGACCCTCATTAAGCTATGAAGCCGAGGTGATGGACACAGTACGGAAATGGGGACTCAAGTTCGATGGCTCAGGGAATGCGCTCGAGTTCATGGAACGTATGGAAGAGCTCACCCGCTGCTACGATATCCCGACGGATTATATGATCCGGCCGCTGCCCGAGGTCTTGCGAGGGACAGCATTGGAGTGGCTCCGGATTAATCGGGATGATTTCCAGAACTGGGACCAGTTCCGACGAGCCTTCCTACGTCATTTCCTCCCGGCGCGCTACGCCCATAAATTAGAGGAAGAAATTCTAAGGAAAAGGCAAGGGCCCAGGGAAAAGGCCAAGGATTTCATCCGGGCCATCCAGTACCTGATCAGGCAACATCCTCGGATGAGTATCCTCGACAGCGTTGACCGGATCTACGACAGCATGCGACCCGAATATCGTCTGTATATCAAACGACGAGACTTTGTGACCCTAGATGAACTCATGGAGTTGGCAGAGGAGTTTGAACACGTCAAGGGGGAAGAGCGCAACATTCGCCCTCCAATCCCCGCCGCCTCCCCAGCGCCCAGACCACAGTCAGCAAACGTCCCCTACAATCGGGATACTCACTGTTGGCGCTGCAAGCAGAGAGGCCACCAGCAGCAGGATTGTCGACGGCCATACCGACTTTTCTGCTCCTACTGCGGAGAAGACGGCATCCATTCGCGAGACTGCAGGTGCCATCAGGACCAAGCAGCCTCTGTGTCAAATGCCAGACAAGCCGACCCACGGCATTTTATTCCGACAACCATCCAGGGCCAGACATTTCATTGTCTTGTGGATACCGGGGCCTCCAAATCGTTTGTCGGACCAAAAATGCGACAAACTCTGCGCAGGATGCGCGTGCCCGTCCGATATCATGGCCAGAGGATCCAACTGGCAAACGGAGACACACTCACGACCAGGGAGCACTATACCGTGGAGCTGCAAGTAGGTAACCAAACCCTTGCGGGCGAGCTCACGTATATGAAGACATTGGCTGAGGATGCGATTTTCGGCATGGACTGGCTAGATAAAGCCAAGCTCGAAGTAACGCTGGAAGGCCAGACGTTGGCCAACAAAAAGGTAGTCCGCACAATTCCAGCCAACAACTCGTGTTCCCTACTCAGGGAGGGCCCCTTTCCATGGAACAGCTGGTCATCTCCCGATGCGCCCATCAGAGGGCCACCGAGAAATGTTTTCCGAGGATCTCAACCGTCTAGGATAATACCGCCCACACCGCCGACAACAACCGTACCGCCGACAGCAACCGTACCGCCGACACCAACCGTACCGCCGACCCCAACCGTCCCGCCGACACCAATCGTACCGCCAACACTAACCGTACCGCCGACAGCAACCGTACCGCCGACACCAACCGTACCGCCGACACCAACCGTGCGGCCGACACCAACCGTACCGCCGACCTCAATCGTACCGCCAACACCAATCCTACCGCCCACACTAACCGTACCGCCAACACCGCCGCCGATGTTATCACCGCCCGTACCGCCGACACCGCACGTACCGCCGACACCAACCGTACCGCCGACACCAACCGTACCGCCGACCCCAACCGTCCCGCCGACACCAATCGTACCGCCAACACCAATCCTACCGCCCACACTAACCGTACCGCCAACACCGCCGACGATGTTATCATCGCCCGTACCGCCGACAGCAGCCGTACCGCAGACACCAACCGTACCGCTGACATCAATCGTACCGCCAACACCGCCGACGATGTTCTCACCGCCCGCACCGCCGACAGCAACCGTACCGCCGACCCCAACCGTACCACCCGTACCGCCGACACCAACCGCATCGCTGACCCCAACCGTACCGCCGACAGCAACCGTACCGCCGACCGAAACCGTACCGCCGATACCAACCGTACCGCCGACCCCAACCGTACCGCCGACGATGTTATCACCACCCGTACCGCCTTCACCGCCCGTACCACCCACACCGCATATACCGCCCATACTGCCGACACCAACCGTACCGCCTACACAGCCCATACCGCCAACACCACCGACAGCAACCGTACCTCCGACCGCAACCGTACCGCCGACCCCAACCGTACCGCCGACCCCAACCGTACCGCCGACACCAATCGTACCGCCAACACCGCCGACGATGTTATCACCACCCGTACCGCCTACACCGCCCATACCACCCACACCGCCGATACCAACCTTACCGCTCGTACCGCCGACACCAACTGTACCGCCTATACCGCTCATACAGCCCACACCGCCGGCACCAACCGTACCGCCCACACCATCGACACCAACCATACCGCCGACACCAACCGTACCGCCCACACCGCCGACGCCGCCAACAAAGCCGACACTGTCTACACCGCCGAATATGTCTACATCGCCAACACCGCCAAACCAACCGATACCGACAACGGCAACACTGTGTACACCGCCACAGTCAGCATCAAAGACACCGTCCACGACGTCAAAACCGCCAATACCGCCCGTACGGTATACGCCGCCCTCACCGCCCATAACTTCCTAACCACCGTCCTAGCTCTATTCCCCATATCCCAACTAAATAATAATAAATAAATAATAATAATAATATATATACATATGTAGACGTGAAGGTTCTCGTCTGTGAAAGAAGAGGGGAAATGTAACGATGCATTCGTTACATGCTGTTTTTTTTCTTTCTACTCAACAGCCGATCGACTATTCCCCTCTCCCATACCGATATACAAGGAAAACCCCGCAATGGCCCAGTACTTGCTATTCACTAGCACAACAGTGGTGCTACATGAATTGTTTGTTCGGCATATTTTTCCCACCAACAACAATGGGCCAATAATTTATATACATCATAGAATTCACACCAGCTCGTGGTCATGAATTGTATTAGACCCCCAGCCATGGCCCCAGAAAATCGAGCAAATTCAGAGTGGAAATAGTACCAATCTCGTGTACTACTGATATTGTTCCTCAAGGGGTCTGCAGACACTTGATAAAAGTTTGTTGCTAATTGCCTGCTGGGCATTAGCAAGTGCCAAGTCAATCGTAAGATAGACTTGTGGAACGCCGAGCTAGTCGCAAGATAGGCTCGTGGAACGCCAAGCTAGTCGCAAGATAGGCTTGTGGAACGCCGAACTAGTCGCAAGATAGGTTCGTGGAACGCCGAGCTAGTCGCAAGATAGGCTCGTGGAACGCCAAGCTAGTCGCAAGATAGGCTTGTGGAACGCCAAGCTAGTCGCAAGATAGGCTTGTGGAACGCCGAACTAGTCGCAAGATAGGTTCGTGGAACGCCGAGCTAGTCGCAAGATAGGCTCGTGGAACGCCAAGCTAGTCGCAAGATAGGCTTGTGGAACGCCGAACTAGTCGCAAGATAGGTTCGTGGAACGCCGACCTAGTCGCAAGATAGGCTCGTGGAACGCCAAGCTAGTCGCAAGATAGGCTTGTGGAACGCCGAACTAGTCGCAAGATAGGTTCGTGGAACGCCGAGCTAGTCGCAAGATAGGCTCGTGGAACGCCAAGCTAGTCGCAAGATAGGCTTGTGGAACGCCGAACTAGTCGCAAGATAGGTTCGTGGAACGCCGAGCTAGTCGCAAGATAGGCTCGTGGAACGCCAAGCTAGTCGCAAGATAGGCTTGTGGAACGCCGAACTAGTCGCAAGATAGGTTCGTGGAACGCCGAGCTAGTCGCAAGATAGGCTCGTGGAACGCCAAGCTAGTCGCAAGATAGGCTTGTGGAACGCCGAACTAGTCGCAAGATAGGTTCGTGGAACGCCGAGCTAGTCGCAAGATAGGCTCGTGGAACGCCAAGCTAGTCGCAAGATAGGCTTGTGGAACGCCGAACTAGTCGCAAGATAGGTTCGTGGAACGCCGAGCTAGTCGCAAGATAGGCTCGTGGAACGCCAAGCTAGTCGCAAGATAGGCTTGTGGAACGCCGAACTAGTCGCAAGATAGGTTCGTGGAACGCCGAGCTAGTCGCAAGATAGGCTCGTGGAACGCCAAGCTAGTCGCAAGATAGGCTTGTGGAACGCCAAGCTAGTCGCAAGATAGGCTTGTGGAACGCCGAGCTAGTCGCAAGATAGGTTCGTGGAACGCCGAGCTAGTCGCAAGATAGGCTCGAGGAACGCCAAGCTAGTCGCAAGATAGGCTTGTGGAACGCCAAGCTAGTCGCAAGATAGGCTTGTGGAACGCCGAACTAGTCGCAAGATAGGTTCGTGGAACGCCGAGCTAGTCGCAAGATAGGCTCGCGGAACGCCAAGCTAGTCGCAAGATAGGCTTGTGGAACGCCAAGCTAGTCGCAAGATAGGCTTGTGGAACGCCGAACTAGTCGCAAGATAGGTTCGTGGAACGCCGAGCTAGTCGCAAGATAGGCTCGTGGAACGCCAAGCTAGTCGCAAGATAGGCTTGTGGAACGCCAAGCTAGTCGCAAGATAGGCTTGTGGAACGCCGAACTAGTCGCAAGATAGGTTCGTGGAACGCCGAGCTAGTCGCAAGATAGGCTCGTGGAACGCCGAGCTAGTCGCAAGATAGGCTCAGAGCTAACGTGGTCTTTAGACCGCAAAAACCCAAACTTGAAGCAGAACAACCGCCGTAACCCCGATCTTCCTGCCAACCGAGGACCGAACCACCGCCGTGGAAGTGTAGGTGTAATTGATATAGAACCGTAGAATTGTGTTGAAACATTATATAAAATCATATCGTAGAATTGTTTTGAAATTATATAAGTCGTAGAAGTATTTTGAATTATATAATTATACCGATTGTAAGTTCATTTGTAATCATTAAAAGTTGAGAACCTTAGAACTGTTTTGAATTATATAAAGTTAGATAAATTTGAACCATTGAATTGTAAACTTGAATCTGTAACGTAATAATTTAGAAAGGCATAATAAAGGACTTTGTTTTGTTACCTAGAGTTTTGTGTTCCTCTAGGAAGGACCTTGGCAAGCCGGCGAGCTTACCTCAGCCCAGACAAAAGACACATTACAATATTACGGAGCATGCATAATGAATGTTACTTTATGTAATTTGGTCAATTCAAATTCGTTATTCAAAAGTTAGCTATATGAAATAAAATAGAAATAACTGAAGTAGGTATAGCAATCGATGTATTTCCGCTTTTGCACTAAAGTGGTTTGCTCGCCCGTGAGCACGCCACATACAATTGACCATCTGAAAAACATGGGAATTCAAGATTGATGCCATAAGTATCCAGCGACTATCTTGCGACTTATTAAATATTTGTCATAGACGTTTAAACGCCAGTGGCAAATCTGTTTGCCCTCTGCACGGCCCAGTACAGCCTATCGACTTGATCAAACCCCCACAAAATAAAGTAGGGGAGAGGTGGCTAGTTTAGGACGGGGGCAGATTAGGACAACTTAAGAAAACGTACTACAAAAAAAACTTTTTAATGCTTTAATAACATTTTACAGTGGCAACTCCACTTCAAACAAACATCTGATGGATATTGAAACGATACCAACTTTAAAAAATAAAATAAAAAGAAAAGGCGACGGTTGTAATTTTTTTTATCCCTAGACGTAAGCATATTATTCTAACATTATGCTCAATTTACAAATTAAAAGTGTTCAATTATAATGTTTATATGTGTAGCGATGTTATTCAACCCAAATATTAACAATTTACATTGTTTTTAAAAAAATATGAAGTTTTTAGTTTTTTATCCCTCTCGGGGCACTATTGGACAATGCGCGAGGGGAACTTTTGGGCATGTCCCAATCTGCCCCCTTTTATCGCTTTGAACAATCTATTTCAGTGTGATTGTTTTTGGTTTAATTTGTTTAGGTTTATCTCTGCACTAATGGTAAGAAATTACAAGAAAAGAAGGAAACCGCTCCTAATGAGCGTTTTTTTAGACATGTCCAAAGCTGCCCCATGGTTGTCCTAAGGTGCCCCTCCAGAGGGGCAGAATGGGACACTTTAAAGAGATTTTTAAAATAAATAAAAAATATATAAATCATAACTATACATATAAGTTTGGATATAAGAGTCAAAGATAAAACAACATGTAATAATAATTTTCAAGATCCGAAGGGATACTCCGCTTTTTAATGGATCTAGAGCAATTTTTGTAAAAAGTGTCCTAAGGTGACCACCTCTCCTCTACACCAATATTGGTGTACGTCCTCATTTACTGGCAAGAAGGCACCCATCCGATGGTAAATTTGAGTATGAGAGAAAATATTGCCCTGCAAGTCGGCATGAAACCAGTTTTTCCAATGATTTTTGCTCCTGCGAGCCGGAAATGAATTTCACAATTTACATAATTCTTATGTCAGCCACAACTCAGCATTAACTGTCACGGCAATAAATTTGAACTCAATCGATGCGATGGATTTCAAAATATAAGTTTTTTTTTTATGGGTGGTGCCACGCCCCTTTGTACAATTTTGACCAATCTTCACCGGTATACTCCTGGGCTAATACGTAAGATTGTGTGTAAATTTGAACTCAATCGATGGTGGCTTTTGAAATAAAATATTTTTTTTTGTATGGGCGATACCACGCCCCTTTTTCCAATTTTGACCAATCTTCACAGGTAAACTCCTGGGCCAATACCTAAGATTGTGTGTAAATTTCAACTCAATCGATTCGGTGGCTTTCGAAATTTATGGTTTTTAATGTTTTTTTTTTTGTATGGGCGGTGCCACGCCCCTTTGTCCAAAATTGGTCGTACCAACTCCGAAACCCTACGCGAGCTTATGCACAACAACTTTGCTGAGGATCATCACATGATCAAATGCATAGTTTAGGATTCCATAAAGGACATACAAACAGACATTAATTTTTATATAAGAGAAGATGTGTAAGAATTCAATTATAAATTAAATGAAATAAATGAAAAAATTAAATCTTCGCCTTCTAAATATATCGGAAGCGTGCGATAAAACTTATTATTATTAATGATAGAAGTTGATCGACAATAGAAACCTTTTCCACTTATCAGCATTTCATATATTTTATTCTTCCTATCATACCATGTCAGTCACCTGTGCTATTAAATACTATTCACACGTAACGAATAATTTTAAATTTAACGAACAAAATTCTATGAAAGCTGGCAGCAACTTTGCCGACAGCGGAACTGGCACATGCAAGGTGCGATTGTGTTGGTGAGTGAAGTTACGTGACATTTGTCAATACGAGTTTCTATGTAGCAATACTAACGCATTAAGCATGTACCACCCTCCACCCCATAAAAATATAGCTTGTAGGCAAGTAACGGAAAATCGGCCAAAGCAAAAACACAGGAGAACGTTATTATACTTTAATTTATTACAGCATAAATGATTTTGGATAACATAAACATTTTTCGAAACATAACATTTTAAATTATTATATATGAAAAAAACTGATTTTGCCGCACGCACACACAAAATTTCCTCCACTGAATGCTGGGAGAATCCAACGATCTAGCTTCAAAAATCGAACATTTTACTTTTTTGAATTGTATAAAATTTATAGTTTGTTGCTTATTGTTCGACTTCAGGATAACATACAAAGATAATTTATATCTTAAATTTGAGAATTACAACTTTTCTTAAATATCATCTTATGTAGATTTTCGCTTCCAGACAGCGGATAATGATAAAACATTATCCTATAATTTAATCTCGACCGGAATCAATTTCGTGCAGTACTTTTTTAATCTATAGATACTGAACGAACACCTTACAGCCGAACAAAACAATTTTCTTACATTTTTATTATAGTAAGGATTAAATTAGGTACCTGTATAATAGTATGGTATGGCCGTTTCCGCTAGTCTGCGTAGCGTATAAAATTTAGTTTTATACATTATGGAATTGTCAATGTTTGTTCGATTTGGTTGCATAACAAAACTGGTGAATAGTTGTATATGTACAATTCCAATGCCATAATTTGATGACACTATAGCCTGCGGATATCTTTTATAAAGGAAAAATGCAAAATAATATGTCTCTACTATTATACTTAGTCCATTTAAATTTATTGATATCTCCGGTTATCGAGGGGAGGTAGTAGGTAAGGTATTCTTGCACAACCGATGTGGTCGTTATACACAATTTGAATATTAATATCAATGTTCGACCTTGGCAATCGTGTATTTTGTTAATCACTAATATTCATGATATGGTATAATACCCCGACATTTGAAACCCGATACAGATATATATGACAACGACAAATTTAAAGACTTGCTCCTGCAAGAACAAGAAGTGTTTCAGGTAAATAAGCGCAATACTGTTATTTTGTCATCAACGGATGTGGAATTATCCACAACTGTAGCTAAAGATATGTGCAGAAATCTGTGTGTAGGTACGTGTTTTTCTAGTCTCTTGGCAACCGCGTTCAAAATAATGACGGTCGAAATATTTTCCCCCAAATAAATTGAAAAAAACCGCAGATTTAAATTTTCATAAAAAAAAAAAAAAAAAAAAATAACTCAACCTTTTGTTTTTATGTACCTTGTATCTACCTACGAGTAGGAATTTTTAATTTGCAACTCCAACGCAACATGTACGCACAGTCATGCGAATACAAAATAGTGTCCTTGGCCTGCCTGAAAAACGGCATAATAATAATATTTAAACGTATGTTGCTTATTGCTTTGTAAGAATTTAAAAATCTTCTTTATAAATCTTACAGCACCAAGCTTAGGAACTACATTTAACAGAACCGAAAATCAATCACCCCTATCGTGGAATACGCCGAGGGAAACGTTTCACTCAAATTCAATACTTGGCATCGTAGAACACATTCGAAGTGAAAGATTCACCAGTCGGTAAAGTGAATATCCCCATACAAACTTTGATATTTCAAATACTCAGCTAATTCATTGCGTATCCTATCAATTGTTGTGCGGTTTCGTTGTCATTTTGTAAGAATTGTGTATGTTTAAGACATCAGAAACATAAAAATATTGTTTTATTCAAACGAAAGCACTTACATAGTAAATTTGAGAGATAAAACAACTTTATAAACAACTAGCTGAACCGGCAAACTTCGTTCCGCTCAAATTCGTGAATCGTGATGATATAGGCCACCGAAGTAAGTAAGTATGTAGTTTGAGATTTACTCTGCACCTCAGAGCTCAGAGATTAACTTGCCCCGATCTTACTGTATTACTACCATGCAGATTCGATTTGTAGGCGGATATAGCCAGTGTTCCATTTCCACTTTTGCCTGTGATATGCGTCAGCGATTCAATAAGGGTGCATATCTCTGTATAATTACGAAACTTTGAAACTTTATTTCTTAAAAAAAAAAAAAAAAAAAAAAAAAAAACAGAGATGTGAATCTTCTAAATACGGATGTTAAATTGTAATGTGTTGTAGGTGAATTATTTTAAGAAATTTAATTAAGAACTAAATCTTTATAATATTATAATCTTAATACAGAACAGAAGATAGTATTATTTTATTTAAAAAGTTTTTATAACGCAATCCAATCCAACATTTTCTATTTTTAGAGTCTCCTTTGCATTCAGATTTAATTTAATAAACTGATTCAGTAGACTAGTGTCTGTCTAAGACCAAGATTTATCAGTTCACTCCACAGGTCCAGCTTGCCCATGTAAATCTTCACTTTAAGAAATAAGTTGTATGAATTGAAAAAAAAAAAAAAAAAAAAATGTTTATATCCTATCTCTCAAACTACAATTAATCATATAGGTACATCCACAAAATCTCATCGAAAACGCCATCCATCGGTTCCAAAACTACCCTATCTTTCAAGTTGCAAGCAACCATACACATCCACAAAATTTCATTGAAATCGGTTGAGTGGTTTAGAAGAGCGACAACAGCGCCACTTATCGGGTTCAAAATTATTCTATCTTTCAAACTGCAACCAACCATACACACCCACAAAATTGCATTGAAATTGGTTGAGTGGTTCAGGAGTCGAAAGCAGCGACGTAGTGATGGCAATGGCGACAGGCCAATTTCCGCCGCACCGTCGTTTTTTTTTTTTTTTTTTTTCAAAAGTCGCGCCTATAGATGTTGTACATCAAACAAATTACTAGAAGTCTGCAACTTTTAGCCAATTTATTCAGTTCAGAACTAGTACAAGTTTAAATACACTCACAAAAACTTAGAAAATGTATTTCATTAAACATGAACAATTCATAACTCATGTTTAAAAGGAAGCCTTAAAGAATAATAAAAATTACGTACATATTTATTAAATATTCAATAGTAACCACCATCGAGTGCAGTCGCATTTTCTTTCTTCTCCGTCAACGATATACAATTAACTTCCCAACGACTCATTTTCGTGCTCGTTTATTGTGCATGTTCTTCCGCCGACTCGCTTTTTTTTCGTGAACTGACCCACATTCTAATTAATTACGAGACCATTGTGACCGTTTGTGCCTACGTTCGTTGAATCGTGACCTTCCCCTTATTGCTTTTAAAATGCCTTGTGGAATTTTCAATTGTGTAATCTGTGATAGTAATGCGGACTGGGTTACTTGTAATGGCATCTGTGGGAAAACTTTCCATGCCTTTTGTGTCGGACTCAATAAACGAAGCACTGTGTTTATCAAGGAGTTTTCTGACAATCTCCTCTTCTTTTGTGATGAATGTAAAAACATATCGCTGTCACACGTACTCCTCGCGATTAAGTGCCTTAGTGACTCTTATGACACGTACCAACAAAATATAATCAAAAAGATTACGGATAAACTTTCCCATATTGAGTGCAAGATGTGTTGACGAAATCGGCAATTCGGTCCAGACCTCAACTAATCAACTTAATTCTAGACTCGCTAATACAGAAAATCAATTGGCAGGTTTAATTGAGTTGAACAACGCTTGGTCCAGGAAGGACGAACCTATGTGCATTAACACAATATTACGGGAACTCAGAGCAAACAATTCCGCCCAAACTTCCTATTACTTGAAAACCAAGGAATCGATCAACTTCATACGTGAGGACTTAGATATTTGCATGCAATCTTCTTCAAAAAATCGACCCCATCTCAACCAGCCGGACGCTATGTTCGATGTTTTTTTGGATAAGATCAACGATGTCGATGATGAACTAACAGCGACCCGCTCGAACATCTGCGATATCAATAATAACATCGGTATAATATGCAGAAAAATTGAGGATTTAACAACTCAACTATTCAGCATCATCCAAACGCGCAATAGAACACTTCACTCTTAGCTGAATTACTGGACACCGAAGTAAACCCACCCTTACCACCACCTACACGTCTGCTGTAACCTGATCAAGCTACTAAATGAACCGCAGCTCCTATAATGCAAGAGAAGGAACCCGTTCCAATGTCCGCTCCCCCCGCCGTATCCCAACGTAGTCTCATCAAACAGTTTGGTACTACTTGGACATCTTCCGAATGGAAAAATAGACTCGGTAAACTTGAGTCAGAAAACCGCACCACCCTCTTCATCGAAGGCGCCCCCCATTATGCTGATACTCCTTGGATTAAGAAGTTTTTCTCAGAAAGATTCGGCATTACTATCAGCCAATGCGAAATGTTCCTGCCATCTCACCATAAAAGCAACCGCAACTTTAAATTCAACCTCCCGACTAAGTATGAATGGTTATTCCTTAGTTCCGATGGTGCGAATCTCAACCTCGGTAAGATGCGCATATGCAAGTGGATTGACAAGCCCTCCAACGCCAGTAAAAATAAAAATAAGAAACCTAAACCTGTTTCAAGCAATACTAGCAATAAGGAACCCAAACCATATCCCAGTAAAAATACAAATAAGAAACCTAAACCTGTTTCAAGCAATACTAGTAATAAGGAACCTAAACCTGCTGCCAAAACTCGTCCTAAATCAGACCTAAAATCCTATCCTAAACCAGATTCGAATTGGAGCCTTAAAACTAACCTTTTCCCCAATTTTGCCCCTTCTACCCGTATCCCCAATAACCCTCCATCTTCTTCTTCAAGTATACCGAATGCAACTGGACCACCCAAACCCCCGCGTAGACGCATTTCATTTAATCTAACCCCAGCATCCAACTCTACCGCCTCTCAATCATCTACTAGTAATTCCTTCCCGAACTTTGACCTAACAACTGGTGCCAAGTACCCTAATTTCATGAGTTCTCATTTCATTAATCCCTCATCGACTTCCTCCTTTATTGATCCTCTTTTACCACCCCTTATCAAATTAACCCAGCAAACTTCCGTCACCACTGAATGTCGATATGCACTCTCTAGGCTTAGAGAAAAAAAGATTTATGAAAACACAAATGTAAGAGGCCTGGGCAGTAAAACGAATGATGTCTTACGCCAATCTCATGCTCTCCCATTCGATATTTATGCCTTAACTGAAACCAACCTATCACCCAACATAAAAAACCAAGAGTTATTTCCCCCTACTTTCAATGTCTTTCGTGATGACGATCTTACCCGCCCTACAGTTGACTCTCACTGTCGAGGCGTTCTACTTGCCATTCACAATAGCCTAGGTCCCTGTGCATTATGTGCTTTTATATTCCTCCAGCCCAACCTATCGAAGCCTATCAACTTGCCATTGATGCGATCGACCAAATAATCGAGTCATCCGTCTCCCTTGACGATTTCCTTTCTTCACAGCTTCAAATGCCCACTCTACAAGGGAATGCCTTTTCGTAGATAGACTAACAGATTCAAGTCTATGTCAAGTCAGCGGAGTCGCAAATTACATGGATAGGCAACTTGATCTTATTTTTTCAACAGATCCTATTAATTCCTCTGTCTCGCTTTGTCCCCTATCTCTATCCACTATTGACAATTTCCACCCCCCCCCCCTTCTTTTTTCATTTTTCCACAACTCTCCACTTCAGTCCACTCCTTTCGTTGATCTCACTTCTTACGACTTTCATAAAGCAAATTTCCGCAAAATCAATGCCTATCTTGCAAAGTCTTCCTTCGAGTTCAGCAATCTATCTTTAAAAGACGCGATCGCCATTTTTTTAGAGAAATTTTTAATTCCATTTCTCTGTACGTCCTCTCTGCTCGCAACAAAACATCATCTACATCCCCTGCTTGTTACAATCGCAGACTTCGTTCCCTACGGAACAAAAGAAATAAGTTATGGGCTGTCTTCCTTCAAACCAATTCTTTTTCTGACTATTCCAACTATATTGGTACTTTTCTTCAGTTTACACAACTTTATTACTCTCTTTATCAGCGCTACCTAGTTAATGCGAAAGTCAATCTAATAAAAGACCCTAGGTCTTTTTTCCAATTTGTCAACTATAAAAGAAAATCCGACGGTTACCCTACCTCCCTATCTTTTGAAAACAAATCACCAACAGATCCACTCACCATTGCCAACCTTTTTGCCACCTATTACTTACTTCAATTACTTACTAAACTTCTCCTTTGGCCCCTTAATCTCTCAAAACTTTGATCCTACTGTTATAGAAAATAAGTTACAGAATCTCAATGACGAATTCATACCCGGCCCAGACGGTGTCCCTGCCAATATTCCTTAAAAGATGTTCTTCCAACCTTTCCCTTCCCCTTTCTTATCTTTTTCGTTTATCGCTTTCACTAGGAGAATTTCCCCAGATTTGGAAGACCTCTTTCATAATCCCGATACATAAAAAGGGGTCAAAGAACGAAATGACCAACTATCGTCCCATTGCTAAACTTTCTCATATACCCCTCTCTGCTTTAGAGAATGGCAATGAAGTAGATGTCATGTAATTGCAACCGACTTCAGTAAGGCTTTTGATAAGATATCTCATCAATTAATCATTTTCAAATTGTCTGCCCTAGGCTTTGAACCCATATTACTAAAATGGATATCCTCTTACCTTGAAAACCGTTCCTATAGTGTTCGTTTCAGATTTGTCCTCTCGGTCCCCTTTTTAGCAACCTCAGGCGTCCCTCAAGGTAGCCATCTAGGTCCGCTTCTCTTCATCCTCACTATAAACGATCTTGAGAGGGTCATCACACACTCCTCCCTGTCCCTGTATGCCGACGATACCAAATTTTTCAAGACCATTTTTTCACCCCTAGACTCTAGTCTCCTTCAACAAGACCTCGATAACTTTTCGATTTGGTGCCACAAAAATTGCTTGGAGCGAAAATGCCAATCTATTACCTTATCGCGTAAGTGTATCCAGACCCTACCCCGAATATATTATCTTATTGGTCACCCCATAGCCCTCGTACAATCTCTTCGCGACCTAGGTATTTTGTACAATAGGGAGTTAAATTTCCGTTCACATATTGATGAGATAATTCTAAAAGCCAATTTATCACTCGGTTTTGTTGGTCCAAAGAGTTCTCCAACCCTTACGTGACTAGATCCCTCTACGTTACCTTTGTTCGCCCCCTTCTCGAATACGCCAGTCAAGTGTGGTCGCCATTTCAGCGAGTTCACATATCCAGAATCGAAAACATTCAACATCGTTTTCTTCGGTTTGCCCTTTGAGGCTTACCCTGAAATGACCGTATCTTCCTACCCCCCTACCAAGACCGCCTCAAACTCATTAACTTAAATACCCTTGAACAACGCAGGGACGTAGCAGACATTCTATTCATTCATCGACTTCTCTCAGGTTCTGTCGACCTCGCGTCGATTTACAAGTCAATTTTCTTCAACACTAACCCTCGTTATTTACGATGCTCTCCTCTTTTCTATATACCGACTCATCGCACCTCTTATGGCTCCAACGAACCAATCACCCGTATACTGCTTAAGGTTAACTCAAAGCTTCCCCTTTTTGATTTCAACCGCGGCACTGCCTGCCTTAAACTTGATCTCCTTCCCAATCTTTCCCTTACAAATCTTAGTTCCTAAGTCTTAGTTTTTTAAGTTAGTAGTTAAGCAATATCATAGCTTGTAATAAGCCCAATAAATGGGGGCATTTGCCCCCACCAAAATTAATTAGTCCATAGACCCGTAAATTTCTGAATTTCATATTAAATATAAATTCAATTCACATGCACCGAGAACACGAGAAGTGATTTGAAATATTCAAGTATAAAGTAGATAATGTTTCGGTTTACAACTGCCAGCCCTTAACTACTTTCCATAGAGATGAAGAAGGAGATGTAGTAGTTTTCTGAATTTTTACATCTTACTTTACGCTCACATCTCGCTATTTAAGTAACAATGAACTTCTAAATCTCTTGGAAAATGACATAAAATTTATGTTATTTAAAAAAGAGAGACATTTATAGACAAAAGATAACAAAAAAAGATACGAAATAAAAAAGATAGAAGAAGAAGTCTTGTAGGTTAACTTTTCATGAGAAGTGTTTTTAAAAACAACAGCGACAAAGTATTATAACCTTCCAGACTTAAGACTTAAATATTAGGGTTGATAGTTAGAGAAATTAGGTTATGATGCCGATATTTCCAGCCTTCAATCAATAGCAGATCTTTAATTTGTTTAATCGCTGGTGCGGACATGAGTTTCAGCAGTACGTTTCAAATAAATATACGCCTGATATATTTACTAAGCCTTAGCATAGCGTTGCAGTTCAAAAACTCTTAAAAAGTAACTTATGTGTTTTATACACTATAACCAGTGGTAAGTTAATTGCGTCTCACTCTATGCGAAATATTATTAAATTAACAATTACCAAGGTCAATAATTACCACAGAATAGTTGTAAACACTTTCCAATGCTTCCGCAGTTTTAGCTATTTTTGTTTTAGGTACTAATGTGCGATAAATGTTGTTTGAATTTAAATTCCCAATCGAAACTTGATTAACGGGAAGCCGCTGAGGTGCTAACTAAGATTAAAATTATGGAGATTAAGTGATGCGGTCTCTTTCAATAACATCTACTCATCTTGTAAGTGATAAATTGTTCATATACACACTGTGACTAACATTAATAGCCATCTTGTCGCTGATGGTTGAGTGAGTAGTTTGGGATAGGTTAAAGCACTCAAAATACACATTCAAATAATTATTTGCATTTATATCAGGAATCAGTATCTGTGTTTGAATAAATTATAGTACATAAATTTGAATCGCTTGTCAGCCCGAATGTATTCACTTAACTTGAGTTGAGACCAGTCTTTTGTGTCATAACATGGTTTACTAAATATTAAAGAACATCAATTTTTCTATATTTATTGAGCGCTTTGAGTTGTTTAAATGTCAGGTGCAACCACATACCGACGTCGACGAGATGTGGAGGACAACATTTTTTTTCGGGCAATGATTAAATGCTAATCAAAGGCCATCTGTGTATAATAATTATTTTATTTTTTGTTTGAGGCTGCTGCTCATTTTATAATTATTCTGTCATCGTGCTTCGTACACACATGGAATGGATATGAATCCTATACCAACAAGGGAGTTAAATTAATGCACCCTCTCCGACAAAATCGTGGTGCGATGATGTAAGACCGAGATCGGGCTCTTGGAGAATTAATTAAATTTAACATTTTAATTAATAACGAGTGGTGATATCATTTTAAGAAAAGGGATTCCATTGGTATTGCGATGATCGCAAACTATTGGTTTGTATTCCTCGGTGTGGTCAACACTTGCGAACACACTGACGGTAGGTATAAGATATTCGCATGCAAATTGGGACAACAGTAGATTGCGAATATGTTATCAAAATACGGTCTTATCAATTCAAATTCAAACCACTTTCCAGAAAAAATTAAAAAAAAAAATCTATCCTGCTTAAAATCCGGATTAAGTTGGTAATCCTTAAAGAAAATGCAAACCAAAGTCAAAGAACTCACCACGAAAAATAATACACGTAATCCCATTTAGGTTTCGCGCAAGTGTAAACAGTTGTCACGTACAATAATTCTGCAGTCTCTGCGTTACGCAATAGCGTTAGTTTACAAACAAAAAAATTCTAAAATCTAAATTACACTAGGTGTAGTTCACTTTTTGAGTTTTCGCGCCCGTGTACGAGTAAATATACGAATAAATAAATAAAATCACAATAATTATGTCCTGGTGTGGGATAAGCCTTCCGATGGCAGCTTACATTTAAATTTTATAGCCGTAAGTAGAGAAAAGCTCATCGTATCATTTAAGATGATCTTAACTAACTGACGCAATCTAGGCAAACAAATCAATTTAAATACTCGGACATAACACACGGCATAACAAAACAATCGACCAAAGGTGCAGGCTGAACGGCAAAAAATAAATTTGGTTAATAAAAGTTGTTTGTTCTCGTGCTCTCAAAACTTTTGAGACTTTATTAACGGTGAAACCGGAATAGGTCAGCAAACAGGAGTTACTTCGTCTTTTGTATATCAGCTGCTAGATTCGTTCGTTTGGTCACCCACGAAGATGGCTGTTGAATGTGATAAACTGCCGGCGCGTTAGTCGTCCAAGAGAAATATGTTTAATGTTTACTGCTGAAACTGAAAGTATATATACATTATGATTTTTGAACCTGCCTGACGGGGGCTTATGGAATATTAATTACAAATTATGACAGACCTTTTCTGTGCATTCACGATGAAAGTGTGATAGCATTAACAGGTGTGATGATCAGTCTACCAAATTTGAATAAGTCGTAAATCGGTCGCTACTCAAAGTACTGGGCACTCATTCCGTAACTCTGAGAACGATAATCGTTTGCGCGATAGTAGTCAACGATCTCGTCATCAATTTGCTTTCCGTAACTCTATCACTATCTACTCGTCTATCGTTTTTTGTATACAACGAGAGAGAGCATTGAGAGAACTGGGGTGGGATTCTGTAAAAAACGAAACGAAAAACGCTTTCGTTTGCACGAAGAAATTTGCTTGTGTAACATAGGGCAAAATATTCCTGCGCGCGAAAACGTTTGATCGTTTCGCCTTACAGAATCTGGCCCCTGAGTTTCTTTCAGAGACTTTCAAACTATAGTGAAAATTCCAATCAGACGTCGTTTAAAATGTCAGTAATGACTTTTTTTCAATCATTTTGTGTTTGATGCCGGCAAATTTGAAAAATGAAAAATGTATTAAATTCATTATTATTTCTTAATTTATTAAAATTAACAAATAATACCGAAGAAATGTATTTCACCAATGCATATGACAATTTTAATGGCTTTCATGAATGAAGAGTAATAAGCCAAACAGCTACCAAGGAAAATATAACATCAATAACATAATTAAAGTTAAAGCGAGTTTTGTATTTCATCCCTCATTTTTGAAGCCAACTGTCTCATCCGGTTATTCCCCCTTAGGGCTTGCGAGTCGTTTAAAATTGCACTTGCCAAATCTTCGTATGTTGTTCGATTGCTGTTATGGAGGGCAGAAAAAAAACATTTGAAAAATCGCAATTTTTCTGGGTTCGTAGCTACACTTTTTCTTTTTTCAAGTAGAACTCAACATCGACCTGAGGATTATGACAACATGTAATTTAATGCCATATGAAGTTAATGATTTACGTTTTGTACCTTTGGAAACAGTAAACACCAATTTTCTTTTCACAATATTTCTTGCGTTTGCAAGAGCTTCTACAAAAAAATATCTAAAGTCAATTATTCTTCTTGAAATTCGATAAAAAATCTTAAGCTGATTGCAAAACACACAAATCAATGCAAAACGACACCTCATTAGGTATCGCTCAAATTGTATCGTCTGGGCGATAGCGGTTCGACGATTATTGACGTACCACTTACGTGAGGCAAATTTTCAATCGTCAAAACGATATCGTGTGGACGATAGACGATTATTAAAGTTACGTGAAGCAAAACTATCGTCTGGTGATAATCGACATACGGAATGAGTGCCCAGGGCTCACATCGCGTAATTTCTGAAACGATTGAACAAAACGATCTCGTTTTTGGTTTGCTTCGTATAACATCATCGTCGTATCGTTCAATCAAATCGTTCATCGTTTTCATTTTGAACAGTTTGAAAATTACTGTAAACAAAGTTTGACGTTTGAATTAGTAACGTGAAGCAAGAAAAAACGATGATCGTCGAATCGTTTCGACGATTATCGTTTTTTGGTTGTTACACGATGTAGAGGCATCGTCGAGACGATGTCGTTCAATAGTTGTGTGCTTACGCGATTAGAGCCCTGATAATATGAAAATTCGCGATGGACTACCAGTGATTCAGCAACATTTAACTTATGTTAAAAGGTGTGACCAGATGTTTGCAACTAATTCAACAAATTGTGAGTGTTTTTTTTTTAGTGTTTAGTATAGTATGAAAAGGGTCGTCGACTCTGGTTGACATAAATTTTGGTTGACATCAATTCAGCTTATCTTATGTTATGTTATGTTAAAGTGGCTCTCGATGAGAGAAACACTTAGGCCGTTAATCGGCCCATTGTGCGTACCACTGGTGTTTAGGGGTTCCTAATCTGGTTACTCATGTGAACCATTTGCTTCCGTTGATAAAGCTAAGAATGTTAGCAGCGCTGGTGTCGCATAGATCACTAAGATCATTGAGGAAGTAGTTTCCTAAGTACGCCATCCTTAGATTAGATAGAGCAGGGCAGCTGCAGAGAAGGTGAGTGACGGACTCATTTTCTTCCACATCCCTGCAGCTTCTGCAAAAGTCATTGTATGGCAATCCAAGTCTTTGCGCGTGTCTGCCCAGAATACAATGACCGGTAATGACATTAGCAACCAGTGAGATGCTAGGTCTGTTTAGTCGTAGAAGCTCCTTGGATCTTTTAGTATCCAGGGTCGGCCAGGTAAGCTTGGCAACGTCGCAATATCCCAGATGTTTCCATCTATAGTTTGCAATTCTTGTTGCGTCCGCGTTAATGATTTGTTTAGTGTACGACAGCGGTGCATGAACGTTGTACAGACCAACGCTATCAACACCGGAGGAGCCTAATCTTGCAAGTTCGTCAGCTGCGCAGTTCCCTGGGATATCACAGTGTCCCGGAATAAAAATAGTTTTACTAAAGTTTAAAATTTAATGATGTCACACACGTGACAAATGTCACAATAAAAATTTAGAGCAAAAAAGTTATATCGAAAAATGTTCGTTTCCATAGTACTTCATTCAAACCAACCGTCGCGTCGTCAACATCTCGTAGATATAATGCCCCTGAATTACAATAAAATTGGTAGGTACACAATTGCTTACTTTTAGGGTTACGCAAATTGCATTCCTTCGAAAAAAGGTTCTAATATAAGATGATATAGGTATGTTTGAATAGGTTACTATGGGAATTTGGCGGCGACATTTTGAATGCAACCAATTCAATTAACTGGTACTAAGCATTTTGTATGCGGAATTATTAACTTAATTTTACCAGTTTAATGGCGACATAATACTCACGATTTTTTGTTTGTGCACATCTATGGCACAGTACCTTTCGAATGATATAAGTTCATTCTACTAGTTTCCATACTAAATACTAAAAAAACTCGGATGTTCACGTATTTATATGAATTGGGCATAATGCCCCTGCATTAATTTCTTACTTAGGGTCAGGTAAATTGAATACCTTTATGGGTAAATGATTCCCTCCAACGGTTTTTATAAGAGAAAGGGGCGACATCTAGATATCGAAAAAATATGTTAATAGCTGCTCCATCGGAAACAGGTTCTAATCTACGATGATTTTTATTTGAATTCGTTACTATGGTAATTTATGGCGGCGAAAAATTGATTGTCACCAAAATTATTTCAATTACCTGTTTTGTATGGGGAATTCATAACTTAATTTTACCAGGCTTAATGGCGACATATACCCACGATTTTGGGTTTGTGCACATCTACGAAACAGTACCTAAAATAACATAAGTTTCATTCTCCTCATTTCATATTAAATACTAAAAAAGCGTACGGAAACCTCGGATTTTCACGTATTAATAAATATAATGACCATTTTGTCAAGATCTGGTTATAGAGCTATAAGCGCCTACTGTACTATTTTATAAGCTCTTACAGCTTAAGGCGTAGTAGGACTTTCTGTTTTTTGGTTGCAAGTAGTGTTGGTGATAGATCGATATCCTTACATATTATGTACGAACGAGTATATCTAAGAATTCAGAGATTTGTTCTTGAATTTGCATTAGACGTTATAAACTGATTATCCCAATGGACGTGTGTGGGGTTGTAAACGAAATGGGATTTTCTGATTGTGTAACGATCCAAGTGGTTGGAATTATTTTAAGATGTATATTCAAAATGGTTGAAAAAAAGAAAAGAAAAAGTGGGCAATATTTGCAAAACTTAAGTTTTGCCTAGCTGCTATTGCATTTTTAATGGAAGTGCGGAGTTTTAAAAAAATATATGAACACAGTACTGCTTTTGGTTAGTAATGTTTCAAAAATAATTAAAAAAATTGATTTAGTCGAATTTTTTGAGAAAAACTAAGTAGGGGATCTTATTTAAAATACCTATATTATCTTTAATATGTATTTTGATCAAAATCGTTGGAGAGATTTTTGTAAAACTATGCAGAAAAAACTATACCAAATTTTGCAATGTTGTTTGAATAATAGGTAGGTATTTGTTTGTGTGTCTGTTGCAAACTGTTACTTTCGAGCTAACTAGCCTATCGACAATAAGTTTTCGTTTTGCCTTGTTACTCAAGTCTCGAAATGATAATCGAAAAGACATTTGACAAAGCGTCTTGTTAATTATTAGTTTGTGCGCTAACCGATGCTGCAGCATCTGTTTTTTGATGTACGGTGCCTGATGGCGTTTCTGTTGCCCGTTTTCCTTTTTTATTGGAGCTCAATAAATGTTCATCTAAAAATGAAGAAACACTGACTTGGGTACGAGGACACATAGGGATCGAAGGCAACGAAAAGGTAGACTCGCTTGTAAAACAAGGGTCAACTGAAAAGTTACTGGGACCAGAACCATTATCTTCAATTGGCAAAGGAAAATGTGGAACAGCTGATTCACAAATGGATCACGGCAGAACACCTGAGAAGGCGGTCAACCGTGGAACAATGTAGACAAGCTAAAATGGTAATTAAGTGACTGAACTGCTCCACTCAAAGAAGGGTTCTGAGCATGAGTCGAGGAATATTGAAATGGTTGGTATGGCTTTGTCAATAGGACGTATCACTTAAGGAAGATGGGCCTTAGAGAGGACGATACCTATAAACTATGCCTGATGGAAGAATCTGAGACCGCGGCACATATACTGTGCTAATTTCCGGCGTTGGCTGGCAGAAGAAAAGATCTTGGGACATCATTGGTTCGAGACCCAGTCTATAAAGTCTGTTAGATTGCGGGGTGGGTGAGAGGTTGAGTATATAAAAAGTTCCTTTAATCTAAACTAGTTTATCCAATATCAACAATATTAAATGAAAAGTAGTTTTCATTATTTTTAATTTCATTATGAAATAAATCACAAATTTGGGGCCTTACTTCTTTTTATTTTGGGGCCTTATTTCATCGCAGTAGGGCCTTATTTCATATTTGAAATTGGGGGCCTTATTTCATTTTTTCTTTTGGGGCCTTATTTCATTGGCCCCATTCCTACAGCCAGCGTTAACACTAGGAATTGGGCCTAAGGAAAAACTCTGGAGAAATCCAGAGAGTCTCTCTAGGTGAGATTTACAGTGGTAGAGAGACGAAAAGAGACCCGACAATGGTGGTCTGATTCGAATACCTCTCACATTTACATTTTGCTTTTATTAAACTTTTAGTATATACAATTTGACTTAAGGCTAGGTAACAAATGGTGGTGAATAGTTAATATTTAAAGGTGTTGGCTCAACAACAGGGGCCCAACGGTATACAATGTTTGTTTTCTTAAATCTATTTTACATATATTGTGGTTGTCTTCTCAGATTCATACTCGTAGTATGCATCGTTGTCAGGTTTGACCTCAGGGTGTTCAAGTCCGGGTGTTTAGGGCTCGAATACCTCTCGAAATCTATATCTTAATATATAAAAACGTTCGTGCGTATGTATAACCGACCATAACGGCTGAACCACTGAAGATATCCCCCTTATATTACCACCATATGTTTGTGTGGTGCTCCGGATGATTTATGTTTATTTAAGACCCGATAGGTGGCGCTGGGAGATATTTACGAAAAGTTAGATTTCCCTGCATATCAATATTGTATCAACAACATTAAATTTAATTGTAATAACATAGTTGGCGTTGGTTGTCCAAACCTTTTTGAATTTGACATTTCAGTAATTCATATTTCATTTATAATATGCACAATTCTTCGACAAAAACTCCAAATTAGTTTTTAATCAATTTTAAATAGGTAAGTAACATTTCCATTCGATTTCCGGCACAAATAACATAACCAAGGAAAATGTTCTTACTGGGCCTAATTTTATAATTCTTCTTTTGTTTTGTTCGTATTGGTGTATTTCAGGCTTAGGCAGTCTTAAAAGATCAAATTTTGGACCCGATAGGTGGGGTTGTTGTCGATCTCCGAAATAACTCTACCGAGTTGATTGTAATTTGTGGATGGGTAGGTATGGTTGCTTCAAGATTGAAATATACTATAGTTTCGGACCCTATAGATGGTAGGTCCTTTGCAAAACATAAGCGAGATAGGAGAACGGGTTGTGGAAGCATTAAAATTATTAATGGACATTGTCCAAACAAAGGACTTTGCGAAATGTGAGCAGGACTTAATACGAAAGGTATGAGCAAAGGCGGGTGGGTACAGCTACATATAAAAAAGACTGACGTCTTTGTCAGTCGTGAAAACAAAACTTTATGGGGATTAGTTGAATTTTTGAATTCTTTGGATGTTCCGGGCTTACATCTATACAATTGAAAGCGGGCTCATTCACAATTTTGCTGCGCAACCTCAATGCACCGAGACTTTGTAACAGAACGCGTTTGATTTGGTGGTGAAGTATCTCAAATCAAATGTCATGCAAGCAACGGTTTTGAGGAAAAAATTCAAAGACAAACATTCTCATTCCATGGAAACCGCTTATTGAGAACGAATTTGTACGTCGTGTACTGTAAATCATTTTAGTCCAAAAGCGGAAGGTTGGCCGACACGTTTATCTTCTTTGTTGCGTATGTCTACGCCTAAGGAAAGTTCATACAGCGACAAAATTGGAAAATTTGAACGGGAAATTGGAAAGTTTGTGAAAATTGATTTTCCATACATTTTCTACGGAGAGTTTCTTTTTTTTTTTTTTAATTTTGATCGTAGTATACAGTGAGATCGTATTTATCAAAAGCTATAGTTGGGATCAATAAAATTATTTTCAGGTGGAAGTGAAAATTATTTTAGTCGAAAAGTCAATTTTGGGCGGGACGAAGTTCGCCAGGCACGCTGGTATATATAAATTTTGATTGAGGTCACGAAAGAAAAAATACCAATTTTAATTTTAGTTTAAAATGATCTTTATTTAGTACAGCAGTTCGTGCTGTTGCTTCCGCGATAACAATGATCTTGAGGCTTGTTGCCTTTTCTATTTATACTGTCTCGCAGGACAGATTAAATAGATCTGTAACCAATGAGCGACACAATATAGATTGCTGTTACATTGTGTGTTTGGTTGTTATCTCTTTTAGGGGTTGTTGGTGGTTCTGATATAACACCTCCCCCCCTAGAGTCTTCTAAGGGTTGAAATGAGACCGTTGGAAGATTTATTTTTACATTTTATATTACATTTTAACATACTTATTATTGGTCTGTCATTTGGAACATACAATGATTATTACAATTATTATTTTAAGGAATGCAACTATGGCCTCATTGAATGTGGGTAATTATTAAAAATGAAATCATTTGGTTTTAGTGTGTGAGGGCTTTCTAATATAACACCTCCCTCATTAGAGCCTTCTGAAGATTTAAAAGAAACCTTTGGAAGATTTACGTTAGTTATTACCTTTCTATTTTTTGTTTTACATTTGATAAGTAGTACTGTTGATATAATTATTACAATGATTATTAGTAAAGAATATGAGAAGTATATAATTTGCTTGTGTTTTGAGTGTATTTCTATAATCTTTTCTGTATTTTTTATATGTTCATAATATAATTTTTTTAAGGTTATATCTTTTGTTTCTTTTAGAGTTAGGTTTTTACTTATAATTGGGATGATTAATTCAGTTGAATATTCTTTTCTATTGAATATTTTGTTATTTAAATAAATTTTACAATTCTCGATTTTTATTAAGTAATTCCCCTCGATTGTTAAGTTCAAATTGTTACAAGTTTGATTTAGTTTTATTCTATTTATATTTAAAAGAGCTAAATAATTGTTTCCAATTTCGATTATTTTGCTTTCGTTTGTATCGTTTTCATAATTACAAATCATTTTATCCTTAAAAATATTTTGAATACATTTATCTGTTATTTTAGTAAGATTTCGTATATATTTTGTAGGAAAATATAGTTCATTTTCGTATTTGAATACATTATTACTTACAAATTGTATGGATTGTTTCAATGTGTTTGGAAAAGCTTGTAAATAGTATTTAGTAAATGCTTTAGTTGAATAATTCGGTATTTCTACGACAAATATAATATTATTTTTATAAGTGGCTAGGTTTAATTTAATTTCTTTTAAGGCTTCAAAATTTATTTTAAATTGTGTTATTTCTTCGTCTGAAAGGATATCTCTACTTAAGACGTTAAGTCTACTGGTTAATATGACATCTTTTATTTTTTCTATATTCGACAATACCTGGTGGATGCTGTCTTTTATTTCCATTTCTAATTTTATTTTTTGAATCTCTTCATCATATATTTTATACTTGTCTACATATAAACTAAATTTCTCTTCTTTTGCATTGAAATGTTCAGTGAGATCTTTTATTTGATCGTCGAAATGTGTTTTATGCTTATTTGATTGTTTGAATTTTCTATAATATTATGTGCATTAGATTCTACTAAATTTAGTTTATATTCTATACTTGATCGATCATCATCGTCCATAGTTCCGAAAAGGAAATGTAGACAGTTGCCTATGATATTTATTAAACCTCTTCTCGATCTTGTATGTGGGACTAAAGTATCGAATTGTTTTCTGGTACGAGTCATTAAGTTTTGTATTTCTGAATTATGTTCGGGTAAGTGTCTGACTTGATTTTCTATAGTGTGAATTCATTTCTCCAGTTTTGTTAGATTAATTATGTGTAATATTTTGGAGAAATCTTTAATTAGATAAATACTATTGAGTTGAATTATTTGAAATTCCTTGGTGATTTCCGTGATCTGGATGGACTGGCTCTGGATCTGGGTGATCATTAGTATTATAATTAAAATTGTCATTGTCAGGGATTTGGGTGTCTGCAATTATAAATTTTTTCTTTTTCCTAAATTCTGTTTGGAATTTTTCTATATCTATTTCCTTCTTGGAGTATATATTTTTTATTAATGTTATTAATTACCTTCACCTCAGTGTGCCTTGGAGTCATTATGTTTTTTATTTTTTCTGGAGCGGTGATTTTCGCGAATTTCCCGTCTATGTCGTCGTCTTTTCTATTTTTATTTATCTTTTTTAAAGTTTTTATCTTTGTGTCTTCTATACGTTTAAAAATCACTTGATTATCAACTTTCCCTAAGTGGATATCGATTGGTCTTTCTTTTGTTGTTAGGTGCACGGTTTTGTTATAAACCTCTATTGCTTTGATCACAAGATCGACTGGACGTTTTGTATCAGCGAGCAGTCTTAGATGTTCGTTCAGGGTACTGTGGACTCTTTCTATATCTGAGTTCCCTGTGTGTCTATTTGCTGGGCAATAATGTAGTTGTATACCCAAATTCTCTAAATGGTTTTTCAGAGTTTCTGAGACAAAGGTATTCTCGTTATCAAGTGTGATTTCTTCGGGAATGTTCATGTATGAAAATATTTTCGTTAAAGCATTTTTCGCGTCAATATGTGTTTTGGTTCTTATCATTTCTACTGCTGTGTATTTACTGAATTTATCTATACAGGAAATGTACTTTAGGTTGCTGTTAATAAACCAGATATCTATGTGATAGTGTTTATGAGGACCTATGGGTGTGTCAGTTTTTTCATATGGCAGTTTTATGGGGTTTCTTTCGATTTTTTGGTTGCAGGTCATGTTTATGGTTATTTTAAGGTTGGGTATATAATATTTTTTTGAGAGGTCAATATATAATTTCTCGATGCCTACGTGATTAAGTTCCTTGTGTTGTTTCAGAATGATTTCTGTTACTTCGTCGTTGTCGACGTCTATTAATAACTTCATACTTCTTTGAAGTATGTCTTTTGATGATTTGTTTTCTTCTTTCCATATTTCTTGGAGTTTTTGAAATATGGCATCATCTTCAGTGTATATTCCGTTTAGGGTTTTTGTATCGACTTCTGAGATAATATTTATTAAATCTTCTTTTGTATAATTGTTTTTGCAGAATACAATTCTTCTTTTTCCTGTGTGTGGAAATAGAATCTTAGTTTCTTCATCATTTTCTTTGACTACTAGAACTATTGGCGATTAAATAAGTTGATTGCTTTTTCACTGATTGGAATTAAGCGTGAGTTGTCTGACTCAGCGCTATGTTCAGTTTTATCATCATCTTCATCTTCGTTATTTAACATATTTATGTTGTTTTCTATTTTTATTCTTGATAAGGCATCTGCGACGTAGTTTTCCTTACCCTTAATATATTCCACTTTAAAGTTATATTCTTCTAATTTGATTTTCCATCTTTGTAATTTCGTATTGGGTTCTTTCAAAGTTGAAAGCCAAACCAATGGTCGATGGTCTGTTTTAATTGTGAATCTTCGTCCATATAAGTAATGGCGATATTGATCTGTTGCCCATACAATCGCGAGCAATTCTTTTTCTATTGTACTGTAGCTACATTCGTGTTTGTTTAATGTTCGAGAAGCGAACGACAAAGGACCATGTGACTGTGATAAGACGGCTCCTATAGCAAAGTTGCTTGCGTCTGTGGTTAATATAAACTCTTTGTTATAGTCTGGGTGACGATTGAGTAGATCGTCTGACATGAGTGTTTTTATTTTATTAAATGCTTCTTGGTATTCTGGGTTATTTTTGTCGATAATTGCATTTTTCTTTTAGACACATGGTAAATGGGTTTATTATACCTGCGTAATCTGGAATGAATTTCCTGTAATACCCTGTTAGACCTAAGAAACTTTGTATTTCTTTTACAGTATTTGGTATGGGAAAATTTTCAATTGTTTTTATTTTATTTGGGTTAGGTTTAATACCATCTGGTGTTATAATGTGGCCTAGGAATTCTTTCTCCTTCTTTAAAAATTCAGATTTATTTAAAGATACTTTAAGATTTGCTTTCTTGAGAGTAATTAAAACTTTGTTTATTGAATCTATATGTTCTTGGAGGCTAGTGGAAAAGATGATTATATCGTCAAGGTATACATAACAAATTTTCCCTATGAATTCTTGTAAGACTTCGTTCATGAGTCTTTGGAATGTTGCTGGTGCGTTTTTTAAACCGAAGGGCATGCGCACAAATTCGTAATGGCCTGATTGTGTTGAAAATGCAGTTTTTTCCCTGTCCTTTTTATCGACTTCTATTTGGTCCCCCTTTTGTGAGATCTAATGTTGTAAAGTAATTACAATGTCCTAGTTTATCTAATATGCTGTCTATGTTTGGAATGGGGTATTTATCTTCTTTAGTTTTTTCATTTAGTTTTCTATAGTCAATGACTATTCTCCATTCTTTATTTCCCGTACTGTCCTCTTTCTTGGGGACTACCCAAAGAGGAGCATTATATGGTGAAGTAGAATGTTGGATAATTCCTTGGTCGAGCATGTCTTGAATTTGTCTTTTTACTTCGTCATTATGAATTTGTTCGTATTTGTAAATTCGTGTGAATATGGGTGAGTCATCGGTAGTGGGGATCACATGTTTAAGGTGGCTAGTAAAAGATAGATTGTCTCCTTTGTTGTAAAAGGTACTTCTATGTTTACTTGTAAGTTTTAAAAGAGCTTGTTTCTCTTCATTGTTTAAGTGATCTAATCGAAGTTTTTCCTGAATTGAATTTATAAATGTTTCGGTTATTGGTATTGTATTTAAATGATTAATGGTTTCAGTATACTCGCGTTCCTCATCTGCACTGAAGAATATGGGTATAATCTGATCATTCATTTTTAATATTTTCTCCTTATACCTAATTTCACTATTATTTGGAATTAGAATGTTATTCCCAAGTATTCCATTGTAGTTTATATGGAAATCATGTATTTGAAATTCGCAATCTTCTACTACTGGAAATATAAATTTTTCTTTTGGAATTATTAAATCTTTGGTTATTTCAATTGGATTCCCCACGGTATTGATTTTTAGTGGTTGTTCTCTAATTTTTATATATTCTTTTGGTGCATCATTTTCTCTTAAAAGGCTATTTGTGGCACCGGTATCTACTAAAAGTCTTATTGTCTTATTATTTTTTGTTAGTTTAATAAAGGGTAGTGATCGTTGTTTTGAGGTTCCGAGGCACATGACCGAAAATTTGCATTGTCTTCGTTATAATTCGTTATTGGTTGGTTTTGAGTGGTACGTCTTATTTGTGACGATCTTGGATCTACATCCATAGGTTCGAACCTCTGAGGTTGTTGCCTATAGTTGTTTGGGTTGGAATTTTGATTAAAATTATTTTCGTAGTTATTATATCTATTTTGATGGTTATAATTGTTATGTCTTTGGAAGTTGTTATTTGGCACATATTGTTTTGGTTGCCAATTGTTGTAATTATTATAGTTATTATGGTGCTTGTTATTATTACCTGGATAGGATTTTAAGTTCTTGTGATCTTTGTTTTGTTGATTACCTTTATTTTGGTTTTTGTGTTCTCTGTAATTGGAACTAGATTGTCTTTGATCACTGTTTTGGTTAGTTGTAAAACCAGCTTGTGCAAGTTCGTAAAGAGCTTGTTGTAGTGAATGTGGTTTTAATGAATATAGGATGGTTCTCATATTGGGAGGTTATTTTTCTTTAAATACAGTCAAAGCTCTGTCGTTATTTCTAACGATTTCGTATGTCTTGTTTTCTTGTACAGATTTTTGGTTTAGGAGACTCAATATTTTCTTAATATAATTATAAAATTGGTATACATCCCCTTTGTATTGTGAATTTCTGAGATCGTCATACAACTAAAAACTGTTTTTAAAACCGCCAAAATTAAGAATAAGCATTTGTTTTATATCTGACCAGCTGCTAAGATGGGTGTGAATTTCCATAGCCCTTCTAGCTTCACCAATAAATTTACTTTTTAATATATTTATACACATTCTTTGTGATTGTTCAGAATATTCGTTAAGGGTAGGTATGATATCATCTACGTTACTTAAAAATATAGGTAAATCTTCTGTTTTACCATCGAAAGTACTAAGTTTTTCTATATATTTTAATGGATCTAAATTTAATTCTCTTTTTACCTGTGGTATTGTATTATTTTGTTGTTGTTGTAGCTGTTGTTGTTGAAGCTGTTGTTCGAGTGTAAGTGGTGGAGCCATGTTAGTGATTTCCGCTTCTGTGTCACTTGATGAATCTTCCACTGGAATTTGTTGTTTATAAAACCTGCAACTACGCTTTTCCCTCTGCTTTTTAAATTTATTTATGAGTTTTCTCATCAGCACGTTATTGTCCCGTAAAGTTGTTCATCTAACTTATTTAACTTTTTCTTCTTTATTTTGTTTTAAATTACTTTCTCTCTATGAGACTTCGTGATATTAATAATTTTCGTTTATTGTGATCACTAAGTAATTTTTTGTATGGTGTAGAGTGTCTATGAATTCTCTGATATGCGTTCAGATATGAATTCTTTTATTCACTTTTACTGATTTTAAGTTTATGTAGTTTAAATCGTGTACTGCGATTCGTTTCACGGATAGCTAATCTTTTTTATAGCTATCCTACCGACTGCGCCAATTTTGATTGAGGTCACGAAAGAAAAAATACCAATTTTAATTTTAGTTTAAAATGATCTTTATTTAGTACAGCAGTTCGTGCTGTTGCTTCCGCGATAACAATGATCTTGAGGCTTGTTGCCTTTTCTATTTATACTGTCTCGCAGGACAGATTAAATAGATCTGTAACCAATGAGCGACACAATATAGATTGCTGTTACATTGTGTGTTTGGTTGTTATCTCTTTTAGGGGTTGTTGGTGGTTCTGATATAACATATATATATAACTAGCGGAATGAGTTTAGAAATATAACATGAGCCCATCCGAATTATTGATAAGGATGATTAAAAACGCAGTATTTTTTTATTTAATTTAATTATAAAACGTAACCTTTCTTAGGGATGATAAGAATAGGAATAAAAATAAGTTAATTCAGCATGATTGTGGTAAATTTCATTTTTGGAGATGTCAAAGTGACAACTGGTTGTCAGAATTTCAGCGCTGCCAACTCTTACATGTGGGTTGACAACTATCATCGATCTTCAACACGAATAATACGTCGCGGCGTATTAATTCACTAGACGAACTAACAGTGTTTAAAAAAAAAAAAAACGTTAGGTGAGCGAATTGGACTTATTTTAAACTGTCCTCAGTAAGGATTACTTGATATTCAGGCTACTGAAAAGGGGATGTTTAAAGCTTGTTTGGCAGAGAACAAAATCATCCTTCTTCTTGGTAGTTCTTGATCCAGGATATGGGAAATCAAATGAAGGTTCGAACATTCTTCTGGATAATAATTAATTGGGTGCTTGCTGTACATTTATGTAAATATTCGTCCAAAAATTTCAGCAGCAGCAGTTTGCATTTTGGCACAAAAGGTCAGTAAGCCAACTCAACAGGACTGAAATGAGCTGAAAAGAGTTGTTCGATATTTAAATGGCACGTTAAATCTTAAACTAACTCTTGGAAATCAGAATGCTGAGAGTTTCGTCACTATTAGTTGGGCATGCTAGAAACAGACATGTGTCTGAAGCTGAATTCTTTAGATTGATAAAATATTTATTGATATGAAACAGTCAATATGCGGTGCAATAACAATTTTTGAAGATAACCAAAGCTGCCTCAAGCTTATTGAAGAAGAAAAGTTATCAAAACGAACCAAACATATTGACGCCAGATATCATTTCGTAAAAGATTTTGTTATAAAAGGGAAAGTTCAATGCAGATACTGTCAAACTGAAATAATGCTGGCAGATTTACTTATAAAACCATTACATGCATCAAGAATAAAAGACTGCATGAAGATTGCGGTCTTAAATGAATAAGGAGGAGTTTTGAATTATTATGTTCACATTCACTGTAGAACTACTTCTACCTACTTGTTTTTGTTATTTATAGTATTTAGTAGTCATTATTTTTTCTACATTCAATTATTTCTAAGTTTAATAATAAACTTTTCAGATCCCACATCCCATTGTTTAAGACGTACTTTTATTACTAAAGAATTAAGGCGAAGTTTCAGAAGATTATTAAACATTTTAGCCGGAACCACACTTGTAAAGCGTGTTGTGTTGTGGAGCGTTGTGTCGGTATCACTCTAATGGATATAATATGCGTAGAAACATATTTTTCTTGTGTGTCGTGTTGCAGTGTGGCATGTTGTGTCATTGTATGTAGAGAGGTCGTATATAGTCTCTATATACAATGGTTGTGTCGAAGTCGCAATGAAACGAAACAAATATCTGTATCTGAATTCCCATACATGCGAGAAAGAGAGGTCGTGAATACAAAATCGAAAACGTCAAAACTGAATCAGAAGGCTAAAATACGCAACTGAACTCAATTCGAAATTTTGAAAGTGGACATTTCATTATCTATTTATCCATATTGATGATAACCCGCTTGAGGCACTGCGAACTGCGATTGAGAATGGAATTCATTTGTTCTGCCTCATATAATTTAGTTCCTAAAAAGTTGTGAAGACAGCAAGCTGCTGACACTTTTACGTCATAGTGAAGACAGCAAGCTGCTGACACTATTACGTCAAACATTTTTGACTATACTTGCAAAGGACCCTGAAATACCCGCCATGTGGCACTTAATATTCCAAATCCGTTTTTCACTGTTGTTCTAGCGCGTGATAAACGATAATTAAATATTTTATTACCATTATTATGAAGTAAATTTGGCTTGCTGTACGGCTTAAATTAATACGGCTTTAGAAGAAACGCAGCATCAGCAACAATTACGTGAGGGAGATGTTCAAAGTTGTTAGAAAGACGCCTGATTTCCGGAATATTTTAAGTCTGGTTCTCCAATATCTGTCCCATTAACGACTTTTAAAAAATGCCACCATCGGCCATACGCTCCTACATCTATTAAGATGAACTTATATTGAGCGTCAACAAGAGCAAGGAGTACTATTGAATGTTCTTGTTTATAATTATTATAAAATGTCGATCCGATATTTATCGGGCAGTTTATTTTGGTGTTTACCATCCAACGCACCGATACAATTGGCAAAATTCCAATACGCCTTAAAGTCTTTCGCAACTTCAATCCATTTTTCTTTTGTAGGTTTAGGAATCACAATTGCAGACATATTCTTCCAAATAGCTCTGCAAACTTCTTCAACAATTACTGCTACTGTACTAAATCCAAGTCTGTAATTGAACCCTAGTGAACGAAAACTGCATCCAGTCGCCAAGAATCTGAAATATTTTTTTGTTGTCATAATTTTGGTGGATGAAGAGAAAGAGACATTGAGAAACTTAAGAAATGCATACGTAAGCGCGTTAAAAGGACATAGAATAAAGAAAAGTGGACAAGGAGCAGAGAAAATTCTTCGATGCATATATAGGTTAGGTTAGGTTAGGTTTTTAGGCTGACGAAGCGGGTGACCCTCGCTTCGCCACACTCAGGTCCTTGTGGACCCATTGTGATACCCTTTATTTGTGGGGTTTAGCCGTGTTGTATTTCGGCCTCGTTTCCTTCTCCTTATTCGATGTTGTCCAGCCATCTTGATGTCCTCAAAAACCTGTGATCCTGTGAAGATCAAAGAGTGAGATGTTTGAGAGTTCTTGAATGTCTTGGAAGTAATATCTTCCAAGTGTTCTATTTCGCAAGTGACAGAGGCTCGGGCAGTGACAGAGGAAGTGAGGTGTGTCCTCATGCGTCTCCTCATCACCGCAGCCTCTACAGATGTCGTCGTCTATGAGGTTCAATTTCATTGTATGGTTTCTTAGGAAGTTATGACCTGTCAGAGCACCTACCAACTTAGACAGTGATGATCTGTCAAACTTCAAGAGTTTATTGGTCCGTCTTTTGTCATATTCAGGCCAAAGCTTCCTTGATATTTCACAGGTTGTTAGTGTCTTCCACCTGTTATTGGCTTTCATTCGGATCTTGTTTTCCACCCGTTCTCTGAGGTTACAGAGTGGTGGTTTGATCGATTGTAGTGCCTGATCATGGTCTATTGCAGACCCCTTTCTTGCCAGTTCGTCTGCAATCTCATTGCCGGCTTTGTCCCTGTGTCCAGGAACCCAGCAGAGATTTATATTATGCTGCGAGCCAAGAGCTTTGAGCTCTTCGCGACAGCTGCGAATTAGCTTTGATTTGATTTCAGTAGCCGAAATAGCTTTAATGGCTGCCTGGCTATCAATGAATATGGTGATATCATTACGTGGTATTGCCCTCATTGACACCATACACGCCGCTTCCACAATTGCCAGAACCTCGGCCTGGAAGACACTGCTATGATCAGGAAGCCTGATTGAACGGCGTATGTTTAATTCCTCCGAGAATAGACCGGCTCCAGTGCCATAGTCCATCTTTGATCCATCTGTGTAGATGGATATAGATTTCCTTTTAGCGGGTTCGTTTGTTTCCCATTCCTCCCTACTCGGAAAGGAGCAGGAGAATGGCTTGTCGAAATCTAGGTAGGGAGACATGTAGTCAGAGCTAACATCGTTCTCTACGTATCTCTTCAAAATCTGCGCATGTCCTGTAGCATTAGGATTTCAGCCTTGTGTTTGGCTAATCCTGAGTGCACTTTTGACGGCCGATTCTTGCATATATAGGTCCAGGGGGAGCAAGTTGAGAATGGCCTCCAACCCAGCGGTTGGTGTCGTTCTGATTGCACTGGTTGTTCCTATACATGCTAATCTTTGTATTTTTGTCATTTCTTTCAGATTGGTTACCTTGTCCGCGGCTTGCCACCAGACTAAGTTGCCATATGTGAGTATCGGTCGCACTATAGCCGTGTACATCCACAGAATTACTGTAGGGTTTGGTCCCCACTTTCTGCCGAAGATACGGCTGCATGCATAGAATGCATTTGCTGCTTTCTTTACTATTTCCTTGATGTTTGGTTTCCAATTGAGTTTTCTATCTAGAATTATTCCCAGATATTTCGCATTTTCTGCCACTCTTAGGGGAGTTCCCTCAATAGCTGGTGGCTCGAATTGCGGTATGTTCCTTTTATTTGTGAATAGCACAAGTTCGGTTTTTTGGGGATTGATTCCTAGACCACATTGTTTTGTCCACAAGTTGAGTGTACGTAGTGAGTTCTCCAACAGTTCGCTTATGGTCGATAAGAATTTGCCTGTCGCAAGCAATACTACATCGTCTGCGTATGCAACTACTTTGACCCCACTGTTTCCAAGTTTCATTAGTATTTCGTAAATGACAAGGACCCAGAGTAATGGGGAAATGACCCCTCCTTGCGGTGTACCTCTTGAGGCAGTTACTCTTAGGTCAGTGTCACCTAATTTTGCATTGATATTCCTTTCATTGAGTAGATTCATGATCACTTTAATGAGTGATTGTTCAAGGTTGGAATTTTGTAATGTCCTTTTCACCGCGCATGTTTTGACATTGTTAAACGCCCCTTCAATGTCTAGAAATGCGGCTAGTGTATATTCTTTGTCTTTTAATGACTGCTCTATAACGCCAACGACTTCGTGTGGTGCTGTTTCTACTCCTTTGCCCTTTATGTAAGCATGTTGTGTAGTGGAGATTACATTGCTATCTATCCGACTGCGTATAAAGACGTTTATCAATTTTTCGAAGGTTTTCAAAATAAAGGATGTTAGACTTATAGATCTAAAATCCTTGGCAGTGGTTTGGTTAGCTTTCCCTGCTTTTGGGATGAAGACAACCCTCACTTCCCGCCAAGCTTTCGGAATATAGCTTAATTCCAAACTGCGCATGAAAATCCTTTTAAGAACCGGAGTGATGATGGTCCTTGCCTTTTGAAGCATAATCGGAAATATCCCATCGACTCCAGGGGATTTGAAGGATGAGAAGGTATCAATTGCCCAGTGCGTGGAGTCCCTCCGCGCGGAAGAAGTGAAACTTCGTAATGTGGAAATGAAAATAGGAAGGGTAGAAATTGTTTTTTTTAGTGAAATCATATTGTTCCTTTAAGATAAACTTTATTAACATTGCTTACAGTTCACAATTGATCGCATCTTTTAAATATCATTTTCGAGTGGAGAAATATCCAAATCTATAACATTTACAATGGGATTATGACAACTTAAGTAAGATCCGAAATGTTGGAAGTCGCATTAGAAGTTTCACTTCAAAAATACTACCCTATTAAATTTTATGTGTATCAAATCAAACTAAAACAAGTAAATGAAATAATGAGGACGCTACTCGTTGCTAACGCTCGCGCTGGCCTGTAACAGGTATACTACGCGCATGCGTTCGAGTGCCACGCATTCACTCTCGCTCTGTCTCCTTCTATTCCCTCTCCCCAGGAGCGTTGAACGTTTGACGCAACAGTGCTTTCATAACCCCTCCATGGTAGCGTTAAACGTTTAATGCAACCTTGTTGGAAGTCGCATTAGAAGTTTCACTTCAACAAGACATTAATTGCCGATTTAGTCATTATTTTTGGAAATTAATCTTCACCACAGAATATGTTGGAAGTCGCATAAGAAGTTTCACTTCAATAAATCAAACAACGTAGTTCACCTATATCGTCTTTACTTCTTGAATTCTTCAATTCTTTACTGTAGGTATCAATGTAGGTAATATAACAACCATTAAAACAAAAACCTTGAACTCAATTTCTATATACACCACCATACGTCCATCAGCGCACATCAACAGCCATCTGCGCATTTCCTCTGAAACACATTGTCGTTGTTGATTTCATACACATTCAGGTCGCATACTTCTCTTTCGTTTCACTTAATAGCCAATTCTAAGGAATGTCTCTATTCATTCGAATGAACTTTGTGTATTTTGATAGACATTCATTCGAATGTCAAAATAAGCATGAACATTTTGGACCCGATAGGTGGCGCTATTCCCGATCTCCGAAACAGCTCTACCGAGTTGATTGAAATTTGTGGATGGGTAGGTATGGTTGCTTCAAGATTTTTTTTTTTTTATTTTTATTTTTATTTTTTTACTGAAGGTGAAAATCTCGAAAGACACAATGGGGTTAGAAACCCAGAGTAGTGTGGGACTCTAACCGCACTAAAAACACCTGCTTAATCATGACCAATCAAAGAAAGATCGACAAATGATTTTAGTTTCAACGTTCAGTTGCGTTTGAGAAAGTATTACAATTTGAATACGGGTTCTCATTATTTAGATTATAAGGTCGTGAGGTTTAATTCTTCTCAATCTACGAATATTGTATCGTACATTTAAGACGTCTTCTATTTCAGGATTAATATGCATCTGCAGACGCTCATTGTGACGAATTGCGTACTTTTTAATTACCTCCGTTACAAGATCAATCTGCAAATCACGATGCAAGTCATTATTTCTAATATACCATGGGGCATTTACTATTCCCCGAAGGACTTTGTTTTGGAATGTCTGTATTATTTTTACATTTGTCTTCCTTGTACAACCCCATAATTGGACACCATATGTCCAAACAGGCTTCAATATCTGGTTATATAATAAAATTTTATTCTCAATGGACATTTCCGAGTTATGTCCTAGCAACCAATGAAGTTTTCTATATCTAATATTTAACTCTTCTACTTTCTTTTTCACATGTTCCTTCCATTTCAGCTTAGCATCTAGATTCATACCCAGATACTTAGCTGTGTTAGAATAAGGAACTACTTGGTTATTAATAACCACCGGAACATTTATAATTTTTTTATTTGTAAAATTGATATGAGTGGACTTTGACTCATTGAGTCTAATTCGCCATCGTTGTGCCCAATCACATATTTCGTTAACTGAATTTTGCAGCTTTTCTGTTGATTTAGTCACGCATTTATCAGTTGATAGAAGAGCAGTGTCGTCTGCGAATGTGGCTATCATCGTGTCGTTTCTATGTGGTATATCACTAGTATACATACGGTGACCATATTTGCCGAAAAAAAATAAAGGACAATAATTATTTTGATTCCAATGTTTTTGTATTTATTATATATTTGTTAAAAAAAAAACGTTAATGTCGTTTTCGATTTTGGCTTTTCAGATGTTGAGCTGAGATTTCAGATCGCTGTTGCCAAATCGAACGTCATCCGAAATCCGAAATCCAATTTTGCGTTCCGACTGAAATTTCAACATTTCAAATGCCAGCTAGTCAATGAATTGATTATTGGTCTTTTTTTTCTATTTAGAAATCACAAATGGTTGAACCTAAAGAATTCATTTTTTAGCTATATTATTGTAATGAATTTAATTTAAACATATTCAATATATTGCTGACTCAATATTGAGGTATGCAACCACTTCCTTCTTCTCTGTTATAATAACTTTTTCGTTCCGTTTTTATAATTGAATAACTTGGAATGACTGATTTGTTGACAGCTGTTTCAACAAGATTGACTTTTTGAGAAAAAATCATTTTCTTTTGTGATTGGGATTGCGACTGCTTTTTATGTTCGATTTGCCAAAAAAAAAATTAGCATTATTCTTTAGGTCCACACAAAACAAAAATATATATATATAAACTGTCTTTCTTCATTGAATAAAAAGTGTGAAAGGTAGGTAGTAAATCATTTTAAAACATTTTTAAAAGCCAGTCTTACTTTTCGTATTTTTGAGAAGGGTGGATAGATTTAAAAACATCTTCATTTTCATTACAAAAATCTCTAAATCCTAAGTACGGGTTTCAGCATATACATTCAATTGTGATTTTTCACTGCTCCAAGCATTATTCATGATTGAAAATACTCAGTTGGTGCAATAGAACCCAGTAGGCACAAACTGAAATTTAAGGTAAGCATGCACTGAAGCACTGAGAGTGTAAACACAATTTCAAGTAATTTACATTATGGATAATATTTTAAATTGCACTAAATGCAAACAATTTTTAGTCGGTGTTTTAAAGGACAGTTTCAAAAATAAAGGACAAAATCCGTCCTTTATTAAAAAGAAAATAATAAAGGACAGGGGTGAAAAAGAAAGGACTGTCCTTTTAAATAAAGGACGGATGGTCACCGTAAGTATACAATAAGTAAAGGGTTGGTCCCAGAACACTTCCCTATGGAACTCCTACTTGTATTTCTTTAAGTTCAGAATACGCTGAACCATAACGAACTCTAAAGAATCTATTTGAAATATAAGATTTAAGTATCTCATAGTATTGTCTAGGTAGGTCCCTATGAAGTTTATACTCTAAGCCCTTATGCCAGACCTTATCAAAAGCCTGAGCAATGTCTAAGAACAATGCAGAACAAACTTGTTTTTCTTCTAGTGATTTTTCTATAATATTTGTTATACGATGTACTTGGTCTATTGTCGAGTGCTTATTTCTAAAACCGAACTGATGGGTGGGAATAAGCCTTCTCTACTCTATGATTTTATCTAGTCTTTTAAGAAGCAGTTTCTCAAAAATGTTTGATAGTACAGGTAAAAGTGAAATTGGCCTGTAAGAGGTGACTTCTGATGGAGGTTTACCTTGTTTAGGTATAACTATAATTTCTGCTATCTTCCAGTAATGTGGAACATATCTTAGCTTAAAACAAGCATTAATTAAAAGCTTAAGTTTAACCAATGCTATAAAGGGTAGTTCCTTCAGGATTTGGGCAGTTATTAGATCATAACCTGGTGATTTTCTATTAGAGAGCTCATTAATACATGTGCTGATCTCTTTTAGCGAAACGTAAGTGATTACTTCCTCATCAATTCTATCAGAGAATTCAATGCATTCGCCTGCCACGCTAGGTGGAAAAGGTTTAAAAACATTTGTCAAATGTTCTGAAAAAATTTTGACCTTTTGTTTTGGGTCGCCGATCCATTTCCCATCAGATGTTCGTAACGAGGGATCTTGCGTTTGAGGTCTTTTTAAATATTTGGCAGCCTTCCAAAGGGAGTAGTCTGTGACTTTGTCAGCAGTTAAGTTGGAAAGGTATTTAGTTAGAGATCTATTTTTAAATTCACTTATACTCCTTTTAAGTTTATTATTAAGTCTATTGAATATAGTTTTATCGCCGGGATATCTTGTCATTTGCCATTTTCTCCGAGCTCTTTTCTTTTCTAATATTAGTTCCCTAATTTCTATGGGATATTTTACCGATGCTTGTTTACGTTGCTGACCAGTTTGTGTACTATCTTCTGCTGCCTGTTGTATATCGGCAATGAATTGTTCCACTTCGATGTCAATATGCCTTGTTGTGACCAGTGGAGATCAAAGGCTTATAAAACCTTCGAGTATTTTTTTAAAATTACACCAGTTTGTTCTTTTGTTGGTAAGTCTTTCATTGCTTATCTGCTCTACTAACATGCCGTTGACCGTTAAGATTACGGGTGTATGATCCGACGACAAATCATCACTGCTTTCAACTTTAAGTTCTTTTCTATTGATTCCTTTCGTTATGAAGAAGTCAATAAGGTCTGGTATTTTTGATGGGTCGGATGGCCAATAAGTAGGCGATCCAGTCGAAATATAATTACAAGATTGAAATATACTTTAGTTTCGGATCCTATAGATGGTACTTTGCAAAACATAAGCGGGATAAGAGAACGGGTTGTGGAAGCATTACAATTATTAATGGACATTGTCCAGATAAAGGACTTTGCGAAATGTGAGCAAGACTTAATACGAAAGGTATGAGCAAAGCCGGGTGGGTATAGCTACATATACAAAAGACTGACGTCCGTATGTGCTCATAACTCTGGAACCAATCCTTCAATTTGTATGGTTTTTGGTTCAAATTCGCATGGGCCCAAGGAAGGACATATTATGATACTTTTTGTCGTGAAAACAAAACTTTATGGGGATTAGTTGAATTTTTTCGATGTTCCGGGCTTACATCTACACAGTATTGAAAGTCGGCTCAGTTATAATTTTGTTGCGCAACCTCAATGCACCGAGACTTTGTAACAGAACGCGTTTGATTTGGTGGTGAAGGATCTCCAATCAAATGTCATGCAAGCGACGGTTTTGAGGAAAAAATTCAAAGACAAACATTCTCATTCCATTCTCACTGTAAACCATTTTAGTCAAAAAGCACACGTTAATCTTCTTTGTTGCGTTTGTCTACGCCTAAGGAAGGTTCATACGGCGACAAAATTGGAAAATTTGAACGGGAAATTGGAAAGTTTGTGAAAATTGATTTCCATACATTTTCTACGGAGAGTTTTTTTTTTTTTAATTTTGATCGTAGTATACAGTGAGATTGTATTTCTCAAAAGCTATAGTTGGGATCAATAAAATTAATTTCAGGTGGAAGAGAAAATTATCTAGTCAAAAAGTCAATTTTGGGCGGGACAAAGTTCGCCGGGCACGCTATTGTATATTATATTCTTGATTGGGTGCGCTCCAGTCAACGAAGTGTTGCCGTGCGTTTTGCAATAGTACACGAGTACTTATTTATTGCGCGAAATCGAAAAGTATTGCCATGCGTGTTTCTTCTGAAAAGAAAAGGCACTATATTTTATTTTAAAGTTATACCGGGGAATACTTACTTTTTCATCGCGCCTCCTTTTTAACTATAATGTGGTTTCGCGTTTTTAATATATGCTCAAGTAACAAGTGCTGCCTTCGATAGCCAGATCTCACGATCCAGTTTTCGACTATTATAAGCGTTTATGTTTTTGTTCTCTTCGGGAATTGCCTTTAGCCGTACATGACGCCGATTATGATACAGTTAGTGTATCAAACGCTTTTCCTTTTGTATCATTTTTATTTTCATTCAACTGCCTTACTGGTTTCTATTAGTAAGGTTTTTTTTTGTCTCTCGGGCCTTGATGCCTTCTTCAATTATACAGGTTCTGAGACAGCTTATGCCTATCAGTCGTGTGATTTCACAGTGTTTTAAACTCCTTATCATTTACAATCAACAGCGGAGGTTTTTTCTTGTGTCGGTGCTATTGGCTATAATATATAGGTTATCGCTTCTTTTCTAAATAATCGCAATAGCGCCTGCAATCAAAATGGCTACCGTTTTAAGTGATTTTATTCATGCGGCAGACCAATTGGTCAAGTACTCGGCAGAAATTAAAGAAATTCCAGAGGCTAAGCATACGATCAATGCGCTTATAGCTCGTAAGATAGAGCTCAAAGATCTATGGCTGGAAGTAAAGTTACATTTGTCAATACGAATTTCTATGTAACAATACTAACGCACTTAGCGTGTACCACCCCATAGAAATACAGCTTGTAGGCAAGTAACGGAAAATTGGCCGAAGTTGGGGGTCTCAGTATTGTCTCTGATTAATACTTTTGTTCGGGGTTTCCCTTTAAAATAAAATGAAATCATCAAAAATATGGTCATAACAATATTTATTATGTTTTCTTCAATTAACTTATAACATTGTATCCATAAATATTATTTATGTATTTTTTTTAAAATATAGTAAGTAATTTTATTCATAGACATAAATTTCATTCATTTTTTTTACAATAATTTACAATAATAGACTTTGGCTATTGCCGTCAGCCGAAGGAAAGAGAGAATTATACTAACGTTTTATTTATTTTTGTTTGTAATTTAAAAAGCTTCGTTCATTATTTGCTGCCGGTATTTTATTGCAGTTTTTAAGTAGCTAGCCAGTACGCTCCAGTCCTCGCCATTTAGACTTCTGGTGAATTCCACCATTGACAACGTCTCTTTCTTCCAATGAGCTCGTCTGATTTCCTTCAGTATAGGACAAGTCCCAATAAAATGGTAAACGTCTTCTTTTTGTCGAAGGTTGCATAAGCTGCATTCCTCATTCCCGTCGCTTATATGTGGTCTGAAGTTCAATCGAAGTAATTCGCCTCTGGCCTTGAAGATGTTAGAAATTGCGTCTTCATTGAATCGATCGTGGAAATAATTTTTCGTAGCTAGGTCATGGTTTAGTAAGGGGTAAGTACTTCTGTGCTCACTCTGTTGCGCTTTTAATCTAAATTCCGCTCGGAAAGATTCTTCAATAGCGGATAATAGCTCGTTTAGAGAACGCCGCCAAGATTCTGCATTATAGTCTGCTAACTGGATATTGTGTTCGCTGCTTAGCCTTGACCATTCATTAAAGAACTGGAGTTTCCGTTGTAACAAACATCTTACGACGATGTGTGGAAGGCGATATCTTGGAAGTTCCATCACTTTTAGTATGTAAAGAAAGTGCAATCTTAATGTAAAGATGTAGAGAGGAGATATACCAGTTTCCAAGTGTAACATGTATGTCGGCGTATTTTCGGGTAGTCTAAACATTTTTTTTAAGAAATACCTTAAAAGTTTTTCAACCTCTTCGTACTCGAATACCCCCCAAACTTGTGCAGAATAGCACATGATTGATCGCATAGCAGCCTCGAAGATTTTAAATTTGCAGCTCGACGGAATATTTTTCCTACAAAGGATTCCCCGCCAACTGCTATTTATTGCCTTTTTCGCCTCCTTTAATTTTTCCCTCAAGTGGGGTTTGAAAGATACTTGCGATGTTAGTAAAACTCCGAGGTATTTATACTCCTTAACCACTTCAAGTTCCTGGTTCTCCCAGGTCCACCTCTCTTGTCTTGAGTATCGACCAAACCCATTTCTAAGTATCATTACCTTGGACTTAACGGCGTTCACTTTCAGGTTCCATAAATTGCAGTAGTTTTCGAGTCTATTAATCATCATCTCCAACATCACTGGAGTTTCTGATAGAATGACGATATCGTCCGCATATAAGAGCAGCTTTATTTTCTGGCCGCCGAACATAATTCCACCGTTCAAAAACGTTACGAGATCATCCAAAAATATTGAAAAAAGAAGTGGACTCATGAGGCATCCTTGTTTCACTCCCATTTCAGAACTAAACCAGTTGGACAGGTTGTGACCATCCCAAACAGCTGCTTTATTATCTTTGTAAAGGCTCTGTATGACCCTCAGCACCTTTGAAGACACACCTAAGTTACTTAGCTTATAGAACAACGCGTTTCTATCAATTGTGTCAAAGGCTGCTTTAAAATCTACGAAGAACGCATACAGTTTTCTTCCTTTATCTAGGTACAACCGAGCAATACTAGTCAACGTGAAAATGTTGTCAACTGTGGAATAGCCTTTTCTGAACCCCGCTTGAAATTCGCTTAGTAGGTCATTTTCTCGCACCCAATTCGACAAACGGTCTAGAATAACTCCAGTAAATATTTTCATTATAGAATTCATAAAAGAAATTGCTCTATAGTTCGTTGGGTCAGTGACATCTCCTTTTTTAAATAACGGAAATATTATGCTCTTTCGAAAACTTTCCGAAACTTCTCCTAAGACGAACATGTGGTTATACACTTGTGTGAGTTTTTCTAAAAATTCTACTGACGCGAATTTAAAGAATTCATATGGTATTCGGTTTTCACCAGGAGCTTTTTTTTCATTACATCGGTGCAGTACTTTGCGTAGGTCTTGAACTGTAATTGGATGGTCTAATGAACTGTTTGTTATGAAAGGAAGGGCATAATTTAGTTGGAGCACATTGCATGGGGGATTCAACAACTGCTTGAAATGGGCAGCTAAAGCAGGCAGTTCAACTTGGATGCCTCGAGAAAATGGTATACCGTTAAGAGTTCTTACAGTCTTCCAAAATCCGCGACCATCTTTGATGCCATCCAATTTTCTCGTCAGCTCTTGTACATATATTCTTTGTTTATCCTTGCAGATGGCTTTGTATGCCTTGTTAGCCTGTAGGTACATGTCCTTTGCAACACAATTGTTTGTTTGCCGGACTAAGCGTAGGCAGGCGAACGATTTTTTTCTCGCTGCAACACACTCCCAGTCATACCAACTTTGCTTCTTTTTTAAATTTGCTCTTGGCTGAAATACTCTGGCAGCATTCGCAATACAAGAAACCAATGCTTGCACACCACGGTTTGAGTCGAATTCGCTATCCTCTATGTCACTGAGTTTACGATTCAGCTGTTGTTTATAGCTTTGGGAGTAAATTTCGTTCCACTGAAGTTTCGGTAGTAAGTTCAATTCCAACGCGGTAGATTCGATGCAAACATCCAAGGACATCACAACTGACAACGGTAGGTGATCAGAGTAAACACGTTCGTTAATAATGAGATCCGTAACAAACTTCAGCCATTTTCCACTCACAAGACAGTAATCTATTGTCGAGCAAGCAGTACCTCTGAGAAACGTTAAATTACCCTTCATGTCACTTTTGCTACGACCGTTTAGAGCTGTTAGACCAACCGACTCACACATTTATATAAATTTTCTACCATTTCTATCCGTTAGGTTATCTGTGGCACACCTGGTGACAACTAAAGCCTGCGGTAATAGTTCAGCTTCCACCTCTAAAAGTTGCGTATCCCCTATTCTTGCGTTACAATCTCCTATAACCATAACGTCATCTTCTCCGAATTCCAATAAAAAGTCATATAAGCTCTGAAAATCGTCCATCCATTTGTTGCAGTTAATGTAGACCGGAACTATAAACATTCTAATAGTATCCGTAGATATTTCAACAACGGTTCTGTTATACTCATTTACAAAACGACATCCTACTCTATTTTTTGTATCCTTTTTTATACCATACAGACACCCTCCGCTCGCTCTTCCGCGAATAAAAATAAAATATATATTTACATTTAAGGTTTCAGCGAAACTTTTCCGAATGGTCCTTAGATATCGAATGAAATTTCAGAAATTCGAATGTAGGTATTTAGCAACGAAAATAGAGTTGTTAAGTACGAAATTTCCGATTTTCGAGCAAATGTATCTAGATAAATGAAATTCGGATTTCAATTTCCGATTTTCAAATAACGAAGTACATATTTTCCGAATTCGAACGATTTAACTTTAGAATCGAATTACAGAGTTAGGCACCTGGACTGCCACCTGGGGTAGTTAATCTTTTCGTTTTGTTCATTGCATTTTTTGTATGCACCATTTCGTTCGGTATACGGAGGTTGGATTTTAGTCGCCTTTTACGACAGGCATGCCTACCTCGGGTATATTCTAACCCCTACCCGAGTTGAACGTACAACTTAAAAAAAAGAATATTGAACTGCTCGACATCCAATTAAGGAATGTAAATAACTAAACGTTTTTTTTTTTTTTCTAGTTTTAAGCCATGAAAGATTGAATTATTTTTTTTTTGTAGTAGTCAAACTTAAGCACCGAATTGTTTTCTTTTTTTTTCTAGTTTTAAGCCTTTAAGGACTGAAATTTTAAATTTTGTTTTTTTGTTTCGTTTTTGTAGTAGTAAGCTTAGAGACTGAATTGTTTTTTTTTTATAGTTTTAAGTTTTTAGAGACTGTATTTTTTTTTTTTGTTTAGTCGTAAGCTTATAAACTGAATTGTTTTGTAAGTTTTAAATGATTTAAGACTGTTTGAGTTTTTTTTTAACAATTAATTTAATTTGTATCTACCCTTGTTAATTTGAATAAAGTGAAGTGTTTAGTTTTTGTTAAACAGAGCGCATTATATTATTTCTTATAGCTCGTACTCCTGTTTCATTCCGCGTGTTTGCAGCATCGTCGATTTCATGAAACTTGCATCATCTGCATCTGTATCTACATGTAGCATTTCATCCGGATATACGACTTTGTAATGTTGACTGATGTTGTGTAGAGCACAACATGCGTTCACAAATTGTGCAGCTCTTTCATGCTTGTAATGTAGTCCTCGAGCAGAAAGAAGACATCTGAATTTGTTTTTCAATACGCCAATCGTTCTTTCTATAATGTTACTTGCCTGCGCATGAATTGTGTTGAAACGGGATTCTGGAATTCCACTAGTAGTTGAGCGAAAAGGCGTCATTATATGTTGCTCAAGAGGATAGCTAGCATCTCCTACATAATTTGGAAAATGTTAGATAAACGTATTAACATACTACAGTAAACATTTATTACCCAAAATCCATGTGTTATCACTCATTCTATCTAACATACGCTTATACTCGCTTAAATTCCATATGAATGAATCGTGATTTGCACCAGGCTATCTCGAGTCCACAAACCGAACATTCATTTTGTGATCACAAACCTTTCAAACAAAAAAATGTTGGGGTTATAGGAGGAGTAGCATAGATATGTAATATACTTACAATCATCACATTCAGGCTGTAATAACCTTTTCTATTCAAATATAGATGTTGAAGGTTTTTTGCTGGTGCTATTATTCGGACATGCTTTCCATCTACACATCCTATAACTCCCGGAAATCCAGTTTTTTTTTGGTAAAAGTATAGCTTTGAAGATTTTTGCTCTTCATTCGTTAGCTCAGCCTTTATCCAGTTTTGGCAAATCCGGTTCTCCAACACACCCATTACGTCCTTTAAAACAACCGAAACTGTCGGCTGAGCCATTCCTACATTAAAGTCATTACCACTGCACTTCTGGTAACTTCCTTCTGCTACGAAACGAAGAGCAGTGGCAAGCTTAAGATTAGGTGGAATTGCCGAAGAACGCAGAGGCTGTTTCAAATGATCCTTTATTTCCTCCAAAACATAAACGAATGCTTCCTTACTAAGCCTGAAATAACTTAAAAATCTGAAAAAAATAAAGAAAAATAGTCGCAGCAATTTTGTTTATTATGCTTACTTTGTATTTGGGAGTTCCAATGGATTGGAGTGATCGCGAATACGTTTTCTTATTCTCAACACATTTAGTGAACTCTCATCCTCCTCCTCCAAGTGCAGAACAAACATACATCTGCAGGCATCTCGGGGCGCTGTTGAAGCGTTATAGGTTCGCCTTTCCCGGGTGAAGTATATAAAAAAAAAAAAAAAAAAAAAAATCAAAACTACTTTCCATTGTTTTTTTTTTAAATATTTCGTTTTAATTGCAAAATACTTTTATTTTGATTTCAATTTCCACAAATAAATTCACAAAATTGACATTTAACAGCTGATTTCGATTTTCAATATGCTCCTAAAAGATGGAAACTTATTTTCTAATGACAACTGAAAATAGTTGTCTTGCATAATACGAAAAATTTGTTTGGTTGTCTCAAAGTTTTTTTTTTTTTTTTTTTTTTTTTTTACCGAGGGTAGGTGAAAATCTTCCAAAGACACTATCAGCCTTATTCATTAGATTCCCTTAATCAGTAGATTATCAGTGTCTCCACTAACTCACATCAAATGAGTTAATTTGCCTTTAATCTTTTTGTCGAAAATGTTTATTCATAAACATAATTTTGCTATGGAGTAGCTAATCTATCAATTAAGGAAAACTATTATGAAAATCTGGCAGCACTCGCGCATTTCAGTGCCACTTTTGGGTATGGACATCTGATATTAATAAAAAAAAGGAAAACATTTGAGCAGTAGCGAAATTATTAACAACAAAATAAGTAAATGAGTTGTGTGAAAAGGAAAGCGTACAGATTTTTTTTTTAATTTTTGTCTTTGCAAAATTTATAATTGTTTTCGAATTCATTTCGTATTATAATATATATCGAGTTTAATTGCTTAACTAACAAAACTTATTCAAAATTTTCGAAAATCATATTCACATTTTTTCAAATAAACAGAGAAAACAAAAGTTAATTCACCGCTAAATGCGAATTGAGGCATTTATTTTTTGACATTTGATTAAGTGTGAATTATCTTTAAAAAAAGTTTATGAATAAGGTTTTCTGCAATTAAACCAAAATTAGCTCTAATTCAGCTTTAATTAAATATTATGAATAAGGCTGTATGAGAATAGCAAGCGCGTGCTCATAGTAGTGTCAGATTTTTACTGACTAAAAACACCACCCTTCGAAAGATTGTTAGATACTGCAACTAAGATATAACTTATCAAGCAATTTTTCTTTAACGAAATAACAACTTTTGACAGGCTACTTTCCAATGAAAGATCCTGCATGTTCCGCAATTTAGACGCGGTTAATCTTATCTTGCCAAGTCGAACGGTTTCGTTCTTTGAAGCCGGCGCAATAAATTGTTCTCGTCCAAAATTTGTCGGACTGAATTGTTTACATGTCCGATTAGTCGGTTTCTATGCTTTCTCGCGAAGCTTTTTGTTTCAGCTTCAATTATTGGAATTCCGAGATCTCTGTGGATATCGTCGTTTCTAATATACCATGGTGCTTGTACAATTTCTCTAAGCACTTTATTTTGAAAAGTTTGTAGAATATTGATATTTGTTTTCTTGGTACAACCCCAGAGTTGTATACCGTAGGTCCACACCGGCTTTAGCACTTGCTTGTATAGAAGCAGTTTGTTTTCAGTACTGAGCTGGGAATGTTTTCCGAGTAACCAGTACATTTCTCTATATTTGATATCGAGTTCTTTACGTTTCATTTTCACGTGCGGGTTCCATTTCAGCTTTGCGTCGAGTGTCATTCCCAGGTATTTGGCCTCGTTTGCAAAGGGTATTCGAGCCAAGTTTAAAAAAATTGGCAAGTCATTTGTTTTCTTATACGTGAAATTCACGTGAACAGATTTAGTTTCGTTGAGGGTGATCCGCCAGTCCCTCGTCCATTCATTTACCTTATTCAGTGCGATTTGCAGTTTTGCCGTCGTTTCTTCAATAGTGTTACCTACTGCTAGGATAGCGGTGTCGTCGGCGAACGTAGCGAGAGTAGTGCCATCTTCTCTTGGTATATCGCGAGTATATAACAGATAGAGAAGGGGCCCAAGGACACTTCCTTGCGGCACGCCGGCCGAAATTTCCTTAAGCTCAGAGTATTCGTTTCCATGTCTGACACGGAAGAGTCTATTCCCGAGATATGATACTAATATATCATATAGGCGTACGGGAAGAACTTGTCGTAATTTAAATTTTAAGCCGTCATGCCACACCTTATCAAAGGCTTGTGAGACGTCAAGGAATACGCTTGAGCATATCTTTTTTTCTTCAAATGCTTTCTCAATTACGTCAGTAATTCTATGCACTTGGTCAATAGTGGAATGCTTGGTTCTGAACCCAAACTGGTGGTCAGGGATAAGATTATTATATTCTATAACCGGTTGTAGGCGCGTTAGTAAAATTCTCTCGAAAACTTTGGATATAACTGGATGAAGGGAAATTGGTCTATACGACTTTACTTCATTTGGCGGTTTTCCTGGTTTTAAAACCATTATGACCTCCGCAACTTTCCATTGGCTCGGCACGTGTTTTAGTCTGAGCGCGGCATTTATAATATGAAGAAGCTTAATTAATGCTTTTCTTGGTAGGACTTTGAGAACTTCTCCCGTGATCAAATCATAACCAGGAGCTTTCTTAGGTTTTAGGGATTCAATTTCACGTTTTAGTTCCCTTAGCGTTGCACTTGTGAGTATTGAATGGTCGGATTGTAATTCCGTCCCAATAACGTCGTGTACCGCCCGACCATCGTACGGTTTAAAGGTTTCTTCTAAATGGGCCGCAAAAACGTCCGCTTTTTCCTTATCTTCCCTTGCCCATTCATTTTGATTTATTTTAATTGGCGGCGCGGGGATTTTGGGCCTTTTGGTGCCTTTTACAGCTTTCCAAAGTGAATAATTGGAATCTTTTTTCGCCGTTAAACTTTCAAGGTAAGAACCTATCGCACGATTTTTAAAGTCCTTGATAGCTGTTTTCAATAAATTGCACAAATAATTCAAATGAGTTTTATGTTGCGGGGCGCGACTCTGTTGCCATTTTTTCCGCGCCTTCCTTTTTTCGTTGACCAATTCTTTTATTTCGGGAGGATATCGTAGACCGTATTTGGCCGGCGTTTTCCTTGGATTAGGCGTATTATTCCAGGAAGCGAGCTGTACGATCTCAACGAAGCGATCTACTTCAACCTCAAGTTCATAGGGTGTCGTAAGTGGAACGCTAAGTTCAACATTCTCTTCAATTTCGTTCCTAAAGCCTTCCCAGTTAGTTGTTCTACCAGTTAATCTCGCTGGCTCAAGGTTACTTACTAGTTTTACGCTCAATGTTAAAATAACCGGTGAATGATCAGATGACAGATCAAAGCTATCTTCAACTTTAATGTGGTTGGTAGATATTCCTTTCACGACGAAAAAATCGATCAGGTCAGGTGTTTTTGAAGTATCAGTTGGCCAGTAGGTCGGTTTGCCCGTCGAGTGGAAATCACAACTATACTCCATACCTGCCCCATATAGCATTCTTCCTTTTCGCGAGATATATCTAGAACCCCAGAACGTGTGTTTTGCATTAAAATCGCCGCCAATAATGAAGTTTGGTTTGAGCGCTTTAAGCAAGTTAGTATAATCAGTTTTTTCAAGTGCGGAACGCGGTGGACAGTAGATAGATGCAATTCTAAGAGTACGTTGACTATTTTTCACTCGAATCGTGCACAGTTGCATAGTTTCAAGCTCTATCTTCAGGTCTTCGTATTGTTCAATGCAGTCTTTAATAAACAATGACGATCCACCTCTCGCGTTTCCCGAAGGGTGACAAGCGTGGAAGTCATTATAGCCTTTTATTTTTAAGCTCGATCCCCTTTTCACGTGAGTTTCAGAAATCAAGCAAATGTCAAGATCTTTCTCGCGTATGAATATTTCCAATTCGTCGAGTTTTTGCAAAAGTCCGTTTGCATTCCAAGTGCATATTTTTAACATTGGTTTTTCATTCATATTTTATTTGATGTACGCGTTTTCCGTGAATTATCTTCTAGCTTAACCAAGCGATCGAGAATAATTTTATTTATTTTGCTTTGTTCTTCAAGTTTCTGGAGAATAACTGAGAATACATGAGAAACAGGTTCCGGCGAAGTTTCAACGTTTTTTGCTCCGTCGTATGCCGCGGCCTGAGCGTAGGTCTGCACTACTCTGGCTGGCCGAGGACCACTATTCGATGGCTTTACTGATGGTAACTCTTCAGTAGCGTTTCTTTTGGCAACAGAGGTCGAGGGCTTTTCTGTTGTCTCTCTTTCTCTGACATTATTACGCTCTGGAGCCGGAGTTTTTATGTTGCCTACTACCTCCTGGGCGGTCTTACGCTTTGTATTCGTTAGCGGCTTTGTTTTTTTATTTTGAGGCTTGAGGAGCGCATCTCTCCGTTTTTGCAATTCCTTAGCTACTTCACAACCTCTATAATTTGCAGGGTGCTTTCCCTTACAGTTAGCGCAAGTAGCGGAGGATTGTTTATTTGCTCCACAGTCTTGGGAGAAATGATTTCCTGCGCATTTCACACAACGCGGCTCTTTTTTGCAATACATTTGCGTGTGATTAAATTCCTGGCAACGTTTGCACTGTGGAATTATTTTCAAATTTCTGCGCATCGGCTCGATTTTAACCACGATATTTACTATGGTTTTAATTCGGTAGATATCTTCGATATTATCAGACCTATCGAATGTAAGCATAAAGAGCGGAAGTCCACGCCTTACCAGGACATCCTTATCTTCTTCCGATTTCTGTTTCTCCTTCTTGATGATATTAACGGCATCAAGAATTTTAAACCCTTTGGCTTGAAGGTCGTTTATAACCTCTTCTTTTTTGCATGAGGGGTGGAGTCCCCTTGCTACAACACGATGTGGCCTTTCTGACTTTACTTCGAAAGTATACCACTGGATCTTCTCAGTATTTAGCTTTTGGGACATTGCCCGGTAGTCTTCGTGGTTATCGACGTTAATTTTCCACGCATTATTTCTCAAAGATGTAACCTTAAATTGCGATATTATCGTTCCTTTAAGGAGGCTGTGCAATTTATTATACTCCGTTACCCCAACGACGTTTATTGGAGGCGGTGCGCGAATATGCCCTCGGAGTTGTTTTTCTTGCGGTACTTTACGCGTTTGTTCTTTTAAGGGCTCGACTTCAGGCGAAGAACCGGCTCTCCTTTTCTTACTAGGTCTTTTTTTAGTGACCCAATTCGTTTCGCGCGCTAGCTCTTCTTCGTCGGTGTGGTATTCCCGACTAGCCAAGCGTGGTGGAGTACATTCGCGTTCTTTCTGCAAATGGGTGTTCCTTAGAACCTTATTTTGTTCTTTTAACAGTTCTATCTCTTTCTTAAGATCTTGATAGAGTAGATCCATTTCCTTAAGCTTGATTCGGAGTTCTTTATTTTCTTCCTCAAGACTTTTATCTTTCACTGAGTCCTGTTTTTCACGCGCTTGCGCTCCCGGCGGACTTCTTTTCCCGGCGTTATTCGATCTTGTTGGAGGAGATCGAGATACCCTTGAGCTTTTAATAAAAGGGTTAATAGATTGCAATAAGCGGCTCTCCCCAGAATCCGTAGAGCCGACCTCCGAAGAGGGTGGATTTTCCAGTAAAGCTGGACTGCCACCTGGGGTAGTTAATCTTTTCGTTTTGTTCATTGCATTTTTTGTATACACCATTTCGCTCGGTATACGGAGGTTGGATTTTAGTCGCCTTTTACGACAGGCATGCCTACCTCGGGTATATTCTAACCCCTACCCGAAGGGGTGAGTTGTCACGAAGAGAACACAACTAAGTTGAGTTGTCTTCCATAATAGGGCATTAGGTTAAGTTCGGTATACGTTTAGGTAGAGCACGGTGAACCCTACAATACAGTTAGCTTGTCGTGGACGTACCCATTATGACGCCCTTTCGTGGAAGTAAATCATTGGTATGGCCGCGCAGCTTTATGGGGTGGTTCTCATTACATGCTAGGCTTTGTTACCTTGCTTGCGGCTTGTGGCTTTACACCAGACTACGCGGCCCTAATATGTGGCCGCACGATCGCCGTGTATTTCCCCAACATAGTCTTGGGGTAAGGTCCCCAAACCCCCAACCAGCGCTGCCAACCTAGGCTTTTTCATGCCTTTTAGGCATTATTTCATTAGCTAAGGCTTTAAGGCTCTTTTTTTTTCCAAAAAGGCATCTTTTTTTTTATTTCAAATATATTGTTGCATACTCGTGAACGCAGACAAGAGCTAGTTGTCAGTCTGACAGTTTCCCGCTGTCAATTTCTTTTTCTTTTCTGATTGTCATTAGACATTTTTTGCTTCAGAGAATAAACGTGGCTACCAAACGAAGAGGTTAACTTGGCGTTTTCATTTTAGGTGAGCTTCAAGTTTACTTGGTAGGTGAGCCTTTTCAACGTGTGGCAGTGGACATTTCAGGACCACTTCCACCAACCAAGCAAGGAAACAAATATGTGCTCGTCCTGATGGATTATTTCTCAAAATGGGTGGAGGTCTTTGCACTCCCTGACCAGACTACCGATACTGTTGCCAGAACTTTAGTCCATGAAGTGTTCTGTCGCTTTGGCGTACCACTGGAACTACATTCGGACCAAGGACGTAATTTTGAGTCTGCTGTTTTCCAAAATGTTATGCAGATAATGGGAATACGGAAAACCCGCACCACGCCTTTGCATCCACAATCGGATGGTCTTGTGGAGCGCATGAACCGGACCATACTGCATTATCTCGCCAAATTCGTCGATGACAAACAGGACGACTGGGATGAACTCCTACCTCTATTCGCAATGGCTTATCGCTCCTCCCAACAGGACTCGATTAAGGAGACTCCTTTCATGATGCTTTATGGTAGAGATATGAGACTTCCTAAAGACCTAGTGTTTGGACCGGTACCGGAACCGATACCCTACCAGGGGTTTGCTCAGCGCTTGCAGGACCAACTACAAGTTATACATACCCGGGCTAGAGAGGAAATGCATCGCGCGGCTCGTCGAATGAAAAGTAGGTATGACTTCAACTCAAACGTTCCCAAATTTCAAGAAGGGAGTTTTGTGTGGTTTCACAACCCCCGAAGACGAGTACGAGTTTGCCCTAAACTTCAATCGGATTGGGAGGGACCCTATCGGGTCATGCAGATTATAACTGACGTTACCATTAGAATCCAAAAGACACCACGAACTAAATCCAAAATTGTACACGTCAATCGACTGGCGAAGTACCAAGGAACTAACCTAAAAGCGTGGCCTTCCGAGCGCAGGCTCACAACAGCGGAATCATCAGTTCAAGGGGGGGAGAGTGTTGCATACCCGTGAACGCAGACAAGAGCTAGTTGTCAGTCTGACAGTTTCCCGCTGTCAATTTCTTTTTCTTTTCTGATTGTCATTAGACATTTTTTGCTTCAGAGAATAAACGTGGCTACCAAACGAAGAGGTTAACTTGGCGTTTTCATTTTACTTGGCTCTTTCTAATTCTTTCGGCATTTTATTCATTTACGATTCGAGAATCACCGAATTAAGCGAGTGCGCAACAATATATATATATTTTATGGATTCAACGTATACTGACTTTTTATTTTTTTAAACATTATTAAAAAATCTTGGCAAAAAAAGTCATGATCATGAATTTTGTTTTTATTTCTTCTGTAATTTATACATAATTTAAGTTTTTTTTTGTAAATAAAAATTGTTTTCGTTAATTTTTTTTATATTTGTGTTAATTTTTTGATTTATTGTTCCAATTTACATAAAAAAAATATTTTAGGCATTATTTTATTGAAAAAGGCATCTTTTTTTTTTTCAAGTTAGGCTTTTTTTCGTCAAAATTGGTTGGCAGCGCTGCCCCGAACTCCCGCCAAAGGTGCGGTTTCATGTGTAGAAAGCACTCGGTCGTTTCTGCACTCTTGCATTGACATTCGGCTTCCGATTAAGTTTTCCCAGATATTTTGCACTATCTGACACTAGCGTTGCCTCTGAAAAATTTCAAAAATGGGACTAAAAAGTGGCCTGCACATAAACTACTAATGATCAAAAAAAAAAAAAAAAGCAAAACAGCAGCAAAGACATTTATTAAAAAAAAAAAAAAACTCAAATTTATTCATTCATTCAACTGAAAAAAGGGCCATTTTGAAGAAAGTAAGGGCCAAGCGTCTTGAGACAAAAAAGGGGCCAAACGGCAACGCGGTCTGACACCCTTAGGGGTGTTGGCGGCTTGAATTGTAATACTTTTCTTCTAATCGTGAACAATTCAAGGTCAGTTTTCTGAGGATTGACCCCAAGGTTGCATTGTTGTGTACACGAACATATAGTACTTTAAGTAACAGATACAGGTCTCTCGTGAGTGTACAGGCTGTACACTCTATAAGCAATTTCTTGAAATTTTCAATTTAAATTTATGTTAGCCGTAGTTTTTTCACAATGCTTTGTCATTGCTTTCAGCTATCAAATTGTTTACCCAACCCACCCAGGGCCAGGTTTTAGAAATTAAATGGGCCGCTTTAAACGTGTCGTAAAAGAGGCTCTGTAATTGGAGAACAAGCAAAATTGATTGGTTTTAAAAACGGACATGTTATAAAAAAAAAAACATTCAATCCTGTAGAGATACGAAGAAGGGAATATATAGGTACTTGGGCCACATCGAGCGAATGTAAACACAATCACAAAGAGATAGAGCATCTTCTTTTGATAAGGTTGGGTAAAAAAATGGTATGAGATAGTAAGTTCTCATACGGCACTAGGCACCATAAGGGCCATCGCGCTCCCTGGGGAACCAATTTCAGGAAACAACGTGAACAAAACCTAAACAATTTCCCTTGAAAAACAACAATCTCCCTACAGAAATTGAGTAGCCCTTTGAAGTTTGTGTGATCTATCTATTCCAGTTGTTGGAAAAAGTACCTACCTTAAAACTTCCTTCGGTTGCGAGATGCTTCGCATTCACACATAATGTGTGCGATTTCTTCATCGGCTTGCAGGTCGTCGCAGAATCTACAAGTGTGTCTATCGGTTTAAGTCTTTATTGCATGTTTTCTTAGAAGACAGTGCCCTGACAGGATTTCTACCAATATTCTGAGTTGTTCCCTCCCTAATTTTAGAATTTACCTAGATTTCTTGATGTTGAGTTTTCTCCAGAGTGCTTTGGAAACTTTATGTCCGGTGATGTCTGACCACCTTAGATCGGCCTTCATTTCGGTTTGATTTTTGATTTAACCTTTTAGTATACATAGAGGTGGTTTAGGCCATGCTTCCTCTTCTGTACCTAGTTCCCCTCTTTTCCTCGCAAGCTCGTCAGCTTCCTCATTTCCATTGCTATTTCACAGTGTTTGGTGACCTGTCTAATTGCTACTCACCCCTTTCTGGATAAGATATATCGTAGGGAATATCGAGATCAGCCAAAGGGAAGATTTCGTCAGTTTGTATCTGATTACCGGGCAACAGTTCTGATAATATAGAACAGTGTCAGAAATCGCCATCCTCGGAGTAGCCTAGAGCATTGAGCCTTAAGGCGCTATTTCTTGCTAGTTTTTTAATGTGTAAATCTAAAGGAATAAGATACAGAAAATGTCTAGCGCTGCTGTAAGAGTACTCCGGAGTGCACCCGTTATAGCTACGCATGACGCAATCTGCACAGTCGCCATTTGGCCTACTATTGTTTTCCTTGTGATGGTCACAACTTCCAGAAATGTAAGCTCATTTTTGTTTATCCGTGCGCTGTTATAACATTTTTTCCTTTTCATACTCACTCATGCAGACCGAAAACATATTTTCTTGTCATTATGTTCGAAGCCACGCCTTTCGATCAGTGTTATGCTCCACTCCATTACTATAGCGAACGGAACGACCAAGCGTTGATACAACGTGATACTGATAATAATATCCAATGAAAGCATTATTCACCGAGGAAAGACCCGTTCGACAGGTTGTTAAAGAACAAGTTTGCCATCATTTTTGATACCGCATTCTCAGGAACATCTTAAGTATGGAAAATCTACCTTGAATGTCCATGCACATCTAAATTTAATATAATTTATTTAAAAGCGAAACATTCTTCACCAAAGTATTCTTGTGAAGAAATGTGGCCAAGGTCGTTCGATACCAATTTTTCTTGTCTTTTCTTTCTATTGAAATGAAATTCAAACGTTTGCTAAGATTTTAACATGTCATTTATTATTTCCGTTCGTTTCGGTTTCTGGTTTTAATTTAATATTCATGTCTAAGAGTCTAGTTGTTGAATCTATTTCTGTTGTTATTTCGTAAACATTTCAAAATATAGTGTTTGCTTTATTCGACATTGGAAATAATTAAAATGTCGAAATTAATTCCCATAGAGATACCTATTGTTAATAATTGGTTTTAAGTCTAATTAAAGTTTTTTTTTTTCAGTAATTGTAATTCTATTATCCTTATACACAAAAGATGTTTAAGTATTTCGTTTTGTATTATAGCTCTACGTTAATATTTTTCTTTTGTTTAATATCTCTAAGAATTACGTTTTAAAAAATATTTTTTCTTAAATAAAAAACGAACTTCATTTATACAGCTCAACATATTATTAGAGGCTGTTTCTTTAATTGTGTATTGTTATTTAATTTTTGTTATAATAAAATCTATTTAAGTGTGACTTTAAAAGTTTTCTGGTTATTTTTTATGAGAAAGTAAATACTTGACAGTTATTTGATGTAAATTCAACTGTTTAAGGCAAAAAATGTTGGTTGGCTTAGAAGAGAATTATGGACTTTTTGTTTCAACTTGTTTACTATTAGGTTTGTAGTTTGTTTTACAATTTCAATGAGTTTTAAAAGTGTATATTAACAAAGTGATTTGCGTTTATATTTATTTTTATTTATTTTCATATAAATATTTTATAATTATTATGACTCTTGCAATAAAGTGGTTGGTTCTTAGCTCGAATATGTGCAGAGTATTGAACAATGAAAAGGAAACAATATTGCTTGCTTCAAATTGTAGTTTGTCGTCATTTAATTTTTCAAATGAAGGGTTAGAAATGCTCTCCCCCTGTTTTGGAATACATGGATGTCGTTCGTTGGATAAATGTTGTTAAAATAGCTGCAAGAAGCTGTACTTTCGCTAATTGAGGGGTTAAAACTCAGTGACGGAAGTATTGTTTATGGATCAGTGGATACGAGAAGAAAGCAAAAAGTGAATTTTAATAATTGAAATAAAAGTTGTTTAGTGCATTCGAATTTAATTGTATTTGACTTTTAATCGAAAAATCTCGGAAACTATTCTATAAAATGTCTATAAAATGCATCAGAATAACATTTTTCACAGGTATACATCAGAAGATAGCTCGCAGAGCACAAATTCTATTTTATTTCAATTCTCTATCTCTATAAGATCAAAAAATTAAAAATCAACAAAATAATAATAGGAAAATACTAGTCTTTTTCTTGACTTTATTCAGCGTTAGTGTTCGGCTTTGCGTTAAAAAATAATGAACGCATTTAAGTGCTACCAACTACCAACTTATGGACGAGATTTTCGGTTATAACATAGGACATACTTTGGCTCGATAATTTATAGTAGGTTCTGAAATACGTTTTTTTGTTCTCTATTGTGGTTTCAGTCAAAGTATATCTAAGCAATAAGAACCCATATAGGATAAAGTCCCTTACCTCCAAAATAGCATTGCAGCTGATGATACATCTTCATGGCAGTACATGAATGCTTTTTCCAACCAAGGCGAGGCAGTAAGTTATCCTTCCCAAATTTTTTGAATAGGATATAGAATTGTTATACGTGGAACCAGAATTTATAAATAAATCATTAGCAACAGGTCTGTAGGGATAGGGACCCTAGACCTACTTTCTCATAACTATTCATTTTGTGTTGTGTGAGTTAATAATTTTTGGAACGAATGGAAGAGATCTACAATTTTATGCCGATTCCAAACTGCTAATAGAGAAGTTCTTTAAAAACAGTTATTCTCTCGGATGTTTGTCAGACGTTCGCGAGAGGCGGCGCAGTGGGAAAAATCCTGAGTTGGAATTTTGGATTTTTGCGGGATTCGAACCCGGCACCCCTCGCTTACTGCCGACCAGGGGTTGAATTGGTTTAATTACCACATCCGCATCTGTAAGTGACTGTGTCACGAGTAATTCGTGACTGAATTTGTTACTGAACGAATGAAATCATACGCCAGCGAAATTACCTTGTAATTCAAATTGGTGTTTATTTTGTCTTTTTAGTTAATTACCTAGCCTTACTAATAATGAGGCAAGCACTAATGTCCACAATAAGTTGGCTGCCAGCTTTAGTAAAAATGTACAGCATTAGTGAAACCGTACAAATAAACAATTAGACCTCTACATTTCCTAGTGCGACAAATTTACTTAAATCTATTACATTTGTTGTCATGGCAGAATTCGAATTTCATAAATTGTTTTCGTCAAGAAACAAGGTCAATAGTTTATTTCACAACGATGATTTTATTAAAAAAAAAAAAAAAAACGAATATATAAATTGCAATTAAATCTGCCCAACAGATATCGTTTAAAGGCTTTTTGAGGCCGGACGGATACGGACTATGCATAAATCAGTCTAAAACAAAAGTGATCTGATAACCAACTCTACACATAAGGACATTACACTCGATGGCGTAAATATTGATTATGTTGAGGACTATATTTATTTGGGACAGTTTAAATCATTTAAAAATCAGGAACAAAAGGAGATAGATAGACGAACATCAAACGCGTGGCGACAATTCTGGAACATGAAGGAGATACAACGCAAAAATAAATAAAGACACAAGAGAATATCTAATGGATTCAGCAATTTTACCAATTCTGACATACGAACTTCAAACATTGGGCTTAACAGCAAATCTAACCGAGAAATTAAGGATCTGTCAGACAAAAATGGAGAGGAAACTTCTCGATATAAGACTAATACAAAGAGTGCGGAACGAAGAAATGAGAAGACAAACGGACATCATCGATGTAATAAAAAGGACGAAACAACTAAAATGGAACTGGCCAGGACACATATCAAGAATTATAGATAATAGAAGGACAAAACTTCTGATTAAATGGACACCACCAGCGACAAGACCAACCGGACGACCACGAACAAGATGGTTTGACGATATTAACCAATTTAATAGCTATTGGTATCATGACGCAAAAAATAGAGATTTATGGACAACTATGGGGGAGGCTTATACTATTTGCAACTAATTTTGAAAACAAGGCTTAGACTTTGCCAAATTATAATAAATTTATTTTATGTATCTAATAATGTGATGAAAAATTTGTAATCTTAATAATAAGCAAAAAACAAAACACAAAATATGAAATGCAAAAAATATCCGCTGATCTGTCAAATATCATATGGAAATCAGTAATGCCCTTATATCGTTCATTCGGGCATAATTTTCGGTACTTTTTATAGTACGACTTCCTCTGATTTCTAATACTTTATTATTAATTGACGCGTACATTGTGTCGTAGTTTGTAGTAAGATCCCTTTCAAATTACTGAATAAGAGAAACACAGTTAATTAGAATACTTTGATGTGAATCAAACTTTATTGGAGGTCTAAAGATCGCAATTATTTAATCATTAGCAAGTGAATATTTTTGCAAATAATAATAATAGCCTGCTTATTCATTTCAGAATAAATTAAAATCTCATGTAGGAAGCGTTTTAATGACCTATCGCTTCCGTTTTTGAATTCCAATTTGCCAAGCAACTAGACAGTGCTTGCAAGTCAAGTATGAAAATAAATACAATTTGGTCTTTTTAAAATTTTACCTAAGTATGAATTATATTACCTACTTAATTCGAGAAACTTTAAATTCTCGCAGAAAAATATAAAGCCGTGGCGCACATTTTTAAGGAGGAAAACTATCAGTTGAGTGCTGACAATTCTATTCTAATATCTATATGAAGTCAACCTTTCAAACGCCTTTTTCAAACACATTGATAGGGGCTTGGTTGCAGCCAAATATCTTCCTGAGTCGCCTAAGGTTCTGAGAATTGTTGAAAAAAGTAGGCATTTACGTATGAGCCGTCCAAAATTAAGTTAGCAGACATTTCATTCTGGTTGCGACGATTGTCAAGAAAGTCTTGGAAATACCCCAAACTTATATAAGTTAATTTTTTTTAGTAAGCATCCATTCATTGCTTGCAAATTATGTAAAAAGGAAAATCAGTTTAAAAGCAAGTACTAGCGGTTAAACAAGATAAAACAGAGAAAAACACAGAAATATATTCTTCAAGTGTTTAGAAATAAAACAAAAGTGCAATATTTTTCAATTTTTTGCATACATTTGTACAAATTTGTGTTTGTTAGACTTAAAAACCATTTGCATTGTTGTATTACACGAATAAAATTAGAAAATATTTACAATTTACTAAAATTAATTTATAATTATAAACGCTCAGGCTGAACATCAAGGTATTTAAATTCGCTCCTATTACGAAATTTAATACCGTGATTTTGGATGGTTAGGTAAATTCAAAATGACATTAAGACTGCATTTATTTAGCTTATGCCCGAGATAAACATGGCTTTCTCACCACTAACATTTAACCCTACATTTAGCGATATTCTGGCAACTTTAGTCGTATATTGGTAAATCGATTTTGGAAAGTGTATAGTATTTGCCTAAACTGCCAGACTAAAGTTGATTGGTAAGGCCGATTGTCACTCAAAATTTAATTAAGCATGTTAGTTCTCACAGACAGGTTATGTGACGTTTATTTTTCAAGTTTGGCTGTCAAAGGAACGGTTGTTAACAGGCACTTCGGCCTGTCTCTAAAATAATAAGTCAAAGTAAAAAAAAAAAAAAAGATTAACGATAGGGATACTCGCTAAGCATTGCATTGGAAGCACACCATGAGACTATCGGTTATACAAACACATGTAGGTACTGTGGGGAGCTACAAGTCACTGAGTACATCTCCCATCTTCTCTGTGAATGTAAAGCGATTGCTCCGTCCTCGGAGTAGAAAAAAATACCTAGAAATGTAAATACTTCCTTAGCACCAAAAAGGTACTTCTTAAGCACATAGGAACTTGTCACAAATCAAATTTACAACCTTCCTTAGTTTTTTTTTTATACAAACATCTAAAGGGTGATTTTTTAGCTGGTTTGGTTTTGGCAACACTGGTTTTGACAGCTGACGTGTGTTTAGTACCTTGTGTCACTGTCAAACAGCTTCAGTTTGGTTTGCAATTTAACCATGGATCGTCTTACAAATTAACAACGCTTGCAAATTATTAAATTTTACTATCAAAATTCGTGCTCGGTTCGAAATGTTCATCGCAAAATTTTCTCATGACCAAAACTTACGACAAAAAATACTTCACTGTCCCAGTGGTAGTAAACAGTTTTGGTCTTTCGTGAAAAATATTAAGAACTCCACCACGTCGTCAATCCCCACACTCGTTTACAATGACATTCCAGCTGTCAGCTCTTTGGACAAAGCAAATCTGCTGGCTGCGCAATTCGCCGCAAGCTCCAACATTCCAGATTGCATCATGTCTCCACCTGTGCTCGAGAGCGTCGAATATTTCATGGGACAAATACATTTCCGCACTCGCACAGTAGCAAGAGTATTAAAAGATCTTAGCATTCACAAATCCGCTGGTCCAGATGGTATATCCCCCATAATTCTGAAGAGGTGTTCTTCCACGCTGGCAAAACCACTGTGTTAGCTTTTCCACTTGTCCTACTCTTCTGGACTCTTTCCGAGTAGATGGAAAACTGCATTTGTCCAGCCCGTTCCAAAAAAAGGCGATTCTTCTTCACCCACCAACTATACCGACCCATTGCACTTACGTCCATTCTTTCCAAGGTCATGGAAACGCTGATAAACCGTCAGCTTATGAAATATCTTGAATCACGAAAACTTCTCAATGACCGGCAATACGGTTTTCGTAGCAGCAGGTCCACTGGTGATTTGATGACTTATCTCACCGAAAAGTGGAACCAATCTCTCCACCACTCTGGAGAAACGAAGATTGTTGCGCTTGATATTTCGAAAGCATTTGACAGAGTTTGGCACCAAGCTCTTTTGTCGAAAATGCGTGCCTATGGGATCGACGCGTCTCTTCTTCAATGGATTAGAAACTACCTTTCTGGCCGTTCAATTCAAGTTGTGTTGGACGGTTTCAAGTCTGCAATTCACCATATAAATGCTGGTGTTCCCCAAGGCTCTGTTTTGTCTCCGACACTCTTTCTCATATTCATCAATGATCTCTTGTCTGTTACTTCTAATCCAATACATTCTTTCGCTGATGATAGCACCCTCAGTTTTTCATATTCGTTCCCTGACTCACGTCCCTGCTCTTCGGCCGTGGATCTGGAACGGCGACGTATGCTAAACACATTAAATTCCGATCTTGACAGCATTATAAAATGGGGTACAATCAATAGAGTGGAATTTAATGCTTCCAAAACACAATGCTGCCTTCTATCATTAAAGCGAAACTTGAACCCTAACCCATTACCCATGAATGGGACTTGCATCGACGAAACCGAACGACTTTCCATACTTGGTATATGTGTCAACGACAAACTTCGTTGGAATGACCACATATATGAAGTCGCCAAAAACGCTGCGAAATGTCTAGGTTTCTTAAATCGATGTAAGAAATACTTTACACCCTTCGACTTAGCTACAATATACAAGGCCTTTATTCGGCCTAAGCTTGAGTACAACGCTCATATCTGGTCAGGTGCACCAAAAACTTCATTGCACCTACTAGACAGAATTCAAAAGCGCGCGATAAAACTTATAGGTGATAGAAATATAGCGGAGTCTATTGACCCGCTCGAACATCGCAGAAATGTTTCTTGTCTTTCTTTATTTTATCGATATTTTCACCATCGATGCTCTGATGAAATAGCTAACTGCATTCCGCCCCTTCAACAATTCTCTCGCAATACCCGTCACACATCGAATGCACATCAGTTTACCCTTAAGCCTACCTTCGGACGTACTGTAAAATATAGAGATTCTTTTGTGAGCCGAACAACACGCATGTGGAATGCATTGCCTCACACGGTTTTCCCCTCTCATTACAGCCCACAATTGTTTAAGACCAATGTGCACCAGTACCTCTTCTCTATCCTCCCTATTAACCCTTCCACTCGTGCTGTGCATTAGCATTATAAGGGAACAAAAACCCCTTGAGCACTAGTGAATTATAAAAAAAAAAAAAAAAAAATCGCGCGCTGCTTCCATTTTATGATCGGCATTCTCGACCTTCTGACCAGTCTATTCGAAAGATTGTGACCAAATTTCGCACCAAATTTACTTTGTTGGACATTAAACGTACTGTGCGTAGTGAAGAAAATATTGCGGCCGTATCAGCTAGTGTGACAGAAGACCGCGAAATGTCGATTCGGCGCCGTTCCCAGCAGTTAGGCCTTTGTTACAGCACTACGTGGAAAATTTTGCGGAAGGATTTGTGCGTAAAGCCTACCACAACGCCGAATTTTTGGTGAATGGGCTCTTGGAAAGCTGGCCGAGGATCCGCTTTTTTATCGAAAAATTGTGTTCAGCGGTGAGGCTCATTTTTGGTTGAATGGGTACGTAAATAAGCAAAATTGCCGCATTTGGAGTGAAGATCAGCCAGAAGCATTGCAACAGCTACCAATGCATCCCGAAAAAGCCACTGTTTGGTGCGGTTTATGGGCCGGCGGCATTATTGGGCCATATTTCTTCAAAGATGATGCGAATCGCAGCGTTACTGTCAATGGTGAACGCTACCGAGCGATGATAACAAACTTTTTTTTGCCCGAAATGGAAGTTCTTGACTTGCATGATATGTGGTTTCAACAAGACGGTGCCACATGCCACACAGCACGCGAAACAATGGCGCAATTGCGAGGCGAGTTTGGTGAACAGTTAATTTCACGTTTCGGGCCGGTCAATTGGCCGCCTAGATCGTGCGATTTGACACCATTAGATTATTTTTTGTGGGGGTATGTCAAGGCTAATGTGTATAGGGACAAGCCCGCTTCGATTGACGCACTGGAAGCCAACATCCATGCATTCATTCGTGAGATACCGGCCGATATGTGTGAAAGAGTATGCCAAAATTGGACTCAGCGGATGGACTACCTGAGACGCAGCCGCGGTCAACATTTGCATGAAATTATCTTTAAACATTAAATTGCAAGGTTCAAACTATCGATTCAAATAAATATTTCATTCATTTTTTCGAATTTTTTGTGTTTTTTTTTTAAAAAAAGTTCTAAACCTCTTAAAAAATCACCCGATATATTTCCCGAAATGATTATCTTAAAAATAATTTATAAATATGAAATGAAATAAAATTTTCGGGACATTAAGTATGTATAATTATGTGGATATGTGGTACCAGTGCCTCTACCCTTTTCGTTGTTCCTGGATGTTCTACCAACTTGCTGGCCTGGGGGAATTGAATTTGGCGAGATAAATGTAAAACTCCTCATGTACGCAGCTTGTGGAAAGTGGAAGTCAACAATGATGGTATTCCATAATAGTGTCGGGTGATTCGCAAGGAATGAAAGATGGACTTGGCAAGGAGAAGAGCTAGAAAAGGTAAGAGAGTACAAGTACCTCGGAGTTATAATAACACCACGTCTGACTTTTAAAAAACACCTGCAAGAAAAGCTAAAAAAGGCAAAAAGAGCAATAAATTTTAGTTGGAGAGGTGTACCTACTTCTTAAAAAAAATATGGATCTAGGCACAAAATACAAAATCTATGAAACAGTATACAGTAGTGCGGTGCAGTGTGGGGCATTGACCAATACGAAGAAGTGGAAAATTTGTTAAGATACTTCATTAAGAAATTATTTAGATTGCCAGAAAATACACCAAACTATATGCTCCACCTGGAAACGGGGCTGCCCCCACTATATATCTATACATTAAGACTGCACTTCTTGTACATTTTAAAATTAATATCACATCCAAGCCAACGCCTGCCACATTTCGTCGCAAAGCATCCTATACGCCATAAACTGCAATTTTTCAATGAATGACTATAGACCATGCAACGAAAATGATGTCAAATTAATAGCTCACAATGCAACACCATGGAAAGAAACGCTGCCGACACTGTTGACAAAAATTGATTGATCCTCCCGCAACGCCTTTTGAGTAAAGGCCCAGCAGAGTCTAACAAGACTTTCGTGTTGTACGCTCTCAACACAATCTCAATGATATTCATCAAGACCAGAGGGGAACTTTTGCTGTTGAATCACAGGCTGCATATCACCAACCGTAATGAGGAGGCAGAATGCTCTTTATGCAAACTGCGAGCTCTAGAAGACGTGCATCATTTAATCAGAGTATGACCAATATGGAAGGTGATTAGAAGAGCACATTTTGGAAAACATACGTTATCAACAAGCGAAGTTATTTCAATACTAAATGGCGAAGATTGGAGTAAACTGGCTAGCTACATAGAGCTGTCTTTAAAATATCGACAGCAATAATAGTAGATGAAGCTTTTTAAATTTATTACATATGTATGAATATTTAAAATTGTAAATCTTTCTTTTTCGGCTGACATCAAACGCCAAAGCTGTAATTTGTGGAAATAGTGAAATTTATGAAATTTGTAAAAAAGAAATATTTTTATTGTTTAATTAAGTCACAATACAAAACAATGGTACCAATAAAAACATTGTCACTTATGAGCCGTTATGACTGGTTTTAAATTTTAAAGTTGTAAGTGTGTTCACAGAACACGAAAACCTCACAAAATTAATTTTACCTCACCTTGTGAGGGTTTTGTGACTTATGAGTTGTGAGGTATCAGTGAGGGTTGCCAGAATCGGTTTGTTAGTTTCAAAATTTGTGTCAGAGCTCTTCTGAGAGGTGCTTTTTAAGATCCCTGTAGCTATAGATATCCCATTAGAAGCCTAGGCCAGAGAATTGGAACTTCTGCGAATATTCAAATTACAAAAAAAAAAAATTCCAGCTTAATTTGTTTGCTATATAGGCGGCTCCCGCCCGCATTTCATGGAAGTGGCTAGTTTCTAGCGCGGTCCTTGGCTAAGTGGTTTCAATTGTGCACTTCAAGTTGGTTGCGGTTCGCTTCCACTTGTGCGTGCAATGTCCACCTAAGTCGACGTTTTTTAAAGCGGTGTCTTTCCGGGATCGAACGAAAGGCTCTGCAGGCTGAGGTCCGTTTCCACTTATGTTTGTGCTACACGTAAGGTGAAGACTTAGGTACCGTTGTCCCTTTCGGGTTGGAATCAAAGATTCTTCGGGTCGAGTGGGGAAAAATCAAAATATTTAGGGGTACCTAGTATATTATTGTTATGCTGAATGAATTGATTCTTTAAAATCTTAAAAAGGAGTTCCTGTTATTGTTTTCCTTAAAATATCAATTTTTCTGAGTGTACCTATTTAGTTCTCGAAACTTCGTCGTCGTTACTCTACCAACTGCCTAAATCAACTTAACATCCGTATGCAATTTGTGAAACTTTTCAGTAAAAGTAAGAGCTTCGTAATGAATCCTTAAAATCAATTCAAATGAAAACTGGGCACGGGCAGTACATATTTATTGCAGTAGCTGTGCCGCTGAAAAAAAAAAAGTGAACTAAAAAAGAGCAACAAAGACTTTTATTTTAAACAAAAATCTTTTTTTTTTTTGAAAAAGGGGCCATATTAATAATTTGTCAAAAAGTTGGAGCCAAGGGTCCAGAGCCTCAAAAAGGGGCCAAACGACAACGCTGTATTGTAGTTGGAGAGTTTGATAGCAGAATGGCTCTGAGTTTTGGTTATCTACAACATCGACTATTGTCCTATATTTCATCAGACTTTTAGAGTCCCTCAGTTCAGATATCGAAATTTAAAAGTTTAATCAGCAACATGGAAACAGCATGAACGTTTTGACGCAATGCCGTATATAGCCCAACGCACATTACAAACATATCAACAGTGATGACACTTTTCCACAAATAGAATAAACCAGCCGATGCGAATTGGCCTTGACTTTTGCAAACAACGAGACAATTTTAACGCTCAAACGTGCATTCGGTGCCGCGTTTGGGTGCGGCAACTGGAAATGGAAAGTGATAAACACGAAATGATGCCAACTCTTACTAATCGTTGTCAATTAATGTATCAGCAGATATAATAGATTTCTTTAAGTGCTCACACTTTCTCTAGGACTACAATTTCTTAAATCCCGGATATCTTCGTAGGAACGGACTGATCAAATCAACGATACATGCTTTTCGTTTGCCACCACTTTCGTGCACATAATGATGCTAAATCTATGAATGGATAATTTAAATAATGCAAATAGCTGTGACAGATATTCACAAGGTGATTAACAAATTATAGTTAATGGTTGGGATTGCTTCTTTAACGTGCCCTCATGCGCACAGTAGGTATCCGCTATTAAAACACGATCTTCTTGAATGAGCACAGAACAGGAATCGTTTCTTCTTTCTATAGCTAAACGAGATGAATGACTGCATATTGAACCCAAGGCAGGCGTCCCCTAGGAAGACCAGGATGAGACGGTTACATCAAATCCGAAATCTCTCCACGGTCTGTATGGGGATTGCCCCTCATCTAGAGTCTTTGGCGGAAGATCGGGAGCTATGGAGGGTCCACTGAGGCATCCTACACCCGTCTTCTGACGAAGGAAAATACTAATAACGCATTGATTTTTTTGAGAAAACAACCACAACTAAAAGAACCTTAAGAAAAAGGAGGAGAAGGAAGTTAAGGGAACTCAAATACAGCCTGTGTTGAGAAATTCTTGTTGAAATGGATACTTTGGATGACCGAAAGGTCATCATAAAAAGGATGTCCTAGTGCGTCTGGTTTTGGCTAATGCCGGACACTCACACAGAACATGAAACACTGTTAAACTTTCATTATGGGGGATGCCAAGCTTAGCTGCGTGAGTTCCTAAAGGCAAGTGGCCCGTACTAATTGCCGTTACTCTGGCGACATCCACACGCGTTCTGGCGAGGAGGTTGTTTGTTCTGGCTTCATAGTAGGCTGGCCAGATCTTCCTTGAAATGAAGCAGTTTGTCAGGGTTCGTCCATCTAGTCTCGGCCCTTGAGATGATTTGCCAGTACTTCTGCTTGAAAGACGCCGGCTTCGTTGGGAAGGCGAAGAGTTTTAGAGATGTCTAGTTCTATTGAGAGAATGCCCTTACCCACTCCACACTTCATTTTGGAACCATCTGTGAAGATAGGTATGTCGAATTCTTTTACGACCGCATTCTGCTCCCATTCTGATCGAGAGGGGATTTTAATAGAAAAGGTTTTGTGGAAGTTGAGTTTGGGTACAATGCAGTCCGTTGATATACGACCTACGTCGACAGGAAGAGAAAGTAGGATGCTGGTGTGGCCATAATGCCTTTCGGACCAGCGTTTTGATTCCTTCTATCTAACTGCACTACACGCTGCAATGTTTTTTATGTGCAGATCCACTGGCAGAAAATTGAGAATCACATTGAGTGCCTCGGTCGGACTTGACCATAGGGGTCCCGTTCTCCCGCTCTCGTTCTTAGTAAAATTTCATAAGCTCACTAAAATCGTTTTCGAAATGGGTTCGAAAAAAACTAGGGAACGGCTCAACCGATATGGAGGATTACATTTTTTTTTTTTCGTCTCAATACTCGAGTGATTTAGGAAAGAAGGAACATTTTGGAAAAATCAAAATTTGAGTTTTGTATGTGCATTTTTTTATTGGAACGTACTTAACACCATCAATCAGAATTGTATTTGGAGAATATGCATATTTTTATCTTTCTCCATTACGTAGTAAGAGAAAGATATCCTTTTCGTACAAAATTTCAAATTCGAGGTGTTAGTCAATTCTGACAATACGACGATAGACGAACTCAAAAAAGAGGGTCGCTAAATTCTGTCCGTCTGTCTGTTCATCCTTCCACAGACCTACAGCCTAAAAGGCTGCCCAGATTTCAAAACTGATATTTAAGCTTATGCAGGTGAGGTTACCATAACTGCATATCAAGTTCTTGGCATCGAAAACGCTAATTTTAAAAACTGTTCATACCTCGAGAACCCTAATCTAAAATCTAAAATGATTTCGATAAAACTTCAAAAACCATGTAATGCTTGCGAACAATAACTTATACTCGGTTTACAGCTAAATAGTTAAGCAATAGTACCGCTCAAAATAAGAGCAATAAACAATTTAGTTTTTCTCAAGAAATTCAAATAAATCCGTTTTTTAATTATTTCTCAAAAGCCGATCTCTGTTCATAAATTCATAAATTGCAACAGTTATTAAAAATGCTATAACAGCAACGCATAGTTTATTTTTAGCAAATATTAAACCAGCGACATAAATCTATTTCATTAAAAAAGAAAATCATGCCCTAACAGATCAGAAAGCAAAAACTTCTAGTATACGCTTATATCTCTTAACCCAAAAATCTCGTAAAGTATAAGGCTTATAAAGTAGTACGGTACTCTCTCAAAACTCTCTAATCATAAGTTGCGGCAATTGCCTGTTACTAGAGCTTTAACTTACAAAATTTCACATTGTCTAGCATTTGCTTCATCTGGAAGAGCAGCGACGTTGTTAGAAGGCAGACGAATTAGACATTTTACAATAAAATTGCGACAGACATTCAAATAAACGAGACAGCAACTTGCAAAATACATACATAGCGGAATGGCGAGAATGCTACAGAGATGAAAATTAATCGATTGCTATTGCGAGTGCAATCTCGCGTGATGGGCCACAAAAGGTCCGTAACTCATTAGAGGTGCTGGATAGAATATTGAAAGATGATTCTGTTGTCCCGTGATTTTCGTCACGCTCTTCCCGGTGGTGTGGCTCTTGAGGGTTGGCGTCGTGCCTATCTATAGCTATACCTACCTATAGCAGTTTTGTTTCCTAACATTATCCATTTATATAAAAATGCCCTCGTCACCATAAATGATTTTTCGGCCGAATTGGGGTCCTCTTCCAAACTCTGCGAAACCCAGTCAGCAAACAAACGGCGTTGCTTATGGCCAATGACTTTGAACTCCTAGTTTAATTGGATCTTGTACGGGTTTAGGCACAAGTGCCCCCGCGAAATTCGGCAAGTTGAAGTCTGCGAATGGCCGACTTCTTGTGCACAACATCACAGGGTGCCAACATCGAATAACCATCCGAATTGAAAAACCATTTACCATTGCCAACCCTTATGTTGACGGTGTTTGTTACGTTTTTTTTTTTTTTTTTTTTTGAGAAAGCACATGTATTGACATAGTCGTTTTGCAATTTTATAAAAACTAATGCTATTAAACTAAAATACTGATCAATGAAGGTTCCATTCCATCTGAAATTCCATTCCATAATATCCGAGAAACAGATAAGAACTAAACATGATAAGATGCTATGACAGGAACCGCTCACGATTTCTATTCAAAAATTAAACATACATATAGCATAGGTCGCTATACAGCGACAACAAATCTTATCTAATTACAAAATGTAGTTAAATTAGGAACTGATAGATGAACTGCGTCTGCTACTGAATTCAAATATCTATTTGTGTCTGTAACAGAAATCGAAACAAATATCACTTATAACTTATTCTCCACTACAAAATTAACACAAAACAACAACGCATTCCATTTGAATTAAATTGACACTAGCTACGGAATGATTAATGCTAAAAAAATTGGCATTACTTACAATCTGTATGAATTTTTTTAGTTAATTTATTCACTAATTATAAATTAAAATGCACTTTCTTTTTAATACGAAAATTGCGTTGCCAGTACCTAGAAAAAATTGTTTCTTATTTATCACTCAAAAAATCGCAATTTGTGATCTAACTTAACGCTACCTAAACATTTAGAGTTTTTAAAACTTCCGTTCTCCTCAAATATTTTGTTCGGCTACATATTTATCTAAAAATGAGTTAATCAAAGAGAGATTAATGAATTTTAAAATCTACTCGTAAGCACTCTACAAAAAGAAGAGCGCGCCTTTTTTGGAATAAGTCTGATTTCTATCGAGTTTTATACAATCGTTTCTATTATTCGTGCGATATTAATTTCTATTCCAGTAGTTTTAAGTTCTGATTTCTATCTGAAAAACCAGTTAAATCGCTTTCGAAATTATGAAACTGTTTCAAGTTGAATTATTATGACAAAAATTCTTTTAAAGGACGAATGAAAGAGTTTTGTGTGCTCTCTGTATTTGTTTGGTTTAGAATTTCGTGTTTTGATTAGTGGATTAACTAGCTACTAGTTCGGATACGGAATTAGCACGCCGCCGTTTGGTGATTTGTTTCCAGAGACGTCGATTCAATGATGGCTTGTCCTGCAAAGAAAATTAAATTATTAACACAGATTGGAAAAAATGAATTAAATTATGTATAGACAAGGCATAACTTAAACTAAAAAGTTATCTAATTAAAAGTTGGGTTCTTAAGGTGGTTCGTTCATTAGTGGTCGGCTATAAGGCGCATTTATACACTGTAAGTTCCTGGAGCCATTTTGTTTTTCCAATAAAATTGCCAAGTTTGACAGTCCTATTCTGTTGGTTTTCCGACGATATTGCCAATGATACGCAAAAAAAAAATGGGATACCTTTAGAATACACCTAATATTTAGTAGGTCCCTACTACGGTACGGCGGTGGTTGGGTGTTGTATGAATAGGGTAGACACTGATTGGCATCAACTTGGCGATGCCCAGTTGTTGCAACTGGTTCATACACATCAATTGTGCTTATTTTACCTCCCCGTGGTAACCACCGGGTACTGATCTCGTCCACCCGGACTTGACTTGCTAAACTTTTAAGCGCGAGTGTTGAGCAGGAAAAAAATATCAACACTATAATGCTCTATCGGAATGACTGCCTGATCGAGTCTCAGAGGTCTTACATGAGCCCCTCAGAAAGAGGACATACAGCGAATGAATCCACAAAATTGGATCAATGGTGGTGTCAACAGTCAAGATGTCAGATACCTTGCGTTAACTACTCTGACATATTTGGAGCTAAGGTCAGTAAGGATTTTTCAGCACTTGTCAGGGTGCTGAAATAGAGATGGTGGCGGATGAGCCCTTTATTATACGGCAGCACTCATATCCCCGAAGTGGGTTACTGACAACGGAATATCCGACCCGCTGTCCTAGGGTCAATTAAGGGACTGGTCCTCCAGGTTGGGGGTTGTGCGTGGGGCTAACTACACAACCACGGAAAAACAACACTGTTGCGAAGCAACCAAGAGCCTCGGATATGGATGGATTTGGTGTTGGCGACCCTGCAAAACGAAAAAAAGGACAACGACGTTCGGAGCTGCACACGGAATGTTCGAACCCTGAATAGACCGCGTGCAGCCGAACAATTAGCGGAGGCCCTAGACTGCTACAAAGCAGATATCACCGCCATCCAGGAAGTGCGGTGGGTTGGGCCGGGCAAAAGAGGGTTAAAAACTGTGACATTTACTACGGTGATTACTATAGTGAACAAATGCATCATCTATTTGGATGCGGATTTGTTGTATGCGGCAGACATAGGCAAGAAGTCTTGAGCTTTCGACACGTAAGTGAACGCCTTACAACAATCCGCATAAAGGCTAAATTCGCCAACATCAGCCTAATATGCGCTCACGCCCCCACAGAAGAAAATGACGATGCTACCAAAGAGTGTTTCTACGAGCTCCTCGACAAAACATATGAGCAATGTCCTAAGCATGACGTTAAAATCGTCTTGGGTGATTTTAACGCCGAAATAGGAAAGGAGGACATCTTTGGTAGCACAATCGGGAAGCACAGCCTACAAGACATCACGTTTGGGAACTGACTTAGGCTGATTGATTTTGCTGCGGGACGTAATGTTACTATAGCTAGCACACGGTTTCCTCACCTCAATATCCACAAAGGAACATAGTCGCCAGATCATCAAACCGTCAATCAAATTGACCATGTTGCGATCGACGTAAGACACTCCTCCAGTGTTCTAGATGTCCGAACTTTCCGAGCGGCCATCATAGACTCGGACCACTACCTTGTTGTAGCCAAGGTGCGAATGCGGATATCTCACACGGCACAACAACGGGGAAATAGTGTGAGGAGATTTAACGTTGAACGGCTACAATTGCAACAAATCGCCAGAACCTTTGCCGATCCCTCAACCTTTCAAGAAGTCCTATGCTGTCAGCATCAAGCGACGAAGACCAGTGGCATAGATGCCAAGAAGCTAACAGGAATGCCGCAACTGATGTGCTGGGTTTCACCCGACCACCACCACGAAACCCCTGGTTTGATGAAGAGTGGCGGCAAGCACATGCAGCGAAGCAAATCGCATACAAAGCGGCGCTGCACAGAAGAGCGAGAGTTCTACGAGCAAAAGAGAAGGGAAGAGCATCGGCTTCTCCGGAAGAAAAAGAAAGAGCATGAGAAGCGGGCGATCGAGGAAATAGAGAGGTGTTACTCCAGGCACAAAGTTCGGAAGTTTTACCAAGAGGTAAAAAGGACGTGTCATGGTAACAAGACCCGAGCAGAAACCTGTAGAGACGAACAAGGAAACCTTGTAGTGGAAACACGGTCGGTGCTGAGGACATGGAAAAACCACTTCTGCAGACTGTTAAACGGCGAAGACGACATAAATTCCGCTGTCAGGCAGAATGAACCATTCAACCTGGGCGATGAAAGCCAAGACTTCCGTCCACCTGACCAAAATGAAGTGAGGATAGCAATATCCAAGCTGAAGTCCAACAAGGCTGCTGGACCAGACGGCTTACCTGCCGAGCTCTTCAAGGCAGCCGGAGATGACTTGGTAGAGTGCATACAACAACTCGTCTCCAAAATTTGGTTAGAGGAAAGTATGGCTGATGAATGGAACCTCAGCATTGTTTGCCCGATCCACAAGAAAGGAGACCCTCTAAACTGCGCCAACTATAGAGGCATCAGTCTCCTTAACATCGCATATAAGATCTTATCTGCCGTACTGTGCGAACGCCTGAAACCTTATGTCAACGAACTGATTGGACCCCATAAGTGCGGTTTTAGGCCGGGTAAATTCACAACCGACCAAATATTCACACTACGGCAGATCCTGGAAAAAACCCAAGAAGTCCAAGTCGATACCCACCATCTGTTTATCGATTTTAAGGCCGCATACGACAGCATGTATAGAGATGAGCTATATAGAGCCATGTCTAGTTTTGACATCCCTGCCAAACTTGTCAGATTGTGCAGAATGACGATGGAGAACGCTCGCTGCTCCATAAAGGTCGGAAACAATCTCACCGAGACCTTTGATGTCAAAAAAGGACTTAGACAAGGTGACGCGCTATCATGTGACTTTTTCAACATCATTCTTGAGAAGATTGTGCGAAATTCGCAAGCCAACACCAGAGGCACAATTTTCCATAAATCTGTGCAACTGCTTGCATACGCGGACGACATTGACATCATTGGCAGAACACAGCGAGCTGTCACTGGTGCGTTTGCAAACATCAGTACAGAAGTGGCAAAAATGGGTTTAGTAGCGAATGAGGGCAAAATAAAATACATGCTGTCAACAAGAAGGGACACACAACATCGACGAATCGGACAGAACGTCACGATAGACAGTTATAATTTTGAGGTAGTTAGGGACTTTGTCTACGTCGGCTCCGCTATAAATTCTGACAACGACATCACATCAGAAATCAAGCGAAGAATTACACTTGCCAACCGCGGTTTCTTTGGCCTAAGAAGGCAACTGAGATATAAGGCCTTGTCAAAAAACACTAAGGAGACTCTATATAAGACCCTCACCATCCCAGTCCTACTCTATGGCGCAGAAGCATGGACGCTATCAAAGGCGAATGAAGATCTCCTCGGTCGTTTTGAACGCAAAATTTTCATGTGATTTTCGGTCCCGTTTGCTTTGGCGGGATTTGGAGAAGGAGATTTAACAGCGAAATTTACGAGCTGTACAGCGACATCGACCTGGTCAGAAAAGTGCGCATTAGCCGACTAAGATGGCTAGGACATGTAGAGCGCATGGACACCAACGCTCCGGCCCGAAGAGTCTTCGACTCCAACCCGGAGGGACAACGCAGTAGAGGAAGACCTCGCCTTAGGTGACGCGCACAAGTGGAGGGGACCTCAACCAACTTGGAGTGCGCAACTGGAGGCAGTTAGCTAAAGATCGCGCTAACCGGAGAGGCGTATTGGTTGAGGCCCAGGTTCACCCCGGACTGTAGCACCATCTATGTAAGTAAGTACATACGGTACGGCAGGGAAATAACTTCACCTTCAGTGAAAAATAAAATCCACTTATTTTATGTGATGTTATTTCCCACTTAAAGTAGGTTATTAAACCGCCCTCAATCCTGTGGAATTATTTCCCACCAACAATTTGAGAATTTGTTCATTCTTACTGCAAAACAAAAACAAAATCTTATTATTTATAATGATTTTAGTATAATTTAATTAACATTATGAATAACAACTTTGCATACATCCAACCCTGCACCTATTCCCAACCCTAAACAGTGAACCCAAGCAGAGGGGTTGCATGCTGCCCCCCATGCATTCTCTACTGATTATGAGTTGTGGGGGTGCAGGGAAATAGTCTCCGGTGGGTAAATAAAAGCACTTCCGTGAAGTGGACTTAGTTCTCATGTAAGGTGGGAAATCAATTCCGAAAAATCTCAAGTCTTTTTATCTCCCTTTTACTGTGAAGTAAATTCTCACTGTCGAGTCGAGGTAATTTGCAAATTGTATTACCAAAAGAGAAATTAATTTTTAACTGAGACTGAGTAATATACCTATGCCGAATTTTATTCCAAAGAATTTTCAAAATCGAAATTCACTTTGCAAGACTCAGAAAATAATCAAAGGAAAATCGTCGCGATTTTCGTAAGGAGTAGTTTTTTGTCAAACAGTACCTATACAAATTTAAAAATTCGGTTTTCAAGATTCTAAAAATAAGTAATAGCAGACTGATACTCACATTGTCCTTCCGTGGTGACAACTGTTGGTGCGGCTTCTGGCGCCGGCTCCTCTCGGGTGTACTACTTGGGTTGGACTCATTGAGGGAAGTGCGTGAACAGCCCTTGGACAATGGTAATTCTGAGTTGCGTCTAGTTAAAAAATTCATTCTGCAAGTTATTGGAGTCAATAAATTCGGATTTACCACCAGTATACTTGTACTGCATACTCACATTCGACTACCTTTTCCAGCCTCGATCAGACCTGTCTCATCGCGACCCATTTTCCTTGTTCGACCAATTCCACTTGACACTGCAATGGGTAGACCCCGCTGTTGGTCATTCTCCATCATTCCAGCTGCCGACGCCACTGAAGAAGTACTCCTCGTCCTCACCAGACTCATTGTGTTCTTCATTGTCGTCATCGTCGTCGTCGTCCTGACTAGTGAGCCACTCTTCGATTGAGACATGGAGTACATCTTCTCGCGTTTCGCTAAGATTTCCAAATCGCTTAATTTGCTCTCGTCGCTGTTGGTGCTGGTGTTTCTGCAGCTTGCGTCGCTGCCATCGTTCACGACTGCGCTGATATCCTCGTTTAAGTCCGAAGCAGTTGCAAATGCAGAACTGCTCCACGTATTTCGATTTGGCTGCAGGTGTTGTTTTCGATTGCTGCTGGTGCCTGCGCCGCCTCCTATTCCTACCGCCCCACCAATGTAGTCGGCGCCAACCGACACGGGCCGGGGACGGCGATTCACCGTCGGTGTATCCATTTTCGAATTTCGCTGTTGACAGAACGAGATGACAGCCTCTTTCGGTTGTACCCGGTTCGTGGCGGTACGGGTAAGCAAATCTCTGCCCGTCAATCGATGAAATGTTGAGAGGTCGTGTCTGCAAAGAGAAAAAAAAACATCATTTGATTAAAAATGTTTGTTTTGGAATCAACTGGAAAAAGTACCCCAGAATCGTTGTAAGATCTGGTCCAGGATCGTAGCTGATCAAGTCTTCGTCTCCCAGAATATCGTGATTGAGAGCCAGCCGCATTTCGAGTCGCGGACTTAAACCGGAGCCATGATGGACAGTAGTTGGTGAACCGCTTGTGCTGCTGCTGTTGCTGTTCCGCGGTGACTGTGTTGTTATTCCAAGTGGTTCGACTTTCGTTGGTGTTGTCATTGTCGTCGAAACTGTTATTGATGAGGTTGAGACTGGCTTTCTGTCCGCCGGTCCCAGGAGGGAGGTTTCGATGATTGTTGATTGTCGACTTGCGGCAGGCCCTGTATTTGCGACACAGCTTTTCGTATTGAACACAGCCCTTTGATTGATTTGCGTGAATCTTTTGTGGATATCGTCGACGACGGCATCCACTGAAGAGCCAATGTCAGCAGTACCGCCAGATTTTGGTCGGACCTAGAAAGGCGGATTTCTTTTTAAAAATGAATGCTCACTTAGCGGATGCATACTTACCGCCCGTTGTAGAGCTGTAGAAGCTGCCGCCTGGGTATTCCTCAAATTTGTCTGGGTTAGCATTAGCCGCCTTGGAGGTGGTGGCGGCGGTGAGAACTTCGTCTTGCGCACAATAGTTCCGCAGGAATTTGTATTTACACTTGTTGCCGCCGGGGACTGTACCTTGGGCATAGTAGTGTTGTTCTCGCTGCTGGTTGTTGTAGAAGTCGAGGAATTCATTGCTGTCATCGTCGTCGTCATTGTCATCGTCGTCATCAAGGATGAGATCGTCATCTGAATCAGTCTTGTTGCTGTATGTGTTGCTGTGGTGGTGGTGGTGGTGGTGGTTGTGGTGGCACTGCAATACCCCAGCATCGCCGCAACTCCTGTTGCATGTGAGTCTATCCTTGGCAGTGACATTGGAACTTGGTGACTCTCTGTCAGTGATTGCCGTTGTTGATGACGTCCATCCAAACCGTTTAATTCCGATTCCTCTGCCACTAGTAGGACCTCCTCCTCGCTCTCCCCCTCCTCCTCCTCCTCGTCCTCCTCCGTTGCATCGTCGCTTGAACTTCCAATTGAATCCCTTAAAACGTGGCCATTTGTCGTTGTTTCCCCCTACCAATTTTTTGGGAATAGAATTCAACTAATCAATTCTGGAATTAAGCGATCTAGGATTGCATTGTGCACAAGTTTTTTTTTTTTTTGGTTTCATTAGTTTTCTGATGTTTTTTTTTGTTCGTTTATAAATTTTACTATAGCTTCACTAATTTTACTATAACCTTCTAAAACGAAACGAAAGAAAAAACACGAGAAGAGAAAAACAAAAACACAGAGAATGTGTGTGGATATGCGTTATGATGATAAATATTTAACAATGCTCTTTGTTTTGCATAATGAGATGAAATAATTTAAAATGTTTAATCTCTAGTAAAAATCAAAAAAATAAATAAATAAATAAACAAAACTTAGCTAAGATGATAACGATAAGCAACGCTACATGCTGTTCAAGTCGACCCACCTTTTTGAGTTCTTCACTTTCCTGTTGAGTTTTTTCTTCATCACTTTCGGTCTCTTCCTCGAACAGCGGTTCTAAACGTCGCCTACGAAATGTATTTTTTTTTACCATGAACGAAGATGAAGACTAATATTTATATAAAATGATTTCTAATGATGATTTTATGAGTACCTATAGTGAATAAGTTAAAATCTACATAATCTATGCTGTTCAAGATGTAAAATTTGTAAAGCTAGGAATGTGTCTTTATATATGAGACTGATGGATCTTTGATCTCAGTGAGTCAAAAGTCTCGTTTTTCGTTTTTGAAGAGCAAATATTTTCCAATAATACTTGAAAAATCAGTTGTAAACAAGGTAATATCCGAAGTGAGTATACTATAGTAGCTGTTTGGAAACTAATGTCCTAGTTGTGGAATGCAAAGTTCCTATTTGATTTTTGTATGCAAACTGTTTTTTTCTTTGTGCAAAGCAGTACATCTTTTATAAATACGGGAATACAAATTTATACAAAATAGGATAAAAGTCCACAACGTAGAGATATTTAGAAAAGGAATACACTCTTGAAGTCCGTTTTCTGCGAGGCGCTATTAAAGGTCGCGGATTTGCGGAGCGAGATACTTGAACTCAAGCGACAACATCCTTGCAAAAGGACTATAATACCTGTATATCTAGTCTGCCAAAATAATCACGGAGATCGAAGGAAACGGTAGTCGGTCCGAAAGCAACCATACACACACAGCTCCTGTCTAATAAAGATATCTATTGATTTATCGTCTGCGACTAGCATGAGAATCCACAACTTTTTCATGGGTCGACCTCAATACCTTCCTGTCATATCCGCAAGTGTGCGTTAGGCCTCAGCCATACGTAAAATGCAACAGAAAAAGTTGGAATAGTGTGAAAATAGGTTTTTTACTTTTTAGGCGGTCATAGCAAAAAGTCTGTCAGAAAAAAAATTCCCAACGAAAACAATGACAACAACCAACTGCTTACTGGAATCTATCAGAAAAACATTTCTGACAGATAGAAGAGTAAAAAAATAAAATATTTCAGTGGAATATTTTTTGTTTTTTGTAATTGACTGGGAAGTTGATCGGAAAAAGTTTTTCGTATGGAAAAATAAATAATAATTGTTCCTAAAAATTTAAAGATAATTTGCTTTTTCGTTTTTGATAAACTAACTTTATAAATCATAAGCATCATTTTAAGACCAACCATTAGGTTTAAGTGGTCAAAAAAAGGAAAAGAACATTTTTACGGTTTCGTTTTCGGAATATGGCTATAAATAGGGCCTTAGTTAAAGTGGCGCGTACATGCGAATGAGACTGGTCTACGAGGTATGTTTGTAATAAATAAACTGATTTTAAAAGTTTTTATTTCTGTATTTTTTTTTTTTTTTTGTAAATATAGATTCGTTGTTTGTTTTTTAGATGGATCACTCAAATAACAACAAAGGTACGGGTCTAGAAGAACGTCGACTGGAACCATTGTTAGTCACGACTAGCAAATAGAACAGAGGTCGGGCGAAGAAAGCGAACACAAGTTCAGTGATTTTGACGGTCATTATCCTGATTTTCAGCCAGAAACCGAAATCTTAGAAGCCGATAAAGCTTCATGTCTAGTATCAAGATCCAAGTGAAGACGTATTATTCCACTGAAAATGTGCATTAAGAAACGAAACGTCAAGCAGGTCATCTGAATAGCACAAAGGTAATACGCTATTAACACCGAGCCGAAAACCTGGTTTTCGCGAAAATACTCGGAAACTTCATCAAAAAACAGAAGTTTTCTCAAACATATTTAAGTTTTCAAAACGAGTAGTTTAAGGTCTTTCACCAAGAAAACGACTTCCAATCGTTGCGTTGTTGAAACAAACACACCTTTTGCAATATGCAGCAGATCAGAAATGTCCGTAGGGACCCTAGTCCTAACTTCTCACAACCGTTTTGTGTGAGTTTTGAAATTTTGAGGCTACTCTTGGTTATACCTACTCTCGTACGTCATTCGTACAAGACATTCGCGGGAGGTGAAAAATCATTAAAATTGAAATTGGTTTAAACGATTTCGAAAAAGAACAACAGCTAAATCTTGATCGCTGTGAAACTTCCCAATATCTTCTAAAACAAATTTCAAAGTAACCAGCACCACAAATAACATAAATATCGACTAATATTTATTAAACTTTCCGAGCGGCCAACACAGACTCGGACCACTACCTTGTTGTAGCCAATGTACGGATGCGGATATCCCAGATACCACAAGAACGAAAAATACTGTGAGGAGATTTAACGTCGGACGACAACAAACGCAACAAACCGCCAGAACCTATGCCGATCGCGTATCCCTCAACCTCTCGAGAAGTCCTATGCTGCCAGCATCAAGTGCCGAAGACCAGTGGCGCCGATGCCAAGAAGCCATCAAAAACGCGGCAACTGATGTGCTCGGTTTCACCAGCCCATCCCCCCCGAAACCCCTGGTTTGACGAAGAGTGCCGGCAAGCACATGCAGCAAAACAAAGTGCCTACGAAGCGTCGCTGCATAGAAGGACGAGAGCAGCTCGACAGCTCTACGAGCAAAAAAGGAGGGAAGAACATCGGCTTCTCCGGAGAAAAAAGAGAGAGCATGAGAAGCGCGCGATCGAGGATATAGAGAGGTGTTACTCCAGGAACAATGTTCGGAAGTTTTACCAAAAGGTAAAAAGAACGTGTCATGCCAACAAGACCCGAACGGAGACCTGTAGAGACGAACAAGGAAACCTTGTAGTAGAGTCACAGTCGGTGCTGAGGACATGGAAAAACCATTTCTGCAGACTGCTAAACGGCGAAGACGACACAAATTCCGCTGTTAGGCAGAACGAACCATTCAACCTGGACGATGAAAGCCAAGACTTCCGTCCACCTGACCAAAATGAAGTGAGGATAGCAATATCCAAACTGAAGTCCAACAAGGCTGCTGGACCGGACGGCTTAACTGCCGAGCTGTTTAAGGCAGCGGGAGATGACCTGGTAGAGAGCATACACCAACTCGTCTCCAAGATTTGGTCAGACGAAAGTATGCCTGATGAATGGAACCTCAGCATCGTTTGCCCGATCCACAAGAAAGGAGACTCTCTGAACTGCGCCAACTATAGAGGCGTCAGTCTCCTGAACACTGCGTACCTATAAGATCATGTCTGCTGTACTGTGTGAACGCCTGAAACCATTCTTTAACGATCTGATAGGTCCCTATCAGTGCGGTCTTAGGCCCGGTAAGTCCACGACCGATCAAATATTCACACTACGGCAGATCCTGGAGAAAACCCAAGAAGTTCAGATCGATACTCACCATCTTTTTATCGATTTTAAGGCCGCATATGACAGCATTTATAGAGAAGAGCTATACAGAGACATGTCTAGTTTTGACATCCCTGCTAAACTTGTCAGATTGTGCAGAATGACGATGGAGAACGCTCGCTGCTCCGTTAAGGTCGGAAACAATCTCACCGAGACCTTTGATGTCAAAAAAGGATTTAGACAGGGTGACGCGCTGTCATGTGACTTCTTCAACATCATTCTTGAGAAAATTGTGCGAAACTCACAAGCCAACACCAGAGGCACAATTTTCCATAAGTCTGTGCAACTGCTTGCATACGCTGACGACATTGACATTGTTGGCAGAACACAGCGAGCTGTCACTGGTGCGTTTGCAAGTATTAGTACAGAAGCGGCAAAAATGGGTTTAGTGATGAATGAGGGTAAAACAAAATATATGCTGTCAACAAGAAGGGACACACAACGACGAATCGGACAGAACGTCACGATAGACAGCTATAACTTTGAGATAGTTAGGGACTTTGTCTACCTCGGCTCCGCTATAAACTCTGATAATGACATCACATCAGAAATCAATCGAAGAATCACACTTGTCAACCGCTGTTTCTTTGGCCTAAGACGGCAATTGATTAGTAAGGCCTTGTCAAGAAGCACTAAGGAGATTCTATATAAGACTCTCATCATCCCTGTCCTACTCTATGGCGCAGAAGCATGGACCCTAGCAAAAACGGATGAGGATCTTCTTGGTCGCTTCGAACGCAAAATTCTTCGAGTGATTTTTGGTCCCGTTTGCGTTGACGGGATTTGGAGGAGAACATTTACAGCGAACTCTACGAGCTGTACACCGACATCGACCTGGTCAGAAAAGTACGCATTAGTCGTCTAAGATGTAGAGCGAATGGACACCAACGCTCCGGCCCGGAGAGTCTTCGATTCCAACCCGGAGGGACAACGCAATAGAGGAAGACCTTGCCTTAGGTGGCGCGCTCAAGTGGAAGGGGACCTCAACCAACTTGGAGTGCGCAACTGGAGGCAGTTAGCCAAAGATCGTGCTAACTGGAGAAGCGTATTGGTTGAGGCCCAGGTCCACCCCGGACTGTAGCGCCACCTTAAGTAAGTAAGTAAGTATTTATTAAATACAACTCAGAATTGCTAAAATCTGAACGAGTCTTCTGTGAGTAACCTGAAAAACTTGTCTCTCAAGAGATTTCCCAAACTGCTTATCAAACCTGAAGAACAATCGCAAACGACCAAGAAGAAACATTTTTGCCTTGCTTCAGGTTCACCACGGTCGGCTTTCTGTAAGGCGAAACGAACGTTTTCGTGGGCTGGAAGAAATTTGCTTGTGAAACGTTTGATCCTTTTACCTCATTCTGATCTGACCACAGGTTCTTTTGTAGTGGATCCTACCAAGCAATCTCAGGAGAAGCATTTGTAATAGTGTAAAGTCGGCCATTAAGCATAAACTTAAAAAAATAAACATTAAAGCCACCAGGTATAGGTGTTTTATTTTTTTTTAGCCACCAAAAAAAAAAAAAAAACCGCGGTATTGTTGTGACAAGTAGCTAACATTCTTTTTCTTCGCCAAGGAAGAAGAGAGTTGGTTAGTGAAGGTGTAGGTACATTTTACTCATCTCTCCATCATAACACGCGAAAAGTTACTCAAAACCTGTAAAACGGTACGATAAGAAGGCTCCGGGACAGGATGGTACTCCAAAAGTTGCAATCAAATCACGACCCGACTTATTTGCCGAAATGCTCAGTGCGTTTCTTCGATAATAAAATCGTCATACAAACCGTTATTCCTAACAACGCGGGAATAATGAAAGCACTGTTCTGGGCAGGCGTTGAATAAAAGGCACCAAAGTTGAGTTCTGCTAAACGGTAATGTATCATGAGCTGTCTCCACAGGAAACGGTAAGCTTCAAGGGTTAGTCTTAAGAAACTTGATGTGGAATGCTGTTTGTGATGACTGATGAAATTCTGCACCTACTTATTCCAAGAAAAATTTTCGTATAAGGAAAAGGACTTAAGAATCCAATCTATATAACGTTTTTAGGCTAACAAAGAAATTGTAAAATGACGTGTAAAAGTTTGTTCTTGATCTGTCTCTGGCCGAGAGAGACGAAATTTATACCGAGGAAGCGGATAAAAAATTGTTTTTTTTTTTTGGATATTTTTCCCATAATAAAAGTCGTAGCGTTTTTAATTTCAATTGGTGTATTATACAAAATTCTATTACAGATAACACAACTTTTTCAAACAGTCTCCATATTTGGAAAGCCTATTCAATTTTAGCGCCCATAGTCTCCACTTCGTTTCTCCACACCAAAGATAAATAAATTATTATTAAACACGATAAAGATGGGACAAAACCCATATGTTTATGAAGCATGAGTACCATGACAGATATCAGTAAACGAAATTTTAATAGAATTTTCAAATTTCAAACTTGAAAGACGTAAGAAATCTAGAAATTATAAGAAGAACTTCGACATATCGTGTCCTCAAGCTTTCCACAATCTCCTTACCATAGTGGAACACTTGTTATTACCCAAAAGACGAGGCCAAATGAAAGCATAAGCCACCCTGAAATGCGATTCGCTTTATTTATGTTTATATCTCTGGTTTGGTTCTGTTGTTTGGCTTTGCGTTTTCTTTTAATTACTACTCAAATATTATCTGCGTTTCCCGCCAAAAAAATCATTGCAAATGTACCGGACATTTATTTCGCGAGCTAAATGAGTGGAGACTTTTTATCGGCCCATCTATATGAAGTTAAGGATTTAGCGTGCGAACAGGATACTGCTTTGCTAAACTGCCTCGCTAAATTTTATCTTTGTAGACATTTTTGTATGGGAGATAAAATTTAGCGCGAGCAGGATACTAGGCTTAACAAAGCAAATTTGCTACGATATACTGTGCGCATACTACAACGTATTCCTACGAGTATTTGAACATCAACTTCTAATGTTGGCTTCCCGGTATTTTTAGAAAATAAAATACTACGAGTAAGCACAAATCTATTGAAAATCTACAAATATTAATTAAAACAAAGATACAATCCTATCTATAGGTATGACGATGTTAGGTATAGATACTCATGTAAACTACTCAAAAGATGATTATTTTTATTTCAGTCTACGAATCGTTTGGCTAATTGGGGTTTCTGTTTGACTTACCGCGGCAACAAACCCCGTATCGTGCTGGCGGTCATTGGTGGAGCCATTAAAAGTTCGTCCATCATAAGCTCAGTATCGTCGTCATCGTTTAACGATGTGCTGGACTTGGTTGGGGACTGAAATGTTGAATAAATGTGAGTTTTGAGAATAAACTTAATAGTCAGAGCCAATCTCGTACCGATTGCGTGTTTTCCGAGTTAAGATGCATTTCATCATTGTCGCCTCCGCTGGTTGGTGTGCCCCATACCTCTTCGCCCGATGTTGCGCCCGATGTGCAATCATCTACCTGGTCGTCCTCATGGTTTCCTAGGCCGGGATGTTCCTGGTTCCAGCGACCTAAGTACTTGTCAATAAAAGCTCGAGATTCTTCGAAGAATGACATTTTTCCGGCGACAAAGGAGCCCGCTCGCGTGGCCCAGGGCTTCTGAGCTGAGCCATCTGTGTTGAAAACCTCTCTCGTTACAATCTCAATGTCATCATCGCGACTGTCATCTTCGACGTCTGGCATTCGCAGGTCATTATCATCGTCCAGCTCATCCGGTGGATCATCGCCATCAGATGAGCGTGCATCTAGATCGGCACGATCTTCGGACGGGAGTTTCTCCAAACTGGAGAGCGTGCCATAGCGACGGAGGGATACGCTATTCATCGGACGGTATGGGGGTTCCTCGTCTAGAGGCGACTCATCTGCAGAGTCTTCGGGGATGTTCTCGATGATCGCCTGACCCGGCACATTATTGATCAGCAACTTGGTTGCAGTGCTGCTGATCACACTTGTTGAATTGTCCCAGATATTGGTGGTGGTCTTGGACAAGATCGCGTCTGGTGTCGGTGGCACAACTGCTATTGACGGAAGAAAGGACACTGCCTCTGCGTGAATCAGTTTCGCAGCTGGAGTGAGCTGTGCCAAGCCGATCAGCATGAGCGACAGGTCGTCATCACCCTGGGGGTCATCTGTGTTATTTTTGCAGACGCACTTGCAGTACCTATGTGGGTTGTAATCTTCATCTGAGCAGTAAATGGATGGCTTTTTGTCCGAAGTTCTTTGCTCCGATTTTTTTTGTGGGATTTTGGGCTCAATCAGTTTGCAAGTCTCCTGCGTTACATCGTCGGGACTAATGGTGGTGCCCTCGAAATCGGCTGGGGTGCATTTGCAGTTGCAAAAGCCATCGTGTTTGTCAGGGCTACTCTTTCGTGATGTTCTTTCTTTGATGGAGTGTCGATTGGGTTTTGGCGGAGGTGTAATGAGCTTCTTTGGTTGTGCAGCTGGTGATTCTGGTGAATGTCTGTCTTCTTCGCCTGAACAATGGCCGTTCAGAAGGCTCTTCTGCTCGCCATCAACTAGAACTCGTACACTGGCGACAATGTCGTCTTCCGGTTCACCTGTATGAAGGAGGGAATGCGGTTCTGACTTAGTGATAACCAGAGCTGGTGTTTCACCACAGGTAATGGTGCTAGTCGAAGTACTAGAAATACTACTATGGCTAGTGCCGTTCAATCTACAGCAGCGGTTGGGTGAGGCCTGGCTATGTTGAACTTTAAGTGAATTACAAACCAAATTCTGAGGTGATGTGGACGATGATCGTTGCTGCTGTTGACAATTTTTATGACAATGACGGCAAACAGACAGCTGATCGCCTACATTAGCTACCGGACTTGAGCGCACTGTAATCTACAAAGGGAATACGGGAGGGGTTTAGGACCAGCAGCGAGGTGTTTACGATTCTTTACGCACTATGTCTCTTACCTGGCTGCCTGATGTAGTGCTGCGCGACTGACTCTTGATGTCAGATTCTCGGTCATCCATACTTAGCTCTTCGACCCCACTGAGCCGTTTGCCCGCGAATGATGGCTGCGCTCTTAGTGCCCCGTTTCCATTCTCCTTCGCCAAGTTGAGTTCCTTCGTTCGTTTCTCCAGCTGAGCCCTGGTCCAATAAGTGATGCGTTCCTCACTGTCACCCTCGGGATAGAGAAGATGTTCATCTTCCTTGTGTATATTATTGCGAGCTTGTTCCGCAGCCAGTCGAGCTTCTTCCTGCTGTTTATCAAGCTGCCCTTTCATCCAGTTGGCTAGATGTAGAGCGCTGGCCTTGGGCGTGCCAGTCTTATTCAAGATCCTACACTTCTCATCGATTAACATCTCAAACTGCTCAGCGGGATTGGTGAAGCGACTCTGAGAAAAAGAGGGCGAAACATGGTCGATAATTAAAAACTGTTTGCAGATAGGTTTTTGATTGAAAATTGTGATGGGCTCGCGATTGTAATTTTTAAATTTCGAATTTATCGCTCAAAATAAAAATGGTTAGGAAAAGCATGAAACAAGTGCTGCAAACGTGTATATACAGAAAAACTAAATTGGAGCTATATAATGGTTCTACAAATTATTACTACGAAAAAAGATTCCTTGACTAAAAACGCTTGTAGAAAATTATCTTACAATTATTTTCTTAATTCAAAATTTTACTTTACATGTTCTCAATTTCGAATTGTTCAATTTTAAGAGTCCATCACAATTTTCTCTTTATAGCCATTTGTGCTGCTTAGCATTTTTTTTTTGTGAAATTGCAAAAGGAAAACTAAACCAAAACGATTCACATCGAAATAAATAAATAAATAAACTCACAAGCGTTTTTATTCAAAGAAAATTTTATTTTTTCTTCTTAATATATTTTGTTTAATAATAAAATTAAATTTATTAGTTTCTAAGTTTAGTTAGTGGTTTTTACAAGTTAAATGATATTGCTACGTCATACTGATTGATAATTTACAAGGATTTGTTAAAAATGAGCATAGTTATTTGGATTAAGTGTCTAACAATATTTTTCGTAATCTCTATATTATATTCACAATTCTTTGTAAAAAAGAAAGCGTAACAAAAGTCTATGAAATATATGATTGGTAATTTTTCACAACACTGGTTATTTGTGGGATCAATATTAAGTATTTTAAATATGTCTGTAAAAAATAAACTGTATGTTAAAAATTAGATGTATCAAATGTATCATTTTTTCAATAGCCCACAAAACGCTTTTATTTTCAAGGTTATTAGTACTACCTGCGGGTTTTTTCTTTACATCATATTAACAAAAATATTTTTACAAAGTACCTATATTTGAAATAAAAATCATTTAAATCATTATGGTTAATTCAATTGCAGGGTAATATTTACGGTATAGAAATCGGTATATTATCAACAGAAGTAAGTGGACAGTTAAGATAACTAAATAATTTCGTGAGACCACCGAACCGGACGACACACCATTCACATATAGACAGGATAGCAAGATAACTATTGCGAAGAATACTTTACGAACAATAAGGTGGTATTCCCGGATCAGGTCGTCTCATTCGACGTGCCACTCCTGACTGTGTCTACGCCGATTGAAGCTAGTTAAGTCGACTTAATTGGTCAGGACTATATTGAGTATGGTAGGGTGGGGCAGATTCAACACTTTTTTCGCAGATTTTAAATAAATTCTTTCGCAAATAAATATTTGAAAATATTCCTTTTTTATTGAAAGCTATGAGTAGTAGCAGTAGAATGTTTTTTATTTTCAAAAAATATCAACAAAATTTATTATTTATTTTAGCTTAGATTGTTTGAATTAAAGTTAAAATTACAAAATGTAAAACAATGACAAAAGTGGTCTGTCGGGAAGTTAAAATTTATATTAAATATTAGCTTGAATTCAAAGTTTTATAATCATATAAGAAAATTATTACTGGTTAAATTCTCTAACAAGTTCATTTCGATTATTAAGCATTACCATGCTTCATTGATATAATCAATGAGCCTATAAAAATCAGAACTGTTTTCTCCATTGAGTATGTTAATAAATTCCCCATCTGTTAACCAATCTCAACCAAAGCAGCGAAGCCTAAATTCTTTTAACCCCGGATATCTGCCTAGGAAGTGCTAGATGTGTTCTTCTTCCCTTAAACTGCACACAGTACATAATGATGTTTGGTTCTCCACGAATCGATTCCCGTTAAGTTGAATTAAGTTGAAAGCTATGATTATATTACTAATGCAAGAAACAGATTAGAACAGCGAATTTTTGACAGCTTTAATGTTGACTTCGCTGTCGATGTTGGTGTGCTTATGTGTTCAAAGTAGTTAAAATACCTACATTGATTCTAAAAATTTGTCAAAGTTGCTGTTGCTGTTGCTGTGTTAATCTGTTTCCCGCATAATAATATGAATAATTTCTTGAAAGCTATCTGCACGCTAATGGTGGGTCACAAACGTCATCCGGGTGGGGCACTTTCGTCATGAATTTAGATGATGCAATGTATTAAAAATCAAAACTGATTTTATTTGAATTATTAAATCAGATCTATAAACATACAAATTAAATGAGATCAGAAATTCATTCACATTCTAGTTTTGAGATCACAAGAAAAATGTAGTACGGTAAAGGATAAATAATGTAAAATAAATGGATTTGTTAAAACAAAAAATCATTGCACGTTCTATTGACCCATATCAACGTCGTTAAAAAAGATAAGGCTTGAATTTCTTGCCGATCCAGGAGCCCCATGTGCTTAAATCGAAAGTACCCCATCCTTTGCTTCAGTGAATGTTATTGTTTTCCACAAAACTTATGAAAACAAATCAACTAAATGTTATAAATAACTTAATTATATTATACACCCATACGTTTAACACTCTCAACCAAAGAATTCCCATAAGAAACAATTAAATATCACTTACTTCGTGTAAAGGAAAAATTACAAAAAATTACTGAACGAATTAAAAACATAACAACCACCGCAACTGCTGCAGAATAACAGTCATAGTTCGTGTGCGATCTGGGAGAATAGCGTGGCACGAGTTGCGACCAAACATTTTATTTTAAAATTAATCACATTTCTGTTACAGCGCAAGTCAGAAGTGCCCCATCGTCGAAAGTACCCCACCGTATCCTAACTTGAACGCAAATTAGTCATAATAACTTTGGGCTTACAGTTTAATATGTGCAAATACCTCTAGCCAGATGGCGTAACTGAAGCTATGTTCAGACTATTGTCCAATCTGATAATGTTGGCTAGGTCTACCGATGAAAACAATTTGAGCAAATCTGTCGATTTTCGCGTTTTGAGTCAAGAAGATTGCGAGAAGATAAACTGACTCTTTTTCGACACACATGTACCCGTTTCCAAAATAAACCTTAGGCTCTCTTTTGTTCCGTCTAAAGGGCTTTATTATTTTATTTTTTTTATTTTTTATTTTATTTATATATTTGTTTCCTCAATTAAAGGTGCAAATCCATTTAGACAAAATAAAAAATGTATTATTATAATGTGAACTTAAGACTACCTATGTAATATAAAATTTTTTATTAATAAAATAGAGAATAGACATTGTGTGATTCTTAAACGAATTTCTAGAACTGTTTTCAAAGACTTGATGCCTTGATGTGATAACTAAATTTAATTTATTGGTGCAACGCCCAACCGGTTCATTACTGCCATAATTTGTTCAATGAAGCCGTCCACGTAGATCAAAACTCATACGTAATTTCCTTTCAGGAAAATAAAAGATTATCCTCTCAAGTAAATGGGGGCATTTAATGTGGTAATTAATTCCATCTCTTATAAACATCATACTGAAATACTTGCGTCTCTTTTGAAGAGTAAGTAAATCGAAAAGAAGGCATCTTGTTAAACAGGGTGGAGTTTATATATTCCACCTTAGTCTTTTAAAAACAAATTCTGTAGAACTGATTTTGGTAGTAAGGATTCCAGATTATAATACAGTATTCTAATACGGATCTTACAAATGCGAAGTATAGATCCTTTAATCCTTAATGCATAAGGATCAGAGAATTCTTTCGTATTACGCCTATTAAAACAAATCATTCTAAACGCACTACTAACAATGTAGTCAATATGAGGCTTAAAAGTCAGTTGTGGATGCATTATGACTCCAAGGTCTTCTTTTAGGTTTACTTTAAAAAAATTAAAAAGCTCTACATTATTAATTTGGTACTTAAAATATATTAGACTAATGCTTCTCGTAACAAGTAAGTCCTTGACATTTAATTCAAGAGGGTTATGTTGACAACAAATAGCTAGACTGTTAAGATCATCTTGGAGAAGCAAGCAATCTTCTGCAGTTAGAATATAAGACGGAATATCATTACCACGGTCGAGTGAAAAAACATCTCCACAACATTGGCGTCTCACCGGATCCCATCTGTAGACTTTGTCTCGAGAGTGACGAATCCTCTCTTCACATAATCACAGAATGTCCGGCCCTTTGTCGTCTCAGGAAAAAAGTCCTTGGTGATGAAATCATTGATTTAGCATCTCTTGCTAATGTACACCCAGAGAAGATCCTGGTCTTCCTGACGGCCTCTGGGGTGAAAATATGGCTCTAAGAACTTATCAGGGAAGGCACAATAGGCTCCTCTAAGAAGCCGCAGTGCCAGAGCTCATTGAAAGCTCTCCCGCCTCACAATCTAATCTAATCTAATCATTAACAAAGAGGAGAAAAAGCAAGGGTTCAATGTGACTCCTTTGCGTAAGACCTATATTAACATGTTGAGTTCCATCTAGTAGGTATGATGATGTCCAATCTAATAGAGGAGAGTCGATTTATTAATTGTTGGATCAGCACTATATGATTAACTCTGTCCAAGGCTTTAGCAAAGTCGATAAAAATGATATCAGTCTGAAAACCAAATTCGAAATTTGTTACAATTTTTGCACAGAATAAATCCGTGATAAGAATCGGAAGTGTGAAGTTAAAATTTTGTTTACACATTTTAATCTCCTTTTGTAATGTATATTTTTCCTTTCAAGATCCTTGTAAAAGCATCTAGAAATATTTATGTTCCTTTTTAATTAATTTGTGTCCTTTTAATGCAATATAATTCTGGCTCCTCCGCTCTCAATTATATGAGTAATCTTGCATAAAGTCCCGCCCGCTGTCCGCGGGCCAACCATGACTTAATCCTTCCTCCAAACACGCCGACGTACGTATAGTCGGCCGAAACAATCGCAATCGCATATTTTTGTTCAATTTTTTTTTTGTATTTGTCTATTAAATCAAGACCTCACCCGAATGAATAAAACAATTTTTAATTTGTATGACAATGAATGCCAAAGCATCCGAATATAATTTGTAAACAAATATGAACTGGCAATTTTCTGCCTGAAAACGTTGCCAGCAAATTATTTGCACGCAAACCTGCAATCTTCAAATGAAATTGTCAGAGAGTGAGACACAACCTGGCAACCGTATGTGAACTGGGAATTTGGTATTATAAGGTAGCTCCCTATTGTCAGATCACTTGCAGCTAATTGTCAGATCATTGGTAGACGTTAGCGACATCTCGTTCTCGAGTAAAGGGATATAAGACATTATCCGTTTCCGCAACTCTACAGGTTGGATATAGATACCAACTGTATCACCTATAACTACCCTGTATATAAAATGAAAGCTTGCTTGTAGATATAGGTACAACGCAAAAGCAGCATTGCCGTTAAACCCATTTCTAAGCCTCGGCACCCTTGGCCCCCACTTTTTGAAAAACTATCAAATGTCCCCTTTTTCAGTTTAAGTAAGATTTTACTCTTTATTCAACGAAAAAAACTGCAAACATGAAAGGAGTGTTTCTTGACGAATAACATAATGCTATATTCGTATTTTATGTGGAGGCCCCTTTTTTCGGCGCGGGCTCTTTTTTAGTGAGGCGAAATTGTTTGTCCAGGAAGTAAGAAACCATTTTTTTTCTTGATTTTCTGTGGAATAAAAAAGAAAATTAAATGCGTAGCCACTCGAAAGAGGCCCTTAAAGGGAACTTCAAGACATTGGGTTGGTAGCCCCATCACACTGCCACAAATCCGCCAATCCGATTTCAAGAAATCCATTTTTTTTTTGTTTTATTATAGCCTTAGAAAATAAAGTTAAAACAAATTTAAATGAACAAACAAAAAATAAAAAATCCAATAATACTAAATCGGTTTTAAAGTTAAAAAAAGCCACAAAACAATTTGCAATACTTAAACACAAAAAAAAAAGAAAAAAGTATGTATATACATATACAGTATACACGTCTGAAAGTGTGATATATTAAGAAAATTGTGTGCAATTAGTTACTATAATATCTATATATGTATTTATTTAAAACACATCATTCTTAAACATTCGCTTTTTTAATATTGTTGTTGTAAATTTATACTTCTTACATGATCACGAAATGTAAAACTTAACAACAAAACTCTATGCTAATGCTAAGACCTTTCCTTGGCTAACTTCAACAAAAATGTCTTACAGTTATGAATATGTATAGGTTACTATGAGTAATACGAATTATTGCATTTTCCTTAAAAATGTTCGATTATTTATTATTAATGTTTTGTTGAAATTAAGTTTTATGTACGTAAAGCGTTATGTTATAAGAATAGATAAGAATGAAAACATGGAACACGTACAAATATTAGTAGAACAAAAAGTTTAATAATTTTAAACGAGCGTTTAAAACGCTAATTAAATTGAGTTTATGCGATGAAATTTAAAGATTTATTTAAAGACAACCTTTTAATTTAATAATATATTTATTTTACATTCAGAACATGGGTAAATTTACTGTATTAAAATTCTTTGCAATAAAGGATTTTTTTGGTAATATGAAGTTCGAAGAGCTTGTTGCTTAGTTCTCTATTTCTGTATGGCCAAGGGAAGTGTTCTTTTTAGTACAAACATAATTATAACACATTTGAATAAATTTTCAAACTTTAAATTTAAATAACGAGTACACCTAAGTTCTAGTGATTGCTTCTTCAACAAAATAGATAAAGTTAGTAGGGTGCAGTGAAAAAACCCCCACGGAATTATACGAGTAAGTACCCCACGCCACGGGTAGCATTTTACTAAAAAGAAAAGAAGAAAACCACACCCACAGTCAGCGTTGCCTGTTAGGGGTGTGTGGAAAATGATAATAAGTTGTGAGTTTTGACATTTCATCTGAATTTGCTGTGCGTGTGTTTGTTTCAACAACCGAGTGGAAGTCGTATTCGTGGTATTTTCGTGGAAAACGACTTTTAGCGACTCGTTTAAAAAACTAAAATATGGGAATCTTCTGTTTTCGATGAAGTCCGACTCGATGTGAATAGAATATAAGAATGGTGTTTCGAAATTGAGCATTACAATTGAGGATGAAATAATGCGCGTTATTTTAAAATGCTGTTGAATAATCGATCGACCCTCTAAAGCTATATGTGCCTGTGAAAATTTATTGTCCTAATATCTTTCGACTATTTTCAAGTCTTTGAATAAAAGAGTTAATTTAAAAAAACAAAAAAAGGATTTAAAAAGATTAAAACAAGACACTTTTAAGTAGGTATAACTAATTGGCAGTCGGAGGCTGCGCATATTTTTATAAACAACAATTTCATTAAAATTATGTAAGGGATATTTTATTTATTTGCGAAAACTTAAGCATTTGGAAAACCAGACTTACATGTCCGCGTTTCGAATTCTAAATTCATACTTTTAAGCCGTAGGCGCAGTCTCCGGTTCGATTCCCGAAAAAATCCAAATTCTATCTTAAGGCTTTTTTTGCCACTATGCTAACTCTTGCGAACGTGTGGCAATCATCCGAGAGCATAGCTGTCATGAAAGAGCTTCTAAATTAGCCGTTTGGACTCGGCATAAAATTGTAGATTCCTTCCACTGGTTCCAAAACTGAAAAACTCACACAAAACGAACGACACCTCACTATTATTATTTGTAATTCGTTGGTACATAAAACATGCCTTATGTCTAAAATAATGACAAAAAGTTGTGTTTTTTTTTTGGAAAAAATAGCCAAACTTGGGGGCTTTCCAGATTTATCTGGGGGGAAATATTTGGACCGTCTGGCAACGCTGCGCCACATTTGTTATTGCCATTCAGAATTGGCATAAAGACCCACACAAGAGAATGATTCTATTTGGCAAATTTGACTGTGGAGCGACGACAACATTTCCATTTAAGGGCGTATAAAGCAAATTTCCCATACCAAAATCCCTTAGATTGAGTTTTTTTTACTTTGCTCCATTATCATTACAATTTGCGAGTGGACTTAGGCTATTCGTTTTATTCGTTTGTATACCGAAGTGTTCAGGGTATGTGCTCGTATGCGCAAGGTAGAACAAATGTCATCACCAGCCCTTTCGTTGTCGGACTAAATCATTGAGTAAAATTTACTCAGTGAATGTTATAATTTAATGGGTTGTATTTTAAAGATTTTTATGATAAGACTACACTTAAGAGTTAAAACTGAAGGGATTTATTGAGAGTCCCCAGAATGTTCTGTTATAATGGGTGGTCCAACCATAATAAAAAAAAAAAAAAAAATAGTTGGCGCAACAGGTCCGGAGGGACCCTAGGCCTAGCTTCTCACAACCATTCGTTTTGTGTGAGTTTTTCATTTTTGGAACGAATGGATGGGATCTACAATTTTATGCCGACTCCAAACGGCTAACTGAGAAGCTCTTTCAAGACAATTATACTCTCGGATGTTTGTCAGACGTTCGCGAGAGGTGGCACAGTGAAAAAAACCTTAAGTTGGAATTTGGGCTTTTTGCGGGATTCGAACCTCGACCCCTCGCTTAGTAGTCCAACACACTAACCACTAAGCCACTGCGCCTATGGTCCAACCATAATGCACGATTTTAATTGTGAGTCACACCTTAACGTACGTTTTTTGCCCAACTTAATTTGACATTTCTTTGTTTCAGTGTTTGACAAATTCAACCACGGAGAGGTACATAATTGCGCAGCGCGTAAGGTTGTTCAAGCCTTTTACGAAAAGGCTAAGCGGTTCAGCAAACCGAGTCCGTCGGAAATGTGAAAACACCTGTGCATGCTTGCCCAGTTCGTTCTGCGGAAAACATTGCTGTTGTTCGCGATGTGTGGCAGAAGAGCCGTTAACCTCGACTCGTCGTCGTCCCCAACAATTTAACATCTCACGAGATGATAACGGACTTCTTGTGGCCAGAAATTGAGGATATATGCACATTAATGACATTGAACCTCAATTATGTCTCAGAGTCATTGAAAATATGGACCATCGGATAGAGGTATGCCGCAGAAGCCGTGGCGAGCATTTGACCGATATTTATCATAATACAAAATATTCAGATAATAGTTATCACGATCAGGTATCCACCTGCAACAATAAAAGTGCAAGCGAATCACATTCGCTTGCAAGTTCATTCCCGTTACCTGATATGACACACGCGCATCCGATTGGCACCATTGCCAGCATATTCCCACCGCCACACCATATCCGGGCGAATATAGGAATATGTATATGATCTGCATGGGAACTGCAGATCAGCAATTATATTAAATGAATATGTTTGTGAGATAAGTATCGGCTAGGTTATATAGTAATTTATGAATTCAGTTTGAATTGGATTGTGAATAAAGAAGGGTCGACCCCTAGCAAGAATATTACGTTGTGTTTTAATTACGGGACCAGAGGGAGGTTCCCTAGAAAAATATTTTTTTTGTACTTTACAAGGATAAATCCTTCAACTTAATAATTTTCTGAAAGCTTTTTGTTTTATTTACAATTAACATCGTGCGTTTTCGTTGGATCAGCCTTTATAATCGGCCCTCTGTGGATAAAGATCTTACCTAAACCCTTTTGTGAATATCAAAGCATAGCGCGCGCGTACAAGGCATATCTGAATTTCTAGGCAGATACTTCTTCAGCAAAATGAAAGACACTAAGCTAATCAAAGAAATGAAGAGCTTTAAGATCTGTATGGAAATAAAAATATATGTTTAGGGTAACTTAATTTTGTTTTCCCATTTATTTGCCCATTTATGTGCCCAATAAGGTACAAATCTGGGTCAATCCTAACGGATTTCACTATCAAAAAATATTCGAAGCTGATACGAACGCTTCCTAAAATAACGTACATGTATATACAGCGCGACTGAATACAGAAACGAATCACCCTGAGACTGACCTTACCTCTGCATTGAAAGCGTGTATAAAATCCCTAAACAACAAGCTCTTTAAACTCATAACGAGGTAGGCTACTTCGATACACATTTTTCCAAAAATTCAATTCGATTATTTGTCTAACTACATTTATACATACATAAAATCTCGCTAATTAAAAAAAATGTCAACAACCATGGTTTATCTAAATGAATACACGCCACTACCCCGCTTCGAGCATAAGCTCAGACCTAAGTCCAAAAATCGAATCATAGGTCCAGTGAATCTGGCGGTGTGGGCTGGGTGGGCAATACCCCATATGGATCGTCTTCACCAAAGAACATACACTCTTCGACATCAGTGTCGTAGTTGGTATCTAGGTTCACTTTGTGGAAATCCAAGTCAAGCTCCAGAAGATCCCAGGACCCACCGAATTGAGCAAGAGGAATCTTTTTAGTCAACAAGTCTGAGTGCAGCAAGTTCTGACAGGCATTCAGAGTCTGATTCTCCTGAATGACAAAATCATTCGAGAACGCATCGGATAGGCAAAGCTTGGAGGATGTGGGCGATATATTTGGTGTAGTCGGAGTATCGGGTGTTGCCACCGAAGCATTCGTCGAACTGTCCTCGGCGGCAGGAATGGATTCGTCGATAAATGATCGCCCCACTGAGCTCAAACTGAACTCGACCAAAGCCGATGGCCTCGGACGGGTGAACTGAGTTTCGTTCGATTCGCCAGCTGCCTCAGGTATGGCTGTCAAACTAGTCAAATGCTCTGAGCAGTAGGTAGTCGTGTTTATGCTACTACCGCTGAGACTGAGCCACGCAGCGGGAGATGAATTCGCCACCGATTGTCCGGTGCGATTCATGGGAAGTGGACTATTTCCATCGCCATGTGAGTTCAAGTGACGTCGGCTAAGTGCTATCGAACGCAGTGAAGACGTCACACTTTCATTGGGATATTGTAGGTGGTGTTGTGGTTGTTGGTGCCGCTGCTGATGCGCCAAAGGCGGAAGAGTGCTTGACTGAGTGGAGGAGGAACGTAGTACTAAAGTGCCAGCTAATCTTTGTAAATTTTCATAGCTTCCTTCGAAAAGCTTTGTTTTAAGGGGACGCACCTGGTGGGACTGCTGGTTCTTTATATTGATGGAGTCCATCGAGGAGAGTTTGATCGACGCTATCGATGTGGTTGCCATCCCGATCTCGCTTAGAGGAACTAAAGTGTTGAGAACGTCTGGGGAGTCCAACGGGCTCGATAACGGAGTTGAGCCCAGAGCGGCATTTACTAGGAATCTGAAAAGAAGGAATGAATATACTGGCAGGATATCATTATCACGCTTCGACTTACATTTGCCTTTGGAGGAGATTCTGCCAAACGGCTTTCAGTTCTAACGAGGGTGCTCGTAGGATCAGACTTTTCCGCCTTGCACTCTTCTTCGGAGTTCGCGTTAGATCAGGTGCACAGTACCCAGTTGGACTCTCGGCCAGTCGACCATTTGGATCCACAGTGATTCTAAATTCGGCTGCTACAGAGTGAGATGCAGCTGTCATAACTCCGATGTATTTGTATAGGCTTATAAACTTACTTTTCTTCCTCATGTGAAAGCACGAGTCCACAATATTGGCAATCGGTATCGGCTCCTCCGTTATAAAGAGGACTCGATCCCGGCTAACCTTGGCAAACACGATGATGTCACTGAACAGCAAAGTCCAGTATGGCTTAACCGATCGTCCCTCAACTCGGCTGAGATCACCGCCAAAAATCCACTGCCTTCCCTGCACAGCCAAAGTAAACGGCTTACATTTGGTAAACACCATTCTGGACTCCAAGTCCTGTAGGGTTAAGAGAGGGCGGCCCTCGCCGAGTGGTTCCATTAGGCCGCTGCTGACAGTGATCTCTCGGTAGGCCGCCTGCAGCTCATTTATTACCCCGGTGAAGTTCTTATGCTCCTCACTGTCCACATAACAGTTTGAGGCAAGCATCTGCATAAGCTTCAGAATTTCTCGAAAATGTTGCAACGGCCGATGTATGAACATTGTAAGATCCGGCCGTTTGCGTGGCACTTGTGGTTCCGTAATAAAGGCGACAAACTCCGAGCCGGCCTGGCGAGATTTGTTGACCTAAAAATTGAATTTTAAATTTCTTATTAAGCTGTTGCTCAAGAATGTTTATTTGAATTTTACCAAAACACAGTCAGCTCGCTTAATTCCGTTGCAGTACTTCTTGTAGGCCGCACATATGCCCGTTGTTTTTGACAAATATACTCGGGATGTAAAGTTCAACTGTGGCTCTTGATCGTCGTGCATCAGCTGTTCGAGAATGTCCTCAGATATTCGCAGCAATTCGTCGATGTTTTGGAAAAGGGTTCGATGGTCGTTGGGTGAGATGAGGTCTTTGCGTTCGATAAGAGGTTGAACGAATCGTTGCATACCGAAGTGCAGAGCAGAGATAAAGTTTTGCTCGCGGCTAATCAGCTGCAGAAGGAACCGCCGACGGTTGTCCGTGATTGGCGCAATTGACTGAAAAGAGAACATCAAGTTGGAAATATGAAAAATATTTAATGTAGACAGCGATGTTGCTATGGATATTTCTGAAAATCATGATTAATGCCCGCGTTCCTATGCCCACTACACGAATAATTTTGGTAGGGGCAATACCCATATATATTTGGCTTAATACAACTAAAACTTACATTAAGGCTTTAAGTAACAACTTAAACTACAATACTTAAAACTAAGACATGAAAGTCCTTAAAACTAAGACTTAAAATAAGGAGAATTTTGAAGGAGATCGAGTTCTAAATGGGCAGTGCTGCAGTTGAAATCAAAAACTGAAAGGTTAGAATTAACATACGGGAGATTGGTTCATTGGAGCCATAAGAGGTACGATGGTTTGATGGGCAAAGGAGTCGAGGGTAAAGTAATTTACGGGGGTTTGTGTTAAAGAAAATAGAGTTGTAAAGAGACGCGCAATCGTCGGAGCCTTAGATAATTGAAAAGAATGTCTGCAGCGAAGAAAGCGACGTTGGACTTTCCCAATTCAGTGTGCGTGAACTCGATGAAAGGAGACCACACTTGACTATCGTATTCAAGAAGGGGACGAACAAGAGAGATTTACTCACGTAAGGGTTGGATAATTCTTAAAAAAGCCAAGTGATGAGTTGGCCTTACAAATTATTTCGTCAAAATGCGAACGAAAGAGATTGGTTGACCGTGGAGAAGGTAAAGTCGGGGAGGGTGCTTATTGCGCTCGTGTGAAAGGGTAATGGATTGGCATTCGGTGATGTTGAGTTCTAAGCAATCTTTGAGGCACCAGGTCGAAAAACGATCAAGGTCGAGAGAGTGACGAGTGTCTGATGACCTTCTCAAGATCGTTAGGATGAAGAGAGGAGGACCTAAATGGCTGCCTTGTGGGATACCAGACGTTGCTAAGAAGGAGGACGAAAGTACGGACCTAAAGCGAACGCTATAGTACCCTGTTCAAAGCCAGGGGCAGACAATTTTAAGAGTATTATTTGATGTGATATCTTATCAAAGGCCTTACTGAAATCAGTTGCGATGACGTCGACTTCGTTGCCATTCTCTTAGGTTGAAACGGCAAAGGATACAAATTAGACGAGATTTGTAGTAGTCGATCTACCTTTCAGGAAGCCGTGTTGGTAGGGTGAAATAAGGGGCTTGCTCCGAAAACTTAAGACTTCGTATAAAATACTGTCAAAAAGTTTGAGTATAGGTATGCGAGAGTTGGCAATTGGGCGGTAACTAGTAACTTCATTTTTTGAACCTTTTTGGTTTATCGGGATAATGAACTAGGTCTCGAATCTGGGGAAATTCTTCGTTTGAGAGAGAGAAATGAATGAGATCAAAAAGTGGGAGCGAGAGATTGGAAGAACACTTCCTAAGAAAAACGACTGGAAGACCATCTTTGCAGGGTAAAAATTCATTATCATCATTAAGCTGTTGTAACTTATTTTCAATAAAGGAAGGATCAACAGTTGGAGAGAGAAAATAAGAGTGATCCGATGCGAAGGAGGAATTGGATTAAGTTCTATGGCAAGAAAAGGGAACATAGAGAGAAATGGAGGTAAATAAATCAATCTGTCAATGATAGATTGGCAAAATCGAAAGAGCATTTACTAAGATACACATTCATTTTTTGGAAGTTAGCTTTTTGAAAGTTGTAAGAGGAGATGACAGCGGAACTGGACTGGACTGGAGAGTTGTGGAAAAATGATAGAAGAAGGGGGTGATGAAGGTTGTCAATAGCAGACAGGGAAAGGGTAAAGGCGAGACTAAGGAATTAATAAGGTCAGTTGTGAATACTTGGTCTAATTATGAATACATACTTGGTAGAATATAGAAACACATAACGTAAGGGAACCTCTGGGGGAGTGCTATTTTTATTGATATAAAGTCTGGTTTTGAAGATAAGAAAGTATAGCAAGCGGAGAATTGTGAATGGCCAGTAGAATGCTTCGACAAAGAGAATCAGAAAGACATTGAATGAAGGGCTCTTTATGTCCGGGACAAGGTTGGTTTCAGTAAGGGCATAACCTATATCGAATGGGAGAAAATGAGATTAGCACAGAACATCACTGGTTTTGAACGCAGGCTGGTAGTAAAAGGTATGAGGAATATTGTTCGGGGGTGGTTGATGAAGTGATGGCGGTGTTGACACTTTAGGGACGAACAAATTTGTTGTGGTCCACACGGCTCGTTGGAGGTGTGAGATACGTTTAGAGCTGATATGAGAAGCAAAGGCAAATAGGTCTTTGTCAACGGTGGCCGACGAAATTTTAAAGTAATCGTGATAACGGTTGTAGATTTCTCGCAAAGTAACCTGATCAATAGGGAGGCCTTCTTTTTGAATATATATCTGAACGTTTGTTTTGGTCTTACCGTCAATGCAGTTGGATTCAGGCTTATCCAACAAGTAGGCAAGGTAAAGTCGAACATTTTCAAAAAGCCTTCCATCAAGGTCGTTGGGGGAGGAAATATTGTTTAAAAACTTGGGAGTAAGTTTAACTGCAGGGGGGATTACCTGTAAGATAAAAAATTGCAGAAGCCTTAGAGATTGGGGTAGGTGTTTCATTAAGCGGAGAAATATTGGGAACAGCAGTATTGGAGGTAGCTGAGGTAGACGAGACAGGATTGAGAAAACAAAGGCGGCCATGTCAAACTCCATATAAAAAAAAGGACATTTCACCATTTACCAATTTTGTTATATGGAGTTTGATGGCGTCTATTCATTTAGTGGACAGTGGAACGCGGGCATTGTGTTCCAAAATTAATTTTATAGGGTATGTCATGTATAAGGTGGCGCAAAGGCTGTTACCCTATGCTATTTGGCTACATGTATTTTTCTATGATTGAAAAACGTTAGTTTTGCTTCTGGATTATGTTTATTTCAGGTCTTGATATTGTTTTCCATTAACTCCTGAGAATGATATCGGCTTAGTGGCCGCCGAAAGCATTGATGACCATTCGGGTCCGATTTAATTATTGCAAATCATTCTTTCTAGAATATCCGGCGATTGGTCCATTCTTGACGAATATAATACTCTTTGAGGGTTCAAGATTCTGAGGCTTGTGACTTTACAAAATACTCACAAAGAGAAGTCGAGAACTCTTAAATCAGGCGATCTTGACGGCCGCTTCGAATCGTCAGTACGAGAGATTATAGGTGAACCGGAATTGCAGCCCTCAGAACTGTGGTTGTGGTTTGTGTTGTGCATGCGCCGTTGCTCAATTCTATACTGTCGTAACCGCATGTTCTCCAGTCGCAGTTCTTTTAAATTAGGAAGGAGAAAGCCGTTGAGCATGGCTCTGTAGCGATCGCCGTCCACAATATAGTCGTTTCATTTCAGGGGTCTTCTGCGACATCTTTAGACATAGCAGTTGGGATATTCTCAGCAGAACGGCTGCTCATAGTTCAGTCGGATATCGTAGTGGTAGTGTTTGCGCAGTTGGTGTTGGATGACTGGAAAATCAGCGCCAACTCTACCGACGAATTATTCCGCAAATAAATCGAAACAATTTTTCCGTGTGCATTTACACTGTCATACATTCCTAACACAGAAGATTAAATGGATACCAGTGGCGTGGCGTGAACATTTTTAAATGGGAAGTCGAAGCAAAATCAATTCAAGCCACCTATTTTATACTTTAAGTCATTAATATTTAAAATTTACAAATTGAGTTCACTGCACTAAATTCACTTTAAGTCACGCACTGCAATCTGCCAGCCAACTGAATTTTTAAACCAAAACACACCCTTACCTACCTCAACAACTACCTGTAATTATTCACACAAGAGACAATAAGAAAAGAAGAAGTAAAAGAAAATCGAATAACTCGAAGAAAAGCGCGTTATTTTGTTCATATCATAACCAAACAAACACATACGACATACCCAAAACACAACCCAGTGGCCATGGCCAGTACCAGTAACAAGCTCTGGCTCTGGGAAGAAAAAAAGAGATACAAACAAATGTTCACTCAGTACTCAGCAGTCAAAATGAACTTTGTGAGAACCGCGAATAACTCGAAGAAAAGCGGGTTATTTTCACGGTTGCCGTTTTAGTGACTATATCTGGTGGAATTTTTCAAAGTTCAAAAAAAATTTAGTTACTTTTCTAGTGACTTTTTGCAAAAAACATGTTTTTCTAAATTATTACGCCCCTGGTGATGTTACATCCATGGTATTCGAGTTTGACACTTGCAAATTGCATTATTACTCCAACTTGCTCGAACTGTAATGTCGCTTCCACATTCAAATGCCGAAGTGGAACGCATTTTTAGTATGATGAACATAGTTCAAAATAAGTTGAGAAATAAAATGTCAACAAAAGCTTTGAACTCAATAATGCTCATCAGAAATCAACTAAAAATACAAAAAGAAGTTGTCATGAATGTGTTCATGTGTAAATGTTCTTTTAAGAAATAATTTTAAAAATGCCTGAGGTAAATGAAAGTAGTGAAGATGAAATCGATCTAAATGAAAATGACTATTCACATGAGAGCGAAGACGAAGAAATGTCTGCCACAAAACTATCATCCAATAGCGTTACTTTCAATGCTCTCTAAAGTAATGGAAAAGGCAATAAATGTCGAAATAATCAAATATCTAGAAGGCCATCGATTAATAAGCGACAGGCAATACGGATTTCGGAGTCGTCGTTCCACTGGTAACCTGTTCAGCTACGTAACGCACTTATGGACACAATCAACTGAACAACACGGCGAATCCAGAGCCGTAGCCTTGGACATATCAAATGCATTTGACCGCGACTGGCATAGAGCCCTATTAGGCAAGTTAGCGTCATACAAATTACCACCACAACTCTGCGGATGGATGCAAAATTTTCTTCTGGGAAGATCGATCCAAGTTGTTGTAGATGGTGTATCATCCGATTCGTTTGCTATAAATGCAGGAGTGCCCCAAGGATCTATTCTTTCTCCAACTCTATTTCTTCTCCACATCAACGATTTGCTTGGATCGACAAATAATAATATCTACAGCTTTGAAGATGACAGCACTCTTATATCCTCAATCTCGAACAATGGGCCTGTGAATACGGCTACATCACACAGTCAGAGATGTGAACAAATTAATTCTCTAAATGATGATCTGGACAAAATCTTGAAGTGGGGAAAGGACAATTTGGTTGTATTTAATGCAAACAAGACACAGTTCACAACATTTTCCAGAAAAAATGCATCAACAGTTCTTCAGATCCAAATGGATGACCATCCAATCCATCACAAGGACTCAATGCACCTTCTAGGAGTCACAGTCAATTCAGGAATCACATGGCAGAACCACATATCCTATATCGCAAAATCGGCGTCCGCAAAGTTGAGCTACCTATTTAGAGCAAAGAGGTACTTTAGCCCCAAGCAACTTCTCCTTCTCTACAAAGCACAGGTAAGACCAGGCTTGAAATATTGTTCCGATATATGGAGCTCGGCCCCAAAACATTCACTTAACCTGCTTGATAGCATACAGAGACGAGCAGTTCCACTCATTGGAGACCCTACACTCACATTGAATCTACAACCGTTGGTGCACAATGTTCTATAGGTACTTCCATGGTAAATATTCTGAGGAACTCAAAGACATTATCCCTCGAAATGCAACTTTTGGGCGCCCAACAAGACAGGCTGCTAATGCTCATGACCATACAGTACACTTGACAACCGCGAGGACATCAACTTTCAAAAACTCCTTCTGTTACAGGACAAGCAAACTTTGGAACTCGCTTCCTGGGGATATATTTCCGGAAGATTACAATTTGCAGCAATTTAAGTGCAGAACAAACATACATCTGCAGGCACCTCGGGGCGCTGTTGAAGCGTTATAGGTTCGCCTTTCCCGGGAGAAGTATATAAAAAAAAAAACAAAAAAAAAAATTGAAATGTTTTCATGCATGTGATTTCAGAAATGTTGGTCGCCGGAATGTGTGTTTTCCGCTTTACGTATCTAGTTATAACCATGGGCAATACATGCATGACACCATGGGTGTCTGATTCTTGATCTCATTCTAACGTCTTTATTAGCATTGACTGCGGACAAACCATCTCTCTCTGTCCTGTCTCGTGCAAGAATGCGCTTGCGTGATGGTGTAAATGCAACGTTAGGAGTGGGTATAATGATTCATGTCTTGTTAACATGTTTGTTGTAGGTATTTGTATACTTCACAAATATCATAGAGTAGAAGTTAACGTTTGCCGCAATTGCCAAAGATTATAGCAAGGCATTTATATTCCTAAAAAAAAAAAAACGCAGTTTCTGAAAATTAGTTTAATTACAAAATTAATTGTTGATAACCTTAAAACGCTTAAGAATCGAGGTTTTACGGAGTTGGGTTGTAGTTTCTTGGACGTGACGAGTTTTTGTTTATAAAGCTAAAGTTAGAGTTGGAAACATATCTGTATCATGAGTGTACCATTGCGTATTTATAAAAAATATAGAATATCCAGTCTTAGTTTTAGGCGTAATCAATTTTGTAAAATTTTTAATTTCAAAAACTCAAAACGCATATTTTTCGGATTCTACCGACACTATAATATATAAAATGACTTTTCCATTATATAGTTCATTCGAATCATGACCTGTTGATAGGATAGGAAAATGGGCAAATTATATTTCTGAATCCACCCCTCGCAAACGTCTGAGAGTATAACCGTCCTGAAAGAGCTTTTCAATGTAGCCATTCGGACACGGCATTAAATTGTAGACCCCTTCCAAAACTCACACAAAATATTGGTTTTGTGAAGGTAGGGGTAAGGGTAGGTACCTATATGCAACTGTTGCGTCAATAATTTTTCTTAATGCTTTGTAATCTTAGTAAATCAGTGCTTTTTTTTTTATTTTTATAAAATTCAAGTCCTCCGCATTGCGCGATAGATATATTATGCCCCTATTATGGAAGACACCTACAACCAAACCAAGGTTGTCTTTCTCCAATTGGGATTATCGATTACAACTAGTTGTCTGTCAATGGACAACCATCATCCTATGAGTAGACAACTAATAAAATGGTTGTCTTTCCAGTTGTGTTAATTTGTTATAGAAGACAACTGAGTTGTGTTGAAATTGTCCAGAATGTCAAAATCAGACAACTGTTTTTTATCGGTTGTGTTGGATTTTTTGAACGAAAAGGATCAGCTTTTTTTTAATGAAAAATGGACAGAAAAATGTAAGTACGAATTAGAATAAAAAATGGATAATGGAATGTGTGTTTTTAAAGTTTAAAAGTCACAAAACCAGCGCAATTTCATCGGCTAAAAGGAATTTTGCAAGAACAACCTGATCTGGCCAGGGGCAAAGCACAGTTTGGTTAAAAAAAAAAATTAAGAATGGCAAAAAAGTATCTGGCCACCTTCAAGTAGAGGAAAAGAATGGCAAAGGGTTCATTAATAATGCGAAATAAGACTTTTTCTACATACAAAATCTTTTTGCAAGTTTGGGTACATTAGAAAGCCAACTTGAAAAGAAAACTGTCCAAGACTAAGCAAAGTATTGAAACAAGCGGGGGTGGTCGTAGGGTTGGTGGAGCTGCAAAGTGCGGTAAACGCAATTGGTTCGACCTTCGGCTTTAACCAGTCAGCGACAAGCAAGCTCTTCGAGGACGAGAACGCAAGCGACGAAGAGAATGTGCAATCGGAAGGTGGTCGTAAAGATCCTGCGATAGCATATACATCCGCACAATCTTTAAAAGCACCTAACAGGAGGATACCGGTGAAAACTATTGAAGACGAGCGAATTGCCTACCTCAAAACTCAAACTGAGCACCAAACGAATATGCTAAAAACAATTAGGAAAATCGAAAAAGTGAATTACAGAAACTATGTTCTAAACAAAAAAACGGTCGAGATACAAAAGGTATTAGAACTGCAAACCAAAAAATAAATCAAAACTACTTTCCATTGTTTTTTTTAACTTATTCGTTTTAATTGCAAATACTTTACTTCGTTCGATTTCAATTTCCACAAATTAATTCACAAATTTGACATTTAACAGCTGATTTCGAATTTCAATATGCTCCTAAAAGATGGCAATTTATTTTCTAAAGACAACTGAAAAGAGTTGTCTTGCATAATACGAATAATTTGTTTGGTTGCCTCAAAGTTGAGTTGTCCTTGTCATGAAGACAACACAACCATAATAGGCACTATAAATTGTTTTTAAATAAATATTTTCGTTTTAAATAAAACTTTATTTCTATTAACAAACCGGCATCGAATCTGCATCGATAAAAACTGATCAACATTCTTCTTAAAACTAGAGCTTAGGTACCTACTATTTTAATGCTAACGTAGACAAAACATCCGACGGCGACATATTCCCACAGGTGTTCTTGCCTTTCACAACGTACGTGATGGGATTTTTTTTTTATAATTAACACGCGCTAAAGAGGTTATGACTACTCTTAAAGTGTTTTTACACAGCGCGGGCATTAAGGAAATTGGGATAGAGGAGATAGGAGATACCGATGCACGTTGGTCTTAAATGTCTGTAAATTGTACTGGGGAGGAAAGACAGAGCTGGGCAAGGCATTCCACATTCGCGTTGTACGGCTTATGAAAGAGTCTCTGTATTTCATTGTACGTCCGAAGATAGGCTGGATGGTAAACTGATGGGCATTCCTAGCATGGCGAGTATTGCGGTTGAATTTCTGAAGGGGAGGAATGCAGTTGGCAATTTAATTTGAGCACTGTTTGTAGAAAAAACGATAAAACAATGAGAGACACGAAACGTTTCTACGATGTTTAAGCGAATTTGCTTTGAAATTTGCGATATTCGTGTCTCTGATTAGTTTCAACGCACGATTTTGGATCCTATCTAGTAAGTGCAATATAGTTTTCGGTGCACCAGACCAGATGTGGGAATTGTATTCAAACTTTGGGCGAATGAACGCCTTGTATATTGTAGCCAGATCAGAAGGGGTAAAATATTTCTTGCACCGTTTGAGGAAACCTAGACATTTCGCTGCATTCTTGGCGATTTCGTGTACATGGTCATTCCAACGAAGGTTGTCATGAACGCACATACCGAGAATATAAAGTGTTTCGGTTTCGGTAATGCAAGTGCCATTCATGGATAATGGCTGTAGATTCGGGTTTCGCTTTAGAGACAGCAGACAGCATTGTGTTTTTGAAGCATTAAATTCCACTCTATTTTCTGAACCCCATTTTCAAATGCTGTCAAGGTCGGAATTTAATGAGCTTAAAATACGTTGCCGTTCCAGTTCTACGGCCGAAGAGCAGGGACGTGAGTCCTGGAAAGAATATGAAAAGCTAAGAGTGCTGTCATCAGCGAAGGAATGGATTGGATTAGAAGTTGCGGACAAGAGATCATTTATAAAAATGAGAAAGAGAGTCGGAGACAAAACTGAGCCTTGGGGAACACCAGCATTTATATGTTGAGTTTCAGAACTGAAACCATCAAAAACAACTTGAATTGAATGGCCAGAAAGGTAGTTTCTAGTCCATTGAATAAGAGGCGCATCGATCCCATAAGCACGCATTTTCGACAAAAGAGCTTGATGCCAAACTCTGTCAAATGCATATATCGAGCGCAACAATCTTCGATTCACCGAAGTGATGGAGAGATTGGTTCCACTTCTCGGTGAGATAAGTCATCAAATCACCAGTGGACCTGTTTCCACGAAAAACGTACTGCCGGTTTCCGTGATTCAAGATATTTCATAAGCTGACGGTTTATCAGCGTTTCCATGACCTTAGAAAGAATGGACGTAAGTGCTATGGGACGGTAATTGGTGCGAGAAGAAGATTCGCCTTTTTTAGGGACGGGCTGGAAAAATTCTGTTTTCCACCTACTCGGAAAGAGTCCAGAAAAATGAAAAAGCTTACGCAGTGGTTTTGCCAGCGTGGAAGAACACCTCTTCAGAACGATGGGGGAGATACGATCTGGACCAGCGGATTTATTTATGTTGAGATCGTAAAGTACTCTTGCGACTGTACGAGTGCGAAAGTGGATTTGTCCCATGGTAAATTCTACGCACTCGAGTACAGGTGTAGACAAACCGCAATCTGGGAGCATAGAGCTGGCTGCAAAATGTGCAGCGAGCAGATTAGCTTTGTCTAAAGAGCTGACAGCTGGAGTGTCATTGTAAATGAGCGTTGGGATTACTGACGAGGCCGAATTCTTAATATTTTTTACAAATGACCAAAAATTTCTACTACCCTTGGGACATTGTAGTATTTTTTGCCTCAACCTTTGGTCATATAAGAATTTGACACGCTTTTAAGGGCATTGTTGTCATTTCCGGTTCGTTTAAACTTCATTCGGTTTTCCTCAGATGGGTTGGCTTTTTAAGACCGAAAACTCAACTCCCTTAATCTAATAGCCTCTTTACAGCTCAAGTCGTACCACGCATTTTCTTTTGGTTTGATACTCGTTAACCTGTTTGGGATAAAGGATTTCATACCTAAGGTGATTACCTATATTTGTTACCATATCAGCGGCGGCATCCCTACGTCGTTATCGAGGAAGCATAACGACCAGTTAAAACTCCTAAAGAAGCTGTTAAGTCCGCTCCAGTTGGCTTTCTCGTATTGCCATACGGTTCTTTTCGGAGTTTTTCTTTAATTTTGTGGTCGGAGTACGAGAAATTAGCTGATATGGTGGTCTGACGAGCCTAGAGGCGATAATACTTCGATGGAGTATTTATTAGGCTGGGAGGTAAGAAACAAGTCCAGTGTGTTGGCACTTTGACCGTCAATGTCTGGTACACGTGTTGGCACATTTACAAGCTGGGTTAATTGGTTTATCTCAGCAAACATCTGAACATAAATTCCTTCGGGTGTTGTCTGTCCAGAATGTCGAAGCCAGGGGGCCAACTATGTAATTCGATTCTACTTTCGATTCTATTCGAAAGTTGTTTCCGATTCTACTTTCAAACAGAACTATGTATGAAATTAGAATCGAATGTAAGTAATGCCAACTTTTTGCCACAAAATTTCCTAGTTTCGAACGAGTCTCGCATTGTGTTTGACAGATAAAAGAACAACAAATAATTTATTGTGATTTGTGAAAAATTAGAAGATAGAAATAATACGATTAACTACATAAACATGGACAGTGTCGCAAATTGGTTTGATAGTATCGAAGAAAATGAGGATCGCTATGATCAAATTGAGCGGAGACGAATTCGGGATAAATCCAATATAATGGAGCTAAGCGAAAAAAGGTTTGTTAAGAATTAAAAGCATTTGTGATTGTGATGATGAAAATCATTTCATTTCAGTTTTGTAAAAAATTTCCGACTTTCAAAAGATGCCTTTATGTATTTGCTGAATAGTGTGTCAAGCGAACTAAGCATTCGCCGAAGGCAAACTTCCATACCCAATGTAATCAAATTATCAGCAACCCTAAGGTTTTTGGCAACAGGAGGCTACCAACATCAAATTGGCGGAGACAGATATGCGGGACTTGCACAACAAACAGTTTCCAAAATAATGGTTGATGTTTTGTGTGCAATCGAAAAAGTAATGTGCCCGATGTTCATCAATTTTAAAATGTCGGAGGAAGAAAAAAGAAAGTCCAAAAGGCATTTTTGGGATAAGTCTGGAATACCTGGAGTAATTGGGGTAGTGGATGGGACGCATATTCAAATAATACGACCGGCTACGAATGAGCAACTCTTTTTCAATCGAAAACTCAAACACAGCATTAATGCAATGGTTGTAAGTTCATTTGCGATCAAAATATCTATACGTGATTTTTTTTTTAACTTGCTTTTATTTAAATTAGATTTGTGACTACACAATGACTATAAGATCAGTGAATGGTAGATATGGAGGAGCATCGCATGACTCTCACGTTTGGGGCCTTAGTGATGAAAGAGCTTTCCTCAAACAATGTTATGATGGATATAGGTAAATTGGCATAAAATGATATTGAAAACTAACATAATACCATAAACTGTTTTTAGGAGATTCTGGCTATCCTTTAGAACCTTGGATCATGACTCCATACCGAACTACAGCTGAAGGATCTTCTGAATCAAGATTTAATGAACATTTTTCGATCGCAAGATCAATCATTGAGCGAGTTTTTGGAGTTCTTAAGGCAAGATTCCGATGTCTTTTGTCGGCAAGAGAGCTTCATTATTCGCCGGAAAAGGCAACTCAAATTTTGAATGTTTGTTGTGCGCTTCACAACATCTGTGTAAAATATAGAGTTGAATTAGCGGATCCTATAGAAGGTGTCTTGTCGGAAGATGTCGGTCATTTTACTTCGGATCAACAGTCTACAACTGCTAATGAGGAATACTCGAATGTTGCTAAAAGGATTAGAAACAATATAAAAAATGATTTAAGTAATTCATAAATATTTTTATTAAATTTCAAAACGGAACGAATAAATAAACTTTAAGTAATTCATAAATATGTTGACTAACTTTCAAATAAATATTGGTTTCAGTCTTGTTATTAAAGGATAAATAATAATGTAGGCACATAATTCAAAACAAATTCACTCTTAAAACTAAAATAAAATACTAGATAAAGTGCACTATGATTAAGGATTTTCGTTCATTTTTTGACGAAGGCTTAAAATGTCTCTTTTGATTTCCAACTTAGCAACTGCATTCTTGTTTTTCTGTATTGAATTTAGTTTTTTAAATTCAAATTTTTGCTTTTTAAATTCAAATTTCTCCTTTTCTAATTTGTATGATTTTTCTTTGATTTCAAAGTTCCTTCTTTTATATTTTAAAATGCCTTTCAAGTTTTCATTCAGATCCTTCATCACGTTGTATGAGTTTTGTTGGAATGTTATTTGGTTGCTTACTTGTTTTTCTAAAAGCGAAATTTGTTTTATTTTTGGTTTTATCCGTGGTTCAGGGACCATTTCATTTTCTTTATCGCCTGTTGCATCGTTCATACTCGTACTTATGTCATTTTGTACAATGTTCTCCAAACCATCGTCCACAATTTCATCTTCGCTATTATAATGATCTTCATTGGTGTTTTCATTTAAATTTGCATTATTATTTTTCAAGCCGAAATTCAAAACACCATTCATTCCATCAATCGCCTTACTTAAATCGAGCAACTCAGCAACCTTCTCCTCCAGTGGCGTTAATGAGCAATGCTTAGACGGTCCACCACCAGTTCCAGAGATATTCATTTTATTTCTCCTAAGTTTGCCTTTCGTGTGGACTTTAAAGTCAGCCCAAACCTAAATCATAAAAAAATTAGTAAAGGGGATTTTGCTGGGGTTCAACCATTATATACCTTTTTCCACCCATTACCATCGCGCTGCGGTGGACCTTCAGCATTTAAGACTCTAGAGAGATTTGCCCATAACTGTGAGGATTTTCGTCTTGCCTCCGATGTTTTCAAATATCCTTTGGATAAATCGGGATGTCTTATCATATAATCCACCATAATCTCAAATTGATTTTGTTTTGTGTTTGCACATTTAGATTCCCTACGCATAAAATACATATTAACACTTTCACGCAATATTTAATAACATATGATTAAAGTTGTTACTTACATTTTTGCAACAATCCACACACCCACAACTGCTCGCAAGTACATTTGCATTCGAATGATTATTTACGAATTCGAATCAATTTGACATATACTTTAGAATTAGGTAGTGCCAATAATCGAACACAAAAAAAAGAAAAAGTAGACAAATCGAGGTCCGTTCGATTTTCGAATATGAGCGCGGCTATATAGAGTTACAGAGTACGGATATTCCGAATTCGAATACTTTGATTGTAGAATCGAATTACATAGTTGGCCCCCAGTCAGAATTGTGGATATTGAAATCACCCGCAATAACGATTTCAGTATGAGGATACAGGGAGACAATTCTCGTTATGGAATCAGAGAGCACATCGAACTCGTTACAAGTCGAGTTGCTGTCAAAATTAGGGCTTCTATAAAGAAAACAGTAATAAATAATTTGCCTACGGACATGGAATTTGAGCCATTTGAAATTAAATTCCGGATTGGAACACTGGCCATAATCGACAGGAGTTTGATAGGCTGCATCATTACATAGATGGCGAGACCGCGATGTAAGAAGAATAATGGCACTCGGCGATACCCAGGCAAATCAAATTCTGATGTGTCAGAGTTTCCACCTACCTGGGTTTCCCCCAGTGCCAAAACAGCTGGTTTATATTTAGCAACATGGACGTAGTGAAGAAATTCAATCGCAGCCCACGAATGTTGCAAATATCAACCCTAAAATTCATCCACAAAACAAAAAACAGACACAAAAAACACAACTCCGACGCTACTGCTAAGCAGAGCCGTGAAGTGAAGATCCAAAGTTAAGATTTCCAAATCAAACTACCGTAGGTGTTATGCCCATACGATAATCAGCTTTGGTCCACCAACAAAACCTTCACACACGACCCGCTGTTCGCCAAATGATGCACTCACTCAGTCAATTAACTTCATAGGATTTCAAAGATTCAACAGTTTGCCAACAGAAATTAAGAATGAATCAAACTTTCAATTATTTAAAAGACAAATTTGCGAATATTCAAGGAATAATATAATTCAATAAAAATATATAAACTTTACAAGAAAACACCAAATTAATTAAAATAAACTGAAATGTAAATTATGAATGTACATAATATTAGTAGAAACCAAACCAAACCATGTAAAAATTGTACAAAATGAAAAATGGCTTACTTTAAGCTAAATAAATATCTATCTATCTATCTATCTATCTATCTCAGTCATTGCAAACGCTCAAATGACAAAAATATCATAGAGCGCCCACAATGACCGAGAAAGGTCAACAGCACAGCGAATTGGAGTGGGACAGGAGGGATTGCCAAACGCTAACTAGACACAGCACGACCGTTTTTTGATTATTGTTGTTGTAATCGATTTTGATTTTCTTATTTTGTATGGTCGTTGCACTTTAACAACACTGCACTGAAAATATATTTTGATTTGTTGATTTATTAATTTATGCGCGGCGCGCGAGGGATTAGTTAATCGAGTTGTTAGTTTATTGTTTTGCGAGGTGTTTGGTCTATTGTGCGCGATTTTTAAGGGTCGGCCGATATTGAATATGGTTGCGTGCGTGCGCGTCGGGATGCAGATCGGAACGGATGCGATTTCGGTCATGACGGGGAGTCGTAATGCGATCCTATTGCAATCCTATTGTCGTCGGGTTGTCAGCAAATTCCATGGCCAAGTAATGGGAAGCAATGTTAAGCTTCGTGTTGAACGTAAACTGAGTTAAGTTTGCAGCTAATGAAATTATTCATAATTAGTTTTCAATTTAAAGCAATACAGACTTTTTGTTTCGCACTGCTACGCATTGCTGACAGAGCCAGAGCCGAAACACCAAATGTATACAGAGGACGGAGTGATTCACCATGTCGAGAAGTACAACAACGTCGTGAGAGAAGTACAACAACGTCAAGAACGTGGGACAGTTGGTATCCTGACAATTGCGAATGTCGTCGACAACAAGTAGGAGTGCAATTTTGTAGCTTCTATTTGCGAATAAGCCAGATTGTGCGGTATTTAAGAGATTGTTTTCTGATTTGGTGCGCTTGCATCTACTTTAGTATGGTTTTCTCGAAAGATTTAGATAAAAAAACTTAGCATTGCGATTGGTTTATATTCAGTTCGGCTTGGCGACTTAGGTATTGGTATAATTTTACTTTATAACTTTAATAATTTTTCATTGATATAAATTTACGAGAGAGGATATTCACAAGTGGCAGTGGCGTCTCGTCAGGGTGTGCAAGGTGTGCATTGCACACCCTGATCTAACGAAAATAAGTCCCTCATCAAACACTGTCTAATAATAATTACACACAAATAATGATTATGCACAATTCCATAACACAGCCAACAGCTACAGCCTACACCATACCTATTCATATTCATCCTTTATAAATTATAAATCTTCTTTCAAAATTCCTTCACCGCTGAGAAAAAAAAAATTAACTCGTACAAAAACTCGCTGTGCACCATTCTGTTGATTTCATCAAATAAATTCATCCAACTCCAAACTATATCCCTCTACAAGATTTCTCCAGTATTCATCCCCATCGTCATTCGTCACCCGCACGCCAGGGATGAAAAATGAACTTTGTGGACTGTAACTAAATCTTAGTTACGATTGTATTTTTTTGTATTTTTTCAATTCTCGTATATAAGTATAGGAGAAATAAAAAATTTTCGTACAAGATCTGAAATATATAATTTATATATTTAAAATGGTTGCGTCTTGTTTTCCACATGAATTTAACAATCAATTTTTTGATAAAAATGTATGGCAGCATTGATTTTATATTTTTTGTATGTTCTTGCATGCCACACGGATTCTAGATAGACAGAACACCGATAGAAAAACAAAATGCCGAATTTGAAAAAAAAAATGTTGGGGGCCAGCGGCAAGAGAATTGCGAGTTGGGGGTCTCAGTATGGTTTGTCTCTTGAATTTTGTTCATATTTTATCAACGTACACACTAAATTCAAAATTTAAATTCCAAGAAACCCCTGCATTCGAAATAAATTCGGTGTTCCTCGATTTCATCATACAAAAAGTTATTTACTTTACTTACTTTATTTTATTCATAAATGTACTTGAAATAGCTATAAATACTAATTTCAAAGAAAACAATATAAGAGTTCACTAAAAACTCTCAATTTGACTTTTAACTTTGACGAAGATACTTGTTTATCTGCTTATTAATGAACTTTAAAGATCACCAACCTATTCCAATAACTATAAAAACATTTCCGACAAGATTAACAATTTGGAACGGAAATTAAGTTATAGAATGTAGGTACCTATAAAACCTAAAAAACAATTGGTATTAATTTTAAAGATAAAGGGAACAGTATTACTAAAGTAATTCTTAACTGAGTCCGACGCCAAGCCCAATTTAAAAATAGCGATTTGTGCAACGCATATGTTTATGTAAGACAACAGAAATAATAGTAATACTTAATAGCTACCAACCAAACCCAGTGTCAACTGTCAACCTTCTGGGGTATTCGATTGGGCGCTCTCAGAGCACTTTTTATGTTCGTTTGGTACAAAAAAAAAATATAATATATTTCAGATTTCAGAGCACTTTTGCGAATCTAGATATTTCCTCAGATTTACCAATAAAAGTGCGTTTGAGCTTGACAACTGGTAGAGTAATTTACATTTTCGTGAAGTTTTTCTACTGTAAAGAAATGCATTACGTCGGGTGAATCTATTTTTGTAATTTTGTATTAGAAATCAATTGGGACGCAAATTTCGAATGTTTTAATATAAAATGTAACCAGTGAATGGAAAACGCTTTGAAAAGTATTGAAGGCTACATACATTCGAATCAACACAAAAAAGGGCAAGTGACGTTTTTACGTTCGAGTAGCCACACGAAATCTAGAATCTGAGAGCGAACCTTAAGAAGCCCAATCGAATACCACATTAGAAACTTAATAAACTTGCAATTTGTTTTGTTGTTGGTTCACTTACTCTCACAGTGATGCCAATAATTTAAGGCACAAACTAAGGTATAGCTTAGTTGGTCCATCCTTTGTATAATTAGTAAGATACCAACTGCAAAGCACTTCACTTGTTTGTAAGGGGAAGTTTACGTTATGTACGTTACACAGTGAAATAAGATGCGTTCGTAAATATAGCAATAATATGGATAAAGGAAAAAAAAAAATTGTAACAGGTAATTGTATTAAATATGCATCGAGTGTAATTATGTATTTTTTTAAAATAAAAAATTCTCTTTGAGGGTAACTTTTTCGAGACGATTGTATTTTGTATTTTTTCAAAGTTCATTGTAACTTAAAAGTTACGATCGTAACGCGTTTTTCAACCCTGCCGCACGCCGCCGTACTTAAATCGCTTTACTTTAATGAACTTGTAGTGAACTCGTGCGAAGGTTTTCTGTGCACGGGCTGTATTCATTTTCTCTTCTTTTGCATCTATTCTGTTCTGTTCTGTTTCCGTAAAGCGTCATAAGTCAATGTGTTACATCGATACTCGTGCAAATAAAAGCTGTACACGAAAGCCGATGAATGAATGGTTGAACTTAGCTTTTCGTTAAAGTGGTTGGGGATTGGGTTTGCAGTTTCGTGCGGTGCTTTTGATTTTGTATGCCAAAGTTTTATTTTTCTATATTTTATTTTGAAAACAAAATAAGATATCAAAAACAGCAAAACAATGATTGAGAAAACAGTAAATGGGACGTGTTTTCAGGCAATTAATTGATATTTCTAAAAAATATATAATTTTAAAGAATTTGCACACCCATCTGAATAATTCACGCGACGCTGCTGACAAGTGGTTAAGACGTGATTAAAAATATGTTTCAAAATGAAAGGAGGCCGTAGTTTCAAAAATGTAGGAATAATTTCATACAAACCTATGGAATCAGATTTTACCAATAGCACGGCTTCAACTACATCTTCATCCGTTAATCTAGTGAAGCGGAAATCTACTATATTGTCGTCTTCGCTAGAATGATTTTTAAACTGAGCCGAAACGTGATTTTGAATTGATGGCACATAGACTAACAAACAAACTGCGAATTGAGAAGATTACAACCTTCATCAACATTTACACCTGGACGCTGTCTTCCATTACCCAGTTTGCGCAGCTTTTGCCAGATAACCTTCCAAGGCTAAACTTCAGGCCTTGCAGCCCTTACACGAACGACAAATATGTTGCGATATTTGGGGCATTTAGCATTGAAGTGAAACACATCTTCTCGTTCCCTGAGGTTGCACAGGTCGCATTAAATTGGAAGCTCGGAGCGGTGCGGCATAAAAGTTCTCCTCCTATTTTGAAGATGGTACGTATTTTATTTACCGGGAAGCTGTTCAAAAAATAAGATCATTCATGAAGATGATGGTTTAACCTGCTGTAGTGAGCTCTGTTTTAAGATGACTGAGCTTCATTTAAAAGTTTGTCATAAGCTCTTCGACTAGTTTTCTGAAGTATCATGTTTACATTTTTTTTTTAGTGATACCTGATGATCGCTTGGTATGTAAGTTAATTTATAACCACATTCCGTTCTCAGTATTTCCCACTCTTGAACACATTTCACCTTTTATGTTATCATTTGCATGAGTACCTAACCTCGGGATTCTTTCCTGTAGCATTGCATTGACTTAAGGAACAAAATCCGCATTAGAAAAAACAGGAGAACATTTTCCTCAGCCTCGAAAGCGTGGACAGATGTTCAGTAACCCTGTGCTGGGTTCCAGGTCACAGCGACATTCTGAACTAGCCACGCAATGAAACGGCTTTCAATAAACCAAAAACAGTGAACCGTACGCTCCTATGCAATCTATCAAATTCCTCCTATTCAAAGGCGAAAAATCGAAGCAAATCTGGCTAAAACTAGATGCTGAAAGGACGCAGAGATGTCTCTCTATAGGTAGAAAGAGAATCGGCTCCGTAGTGGGGGTATTAACAGGACGCTGTTTGATAGGTAGGCACGCTCGTAGGTTGGTAGTACCCTACAATGTCTTTTGCAGGAGCTGCATAGATGAGGAGGAGGAAGAAACCGTTCTTCATCTTCTTTGTAACTATCCAGCTCTTGCAAATCTGCGCAGAACCAACTTAGGAGACTACTTCTTTGATGACCTCAGCGACTTGTCTCGCACAGACATACGCTGTATCAGCAAATACATTACAAAGACCAAACGGATTTTATGGCCTTGCATATAATACCCAACGTTAGCAGTTGATCCAATGGACTACTGCCCGCACCACCCGCATCTCTTAGACGGGCTGTTTGTGGATTACAATCGAGGGGTACACTGCATCGGTATGTCCGTAACAAACCGTCACTCCCTTTTGACCAAGTTGAAACACCTCGCAATATGCGTAGTAAACAGGCTGATTGCTGCAATCGCCAGTACTTCTAAACATTTTGCAACATCCGCCCTATTTGACAAGTTGCCAGAGGACACAGGCGAGGTTCTAACCAATACTGTCACCAGCCGCATATCCAAAGGCCTACTATCGACCGGTCACCTCCTCCTTGACCAACCATATGTATGTATTAAGCCTCAAGTAAGGTACATAATAAAATGGCCGATCTGCTAATCACCGACGATGTATACCGGTTTAAGTCATTTTGACGAGACGTCAGAGGATTATTAACTGTTTCAGTCACCCGTCGTATATTCGAAGGCATATCGTGCAAAAATAGTTATCCACAGTCTTCTCTCTTGAAGGAAATGTCTGAGGACTACAGGTGAGGGGCAGACTGTTTCGGTCACCCTTCCAATATTCGAAGACACGCAGAAGAACGCGCACTGCACGCTACGGAATGTGTTATTTAATGTTGAAAATCCATTTATTTCTCTGCAATATGTAAGAATGACGTTTTCAATAGTATTATTTATTTCCATAAAGACTCAAACAATACAAAAGTATAAGTATTATAAAATTTTGTAAATGAATTGTACCTAAATATTTTAAGACTATGTTTCGTTACTAAACATAAACTTGAAGAGTGTCTGCAACATTTTCCCGGCAGAATGGACATTAATAACTTTCGTCCCCATCATCCGCTGCTTGAGGATGTAGTTCAATGTTGCACTCAGAGCAAACTTTCATATGGCTGTGTGGCAGCATTCGAATATTTGGTTGCACACACTGCCATATGACGCATAAAATCGCATCTGCTTCTGGTACATCTTCCAAGAGTTTGTTACTCTTCTGCTTACCAGGAATGACTTCATACTCAAAGATCTCCATATTTATAAATATAAATCAGAAGACAGTTTTCGGATGTTTTTCCAAACATGTTCTCTTTGCGGTTTTTTTCATTTTCAGAAATGGAAAAAAAAGTCAAAAAACTTTTTGAAAAAAAGACCTGAAATTTTGGAAAGATAGCCTTTATCTTTTCTTCCTAGTAAAAATGGCCTGATTTGTAGAGAAAATTTCCTGGCATTATTTCCTCTGGCGCAATTTCCGAGAGCCGTGACTTCTTATGTACCTGCTCTGATCTCCCGAAGTATTCGGAAGTCCACGATAGTCCATTACCTTAATCACGATATCAACGATCTGAGCAATGCAAGAATGGCAAGCTGGAGCGGACAGTGTGCCTAACCTGGAACACCCGTAAGCCCTAATCCACCATCCAGCCTTATATTAAGCAAGCACAAATTGTACTTCTGCGTGGCGGGTATTGCTATTGCCAATTTGCCATTGTAATGTATTTCACCAAAACATGGTCATACTTCTTCATATATCATACTCATGCATATTGTTTTTTATATATTTTTCTTTATTATAAAAAAAATAACAAAAATAATAAAAAATTGAAAGAAATCCTATTACATCTAAATAAATGTCAACACAAATTACAAACGAAACTTTTAGCAAAAAAAAAAAATTGTTTATTACATAATCAAATAGAGGAACGTTCAAAATAAATAATTAAGTGCCTAATATAAATTGCCAAAATTTTCCATTAACCAAAACAAAACAAAATAGGAAATAAATAAATAAAATAAATTCTTTAGAGTGCCTAAAAATTGCTCACCGAAAAATAAGTGTTAAATAAATATATATATTTAATTTAATTTGTTGTTAAATATTTGTATGGTAAATAAATTTAGTATTACACATTTTGAAATTGATTTTTTGTACAAATTTAGAAATTATGTATAAACATATTTTGGCATTTAATTGGGATTTTCATGTGGGGAATGGGGAACTACAAAACAATTCTTAAAACAACTTAAAATAATGTTGATTAAAAAAAAAATTACGCAAAATATACAAATTTTAATTAAACAATGTTTGTGTGTTTTAGCAAGTGATTATAACATGAATATCTTGTTGTATGGCATGTAATAAAATTGAATTTTTAACATTTACAAATTTGAATAAAATAGTTTGCGTGTGCTCATTAAAAAATTAAATTAAATTATTAATTACCTTTATAGGGGGTTTTAGTTCGAACCATTAAGCTGAGATGGTCATTTAAACATCATTTAGACTATAGAATTTAAAATAGGTATTTTTAAGAAACTAACAGCTGACTTGATTATTTTTAGTTGCTAGCTTTTACCCTTTTTGATAAGACTAGACGACGACATAGTGTTGGGTAGGACACGTATTTAAAATGAGTTTGTATGAGGCTCTCATTTCGAAATATGAAGTGTAACAATATCCCAGCTCAAATGAGGTGTTGCTTTAAATCTCATCAAATGAGTCGGTATGCTGTGTTCACCTCACATGAGGATTGGATCTGAAATCATACATTCTACCAAAGTCTGAGGGAAGAAAATGATGCTGTCTAATTGTGTTGCTTCTCAAATCCTCAAATGAATGACACATTTTGGTATTATTCTCAAATTCTCATAGCCATAAAAGAAGTTGAGTCAGTGTTACCTCTGAAAATTTTCAGAAAGAGTTAAAAAAATAGTCCGGGATGAAAAAGGAGCCCCATTCCAATTTTAATATTTTCTTTTCTTTTCTTTAAGAAACAAACTTTTCAATTTAAATTCACGTAAAAACAAAATCTTTCGAATTCAACAAACTAGACTAAACAATTGTGAATTATAGCAAAAACGTCCTACATTTTTAAAAGGAGTCCGAATTCACTGATTTTCAAAAACACGAGTCCGGAGTCCAGGCGCTTAAAAAGGAGTCAAAATGACTCTAAGGCGGCCCGAACGTAACAGAGAGTTGGCCTTGTCATACTCTGAACTCTGATCTCTGACTCTCCTTAAGTGAGTTGAATTGAAAGCGAGAGAGTGACACTTTATTAATATGGCTTATGGAATATGGTTTTCGTAATGCTATAGCCATGGTTGGGTAGGATAGTTTTCAGTTCACATAAGCTTGTATTATTTTCATGAAATTTTGTCTTTTGTTCTTTGACGTGGCAAATTTGAGAGGTGCTACATATATTCGTTTTGAGGTGTTGGGATATTTTGTACGAGTAGATTTAGATTGTGAGGAGGAGCCTTCAAGGGGCTCTGGCACTGTGGGTTCTTAAAGGATCCTATTGTGCCTTCCCTGGTAAATTCCTACAGCCATCTTTTCACTCCAGAGACAGTCAGGAAGACAAGGATCTTTTCTGGGGGCATATCCGCAAGATTTGCTGAATTTACGATTTCATTACCAAGGATGTTTTTCCTAAGACGACAAAGAGCCGTACATTCTCATGTATGAGTAACTCAACACTAAACGACTATTTATCAAAGCTACATCACAATAATGAATTAGTAAAGACACACACGTTTTAGCTCCGAAAAAAATGTGTATCTGCTCCTTTCACTTATAAAACATTACAGCCTGTTCGCCTCGGCTCATTTCCAAAAAAAAGATTTCGTAAGTCACTGAAAAAATGTACGCCTTTCAAAGTAAAAAAAAAAACAGAAAGCTCAAACTAGCCTTCCTTCTGTAAATCTGAATTTTTTATATATCTTATATTTGGTTAAGGGTGTTTTAATTATGCTGGGAAATTTAATTTCATTCAGTGGTGCAGTGAATTAATCTAATATTTTTTTTGTTAGGTACTTTTTACGATTTTGTTGCTACGCTTAGTTTTATAAAGCGAATGAGTCTGAAGCGTTAAGCGAAAGTTAGAGCCCAAAATTTATATAAGGCGAACAGTAAATTTCAAGCGTATACACAATTTCTGGGTGATTATGCATTATATTATTTCACAAGTTATATTTTGAAGAAATACCACCTAAACCACAAGTGTGAATTGAAATTGAGTCCACATCTTATCGTTTTTACAGATTTCAAAGAATGTGAAGGTGCGAAATTGACACCGGCCCTTACAAGAATTTTTAGACTCATTAGAAAATCTTGAACAAAAATGTATTTCTTGTTTTCCGAATAGTTTTGAGGCGAATGTTTTTAACATTTTGAGAAATGAATTTCCTTACAATTGTTATAAAAATCAAAATAAGGAATTTGTTGCTAAATTTTATGTCCGAGTACGAATTTATCATATTATAAGAAAAGTTCAATAAAGATAACAAAAAAAGTAACAACAAACAAAAATATTTAAGTATATCACACATATGAAGGTGATTATATTTGTTACCATATCAGTGGCGGCATCCACGTTGTCATCGAGGAAGCATAACGACGGAATCAGACAGCACATCGAACTCATTACGAGTCGAGTTGCTGTCAAAATTAGGGCTTCTATAAAGAAAACAGTAATGAATAATTTGCCTACGAACATGGAATTTGAGCCATTTGAAATTAAATTCCGGATTGGAACACTGGCCATAATCGACAGGAGTTTGGTAGGCTACATCATTACGCACATAGATGGCGAGACCGCGATGTAAGAAGAATAATGGCACTAGGCGATACCCAGGCAGATCAAACTCTGATATGTCAGAGTTTAAACCTCCCTGGGTTTCCCCCAGTGCCAAAACAGCTGGTTTATATTTAGCAACATGGATGTACGCAGAGAAGAAATTCGATGGCAGCCCACGAATGTTGCACATATCAACCCTAAAATTCATCCTCAAAACAAATTGGGGTGGGACAGGAGGGATTACCCAACGCTAACTATACTCTGTCCAAGAAAAATTGTCAGTACAGGCCTTATGGGAAGCTCTTTTTTCTACCAGTGGTGCCTGTAGTACTCTCACGGCACTCAAACACAAGATTTGCCACTGAAATAAAAACGAAACCACTGGCATTCCAAAGCATTTTGTTGTTGTAATTTTCCTTAAATTCGCATACATCCCTCCACAACCAGTCTGCCACACAGTTGCAGACAGAATGAGCACGATCGCTTGTGTTCGCTTGCTATTATCATCAACCAAAATAAGCAGTGTGAGTGACTGAAGCACATCAGAGAAATGTTACCATATGTCAATTTTAGCATATCATTAAGGGTTTTTCTTTGAATTTTGTCAAAGAACTTTCGGTTTTGGTGCTTTTGAGAGCGGCATATTATGTGGGGTGCTGCCATTCGGTTTTAGTTTGTTTGCATTTCTAAAAGATCCAATAATATTCAGTTAAAACATTTTTTTTAATGTTGTCTTTTAGAAATAAGATTTATTCGTGAGGTGTTTTAATGCATCCATTTCATTAACGCAACAAGTGAGCATAATGTGCGTTGTAGAGATATTGCGATAAATTAATAGAGATTACTAGGGCAACTCAACCGGATTCATGCAAAAGCATGGTATTTTTTGGGATAAAATTTGATTGAATATTTAAATATTGGTAGGTATAAATTCATATTTCACTACGTAGAGCATATTTTTCACACTAAAATATCAAAATAATGAGCAGGTAAACCTATACTGTTTATTTTCGGTCGTTGGGTTTTACCACATCCGGTCACTCCTCTCCAGTAAAGCAAATGCCTTGAAAGGATTTTATGATCCTTTTTTGCTACTGTTTCCGCGAAGTTCTGCATTGACGGGTAATATTTTTTTAATAAATGTGTAATCTAGGTATATATCTCTATATTGAAAGATGTACCTATGTAGAGCTGCACAGTCCTTTTACCATCTGTTTACGTATATGACATCGTGGTTATATAATTTTGTATTCTAATTGCCTGTTTGTGTACCTACCTATATTTTTTTCATTTTGATTTACGAAATGTGTATTCTTTGTTGGAAAACAAACTAAAGCGATTAGGCCTACTGGGGAAACCCTTTAAAAGAAGCGAATATTAGAAAAGGAAAACTAAAGAGATAAACGGAATTAATTTCGTTCATCAATATTGTTATTTTAAATTGGAAGATGGTAACCCTAAGAGTATTGCTCTCTGATTTATGGCGAATTATCATACACACTACGGCAACCCTGTGAGAGCTTTAAAAAGGGACAAATTTATGTCAGTCATTGCAAACAGACTGAGAGACAAACATCCTATCTTCCCTGTACTGACAATTTTTCTTGGACAGAGTATAGACACAGTACGACCGTTTTTTGTTTATTGTTGTTGTACCGATTTTCTCGTTGTATTGTCTCTGACGTCAACTAGATATTTCGGGACTAGGTATATAGGTATCCGAAAGCATTGACTATACAACTTGAATTGTTTTTATATTCTAGCGGTCAGCGTTACCTTTGTGATTTTGCCCTTTTTTATTTAGAAAAAAAATGTATTCTGAAATAAGTACATTTAAAATGTGACACGGTTGCCTACCACAACACTATTATGCTGTTATGCGAACTAATGGTTGTTAAATATCGTGCGAAAATTCTAAATTTGCAGAATAGCTTTAGAAATGACACCTTGTTGGCTTTTTCTCTCACCGTACCTTTTCTCAACTCTTCAGAATTCTGCAGCGGCCACTCTGTTTATTTTAAATTTGACTCTTCGAAATGTCAATTGAGTACGTAGGCAGAATTTTTGTTGACCAGATTCGTCGGCTTCCCCTCCATAAATGTCAACTGCAAGAACTATAGACGTGACCACTCTAGGCCAATTAAAACTTAAATCCATCTAGTCAGTCAGGTGTCAGACTTACTAAGCTAGAATCCGAACGTCCACCAAAAATTGAAAGTTTTGTGAAAATAGTGTTTCAAAGTTACAAAAAAAAAAAAAAAAAATATTTACTTCAATAGAATTATTCCATGCCGAAGCGAGAAATGAAGCAAATAATTACAAAAATGTATGATTGCTCAGAATTTACTTAAGAAATAAAGAAAATATTCTGTAACTTCCTAACCCAATGTACTGCTTGATTTACCAACTGGAACAAGGTCAACGCATGTTCCACTCATACTTCAATTAGCTGCTGGGTACCTTAAATCTTCTTGGGGTGGTGGTTAACAAAGACAAGTTGGCGCTGACTGGGCGGCAACAATGGGTCAAAATATTTGCTTTGCAATGACAGCGTCGGCAAGGAAGTGTGGTTTAAGACTCTAAGTGCTGCCAATAACATCATTTTTTAGTGATCGCTTCGGCAAGAAGAGTTGATAATCAAAAAACGACAATCAACTATGTATCACTTTAGCCGATTCCAGCCCTTACGTCTCGTATTCCAAAGGCTGCGTGTTTTGAAAAAAAGCTATCATCTGTCAAAAAAAAAAAATTTTATAGGAACCCCTGGGACTAAAATATCTTAGCGTCCGCTTGTACATGATTTCGCGGCAAAAATAACTTCAAACTGGCCACCTTGTAGCCAAATGGCCCCTTTTTGAGTCTTGGGACCCATGACCCCCACTTTCCAAAAAATGATCAAATGGCCCGTTTTTCAGATTAACCCTCACACGAACGGAAATTTAAATTTACTAAAGTAACACTAATAGTGTTACTTTAGTTTTTTTCGTTCAATAAAGAAAGAAAAAAATAATACTAGAAAATATTATATTCTGGGCGGCAACAATGGGTCAAGCCCTTTCATTTTCGTCGATAAACGCACCCTTACATAAAAAAGAAACACTATTTTCCAAATAAAAACCTAGTTTACCAATACAGAAAGACTATTCTAAAAAAAAAAAATTAAATGTAATTTCACAGAAATTTTTACAGAGGGTAGGTAAGTACCTAAGTAATAACATAAGTATGATTACTAGTTTTGCGCAGAATGTTTATAATTGTTATTCACCCCGATTACAGAATCCGGTGAATGGTCAGCGGATGGCTTTCGACAGTTTTTACTATTATATAATGCTGTAAAAAAAAATGCAGGCATGTCGGTAACGTAGTTTGTCAATTTGAAGATTATGACGCACTCTATCCTAACTCCATATAACTTTTATCATTTCAAATCCGCACCAAAGTCATTGTGGAAGCAACGAAAGCAACAGTGGAAAGCAGGGGGAAAGCACCAAAAAGTACCTTTTAATTCATACATAGTATTTAAGTTTTTGAATATAGTTTTTGGTTTTATGCAGAAAAAGAACAACAACTCGAGTGCAATTTGAGAAAGTGGGTGAAGCAATGAAGACAGAACCGGATATTGTGAAAAATTTGACTAAATAATCGTTAGATTTATTGAAGTATTTGAATTCTTTGGGGCCTCCTTTTAAAGAAGTCTCGGAATGGAAAAAGATAAGTTAAACAAAAAAATGTATAAGTATACTAAAATAAATTGATTGATTCTGTTAATTTCGATAGGTTTGGTTAGACTTTATAAGTCTGTGATAAAAAAAATTAACCAACAACAAGCGATCGCTTTACGCGACGGGTGGTACAGCCAGCGGAGAGCAATTTTTTAGTCCACTGCAAGAAGATTGGTTAATTTAAGAGATGCTGTTCATGGCATTCTCGAAACTTTAGATTTCGGAATCGCAAAAAAAAAATAAAACGCGAAGCAACAACAACAGCTAACTCTGACTCTTCTGCTCCGCCTGTTCTGGAGATGTGTTGAAAATATTGAAATGGACATTTTGGATGAATTCGATGACGAAAACGAAAACCCGAACGTTGTTCCCCATCACCCAAAAAACGGTACACCACAAAAATGCTCTTATTCTCTTATTCTGTTTAAAATTGTATTTACTTTAACATCCTTTTTCTGTATTTTTTTGATAATTATAAATTGTTTTTTTTTTTTGTTCTGGCATTATGTCAAAAACTAAAAGCATCGATAAGAAAGTTCCAAAATGATAAGGAAAGGTTACGGATCGGCAATGTTGTTCTTCTTCCGGCGGATTTAATAAATTTATCGCGGATGTGAATGGACTGTGGATCGAGTCAACTCCCCGGGAATACATTTTTGCGGATTTTGTAATCGACATGATTATAATGCATAGGTATATATATGTATATATATATTTCTTTGTAATGAATACAGTCATTTGTTTGGTTTTTGTTAAGAATAAATTTTTAAACAATTTTTTTACTGTTTTTTTTTTTGCCTTATAAGTATTTTATATGGGCGCCCCTTTTTTTGCTCGGGCCCCTTTTTAATCCCCTTTTTGAAAATTTTCAGCGGCAACACTGCTTGTAGGTTACAGTTGTATATTTCTACTTTTCTAAACTAGCTGTAGTTGTCGAGATTTCATTGTGCTCCGGAGGTTGAACAGATGTTCCAGATGTCGCCTGCATTTAGACCCACCCAGAATCATAGAAATTAATGCTTCGAACCGAGACGCCTTGTATTTACATATAACAAAAATGTGTACATGCGTATGAAATGCACATAAGAAGCGCACTAATTTGGGATACAGTATATACCTGCCGTAGGTACTAATCCGCGTAGAATTTTCTATTTCAAATTAAATAAAAGACTGGAGGCAATCTGAATTTCCACAAGTGGACACTCCCCACTTCTTGCTATAAGCGTATCTTTCCGCAGTTGATATAAAAAAAATGTACAGTGTATGTGAGCAAATTTTGTAAAAAATATTTCTAAACCAGCACTCCTTTGCCTACCTCCTTGCTGAATGTGACCTGTGGCAAATTGAGACGCCTTTTCGCCGCCTCCATTGTAGAACTGCTAGAGCACGCTGTAGATGGTCGGACATTACTCCCTGTTTGCTGTACGTCCGTATAGTTACTAGCCATACTGGTCAAACCAGACTTACTGCCGACACCATTCATCACAATCGTGGAAGCCGTTGGCCGAGCACTTGGCACTGCGGTTGTTGTTGCCGCGACCGCTGTCGTTGCAGATGTTGTAGATGAGCCCGACCTCCGGAAAGTCTCCATTGTTAATGTGCTGCCCTGTGACCGAATTAAATTCAGTACGTCAGCCTCTGGCATGGTAACCACATTGTGTTTGTCGACAAATATCACATAGTCTCCCGGAAGGATGCCATTCTTATCTGCCGACAGGCCCGGTTCGATCTTTTCCACCCGCGGCGGATGTGTCCAAACGATTGAGAACCCAAATCCTCGCTCAGCAGTCCTCGTGAGCTTCTTTGTTACGGTGAAAGGAGTCCGCCCTAGATTTGGCTTCGCGGATGACAAACGACGACCACCGATTGAACCCGTTCCGGCACAGGTACTACTGGCAGGCACTTCAGTCGGTGGATCAAGCTCCAGGAAACGCAAAAATAGATTCTCATCGGCATCACGTTGATGGATGGCCTTTTTACTCAACGTTATCGGTTGGTTCAGGTTCGCATCTATGAGGTTCAAGTTCGCCGCAGTCATACTGTCAATACTTAGGACGTCTTCTTCGACAGACTTCTGGCGTGCCGTAGCACAGGCACGCTTCTCCGCCGATGTCATATTGGCCGTGGCGGGTAACGCTGTAAGTGTGCTGCTAACAGGATTAATCACAGGCACAGCTGTTAATGGATTATTTAGGCATGATTGTGATTGTAGCTTAAAGGAGCCAATGATCGGTGCGAGGATGACACTGTGAACCGGAAAGGACAGACATCCTAAGAATTCACTACGTCTGTAAAGAGAAGAAGAGAATAGAGTTCCGTTAGTTCAGGTATGAATTTAAATAGAAAACGGATATGGAATGTACATTTTTTTTTTAAATAATCAAGTTGACGTTGTGTTGGATGTAAGCCAAGAGGATATGTAAAACTGGACATGATTCCTGTTTCTATTTTTTCATTTCGTGTGCATTTTGGGGCACTTTTTGTGGATACCTTCCGGCGTTTTAGTTTCCCTAGCGATTTATGTTCAGGGGATTCTTTTTTTGAAAGGTGTTAACCATTTTAGTGGTATCTAGAAGCGGTTATTCGGAAGAAGAAAATGCAGTCCCAAGTGTTTTTTAAGTGGAAATGCAAGCCCAGGTATATTGGTGGAGGTTTTGCGGAAGTGTTCAAGTCCAGACAGTTGATTAAGGCAGACAGAAAAAGCAAAAAGTCTCAACAGTTGTGAGTGGACGTTGTCGGTGACTATATGGAATTGTGCCAAAGGAGTGGATATAAATTTAAAGTTTGGTGAATGTCCCCATTCACAACAACAGATTCAGAATTTGGATTAGAAAAGATTGAAGTTTGAAGAGGAACGGATTTGTTTTCGAAGTTTCACTGAGGCCCGTTTGCTGATACTACTCATAGCGATTTAAGTTCTACTTAAATACCTTTTGGGCTACTTTTTCCATGTCATAAACTATAACATAAGATTTTAAGTGAAACTTTAATCGCTATATTACCTATCAGCAAACGGGCCTAAGTCATATTTTAACATCAAACAACAAAATTGATATTTGATTGTACATTAACGATTCGGAAAAGATAAACGCGTCCATAGTTCGCAGCCTAATTTGTCTACACCACGTTTTGTTTCCTAATGCGATTGACTACTGTCCCACTATTTCTGAACCACTTAACGAATGTCCTTGTGGCATTTCCGATTTGTATATGCATAAAAGAAAGCGAGAAACGCGATGTGATTTTTTTTCTTTCTTTTTTTCAACCACAAACTTCAGTGACCTTTCGCGTTTAGACATGCGATTGAAAAGTTTTTGTATCCTTTTGATGTAGGTATTCCGCTATTTGAGGCATGCACTTTTGTTCGCTTGTGAACCTTTGAGGAGCCCGTTAATAGGAATTTATTTTGTGTTTTCTGGGGCGGAAGAGATAAAGAGCAAAAGCCACTGTATATAGCTGAATCGTGGAATCGTTGGAATCGATAATCAAACAATAAAGCTCGCTGTGATGGATGATTCCAGTTCTGTTTGAAGTGGTGGTGTTGGGTTTTCGCGTATGGGGGTCTATTGTGGTGAATTTATATCACTAACAACGAATTAGTGATGGAAGTGCGAAAAAGAAAACATTCCCTATGAACTGCGTGGTAACTAAATAAAACATGACAGCGATGAAGAGCATTTATATCCAGTCACACAAAAAAACTAATAAGTAATAATGAACAACTAGGTCGTTAGAGAATGGCAGTAGAACATATGAGACATGAAGCAAGTCGCTAGAATAAGAACATTTTTGTGTTATCCGATCGCACGAATGTCATCACTTACATATGTTTTTTTGTAATTTGTGTCATCGAAACGTGCTTCCAGAATTGACAGCAGACAGCAAATGAACCAAACCAAACCATTTGTTGCTGAGGAATGACCCTTTTGGACGCAGTAAAAGGGTAGAAAGAACACCCCCATCGAAAAATGATGAGTATAAAAATGAAAACATATTCAAGGCTAAATATTTAGAAGCCTGCGAAGAAAGAGATGTGTTTAAGCAACTCAATGAGACACTACTTAAGGAATTAAACAACCTTAAGCAAGAGTTGCAAATGTTGAAAGATGAAATCAACAACCAAAAAAAAGTAAATGTCTAACCTGCCGAGTTCTCAACAGATGAAGAAGAACTCGAAAAAGAGAAAGAGGGTCATCGTCATATAGGGAATCAAAATAAGAAAAGAAAAATGAGTACATCCCCAAAAAACTCATCCACAAAAGAAAGCTGCACAATCACTTAAACAAAGAAAATAAAATACAAAATCCATCCAAACCTCCACCAATTATTGCACTACAAGTCAATAAGTATGAAAGCTTGGTCAAATTATTGGAGGAAAATAAAATTAAAGCTTCTACAGCATTAATAAACAAAAATGACATCAAAATTAATGTCGATGAAGAAGAGGGATTCATAATTCTGACAAAAATACTAAACCAGAAAAAAGTGCAATGGTATTCTTATGTGGTAGTAAGAAAACTGCATTGCTCATGCTCACCCGAAGCATAAAAAACGAGTTAAACCATAGAGATTTTAAAATACTGGAAGTCGTAAATATGCTAAAATTTAAAAGCAAAGTACCGCTTCCTATGTTTATGCTCAGTTCCGAACATGACGAAGACAAAGAAAAAATATATGGGATTAAAATTATACTTGCGATGAAAGCTGAGATTCATACTTTACGTAAATCCAAATTAGTGCCCAAATGCAAAAATCAAAGATGTGTATGTGTAAGAAAAAGGACGAACACCTCAAGTGTGTAAACTGCAATGAAAGCCATCCTGCTAACTATAGAGGATGCTTAGTTGCAAAAGAAATGCAACTTGCAAAAGATAAAAAACAAGAAACCACATCAAAGCTCCAATAAGGATGCACAAAAGGCCAAAAAAGACTCACAAAAGAGCGCACAAAAAGAAAAAGCGAAAGATCAAGTGATCATTAAAAATAACGCAATACAAAAGACAGCGGGCCCTAAAATGGCATATGCTCAGGCAGTATCAAAAACAGCACAAATACCAGCACTGCAATGGAAACCCTCATGAAACAAGTCCTAAATAGGATTGGTTCCATGAAAAAAACAACAACAATAAAATGATATAAGATAGAATATCGTTGCCAGAGAGAGAGACAGAACAGCAATAAAAGAGCTGTACCAAAAATACAAACATAATGAATAAAATCTAAATTGTAGAATGGAATGCTAATGGTTTCGAGAATCGAAAGGAGGAGATACAAGTGACTCTCGATTCGATATAAACCAGATAGACATAATGTCTTATTTCAGAGACGCACTTCAAATTAAATTCTGAATTTAAACTGAAGGATATAAATTATATCACTCCCCACATCCACATAACTGCGCAAAAGGTGGGACTGCAGTGGTAGTGAAGAATACGATTGAGCACCATTTAGAAGCAAAATTCCAATCATGTGCCATCCAAGGAATTTCCATATGCATAAAAACGAGCAGTGGCCAACTATCCGTTGCATCAGTCTATTGCTCTCCTAGCTATAGAATAAAGACGAGTGATTTTAAAAATCTTTTCCGCATATTTCACAATAGATTAATCGTGGGAGGGGTTTTAAATGCCAAGAATAAATATTGGGGATCTAGACTTTATAAATGTATTGAAGAAGATGGCCCGAAATACTACTCGGCGGGAAAACCTACCTATTGGCCAACAGATAAGAATACGTCGACTTCTTTATATCTAAAAATATATCCTCAAATAAAATAAATGTGGAAAAAGGCCCTTACCTTTAATCAGATCACTCCTCAGTAATTCTTACACTTGGCGATAAATAAATTATAAAAGAATAACAAAGTCCAAAACTCTTTAATATACTGACTAATTGGAATTAATATCGACAGATGTTGGAAGAAAGTATCCAACTATCATCAACTATTCAAACTATAGACGAACTAGAAAAAGCAGTGCAAATAATAACACTGAACATACAAAATGCTGCATGGGCAGCAACTCCCAAGACAGCAAAAAAGATTAAACAAAACTCTTACCGTCGCGAAATATGTGAACTTATTACAGGAAAGAGGAAAGGTAGAAAGCGTTGGCAACAAACAAGGGCGCCAAGCGACAAAACCATACTAACAATAATCTCAGAAATTCTACAAAAGAATTCAAGAATGAGTCTTTAAAAACTTACCTCACAAGTATTACAAATGATGCTAGTACCGACTCCTCGCTCTGAAAGGCTACAAAGAAAATGAACCGGCCAATAGCCCACATTCCTCCAGTAAAAATCAAAGAAGGTAACTGGGTAAAAAGCAGCCAAGAGAAAGCAAACACTTTTGCAGAGTATCTTGAGGACATCTTCAAACCCTATGAAGATAAATATTACCAAGGAATCGAAGAAAGGTGCGAAAAGGATCGACCAATTCGATCGGTAACAGCTAAAGAATTTGCCAAAGAAATTAAAGAAAATATGAATATAAAGAAGGCCCCAGGTTTTGATTTGATCACATGGGAAATCTTAAAACAATTACCAAGAACATGTTTAAAAAAAAAACTAGCGCAGACTATAAATGCTGCATTTAAATTAAGATATGTGCCAAGCATGTGGAAAGTCGCGGAGGTAATAATGATACCAAAACCAGGCAAACCACCTAACGAAGTTACCTCATATCGCCCAATATCTATTCTACTAATGTTGTCCAAGTTATTCGAAAAAGTGCTGGTAAAACGTCTATAAGAAATAAGAGATGCAAAATCCGTAGTACCAATACACCAATTTGAATTTAGAAATAAGAACTCTACCATTGATCAGGTGCATAAAATCACAGATAAGATTGAAAAAACATTTGAAGAGAACAAAGTGTGCTCTACGGCATTTCTTGATATAGCACAAGCTTCCGATAAAGTCTGGCACAAAGGACAGATACACAAATTACAAAAACAACTGCCAAGCAGTATTCGACAATTCTGTAGTCTTATATATCAGATCGATTTTTCAGAATCAAACAAGATACAGAATACTCAACATTAAGAGAGATTTAATCTGGTGTACTGCAAGGCAGTGTTTTAGGGCCAGTGCTATACCTTTTATTCACTAGCGATCTGCCTGAAAGCGGAGAAATCACTATAGCTACTATTTTTTTATAACGAAATAACAACTTTTGACAGGCTACTTTCCAATGAAAGATCCTGCATGCTCCGCAATTTAGACGCGGTTAATCTTATCTTGCCAAGTCGAACGGTTTCAGTCTTTGTAGCCGGCGCAATAAATTGTTCTCGTCCAAAATTTGTCGAACCGTATTGTTGACATGTCCGATTAGTCGGTTTCTATGCTTTCTCGCGAAGCTTCTAGTTTCAGCTTCAATTGTTGGAATTCCGAGATCTCTGTGGATAACGTCGTTTCTAATATACCATGGTGCTTGTACAACTTCTCTAAGCACTTTATTTTGAAAAGTTTGTAGAATATTGGTATTTGTTTTCTTGGTACAACCCCAGAGTTGTATACCGTAGGCCCACACCGACTTTAGCACTTGCTTGTATAGAAGCAGTTTGTTTTCGGTACTGAGCTGGGAATGTTTTCCGAGTAACCAGTACATTTCTCTATATTTGATAGCGAGTTCTTTACGTTTCATTTTCACGTGCGAATTCCATTTCAGCTTTGCGTCGAGTGTCATTCCCAGGTATTTGGCCTCATTTGCAAAGGGTATTCGGGCCAAGTTTAGGAAAATTGGCAAGTCATAAGTTTTCTTATACGTGAAATTCACGTGAACAGATTTAGTTTTGCAGATAACACAGCTGTCCTTGCTGTGGGAGCAACTGTCGAAATAGCAACAAAAAAACTTCAAACAGCAATAAACAACATTACAGAATGGACTGAGAAATGGCAGATTAGATTAAATGAGCTTACATTAGTCAGTCCATATTAATTTTACGTATAAAAACGTACCACACATTCCAGTCTACATTAACAACAATGTAGTGGAATATTCAAAAACAGCCAAATATCTAGGCATGACTCTAGACGCTAAATTGCGTTGGAAAGCGCACGTAAAGACAAAAAGAAAGAAAAAAGAGTTGAACATGCGATACAGTAATATGTATTAGCTTATTGGGAGATACTCCTCCCTGTCCAACTACCTACAATAAGATATTGCTATACACGCAAGTTCTGAAACCAGTATAGACCTAAGGGCTCCAATTGTGGGCATGCACATGTCAAAGACATTAACAAAAAATGCAGGTTTTCCAAAATAAAGTACTAAGGAACATAGTTAATGCACATACGCAATGCCGATCTGCATAGAGAGATCTAAGTGTTGAAATGGTTGAAGATGAGGTTAAGAAAGTTGCTCGAAAGCACAGAAGTAGGCTTCTCAACCACGTAAACACAGATTAACAGAACTTTTAAATAATGATAATGTAATAAAAAGATTGAGACATCTAGCTAGGGCTAAGAAATCAGGTATTGTTTTCAAACAAAAGAAGTTTAGAAATAAGACAAACGGCGGATCTTTCTCTTAAATTCAAAAAATAATTCAAAAACAAATTGCTGATTAATTCTAAGACTAGGTGCAATCCTATTTGGGATGGCGAATGTCAGTCCCCCGGGAGTTTTTTTTAGATGAGTTAAAGTCCAGCACTATTGCAGAAGCATCCCTCGCGTACTAGCTCTGCAATGTCTTTCGATGATTTTTTACTTCCAGCGAATTCCCAACAAAAAAAAAAAAAAAAAAAAAAAAATCTTAAAACTAGAATGTGATTTTAAATCTATTTTTCTTTAAATTTAATTTTAGTTTAAAAATGAATTTTTGATCTCATTTCATTTTTACGTAAGTTTTTTTTAAGATTTGCTAAACTATTCAAATAAAGAGAGTACATACATACATACATACATACATACAATGCGTCATCTTAGTTCATGACGAAAGTGCCCCACCTGGATGACGATTGTGTCCCATGGCAGATTCGCCTTTTAAGGGCCGTTTTTTTTTTTTTATTATCAGCGTGAAGTTAACTTTTAAGGCATTAATCATTATTGTATTCAAATTATCATAAAAAAAATACTTTAAATATTTATTTACGAAAGAAGTGATTACAAATCTGCGAATAAAGTGTTGAATATGGCCACTCTACCCTATTGAGAAATAAAAGGTTTAGTACATGTTTAGACGCAAACAGTTTGTTTTGTATGCTAGGAATTTGCTTCATTTTTTTTTTTTTTTTTTTTGTGTGAGGGAAATAATTCCTATAATTTTTGAGTGAAATTATTTCTCACTTTGCGTGAGATGGTTTAAATTCCTATGTGAATTATTTCATATATCTACATTTTCGTTAAGTGGACTAAATTTCCAATCAAATGGTTTAAATTCCCATGTAGAGTGCACCTTCCACACTATGTACCTATCAATTATGAAAACTTGTTGGAATTTGCCCTGAACCTGCAGAGTGCTTTGCAGAGTCTCAACTATTCTCATCCAAATGTATAAATGATTTCTATTCGAACGAATACAGACTTTTCCGTATGTTTTGTGACACTCATTGAGTCCTTTCCCGAAATTCAATTGACGCCATCGCCTGATTTCAATTTCAATTTCGCCTATGCCAATTTTTATTTACAGAAAACGTACAGCCCTGTGAGGCTCTGCATGTCTTTTCCTCGCACCCTTACTCCGCTCTTACATAATCTTAATACCACTTCCCTTCTGATGTTTCATCAATTGCCCTTATCCTGACAAACAAACTTAGACAACTACAGTAAAGCATCGCTTCGCAGCAAATATCTTCTCGGTCGGGAGAGTGGCATCATGAATAAACATTCCATCCCTAATTCTATCCGCCGCTCACGTCCAACATAACTTTGGCGAAATTTTATTGCAACAAGACTCTGTAGCACCGAGAACTTTTTATTTTATGATAACATCCACGTCTCTCCTTTCCGAGAAAAACTATAAACAAGCCAATGACTGTCTTCCAGTCATATTTGAGCTGGAAAATATAGCTGTGTGTACATATAGCAAGGGAAAATACCGACCACTGTATTGCATTGAGTTAATCCCGTCGGTCCAGACACGACGGCGCTTATTTATGACTTGTACGTCCTCCTCCTCGATACATACAAATATATAGGTACATATATAGTTTTTAATTTTGTTTTAACATATCCAATTTGTATTGATGTTTCATATATTAATGTGCAGTTGAAGGGAGAGATACAAATTCAATTGACCAAACTTTGAGAAACACCGTTGGTCCCGTCCCACCGTTTATGAACTTTTGTACAAAGTTTTTGTTGCGGATCTGGGCGAAGGCCAACATTTTGATTGCAAAATGAACTGCTAGAATCATGAACAAATCTGTTGGTGTAGGATGTAGGTATATACAAGAGCATAATCATACATGCCAGCTAATTTGTCCTTGAGTTGAGAGGAGTATGTCTCTTTTAATGAAGGCAATTGAGATCGATTGTTTTCATCCATTTTTGCCGGGATATTTGCCAATTTTGTTTGCACGCTGTTTGGCTGGGAAAATATTTGCTCAAGTCTTAAACTGTTACCATTATCCATATTGATCGCTGGTTTTTACTAATTTTCTGTTTCATACACCAAACTTATTTCCAACATATTTTTTAATAATAGTTAATAAAAAAAAAAAAAAACCCGACTGACTGTAAAAAATATCTTACATTTGTGTGACAATTGTTTTTTTTTTTTAATTTATATTTTTATTATTTATTTGTTTAGCCTATCCGGGGAAGAATACCAATTTAATGACACCTCACTCTTCAAAACCGATCAAGCCGTTTGGGCTAGCCTACAGGGCGCCACGTAGGAACGTACATAGGATAGGTACGCGCGTAACATATAACAAAAAAAGAGAGCAAAATTAAAAAAAAAAAATGTTTCACTGTTTATTTTTCAGAGTTGTAAACAGCTTACTGTTTTCCATAATTTGTTGAGTCCTCTAATGTCTAATCAATAACATAAAAGAACAAAATCTATAAACAGAAAAACATTTTTATCGTTGGTTTAATTAGCGCTAAGAAAAATGTTGGTGCGTTCTCTCGTCAGAAGACGGGGAATAGAGCCGTTTAAACCAACCAAACAACCATATTATTGAACTTTCAAAGTTATCAAATACATGATTTCTCAAATTATATTGTCAAACTGATATTGCCCTTTGTAGTCTGCTGAATAAATTTACATATCATTTCACTCTGATCTGCAGGCTAAATGCTTGCATAATTAGAAAGTTTTTTGAATATGAAATCCTTAAAAGACCATTGCATCTCTGCACTTGTACAAAGCCGCAACGCCGCGCTGGCCTCGGGATAAAAGTCAAGCGAAATGACACAGGAACACTTGCACAAAGAATAAAGCCAATTTTGTTGCTGCGGAGGAAAATCTGTCCATGAGAACATTAAACGAGGAAAACTGGATTCCAATGAATATACCAGACACAAAAAGAAAAAAAAGTACAAAAGTCATCACAACCGCCACCACCACCACTCTGTGGATAGACATTATAAAAACGTTTAATTGAAACAAAAGGACAAACAATTTCACAAACAAGTACATTCCTACTTTCGCGTATATGCAACGTTGGATAGAAGGATTAAAAGCGCATTTCCTGCTAATCCCATGATTTTCAATTGCTATGATGTGATTCTCTCTCTCTCTCTCTCTCTCTCTCTCATTTCGTTGACATCATTTTGAGGTGTATAAATATTTGTACCAACTGTGATGTGATAGGGATTTTTGTTCTCTTTACAGAACTGCCTATATGCAGAAAATGAATAGCGGCAAAGAATCCTCCTAGAGAACCTATGTAAGGGATTTGAAATGAAAGGAATGGTGTCGGACGGGTAAAGGTGTTGTTGTTGGCTTTACCACCAAAGTGGTGGTTGAGTGTTATAGCTATAGGTTAGGGTGTTACCCAGTGTGTCGTCCTTTGTTAACTCGTACGTCGCGTCATTTGTATGTATGTCTGTATTAATTAGAGTTTGTTACACTTTATGTGCCCTCATTCTATTGTTAAAACAAACTCTTATTAATGAAGCGTAATACACACAAAATTGATGGCAATCAAAGTGAAATGGAAATAAAAGGAAGGAAGTTGTTCACTGTGCTTGAATTAATTACATTATTGGTATTTAAACAGAATGTATATTTGTGCCAGGTCATAATGTGCCAGTCATAATCGAAAGTGCTTAAAACGAAATAAAAAAAGAGAGGGTTTCGTCCCCACCAGGGGGTCAATTCTTGTTCTGTGAAATGAAAATGTTTTCACCCATTCACCGCACATTCGATTCTCGTTCTACGAAAATGTGAAACCAAACGTCAAAAATATTTATATGTGGTGTGGAATGTTTGCGTGGAACATAGAATGGTGAAGTGTAAACAACCCATTAGTCACCAAAACAAGTTGCACTTCCAATTGGAGACTCGAACCTGTCAAATAAGTGCAACTCTCCACACTTATTTGACACCTCTCTAGCTATTTCTAGAACCCGCCGCAATGGTTGGAATACAATAGAATATTCTCGACAGGTGGCAGAGCGGATATAAAAGGCAGGTTGATTTTTAGACAATGATTGGTAAAGTTCGAAATAGCAATCAGTTGTGAAGATAAATAAGTGTAAGGTAATACAGTGATTTAAGTGTAATAGTTTTGGTACTTAATAAGTGAATTATTAGAATAATCTATAAAAGTGTAAAAAGTTAACAGAAAAAAGTTATCCTAGCACCAAACTTGACTAGTTGTGAGGGGCTGAGTAGTGGTAAAGACTCTCGAGAATCTCTCCAGATGAACCCTTCCTTCCCTTCTTGTCCCATTCCTTCCTATTTACCTATTCCTTAATTCTATCTCTTATCCTATCCTGTTTCCGCCTGGACCGGAAAAATTTGTCATACGACCCGTGCCGAATATCAGCCTGGCTGGGGGCCCAGTTTCAAAAATAGCTCAAGTCGAATACGGAGTATCCGGATACCTGGCGACCTCCGGATTAGGCAGCCCTATCTGTGTAATGCGGATCTCTGCACAGACGGTCCTCAATCCTGTGCTACTCGTGGGAATCACAAATGAACAAAAAAAAAATTAAAACAAAAAAAAAACAAAAACAAAATGAGACCGATTCTCGTTTAAAACCGGGCTGTAATGCGGCGACTTCGTTGACTACAGGCACAGCTCCTGCGGCGGTGAGCGGTGGAAAAATCGTGACTATTCATGGTTCTTCTACTGCGAACAGCGGCAGCGCGCTTAAAAAAAAGGTACGAATCCTAACAGTGGTGGGATTGTGACCCACATGATCCTACCACTGCTACCAGCGAAAGCAATATCGCTCATTCGTCTCCTAGTGGGACAGGGCGGCATCGCACTCCCTCGTAAAGGACGCATAACAGACGTCGTCATGCTATTCATATCCTAAAGGTCTTCGGAGCAACTTTGAAGGCTGATAGGACCGCCGAACAAAACAGCAAAGTTGAATGGGCTGAATCATTTTTAAAGAACGATCCACTAGCGACTAGCAAGGACTCCACGTCTAAGCGCCAGAGATCGTTGGAGGGGACCACGCCGGCTCCCAAAAGACATAAGGTGCATAGCGACGTCGCTTCCAAACATCTCATAAAATTGTGCTAGCTGTGATCGATCGCAGTGATGATGATGGCACCATCTCCCCTGAACGATGGCAGGTGGTCAAGACCAAGCTTTCAGGCAGCTTCTTAAAATGAAATAGCGAAGCTGTTCTGCAGGTGCATTAATACGCATCAAACTACTCCGGGGTCGTATGCATCAATGTGCCCCAACTTACTTCACAGAAAATAAATATTAAATGCAGTTAAAGCAATACTTTATAACAAGAGTTTTAGTAAATATCGCAATATGAAGGATATATATTCACCAAATATATATTCACAGGGGCTTAATCCAGCAGAGAAGGCCAAGCGATTAAATTTAGTTTTGTAAAATAATTCTTTACTTTATTATGTTGAATATGATTCTGGATGGGTCAAAATTCAGCTTTACAAAATTCTGCAAACATTAAAAAATGCTTTGGAAAGTGTTGAAAAGCACGCGTTTTTTTCAGAATTTTGTAAAGATAATCCTCTCATTTATGTATAAAAAGTTTCACACAAAACTCTACATTTTACGGCCTGCAAATAATAGATAGGAATATTTACAAAACGGAAAGAAGTTGTTTCCCCTATAGAATAATTTATCCCTTGTGCATTTGAAGCAAAGTGTGAAACCATTTTTGCACTCGGGAAAATTAATCAGAAGAAATAATTAAAATAAAAAACACAGTGACGTGTGTCTAGTTTATTAACTTTTGTCATTAACTGTGGTCTTGGTTTAAAACATCATACTATTTTAGAATTTTAAGTTAAGAATGGCTGGCCTAAATATAATAACATGAACATTTATATTGAAACCCTCAGAAAATCATATAATTTAACTTATCAGTCAAATCAAAATTTACGTAAGTTTTAAATCAACCCTGATATCGAGAATTCTTTGATATACTAAATATATCTGTTTTATTAATTTAATCAGTGTTTTTTTTAGCAACTTTCTTACCTTTTAACCTTTTCGGTGTATTTGTTGCCATATGGCAACATCAACAAAATACTCTTTTTTAAGGCACTACAAACTGATTTCCTTACAAAAAGTAATAAAAACTCAGTGGCAGCACTTTTTTCTCAGAGTATCTAAACCTATCTGTCAAACAGCCCACCAATTTCATATTATTATTTTAAAGACAGCTGACCAGGTAGCCGGAAACTAACAAATGGCCGGAAACTATCTACTTGGTTCTAATGTTATCAATTTTTAATAAAAAGGCTAATTATATTTTCTAACGTGTTATAGTTATATAAAATAATCAAATAAAGTATCTTCATGGTAACGAAGAATAACTCTTGCCAATCGCTGTTTCTTTGGGCTAAGAAAGCAATTGAGTAGCAAAGCCCTCTCTCGAACAACTAAAGTGACCCTTTATAAGACCTTGATCATCCCAGTCCTACTTTATGGTGCAGAGGCATGGACTCTATCAAAAGCGGATGAGGCTACTCTTGGTTACTTCGAGAGGAAAATTCTTTCAGTAATTTTCGGTCCCGTCTGCATAGACGGTGAATGGAGGAGGAGATACAACGACGAACTGTACGGGCTATACAGCGACATCCAACGACTGAGGTGGCTGAGTCATGTGGAGCGAATGGACGTCAATGCTCCGGCCCGGAAGATTTTCGAATCCACACCCGAGGGACGGCGCAGTAGAGAAGACCGCGACTCAGGTGGCGCACGCAGGTGGAAGGGGACCTTAACCAACTTAGCGTGCGAAACTGGAGACAGCTGGCCAAAGATCGTGCTGGCTGGAGTCGCTTGTTGGTTGAGGCCCAGGTCCACCCCGGACTGTAGCGCCACCTTAAGTAAGTAAGTAAGACGCATGGTTCTTAGAACCCAAGGTGAAATTCTGGAAGTGTTCGAGAATTTCGACAATTCAGGCATCAATTTTTGTCTGTCTGTCTGTTTGTTCCGGCTAATCTCTGAAATGGCTGAACCGATTTTGACGGGACTTTTATTGGCAGGTAGCTGATACAATAAGGAGTAACTTAGGCTAATTTTATTTTAGAAAAATTATTTTATTTTAGAAAAATGAAGTAATGTTGCAATGTTCAAGTACTTTACAGTACCGCGCGCAGCTCACGCGTATGCCAGCACTGGGCCGTCACGTCGGGCGCCTCCCACTACTTCTCCCTCTTACATGTACATCATGCAAACACACATTTTCTAACAATGGAATGGGATTCTAAGCTGCGAAATTCGGATTAACAGATTCAAGGCCAAAGTTACCATCGGATATGTGCCTTCTTGCCAGTAAATAAGGACGTACACCAATATTTGCAGGTGTACTTTATTTTGTCGGGGGATGATCAAGTCGATAGGCTGTACGGGGCTGTGCAGAGGGCAAACAGAGGTGACAAAAAACGTCATTCGACAATTGCAACAATTATTTAATGCAAACAAGAACAACGCTTTGAATACGATGTTTAAAACGGCGATGGAGAAAATGAGCTCAGAAAATCGCAGATTTGCCTTTGCCTAATAATAAGTCGCCAGGATAATCGCTGGATAGGATATTTATGGCATCAATCTTGAATTCCCATGTTTTTCACATGATCAATTGTGTATGGCGTGCTCACGTGCGAGCAAACCACTTTAGTGCAAAAGCGGAAATACATCGATTGTTATACCTACTTCAGTTATTTATATTTTATTTAATATAAATACTTTTGAATAACGAATTTGAATTGACCAAATTACATTAAGTAGGTAGCATTCATTGTGCAAGCTCCGAAATATTATTTTCATTACAATAACGAATTTAGGCGGAACGGAGTTCGCTGGGTAAGCTAGTATTGTATATATTTATAATGCTCACGCTCAGTATTTAAAATTAATTAAGAATTATAATTTAATATTAATTTAACTTTTTAATTGCTTGAATTATTTATTGTTTGCTAATATTTATTTATTTATTTTGTTGTTTTCCTTCTTTTTATAAAGCCTTTTTGTTACAAATGTTATTTTTAAAACTGAAATTAAAAAAAAAAAAAAACAATACCTGCGGTTTTCATGTTTTTTTTACTACCCAATGTCGAATTGTTGCCGTTTGGTAACACCTCCTTAAAGTGCCCTTGAGCATTTTGCAACTTTTTTTTTTGTTTTAATTAGTTTCTGAACCCAAAATAAGCCAAAAATATGATACAAAATATTTTTTGTGTTATAAATTCAAAAATTGTACCGAAAGGGTTAATCGTAAATACGAGTAGTATAAATTTACAAAACTACACAAGTAGGTACCTACCTTCAATCCTAAATGGAGTTAATATTGCTTTCAAAACATTTTTTTTTTATTATTTAGGAAAATGGCTTCCTTAAAGTAATGTTACCTTCCATAATTTTTTTATAGAAAGTGTTTGTGGTTTCGAAAGCAAACATTTTCAAACCGAAAATATTATTGTTGGTAAGATAATAACTGTGAATTACTAAGAATTGTGTGTTTAATTCTTAATTAAATTTTGTATTATGACTTAGGAAGTTCTAGAAAAACCGGAAGCTACGGATGTTGCACCATTAAACAACACGATTGAAGAGTGGTAGGTACGACCCAAACTTGTGAAAATTGTGTTCCATTATTTAGTTTAATAATTATACGCCCAACTCGTTCACAAAATTATAAATTCATTAAGACTCGGTAAAAGCTAAATCCTGTTAAGAAATTTAAATTTGTTTTTAACGTGTTTTAGTGTATTCGATTTCTTCACAGAATGAAATTAAAAAAAAAAAAAATAATTGAAAAAGTGCGGGAAATGTCAGGAGAATCAAATTTTTGAATGTATTTTAGAAAATATAGTTTTAAGCTAACTCGGGAACTAAATTCGATATAAATTTACTGTAAAAAAGTAGGACGTGGTGTTTTAGGTATGTATGTATGTATATGCTATCAATAGGTACATACTTAAAATTCATTATTATGATAAATTAGCTAATCATATTTCTGTGATATACATACATTATATATTATTTTTGGTCTACATAGGTGAATCACATGAAAACACTGGAAATGAAGATGAGGAATTTGATAAACCCGAGTGGATGGATTCAGATGATTCAATACAAGTTCCAGATTTTAACATGCCGAGTAAGTCAAGCTACTATACTTCTTCAGAAAGAAATGGTTGCGCTGGTCAAATACTGGTCAAAAATATTAAACGCTCAACGGAAAAAATGTAAAAGTAAGAGCTTTCAAGCCGTTTGATTCTTGCAGAAACAAATGCAAGGAGAAAATAGAACAGGAAAAAATTGAGCTACTATTTAATAATTACTGATCCACAAGAAAGGAGACTCTCTAAACTGCGCCAACTATAGAGGCATCAGTCTCCTGAACACTGTGTATAAGATCATGTCTGCTGTACTGTGTGAACGCCTGAAACCTTTCGTCAACGATCTGATAGGTCCCTATCAGTGCGGTTTTAGGCCCGGTAAGTCCACCACCGATCAAATATTCACACTAGGGCAGATCCTGTAGAAAACCCAAGAAGTCCAGATCGATACTCACCATCTTTTTATCGATTTTAAGGCCGCATATGACAGCATTTATAGAGACGAGCTATACAGAGTCATGTCTATTTTTGGCATCCCTGCCAAATTTGTCAGATTGTGCAGAATGACGATGGAGAACGCTGGCTGCTCCGTAAAGGTCGGAAACAATCTCACCGAGGCCTTTGATGTCAAAAAAGGATTTAGACAAGGCGACGCGCTGTCATGTGACTTCTTCAACATCATTCTTGAGAAAATTGTGCGAAACTCACAAGCCAACACCAGATGCACAATTTTCCATAAGTCTGTGCAACTACTTGCATACGCTGACGACATTGACATTGTTGGCAGAACACAGCGAGCTGTTACTGGAGCGTTTGCAAGTATTAGTACAGAAGCGGCAAAAATATGTTAGTGGTGAATGAGGGTAAAACAAAATATATGCTGTTAACAAGAAGGGACACACAACATCGACGAATCGGACAGAACGTCACGATAGACAGCATAACTTTAAGGTAGTTAGGGACTTTGTCTACCTCGGATCCGCTATTAACTCTGAAAATGACATCACCTCAGAAACCAAGCGAAGAATCACACTTGCCAACCGCTGTTTCTTTGGCCTAAGACGGCAATTGATTAGTAAGGCCTTGTCAAGAAGCACTAAGGAGATTCTATATAAGACTCTCATCATCCCTGTCTTGCTCTATGGCGCAGAAGCATGGACCCTAGCAAAAACGGATGAGGATCTTCTTGGTCGCTTCGAACGCAAAATTCTTCGAGTGATTTTTGGTCCCGTTTGCGTTGACGGGATTTGGAGGAGAAGATTTAACAGCGAACTCTACGAGCTGTACAGCGACATCGACCTGGTCAGAAAAGTATGCATTAGTCGTCTAAGATGGTTAGGACATGTAGAGCGAATGGACACCAACGCTCCGACCCGGAGAGTCTTCGATTCCAACCCGGAGGGACAACGCAGTAGAGGAAGACCTCGCCTTAGGTGGCGCGCGCAAGTGGAAGGGGACCTCAACCAACTTGGAGTGCGCAACTGGAGGCAGTTAGCCAAAGATCGCGCTAACTGGAGAGGCGTATTGGTTGAGGCCCAGGTCCACCCCGGACTGTAGCGCCACCTTAAGTAAGTAAGTAAGTAAGTAATCGTACCTTAAGGCAAGAAGCCGATTAAGACTTATAAAACGTTTTTCTAAAGAATTTAAGAACCCCTATATCACAAAACGTCTATATTGTTCTATAGTCCAACCTGTTTTGGAATATTATAGTTCTGTTTGGTTTCCGACCTATGAATCTGTAATTTCAAGAATTGAAAGCATTTAAAAGCAATTTCTTCTTTTTGCATTACGTGATTTACATTGGGACCCCGAAAGTCGTCTTCCCTTCTACATAAGTTGATTAAAGTTGGTGAATATGCAGACCTAGGAAAAACGAAGACAAAAATCAAATGCTTTATTTTTGCCTTGCGTCCTGACTGGCAACTTCAACTCCACCTATATTCCTAGTTCTATAAACATCAGTACTAGAATCAGTTCCGATCTGCATCCCGACGCGCACGCACGCAACTCTATTCACTTTCGGCCGTCCCTTGTAAAATCGCGCACAATAAACAAAACACCACGCAATATAATAATAAAATAACAGCTCGATAATTAATCTCCCGCGAGCCGCGCACAAATTAATCAATCATTAAAAAAAAAAAAAAAAATATATATATATATATATATACATCTAGTGCAGTGTCGTTAAAGTGCAACATCAACACAATATAAAAAAACAACAACAACAATAACCAAAAAACGGTCGTGCTGTGTCTAGCTAGCGTTGGGCAATCCCTCCTGTCCCACTCCAATTCGTTTGCTGTTAACCTTACTCGGTCATTGCGGGCGCTTTATGATATTTTTTTCATTTAAGCGTTTGCAATGACTGAGTGAGTGCAGCATCTGGCGAATAGCGGGTCGTGAGTGAAGGTTTTGTTGGTGGACCAAAGCTGACTATCGTATGGGCATAACACCTACGGTAGTTTGTTTTGGAAATCTTAGCTTGAATCTTCACTTCACGGCTCTGCTTAGCAGTAGCGTCGGAGTTGTGTCTTTTGTGTCTGTTTTTTGTTTTGAGGATGAATTTTAGGGTTGATATGTGCAACATTCGTGGGCTGCGATCGAATCTCTTCTCTGCGTACGTCCATGTTGCTAAATATAAACCAGCTGTTTTGGCACTGGGGGAGACCCAGGTAGGTGTAAACTCTGACATATCAGAGTTTGATCTGCCTGGGTATCGCCTGGTGCCATTATTCTTCTTACATCGTGGTCTCGCCATCTATGTGCGTAATGATGTAGCCTACCAAACTCCTGTCGATTATGGCCAGTGTTCCAATCCGGAATTTAATTTCAAATGGCTCAAATTCCATGTCCGTAGGCAAATTATTCATTACTGTTTTCTTTACAGAAGCCCTAACTTTGACAGCAACTCGACTTGCAACGAGTTCGATGTGCTGTCTGATTCCATAACAAGAATTGTCTCCCTGTATCCTCATACTGAAATCGTCATTGCGGGTGATTTCAATATCCACAATTCTGACTGGCTTCGACATTCTGGACAGACAACACCCGAAGGAATTTATGTTCAGATCTTTGCTGAGGTAAACCAATTAACCCAGCTTGTAAATGTGCCAACACGTGTACCAGACATTGACGGTCAAAGCGCCAACACACTGGACTTGTTTCTCACCTCCCACCCTATTAAATACTCCATTGAAGTATTATCGCCTCTAGGCTCGTCAGACCACTGTACCATATCAGCTAATTTCTCGTACTCTGACCACAAAGTTAAAGAAAAAACTCCGAAAAGAACCGTATGGCAATACGAGAAAGCCAACTGGAGCGGACTTAACAGCTTCATTAGGAGTTTTAACTGGTCGTTATGCTTCCTCGATAACGACCAATCCACTTTCGCACTCGTACAGTCGCAAGAGTACTTTACGATCTCAACATAAATAAATCCGCTGGTCCAGATTTTATCTCCCCCATCGTTCTGAAGAGGTGTTCTTCCACGCTGGCAAAACCACTGCGTAAGCTTTTTCATCTGTCCTATTCTTCTGGACTCTTTCCGAGTAGGTGGAAAACAGCATTTGTCCAGCCCGTCCCTAAAAAAGGCGAATCTTCTTCTCCCACCAATTACCGACCCATAGCACTTACGTCCATTCTTTCTGAGGTCATGGAAACGCTGATAAACCGTCAGCTTATGAAATATCTTGAATCACGGAAACTCCTCAATGACCGGCAGTACGGTTTTCGTGGCAACAGGTCCACTGGTGATTTGATGACTTATCTCACCGAGAAGTGGAACCAATCTCTCCATCACTTCGGTGAATCGAAGATTGTTGCGCTCGATATTTCAAAGGCATTTGACAGAGTTTGGCATCAAGCTCTTTTGTCGAAAATGCGTGCTTATGGGATCGATGCGTCTCTTATTCAATGGATTAGAAACTACCTTTCTGGCCGTTCAATTCAAGTTGTTTTGGATGGTTTCATTTCTGAAACCCACCATATAAATGCTGGTGTTCCCCAAGGCTCAGTTTTGTCTCCGACTCTCTTCCTCATTTTTATAAATAATCTCTTGTCTGCAACTTCTAATCCAATCCATTCCTTCGCTGATGACAGCACCCTTAGCTTTTCATATTCTTTCCAGGACTCACGTCCCTGCTCTTCGGCCGTAGAACTGGAACGGCAACGTATGTTAAGCTCATTAAATTCCGACCTTGACAGCATTTCAAAATGGGGTTCAGAAAATAGAGTGGAATTTAATGCTTCAAAAACACAATGCTGTCTGCTGTCTCTAAAGCGAAACCCAAATCAACAGCCATTATCCATGAATGGCACTTGCATTACCGAAACCGAAAGACTTTCTATTCTCGGTATGTGCGTTCATGACAACCTTCGTTGGAATGACCATGTACACGAAGTCGCCAAGAATGCAGCGAAATGTCTAGGTTTCCTCAAACGGTGCAAGAAATATTTTACCCCTTCTGATCTGGCTATAATATACAAGGCGTTCATTCGCCCAAAACTTGAGTACAATTCCCACATCTGGTCTGGTGCACCGAAAACTATATTGCACTTACTAGATAGGATCCAAAATCGTGCGATGAAACTAATCGGAGACACGAATATCGCGAATTCTATCAATTCGCTTGAACATCGTAGAAACGTTTCGTGTCTCTCATTGTTTTATCGTTTTTTCAACAAACAGTGCTCAAATGAAATAGCCAACTGCATTCCTCCCCTTCAGCAATTCAACCGCAATACTCGTCATGCTAGGAATGCCCATCAGTTTACCATCCAGCCTATCTTCGGACGTACAATGAAATACAGAGACTCTTTCATAAGCCGTACAACGCGAATGTGGAATGCCTTGCCCAGCTCTGTCTTTCCTCCTCAGTACAATTTACAGACATTTAAGACCAATGTGCATCGGTATCTCCTACCTCCTCTATCCCAATTTCCTTAATGCCCGCGCTGTGTAAAAACACTATAAGAGTAGTCATAACCTCTTTAGCGCGTGTAAATTATAAAAAAAAAAAAAAAAGAACAGGGTAACAAGGAATCCAAAAATGTTATATCAAAAGACGCCTGGATGTAACTATGGAAGCAATGGCCCCATCAATAACTTGACGAAAGATTTTAACAAGTTCAATCATGTGATTGATTTCAACCTAACAAAATTAAATTTAAAACAAATATTAAAAGAAATGTAACATATTTTAAAATAACCAACTTTTTTTTTTAAATCAACAATACTGATTAACTGTGGCTTAAACGTTTAACCGTATTAATAAACGCTGTGTAAAAGTTATCAATTTGTTACTCAGCAGTTTTCGAGTAATTAAGGAGGAACCAATACCATCGCCAACAACATCGGCTTACCCCCCAACAAGGGCATCACAATGAGTCCACATGGACCTAAGTGGGGTACTGCAGGGTTTACTCTGCCGTATCCACCCGCAAACCTAACATAACCAACTCCGCAGTTTTGTTATTTATATTATATAAGTATAAAAATTCCTAGTAAACTATGTATGAACTAATCGAAAAGCATTTAAAGTGAAAGTTCGATCCAGAAGTGCACCATTTTTAACTTTCTCCATTACGTAGTAAGAGAAAGATAATATTGTTTTCGTACAAAATTTCCAACTTGAGATGTTAATAAATTCTGACATTACGATGATACACGAACTCAAAAAAGTGGGTCGCAAAATCCTGTCCGGTTTGTCCGTCTGTTCATCTGTCCCACAGGCCTACAGCCTAAACAGCTGACTGGATTTCGTTCAAACTTCAGATTTGGAGTTTGTGGGCTTAGGGCTCGGGGCCGTTTTTTATTTCGCAAGGTGACCTCAATATTAATGGTACTTACCATTTAAAATGTTCTTACCAGTTTGATTTGTTCGAAAACGGCTCTAACGATTGAAACCAAATTGATATTTAAGCTTAAAAAGGCGAGGTTACCATGACTGCATACCCAGTTTTTGGCTAAAAATTCGAGTAACGGTACTTTTGAAATTTGGGCTATCTCGAAAACGGTCCATGTTGTGATTGTAACAAATATTCATTTCTAGTGTAATATGGTCATTTCTAACTTAATGGCAAACTTAGTTTTTCTTTGTATTATCGTAAAATGGATTTTTGAAAAAAACTCATTTTTTAAAAATTTAGTTTTCTTTAGTCTACCTCAAAACGGCCATAATGATTTAAACCAAAATGCAAGCTTAGACTAAAATTCATGTTCTTAAAATGATTGCGACCTTAATTTTCAATTCGAATCACCGAAAACACTAATTTAAAAAAAAACTGCTCATATCTTGAAAACCTCATTTTTGACTTCGATAAAACTTTAAAAACCAAGTAATGCTTATATCCCGAACAATAACTCATAATCGGTTTTAAGCTATATAGTTAACAAATAGTATTTTTACAAATAAATATTGCAATATTTGGTAATGTTTTGTCTGGCAACTTTTACAAAAACCGCTATAACCATTTTGATAAAAACACATATTAAAGATAATATCAGTATTCTTAATAAGATGCCGTACTTAGTTTTTATAAAAAAAATTCGAATAAATAATTTTTTTTAATTTTTTCTCAAAAATGACTACCCAAAAGCCGATCTGTGTTCATATATATTTTTATATTTTTAAAATTCAAATTGCAACAGCTATTAAAAATGCAATAACAGCAACACAAATATTACCCACTTCTACTTTTTTTCAACCATTTTGAATATCCACCTTAAAATAATTACAACAATCAGAATATCCCACTTCATTTGCACGCCGTTCACACGTTAATCGCGATATTCAGTTAATAACTGCTAATTCAAAATCAAAAACAAATCTCTGAATTCTTGCATATAGGTACATATATATATTTACATGTAAAGATATCGATCTATCACGAACAATACTTCCAATCATTGACAACTTAACCCAGCGTCATTAATCTATTCCAGTAAAAAAGAAAATCATTCCCAAAAAGATCAAAAATCAGAAATTCCTACAACACTTGTTCTTGTAGTCAAAAGCTTGTAAGGTGTAAAAGCTATAAAATAGTACAGTAGGCGCTTATAAATCTCTAAAAAGAACTTGCGACTATTGTCTGTTTCTAGAGCTTTAATTTTTAAAAAATAAAAGTTATTTTTATTTAACACTATGTATTCCTTTTTCTATATTTTATGAACCCTTTCTATTACCTACCGTTGCTTCTCAGATCTTTACGTACCAATCTAATAAAATAATAAAACAGCCAACTAAACTTTTGATGAACGAGAAAGTTTTGTTCGACCCAGTCGTGCACTTTATTTTATAAATCCTTAAAAGAATTGTGGGTAATATCCACTTGCATCTTGATTCAATGAAAGGTATTAGTTTTGTAAATAAAATTGCGTTTACATTGTATTTAATTATTTTCTTTTTTATCAGGTATATGTAGTTATAACGCCAAGCATCACTAAATGAATTATTTTGTTAAATGATTCAAATTAATGCTTTAAAATTTAGGAACGTTAACAAAATAAAATAGATATCCTTTTTTTGAAGATAATACCATCTCAAAAATGTATAACAAATATTTGAGCTAACGTAGGCGCAGTGGCTTAGTGGTTAGTGTGTTGGACTACAAATTCCAACTTAGGGTTTTTTCACTGCGTCACCTCTCGCGAACGTCTGACAAACATCCGAGAGTATAACTGTCTTGAAAGAGCTTCTCAATTAGATCCCTTCCATTCGTTCCAAAAATGAAAAACTCACACAGAACGAATGGTTGTGAGAAGCTGGGCCTGGGGTCCCTACGGACCTGTTGCGCCAACTATTTAATTTAATTTAATTTAATCGATAAAATGGCTTTGGTCCTCACTTGAACCATTTGCAAGGAAGTCCTCCTAATGAAGGAGATTACACACATCACAGTACGCGCGCTACAATTACATGTTGTTTGTGTCAGAATCTTCATATATGATATGGATTAAGTAAACTGAGAAAGACATACTTACATTCTTGTGGATGCGAGGAGATTAAGACTGAACTTGTACACAAAAAGCACTAGTCTTGCAAATGACTTTCTTTGACATAAAATCATGTAGGAATATCCCCGGGGCACACATTATTATAGTCGGCTGTGTTCCAAAGTAAAATTCTAAACATGCTTTGACATTATTCTCAACAAATATAAAAATATTATTTCTTAGAAATCCTAACAACAAAGACTGTCACATGTCAACTGGTAATTAATGGAAATATAGAATGTTCTGTTCTGAACGATACGTGATTTCAAGTGTAACATGTGCAAAAATATTTGTTGGTATAGTTAAATCTACCCTAGTCAGTTATAATGCGATTATATACGAGTACATGCCATAAATGCCGGAAGGGGAGGTTTCACAGGAAGGCGGCATTCATATATGGATCGATTGTTCTTGGTCATGTAATAGTTTGTTTATGCAGTTTATTGGCTTTCAGAGGCTAATAAATAAATGACCGAATGAATAAATGTGTGCGCGTAACATTGTGCTAACCCAAAAGTACGTATGATGCACGATTGTTGAATGTTTTGCTGCACGACAGGCTTTTTATTCCAGAGCCCTTGTGGTTGTACACAGATTTTGTAAAACCAAGAAAGAGATACTGGGCCTAAACAATAAACATTTTGAGTTTCGACTCTAAATTTTAAAAATTCACAGTGGCTATATTTTCTACACAAATTGTGAGCAATTGTGAGCTTCCGTTAATTTAAAGTCGAGAATAAAATTTGTTATTGGTAATGCGCACTTTCATTACGAAGTAGGTATGTTTGGCAGGGGTGAACGCATGGAAGGGTTTTGGGGGTTGAAACCCCCAGTCGGTCTACAAACTACAATCGATCTGCCGGGCCACACGTATGGGGCTGACTTCACCGCATATGGAAAAACAAGACTTGATGGAACCTTATGAAAATTACATACTTTGACAATATTGTCAGGTCTATAAATTATCTGACAATGACTTTTCTGCAAATATAATAATATAATAATGGTAAACAAAATTGCCAGTTTACACGGTTGGCAGACATTTGGAACAATTTTTTTCATTTGTAGAGTTGACAATATTGTCAGATCTGGCAATCGTCTGAATCTGAACATAACCTAAGTCCTGTTTTTAATTCTTAATTAAGGATGGCAAGCCCATGAAAAAGGTCAAACAAGAACAGAGGGCGCACACAAATATGTACCTAGTTAAAAAAAAAAAAAAAAAAAAAAAAACACAACTTTACCCCCAATGAAAGATTGACCCCATTCGTTTATAATGTACAATGCACATGCTTCTTCACTCCGCCCAACTCCCACATTATTCCATTATGCCAAGTTAGTAAAGGAAAGGAAATTTATCAAAATAGCATACGCACACATTTACATTTTCTAACCCACAGATTTTGTTATGCAGTTTCACATCTTTCCTTGAAGAACAAACTGGTCATTTTCAACTCCCAAACGCACAGCATTGAGAAACCGAAGTCTTCTGCCATAGCCACTGAGACTGTACACTTGGAAGTTTGAATGCGTGGAATTGCTATTGTTTGAAGCTACGACTTTATTTTCATTATTCATTCGATTGGCAAAAAATAGAAATCCGTTAAAATTACTGTGGGAATGGAGGGAGGGATTTGTAAGAGATATTCAGGGATTCAGTCCGTGACGTGAAATACAAATGAATTGTTCGATAAGAAAGTGCGAAATGCGCGATACTATCTTAGCCGCAGCAATGTTAACTGCAAATCTCAACTTCGCGTCGCGTCGTTGCCTATCTTATTTTTCTGTAAAATTTAATAGGTGCGATGGGGTAAGTAGGTCCTAAAATGTTGGTTTGCCAAAATTTGCAGATATCCGTCACCAAATTGCATAGAACTTGATTTTGCGGTCTGGTTTATTGAGGATGGAGATGCAATAAATTTTGTTTACCGTGTAGGCTCCTGGGAATAATAGTCTTATGATTCATTTATATTTGGTATGTGTGTACTGTAAGGACTGCCCACTTTAGCTGCTGGCTTTCTCCCTATACCTATACATATGTGGGTGATCGATGACGTGCGTAAATCAAAATTGTTCTGGTGCGTGCTTTGTCCCTGGTGTATTTTAATTATGCATACGCAAACGCATATCTGGACTTCTTGCAAATGAGAAAATAATTACGGTGCCATGACTTGTAAAATAGCGTTTTAGACACAAACATTACAATGTGTCTCCACGAGCAATATTCCATAGCTCGCTTTAGAAATAAGGTTATTATTATCTATGTCAAGAGTCAGGAAATTGCTATATTTCGTCATAGATTTTGTCAAGATTTCTGTGTACGGCTATGGATGCAGATGTTTCTTCAGGGTAGCTCAATATTCGGGTTTAAGGTTTAAGGTTTAAGGTTTAAACTATCATGTGAAAAATTTTAATCTTAACGATTTTTTTTTATTATTTTTAAATTTTATAATTAAACTAGCTGACCCGGCAAACGTTGTTTTGCCATGTATATTATTTGTAGGAAACATTTTTTTAGTTCAATATAAATAACTATCTACTATAAGTCTGCGAGTATGTTCTTATAATCGAAAGCGTTATAAACAATAAAAGTAGGGGAAGGTCTTGTACCTCGGAACAGTTTGTACATACTGAACTCTACCGGCTTTGGTGTTAGACTTGCGTCAAAAAAACAAAAATTATGGGGAATTATTTTCATTTCTTATGGTAGACAATATCTCGTACTCATCGACTAATAGCATATTTGACGGGATATGACTGAAATAACAATTTGTTTCTAAATGTTCCAAGGAACAAACAGGTATTGTACCTGGGAATATGAACAAAAATAACATAAATATCGTATTGTCCCCTTTAACTTGTACCTCCTCTGATCATCTTTTGGCCACAGCATGTCCGTGGCATCGTAAATCCTTAAATAAATATAAAAACAATAATGGAAATGCTTTGCAATACAAAACCATGTATCGCTACGAGTGTACCTTGGAACATTGCAAATTTACCTTGGAACGTTCCAAGGTACATACATCGAAGATTTCAGCCCAAGGTACACGTTACTGTGTGTTTTTTTTTTTTTTTTTTTTTTTTTTTGAGGCCTTGTAACATTTTTTTCTTTTACAGATTCAACTGACCTTTTCAACCAAACTTGTACAATTTCCCACTTTATTTCAAATATTTTCCAAAAGCTCTATCAACTGCCTAATGTAAGTACGACCGACGTTACAAAAAATATCAAAAAAGTTACTTTTTGTAGTGGACCTATTTTGCAAATACAAAGAGAAAAAATGGGAAACAACGAACGTTCCGAGGTATAATCGTTCCAAGGTGTGATGTAGTATCTAGTTAGTTACCTGAGAGTTTTATATTAAGTTTTGAGATTTCTAATAAATAAATATTTCGGCACTCTAGACTCTTTTGACTGATACCCAGTAGTACGGACGTATTTTATGATATGAGATATTACACGACTCTTCCCCATGCTTTATTTAGGTTAATAAATTAATCTTTATTAAAGTAACGAATATATCTTAAATTAAAATTCTTGATAGCTATTTAAACATCAAAAATAAATATTCATATTTTTACTATCAATTATGGCAGTTGAAAAAAAAAAAAAAAAAAAAAAAAAAATTAGGTCCACCCCTAATTTTTTTTTTTAGACAATTTTTTTTTCTTTTTCTTATGAAAAAATAAAAAAAAAAACCTTGCCAAAAAAATTAAAGTTTATAATTAACAAATAAAAAATAGGGGTTAATTGTAGAGGGGTGAAAAATTAAGAGTAATATATAAAATTGTTTATTCTAAGTCATGACAAAATAAAAAAAAAATCCTTGCCAACAAAATTAAAGTTTTTAATAAACAAATAAAAATAGGGGTTTATCGTAGAGGGGTGAAAATTTAGGGTTGTATGTATTTGTGTATGTTGTATCATAAAAAAAAAAAAAATTGGGGTGGGGGATTAGGGGGATTAAAAATAGATGTTGTCCGATTCTCCACCCTAGCCGATATGCACGCTAAGATTCACGAAAATCGGTCGAGCCGTTTCGGAGGAGTTCAACCACACACACCGTGACAAGAGAATTTAATATATTAGAAGATTAATATTTTTAAATTGTATCGGCATGTGTGATGTGTCTTTAAATATTTTTCATACTTCATTAGGTCATTTAATAAAAACTAGCGCTTGCTTTGAGTAAAAGGTTTTAGCAAAGTTACCTAGCAATTGCTTTAAATGAGTAAGTAAGTAAGTTATTCATTTATTTACATTTCGATATATAGGTATGTACATAGAGTACAAAATATGAATTTAATAGCTATGTCTTAGCCGTCAGCCTAACCAAAAACCTACTTTGATTTTTGTTTGCCAAATAGTATGTTGATATTTTATTTCTTCTTCAGTTCCCGGAAATTATATCAGATCATAGGCTTGTTGGAAATACTTGTTGACACGAAAACCAATTGGATATAAAGAAGAACTTTGAATTACCGAGATGTTTTTGAACTGTCAATCTAAAAGCCCAAATAGTCCATACTCAATACCTCGCAAGACACGAATTTATTGCTGTTTTTTTCATAAGTATTTTGTTGGTTTTCTTGTACATACATAATTTAAATATTATCTTTTGTAAGTGGTGATCAGGTGTATATGTTTATATTTTTGTTTTGAAGAGCTTGCTGATCAGTGGTTTCCGAATCAATATAAATAATAAACAATTTCATTCTTTTCCCTACGTTTCGTTGGGTTTTTCCAACTTCCTCAAGGGGATGTTTTTGTCTTTATTTAGGGCTAAAAAAGCAAATTCTATTTAGACCATGTTCTTTCATAAGTTATTGTTTAATTGGTTCTTACATTTTACATCAGTTTGTTTGTTTAAAAACAAAAAACATCCGTACTGAACAATTAATAAACACTAAGACAAACTATTTTTTGTACGTTAAACAATGACGACAAACAAGAAACTAAGATCCTAATATCACAGACAGTTTATTGCTATAATGTAGTTGGACTTAATGTTGTCTTTGTCTTCTTACGTATTGGTATTCATCGTTCTTTTTAGTTTTTTTTGCTTTCTAGGTTGTATCTGGTGTTTTCTCTTCTTTCCTTGTCCAACATCCCCTTGAGGAAGTTTGAAAAACTCAACGAAACGTAGGGAAAAGAATGAAATAGTTTATTATTTATTTTGATTCGGAAACAACTGATCAGTAAGCTCGTCAAAACAAAAATATAAACATAATTTAACTTAACAACAGTGGACGTCCATTATAATAACAAATAACGGACTGGGTAACTTCGGGCATTATGGCGCACTTTTATTCTTTCCCAAATAACTTTAAACCGAATATTTTTTTTTTTATTAAAAGACAAAAAGATTTATTAAATATAGGAAACATAGACAAAAAAAATTAGACAAAACTTAAAATTCAAGGATATGAAAAAAAAAAAAAAAATTGTTGCTCAAAATGTTTTATAAAAACCAATAAGGGCATTATGCATTGGGCAATATGGCACACCCTTGTGGGCAATACCTATAGCGTGATGATTTACTTGCGGTTGAATTTGCCACAAATCAGAATTGATTTTTTTTTTTTTAATGAGTGAAGGAGCCGTGGGACCAAAAACTACATATAATACAAAGCATTCATTAATCATTTTCTAATTATTAATAGGTTTTCTGTTTTACTTCGTTAAATGAAGCAAATAAATCACTTTCCACCCATGTTGCTCCGAGCCCTTATTTGCTTTGCGGATAGTCGACATTTATATGGAAATAAGACATAAAACAAATTGTTGACTGTAAAATATTGATGTGCTTTAATTATTTTAAATTGGGGCAATATGCCGGACACTTTACATGCAAATTTCATAAGGGCATTAATGGCGCACCCTTGCCATAATGCCCCTATAACACGTTTGCACAACACATAAAAAACATCAGGTTTTCATTTTCTGTTACATATTAAAATGTCCTTATGTATGCTTAAATCTTTAAAACTACGCAACGGATTTTGATGCGTTTTTTTTTTAATAGACAGAGTTATTGAAGAGGAAGGTTTATATGTACATATAATAACATCCATTAAATAGTGGGGAGATACTGTTATTTTTGAGTTTTCTAATGTGATGTCGTTAATAATTACATTTTTTCCGCTTACATTGCAAACGCAGGCTGAACCCTACGTGCGAAGCCGGGGTAGGTCGCTAGTTTCACTATATATACAAAATACCTGCGCTTTATACTTACCAAGCAACACATAATTGAAAAATAGACAAACTCAGCAGTCTTACACGGCACACTTTTGACGAACATTTTGTTGATAGTTTTGTTTTTAAATAAGTTAATCGGATGTATGGTATTTACAAGTTACCTTATGGCGAATTTGCGATATAACGAATGCTTTTCAAATATATATAATTATTAGTATCTTTGTAAAGCGAATGGTGCCCACGAGTTCCTATCCGATATAAGGAACGTAAATAAACCCGTTTAAATAAATATATTTTTTAATGACTAATTTCTTTAAAAATAGTATAAAAAGTCGATCAATATAACGAACGCAATCGATATAGTGAATGACTTTAAACATCATAATCATTCGTTATATTGGACTTCCACTGTATGTATTTATAAAAAAATATCGAAAATTCACAATGCTTAGATTGTTTTATGTTAAAAATGTGCACACAGAATATAAATCAAAATGCCTGAGCCAGGAAAGTAGCAGACTTTGAATTTCGTAGCAATTGCTACGTTTTATTTATACGGATCTGAGTAAAAGGTAAGTGGCCCGCTTTTCGAACATGTCGAAAGTTAGTGTTTGCTCCAATCAGTTTTTATTCTTCGATTCTTTTGCTTCGATTTTAACATTTAGTTTCAGTAAGAGCAAATTGCTACGTTTTATTCATATCACCCATTATGTGTAATTCCATTTCTATGGTAGTTGAGTAGGTATGTACCTACTATTGACTCGACTTGAAATATTATCAGAAACTATGTAGCCTGCTTGATGATGTGTGTTTAAATTTAGCAAATTTGTGGTCTGTGGAGAAGGAAGTGATATCAGAAAATGTTTAGTTCTTACTTAACGAAAGGATACGTTTAAGTCAGAGGTTCCGCAAGTATAAGCCGTAGAGAATAGTGAATATAGGATTGCTCAAGACGTGCTTCTCATTCGCACAAGTTTATTATGAAAATGATTTAGATAAGCAATATATACTGATGATACACGATCCATGTATGGTATGGAAAATTGCAAGCGCTAAATTGCAGTTAATAGCCGCATGATAGTATAAGGACCCATTATGCAAGCACTTGAGATGAGATCCTAATTGAAAGGACCTGAAAGAACATTGAAATTCAGACCAGTACAAGAGAAACTGTATTAAATATCGTTAGTTGGAACTCCATGAAAGTGCTCCCCCGTCCGCCTAATTTGAGGGCAACTATTTTATTTGGGAGACCTTTAAAAGCAGTACTGATATTATGTGAAGTGCGATCACACTAATATTTGCAGAGAATTTAGTTTAATATTAATAAAATATTAGCGATGTAGTTTTCTTTTAAGTGTATACGGTCCTTAAAATTGCTCCCAAATTTAAAGTGTTTCTAAGTAGTGACAAAAACCTGTGAAAATAGCTGAAAACATAAGAGCTAACCCGTCGTAGCAAAAAATCTGGTGAGTTCAACTCCTTGTTGTGTAAACAGCAATGGCGCTAAATAAGAATTTATTTTCATTCACGAAAAATATTTATATCGTACTTGGTTAGGTTTGAAAATTATAAAAGGGGAGAGCTGGACGAGAGGATACCCCCTTTTGTATTGATTTCACTTTTTGGACAAAGAACCAGAGACCTGCCACTAAGAGTATTCCAAGTCGTCCTATGTATTGCATAATGCAGCGCAGACGATTCAAAATATATCCTGGACCAATGAAGACTTTCCCTTTATCTCCTTTTTTAAGTAGAATTTAAGGAAATAGTTCCAAACGTTAATAAGTTTATGGCAAGTAATGGCCAAATTGCTTGAAGCCATTGTGTCAAAATCTTTTTGCAGACATGTACTTGTACAATGTACATAATTCTAGGGCAAATATCATTAGTCAAATTCCAATTACTGAGGTTGCATCTACTTTTTAACTGATTGTTTAACTGATTTCGAAACTATGAAAATGCATTGCCCGGAATTCGTTATCTTTAGCCCCAGTCGAGTAATATATCTTTTTTCGTTATCGTCACCTAAATCACCCCTTATAATGACCTTTACCGATTATTAAAACACAACTTCCGTTCACTTCCAGCGCAAGCAACCATAATTATGTACAGCCAAAGTGGCTATAGCATTCCTCTGGACTGCCAACCCGCCAACCTCCGCATTCACTTTATAACGACGCGACGCGACGTTACAAAATTCCTTTTAACTTTTATCCTTACGATCTTATATTCGAGCTAATAAAAGAAGAAAACTATGCACATTAGTGTTCAAATTGGAACGAGGACTTCGTTTGTATATAATCCTTTCGCTTTTTTTTACTTTAACCTTTGCGTGCGCTCGCGAGTTTATGGTGTTGTTTAAAGCTTCCCTTTTCCAAGGAAATGGGTAACTAGGCAAAACACGAGGTCCTTAAATTTGATTTCATCGGGGCGTTTGCGTATTAAGTGCTACTTTCCGCATAGAAAATTGTTTTCAGTTTGGTATAGGAGTATATGTACATCAACTCGTTTTAGCTGATTGTGATTGCGAGAAGAAATGAATTATTGACTGTTTCTCCGTCCATGCTTATCTACATATCAGGAAAGCATGTAGCCAACAATGATAACATTTAAATTGACCAAAAGACAGAACAGAAAAATAAAATACACATCCCAGCGACAAGTTGAAGGGGCCACCTCAACAGATATGTAGGAAAGTTTAAAACTTGTCAGTATACTTTTTCATAAAGTAGGTAAAGATAAGCAACAAGAACTAAAATAAATAAGTCACGTTTGTATTTGAGATTAGAGCTAACGCAATATGATGGGGGACAATCATAAAAGACACATATTCAGAAAAATATAATAATTCACAAACTAATTTGACAAAATTTCCCAACAGAAATTGTCAGGGTAAAAACCCAAGTACTAGCGAGAATCATTGTTACTCCTCGCTTCGCCACTCAAAAAAGGTTGTTGTAGAAATGAATTATTAAAGTAGCTTAACAGGCAATTATTGTCATATATAAATATAGATACTCTGGTTTCTTTTTAAGCACTACCCGTAGAGGTGAATATTGAAAAAGCATATTGCTTAAAACAAAACAATGGCAAACCAACTCTGGACATATTTTTCTCTGATTTATTACTTTTTTTAAGAAGCTTGGCGAGGTGTTAAGTGACCTTTTTTTATCGGATAACCGATAAAACTTTTGACTGCCAAAATTAAGTTTAATAAACCTCGCAGGATACAGGAGCTTACTTTGGATAAAGATGTAGGTATGTAGACCTGTTTTACATTTTATACCGGAAAAAATGAAGAAAAAAAATTCGAGTACAATCGTCCGCCATTGTTGCAACTTCGATTTCTGAACCAGGTTCTGAAAGAGGTGATATGGGACATGGGAAATCAACGTGACCCTTGTGCGCCTGCCAGATTTTTTGCTATTTGGCCCTGTTTTAATTGGAGACGGCCCTTCAAAATTTGTTCAAATGTTGATATGTAAAAAAAAAAGCTTTGCAATTTAACGCAGTTGCTTATCCCAACATTATTATGCTCAAATGATCTAGATCATTGATTCATGTGGGTAAAATATAAAAACGCTTACTATTATAGTATTTACAAAGTCAATGCTTGTTAATTGTCTGTCAAAAATTCTAATTTTGCAGAACAGCTTCAGAAATGAAACTTTGAAACGGAACCCTTATAGATTCGTCATGTCTGTCTGTTTGGTAGTCCAACCGTATGTCTAAGCCACTTTTTTCCGAAATTTTAAGAACTATACAGTTGAAACCTGAAATTTTTTTGGGGGTTCCCCATACTTAGAAATAATTAGAATAATTTTTTTCATCAAACCCATACGTGTGTATGGATAGGTCTTAAAAAACGATATTTAGTTTCTATTATCATTTTTTTTTTTCTAAACTGAATAGTTTGCGCGAGAAACACTTCCAAAGTGGTAAAATGTGTGTAAAGGCGAATTGTTTTTAGTTTTATAATTTTTATTTGTGTATTTATTTTGGAGGTGCTATTATATTATTGTTTTTTTTTTGTTTGTTGTTATTTAATCAATGGCTGTTAATGAAACAAAATGAAGTGATATACCTATTTAATTTAGGTACATTTAAAATGAGAAAAAATGTGGATACCTAAAATAAATCTAGTTTAAATATGCCTAAGAGTCTTACTGAAAAATTTCAAGTTAAAGATAAGTCAAAGTTCAGAGTAAAGTTCGGAGTATTTAGCATGTAGGTTTTAAAGTGGACTACATCAATTCGAGGAAGTATAACCTGAGTGTGTGTAAAATAAGGGTAACTATCCAGGGTTAAGCAAAACTACTCTGGAAATCGGTAGCTCTCGCGTACTTCTGTACCACTTTGGAGTTCGTATAGGTTACATAAATATTCAAAAAATTAGAAAACGTAATGTTCCTATACACTTGTTATTTTTCTTATGAATTTTGCAAACGATATTTAAAAAAAAAAAAATTTAAACGAAAAAAAAGAAGAGAATTGAAATTTATAGAAAAATGTAGGTATTTGATGTAGGAGATAATGTCTTAAGTTCTTTTTTTTTTTATAAAAAAGGTGATTTCCTTAAGTCCTTTAGCCCTCAGGCCAATACCAATCCATTGTACTCCAAAAAGAAACCCCATTCTTACTATAGTGCGGGTGAAACTCTGAAATTACTTTTATGTTTGGCTTGAACCTGTGGCACCCGGGTCACAAGCAATGACTCCATATTACACCATTGCCGCGCCACTTTTGGAAGTATACAATGAGGAAATAGACGTGATCGAGGGCAAGAGCACCGAACAGAATTGAATAGCATATCTGACAATGATACTTAACAGCTAGGTATATGTTATAAAGGTTTTCCTTTTTTTGTCAAATATAGTTCCTAATAAGTAACCAATATCCTATGCGGTATCTTATAGGACACCATGGTTTACTATATCAACTAAACAAGAAAAATATCGCCGATTCTCCATAATGGGTCGTTTGGATGGCTTTGAATGGGTTTGGATAAAAATCTACTTTGATAAAGTAAGCTCGAACATTTGAACATGGCATTTACTTCCTTGTACGTCTGCTTGCCTTGCAATTCCTGTCAAATCTGACTAGTCTACCGATTTTTGTGAAAAAGTAAACGAAATTATAAAACAACTAGCTGACCCGGCGAACTTTGTTTCGCCCATATTCTTTAATGTAATGAAAATAATAATACTGAGCATGCACAATGCACATGTCCTTTACGATACACGATGTATAAAGCGAAAGTTCATACATTTGACTTTAGGAGAAACATGGGAATTCAATATTGATTCCACAAAATTCCAGCGATAGTCCTTGAGACTTATTAATTGTCATAGCGAAACGGGAAATTGATACGCTTAAAAACGAATGGCAAATCTTTCTGAAATTAGAATGTTTTCCTTTGAATTTTCCACTCAAAATCGTCGTTTATTCCATGACATTTGATTTTAGATTCTTCACAATCAAATCAAACGCGATCAGTTACAAAATTTCGGCTGATTGAGTTTGCGCAACAAAATTATAATTGAGCCGACTTTCAATTTCAAATTGTGTAGCGGTAAGCCCGGCACATCAAAATAATTCAAAAATAAAGTTTTAAATAATTTTTGTTGTATTGGAAGTGACGCTACCCGTATTTCTATTCAATGTTCTTTTTTTCTTTTTTTTAAATCCATCCCATCACCGTTAACTTTTATTTTCACGACAAAAAGTATAATATGTCCTTCCTTGGGTCAATACGAATCCACGTAGCACGATCCATTCCCGAGTTATGAGTGCACATACGGACGACAGTCTCTTTTACATATAGCCGTACCCACCATACCAAAATAGTGTCCTATCTTTCAAACTGTAACCAACCATACACAGCCACAAAATTTATTCAAATCGGTTAAGTGGTTTAGGAGATTGAACAAAGCGCCACCTATCGTGTCCAAAATAGTCCTATTTATCAAACTGTACCCAACCATACACAGCCACAAATTTTATTCAAATTGGTTGAGTGGCTTATGATATCGACAACAGAGTCACCTACCGGGTCCAAAATATCAATCTATCTTTCAAACTGTAACCAACCAAACAAAGCCACAAAATTTAATTGAAAACGGTTGAGTGGTTAAGGAAAAAAACAAAAAATTACTCAAATTCATGTTTTTTTTCACGCACGTATAAGTTTTCCGATTCCAGAGTAGGGCCCGTACAACTACAACTTTTCAAAATGTTGAGAAAACTGAAAAAAACCGACTGGAAATTCGAAAAAAGTGATTTGACAAAACAAAATGTATTTCTCATAAGACAAAAAAAAAAAAAAAAAAAAAAAACAAATTTTACAGTACAAATATATTTTTTTGCACCGTTTTTTCTAAACAAATTACACAAACATACGTATATCAATTACAACCAAACTTCACAAAAATCATATAAATAGACCTATACCAAAGATGTGAAGAAGTTTGGTTAAAATCGGTAAATGCGTTAAGGCGTGATTCGGCGACAAACGAACACAATTTTAAGGCTCAATTTTTATATAACATAGATTTGGGCGGAACAAAGTTCGCCGGGTCAGCTAGTTTTCCAATAAAAATCGTTGCTTGAATAATATTTGATATAAAATTCTTCACAATCAAACGCGTACCGTAACAAAATTTTGGTTCGTTTAGGTTGCGCAACAAAGTCGGATAGTTGGTGGCTTCGTTTTCATCCATCAAGGAGTCGACTGATTTGTATGAATGCAACTCACCAGCGATTTGGTTTTGAATGGCGAAATTCAAATGATCGACGTTCTTGTTTATCACAACCAACATCACTCTTATACTCAGTCAACAAATTCTGAGCGATATTCAGGAAAACATTCATGATTAGTTCTTCCGGTGTCGTTGTAAAGTTGCAAAAATGTTTTGGAAACTCAATCAGGCCGGAGATTAAGTTTGCTGGAATCACACCATTGCCCATCGCCATGACTGGTCATTTTGTAAAGAAACTCGCATGTTTGTTGTCAAATGCAATTTCTTGACGTATCGCCATAAAGCAGACGCCTTCAAGCATTCAATTCATCTGCTGGAGTTGAAATGACAGGCAGCGTTTGACGAAAATCGCCTGATAGCAAGATCATTTCTCCACCGAAGGGTCGCTTATCATTACGTAAACGATTCAGGGCCTCCAATGCGCGTTTGTAAGCCATGGTGCATTCGTCCCATATGATAATCTTACATTGCTGCAGTACTTTCGCCATCGCAGTGTTCTTTGAAATGTTGCATGTAGGTTCTGCATCCACTTGCAGTTTCAATGGCAATTTCAATGCTGTTCGACCGCCTTCTAACAAAGTAGCCGCTATCCCAGAAGAGGCTAGGGCCAAAGCGATCTCAGATTTCGAACTCGAATTGTAGCCAAAATCAGTGAAATCAGGAATGTATTTCCAGTTCCACCGGGCGCATCAAGGAAGAAAATTCCGCCATTTTCGTTTTCGACTGGTTGCATCAATTCATCGTACACTTTCTTTTATTCTTCGATTCAACTTTGGCACATTTGTTCGAACAGCTTGACTCAATGCGATTCGATCGAAGTCCATTTCTCGCTCCAATTCTCGATTAAATGCATTGATTGATTTGGCTCTGGCATCCCCAATTTGCACAACAAATCGCCATTCATGAGCAGACACATATCCTCGATCAAAATTAAAGCTTTGTTGCGCACTTCATCTGACATCTCCAGTTCATTATCCGATGTCACAGTGCGAATTCGATGCAAAATATCGTCGGCCATAATATCATCTTTGTATAATCAAGGTATCTACTTCATTTCAAAAAGTTACTTAATGTAACATAGTAAACATAATTTATTAGAACAAACTTTTTAGGTATATTAAAAAAAAAAAAAACTTCAAAATTGTGGACAACAACAATTTGCTTGCAAAATAATTAAAAATTGACAACAACAATTGCCTTAAAATTTAAAATATTTCGTTTTTTTTATTTGAAGTGTCACTACTCGATTTCTATCCAGTTTCTTTTTTTTTCAAAGTTTATTTCCCCATACAAACTTTTATAACCACTTTCATCCCCTCCAAGTTTTGTTTTCGCGACAAAAAGTAAATAAAAACCTGATATACAGCAATACGAACAAAACAAAAAAATAATTATGAAAATCGTCCCAGGGGTCATCGAATTACATGATCATCGAGTTACACCCCGAAAGAATTATATATATAAAGAAGATAAAGAAGATACTGCAATATGAGTATGTACCTTCACCCTATAGCTTCAATTGCACCTCAAAATATAAATTTCGATTGCCGAATTTCTTGGTGATGTTTCATTTATTCTTAAGGCGTCGCGAATCGGAGCTCATTATCGGATTGTCAAACTATTTATTTTTTTGACACACATGCCAGTTAGTTAAGAAAAAACTATGTATTACCGAGAGGTTTTTCAAATGTTATCAGTTATCACGGATATATTAGGAATAATTGTGTCTCTACTCACTGATGAGTTTTTTTTCACGAAAGTTTTGTAAAATATGCCAACTTATCGCATCCATAAAAACCTGTTGGTATGCCATGACCGTGACTATATTAAATTAATATATATTTTTTTTTTATATTTAATGCTACCTAGTCCAATATGTTTGAAATTAAATTGAGTTAACTGAACCAAAAAGTAACCATTTTCCATTTTTCAACTAGCCGACATTTTGTATCTGTTCTAGCCCGTACTCGAGAGATTTGTAAAGATATATTTGGATTTTCCAGGAAATCCTTGTAATTTAAGTGCGAATAGAATTCGTGCATAAGTTTTCGACTTGGTAAAGTGGTTTAGATTGAGTGAGGAACAAAAAAAGCCGGAGCAATAAAAAGGGATTGATCCGAATCGGATGAAGTTTAAGAGATAAATTCACATATAAGAAATAAATAAATAGTTGGCGCAACAGGTCCGGAGGGACCCTAGGCCTAGCTTCTCACAGCCATTCGTTTTGTGCGAGTTTTTCATTTTTGGAACGAATGGAAGGGATCTACAATTTCATGCCGACTCCAAACGGCTAATTGAGAAGCTCTTTCAAGACATTTATACTCTCGGATGTTTGTCAGACGTTCGCGAGAGGTAGCGCAGTGGAAAAAAACCATAAGTTGGAATTTAGGTTTTTGCGGGATTCGAACCTGAGACCCCTCGCTTAGTAGTCCGACACACTAACACTAAGCCACTGCGACTACAATTCACAATATGTATTAGAATTATTACAGGATCAGTATAGCAATGTTTAAATATTTGTTGAATTTAGTCCCTTTTACAATCGTATACCATCAAGCTGTGCATGTCTTCATACATGCGATTCTTTGCTGAAGGTGGTTACCAGACAGGATGAAATGATGATGATGCCGGAACTGCTTTTTGCAAAATATGTAAATAAATATGCAAAAACTAAGAGAATGTACAAATTGATGTTCTGTTTTAAATTACAATCCAGTTTCTGTGGGAGTAAGACCTAAAAATTCGGGTAGGACTCTGTTAAGCCGAAATTGCAAGTTAAATCAATTTACTAAAATTAATCCTTTCTAATGCGTATATACAACTCACCCCTAACTTATAGTTATTTTTTTATACCAATGGATAATAATATAATAAGAAAACAATTTTTTTTCTACACCAATGCTTTCGGCTGTTAAATTTGTGCGATTCATTTTGTAAGGACGTGAAATTTAATAATCTCTCTTGTACTAACTAATCTTCAATTTGAATCGTATTTCACTACTGCGGAATTAAACAAGGATACCAATAAGCTTGCTTTCTCTCAACAGATTATTTAAATTCATGTGTTTGACACCGATGTATCTATACCGAGGAAACCCAATGATAGCGCACCGACAAATCAGGGAGCTACCTAAGGAGCTTCCACACCGGATAGAACAAAAACATTTATTTTGTTTCCTGCTTTGCCCTATTCAGTTTTGGGGTGCGTATTTAAATAAAATAAATAAATGTGTGTATTTAAATCTCAGAAATACACAGAAAAACACTTTTGTTTATCTATGGCAAAGAAAAGATTGCAAATGATATTACTAGGTGTTTAAAAAAATAGAAGTTGGTGCCTGACCGCTTTGAAACGGTCGATTTTCAAAGCGGTCAGGGAGAATGTTTGAGAACTAAATGAAAAAAAAGTTGTTCCGTGGCTTTCCCTGTTATTCCCTAACTATACAGTTCAGTGGCAAATGGAATCTTTGTACGTACTACCAAAATTTTTTTTAAAGACGTAATTTTTTGTTAAACTTCTTTGACAGATAACAAAAAAACACAAATTTATTGATTCGCTTATTCTTCCCAATATCAAAACTCAACGAATGGTTGTAAGACGCTATAGGCCTGTGATAATGCATGGACCTGACCCGTTCATTATTTTTTGTTCATTTAACACTGTTAAATCGTGACCATTTAGCTGTGGATTACTCTCTTCTTTTGGAGCTGCATTTGGACCAGTTTACTGAGAATCAGCTCTAAATTAGTCCCATTTTTAGGCTAAAAGCTTAAACAAAAATATCGCACAATTTTTGAGCTACAAAACGCATAAACCAAACTATTCTTCTCTGAATTACATTTTTCCTTACATTTTCTTTCACACAATGATCAATTTTATCCCCCCAATAGCAGCTTTTGAAGGCTTCGCCCATTTACAGGAATTGCTCCATATCCTTGTATCTCTGCATTGTGACCAAAAAAGGGTTGTTTACAATTCAAAGATATAGTGGGTAAAGTGATAAAATTTACTTATCTATGTTTTTCGACTGACCGTTGAACCTTTTCGTGCTTGTAGACAATAATCCAAACTTAATGTGTGTATGGCGTATGCGTGTCCTGGACTCATTAAACTAACAACAGCTGGACACATGTGACATTACGTCATGAAACTAAACTTAATGCAATCGACCCATTTCCCCCAACGCACAAGTTTCTTTGTTAAATATCATAATTCCGACCCATCAGCTGACCATCCACTAAACTTGGTTACATATATGTAGGTATGTGCTAAGGCGCATTCTGATATCGACGCACAAAAACATGCTGTAAAAATGAGGCGACAAAATTAAAACGAAAAAAAAAAAAAAAAAATGTTACGTATACGCCAGAGAATTTCCGTCACCACATAACCCGCCGTGATATTCAACCACTCGGTGAAAAACTGTCCACATTTTGAGGTTTTTCTCATATCCTATCAAAAGGAAGTCTGAATTTTTCCAGAGATGTACAAACACACACTTACAGTCAGTGGTTACAATTTGAGAATGCATTTTTAATGCGTTTCCAGCGATGACAAAAATATTGGTGCATCAGTGACTATGCCGATGATGAGGGGACTTCCGATCTATAGAAAGGTGCGCTGCTGAAGGGACATTCAACTTTGTCGTGCTATGGCTTGGGTAATCGAATGGGTGGTGGTTAGACTGATGTAAGCACCTTTGGATAATTTCCAATTCTATTCAATTTAATATGAGTCTTTTGTGTTTGAATGTCCTCGGCGAGTATTTTGCGCAACTAATTGGAATTTACACACAATCAATGTTGAGGAGAGTGAAAGTGTTGGGTTAATTGAAGCAGTTTCCTATCGGAGGTTTGTAAGGAAATGTACATACATTTATGAAGGGTGGCCTTATCTGCCTGCTGTCAAATCGAAAGAAACAATGAATGGAGAAGTGAGTATTATGCGAATGTCAACATAAGCACAATTATCAAAGGGGTGATACTTTTCAAGTGCAGTGATTTTTGGAAATACAGGTTTTTGGGGATGCAAATACAAATCGTTAAAAGCTCGACAACAAACCAAGTTACTTTTCAAAAGGTGATATGTCACCCATTTTAGAAAACGTAAATTTCCACGCAAATACACGACAAAAATAACTAGTCTCTAAAGCTTTATAATATTGTCTCACCTCTCAAGTGACCGAGGGCTTAGAAAATCAATTGTTGGATTAACTCAGAACAAAAAAAGGAAGTATTATATAAACAAACAGCTAAAAGAAAGAGTGATATAGTTATGACCACGCAAAAAAGTAATTACAGCTTATATGCTATTGGTAGCATCGGGGAGAGAAATGTTTTAAATTGTTCTGTCAGAACGGCTCAGTGCTATTTATGTGGTTGCCGAAATTATTTTAATTCACATTATATTTCGGTCATTTGAACTACCCTGCAGAAAACCCTTTCACGCGTAGAGGTAGAAATTCTGTGAAATTATTCTAGGGTCTATGGACTGCGCTCTGCCCGAGCTTCAACCTATATGCCATTCGGGTCAAACACTATAAACACTTAAATCACCATAACGTCTGATATGCCCTGTGAGCTGTGACTATTATAAGGTACTTTCAGTGTTGCTGGAAAATTGCAGTAAACAAAATCACCGACAGAATTTGAGGGTTAGCCGTTTTTACATAACACAGCTCTATTCAGTTTAAATTTTCCGACCAACCCTTGCAATTCATTCGAAATTCAGTTCATAATGTACATCCGAAAATGAATAACATATATATATGTATTTAAAAAATAGAATATCCTCTGAACCACTTTGTTATTCCCACCAGTCTGCGAGGCTGAAGTACATAGAAATAAAATACCACAAAGTCGACTCCTTTGTCAATCCAATGACCTACATTGCCATTCAAATGCAATTCCTGCATTGAAGTGCATATACACCAACCATCCAGGGGTGTGCTGCATCTTGATTTCCACATTGCAATGCAACAGCTTATTCACCGTAAAAACTTAGTTAAGCAAAAAGAGTCGCTATACTTTCGCGCACTTATTTTGCATATTTTTCATTTCCATTCCTGCATGTACATGCATATTTTTTTGCATCCACCTTCCTGCGGAAGTGCAACCCCCGCCCCCATATACTCTCTAAAATAATTCTCAAGTGGATCAACGAAACCTAGAAACGAAGAAGTTTTTGAAAAATTGCGCTGCTCAACTGACATTCTGCAATGATGAATGTTTAAGGACTCGGTCGGGGGGCAATCCAATCTGAGGAAAGTAAAAATAAAAGCCAAGGATTATGGAAAAAATTGCCGATGAAGAAAACGATACAGCGCGAAGAGGTAGCTCTTCAAACATTTAACGCTCATTCCTTGAATTACATATTACACATATAAATGAGGAAGTGGCAATTCACACTGTAGCACCCCCACATTGAAGTGCTTGGGGGTTGCTTATTTTAGTGGATGGAAATGCGAACAGCGCATATCGGGCGCGGAGACTTCTTAACGATCTGAATATAGAGCAGAAAATCGTACTTTGCTCACCTCGCCCACCATGAAGGAATCCTTATTGGAAACAGGGCAGGTGTTGGGTGGGATTCAAGTGTGCGGGACATGCAACTAAGTCGTAGAGTTTATTTGTTTTCTTGTTAAATATTTTGGTAAGTTGTTTGTATTCTTATCCGTAAGCGAATGTCGTACACTTTTACAGTACGGAAAACAAAGAAGAATAAGGGAAAATAGACTGTACATTAAAACTGCACGACTTGTTGGAAATTGGTATATACTGCGGCAGATATGGGAGAATAAATGGGGCTTTATGTGTTTCTATGGAGATTGTGATTTGTAAGTTGGTGCTGCTTTTGTTGGGATTACTTTTTTCTCTTTGAGGAGTTCTACGCAGGCTTGCCAGATCGTACGATATATCGCAAAACGCGCAATTTTTTTTTTTCTATTTTGCGATGTAAAATTCGAATTTGCGATATCTCTTATTTTTTGCAATCTTTGCGATATTTTGTTTATTACAAAAAAAAAAACAAAATTCGAATTCAATAAAATTCTTCTCATTTGAAAACACTAAATATACCATTATTGCTTCATTAAAGTTATGTGCTAAACGCACTGATTTCAACATTTTGTTCTTTTTTGTTCTTTCTTGACGTTGCCGTTAAATTTAGTTTATTTTAGACTTTGGAACGCAATTAAAATAAAAAGCCGTTCTAAGATTCATATACAATTCGAGCAATTGATGCGCATTAGAATCCATTCAGATGTAAAAAAAACATTTGCTGCAAACATTTTGAACCAACCCCAGAAATGCTTCAAGCCACAAAGAAGTACGAACAATATTCCATTGAAGATAAAGAAGACGTGAACGCGTACATCGACGGCTTTTAAAATAACTGATTTACATAACTTGATCTTGCTACAAAACTAATACTAAAACTAATTTGTTCATTTTTCTTTATTATTGATTTCTGTTACCTAACCAAAAATATTAAAAAACAAGTAAAAATCAATTCATTTATATTTTTAAGCATTTTGCGATATTTTTTTTTTTTTTTGTAATTTTGATATAGGTAGGCTTATAAAAATCTGGCAAGCCTGGTTCTACGATTAAGTAATCGTAGGGGTTTAGTCCGTTTGTTTCATTCATGCCCTCTAAGGTAATGCCCTTGATGGGGGTTAAGTAAATTCCAATGAACCACCTTCTTACAAATATTGCTAAAGTGGTTATTGGTTACGTTTTATTTCAAATGCGAGGATTGTTATGTCCTGAAGTAAATGAATAATTTTGTAATTCAACTTTCATCTATAGAGCGATCATGATCAAGTGAAATCAAAGTTACATATCCAAACACATGGAGAACACCCATTGCTCAAAACATAGGCCATCTGATGATGGAAGACGCTTATGGAAGACGAATACAAATATCAAGACTCGGATGACTGATGTGACATAGTTTGGAGCCCAACATTAATTATATAATCAGCCCTATTGTCATACCTATTCATAGCGAAAGCTTTTCAAACTTTACGAAATTATAAAACTCACATTCATGGCATCCATTCAATAGCATCGTGTTACTAGAAAGCGCTTCTGAATTTAGAGTGAGTTCATAAATTCCAATTTGAAATGTACCTTTCTACAGATACTGCAGAGATTCAAGTTCCTCCCCTCTAGCTGTTCACTACCGAGTACGGAATGGATTTGTGAATGGAATTTCTATCCGCTTCGGAATAATTTCAGAGCGGGTATAATAATAGCGGAGAATATATATATATATATTTTTTTTTTTTTTTCAACTGGCATCTGCCGTCAAATGGGCACCGCATTTGCACTGACGAACCCGATTTTATTAAAAAACTTTCACAGCCGTTTTAGACAGCCGTGACTACAGCAATATGGCTGCAACAGGCTGCCGTCATCGACCCGTCCCAATTAGTTTTCCTCTGAATTTAAAAAAAAAGATTACCGGCTGTATAAGAAGTCCCAATTCCAATGTATTTATTGTAGATCAACACATCCGTAGAATATAGTTTTTTAATATTTTTATAATTAAAACTTTATTATTACATAAAGGAATTATATAAAAAAATCAAAGACAATATTATAGCACTAGCTACCAGGGCCTTAGGCTAAAATATAGTTTTATTTTTGTAGAAAGTCAAAATGCATGAAATTATATCGATACAATTGGATTAATCATATTTTCAAATATGTTTAAAATTTGGCGTTCAAAAGGGAGTTAAAATGTTTCCATTTGTGGGCAACAGATCTTTTTGTAAAGTCAACTCAACACGACCTTGGGGCCTATCGCAGGAATACAATGTTTCTATTTGAATATTTATTCGTAATGAGCAAATATTTGGCAAACTAAACGTGAGAGTTATTCGAGAAATAGGCCCGTTGAGGAATAAGTCGGAGGCTATTAAAACACACTCAAGTCATTATAAATACAAGTTCTTTTTGCCGTACCCATTACGGCTTTACTTTAAGATCGATCTTAATGAATAATGTATATATCAAATAAAAGGTATAAAATTATATAAAGGAGGGATTAATGCACATGTTTGTTCTAAATGTGATCGCAAATAAATAAAGTGCACGACTTGGTCGACCAAAACTTTCTCGTTCGTCGAAAGTTTCGTTGGTTGTTTTCTTATTTCATTAGATAGGTAGGTAAAGATCTGAAGATCTGAGAATCAATTCTATATAAACAAAATCATAGTAGGAGCTTCTCATTAACTTTTTTTTTGATCTGTTAGGGAATGATTTTCTTTTTGACTGGAATATTATTAATGACGCTGGCTTAAGTTGTGTATGATTGGAAGTATTGTTCGTTATAGGCAGGTATATATATTTCCATATAAATATATGTATATATATGCATGTATTCAGAGATTTGTTTTTGTATTTGCATTAGCAGTTATAAAATGAATATAACGATGAATGTGTGTGGGGGTGCAAATGAAGTGAGCGAGCTTTGCTCGGTTATTACTATTTATTGTAATTCTAAAAACAATAAATATTAAAAGAATATATATATAAACTTGAACATATAAAAAAATGTAAGTCTCCTAAATGCCGGTAGATGTCTTACTTTTTTCCTTTTACTATGACGCGGACGGCAAGAAACGAGTCTTACGGGTTCGAATCCCGCTCGGTGACTTACTTTTGTTTTTTTTTTTATATGTTCATTGTTCAAGTTTATATATATTTTTTTAATTTTTATTGTTTTTGAAATTACAATTAAGACTAATAACCGAAACCGAGCAAAGCTTTGTCGCCCAGGTACTGGTAACTAAAGTAAGATACGAAATGTTGGAAGTAGCATTAGAAGTTTCACTTCAAAAATACGGTACCCTATTAAATTATATGTGTATATCAAATCAAACTAAAACAAGTAAATGAAATAATGAGGACGCTTCTCGTTGCTAACGGTGGCGCTGACCTGTAACATGTATACTACGCCCATGCGTTTGAGTGCCACGTATTCACCCTTGCTCTGTCTCTTTCTATTCCCCCTCCCCAGGAGCGTTGGACGTTTAACGAAACCTTGTTGGAAGTCACATTAGAAGTATCACTTCAATAAATCAACAACATAATTTCCTAGGTATATCGTCTTTACTTCTTGAATTCTTCAGTAATTCTTTACTCAACGTAGGTACTATTTATAACAACCATTAAAACAAAAACCATGAACTCAATTTCTATATACAGCACCTCCACCATACGTCCATCACCACACCACACGTCATAAGCCATCTGCGCATTTCCTCAGAACACGTTGTCGCTGTTTTTTTTTTTTTTTTTTCATATGAACGTGCTTGTGCGATGTGCGCCACCAAACCACCCCAAAGCAGAACAACGATCAAGAACCACGGCTGCTGATAATATTCGATTTGAGAAAATAATTTTTTTTTTTTCATGTTAGATTTTAGGTTGTATATCAGCTTCTAAAGGACATAGAAAGCTAATTGATGGCTTGAAATAATTATAAAAGTGTTGGCTCTCCTAAGTATTTTGTTTTGTTTGCATTAATTAAGAATTGTTTGTGTAATGGCGAGTAGAAGGCAGTAAAGTCAGAAAAATAAACTCAAAACGCATGAAAACTCGAAAACACGCGTTCTCCCAAACATAAGACCAATCTAGATCAATGTTTACCCCCGAAAACCCCCATATACCAAATTTCAGCGAAATCGTTAGAGCTGTTTTCGAGACCACAGAAATATATAAATTTATATACATACAAGAATTGCTCGTTTAAAGCTATAAGAGATATGAACAGAGATCGGCTTTGGGTAGCCATTTTTGAGAAATAATTAAAAAACAGATTTCTTCGATTTTTTTGAGAAAAACTTAGTACGGGATCTTATTTAGTAAAATTATGCAGACAAAACAGTACCAAATATTGCAATGTTTTGTTTGAAAAATACTATTTGTTAACTATACAGCTAAAAACCGATTATAGGTTATTGTTCGCGATCACTTGGTTTTTAAAGTTTTATCGAAATCAAAAATGGGGTTTTCGAGATATGAGCAGTTTTTAAAATTAGTGTCTTCGGTGATTCGAATTGAAAATTAAGGACGCAGCAATTTTAAGAACATCAATATTACTCTAAGTTTGCATTTTGGTCAAAATCGTTATTGCATTTTTCTGTTGAACTTAAATTTAAAAAAAAAGGCAAAACTGAGTTTGCCATTAAGTCGGAAATGACCATATAACCTTTTTGTTACATTCGTATGGACCGTTCTGGTCTGTGGACAGACAGACAGACAGACAGACGGACAGACCGGACAGAATTTTGAGATCCACTTTTTCGAGTTCGTGTATCATCGTAATGTCAGAATTGATTAACATCTCGAGTTCGAAATTTTGTACGAAAACAATATCTTTCTCTTACTACGTAATGGAGAAAGTTGAAAAACAAAGAGTTTGCTTGTGAGCACATACCAGATGTGATACTTCTCTCGCTAAATGGGGATTTTAAATTGTATTTTGTTGTAGTTGAATTGTATTAAAAAATTAAATTTAAAAACCAAATCTTCATAATGTTATAATCTCAATACCGCGCAGCAGATAGTATTTATATCAACCCGTAAACTTTTAAAGTTATACTTATTTTCAAATCAGAAACTAGATGTTTATTGGTCGAATGATCACGTAAAACTAACATACAATTAAAATAATAAACAGTTAACAGATTAAACCTTGAATATTTAATTGTTATTAACAGGTACAGATTCCCACAGTATTCATTAATTTAAAACGTTTTCGCGCGAATTTTTTACTTTTATTTTCTCAAATGTTCGAAAGCTAAATTAAAAAGTTATTTGAGATAGTAAATTGGTATAGCATTGAGAATTCGAGTTAATTTTTTCCTCTTATTTTTATTTCAGTGAGAATGGCGCGAATTTGTTGATATTAGTTTTATTTCTTATTCTTTCACCGAATAGGGTGCCGTGAAATAAGGCCAAGCGAAATAAGGCCAAATTTGAAAATTTTCAATAAATTCGCGCCATTCTCACTGAAATAAAAATAAGAGGAAAAAATTAACTCGAATTCTCAATGCTATACCAATTTAATATCTGAAATAACTTTTTAATTTAGCTTTCGAAAATTTGAGAAAATAAAAGGCTAAAAATGTCAATTTCTTTTCTCAAACAACTTTTTTGTTGTAGCTTTCGAAATTTGAGAAAATAAAAGTCAAAAATTCGCGCGTGTTTTTTACAATTTCAATTTATGTTCTCAAACAACTTTTTTGTTTTAGCTTTCAAAAATTTGAGAAAATAAAAGTCAAAAATTCGCGCGAATTTTTTACTTTTATTTTCTCAAATTTTCGAAGGCTAAAAATGGCAATTTATTTTCTGAAACAACTTTTTTGTTTTAGCTTTCGAAAATTTGAGAACATAAAAGTACTAAATTCGCACGGGTCTTGGTGTGCGTCGATTTTTCTTTGATTACTTTCAGAGTCTTGTAAGCCGAATTTCGATTTTGAAATTTTTTATTTGTATTACTCTGCCTCAGTTAAAATTTAATTTCTCTTAAATTGATAAAAATTGCAAAGTTCCAACTTGACTCTTTAATTTTACTTATTTCCCACCTTACATGGGAACTAAGTCCACTTCACGAAAGTGGTTTAATTTCCCATTAGGTGGGAAATAAGTCCACTGAGGGACTTGCACCGTATAAATGTATCTAAGTAGAAACACTCTATTCTTCTCCAACTGTGTAAAGTGTAACCACTTTAAACTGTGTTTAGATTGTTTTACACAAATTTTGGAGAAGTACATAAAAGACAACAATCCAATTCTGTGCCCAAATTGTAAACAAATTGTTCAAAATAGCACACGGATTTATTGCTAAAATTACATGACTGGACATTATGTATTTTGTTAATAAAAATTGTTCATCATACTGCTTGTTCCATTTGCTTTTTACTAACGATATTAAACATTTTGGGATGGAGTACACATAATGTACAGAAACACATAAGCAATCACGGATAACTTATCAAAATTATAAACTGCATGAAAGATGTAATATTATTTTATTCAAAATCACAAACATGTTTGGCTTTGTTTCACTTCCAAAATGTGAAATAAGGCCAAATGAGTTCAAAGCGCAATAATGCCAATTTGGCCTTATTTCACTTTACCAAAGTGAAATAATGCCAAATCTTGGAATATGGCTTTATTTCACTATTTTAAAGTGAAATAAGGCCAAATTTTCAGATTTGGCCTTATTTCGCTTGGCCTTATTTCACGGCACCCGTTATAAGTTCGCCTTTCCCGGAAGAAGTATATAAAAAAAAAAGAGCTATGGCTAAGCCGTCAGCTGTCAGAATACAATGTGTAGTTTTGTATGTCAATTGCATGTTATCTCACCAAGATTAGGAACTGTCAGAATACTTATGAGAACCTTTACTAAACTGTCAATATAGATAATAAATGATTGGAATTATCTCTTATAGGAAAATAGTTTTCTCTTTTGAAATAGGGTTGGCATAAATCATTTGGCGTTCAAAAGACAGGAGAGAACATCGTTTCACAAATGTTACTTCTAAAATGCAAAATAACGTTGCTGCCCCCATAGAGTTTTCTATATTTTTCAATCCCCGTTCAACACTACGGCAGAGATTCCCTAAAAACTAATCCACATGCACTTTGTTTTTTCCAAAAACGGCCCATCAAAGCGTATTGTCTATGACTATGTCACTATACCCGGCCTTCATCGCACAATGGAAAATAAATATTTCCCTTTTTTATACTCCCAACATAAAGCTCATCCTAAAGACACATTATTTATTCTTTATCGGATGTGAATAGGCGGCGAATAGGGATATTCAATGAATACCTACGTTATGCCAATCGATATGTGATCAATATGTGACATGACGTCTGGTGTCGTGTATACTTGTCATTTTTAAGGAGGACTAGATGTGCAATTTGTTTTCGAAGGATAAACGACGTACATTTTTTTTTTTTTTGCAAACTCGTTGTTGATCATGATTATGATAATGATGTTGGTGATGAAATCTGTTCACAAGCAACACAGCCTTTTTCCAAATATAGAGGTGGAGTCAGGGATCAAGATATTGGTTCAGAGATTAGAAGGATATGAGAAATGAACAGAGGTTTTTGAGCAGCATGGCTTAGAATTATTGTTTATTTTTCTTCTTTTTTCTTTACTTCATATGATTGAAGGAAAATTGTCCTGGACTTGAATTAACATATCCTTGATCGAGTAATACGTGACTGAATTTATTATTGTTTTGCTTGTCCATCCACAATTCACAAAATCCAGTGACGTATGACTCTCTCACGGATGCGTTAATTCGATCCCTGTTTCGATGGATTAGGCTGAATAACTTTCTTTGTTTTTCTTAACTATAGGGATTATAACGCAGACGTATAATATACTGTAGAACGCCATTGTGAATCGACTTTCGCCAATGAGCAAAGGTGACGGGGGAATCTGCTTAATGGATTCTAATTTTCAAGGGATTGAGAAAATGAATGACATTTTGCCCCTTCACCTACGAATACATTTCGATGACTGTGTATAGCTTTAGCTATAGGCTTGCTCTCTATGGAGTTTTATTTGAAGAACGTCGCATAAATTGATTGTTTTTATTATGTTTTTTCGCCAACATCAATATTACCAGGCATCCTTTTTATTTGTTTTGTATTTTGTTCCACCTAAATGTCGAAGGCCATAACAAGGCTACCAATAATGAAATAAAAGACTGCATTTGGAGCTTTTCACATATTTGTATTTTCGAAAATTTTATTTCAGAAATATTTTAAGAGAAAACACTCCGTTAGCTATTTTTCTATCATGCTGCGAAATTAGTCATAAAAAATCTAAAGTGCAGTTAAAAATATAGTGCACGACTTCACGACTTCGACGTTCATCGAAACTTTGGTTAATTGGTAGGTAGGTAAAAATTTCAGAAGCAACCGTACATAAAATGTAATAGGTAGTGTTAAATAAAATTTGTAACAACCCAACAACACAAACGAATTATTATTTTTTTTTTTCTAAGCTTTGCCAAAAGTCAAGGCTACAAATTCACTTTTAGATAAGCATTCGATATGGAAGCAGGTAGGTACACATCAAAAAAACAATGTGAGTTTTTATAAGTTTGAGATCTCAATAACAGGCAATTTTCGCAAATTCTGGTTAGGCGTTTTATCTCAATGGAAAGTGGGGAGATATCTCAAAAACTTTCGTTTTTAAAATTAACGTTTTCGGTGATTTGTATTGAAAATTAAGGACGCAACAATTTTGAAAAAATCCATTTTACCCTGATAAATTTTGTACGAATACAGTATATTTCTCTTACTACGTAATCGAGAAAGTAAAAAATAAAGTGGTGAGTACAGGTTACAGGACCGTAAGATATCTTGGTGTAAGTTGTATTTCTCGGACGTGCGCGACCAATTATTTATATACTCTCTAATGTTTGTCAGATGTGAGAGGTGGCACAGTAGAAACAAAAAAATACTTTAAAGCTCGACTTGTGTTTTTTCGTAGGTTAAACCTGGAATCGGTTGCTCAGTGACATAGCAATAACAGCAGACATCGTTTGCAGTAAGTTCCAAGAAGTTGTTGGTTATAAACCGATAACTCTGTCTCTTCCGCAGGTCGTTCCAAAGAGTTATAAGAACCAATTGCTATCTAAGTTATGGAGGCAGTTCCTGCTGAATGATTCGTTAGTAAAAAAAAAATTGCCGTGTATAGAACAATGGGTAGGTACTTAGGGTTGATCCATCAGCGGCGATTGCACTCACTTAAGTTTATTGCCAGTGTGGTGTTAACTCTGAAGAATTAATTGGACCATTATTTTTTTTTTTTTTGTCGTCAATAATGTTTTCGTTGTGGTTTGAGGGTTCGGACAGTAATTGAGTATAGTGTGACCGATACAGAATTCCGAAAAGTCCCAAGAAAAAAGGCCAATGAGAAAAAAAGTGTCATTCCTGAAGCTATTCTGCACATTTAGTATTTTTAACGAATGATATTTAACAAGCATTGGCTCACTAAACCTATAATAGTGTTGTGATAGGCAACTGCGCTAAATTTTGAAGGTTGTTATTTTCCGAAGACCAGTGGCGCCGATGCCAAGAAGCCATCAAAAACGCCGCAACTGATGTGCTCGGTTTCACCAGTCCACCCCCCCGAAACCCCTGGTTTGACGAAGAGTGCCGGCAAGCACATGCAGCAAAACAAAGTGCCTACGAAGCGTCGCTGCATAGAAGGACGAGAGCAGCTCGTCAGCTCTACGAGCAAAAAAGGAGGGAAGAACATCGGCTTCTCCGGAGAAAAAAGAGAGAGCATGAGAAGCGCGCGATCGAGGATATAGAGAGGTGTTACTCCAGGAACAATGTTCGGAAGTTTTACCAAAAGGTAAAAAGAACGTGTCATGGCAACAAGACCCGAACGGAGACCTGTAGAGACGAGCAAGGAAACCTTGTAGTAGAGTCACAGTCGGTGCTGAGGACATGGAAAAACCATTTCTGCAGACTGCTAAACGGCGAAGACGACACAAATTCCGCTGTTAGGCAGAACGATCCATTCAACCTGGACGATGACAGCCAAGATTTCCGTCCACCTGACCAAAATGAAGTGAGGATAGCAATATCTAAGCTTAAATCCAACAAGGCTGCTGGTCCAGACGGCTTACCTGCCGAGCTCTTCAAGGCAGCCGGAGATGACTTGGTAGAGTGCATACACCAACTCATCTCCAAGATTTGGTTAGAGGAAAGTATGCCTGATGAATGGAACCTCAGCATTGTTTGCCCAATCCACAAGAAAGGAGACCCTCTAAACTGCGCCAACTACAGAGGCATCAGTCTCCTGAACACTGCGTATAAGATCATGTCTGCTGTATTGTGTGAACGCCTGAAACCATTCATCAACGATCTGATAGGTCCCTATCAGTGCGGTTTTAGGCCCGGTAAGTCCACGACCGATCAAATATTCACACTACGGCAGATCCTGGAAAAAACCCAAGAATACCAGATCGATACTCACCATCTTTTTGTCGATTTTAAGGCCGCATATGACAGCGTTTATAGAGACGAGCTATATAGAGCCATGTCTAGTTTTGGCATCCCTGCCAAACTTGTCAGATTGTGCAGAATGACGATGGAGAACGCTCGCTGCTCCGTAAAGGTCGGAAACAATCTCACCGAGACCTTTGATGTCAAAAAAGGATTTAGAAGAGGGGATGCGCTGTCATGTGACTTCTTCAACATCATTCTTGAGAAGATTGTGCGAAACTCACAAGCCAACACCAGAGGCACAATTTTCTATAAGTCTGTGCAACTGCTTGCATACGCTGACGACATTGACATTGTTGGTACAACACAGCGAGCTGTCACTGGTGCGTTTGCAAGTATTAGTACAGAAGCGGCAAAAATGGGTTTAGTGGTGAATGAGGGTAAAACAAAATATATGCTGTCAACAAGAAGGGACACACGACATCGACGAATCGGGCAGAACGTCACGATAGACAGCTATAACTTTGAGGTAGTTAGGGACTTTGTCTACCTCGGCTCCGCTATAAACTCTGATAACGACATCACATCAGAAATCAAACGAAGAATCACACTTGCCAACCGCTGTTTCTTTGGCCTAAGACGGCAACTGATAAGTAAGGCCTTGTCGAGAAATACTAAGGAAACTCTGTATAAGACCCTCATCATCCCAGTCCTGCTTTATGGTGCAGAAGCATGGGCGCTATCAAAGGCGGATGAAGATCTCCTTGGTCGTTTCGAACGCAAAATTCTTCGAGTGATTTTGGTCCCGTTTGCGTTGACGGGTTTTGGAGGAGAAGATTTAACAGCGAACTCTACGAGCTGTACAGCGACATCGACCTAGTCAGAAAAGTACGCATCAGTCGTCTAAAATGGCTGGGACATGTAGAGCGAATGGACACCAACGCTCCGGCCCGAAGAGTCTTCGATTCTAACCCGGAGGGACAACGCAGTAGAGGAAGACCTCGCCTTAGGTGGCGCGCGCAAGTGGAAGGGGACCTCAACCAACTTGGAGTGCGCAACTGGAGGCAGTTAGCCAAAGATCGCGCTAACTGGAGAGGCGTATTGGTTGAGGCCCAGGTCCACCCCGGACTGTAGCGCCACCTAAGTAAGTAAGTAAGTTATTTGGAAATAACGGCATTTGAAATTGTTTGAAGCGCCTTTTTCAACTAAAAAGGGGCCAAAATAGCAAAAAATAGTGCCAGGCTTTCGAAAAAAGCGCCAAATTGCTACTTTAATCGCACAACGGTCACGTTGATTTGGAATATAGATTAAAGCCAGGGGTCAGATTCTGTAAGGCGAAACGTTCAAAAGTTTTCGTGTGCACGAAGAAATTTGCTTGTGTAAAATAGGGAAAATCATTCGTTTGATCGAAAACTTTTGATCGTTTCGCCTTACAGAATCTGACCCCAGGTTTGGGTAGGAAGAGCATGGCGAGCCCTTCCATATCGCACTTAAGTCCTTGTGTATCTATTGGGATCTGATTGAGGTACTGGCTGGCGTTACTAGATCTTTTCGGGGACAGAATAATTTCAAAAAATTAAAGGAGTGTATTGGCTTAACCGTTCTTCGAATTTAACTACAACAGACTTTTTTGTGTGTAGTAATTTAAAGCGTAAGGTATACGAAAGTAAACGTAGCAGGTGTAGAAGAACATTCGAGTTAAGTACATATATGCGCTCAACGCTGGTGTCTTATACGAAGTGTTATGAAAGGAACCCGACTCTGTTCATAAACCCTGCTAAAATAAATCCAAGCATTGAAAATAAAATGGTTGTTACTACCGAACACAAACCCTCAACTACCATGTTAAGCAAATGAGAATCAGCACTGATGACCTTTATATTAAGGACTTGCTGTGCCCGCAACTTCGAACGCGGCGTGAGACTGTATAGTTTCCAATAAAAGAGATTTGACCGTTTTCTCAACGGCACATTTGTTTAAAATCAACAGTCTAGCTAAAACAAAACGGTGAACATTGTCAATGTGAAACAATAAATCAAACAAATCTATTTACCTAAAACACGAATGTAAGAAAATTAAATTCATCAGCGTAAGTATTAAAGTTCCAGTTCTTTACTGCAGGTATCAACGTAGGTAGTATCAAAACAACCACTAAAACAAAAGCCTTAACGGAAATTTGTATCTACACCAACAATAAATAAATCAAACAACATAATTCACCTATATCGTCTTTACTTCTTGAATTCTTCAATTCCTTACTGTAGGTATCGACGTAGGTACTATAACAACCACTAAAACAAAAACCTTGAACTCAATTTATATATACACCATCTCCATCATACGTCCATCAGCGCACGTCATCAGCCATCTTCGCATTTCCTCAGAAACACATTGTCGTTGTTGATTACATACACATTCACGTCGCATACTTATCTCTTTCGTTTTACTTAATTTGGAGACAACACCACGCACTTTCTTTTGTTTTCATATGATCGTGCTTGTGCGATGTTCGCCACCCAACCACCCCAAAGCAGAACAAAGATCAAGAACCGCGGCTGCTGATAATGTTCGATTTGAGAAAATAAATTTATTTTTTTCATGTTAGATTTTAGGTTGTAGCTCAGTTTCTGGAGGATATAGAAAGCTGATTGATGGCTTGAAATAACTATAAAAGTTTTGGCTTTCCTAAGTATTCTGTTTTGTTTGCATTGATTAAGAATTTTTTGAGTAATGGCGAGTAAAAGGCAGTAAAGTCAGAAAAAAACATATTTTGGTCAAAAAACGCTCCAAAAAATAGGCATGGCAATAAGAGGAATAGGCCATGTGTTTCTCAGAATCTTAAGGAACATTTAAAAAAAAAGTTTTATCGAAATCTGTGCAGTAGTTTTCACGCCATTAGGTAACAAAGAAAATGCCTACAATTTTATTATATGTATAGATATAGATGGGATAACGGGGAGCTGCAGGAGTACACTTCAAACTTTTTTGACAATGCTGCTGAAAATAATAACAAATTTAGTAGGTCGTGTTTTAGAATGTCAGTTCTACAGTAGAGTTTTGAACATAGCTAAGAGAAAGAAAAGAAAAATCCGTATTGGCTAAACGGCACTTTTTTTTTTGCTGCACTCAGAACTAAAGCTAATTTTACACGTCATTTTTCGTAGAAAAATTTGTGTGACTACATGTGATCGCATGTCACGCGTCTGGTCGTGTTGGCTGTCGCTGCGTACTCTCACGAGAGACACACGAGTGACAATAGAAAAAGCAAATTTTGTTTGACGTTAGCATGTCATACTTTGCAACGAAAAATGACACGTGTAATCTTAGAAACGGGAAAAAAATATTTCCTACGAAAACAATTACAACAAACCATCCTAAGCTGATTGGATTCCATAAGAAGAAAAATTCCTGAAAGATGGAACAATACAGAAATGAAATATCTCAGTGAAATGATTTTTTTTTTTTTTGTCGAATTGACTGAGAAGTTGATCGGAAAAAGTTGTTCGTACGGAAAATAAGATTGAATAAATTATTTATTTTTCTAGAAAATCTGAGGATTATTTTGTTTTTTTTTGTTTTTTTTTTTTTTCTATAAGCTAACTTTATAATTTGCTACGTTTCCTATGAATAAAAACTAATTGGAGCTAGCACTAACCTTTGACATGGGCCGACGTTTTGGCTAAGGAAGGAGCGGGACTCCCAGTAAATACAATGATTGAGGGCATCAGACCACCTTTGGCCGTTCCTAGAAGGGTTATTTTTGAGAAAACTACCAATAAAGCAGCTGAAAGATGGTCACAACTAGAGGGGCACAGGGTCTCAAAGGCACAGTGGCCCGCTTTAAATCGGAAGAAATCTGAAGAATTAATCAATCTCAATAGAGCAAAGTTAAGATTAACGGTAGGAATACTCTCTGGACACTGCCTTCTAAAGAAGCATGCCATGAGACTAGGCTTAGCCAATACGGATACATGTAGGTACTGTGAGGACCTACAAGCTACGGAAGACATCTCCCATCTTCTATGCGAGTGTCAAGCAATTGCTCGGAGTAGAAGGAAGCACCTAGGCAGGTTCTTCTTTAATAACTTAGAGGAGGTTGGTTCCTCAAATAATATTGGGACCATAACCAAATTCTGTAGGGAAATTGATTGTTTGGGCGATTTGGTTTAGGTTTTTAACCGTAATGCTTCCCTGGGGATGGCGATGGGCCCGCTTTGGTGCCTGGTCTTTTGTCACGATCGCACAACCCCACCCAACCTAACTTAACCTAACCTAAACTAACTTTTGACATGTTCGAAAAGCGGCGCCACTTACCTTTTACTTAGATCCGTATAAATAAAACGTAGCAATTGCTATGAAATTCCAAGTCTGCTATTTACCTGACTCGGGCCTTTTGCTAAATATTTCGTATGGACATTTCTAACATAAAACAACCCAAGCATTGTCAATTTTCGATATTTTTTTTTTTCTAAATACAGCGGAAGTCCAATAAAACGAATGATATGATGTCATTGTCATTCACTGTTTGATGTCATTCACTGTATCGAGTGCGTTCGTTATATTGATCGACTTTTTATAGATACTATTTATGAAGAAAGAAGTCATTAAAAATATGTTTATTTAAACGTTAAATTATTATTATTTAATGTTAAATTAAATAAATGATGGTGTCGCCGTTTAAATACTTTCAGTATTTTTAAGCCAACTTATACATACATACGTTCTTTATATTGGATAGTAAATCGTGGGCATCACTCGCTATACAGAGATACTAATAGGTATAAATTTGAAGAGCATTCATTATATCGCAAATTCGCTATATCGGTTATTTGTTATATAATGAACGTCCATTGTAGTTAAGTTAAATTCTATATGAAAATGCTTATGAAAAAACAGCAATTAATTCGTGTCACGCGAAGTATTGAGTATGGACTTGGGCTATTTGGGCTTTTAGGTTGACAGTTCAAAAACCTCTCGGTAATTCATAGTTCAAACATGATACAATTCCCGGCACCTGAAGAAGAAATAAAACATCAACAACCTATTTGGCAAACAAAGATGATATTTCCAGGAGGTGCAATTGGAGCTATATAGATTGCATTCATTTCTGATTCTGATTTCTGATTTTTTTTTTAAATTTCAATTTCCCCTAAAGTCGTTAGAGTCTTAAGTAAATTTCAAATTTACTCTTCAGGTTTGGCGGGAACTGCCACGCAAGTACACGTACAGCGAAGTACATGCTATGTTTGCATTTTCGAACTCACTTTAGGAAAGTATAGGTTTTTATACTTTGCTACAAAATGTTTTTTCAAAGCAAATGCTAGTTTTTATACATATTTCATACGCCCCATTGTCGAACTACCTATCGGTGATATTTATATATTTTTAATTTTTCTTCTCGTTCTCGTTAGGCGACACATATACGGATATACCATAGTTACCTAAAAGAAAGTCCTGTATAACCTTCTCATATTTAAAAACTATGTAGCTTCCAGAAATTCACACGCATATACAATAGAACAAGTTTGTAGTTTGATGGCAGCAATTTAACGTTATAAATTGCCAAGTCTTTTGCAAGCTTATCCAGTCAGACGGTTAGTTATTGATGATTCCTAAGGTCCATTCTCATCCCTACTAAGGAATAAATATCCACACCTATATGACACTAAACAAACCTATTTCTTAACAAGAAAAGTGAAAATAATTACCCCGGGATAAACAACTATGAAAATTCTCTGCGAGAACAGATTGCTCTCCAAGGGAAAAATGAAATGAGAGTGTGGGTTATATCTTATATTTTATATATACCGGAAGGATACTAAAAAGAAGACGTAGAAGAGCTTTTCCCTGCCAGGGAAAAAAAAGCATAAAAAAACAGCATGTGTTAAAAATGGATTAAAAAAACCAACTTGCTAGAGCAGAAGGATATGTGTGTTATCTAACCGAAGGAATTTCACACTATATAATCATTTCATGTAGGTATTTAATTAAATTATTTACACGAGTACTTACAGTTGTGCAGTTGTGGTCTGATTGGATAATCCTAGCGAAGGAAAAATTATTGTAGTCTTCCCTTAAAAAAAAAAAAAAAAAACCGAAGACACTTTCTGATTTTTCCAAAAATTTAATAAATTATTTTCCTTCGTTTTAAAACACACACGCACACACACCGGACACTCTCATGCACTTCTGGGGCAGGAAGGCGTAAATATTTAACCTCCGCAACTATATAATATAATTGACTGAAAATTTCCCAAACTAATATATGTACACACTTTTGAATATTGATTTTGCTTATTTTCTTTTTTAATTTTTAATATTTTTTAATGATGGAAAATTCACGACACTTTTCGGCAACCTCAGCAATTAAGGTAGAATATAATTTTTGTATTTATAAAAGGCTAGCTATTTTCTTTAGTGTATTCAAAAAAATATCCCCGGAATGAAAACTAAAAAGAAAAAAATGGTTTTCACTTTTCTGTACACACATGAAAATGTGAAAAGACGAACTGAACCCAAGAGCGCACAGAAGCAATGTTTCAATGCAGTCAACGGTAGGATTTTTTGAAAATCATAGCTTCCACAGAATTACCCCTGCAAAAGCTTCCCGGATTTTTGTCTTTATGAGGTGGTTTTTCCGAGTTGTGTATCGTGTAGTTTACTAGAAGTTGGAAAGTTGTCTTGGTCTTGGCACAAGGGTGATAAATAAAAATGGGGTTCGTTTTCATGGAAAGTGTTGAAAATATATTTTGTTTCATTGTTTAAAGTGAATTAATATTTTGGGGATGTTTTGTTGATCAATGGCGAGTAGATGTAAAGTAGATAAAAAGCTAATATTTCTAACCTATCGACAGAATTATATTTGAAATGATTTGTGTAAAAAAGTTCAGTTGAGTGGAACATTCCAATTTATATTTATGCAAATTGTTAAATTTATAGCTAATTGTTTCTTCCTAAGTCATGACACTAATTTTTTTTTCCATTTTTACTTTTGAAATGAAACAAGAGCAGTACGAAAAATTAGAACGAAAATTCCCGATTGGAGTGAGTGCGTACACACCAATGTCAATGTCAAAAAAATGCATTAAAAATGTATTCAACTTACATTTTCCAGCTGCTGGCAGCTCTTTTTTGAAATTTCAAGAATCGAGATTATTTGAAAATAAATTCGTTTGAAAATTTGTGGTTGCTTTGCAAAAAATTATTGCTACCTCTTTCGTAATACACTTTTAGTCTTTTTACTCGCAGCTGACTTTTAAACTGCTTTAATGTGATAAAAATAAGAAAAAATGTAGTGTCATACGGGCTTTAAGGTTGAAGCGATTGAAGGAAATATTATACTTTTTGACAGCTCAAACGTCATTAAATGTGTTGTTTTGGAAGGACCTTGCAACGAGTTGTTTCCAATTAAAAAAGGAAAGTTGTACAATTTTATTTTTTTTATTAAATCAATAAAATTGTGGATAACGTAGGAGCTTAAGGAATATATTTCAAACAGGTGTAATTCAGAGTTGGATCCAATCTTACATCCATAGACTTTCGATCCATAATTAATTGCAAGGTGCCAATAAAGCGCCCGTAAAATACTCTTCGTTTTAGTGAAGCATCTTTTTTACCCGATTGGACACAGGGCGTGTTATGTGTTTCGCGCGTATCATATGTACGTTCCTACGGGACGCCCTGTAGCCCAAATGGCTTGACCGGTTTTGAAGAGTGAGGTATCATTAAATTTTAATTCTTTTCCGGAGTATCAACAACATATAGGTATAAATTTAAAAAAATAAATAAAATAAATGATTAAAAAAGTTATTTTAAATCAGAAAACTGACTGACTGTAAAAAATATTGAAATAAGACACTTTCAAGTATAACTAATTGGCATTCGGAGGCTGCGCAAATTTTTATCAAATTGTGTAGGTAGTCTCCGACCGTCAATTAATTACTATAGGTACTTAAAAGTGTCTTGTTTCAATATTTTTAAATCCTTTTTACAGTCAGTCGGTTTTTTTTATAAATTAATAGATATAAATAGAACGGAATGTTTGGAACAAAAAATGTGTAGATACTCTGAACTGATATGAAGAAATAATCTACTTTCATCCCTTTCAGAGATAGGTACTACTTAAGCTACGGATGTATTTTTTTTTTCTTTTTTTTTTTGAAGGGTGACGTCGTGGAGCTTTACAATTTATAAAATGTTTCGTTTTTAATTATTTTAATTTTCTGATTTATTTTATTTAGAATTTAGTAAATTATACAAGGAACATTCAATATGTAAAAAAAATTTCTCTTGAAACGATGCCGTTTGGAACGAGCAAAAATATATCTATTTTACTTTAAAAATCAACTGTCAATTGTGATGATAACGCAGCGTGCATATCGAAGATATTTTAATATTCGGATTTGGAACCATCAAGGTTCAAGAAGACAGGATACCTTCGGTACACTTTAGAGTCATTTCGACTACTTTTTGAAAGCCCTGACTCTGGACTCATCTTTCTGAAATTGAGTGAAATCGCACTCTTTTTTCAAAAGTATGACACTTTTTCTGTAATTACATCATAAACTTGTAAAACCCATTTCATTGACTGAGTCCGTAAACATCATTTACCTACATCTACTAGTATTGACATAATTTGTGTGTTTGTCGATACATCTGTGAAAAAAAAAACATTCTGAGTCTGTGTTAAGTTGAAATATAATAATTATAAAGTTTAATAAAAAAAGTGTTTTTTAATCGGTACAAGGGTACATTAAGCGCGGGTAAAGTACATAAAAAAGATAAGATGGGAATGGGACTTCTTTTTTTGACTCTTCTTTCTGGAAATTTTCAGAAGTAACGTTTTCAGCAAGAAGCGTCAGTAACAGCGTTGCTGAATTCTTTCAGAGGAGTGTAACAATTTCTATAAAAATAGTGTAATTCAAGTTAAGAAAAAGCACAAAAATTCTCGAATATTGGTTTTAAGTAGATACAACAAAATATTTTTTTTTTTTTAAACGCATTAAGTTCTAAAAAAATGTCGTTTAAATACAGCAGAGTTATGTGTCAAACTATATATATATATTTCATTATTTTTAATTTGTTTTTCCATTTTATATGAAAGAAATATATTTGAATTTGTAGATATTTAATGTAAGAAACATTACGCTTGCTTTTTTTTTTAGCTTCGAACTCAGCAAAGAAAGGTAAAGTAGGATTTTCAGCACGCAGTTACAACAACTACACTCTGCTTGATACTTCGAGGACTAACACTAGGTATTCATTCCCAGCAGGAGCCACTTGGGAGTAAATGTTCACTTCTGAACACCAGGGGAGAACATTTTATGTTGTCACCTTTGTATACTTATGGATCTGTTCGCAGAGTTTCTCTATTTACATACTATAGGCGTTTGGGTTAGGGATACTCTTAAAAAATGTATTGACTTCTTTTTTTATTTAAGCTTCAGTATTGTTTAAAACAAATTTACCTTACAGGTATTAATATGCAACCATTAAATAAATATTGATGTGTTTATCTCTGAGATCAACTTCTTGTACCAGTACAACCTCAGATTTTATATCATTCGCTGGATCTTAACCCAAGAATTCATATAAGGAAGGATTTAATAAAAAAGTGTTTTTCTTTGGCTGGGAAAGAGGTACTTCTTTAGCAGTGCTCATCCAATTCTCACCATATTTATCTACATAATGCCTTCTAGTCATATTAATCACAAAAAAATGTTGTACTTACCTCTACCTTTTATATAAGTATTTTTTTAGTGACTTGTCGGTCTAAAAAAAAACAGAAAACTTTTTTTTTGCTCATTTACACAACTTAAAGTGTTGTTGCGGTCTAGGTAAAACAAAATAAATATTTTCCACATAATATAATAGATTATGTTATGTTATTGGAAACATGGATCATATTTTACAGGTGTTATCTATATTTAAAATTAATACAGAAATATTTCCATACAATTTTTTTAACCTTTAAAAAAAAAATAATCCTTTGGATTTTATATTTTTCGTCTTTTTCATTTTGTTCGTGTGATCTTCAAACTCGAGATTTTGTTTCATTTATAATTTAATTTGAGTTGGAATTAATTTTCATTTTTATGTTTAGAGATTTAAGATTTGTTTAACTATTTATTTAATAATTACTGGCGTAAGTTAACTTTTAATAAATTATGTATTTTTTTAGTAAGATAATCATAGCTTTCAATAAAAAAAAAATTGTTTTTCAAATATTTATTTAAAAAAAGTGTTGAATCTGCTCCCCCCTACCCTATCCACTTTGATGTTTTCCATAGATTTTTTTTTTATAAAAGTACCTGGTTAGATCAAATAAAATAAAAAACAGATTTCACATTTCGCTCCGACTTAAAAGTACGCGCTGTAACCCGCTCCTCTTAACATACATCTTTGTAACCTAGTTGACATCAAGTTTGTATAGGAAACTTCTGAAGGTTTCCACATGTTTCGCTTTTCACATCTCAACGTGGACCGAACTTTTTTTCATTAATTTTTCCACTGCGTATAAATATCGTTTTAACAGAAATTCCACTCCCACCCTATACATGCTTGCAATCCACACCGAAGCAACCGACGTTCCCCTTACAACCAGAGAACATTGTTCGCGCAATCGCACTGTACCCTTAAGCATTTGCAATCTCTGCCAGACCGTCTATTTATTCCATTTCCTATCCCTACTGTCAGCTAGTAGAGAGTAATACCTGCGTGGTGTTTGGTGTGTGCTATACGTATACAGCTTCCAAAACAGTTTGCCATTTCTGAGAGTTTCACTGATTTCTCTCATTCTCTTCAATTATATCAGTTGAAAACATTTACTTAAGAGGAAAATGAAAAATAGGATGTCATTCCACGTTTCAATTAAAAAAAGTTAACACCTCAGCACAGCACACCTGTTCTAATGTGCGGTTGGCTGTATCTAATGAAATAGCTAGATATTATTACTTTCACTACAGCAAGGGTTATAGTAGTATTAGCCCAGTAAATTATCTGGGCATGAGATAGAAGTGTGCATACGTAATTCGCATTAATTCCGGAGTGTCGGGAAACAGGGATTACTGCGGACACCTTCCATATACCTACTAATTATAATTACCCCTGATTTAGCAAGGCTGATATATTTTATACATGGAATGAAAATTAGCCTTCCCATCGACGTTGAATTAGGAAACGGAGTTTAATGCGAAGAGGATGAAGGATTAATTGAATTATTTTAAATAACTCCAAAGAGGATAATTTGGGGTTGGCGCATTCTAAATAAGTAGTGCCAATTTTCAAATGACGAGTGCAGCATAAAACGTTTTAAAATGGCCTAAGAGTTGCATACTTAATGAATATTTTCAAATACTCATTTGGGAACGGTCAGTTCAGTATTCTGTTGCCTGTTCTGATGAAGTATTCAAGTAATTGCGCCTTTTATGTTGTTGATTAACTTGCGTCAAATCGGATGCCGAAGGATATTTTTTTTGTCATTAGTTCTGGCATCTTTGAAGAAAAATTACAATATAAAATCTATAAGATTGCCTTACTGGACTACTTTACTTTGAAATCTGATTAAAACGAGTGAATAATAGATATTTCCATACAGAAATCTTAATGGTGTAATGAAGAAAATCTTGTTAATTTTTTTAAGAGTTTAAAATATCATTTTGACGTGGAAAATCATATTAAATAATACAGCTATGAAATATGAAAAACTTGTCATTATTTGGCTTTAAGAAGTCAATCTTATTTAAAAAAAATGTTTTAAATGAAATCTCAAATCTATAGAGTCGTTTGGAATGAAATGTGAAAGGAAAAGTCCTTTGTCAAAAGCAAAGAAAAATCGTCAAATCATAAATAATAACATCGACTCCTTATAAACAAGACCTGGAGGCTAAATGCAAAAGGAAGGAGAATAAAAAGACCAAAAAAACAATGGACAGAAGACAACCTTAATAAGTTAAGATACCAATGAAGCCACTTCTTTCAAGACCTGAACCTTCTGGATTTGCTAAGCAATTAGAATCAAAACTGCCTGAAAAAAAATTAATTACTTTTGTCCTTTGTGCAGGGGAAAGTATGAGGATCCACCAGTGGAAGAATGGATTCAATGTACTAAATGTGAGATAGGTTGGCACGAGGACTGTGCTTCCTATGAAAAAGAATTAGTATTCTGCTGCGATTTTTGCCATGATCTGTAAATAATTGAACTGCAGATTTTTTTTAAACATATGAAGTTCCATTTTTTGTTATTGTTATTTGTTAATTTTTTTTTTTTGGCTCCCTGAAATTAAGCCCAATTATTTATATTACATTAAAAGGTCCTTCCATACTTTTAATGTGTTAAAATAAATCTATTTACATTAAAAACTAACTAAAAACAAAATGAAATCTGATTTTGTATTTTCTCTATGAAACATACTACATATTATATTTTCGATAAAATTAAAAACTTGTAACATAAAAATCATTCGTACTCTTACCCCTAGAAAGGGGCAAGTGTGCGCAATCTGACTTACTTTGGTTTTTTCAATAAAAATGGACTACTTACATCGATTTTGAAACCCTTCTTCCCGAGAAAATAAATTCACTATTCATTAAATTCAACAACTTTTAATCCAAATAGAAAATTAAAGGTAAAACGACGACGGAAATGGTCAAATGTTTGATGAAAGACGGAATTTCATAAGGTAATCTTTATCATTACATAATTAATTTTTTATTGATGCTAAAGACTGTATCACGTCTTTCAGAAAGGATACAGTAAAAAATAAGGCTGTGAAAGGAAGCCAAATCTGCAGTTAAGAGTTCTTGTTTTAGACAAAAATTCAAGAAAATCTAAAAACAACATTTTTAAATACAAGATAATTTTTTAAGACCATTTTAAAATGTATAACTTTTGCAAATATATTTTTAATATTGTATAGTTTCGTTAAGGTTTCCCTGTTGCTGCTAAGAGATTTTCACATACTTTTCAATTAGTTTTCAGATTGTTTAAAGATGCTGTCATGTTGATATTAATTAGATGTCTTGTTAAAAATATGTGGCTTCATATATAAAATTCACCAACATTTTGATAAGATTTGCTCTATTTTTTTAATACGACATTCTTCTTGGACGGAAACCATAGAGAAACTTTTCTTCTATTTGATGTGGTTGTTTTCGCTCTATGAAGTAATCAAATCCAAGAAAATCGTTGACTGATGTTACAATGGCCGGAATTTATACCAAAAGCTAAAAAGACGGTGTCAGGATAACAAGACCGAAACAGAGACCTGATGAAGAAGGAAACCTCGTAAAGATTTTATAGTATGCAGACTGTTAAACGGTGAAGACAAGAGGACTCATTTAACGTGGACGATAGAAGCCAATACTTCCACTTTTGCAAAATTAAAGCAGAGTTCCAACAAGGCTGCTGGATCGCACGGCTTAACGGCAAAGCTTTTCAATGCAGCGAGAGATAATTTGATAGAGAGCATGCAAGAACTCATCTCAAGAGTTTGGTCATCAGAAACTATACCTAATGAATGCCTGATTTTTTGCACAATCATTTACATTTACAAAAAGGCGTACCTCTAAAACACAGCAACTAAGAGGCATTAGTCTCATAAACGGTTCCTATAAATTCCTGTCTACTGAACTGTGTGATCGCCTTAACCCATTCGAAAATGACCTGAATGGGCCCTACCAGTTCGGTTTTAGGCCCGGTAGTTTCACAACCGACCAAATATTTTTAAACAAGCAACATACTTGAAGGTTGACAAAGCTAAAAGACAGATTTTCTAAATTTAATCAAGCCCTTATTAAGCTTGAACTTTGTTAATTGTCATGCTGAAAGCATGACGCACAGGAAACTGCAGTCGTTTGTATGGGAAAGTAAATCAGTGGGAATACTGGGGATGCCAGCTGATTTATTCTTTTGTATCACTTGAACTACGTGTTTAAGTTGCAACTGTATGTAGTTTAGTTTTGCTTTGCACAATACATACAACTACTCACTTTAGGTCGCGATCCCGGTGCCAAACTGCCAACTGGATCCGCTTGTGCTCATCGTTGCTGGTAATGTCGAATTTGAAACGATGATCGAAATATGGACGGCTCGAGTGTCGGTGAACAGCGGTACGTTGGAAACCATTTTCGGGAATAACATCATCGGACGGTAACAGTACGACTTTGACATAAGCATTCACAGCAACACTACTTCCATTGGGACGCTGAAGATCACGGCATCGAATTACTGAAACGAAGATCAATTAATTACTAGAAACGGAGAGTTAATTTCATTACTCACCGTGAACATTCAGGCGGTTATTGTCAACAAAGATGGCCAAATCGAGGGATCCCTTGGTGGGACCGGTACGTGAGGTACATGACGCACTCCCCTCGGAAATATTTGACGAAGCCACCGAACTACGTTTGGCGTCACTAAAGTCGTCGTCGCTGTCGGGCGAAAAGGTCAGGCATCGTTTAATCGAATGGGTTTGCTCCAGCGTGGGTGTGGAACAGTGCTGTTGCTTCATGTCCTTGGGGAATTTGTCTGGCAATGAATCAACAATGAAAACCACATTCTTTGGCGTTTCCATCTCAGCGAAGTTGTCGACCATATCGTCATCTATCGTAGCTACAGGAGTCTCGGGGCTGGGAATTCCATTGGGAAGCGTTAAACCGATCATATCCTGCTTCGGCCTTGGACGACGCCTTACCACAACTCGTTGCCTTCTCAAATGTGGCGGTGTCCGCACTTCCATTTCGTGGATGCTCTGCTCAAAGTCAAGGTCTCTCACAGACGGGATGATTTCGTTGGGCTCCTTGCGGGCACTGTGTATGATGGCGTCCAGCATTTTGTCCAACGTTTCGTCACCCATTTTCGATGAGCTTAGAGACTCGTCTGATGATTTTCTCGGCTTAAACGATAATCGTCGCAGGGGGTTATCATTAAAGTCATCTGAAAACCGTCCAATACCAATGGAACTATACGTCTCAACATCTAATATGGGCACCGTTCTCGAGTAAATATTTCGCTGCGCTCTCAGTGGGCTTAGAGTCCGCCGCGTTGGAGTCGCTTGCCGTTTTGGTGATTTCCCATTAGTTAGATCATGAAGAGCTGTTAGGCTGGTGTTGCCCATGGGACTACGCAGGAAGTGTATGCCCATGTTCTCTTTATTCGCATCAGCATCTCGAACACGCTTCGCACTATGTGCATTCGCGTCGAGAGATTTCCGATGCAAGCTGCGTTCCAGAGTAGTGGAGATTCTTGTTCGTGTTGGCATTTTCATCGGTTTATTTATTATGTTACTGGTTCGTTGTTTCGGTGGTGTGCGACGTATTTGTCTCTTTGGTTTTGCCTCAGGTGGTGATTTTTGTCGTTTAGCTTGCGTCCACTTTAGCATTGCCACATGGAGGGGAACATTTTCTGCGACGAATTGGAATCCAATTGGCTGGAAGGAGAAAGTGAGTACATTAGAAAAGGGATATTTGAGCCAGGGGAATTCTATGTTATTTCTTGGTTTAGGTATTGGATAGGAAAGTTGGGGAACTTAATAAAATATATACCAGGTTGTTGCAATGGGTAAGGTGTCATAATCCATATAGAGATTTTGTGAGCTAGGTACTAGGCGTTTTTCTTTTTTAGTTCAGAGCACAACCTGAACTGTTATACAAAAAGTTTGTGTTTCTTTTTTAGCTCAGATACATCGGAGCTCGAATTTGTGTTTCTTTTTTCGTTCAGAGCGTGATCAGAGCGCGCTCTATGAGCTCAGAATTAATTGACTGAGCAGGCTGAGTAAAATGCTGATTACACGTATACATTTACACTTCCAGTCATATTTGAGAGAAAAGAAAAACAGGAAAAACAGAAAATCATCAGAACGATCTGAGCACGCTCAGTTCAGAGCGCGCTCATATAGCTCGAGCTCAGTTCAGTGCTCAGCTCTGAACTAAAAAAGAAAAACGCCTACTGTTACGTTCTGTTTGAAATGGAGTGGAGATTGTAATATTAAATTTAGGTAGTACTGCTGGGAAAATGGCAAAGAGCGTGATAAATGTGGTCTAGATCTAGACATTTAAGTAAATTATGAGAACGTATACTAGTAGCATAGTTTACCTGCTATAAGAGAGCAAAATGAAAGAGATTACAGGGAAAGGCGGAAGCTAGATGATTCGAAACAACTGCAAAAGCAAAAAGGTGGTCCTTTTTCAGGGACACAGCTGCCCATATTTATTAAAATTGTGTTAATGTCTGACTTTTTTGTTTTTTTAAGTTTTTTCGGGTACGGAAACTTATAACCAGTTTTAGTAAAAAAAAAAAAATATGTTGGCGCAGCCGGTCCCTGGGACCATAGCCTAGCTTCTCAAAACCATTCGTTTGGCGTGAATTTTTCATTTTTGGAACGAATGGAAGGGATCTACAATTTTATGCCGATTCCAAACGGCTCATTGCTCTTTTAAGACAGTTATACTCTCGGATGTTTGTCAGATGTTCGCGAGAGGTGGCGCAGTGAAAAAAAAACCTAAGTTGGAACTTTGGTTTTTGCGGGACTCGATACTGGAAGCCCTCGCTTAGTATAGTCCAAAACATACTAACCACTGTTAAATTTTAAGAATTCATTTAAAATTATAATTGTGACCTAAAATATAATCAAGGCGAAAAATAGGAATAGTAAAAAATAACGAGAATGACATTGATTTTAATTAATGCATAAATGTTGGTAATCTAATTAAATTTTTGTAAATGGGACAAACGCCGTAAAAACATTTCAAGTAAAAAATAAAAATATATATTTCTAACTGACAGTGTTGAGGATGTATATTATTAAAACTTAAAACATAAATTAAAAGTGTGAAGTAAAGATAAAAATATTGTATGTAGATCTTTAAGCTAAAATTGACGTTTGTCATTAAAAGCCTCCACTATCTATATATTAATAAGGAGTTGCCTATAACATGTTTCCATCCATTTTTGCTATTATACGTCACATAGATATGCCAACACTATTATATTTGATTAGGGGACAATACATAGAAGTGCACAATACAAAAATGATCCATACATTATGAATTACAGCAGGTAAATTTAAGCGAATTGCATGAAATTACAAAAACAACTGCATTGCACCTACGTGAAGTTGGCTCGCACTTTTTCTAGAAAAAAAAGAAAAGTGAAATGCAGTTCGATAGACAATCCTTTGTAGTTGTTTGTAGTGAAATTATTTTCGTTTCTAGTTCAACCGTTAGAAAATTAGAACCATTCGAACAAAAAGCGCAATCCCTTAAAACCGTGTTATCTCTGAAACAGCAGCAAGCAAAGTGATACAATTTTCTATTTTCGAAAGTGTTAGACATTACCTACTAATCTTATAAAATTGTACCAATAGGCCTAACGGTTTATGATTTATATGAAATTCAAGCAAAATTTTGGCTTCTAACTTAATGTCCTCATAACTCAAAAACTGTTGAACTACAAACGATGAAACTTTGCATATATTCTACATATTCTATGCACCCTTTTCTACCTGTGATATAGAATAGAAGACAGCCCGAATTACTGGACACTTTTTATTCGTAATTTATGGGAAGCCTGAAATGGTTTCGATTGCCTATTTTTAAGCGCTCCGATATTTCCCCTTCATAGGTCCATAGCAATGCAAATATGGAATCGCTTAAAAATTAGCAAATGCGGGCTAACTTCACGTACCTGCTATACCTAGGTCAACTGTGTGAGCGAGGCAATAAATTTTATATCATGGGAAATCAGAGAATGTGATGTCGAAAAATGTCATACTTAAGGTATTAACGGGAACAGCAGTGAAAAAACGAATTTTGATACCAAGAATTAATTAGACTTTTTCGGGAAATGTGTTACCATTTCAATTTTAAAGAACACAATTCCCGGTTATATCTGCATTTGCCATGAAGATAAACAAATCGCAAGGACAAACTTTAAATAAAACTGGAATAATGTTGAGGCGACCAGTGTTTTCACACGGTCAGCTATATGTTGCGTGTGGTAGAGTAAGGTCTTTTAATGGTTTAAAATATTACGTAAATGAAGAAAATGGACAGGGAAAACTTTATAAAGATGACAGAATATTAACAAAAAACATAGTATGTATATAGAGAAATTTTAAATATTCATTGATCCACTTTATAATTAGTAAGATTCGTTGGTCAAACAAAAAAAAAATGTTTGAATTGTTATTTAGATTAAGTTAAATTAGTAGTAATGAATCGGATTCATGAAAAATAAAAAACAAATACAAATTGTAAACTATTTTGGTTATTATTGCTTTATTCTCCCTCAATTGTCAATTGTTAGTGTGTGAGGAAGAAAACACAAACAAACTGGATTTGAAAGGTATTAGGTAGGTAGATAGTGATTTGCCAAAAAAAAAAAAAAAACAGGCGACTTTGTCAATAAACGTCAATAAACGCGCGAATAGGCGACTTAGCCGCGAAGGGCGTTTTCAACAACAACAGCAACAAACAAATTTATATGCGCACAGTTTAAGTTTTGCGCTTAAGGGGATGTGGGTCAGAGAGAGAGAGAGAGAGAGAGAGACAGAGAGAGAGAGAGAGAGAGAGAGAGAGAGAGAGAGAGAGAGAGAGAGAGAGAGAGGTCACCAGTGGAAATTCCGATTTGGCGCGCTATTGAAGCAGGAATGAACTTATAGAATAAATTGGTCGAATTTCGAGCACGGGGCGACCCCTAAATGTACATAAACAAAGGTATAAATGTTAAACATTATCTTAATATATAAAAACGTTCGTGCGTATGTATGACCGACCATAACGGCTGAACCACTGAAGCTATCCCCCTTATATTAACACCATATGTATGTGTGGTGCTCCGGATGGTTTATGCTTATTTTAGTCCCTGTAGGGGGCGCTGGGGTCGCTTTTTTGAAAATTCTTATTTATGGACCGATTTGGCTCAAATTTACACCATATAATACTTAAAAAAAATAGAAAGCTTTTGCCAAAATGGACCTGATAGGTGGCGCTGGGAGATATTTACGAAAAGTTAGATTTCCCTGCATATCAATTTTGTATCAACAACATTAAATTTAATTGTAATAATCAGAGAGTATCCAAACTAGAGAGCCAACTCCCGTGCACCTACCCGATTTTCCCCGCAAATTTTGAATGACAGCCCTCTCTCGCGCGCTCTTATTTTTCCTGTCGGTGAATACGTGTAATTAATGGCCGCCCGGTGGTACTTTTTCAATTAAAAATAATTTGTAAATGCATTTATAACAATAAATGTAGCACGAATAAATGTTGAGTATGGTTTTTTATATAGCTTTACTTGTTCTCTATCCATATTCGGTTCCAAAAAATGTTCATTCATTCACATTTTAGATCTTTTTAATTTTGTTTATATGAATTACATATTTGACAGCAGAATTCATGCAGCTGAACCTTGGGGGTTGTTCCATAAATACGGTAACAACATGCAAGTTAAGCCCGGGGTTCCACTAGGGCAAAAGTAAACTTTCTGTGGTATTCGATTGGGCGCTCTCAGAGCACTTTTTTTTGCTCTCAGAGCAGTTTTTATGTTCGTTTGGTACAAAAAAAAAAGCAATCTTTTTCAGATTTCAGAGTATTTTGCGAATCTAGATATTTTCTCAGATTTACCAGTACAGTACGTTCGAGTTTGACAACTGGTGGAGGGATTTTTGGTTGTATTCAAATTCGTTTATTTAACACCATATTTGTACACAATCAAAGTGCGATTGGAAATTCTGTAGTTGAATAACACTGAACAGTGTTGAATGATGTTACATAGGAACAAATGCTTTTCATATTTAAAAAAAAGACGTATTAATATCGTAAAAATACATGTAGCTATGTCTTTAAACTCCTAACAAAAATACAATAGGCCTGTTTTTTGAGCTTCGATCTCATCAAATCAAAGTAAAGTAGGATTTTCAGCTCTTAATTACAACCAGTAGGCTCTATTTGACACTATGAGGACTCTTAGTAGTTGTTGGAATTGCGTGCTGAAAATCCTACTTTTCTTTGGTTTGCTGAGATCGAAGCTCAAAAAAACACGCCTAATAATGTGGTATTTAATTGGATTTTGCGATATAATTTCCGATTTCGGATTCGGCGTACTCAATCGTGAGAATCCAAATAATTTTGTTTATTGTAGGTATTTTCATGTTCTATTTCGTGGTTTGTAGCGCAGGACTTTTAACAAATTTCAGTCTCGACATTAAATTTATGGTAGTTTATTTATGCAAAAATTTTTTTTTTGGAAAATAGAATTTATTTTGAGTTACTAATTACAGACTTGTCGTCTGTAAAAACGTAAAATAACACACTTTCGATTTGACAAATGACAAATGTTTGGTGTTAGTGTAAGTAGGTGTGAATTTCGCTCAGAAATAAAGATTCGAAAATTTATCCAGACTCTGAAAAAAACGGAACAAAAATATTGAATTAATTGTTTGAATTTAACAAATTCATGCTTGCACATATTTATATTGTGTAAGTATGCATTTTACGCATCAAATAGAGATTGTAAAATATGTTGAAACTGAAATATGTTTTTCCACGGCATACAAACTGTTTCCCCTACATTGTGTTTAAATATTGAAGTTAAGAGATTAAAATCCACAAAAAAAAGCAAAAGTGCAAAAAACCGTATTAGTTCATTTTTCTCTGATTAATAACATGAGATGGATTTCTGGTATTGACAAATGATTATTAAAAGGTATTTGACATTGTGATGAAATTATATTAGGTATATTATATCCGAAATTCGATTTTCCAACAAATTCATAAACTTTAAAAATGTTTGACTTGAACTGCGATGTGAACGCCGTGTATCTAACTAATCGGCACCAAAAATGACGAACACAGTCGCCCCCACTTAAATCCACCTTAGTAATGGCCGCCCGATTGACAATCAATTTCCTGCCTAGGAAATGCCTAAGTATGCGTGCGGCAGCAATGGCGCTCCTTTGATTTGTACAGGCACTAATACTTAGGAAATTCCTAGGCTGTACAAGGTCATAGGAAGTTTATGGGCAAATGTACCGTTTCTGCTGTCAGTTGGCTCTCTAGTTTGGTTCCTCTATGGTAATAATATTATTTGGCGTTGGTTGTCTATACTTTTTTGAATTTGACATTTCAGTAATTCATATTTCATTAAGCTGTACAATTGTTCGACAAAAACTCCAAATTAGTTTTTAATCAATTTTAAATAGGTAAGTAAAATTTCCATTCGATTTCCGGCACAAATAACATAACCAAGGAAAATGTTCTTACTGGGCCTAATTTTATGATTCTTCTTTTGTTTTGTTCGTATTGGTGTATTTCAGGCTTAGGCAGTCTTAAAAGATAACATTTTGTCGATCTCCGAAACTGCTCAACCGATTTCAATGAAATTTCGTGGATGTATATTCTTCGTTCCCACTTGAAGGATAGGATACTTTTGGACCTGATAGGTGGCGCTGTTGCCGATCTCCGAAATAGCTCTACCGAGTTGATTGAAATTTGTGGATGGGTAGGTATGGTTGCTTCAAGATTGAAATATGCTATAGATGGTACTTTGCAAAACATAAGCGGGATAGGAGAACGGGTTGTGGAAGCCTTAAAATCATTAATGGACATTGTCCAAATAAAGGACTTTGCGAAATGTGAGCAGGACTTAATACGAAAGGTAGGAGCAAAGGCGGGTGGGTACTGGGTACATCTACATTTATAAAAAAGACTGACGTCCGTATGTGCGCACTCATAACTCGGGAACCAATCCTTCAATTTTTATGATTTTTGGTTTAAATTTGCATGGGCCCAAGGAAGGACATATGCTTCTTTTTGTCGTGAAAACAAAACTTTGTGGGAATTAGTTAAATTTTTGAATTCTTTGGATGTTCCGGGCTTACATCTATAGAATTGAAAGTCGGCTCAGTTCTAATATTGTTGCGCAGCCTCAATGCACCGAGGCTTTGTAACAGAACGCGTTTGATTTGGTGGTGAAGGATCCCGAATCAAATGTCATGCAAGTGACGATTTTGAGTGGAAAATCAAAAGGCAAACATTCTCATTCCGCAGATTTCGCTTATTCAGAACGATTTGCCATTCGTATTTTTAAAAAAAAAAAAAAGCGACTTAAGCGACTTAAATTTCACTATGACAAATAATTTGTTGCAAGTATAATCGATGGATGTTTGTGCATTTGTAGTATCAATCTTGAATTACCATGTTCCTCACATGGTCAATTTAGTGAAAAGCGGAGGTTGGCCGACACGTCAAAATCACTGCGGTTTGATTGAAACAAATCAACATTGCTATTCGTCATTTATTTCTATTGCATTTAATATAACTTTTGAATGAAGCATTTTAATTGGCCGAATTACATAAAGCAAGAGCATTGTGCATGCTCGGAATTATTATTTTCATTACATTAACAAATTTGGGCGGAACGAAGTTTGCTGGGTCAGCTAGTTTTATATATAATTCAATTCGCAAAATAAAACCCACTTACAACGTTGTAAGAAAATTACCGTACGTATTTCTTCAGTTTTTACTCGTTTTCAACAGTTTTTTGCGGATTTGCACAGTTTTTCCTTTGTGCGAAATGTAATACAGTTATTGCACAAAACAAACAGCTATACAGGACCGTGTCAATGTGGATTGTATTTTAGTATGGATTTCATGTGTAAATATATACAAAAAAAATAAATTTTGTCTTGTCCTGCAATAATTCGTTGGTCAACGTAAATTAAATCAGAATTTTTATAAACTGCAGTAGTAAGCTATAAGTGTAGGATGTAGGTACACAAACATAAACAGCCTCACGACCATTTCCCTTTTGTACGAGTTTGTACGAGGTAGGTAGGTACCTTAATATTTATCAAATTTATTGCTTAATTAGCAATCTGGCAACATCGAGATTAAACAAAACAAAAGAAGAGAGAAGAGAGGAGAAAATTGTCTACGGGAAGCTGCGATACCAGATACCACTTTACTCCAATTGAAGTAGATTTACTTCAATTTGGAAAAAAAAATCTGCTGCCTACTTCGCACTATTGTTAAATTCTTTCACTTTAAAAATTCCTTATAAAATCCGTTTCAGTTAAAAAACCTTAAATATACTTAAAACAAAAAAAAAATTAATTTCAAAAAATGTTATGGGTACACTCTTTCATGTGAGCCCAGATTGACAAACTTACATGTGCACATTTGTTTATTAATAAGGGGGTAGTTAATAAACAGTTTCTAACCTACCTACAAATAATACCAACCTTAGATCAAGCGCAACGCAAATTTTTGTCAAAAAGACCTAAGAATTTACAGTTTGAGAAACTAAAGTTACAGTTTTGGGAATTCTCTTTGAACAAATTTTTATGAAATGACAGTAAAAAAAAATTAAAAATGCAGGAATGGAATGAACAGTATTTTTTATTGAATCTGTAGCGAGTAAAGCTCTGTCATCAAAATCTTCAAAAGGATTTAAGTACTTCGAGATCTTCAGAAATATTAATATCCTGGGAATATTTCTTCAAAAATCTTTAAAAAAAAAATTCCAAATGAACTGACAGATTGGAGAGGATTGAGAGACCATACTAATTTTTACTTTTAGTTTTAGTGCTTTAAATTTACTACCAGGTTGTAGCGAGAAAGTGGGTTTTATGTCGATTATAATTAGGAAAATATTAATAAGGACATTGTCACGTACTAAAATAATTTTAAAGTGGGCTTTATCCGACTATAATTTTGCGCCAATGAATTCAAATTTTTTAAAGTTTATTGAAAATTTAAGAACAAAACAGATCATAACTATACTCTGTTCAATTTATATTTTCAATCCAATCCTTATGGGAAGCTCTTTTTTCTACCAGTGGAGCCTGTAGCTACTCTCACGGCACTCAAACACAAGATTTTCCACGGAAATAAAAACGAGACCACTGGCATTCCAAAGAATTTTGTTGTTGTAATTTTCCTGAAATTCGCATACATGTATGTATGTAAGTTAAAGAAAGAATGAATAAAAATGAATTAAAAGTGAAACGAATTTAAACAATGCTTGTCTGGGCAAAATACGCGAATTTTTAATACTGAGGTGTTTTAGAAGTGAAGGAAATAAAATATTAACTGCATTTGTCGCAAATCAAGTTTCCCACCTTCATTAATTTTGTTCATTCAAATTTCAATTTTCTAGAAATGTTAACATAAAATAAAATGTCAGGGTCAATGAGAGCCGTTTGCTGATACTACTTATAGCGATCATAGCAAACGGGCCTTAGTGTGTGGAATTAGGGAAATAGCAGCGCTACCAACCAATTTTGATGAAAAAAAGCCTAACTTGAAAAAAAAAGATGCCTTTTTCAACAAAATAATGCCTAAAATATTTTTTTATGTAAATTGGAACAAAAATTAACAAAAACAATTTTTTTTTACAAAAAAAAACTTAAATTATGTATAAATTACAGAAGAAATAGGAACAAAATTCATGATCATGACTTTTTTTGCCAAGATTTTTTAAGAATGTCTAAAAAAATAAAAAGTCAGTATACGTTGAATCCAAAAAATATATATCTTTGAAATAAAAAAAAGATGCCTTTTTGGAAAAAAAAGAGCCTTAAAGCCTTAGCTAATGAAATAATGCCTAAAAGGCATGAAAAAGCCTAGGTTGGCAGCGCTGGAAATAGGGCCACCAAATACAGATATTGTCACTTGTGTGCGCATGTCTAGTTTTGAATCTCGTTTTTCTGAGCCTCACAAGTTCAGAGTGCGAGGTCAAAATAAGAAAACCGGGCAAAATCAAGTTTTGCGACCTGCGAGTAGTAGTAAGGTCTACCAGAATTGAGATGTAAATTTTAAATTCCATTAACTTAAGTCATATTTACTTAAGGCAAAAACTATTTTTTTGATCACTCTTTCAACAGATATTTTAAAATGTGTGGAAGAAAAAATTTCAAAAAGTAATTTTAAGACAGATTAGCGTATATGAGAAAAAAACATGGAAACAAAATGGAACTCTATTTTCCACACAAGTTCGAAAATGTCAAACGTTTACTTAAAGTGAACAGTAGATATGTTGCTGACAGGACGTCCCTATTTTTAGCACAAAATTAAATGTCCCGCTATCAATACATTTCTCTTTTTCAAACTTCGTTCAATACATCACCCTCTAAATATATCTAACAAAAACTGAGTAGTGATACTCTGCACACATAACTTTATACCACAATGGCAAATAACAAGCAAACCAAAAAATATATCTTCCAGTATGAGAAGGTCAATTTAAACTCATAGCATAGTACAAGTTAATCACTACACCGAAATAATTAATAAAAAAAATCTTTTCTAGAGCAGTTTGCTCTGACCTTTATTGAGTTTACTTCTTAACTAACTACAATCAATAATTTTATATTCGATTTTACCTCGGTACTTTGCATTCCTAAGGTATTGAATTGAATTGCAACATGAATTTCTGTGGAAATTCGCTGTATCGAGGCAGACGCTTTGTCAGCATTTCCGTTGCTCGTGTTGATGTTAACTCTTCCCCTCTAAAAAACGATCGTCATCGGTCGTCAGAAGTATGGTAGGTTGTTGAACTTTGGGCTGCTTGGATATTGGAGATAGTTGACCTCAGGAACGGAAAGTCTATCGATGATTGTTACTGGTCCATTCGTCTTTGTTGTCGGTTGTTCAATTATGATTTCTGTGTTGTTTCTTCTTGGCAAGATTTTGCATATGATCGCTATTGTAATGAGTAGTCCTAGTACGGAGATGAGGGAATATGTTGTTACTCGTTGATTATCGTTTTCTGTTTGTAGAAGGTGGATCTTATTGGTATTGTTAATATGGAGATCCTTCATCATTTCCAGTGAGAGTAATTCACGGTATTCGTTTTCCTTGGGACTGGTTTGCAATATTGCCGGAAGTGGTTTAATCATTGAGGCTTCTTTGGAGATGTATTGGATTCCGTTCAAAGTGATGGTCATGTTATGGAATTTTACCAAGAATGTTCCATTTAGGTTGTGTGTTGTGTTATCAAATTCAAGGGTGCCGATGAATTGGTTCAATAGCATTATGCCCGTTGATATTTCATCTATGGTCGGAATATGATGATTATTTATTTTGTTGCAAGTAGCTGGTAGACTTTTTAATAAATTAGGAATGCAAGTATCGTTTGTAATATTGACAATATTTTTTGAGTTACAAATGGATAGATTGTTAAAAGTTTTACATTTGTTTGTTGTTCCATATAATTTTTCATTATTTCTTAAAATTACCTCGTACAATGTTTCTGTTACAATGTTTTTCTTTTTAATTGGCTTTATTAACAAATTTTCGTAAATTTCATTCGTTGTTAAGGGAATGTTTATTATGTAGAGGATTGACGTACTATTGCTTAAAACTTTTATATCTGCAAAGTCTAGGGCTTCTTCTATTGTTGTGTAGGGTAATTTTTGTTCATTAAATACTTTGGTGGCTAATTCTATTTCATTTTTTGACAATATAAAAGAGTTTATTGTACCTAGTTTAGCCCAATGAATGGCATAGTTAATATTCTCTAGTTCTTCTTTTACAATTTTGATTTTATATTTGAGATTTGATATAATTTCATAATTTATTTTATTATTATTTTTAAGTAAGTTTTGGATTTCATTCTGGATTCTCGTAATATTGTTTATTCGTTCGTTATACAATTCATTAATAATAACCTGTTTATTGTTGTTTTTTAGAACATCTGTAATTTTTTCTTTTATTGTAACAAAGTCATCGTGGTCTGGGTTGCCAGCAATCCATTTCCAACCTTTGCCTATAAAGTCTAGAGAACGTTTCGCTATTCTGGGTTGTAAGTTATGTAAAAGATTACGGATTTGTTGAATTTCATGTGATATTAAGGGAAAAAGGATTTGACTTTGGGTTGTTTCGAGATTAAGGACTGGTGATATGTCGGAAAGGAATTGCTCATATTGTTTAAGATTAATGCTATGTATTAACTTGAAATGTCCATCTTGAATTTTTGTTTGCCCTGTATGTAGGGAGACAATTTGGGAGTTTGAGAAATCCATGATCTGGATCTCCGCTCGACCAAAATAGATGGTGCATCTGAAAGAGAATTAGTTTCTTATATTACTTTTATGGACTATTTTTCCGGATTCTGTTACTATTGTAGAGTTTCTATTTTCCTTAATGATTTCTTGTCTATACCTATTTGTTAATTTTGAACCTAACCGTTTGTTGTTTTTTACATAAATGACCTGTCCTATCTGATAGTCCTTCTGCGGTTTTCTTTTTTTATTATGATATTTAATATCTTTTTCCTGTTTTGCTTTAATTTTCTCGATGTTAATTAAACGTGTCTTTTCAAATTGTTCCGGGTTTAGTCTGGGTATTCGCCCATAGTAAAGTTCTATGGGCTTTTTACCTGTAGTTGAATGGATAGTAAAATTGTACTCGTTAACGGCTCGCTGTAACAGTTCTTTGAAAGACCGTGAAGGTCCTTCCGATTTGAGACATCTCATAATCTCAGATAGGGTGGAGTGAAAGCGTTCGACTTGGCCGTTCACTTCACTTTTGTATGGTGGTGTTTTGAAAATTTTGATTTGGAGGTCATCTTCTAACATTGAGGTTATCGAGGCTGAGTTAAGAGCCTTTTCGTTGTCTATAACAACGACTTCGGGGACACAAAAGTAGAACAAGATATCACGTAAAGGTTCCTTGATATCTTCGATTGAACGGGATGATATTATTTTAGCCTGTGCGAATTTCGTGAACTTATCGACGGCGGTCAACACGAGGTATTTTTCCGTAGAAAATATGTCTATATGGAGGATGTTACCAGGATAGCTAGGGATCGGTGTGTGATTCAAATGTGGTTTGTTAGGATGCCTGTCATATTTATTCTCCTTGCATGTTACGCATCGGTTAACTAGTGTTCTAATTTTTGAGGACATTTTAGGGAAGTAATAGTTTTCCAACAGTTGAATCCTGTTTTCTTCGGCGTTACGATGTGCTCTTCGATGTATCTTCAGAATTTTTTCTTCTTGCTCTATTTGGCCGGTTATGTCTTCAACAAATTTTTGGGTGAATCGAATACGATAATCTTTAAAATGTAACGGATAAATTTCTTGTACTCGTCCCATCGTCATTTCGTCTGTTAGAAGTCCGTTAATAGTATTTGGATTAAGGTATCTCTTGAAAATGTTAATGATGTCGTTTGTTGAGTAGTCTTGGCGTATCAGAATATGTCTTGTATAGTTGTCAAAGGGGTTCTGGATTTGATAGCTATTTTCATTTCCTATCTTGAGTAAAAGTTGATTTCGAAAAACGTTTATAGGGATTTCTACAGATGGAATTAGGTTTTGCGCTGAACTGTCAGCACTGTGTTCTGTAGGGGTCATTGAGTGTATTTCAGTTTTTGGGGGTCTCGAGAGAGAGTCAGCAACCACATTTTCCTTACCTGGTTTATATTTTAGCTCATAATTATACTCCTCCAATATGGCTTTCCACCTTTTCATTTTGGAGTTTGTATTTTTGTTACTTAGAGCATAGGTAAGTGGTTGGTGGTCTGTGAAAATGTTGACTTTCCGGGATCCGTAAAGGAAGTTTCTCAAAGAATTGAGGGACCAAATAATCGCCAGCATTTCTTTCTCGTTCGTGGCATAACCTTCTTCTGTTTTGCTTAAGGTTCTGGAGAGAAATGTGATTGGCTTATCATCCTGTGAGAGGACTGCTCCAATGGCGTAGTCGGAAGCGTCAGTTGTTAATTGAAAGCTTTTGTCAAAGTCTGGATATTGAAGAATAACTTCTTCGGAGGCGAGAGAGTTTTTTAATTTGTGGAATGCTTCGATGGCATCTTGATTCAACTGAATAAGTTTTTTCTTTGACATATTTGCGGACACATGTCCATCTTCCCCTCTTAAAAGGGATGTCAGTGGTTTTGCCAACTTTGAGTAATCTCGTATAAAGCGGCGGTAATACCCTGACATTCCGAGAAAGGATCGAAGTTCTTTTAGGTTTTCAGGAATAGGTCGATCAACTATAGCTTGTACCTTTTTTGGATTGGTTTTTATTCCGAATCTTCCAATAATAAACCCTAAAAATTCTACTTCTTTCTGGAAAAATTCGCATTTATCGAGCTGAATTTTCATATTTGCTTTTTCTAAGGTGTGAAATACTTTTTCCAGATTTGAGAAATGTTCGGTTTCGTCTTTCCCAAAGATGACAATGTCATCAATGTAAACATAGCAACATTTTCCAATGAGGTCTCTTAGAATGTCATCTAGCGTTCTCTGGAAAATGGAGGGGGCGTTCTTTAGCCCAAATGGAAGACGAGTAAATTCGAACTTGCCATTATTTACCGAAAAGGCAGTTTTTTCTATATCAGAATCCTTAAGTGGGATCTGATGGAAACCACTTTTTAGGTCCACTATGGAAAACCATTGATTTTTACTAAGGTTTGCAAGGATTTCGTATATTTCAGGGATTGGATACTTGTCGGCGATAGTTATAGCGTTTAGCTTACGGTAATCAATTACCATTCGAAACTTCTTTTCTCCTGAAGCATCCATTTTTTTGGGGACAACCCAAACAGGAGAATTGTAGGGAGATCTTGATGGTCTTATGATACCGTCTTCTAATAGTTTCCGTATTTCTTTTTCGACTTCATTTTTAAGTGCCATGGGGTAAGGATATGATTTCGAGTACACGGGGTCTCGAGTTGTGGTTCGAATTTCTCCTTTGACCATGGTGGTATAGGTTAACTTTTCGTTTGGTTCCGAAAAGAGATTGGGGCATTTATGAATAATTTTAATAAGTTCGGAATGTTGTTCTTTAGTCATGTGGTCGGTTCTAATATTTATGTTATTGACAAATTGTGATTGATGTTGTTTGAGCGGAATGGAAATTCTTGGATGAGAGAAACCAGGGTGAATAGACATATGGTTTCTACTTGTGTTAATGATAGCATTTAAATGTTTTAGTGTGTCATGTCCTATGATACCATCAAATGAAATAAGACTAGGGAGAATAAAAAATGTAATTTTGTCAGTTTGGGGGCCAAAAAGTTGAATAAGTGCATGATGGGTTATTTTAATATTTCCCCCCACGGAGTGAGCGTAGAAGGGTTTAGCATTTAGTAGGGGATTCTTTATGTGACGTGGTTGAACGTAATTCTTGTTGGAACCTGTGTCAACAAGAAACTTCAGGGTCTCTCCACTTCTAGAAATGTGTTCGAAATAAGGAAGTGAAGAGGGCGTTAGTCTAAAAAATAGATGTCATCCAGTTCTTCGTGTTGGTCAAAGTTTTCTCCTCCACTCTGTTCAGTGTATTCTTCTAGTGATTCGTCATAATTTTGGTCTTCCTCTGCAATTTCTGTCTCGTAGTCTTCCATGGATTTTTCTTCGTCACCGAGTTGAGCTGTGTGATGGATTCGCTGCATCTTTTGTGGTTGGTGTATTTGCTGCGAATGTTGTCGTTTTTGTATGAATTGTTGATTCCTTGGTCTATTTTGATAGTCTACTTTCTGAGTCCTCAGGGAGTAGTCAATGGACATTGGTTTCGGTGGGAGAGGTCGTTGATTTGGTGGTATTCTTTGTTGTTGGTACCTAGGCTGGTATTGGACATCTCTATAGAGTTGAGGTTGTTGTGGAGCACGAGGGTTGTGCAGTAAGTGGGGATAGAAATTGTGTCTAGGAGCTGGGGCTGGTGCAGGTCCTGGAGGACTGTTCCTTTTAGCGGGAACTGGAGGTGCTTGTTGAGACGATCTGGGAGAACTGTGGGAATTGTTTGCGTACTGGGCGCGAAAGTCTACGTTTTGTAGTTTCAAACACAAATGCAGGGCCTGTGGAAGGTCTGCTGGTTCACGTATGCTAAGCAGGCGAGGCAGATCTCCTTTCAAACCCCTGACGAAGGTATCGAGGGCCTTGTCACGGTAGCATTGAGTCATGTTGTTCATAGCATCTTGACTCATTTCCATTGATCCCAGTTTGTTTAGGATTAATGACAAGTGGTGATAGACGATCTGATAGAATTCAGAAATCGTGCTATTGCCTTGCACTAGCGTTGTCATTTGATATTCAAGGGTTCCTAAGTCCCTTTTATCCGCATAGTGAAGAGTAAGGCATTTCGAGATTTTCTCCCAGTTAAGAGGCGTGTTGTACGACTCTAGCACGACGTCGGCATGTCCTACGATTTTGTTGCGAATTACAGACAAAATGCCATAGTACTTGGGAGTACCCCTAACGTGATCATAAATTTGGATTATTCTCTCAACACTCTTCTTCCATGAATTGAATTCATGAGCTTGCCCAGAGAATTCTCGTAGACTTTTAACTACGTCTGGTATTTTGTCAAGGTCGGCTAAATTATTATCAACTAAGTTGATGGGTTGGTCGACTTCGTTATTGATGTCGGCCGCGGGATTCATTATCGAATTAAATATTTGTCTTCCTTGTATTTGTAGCGTTTCTGCTACTAATCTGGTGATTAGTTGAACTAAATCGTTAGGATTAATACCTTGAGCAAGTTGGGGGGCAGGTTGGGGAGCAGGGCCAGGGATAGGTGGATCTGCGACGTGTTCCAGGCGTGCTGGCCTAATAAGGTTATTTTGATTTGCCATATTGGCTGAAACGTTTCAAAGTATCTAATTTGAAATAAAAGCAAGAGCACGGATGGAAATAGATAACGGCAAAGAAAGAGGAACGATTTTTTCAGATGTTATCTTAGTTCTAATGTAATAAACTTGTTTGAATAATGTTTTGTTAAATAAAATCAATTAATTAATCAATAGGTTTCTTTACACGGTTTTTAAGTTGTGCTTTTAGGATTTAACTTCACTTGTTTACTCTTATTATTTCTCTTATTATTTCAAAAATTGATTCACTTCTTAGAGCTAGACTTACAATAATAGTATGAAGTGTTGCTCCATGTGTTGATTAACGATATTTTTTGTTTTGGTGGTTCTTCTATTCCTATTCAGGCGGCTGCAGCTTTATAGTTGCTCCTTTTTGTCCTTGGTTATCGGGCTACTGGGGGACCTCTTTTCTGTTCCTTTTTATCCTTGGTTATTGGACTACTGATGGAACTCTTTTCCTGAAGTTGCGAATTAATGTTGAACGTGTAAGTTCGAAAGCCACACAATGGGCGCCAGTTAATCACTACACCGAAATAATTAATAAAAAAAATCTTTTCTAGAGCAGTTTGCTCTGACCTTTATTGAGTTTACTTCTTAACTAACTACAATCAATAATTTTATATTCGATTTTACCTCGGTACTTTGCATTCCTAAGGTATTGAATTGAATTGCAACATGAATTTCTGTGGAAATTCGCTGTATCGAGGCAGACGCTTTGTCAGCATTTCCGTTGCTCGTGTTGATGTTAACTTACATAATACCATGTTCAAGGAAAAAAGGAAACTTTAATCCAATACTGTGTCATTAGCAAAGTAACTTATTTTCATTAAATAAAATTGTTTACCTATGTCTGTCTAGCTTAATTTTAAACTAAATTTAAATAAAACTTTCAATGTTTGCCCGTCTTGATCTTGAGCTTTATTTCAATATAAAGTTAAGAGATATATAATTAAAAACTACTGCTACTTATGTTTTTTTATGTCCCGCTTTGCCCGAAAAAAAAAAAATGGCAACGCTGGTAATTACCTAATAGTTTCATTGCAAGTAAATGCGAAAATCTATTCTATATTGAAACAAATATACAAGCTTTCGGTATTATTCCAAAATTGGTGTTTAGTTATGTGGATAAAAGAAATTGAAATATTGAGGATATCTTATCCTCAGCTTTGTCCATCTCCATTAAATCTTGCGAACTTTGTTAATTTTCTAAAAACAAATTTAAATTTTATGGTACCTAATGCAAAACGATCTCTATTCTTGGTTTATGATGGGTTTAGATAAATTTTCTTTTATCGAGAAATGTGCTTAATTCAATTTTATGATCTAATACACTGACATTACGTTACATTTCTTGGCTCTCAATTGCTCAATTTTATGTATGATTTTGGACATTTGTCTATTAGCTCTATTTTTTAAATAATTTAGGACTTTAGAAACATAGTTATAAACAAAATTTGAATATTTTTCTAGCATACTTTTTTTGAAAAAATAATGTGTTCTTAAATTAAAAAATAAGATCTCAGTCTGTAATATACCGTAACGTTACCTATAAATTTTAGCTTGGCATTTATTAAACTGATTTATTTTTTTCTTTCAAATTTATGTATGAACTTCTTCAAATTCTCTGATGGCTTTGTATTACCTACGATTTTGATGAAATTCTTGTTTTCGTTATTTTTATGACAATTTGTTTGTTTGTTTCAAATTTGTGTTTTGTAGATTTGAAAATAGTAAGAAGCTATCCAAAAAGCATACCTATTATGTGCTAAATGCTGCGACACCGGATTTTGGAATATTTGTAAGATTATGTGTTAAAGGTTGAATTTATAATGACAGCACTTAGGACGTAAGCTTCTCCGAACTTTTGAGACAACATAAGTCATTTACAAATAGTAACCTCAGTACCCTTCTTGGTACATTGAATTGTATCCACTCCACACAGTCAACATATTCAGCAAAAAATCCTATACACTAGATATTTAATAGAGTCGTGTCTTGGGTCTTGCTGATAAAAAATTCAGAGAGTACAAATTCCCAAATATTAGAACAGATTAGATCGGTTATCGAAGTCTACAACCATGTAAACTCCGAAAATTGTATATACTGTCTATTTAACGCCATCTGTTGTTTCAAACGATGAACACATTTTATCAGCCGAGCTTATCCAATGCACTTACCAGTGCGCTGGGTAACCGTTTTGTGGGCCAGTTTGTAACTCATTTTCAAAATGAATTCAAATGCCTTGCTGCAGGCGCACACCAAGTTTGACTTTTTGATTGAGCTCAGAAAATACCGCTCTTACGGTATTCAGCCGGATTTTTGGTTTTGAACTTTGAAGTATCTTCTTCTATTTTTTGGATTCATGAAGTGCTTCCAAGTCGCGGCCGATGTCGGATTTCTAAAATTTCGTAGGTACCTACCTACCTACTTTCCGCGAAACTTCAGAACTCAAAGTCGGAAATAACTCTGCGACTCCATAGGGCCCGTAGAAGTTCAATAATAATTATCTTCTATCGAACAACCGAAGCATTTTTCGAACACAATAGTACAAACTAGATCGGAACGCGCAGTCTACCTATGCGATTTAAGATTTGATCTTGCTTGCATAAGTGTGTTCAGTTAACGAAAATACATTTTTTGTAATTCAATTGAATGAAGCGGTTACCCCAGCTGGTGGAATGGGAATAAGTCAGCAAAAAATATATCTTTATATAATGAATGAGTGTGTTTTTGTAAATAGGTATATTTTAAAATATTAACTTTTCGCTAAAACATTCATCGGCTACATATATGGCTACGGGCATATTCTATAAAAAGTATGTGTCCATTTTTTTTATTTTTTTGTAAATCAAGAAATAAGCAATTTTTTGTACGAATGACATTTTTTTTTTTTTTTTTCAACAAATTACTAATTACTCGAAAACCAGTTTATGTATCGGTATTATTTGTCGTTTAGCTAGAGGTTATACCGGATGTTGTGTGCAAATTTCAGGCTTCTATGTCAATTAGTTTCTAAGATAGACCTAGGTACACAAGTCTAGTGGGTTCGGACAGACGGACAAAAGCGAAACTAATAATGTGAGAATGGGGAGTGGGAGTTGCTCAACAGTATTGAGTTGTTTTAGTGGAAATCGTGGTCCGAAACTCGGCAATATTGTAATTTTGTAATTTTTTTCAACAAAATACTGGGTTAAATTCTTTCTTTTTTTGTATTCTCATATTGCGTTAAATTCTTTTATTGTGTACAACAATCCATATTCAATGAAAAACACAGACAAAGAACCTTCCCTTTGCCCATGTCATTTTCTTCCATTCTGTGCTGTCATAAGTTCATTATGTTCGTTCGGTAAGTCACCTTCCTGGTGATGCTGTTCTTTTCGATGGATGAACAAAAGAAAACTGGCACCTACTACAAAGTAGTTCTCATGTATTTTAAAGCCTACCATCCTTAGTGCGTCATTAAAAGAGAGAGGACCAACAAAATGGAAATGGAAAATCTTATGCACATGAAGATCCTTGCCATTAATTCGTACTTATCTCATGTAGGTACTTTAATTTTTCCGCCACACTGATTTTCTGATCTATCCGACCTCCGACACGCAACCCAAAAGAAATGGGAAATTTCTTAGTTGCAAACTAGAAAGTGATTCCGGATTTTTGGAACACGCACTACTCCACCCTTAAACATCCGAATATGTCATAAAAACTGGGTGACATGTAGTTCATCTTTTTGTGATGGAATCAAAATAAGGATTTAGTAATGCAGTTTTTTTTTATGTAAGAGGGTTGAGGCTTTAGTTTGTACACGTTTTCATAAAAATCAATCAATACCCTTTGTGCGAGATGAATGCTAAGGATAAATCCGTTCCACAATATAATTCATAAGCCACAAATTCTTCGTTTTGTTTTGCGGCGTTGTAAGAGAAATTCCTAAGCTGATTAGAATATTCACATCACTATGGTATAAGTTTAAGATAATGCCAATTTGTACCTTACCTACGTACTCATTGTGGTATACAGGAAGGTTTTTGTTTCCAGGAAACATTGCTTAAGAAAATTTATTTTATATTGTTTTGAATACCCACCCATGAGTCTACGTAAAGGAGCTTATCTCTTTTTCAATGCTTATTTAATTTTTTCCGTAACTATGTTGGTACACAAAATGCGATTTTTTTTTGTTTAATACAAAATTTCAATACCTTTCTTCTACAACCTAGGTAAATACAAATGCTTATAGACTATAGGCCGACTACGGCGTTTCTTCAGAACCGATTTTTGTGGAGTGTGGACCAAATGAAAGGTGACTCTCCGTAGTTGAATTCGCTCATATATTGTTCTAAAAAAAAAAACACGATAGTAACAGAGCTGTTGATTTAGAAATCTGTTTGAAGTGGTAGTTCCATCAGTTTTCGTTGTAGTCACTAAAGATTTTGAATCGGAATTCACTTCACTTATCACAAATGTTTTTACTAACCCAATTTTCGGGTTGAACATTTTAGTGAACAACTTCTGTTATTAACCTTTTTTAAATTTTAGAGTCAATGTTAAATTTTACGAGCTCACAATGGCAACATCTTAATGTACTCTAAAAATGTTTAATTATAACAAAGTGAATTGAATAATTAATTTGAAATGAATGGATAAATGATAAATCATAACGGGTATTCACTATCCGATGCAACTGGTTTTATATCGTTGCGAAAGCAAAAACAAAATATACTGACTAAAATTTCGCAACACTTTTGCATTTTATCTATACCCTTACCCTGACCGTATTGTAACCGAAAAATAAGTAAAGAGTAGCTTTGTCAAGTTGACAGTTCGCCAAATTTGTAATTCCTGTGTGTAGCTATCGGAAAAAAAATCAAGAGAATCGAAAATAAAAGTGAGCGGCATCGAAGGGAAACTCTAGTCAAAAAATGGACAGAAAAAGACGTTTGCATAATATTAGACTACATTCGGTAAGAGATGTGAAAAGCGTGTTCCTGATCTGATAAAAAAAAATAAAATTTCGCAATTTTACTAGGGCTGTAAGCTCTAACACCGAATGAATTCCTACCCCTATTACAAAACAAAAAAAAAATGTTTTGAACATGTGGTAAAGTAATGATAAGGCTGATAGTAGATTAATAATTATTAATTACATTTTCAATTTAAGCAATTTCTTAAAATGGCTTATATGGTTATCGAATGTTCCGTTGATAAAACTTGATTTCCGATTAATTGGAATGCAAGGAGTAACAACGCATGTTTTCCCCTGAAATACAATAAGTTTATTTATAGTTTCAGAAAAATGTTTTGTTCACGAAATTCATTTTACTATTTAAAAAAATATATACCTATATCGGGTTACTAGGTGAGACATTTTTTTGTTGTATTTTTGATCAAGCACTTTAGACTTTACACAAATGTCGGTTTTATACGTGTAAAATTCAGTTTGCTGGAACCTAAATTAGAATTCAACACGGTAAGTTAAAAGTACGAGCGATTGGAGGGGATTTTGTAATTTTTGGGCACTAAAAACAGTGCAACGTTTGGCCTTTTTTTTTCAATAAAATGAACCGTTCGCCATGATATCCAGATGTCCTTGCGCCCATTCTGATCTTTTCACTGATAGTACCTACTAATATGGATCACTTTTTACTTCGCAGCTGCTCATTTTTGGCAATCCAACGCGCGCACACACATTAGTACAATAATGATGAATCATTTTCGGCTGTCGAATCTACATTCAACGAAAATTATTCTTTTGTTGTCAAGTTGTCTATGCCCTACCCATGCAAAATGCCCAAATTTTTAAAGAAAAAGGAATTTAATATCTTGTAGGGACAAAACAAGTTGTTGCAACCTCCTTAAAGTTACTCCTGTTTCTATCCGAATTTGCATTAGTGAAGAGAACTTTTCGCGTTCGGGGGTCCGTAGGTATGTGAAGTGTAGTTCGCGAGCATACCCTTTTATTCGCCTCGGACTTCAATGGGGCATTTTATTTGGCAATTTGCATTTTACTGTTCCGAACATAAAAAGTTTTTTTTGTTTTGCAAATTAATCTGAGCGAAAAGATCGAATGTTCCCTTCTATTCTTAGGGTATAAACTAGTTTCCTCTTCTTCTTCTTCTTTGGCAATGAACACTATGAAGAATCCGCAATTTATTTCTAGTAGTGGTCCTTTTGCCGAAAATTCTCCCGCTTTTCTTATCCTTTTGAGGACAGTTTCAAACAAAAAAAAACTCAGAACTTGATTGAAATTTGTCTTCTTTTCTCGATTTTTTGCCCATTTATTATTCTTTCGATTTGTGCAAATTTTCTGCACAGCTTGAGAAGGGATTTGTGTGCAGTTTTTTGTTATCCTTTTTTACTTAAGCAGAGGGAGAATGCTAGAAAGGATGTTTTTTTTTGTTCGCTTAATGTGAAGGGACATTTTGCAAGAATACGAGTAAGGATCAAGGAGGAAAAATAACACAGACATAAAATGGTAGACAATAAGTGGACAAATGAAATTGCAACCGTGTCCTGTCAGGTGGTGGTAGATAATGGTGAGAAGGTATTCGTTCACAGTGTGGTAGCAGTAAATGGAAAAATGATGTCATTCTGGTATTTATTTTTTTGCAAGTTTTAGCGCGAGGTTTTACTAGAAGATGCGGTGTGTTATGTGTCATGTTTCTGTGGTGTTGTTATTTGGTAAGAGGGTTGCCAGTTTTGAAGGCTGAACTTTGTCTAAATTTTGCCAAATTTTGGGTGTTAGGTACTGGAGGCACATTCATCAGGGAAACCTTATTTACTAATGCGCTGAATTTGTTTCGACTGAGGACACCTAATTGAAGCCAGTTTTGTTCAATTCAGTTTTAAAACAGTTTGCAAGTTAAAGTTGAGATACTGGAACTTATTTATGAGGACATTTACATCATATAAAATATTTGTATGGTTTGGATTTTATAGTTCTGAATTAGTAAAATAATTGGATAAGAAACGGTATTTGTCAAAAAGTCAGCGGTAGACTGTATTCACATGTAGGTAGTTTCCTTTTCTTTAACACTCATTCGTAATACCTAATTTTAGTTTGTAAACAATTTTTCAATACCTATTTCTATATTTTGATATATTACAAAACAAAGTTGCATTCGACCGCCCATAACTCGAGAACGGATCGGCCGTTTTGAGCTTAATTTTCCTTTTTGTGTTGCCTAAGGAAGCTTCATATGGCGAGAGAAATAGGAAAATTCTTAAAAATTAATTTCTATAAATTTTGTACGTTTTTTTTTAAATTTTGATCGGAATATATAGTAAGATCGTATTTGTCAAAAATTCTATACGAATTTAATTATTTAGTACATTTTCTTCACGGAAACAATTTTTTTAGCACGGGCAAAGCCGGACGGGAACAGCTAGTTTTCCATATATTTTATTTCTGTGCATGTACATGTTTTGTTTAAGATTGTTAAAGTTAGCGTAATTTGTAATTAAAGCTTTACAGTCCTCAAAAAGTCGAACGTATATTATAGAATTAGTTCGTGTCAGGATCTCAAAAAAATATGTCAAAATACTAACAAACATTGTTTAACAATGATTTTTTTTTAGTTATAAGTCGCAATAAACGACTTTTGTTATGAAAAGCATCGCTGGACTGTAAAACTAATTAGTCGTACCAAGCAATAGGATGTAAACAATTAAGATTAGAATAGGTTTGAACATTTTTTGTACCTGTAAGTATTTTCATTTTCCGGACCGACTTTTAATAAGTATACGAATTTTCAGTGCATTGTAAGTTAACATTTATTCTGAATACAAAGTTATGAATAATTTGAAATTGTAGCTTTTATTTTTTTTAAAAGAAACAAAATTGATTAATCACTTTTAATTTTTCGTTAATAAATCGTTAATAAATAAAAAATTTAAATAAAAAACGATTAAAATCGTTATACCAACTAAAATTTCCGAAAACACAAATGCACAGTATTTTATTATATGATGAGATATTTTAGTATTCAAAATAATTATAATATAATATAATATATAATAATATATATTATATAGGTAATTATATTGCCAAAAGGTACTCTTCTCCCTTTTCTGTTTCGATTTTTTGAAATTAGTTTTAGAATCAATTAATTTTACTGGTGTGAAATTTTTTTTTCTTAATTCCAAGAGTATTATAAAATAATCTCGTACTTTTTTATTTAAAATAGCTGTTTCAAATATGGTACTGTCCTGATATGTAACTTAGTGTTTTTTTTTTCGAAATTAACTTCATAGATATTATTGACCTAATCCAACTTCTGTTACTGTATAACCTGAGGTGTTACAACAGTAGAAATGGACATTCACTTTTCTCAAATATCATTATCAAAATATTAATCAATGATTCCTCTGAAGTATTTTCGCACAAAACAGCACAACCCTTATACTCAACGTTTGAGTGTTACCTTCGGGACGCTTTAGAGTCACTTTGACTGCTCTTTGAGCACCTGGACTCCGGACTCATCTCTTTGAAAATCAGAAAATTCGTACTCCTTTTAAAAATGTAGGACGTTTTTGTAAATGTATAATTTAAAAATAGTTGGATATGGACATTTTTAAATATTGAGACTGCTTTCAATTAAAATTTCAAATACTATTAACCAGTGTAGTTCCTCATAAAATTTTTAAAGTTTTTTTTTTTTTTTGATAATTTTAAAATAAAAATAAGTTCACGACAGAGTATCACGAAACTTTGTCGTTCACTACCAACTGGTCATTTTGGAAATGTAATTATGTGTGTGCATAAAATATTCATTTGGGTCTAAACTATTAAGTCGTTTTCGTGGTAAATATAAGAACAAAAATATTAAAAAAAGAAAAAAACCTATAGTTACTTAAATCTTTTACAAGACACTTTTTGTTTATTTTTGAAGCAAGAGATACAATCACAATAAAATAAACTATAAATGAAACTAGTTCCCAGACCCTTCAGTAGCTATATTTCGTAGGTAATTAATAAAACATCAACTTATTATGAAAATGTAAAATTTAAATAATGATTACTACTATAATACAGTAATCAGTGTACAAGTACACATTAAAAAACACTTAAGACTATAATTTTGATTTCACTTTAAATTTACTAAAGATATATTTTTTTTTTAGATGTAGTGTAGAAATATAGACTGAAGATGCAATTGGTTATTGGGAATCAAATACAAAATCTTTCTTCGTTTTATCTACAGAAATTTTGCGAAGAAATCAGATGTTTATCTTAATTGCAATTGATAAAAAAAATAAATAAATAAATAAACAGTTACATAGTTTCTCTCTTAAATTGGTGAAATTTCAGACAGTCAAATATTCGTTGTTTACAAAGCTTGTCCGGTCTTTTTTTTTATTTCCTGCTGACCATTCAATGCTTTCTCATATTGATTTCGGTGCACTCTATTAAGTGCAAACTTTTTCTTAACAGATTTTTATAAGTAGTTCTAGTATTTGAATGTTTACTTTAAGTGAGTTTTTAATAAAAAAATATTTAAGATTCAGAGACATAGGGGAGTTCAATATATTCGCGGTATGGGGGGGATAATCCACAGATGTGAACAAATTCTTTCGTGATTTTAGTAGCCCCGTTATTCAAGTGTTTTACTGTAAAATTTCACTAAAATTGAGAACCGCGCTGTGATAAAATTCCTTACTAAACAAGGAAAAAGTCAAAAAAATATTCACGAAGAGATGGTGGCTGTTTTTCGAGATTCTGCACCTTCGTTGTCAACTGTTCAAAAGTGGTCAAGTTTATTTCAAAGGGGCAGAGAGAGCATTGAAGACGACCCTCGCTCAGGTTGCCCACTAACTGGCTGCACCGGAGAAAACATTACACAAGTCGAGAAACTTGTACTTGAGGATGCCCGAGTAAAGATTAAAACGATAGCTTTGAAGATTAACCTTACTATTGGTACCATACACACCATTCTTCATGACTGTCTAAACCTTTCAAAAGTCAGTGCAAGATGGGTGCCTCGAATGCTCACTTACATCGGATCAGAAACAAGTGCTAATCGAGTGTTCTAAGGGTTTTTTGGAGCTGTGTAGCGAAGACCCGGTAAGAATTATTAATAGAATTGTTACTGGGGATGAAACATGGGTCCATCACTATGATCCTGAAAGCAAGCAGGAGTCCATGCAGTGGCACAAGAAGGGCACAAGCCCACCGAAGAAGTTCAAGGTCACTCCGTCTGCCGGAAAGATGATGGCTACAGTTTTTTGGGACTCAAAGGGAATTTTGCTAATAGAATACAAAAAAGGTGAAACCATAAACGCCACATCCTACTCATCGACTTTGCATCATTTACGGGAAGAAATAAAGAAAAAAAGACGGGGTAAACTGGCTGCTGGCGTGTTGCTCCTTCACGACCATGCTCCGGTGCACACGGCACGGATTTCTAAGGCTGCTGTACGGGATTGTGGCTTCGAAGAGATTCAACATCCACCCTATAGTCCGGACCTTGCCCCTAAAGATTATTTTTTGTTCCCAGATTTAAAAAAAACCTTCGTGGTAAGCGATTTACCGATGATCAAGAGCTCAAAACTGCAATAAATGAACATTTTGGAGAGAAAGATGAAAACTATTTTTTTGAGGGTATAGAAAAGTTAATCTCAAGATGTATAAAATGCATTAATGTAAGACGAGATGTATAAAGTTGTTCAATTTGTAGACTATATCCGCAACTGAATTTTGTAAAGTGTCACCCGATCTCGCTCATAAATATAGCAGCATTTTTGTTTGATTTAATTTATCTCAATATCAACCACAACTGAACAGAACCTTTGTTTTTTTCGAAAAAAAAAAAAATGCTCCCGCTATGACCCCCAAAACTGAAGACACATTCGCAGTTGGTCAGCCAACTTTGGATGAAACCGATCAGCACTGATCTTGAACCTCTTTCTTCGAGCACTTATCTAAAATCATCACGAATGGTCCTGGTCCCGTCATCACATAGTACCAAAAATAAAAAGACCGTAAACAAAGAAAGAAATCAAAAGCGACGAAAGACCACAAAACCAGATCCCATTTCATTTATAAGGACTGCCAAAGGTCTGAGAAAGGATTTTTATTTTTTTATTCACATATTTATTTTTGATTTGGCTCGTGGTGGTTTTGCTGCCAGCCTCCACCGTCCCATAGTGCGACTGAGAGTAATTTCTATGGATTAACATTCTATAGAACGTGTTGCAATCGCTGTCGCTGGTTCGCGTTTTGCTTTATATACCAACATTTGGAGACGGATGCCTAGTACCTATATACTGAACATGAGCAAGTTTTTTTCTCCGCAGTAAATAGGTACCATCGAAATTCGAAGGTAAGATGGATTTTGGTTTAAACTTGGACTTGAAAATTAATTTTGCCACACAAAAGGGTACGAGTTAAATTGTTGTGATATTTTTTTCCTTCTTTTTTTGCGGTATCTACGATTGGGGGATATTTTACAAAGAAAAGATTTTTTGTGTTTGTGCGTTTATTAAGAGGTTCTCGACTTGTTTCCGTTTTCAAGTACCATGGAGTGAGTAGTGAATGGTGGGTTATTTTGCGTTCACTATGGGGATTGCTTTAATTGCATGGTAAATTTGATCTTGAAGGTAACTAGGGAGTTTGCAGTGGATATCGTTTTATTGGATTTGTTTAGGTAAAGTTTGTTGTGCATCATGGTGGTCGTTGATCCGGGCAATCATATGCAAACGCAGTCTCAGATGCAGTTGCAGTACCCTCCAATAATAATTTTAAAAATAAATATTTGTTCAATGGAATTCTCGATCCACTTTCAAATAAACAATGAAGTACCTATTGATCAGTGTGAAATTGGCAGCGTTTCAGTTACCTAGGAAATTTGAAATTACATATTTCAGAAAATTCACGTTTGAGCTATTCGAATAATGTAAATTTAAAATTTTCTCTGAATTTGCTGTTGAAAATCGCTTATCGATAACTAATTTTTTTTGCATCTGCTGTGTGTTCGAGGGATTCAAAGTTTGACTACATGAAAAAGGAAAAATTTGGCATGTCCTTCCATAAAAATATTTGCACTACTGGCTGTTATATGAATTTACGGGTAATGCTCAAAAGTAACCTGTGATTTTTTTTATTTATAATGCATACTTTTTAAATACCTATCCAAATGATGGCCGAATTCTTAAAGGTAATTTTGTTTAGCTACCTTTTTGTTGCAAGCTTGTTATATTATTTTATCGATACACTTGACCGATCAAACTGAAAGCAATGGGTTTGACTGTGATTTAGCAGCTGTACCCATTACAAGTTAAAAGTGCTAGGTTACATAAAATGTCTCTATAAATCTTTTGGGGTAACCAAAAGCATCGAATGTTTCATGCAGCATCAACTTTTGTAATTTGAGAAGCTTTTTTAGTTTACAAATAGACAAGTCTCATTGTAACTACAAATGATATGAGCATATTTGAAATGAAAATGTGTTTTTTGAGTGACAAAAAGAGTTGGTTTATTATATTCACATGCTAAATAGTTTAGCTTAGGTTAGCCTGTCTGGTCATGGGTGACCCCTTAGGAGACTTAAGCCGGTGCCGCCATTGCCCGTAATTGATGGCGCCATGCAAGAACCGTTTAAAGTTTTTTCAATACAACTTTTTTTTTTGGTAAACGTATTTCCAAGATGAATGCTTGGAAGCTATTTTAATCTATACTTATAGATTATTTAGATATATTGTCTTGTTGATAATATGGTGTCCTTATACGTTAAAATTCAGTTAATCTAACTGAATACTGCGACACTTCAATACCTATACTATGTGATGATAGTTCTGTATAACACAGAACTTGGCATACCAGAACCTTTTTTAAGTACAGAATGAAAGTGGCTAGAAATCAATAGGAAAAAAGGAACTTATGTATAACTTAGTATGTATGTTTTGTTACTTACATATTTTTATAAATTGAATTTAGTATAAGCACAATCAAATAAAATTTCTAAAACCATTTTTTTTTACTTCGTAAGCAATTTTCTTTTCTTTTTTAAGTAGGTCCCATACCCAGTTGGCTGACACTGCGAACGGAAAGATATATCGTATCGTAGATACTTAATAGCTTTTAAGTTTGTAATACGTTATCACACTCAGATAAAATTGGTGGATAGGAAGAATATTTCAGTCTTCTATAGAATTATTGATATGGTTTGGGTACTAGCTTTATTAGTATTAGTTTATTTATGTACTGAAACTGAAAGAGGATCCTCATATATGTCATAAAATACTTGGGGTAGAATGGATTGTACGGAGATTGAAAACGTTTTCAAAAACCATTTTGGACTTTCTTATAAAATTGTATTTTCTGTTACAGGTCCTTCTTAAGACTGAACCATAAGCTCACGCTACCTCGGTCTTCATCCAACTTTGTAAAAATGGATTGGTCGTATCCAACTTAAGATTCAGCTTAAACTTAAGAAGACGCTATCTGCTGGCACTGAAGCGCTTCTGTTAGAGAATATGAATTATCTGTGCCGTACACACCACTATATCTGATAATGATTCTTCAAAAGAAGTAGGTAATTAAATACATTGGCCAAAGAAAGTCTGAAAAATAGTAAGCGATTTAGCCATAAAATCTGTTTCCTCAGAGTAACGAATTTTGATAAATTGCGTTTTAAATAACTAAGAATGAATTTTGGAATTCAAGAGAATTATTAAAGTAAAGGTATCTAAATCAGTGGTCTATATTATATTATTTTTAAAACAAAGTTTTTCGTCTTTTAAATGCAATACTACTTACATTTTTAATTTTATTTTATTTTATTTCTTTTATACAAGATCAAGCCTTTTTCTTGCCCTTGAAGCCATTTTTTCGTTGTTTTCAAAGAAAACTTATTTACAAACTTAGCTCATAAACTTATCTGAAAGAATTTCCTAAACTCATTAATAACTGCAATTAAGATTCATGAACACGTAAAAACCTCTCTATAAATTATACTAAGATACACTTTGGTGCATCGTTGCCAGTTTGGGGGTTTTCCCCCCAGATCTAGGGGTTTTTTTGATTGTTTATTGGGAAATCTGGGTTTTTTTTTTTTTTTTAACTGCGTTCAACTTTTTGTTCAAAAGTTGTTGTTTTTTTTAGAAAATAACTAAATCTGGGGGTTTTTCAGATTTGTCTGGGGGGAAATATTTCAACTGTCTGGCAACGCTTTGGTGTCATCTTCTTTTTATTTTATACACACAAAATCCATGTCAACAGAGTAAAAATGTGATTGTTTTAAAATTTATTGAAAACAACACTAAGAGATTTGGTGTGATTTTAATTGGAATAAATGTTCGCATAAGGGCATTATCCTAAGTGTAAACAATTATAGCTCTATTTTCAAGGTTTTTAGGTAGGTATATTCGCATGAAAAAAAATTTAAAAATAAATATTGATAACGTCAAAGGGACGCAACATGTGGAGGATGTATAAGTCTAGGTTTTTTGCCTGATAATACTCAAACTGTTTTTAGTGTCACAGTTCCGATCAGTTGCATCATACGAGGCGCCACAAACTTCATTCCAATAATTAAGACCCTAACTGTGTCGGATGCCAACATTCGAACAAATTACGCTAATGACTTAGTTCATAGCATCTGAATTGCCGCTGTCGTCGCAATCGAAATGGTATCCACCTCTAAGCTCCGAAACAACAATAGGTCGGCAATTCTCGATCGCAATCTGTTCTGATCGCTAAAAGAGGGAACCAAGCAGCTAATGCCACCGCCTTTTCTAACCACCTCGAAGGCAGGTAAAATCCATTTTATAGATCCAATAAATGTTCTCACAGGACAAAGAGCCTCAGACGTAAACCTACCTCCAAGGTGACTTATCTGATTAAGAATAGTTTTTTTTTTTTTTTTCTCTTGATCGATATTGCTCGTATTCTGTCCTTTACTCCAGATAGTTTTTTTTTTTAATTTTCATTTGAATGGGTTTTCTTAACGTGATTAAGGACATATGCGGAAGAGAAACTAGATCACCCTAAGATGTTCGGTCCCTTTTTTTTTTGGTTTTCATGGGTGACTGATGTTTTTTTTTTTTTGTCTTGACTCGGGGGTAAAGCATGAGATGAAAAAGGATACCTAATGCGGAATAGCAGCGGAAAATTAAAGAAATCTAGATCTATAAAAAAAAAGAGTTCTGATTGAGGGTAACGAAAAAGAAAATGAACAAGGACTTCTTATGTTGAAGGTCCCATCACCAGCTACAAGACAAACTGAATTATGTATGACAATGCTGTTTTTATTTTTTGTCCCTACACAGATTAAGGGCGTGCGCAGTTATTCACATTTTTTGATAGGTAAAAGAAATTGAAATAATTTTGAGAAAGAGCCGAAAGAACTGTACTCACCTTGTATTACTTTTGAACTGTGCGAACTGTCATATATTGCAGTATACTCCGTTGACAGGATTTATCCTTAAGGCACACAATTTCAACATACAAAATGTTGCAAAATAATAGTTTATTTTATTTATTTTTTTTGGTTTTTAATTCTAAACACAATTTTTGTTCCAAAAAATTTGAACGGCACTAAGCGATTTTCATGTAAGGACGATCAATTTTGAATTAACTGAATTTATGAGCTACACTCCGCTTTTTCGTAACGCACGTCCGTATGCTATGCACTATGGAACTCAAATGGTAAGGTGATCGAAAGCAAAACGGCATCGACCATAACAGTTATATTGAGGAATCATCTCGCACTTCTTCTATGTACTTTCAATTGTTTTCATGTGTGCGTGCGATCGTGGCCAATGGGAATCGAGAAGAACATATCGTTGGATGGAAAAGATAAGGAATGGGTATCCTTCCTTACCATGCATAGTCTACCATCGTTTCCTTTTTTGATTATTTTTAGGGGTGAGTTACCTACTGTATTCAATGGAATGTGCACTCTCGTGCCATCATTATCTTTATATTTCGGTTTTCCATGATCTTCTTCTTTAAGGTAAAACTACACAAACAGAGGATTCCCGTGAGCGTGACTGTGATGTGAAGTAGAAACACGGTAACATACTCGTACGTACGTACTGATATTGAACTTGAGAGTTTGCAATTTTTTTTCAGTTAATTTCGGGGAAAACAGTTTTTCGATCTGATGGTAGATGGCGTGAGGTTTTTAGTAGGTATGATTTGTTGTTGTCAGGTTACTCATAGCTGGGATGATTGGTTAACGTTGTCCTGTGAATACCTATAGTGGGTAGGAATATGGCATATTTTACAGTAGCGACTGTTTGACCAGATGTATACTGTAAGGGTGCACACAAGATGAGTAAGAGCATTATGACTATGACAGATGATAGCATCAGGTAGTAGAAGCCGGGATTGCCTAATAGTTAGCGAAACAACACTAGCAAATTGCATAGAAAATAAGTCCTGATGCGGAGTGATTGAAGTATTTGATGGTTGGATGAAACTCGAAAGTTATCAACTTTATTAGAAGGCTTGTAACAATCGCTTCGGTCCGATGTTAATATTGTACATAGGTAGGTATGTGATTCTGTTTCGGTTTTTCGGAGTCTACGGCCATGATAGGTATGTATTTGGGTTACTGGAAAAAAGACTAAGCTCGCAAAAATAATTGTTGCTTTGCCGGTGTAACTGAATAAGATCGTTGATATTACTTAATATCCAAATGGAGAGGTGGCATTGTCATATTAAAAGCATGTCAACAACCCGGATATTAAGAGATGCTAAAGAATGCGCGCTTTTCCTTTTCTTTCGAAGGAGCCCAGTATTAGCTCTCTCTTCCTGCTTATCGTCCAGCACTCGGCGTAATAAAGCAGAACTGGCAAGATAAGGGTTTTATAGAGCACACATTTTGTCCTTCGAGTTAGGAGTTTTGAACCCAATTTTTTTGCCAAACCGAAGTAGCAGCGGTTTCCTAAGGTAATTCTCCGCCGGATCTCCACTAGGGTGTCATTCGTGGAGTTCATGTTTGCTCCGAGGTAGATGAACTCCTTAACTACCTCGAAGTTGTTGCTATCAATAGTGACGTTTTGACCTAGGCGGTGGACAGATGCTTGTTTGTTTGTTGGTAGCATGTACTTAGTCTTGTCCTCATTTACTTCAAGGCCAACCAATTTCGCCTGTTCTTCAATCGCCGTAAAAGATTCTATCACGGCACGCTGGGACCTGGAAGCGACCGATTATATCGATATCGTCCGCATACAACAGTAGCTGAACGGATCTGTTGAAGATAGTGCCTTCCATGTTCCATGTTCGTGCTTCCAAGCACGAGATTGAAGAAGTCATATGATAGCGCATCTCCTTGCCGAAATCCGGTGCATGTTTGGAATAGTTCGGATGAGCTACTTCCATATTGCACGTAGCAGCGCGTGTTTTGCAGCGTCACGAGACTTATAGCTGGATCAGTTTCGCCGGGATCCCGAATTCGACCATCATCATATAGAGCTCCTGATGACGAATGCTATCATATGCGGTTTTGAAGTCGATAAATAGGTGGTGAGTCTCAACTTGAAATTCATTGGTTTTTTCAAGGATTTGCCACAGTGTGAAAATTTGGTCTATGGTCGATCCCCCGGAAGCCACATCACTGATACGTGCCGATTAGTGTGTTGCAGAACGGTTTAGGACGTTCACACAGTACGTTGGATATGATCTTGTATTCGACATTAAGCAGGGATACGCCTTGATAATTCTTGCAAGACATAGGATCGCCTTTTTTTTTTCCATCCATACTTGGTTGCCCTACCAAAACATTGCTCCGCTGGCAAACCATCGGCCTTGTTGTTCTTAAGTTTTTTTTTATAGCTAGGTATGCTAACTTCTTCTATATTTGGTGGTGGAACTAGTTCTTCATTATCTGGATGTGGAATCCATACTTACCCTATCACTCTCTATACATTATGCCCATTTAGCAGCTGCTGAAAATGCTGTTTAAAGACATCTACTATATTCCATGCGCTTCGGTGAATAGGTTTCCATCGCTGTTTCGAAGAGCATGTGTTCCGGTATTAAAGCCCGTAGCCAATTGCTTGGCTTGCTTATAGAATCTCCGGTTGTTGTTTTAATCACGAGACTCTTCGATCTCCTTGCGTTCGGTCACTGCACAGGCCATTTTCTTTCTACGCATCATATTCTTCTCTTCCCTTCTCCTGGCTCGATACTCTTTCCTCGCTGCCCTTGTTTTGCGCTGCATCGCTTTCTTATGTGAGTCTTCTGTCACTTTTTGCCTGTTCACGCATTCATCATCATATACCAGGGGCTTTTCCCTCTTGGGTGGCTAGAACCATACTGTAGTTTCGGCTACCTCCTTGATGATGTCGCGATATTGGCAACACAGGTTGTTGGCGTCTGTTGTAGATGAGTGCACATTGGAGAGTTTCTCTCCAGGCAGTCGCTGTAGGCTCTCGGTTACTCCAGGTGTGCTATAAGGCATTAAACGTCAAATTTCTTCTTCTGTGCGGTTCGCAGCATCAGTTTTTTTTTTTTAATTTTGTTTATATGAATTATATTTTTGACAGCAGAATTCATGCAGCTGAAACTTGCGGGTTGTTCCATAAATAGGTTAAAAACATGGAAGTCAAACCCAAGTTCCCGCTAGGGCAAAAGTAAACTTTAGAAAATGTACATATTCCCGAAAATAAATTTCCATCTGGCGTGGTGGGTGTTTGCAAATTCGTTTATTTAGCACCATATTTGTACACAATCAAAGTGCGATTGGAAATTCTGTAGTTGAATAACACTGAACAATGTTGAATGATGTTACATAGGAATAGTAAAAATCCAAATGCTTTTCATATTTAAAAAAAAAAGACGTATTAATATCGTCTTTAAAATCCGAACAAAGATACAATAATGAGTTATTTAATTGGATTTTGCGATATGATTTCCGATTTCGGATTTCGCGTATTCAATCGTGAGAATCCAAATAATTTTGTTTATTGTTGGTATTCTCATGTTCTATTTCATTTTCTATAGACATAGCGCAGTACTTTTAACAAATTTCAGTCTCGACATTAAATTTAAAGTAGCTCACAATTGCAAAAATTTTTTGAAAATAGAGTTTATTTTGATTTACTAATGTCATTTTCCATTGGGATTTTCGGAATTTGCTCTCAGACTTCAGATTTTTCGGGCCCAAAGGAACATAAAATGAGATTTTTCTTTCTTTGGATTGTTGGTGGTGCGTGTTTTAAAAGTCAGCTGTTCTTAAATTGTAATTTGTGTTTGCAAAAATCTATTAAATTTATGTTAGTGCCCATTGCACTGACCAAATGTAAATTGTTCTCTATTTTTCACAAACTTGTCGTCTCTAAAAACGTTAAATAACACACTTTCAGTTTGACAAATGACAAATGTTTGGTGTTAGTGTAAGAAGGTGTGAATTTCGAACAGAAATGAAGATTCGCAAATTTACCCAGACTCTGAAAAAAATTTAAAGCTAAATTTGAGAGCGAAAGCAATAGAACAAAAATATTGAATTAATTTCTAGAATTTAACAAATTCATGCTTGCATATATTATTTATATTGTGTAAGTGGATAAGCATTTTACGCATCAATTACAGATGGTAAAATATGCTGAAACTGAAATGTTTTTCCCACGGCATACACATTTTTTTGAAGTTAAGAGGTTAAAAAAAAAGCAAAAGTGGAAAAAACCGTGTTAGTTCATTTTTCTCTGATTAATAACATGAGATGGATTTCTGCTAGATATTGACATATGATTATTTGACATAGTGATGAAATTATATTAGGTATATTATATCCGAAATTCTATTTTCCAACAATTTCATAAACTTTAAAATTTTGTAAATTGAACTGCGATGTGAACGCCGTGTAATGGGCACCTAAAATGACGAACACAGTAACCTTAATAATGGCCGCCCGTTGTCATGAAGTCCCTGCACAGGAATATCCTAAGTATGTGTGCGGCAGCAATGGCGCTCCTTTGATTTGTACAGGCCCGAATACTTAGGAAATTCCTGTGCAGGACAAGATCACAGGAAGCTTGTAGGCAAATGTACCGTTTCTGCTCTCAGTTGGCTCTCTAGTTTGGATACTCTTTGATCTTCTATTTGGACGGTCGAGCTCTGAATTCAGCGGAAACAAGAAAATGGTCCTCTCCGACTTTAGCATTGAATTCTCCAAGTACGACCTTGACATCATACTCCCGACAGGAGCTCATAAAATTCCTTCTTCAGCTTCGTCGGTGGGGCGTGTGCACATATTGTAGGCCCTCTGACTCCAACTTAAGTTCATTGTTGCATCAATCATAGATTATAAGTAGACAAATTCTGCTAAAATTTAATCCTTTTTTTTACCCACTGCGCGGCGACAGGAACTTCTGACAGTCTGTATGATGTATGAAATAAAGTGACTTTGTAATGACTCATTTCAACATTGACTTACCAGGATTACTAACGAGTGTTTTTGCTTTAATTCGGAATCAGTATAATCTACAAAACCTTAATACGCCCTATTTGGACGATGGTTCACTGCAAATATAACTCTTCGAATAAATTTGAATGCGAATTCCTAAAACCGTTGGCTTCAATAGTTGTGATGTGTGAGTCGTGAAAAATGAACCCGTACATACACCCTTACACAATACGCGCACATATATATGGCTATGATACAGCGACAAAGTTTGGTCAATTTTAATCGCTAAAATATCGAAGGAACACCAAGGACATAAACTACTAGGTAATTGACACGCACAGCACTGTTTGGTTATCAAAGACGACTTTCATGTTCTGGATTTCGCAAACGTTTTACGAAATGTTTTTTAACAGCCAATATATACAACACACAGCAACAGCAAAAGCTGCAACCCTATGTTGAAATACGATGGCCCATCGATAAAAGAATGGATAAAGAGTCTCGAAACTCTCGTCAGATTTTCTAAGTATCTCCGGTTGGATTGGTTTGTCTCTACTCTACTGAGAAGCTTAACCAAATTACAGGTTTCACTAAGAGTGTCGATCTTTTCACAAAAATTCTTATAGAATGCACTTTGCAACAGACGAATTAACTTCTTTTTGCTTGAAACGGAAAAGAACTCAGTCTCAGAAGCTTCCTTTCTGCAGTTCAGGGTTCCACGAGCGAACTGACTAGCTACATGAGGATCTCATAACCGGATTTGTCATTCCAAAACTTTTGCCGACCCTTTTTTTGAGTAGCACCCTTGATCTTCCTTCCATCTCGTTCTCAGCTTTTGAGGAGTTTCGACAGACTTGTCAAGTTCTTCTCTAAAGCGTTTAGTTATTTTTTCACGAGTTTCTCTTCTTCTAAATATAATTGTATAGGGACACTTCCGGCAGAACTGTACAGAATGTAATCGACTTGAAGTATCGGTTATAGATAGAATCAATCATCTCCTTTCTTCTTGCGCGTAGCAAAATTATACTGAGTACCAGCATTGTTAATGAGCAAGTCAGATGATATTAGAAGTTCTAGGAGATAAGTTCCATGTACATCGAATTTGCTGCTGTCACAGCTGACTGTATTCCGCGAATGAGTATATGCGCATATATGAGTAATCCCTTTTTACGAAAGTCACAGAACTCAATATAATAAACAATGACTTTCTCACCATTAACATTTAACTCTACAGTTAGCGATATTCTGGCAACTATATTTGTTTATTGGTAAAGCGATTTTGGAAAGTCTGGAGTCTTTGCGCAAACTGCCAGACTAAAATTGATTATTGGTAAGGCCGAATGAATTCGATAACATCCCCCAAGACGCGTTTTCCGCACCCACGATACCTAGCTACTATACGTGACTTGAAATCCAACTCAAATTATTTAGAAAAACCCCAGTTGCCAATGTTTGACCGCATTCTAGGGGAAGGTTACTAATTTTTGTTTTGAGATCTGGTTATGGAGTAATAATCAACTACACAAAATTACGCCGAGTTAAATTTAATCGCCGAAAAGAAAAACTCTATTCGAATCGTCTTTTGTTGTATAAGCGAAACTCTATTCCCTGAAACATCGTTATTATTTAGTCTGAAATATGTATTCTTCTCCCGCTATATTAGAATGATTCTAATACTTTGGTCCTCATAATAGACTATTTAAAAATCACCGGTGTTTTGGCCTAAAAATGGAGTACAAATTCATATCCAGTTTTATAGTACTGCCTCTCCCATCAGACTCCAGCAGACCCAACTTAAGTCTTTAGCTGATTGCATTCCTTATTCGTATAATCTTATGTCCAAAAAAGAACTAAAACTAAAAAGGTAAATAGCAATCTTCTTTAGCCAGCGGGGTTCCTACAAGCTGGAAAAGTTCTTCACACGATGAACCATGAAAAACAAAACAAATCAGCCCATTAGGAAGTTTCGCCCTACAAACATTCAAAACAACGTCTCATCCCCGCTCGCCTCTTGCCACTTCCCTTTCCGGTACATATTTCCATAAAAATATTTGCATACATCAGCAACAAACATAATAAATATGAAGAAGACTAATTGCCTGTGGAAACATCGCCTCCTGGGGTGCATAAGGTATGCAAATTGAATATTGACCGTCTAATCATGTAATCCGTGAATTTGCAAACTTCCGCATTAGTGTGGTGGCCAAATTCAAAGGAAAACTGTGCCAGAAGATAGAACCCTTTGCGTCACAAGTTTTGCATATTATATTATGTACACTAATATTATAAAGAGAAAAGATTTGCATTTTTGTGTGTATGTTTGTAATGAATAAACTCAAAAACTACTGCGCCGATTTCAAAAATTATTTCACCATTAGAAAGCTACATTCACCCTGAGTAACATAGGCTGTATTTATTCCTAAAAAAGATTAGGAATCTTTACTAAAACTTTAGTTACGTAACCCAAGGTGCAAACAAAATTCCATAAAACATCTTTCGTCGCATGTGCTGCGGAAACTATTGATGATAGAACAAAAGTTCTTCTTCTATCTTCTTCTTCTATATCCTATATAATATAAAAATGAATTGCAGGAAAAAAGAAAACTTGGCAAATTCTCAACATCTGGCCTGTACCCTGTAGGCGAATATTTCGTTTTTCAGTTCAATTCAATTATCTTCAATAATAATCTTTATGTAATTCTTTCGGGGTGAAACTCGATGCAGATATAACTCGATAACCACTGGGCCAATTTTCATGATTCTTCTTCTCTTGTTTTGTTCGTATTGGTGTTGGTTGGTTTTGGATCCGATAGGTGGCGTTGTTGTCGATCTCCGAAACCACTTACCCGAATTTAATGCAATTTTGTGAATGTATATTGTTGTTTCCGCTTGAAGGATAGGATACTTTTGGACCAGATAGGTGGCGCTGTGTTCGACCTATGAAAGAACTTAACCGATTTCAATGAAATTTTGTGGGTGTGCATGGTTGTTTGCAACTTGGAAGATGGGATACTTTTGTACCCGATTACTCGAGTTGTTGTCATACTCCGAAACCAATATAGCGATTTTAATGAAATGTGAATGTCTATTTTTCGTTCCCGCTTGAAGGATGGTATGCTTTTGGACCAGATAGGCGGCGCCGTTCTCGTTCTCCGAAAACAATCAATTGATCTCAATGAAATTTGGTGGGTGTGCAAATTGCTGAGGCCATCAGCGCAGAAGTGGTGTAGCCCACACTTTTTGTTAGTTGCTGTTCTGGTGTTACATACACTCAAAAAATAAATAGTATAAAAATACAAATGAAATCTTTGTACAAATACGAACAGAGAGAATTTGTAGAATGCACAAATGTTTGGTACATAATACAAATATTCGTTGTTTTGACAAATGTCTAAAAATTATTAGATTCGTTGACTTTGTACATTCAACGAATTCACCTTTGTAATATTGTTCAAAGCCGCAATTATTAAAGGTACGAACATCGTTCGTAGACTGTACAACGGCTTTTTAAATAGTACGAATGGCGTTCGTAAATTTACGAATGACGTCAAAATTGATTAGTTGGTAACTTTAAAAACGCAAATAATATATTCGTAGAAATACGAACATACAGCCGTTCGTCGATTGTACAAAGGCTTGTTAAATAGTACGAATGGCGTTCGTAAATTTACGAATGACGTCAAAATTGATTAGTTGGTAACTTTAACAACGCAAATAATAATATTCGTAGAAATACGAACATACAGTCATTCGTCGATTGTACAAAGGCTTGTTAAATAGTACGAATGGCGTTCGTAAATTTACAAATGACGTCAAAACTGATTAGTTGGTAACTTTAACAACGCAAATAATAATATTCGTAGAAATACGAACATACAGCCATTCGTCGATTGTACAAAGGCTTGTTAAATAGTACGAATGGCGTTCGTAAATTTACAAATGACGTCAAAATTGATTAGTTGGTAACTTTAACAACGCAAATAATATATTCGTAGAAATACGAACATACAGCCGTTCGTCGATTGTACAAAGGCTTGTTAAACAGTACGAATGGCGTTCGTAAATTTACAAATGACGTCAATATTGATAAGTTGGTAACTTTAACAACGCAAATAATATATTCGTAGAAATACGAACATACAGCCGTTCTTCGATTGTACAAAGGCTTGTTAAATAGTACGAATGGCGTTCGTAAATTTACAAATGACGTCAAAATTGATTAGTTGGTAACTTTAACAACGCAAATAATATATTCGTAGAAATACGAACATACAGTCATTCGTCGATTCTACAAAGTCTTGTTAAATAGTACGAATGGCGTTCGTAAATTTACAAATGACGGTAAAATAAGTTTGGATAATATACCGAGCGTTGTTAAATATTATCATATATATCGTAATTGGTACGATTTAGGGAATCTATTGCTTTTTCTACGATTTTCTTACTTTTCAAGGCGATATTTAGCATTTATATGGTTTAAAGTACGATGTTGTACGATTCCTATCAGTTTCAATCCCAAAAGCTAGGCGTAAGAACAACTGCTTTTAGTCTGTGAATGAGGAAGATGTGTAGTTCGGATTCTGAAGGCTGGAACTACAGTAAAACTATAATTGTTTCCAGATCGCTAATATAAAATGTGTGAAAACGAAGTATGGCTTTTTATCATTTCACGGAGATAGTTCGATGTTTGCTTTACATGAAGAAAACATAGAACACATTACCAATTGACCAAATTACACGCGTTTTTCATATTCAGAGTGCCTGAATTCCGTTTTCCTTTCCAGTATGACTTCAACAAAAATATGTCGAGCAGTAATGCAATGTTTAGTTTGAAAAATACTACTGCTCAACTATTTCGTTGAAAACCGATTATAAGTTATTGTTCGGGATGTAAGCATTATTTCTTTTTTAAAGTTTTATCAATTCAAATCAAAGATGGGGATTTCGAGTTTTTAAAATTAGCGTTTTCGGTACTTCGAATTGAAAATTAAGAACACGATAATTTTGAGAACATCAATTAGGGCCTTACCAACAACCAAATTTAGACTCGACTTTAGCGCAAAACCAGAAATTAAAATAAATTGTGTACCAACAATCAAGTTATCTTTGACTTTAAGGTAATCGAGGTTGTAACTTTCGATTCGTAGAAAGTCTAGTCTAACCCATTATTAAAGTCTGAATGAAAATCAATTGGCCGTTTTGAATTAAATTAGATATGTAAGTTGAATTAATCAGTTATTTAAATATATTACAAATGTTTTATCTCAAAATACATTTTATTTTGTCTTGTGCAGAAAATCGATTTTCTTCAATGCTGTTTTCCAAGCCATTTTGATGCATATTTTGTGCAATGTAATTATTGGACATAAAATAAATAAATAAACAAACCTGTAGCGCCCAAAGAATTCTTTCTCGTAATTTCTTTTGAAACGGGTCTATTTATTTTTATACACTTTTCTTTTTCGAAAAAATGCAGCCTCGCTAACCATGTGAATATCCGCAAAAATATCATCATCGCTGCTCAACATTATTGAAAAAGTACATACATAATTATAAAATATTCAAAATACAAAATGCCAATTCCAGCAAATTATTTGAAAGCTTGGAAAAAAATTATAACGCATTTGCGTTATACTGTTATAATTTTGCGATAAAGTCAGATGTAGTTAAAGTTTCGTTTAATATGATTGTTTGGTACCTATAAATTAAAAGTCGAAACTATAGTTAGTTTCGAAATTAGTCAAACTCGTGTTTACGGTTTGGTTGTCGGTAAGACCCTTTGACTCTAAGTTTGCAATTTGGTCAAAATCGTCATTGCCGCTTTTCGGTAAACTGAAAAAAAAAAAAAAAAAAAAATGTAAATAAATCCTTTTTCTTTAAATCCATTGTACGATAATATAGTCAAAAACTGAGTTTGCTCTTAAGTTACAAATGACCACATTACCTTAGAAATTAATTTTTGTTATAATCGTATGGACCGTTTTCGAGATATTTCGAAATTTCCAAAGTACCGTTATTCGAATTTTTAGCCAAAAACTGGGTACGCAGTCATGGTAGCCTCACCTCTAAAGCTTAAATATCAACTATGGTTGAAATCGTTCGAGCCATTAATATTGTTACCTTGCAAAAAAAAAAAAACGCTCCCGAACTGTAAGCCCAAAAACTCCAAATCCGAGGTTTGAATGAAATCCGGGCAGCCGTTTAGGCTGAAGGCCTGTGGAAGGTCGGACTGACAGACAGAAAGAAAGACGGACAGACCGGACAGAATGTTGCGACCCACTTTTTTGAGTTCCTCTATCATCGTAATGTCAGAATTGATTAACATCTCGAGTTCCAAATTTTAAACGAAAACAATATCTTTCTATTACTACGTAATGGAGAAAGTTAAGAATACGATAATTACGACTCTGCAACAAAAAAAAACATAATTGTCGTAAAACACTCATAACAACTCTATCAATTTATAATAAAATTGCACAAGTATGTCATGAACTTTGAATTTGGCACAGCAAGAATGCAAACGTTTACTTGAATATCTGTTCTCAATAGAGTAATACGTGTTTAATTTAATCTCTTGAAAAAATAAAATAAAAAAGTTAAAAGGTAATTTTGTGATTAGTCTTTGATATTGTGTTTGATATCGTGTTAAATTACCATAGTTTTGTGATTTTGCATCTAATCTTTCAGTGCAATTATGCGTGTGATTTAATTTTTTGCAGTTCTCAATTCGCTTGCAGCTTCATCGTTGTGTTTTTTTTTCGCCAAAACACCCTTGCGTACAATTGTATTTGTACCTATCGGTGAGCTTTTTTTATACTATTCTATTTTATAATCATAATAAATATCCATACAAATTCAAACTTTGTAGAAACTGTACTTTCATATTTCTACAAAGGTTTCAATTAGGTATATATACTTTTTAATATTTGTCTGCAATATTTTGCATACCTGCTGCTAAAACTTCTTTCTGTTTCCTGATGATTAGTTGTTCCGAAATCCAAAATGGCTTCTTTGCTGTTTAATTTCACTTCCTTTTTATTGTCTGTCTTTGTCCTTAACTTAGTCACTTAAATGTTTTTTTTTTTTTTTTTTTTTTTTTTTCACTGACAGTTTTCTAAGAATATACTTAATTTATTAGCACAACTAGTTCGTTTGAAGATTTACACTAGACTGATTGGAAGGTCAATAACCGCTTAGCATCAAGCATAACATAATGATTATTATAAAGTATACAATAACAAAGCAATACGACAGACACACAACCAAACAGTCATCAGTCATCACCTCGAATAGTATCAGGTAAGCACAAACACTCCATCTGCTTTGCAATTGCAGTTAGCATCAAACATCGGCTGATGTTATGACCGATCTTCGAGAAACGGATTTCATTTGACCAAATTTCAATGATTTTTCATCTGGGTGTGAGTTTACCCAAATCGTAACCATATTTATATATGTTACATGTATGTATGTATGTATGCGGAACTTATTGATTTATAAACTGAAGCCCTTTGTTTTCTGAGAAGGCTCTATCCTGACAAGATTCAGACCAGTGTGCTGAGTTGTTCCAAACTGCCTTTGACACTAAATGCCCAGCAAGATTTGACACCTTAGGCTGGCTTCCTTTATTATTCGTCTTCTAATAATGGCCCTTATGATACACGGAGGTGGTTTAATTTCCACTCCCTCTCTTTCGCTAGCTAGGGGTGCCTTTAAGGACCTGTTGCGCCAAGTATTTATTTTAAGGTTCTCTTGTTTCTTTATAGAGCACTTTGCGTATTTTTCAAGCCCCATCTGTATCCGCAAAATGTATGATAGGTATAATGTGTGTAATAAACGAATACAGTGGATTTCTAAATACCTAACGAATGTTTGTAATGTTCACTAGCAAATTTGTCCTTACTATTAATAAAACAATATGTATTCTATCTGTATATTATGTTCTTATTATTAAAAAATCAGTTCAACATTAAAAAAGATTTAAGATTTTAAGTTTATTGCTTTTCGTTATATTACATAGAAATTTGTTTGCGATCTTTGCGGTCTGTTTCACATTTTTAAATTAAAGTTCTGATCCTTAGTAAATCCTGCCATTAGCGAATAGCGTATTTCACATCCATTCTTCTCAAAAATGTAAGTCTTGGGTAAATATTCATTGTTTATACCAGTCTTCCAATTTTTGAGATTTTGACAAGTAATGGAACTTTAAGCAAGTTGATTGTTTCCAAAATCAACTGTGCCATTGGGAACATTATACACCCAATAATTTTGTAGAAGATTAACCGCGGGTTGGACTTTAAAAGTTATTGTGAGACGCAAATTTTTGCTGATTCAGTTGCAAGTAGGTAGCTTTATTGTAACATTACTTTAACAATGTAAGAGATATCCTAAAGGTATGACATATTTACCACTCGTATATCAGCATTCTAAAAATGAACTTTTTTGCAATTAATTTCTCTTTTAATAATGAAGAAAGATGGAAGCACCGGTAGTCGATGAATCCTCGACGGAGTACGTCCCGCGCTACGTTCAGCATTTCAGCGCGGATGATGTTATTAACATCAGCAAGCAACTGCATGAAGAGGCGAGCAATGAATGTGAAATAATACATACATCTGTTGAAATGCAGCGTGTGTATTATTCTCATGATAGCGATGTCCTTGAGCTAAAAAATCTTTTGGCGAGTTGGAATTTGTCCATTTTATTCGACTATTTCGAAAGTATGCTACCATGATTTTTACGTATTTATTGTTTATCAACATTTACTTGCTCCGTATATAACTTATTCAATTATTACTTTTCCACAACAAATTAGAGCAACAACTTTATGTCGGGGTCCTTAAACACTTCCCGGACCAATTAGTTCCGAAATTGTTTGAGGGCACCAATGTTTCCATGGGCATGCAAGGCGAATTCGTTCACCATTGGTCAGCCTGGAAAAGCTGTCAGTCATTGGAACAGCTTGTGCCTGCAATTTCCTTGCAACCAATCGACAATGCTAAAATCCAGCCAGTAATAGAAGCAAATATCCCGAAAATGTTCGTGCAAAGTTCGACAAGCATAAATTTGCACAACATTATTTCTAGCAGCAGTCCATATGGGAAAATCGTATGTGACTACCAAGAAAAGCATGGCGAACTGGATGAGAGGACGCGAAAATTGTTGGTGGAAGCATTTCTACAATATTGCGTCTCAAACAATATTGAAACTGTTTCAAAGGGCCAATGCAAAACACTCGCGACGGAAATCGTTTCAGCATTTCCTGGAGAAGCTTTGGTAACAATACCATTCATTGGCTTGTATTTTGAAAAAACATTCACTTTTATTTGTAATATGTAAATAGGGATACTACTATGTCGAGAGACCTGGAGCGCCACTTGGAAAGCTCTACAACAAATTCCATAATTGGAAAAGCTCCAAGTTGGGTAAATCCTCGGAGAGCAAAATTACAAAGAGTGCTCAAAAAAGAAAGCACCTTAATCAATATCAGGAGACTGAAAACGAAGAGGAAAATATTAGGTCTCTCATTTATGACAATTTGTCTTTCGACGATAAGTTAAATAGGTGGAAAGGTTGCGTCGCGACAAGACTTAATATGATCAATGTCGAAACAAAAAAAAAATCCATTTTCGAATCGTGGCCACAATACAAAGAACCCTATGGCTACAAACTGGTAATTGCCTGCGACTGTTTTTAATGTTAATTATTATTATTATAAATGCAATTTCTACTACCATTCTGATTAGCTGGAATCTGATTTCAATCATGTCTTCGGCACAAAAAATAGATTTTTGGACGAACACAATGAATTTGTGGAAACAATGATTTCACGAGTTTTACCCGGACTTTTAAAAAATACAAATGACATTGACCTCCTTAAGCAAATTACTTTAAACAAAGATAATTTGAACCGAAGTATGTACATTGCTTATTTTTACTTTTAATATTGTTGTGATTTAATTTATTGAATTCGAATATACTTTAACAGATGCAATTTGCGCCGCTGTATTTAGACTAATACAGTCGCTTTTGCCTAACGGTAAAATTGTTAAAATGTTGGCGGACTGCTCCAATCCGAAAAGGAAAAGAAAGGCTCAAAAAAATTTTACCTTGGAGGAATCGCGAGACGCGTTCATCGCAGTTTGCGAAAATAAAATTTTATATAAAGAGTACTTTGATGCTAAAGTACTAAGGGAATTTTCAGTGCCTCCGTTTATTACAATAATTGGAACAGTTTTGGCACCAACCGCAATTTATTGCGATTTTGAGAACTTGACCTACAAAATGGAAAGCCTGCCCAGGGCCATAGATATATGCTTTAAGGCATATAATTTGTTTAACTGGGAGTATTCGCCAGCCGCGCGGCTTATGTGGCAGTTCATTAATAAACAATTTTATGAACTACCAGATGAGTCGCCGAATCCAGTGGTCCATGTCCTCATAAAAAATATTAAAGGTAATTTAATCGCTTTATATATGTATAAGCAACAAAAATTGAAAAATATTATTACATAGACGCAAAGCAGAAGCAAGAAGAGACGAAAGGGTAAAGCAGCAAACTAATCATCAAAATAAAAATATAAAAATCGGTACAGCCGTCATTTTAATTAAAATAGTTCATTGTACGATTTTCTTATTTTCTATTTCAGAAAAAAAAAAAAAAAACAGTTCTGTTTAGAACTTGTCTAAGACAAACATTTTTAAAGTCGCCCACACTGTTTTTTGTGGATTGTCACAAGCCAAAAAAAAAAAGACTGAGTGGAAATGTTTGTCCGAAAATTTAAAATCTGTCCTCAATCCGATACTAATGCATTAGTGCAAATGCATTCGTAATATTTACAAATTTTTATTGGTAAATAATACAAATATATTTGTCCAATAAACAAATGGATTCGTAAATATTTCACGAACGATTTTTTACATTAAACGAATGCATTCGTAATATTTACAAATATTTATTGGAACATAGTACAAATATATTTGTCCAATAAACAAATGGATTCGTAAATATTTCACGAACGAATTTTTACATTTAACGAATGCATTCGTAATATTTACAAATATTTATTGGTACATAGTACAAATATATTTGTCCAATAAACAAATGGATTCGTAAATATTTCACGAACGAATTTTTACATTTAACGAATGCATTCGTAATATTTACAAATATTTATTGGAACATAGTACAAATTTGTCCAATAAACAAATGGATTCGTAAATATTTCACGAACGAATTTTTACATTAAACGAATGCATTCGTAATATTTACAAATATTAATTGGTACATAGTACAAATATATTTGTCCAATAAACAAATAGATTCGTAAATATTTCACGAACGAATTTTTACATTTTACATTCGTAAATATTTCACGAACGAATTTTTACATTAAACGAATGCATTCGTAATATTTACAAATATTTATTGGTACATAGTACAAATATATTTGTCCAATAAACAAATGGATTCGTAAATATTTCACGAACGAATTTTTACATTTAACGAATGCATTCGTAATATTTACAAATATTTATTGGAACATAGTACAAATATATTTGTCCAATAAACAAATGGATTCGTAAATATTTCACGAACGAATTTTTACATTAAACGAATGCATTCGTAATATTTACAAATATTAATTGGTACATAGTACAAATATATTTGTCCAATAAACAAATAGATTCGTAAATATTTCACGAACGAATTTTTACATTTTACGAATGCATTCGTAATATTTACAAATATTTATTGGTACATAGTACAAATATATTTGTCCAATAAACAAATGGATTCGTAAATATTTCACGAACGAATTTTTACATTTTACGGAAGCATTCGTAATATTTACAAATATTTATTTGTACATAGTACAAATATATTTGTCCAATAAACAAATGGATTCGTAAATATTTCACGAATGAATTTTTACATTTTACGAATGCATTCGTAATATTTACAAATATTTATTGGTACATAGTACAAATATATTTGTCCAATAAACAAATGGATTCGTAAATATTTCACGAACGAATTTTTACATTTTACGAAAGCATTCGTAATATTTACAAATATTTATTGGTACATAGTACAAATATATTTGTCCAATAAACAAATGAGTTCGTAAATATTTCACGAACCAATTCGTACATTTTACGAATGCATTCGTCGTATTTATTAATGTTCGTTTGTAGATTAAACGAATTTATTCGTAACATATATTTTTTTGTCGTTCGTACATTGTACAAAGAGTGACATGTAATATCTACAAAGTCGTTCGTCTGCTGAAAATTACAAACGGTTTCGTAAAATGTAATAACAATTTTGTGAATATTACGAATTTTTTTTTTGGGTGTACATTCCTTATATTACCAACCATCAATGCAAAAGTGGTGTAAACCACATTTTCATATTAAAAAGCAGATGGAGCTGAACAAATAGTTTTTGCTCAGAGCATAATATAACAAAGTCATAGCGCAAAAGTGGTGTAGGTTAAATACACCACTTTTACACTGTGACAACACTATGTTTCTCTGAATCTTACGTCAAAATTCCGTCCTTTCAGTTTCAAAGCGTGTAAAAATTTAAAGGTTAAACACGAAATTTCTTTAACCATGAATGAAGGAGACGATACTGCTTCTTCAGGTAAGTTAAAATATTGTGTTATTTACTGCAAATTAGATACAAACTTGTTAACGTTTACGTATGTACACAATGTTGGTTATAGGTGGAGATTTTGAAGATTCTGGCTCCGAATATCAACCATCCCCTGCACCCTCATCACCCTCAGACAATGATGACTCTGAAGACGTCCGACAGCCACAGCCAAGCACTTCAAGATCAATATCAACAGATGCAGAACTGCAAGTAAGTATTCCTACCAAGGGTCAGCAGATGAAATTCCGATCCTCAAAAGAAGAAAGCGTGTAAAAAAGCCAGAGACTTGGAAGCGAAATGTGCTCAAATTAAAACGAGCAAAAGGCGAACCATATAAGAACTACAGAGATAACATTGTTCCTGCGAAGACGCCTAAAGCAGGCGATTGTCCATGTCCAAAGAAATGTCATCTAAATATAAATGAGGAACGTCAGCTGGAAATATTTTTTTTTTTTTTTTTTTTACCGAGGGTAGGTGAAAATCTTCCAAAGACACTATGAGAATAGCAAGCGCGTGCTCATAGTAGTGTCAGATTTTTACTGACTAAAAACACCACCCTTCGAAGAATTGTTAGATACTACAACTAAGATATAGCTTATCAAGCAATTTTTCTATAACGAAATAACAACTTTTGACAGGCTACTTTCCAATGAAAGACCCTGCATGTTCCGCAATTAAGACGCGGTTAATCCTATCTTGCCAAGTCGAACGGCTTCGTTCTTTGTAGTCGGCGCAATAAATTGTTCTCGTCCAGAATTTGTCGGACTGAATTGTTGACATGTCCGATTAGTCGGTTTCTATGCTTTCTCGCGAAGCTTTTTGTTTCAGCTTCAATTATTGGAATTCCGAGATCTCTGTGGATATCGTCGTTTCTAATATACCATGGTGCTTGTACAATTTCTCTAAGCACTTTATTTTGAAAAGTTTGTAGAATATTGACATTTGTTTTCTTGGTACAACCCCAGAGTTGTATACCGTAGGTCCACACCGGCTTTAGCACTTGCTTGTATAGAAGCAGTTTGTTTTCGGTACTGAGCTGGGAATGTTTTCCGAGTAACCAGTACATTTCTCTATATTTGATATCGAGTTCTTTACGTTTCATTTTCACTTGCGAATTCCATTTCAGCTTTGCGTCGAGTGTCATTCCCAGGTATTTGGCCTCGTTTGCAAAGGGTATTCGGGCCAAGTTTAGGGAAATTGGCAAGTCATTAGTTTTCTTATACGTGAAATTCACGTGAACAGATTTAGTTTCGTTGAGGGCGATCCGCCAGTCCCTCGTCCATTCATTTACCTTATTCAGTGCGATTTGCAGTCTTGCGGTCGTTTCTGCAATTGTATTACCTTATTACTGCTAGGATAGCGGTGTCGTCGGCGAACGTAGCGGGAGTAGTGCCATCTTCTCTTGGTATATCGCGAGTATTCAACAGATAGAGAAGCGGCCCAAGGACACTTCCTGGCGGCACACCGATGAAATTTCCTTAAGCTCAGAGTATTCGTTTCCATGTCGAACACGGAAGAGTCTATTCCCGACATATGATTCTAGAATATCATATAGGCGTACGGGAAGAACTTGTCATAATTCTTTTTTTCTTCAAATGCTTTCTCAATTACGTCAGTAATTCTATGCACTTGGTCAATCGTCGAATGGTTATTGTATTCTATAACCGGTTGTAGGCGTTAGTAAAATTCTCTCGAAAACGTTGGATATGACTGGAAGAAGGGAAATCGGTCTATACGACTTTACTTCATTTGGCGGTTTTCCTGGTTTTAAAACCATTATGACCGCCGCAACTTTCCATTGGCTCGGCACGTGTTTTAGTCTGAGCGCGGCACTTATAATATGAAGAAACTTAATTAATGCTTTTCTTGGTAGAACTTTGAGAACTTCTCCCTTAATCAAATCATAACCAGGAGCTTTCTTAGGTTTTAGGGATTCAATTTCACGTTTTAGTTCCCATAGTCGGATAGTAATTCCGTCCTACTAACACTGTCGTGAACCGCCCGACCATCGTACGGATTAAAGGTTTCTTCTAAATGGGCAGCAAAAACGTCCGCTTTTTCTTATCTTCCCTTGCCTATTCATTTTGATTTATTTTAATTGGCGGCGCGGGGATTTTGGCCTTTTGGTGCCTTTTATATATTTCCAAAGTGAATAATTGAAATCTTTTTTCGCCGTTAAACTTTCAAGGTAAGAACCTATCGCACGATTTTTAAAGTCCTTAATAGCTGTCTTCAACAAATTGCACAAACAGTTCAATTGTGTTTTATGTTGCGGATTAGACGTATTATTCCAGGAAGCGAGCTGTACGATCTCAACTAAGCGATCTACTTCAACCTCAAGTTCATAGGGTCAGGGTGTCGTAAGTGGAACGCTAAGTTCAACATTCTCTTCAATTTCGTTCCTTAAGCCTTCCCAGTTAGTTGTTCTACCAGTTAATCTCGCTGGCTCAAGGTTATTTACTAGTTTTACGCTCAATGTTAAAATAACCGGTGAATGATCAGATGACAGATCAAAGCTCTCTTCAACTTTAATGTGGTTGGTAGATATTCCTTTTACGACGAAAAAATCGATCAGGTCAGCTATTTTTGAAGTATCAGTTGGCCAGTACGTCGGTTTGCCCGTCGAGTGGAAATCGCAACTGTACTCCATACCTGCCCCATAGAGCATTCTTCCTTTTCGCGAGATGTATCTAGAACCCCAGAACGTGTGTTTCGCATTAAAATCGCCGCCAATAATGAAGTTTGGTTTGAGCGATTTAAGCAAGTTAGTATAATCAGTTTTTACAAGCGCGGAACGCGGTGGACAGTAGATAGATGAAATTCTAAGAGTACGCTGACTATTTTTTACTCGAATCGTGCACAGTTGCATAGTTTCAAGCTCTATCTTCAGGTCTTCGTATTGTTCAATGCAGTCTTTAATAAACAATGACGATCCACCTCTCGCGTTTCCCGAAGGGTGACAAGCGTGGAAGTCATTATAGCCTTTTATTTTTAAGCTCGATCCCTTTTTCACGTGAGTTTCAGAAATCAAGCAAATGTCAAGATCTTTCTCGCGTATGAATATTTCCAATTCGTCGAGTTCTTGCAAAAGTCCGTTTGCATTCCAAGTGCATATTTTTAACATTGGTGCTTTGTTCTTCAAGTTTCTGGAGAATAACTGAGAATACATGAGAAACAGGTTCCGGCGAAGTTTCAACGTTTTTTGCTCCGTCGTATGCCGCGGCCTGAGCGTAGGTCTGCACTACTCTGGCGGGCCGAGGGCCACTATTCGATGGCTTTACTGATGGTAACTTTTCAGTAGCGTTTCTTTTGGCAACAGAGGTCGAGGGCTTTTCTGTTGTCTCGCTTGCTCTGACATTATTACGCTCTGGAACCGGAGATTTTATATTGCCTACTACCTCCTGGGCGGTCTTACGCTTTGTATTCGTTAGCGGATTAATTTTTTTATTTTGAAGCTTAAGGAGCGCATCTCTCCGTTTTTGCAACTCCTTAGCTACTTCACAACCTCTATAATTTGCAGGGTGCTTTCCCTTACAGTTGGCACAAGTAGCGGAGGATTGTTTATTTGCTGCACAGCTTTGGGAGAAGTGATTTCCGGCGCATTTCACACATCGCGGCTCTTTTTTGCAATACATTTGCGTGTGATTAAATTCCTGGCAACGTTTGCACTGTGGAATTATTTTCAAATTTCTGCGCATCGGCTCGATTTTAACCACGATATTTACTATGGTTTTAATTCGGTAGATATCTTCGATATTATCGGACCTATCGAAGGTAAGCATAAAGAGCGGAAGTCCACGCCTTACCAGGACATCTTTATCTTCTTCCGATTTCTGTTTCTCCTTCTTGATGATATTAACGGCATCAAGAATTTTAAACCCTTTTGCTTGAAGGTCGTTTATAACCTCTTCTTTTTTGCATGAGGGGTGGAGTCCCCTTGCTACAACACGATGTGGCCTTTCTGACTTTATTTCGAAAGTATACCACTGGATCTTCTCAGTATTTAGCTTTTGGGACACTGCCCGGTAGTCTTCGTGGTTATCGACGTTAATTTTCCACGCATAATTCCTCAAAGATGTAACCTTAAATTTCGATATTATCGTTCCTTTAAGGAGGCTGTGCAATTTATTATACTCCGTTACCCCAACGACGTTTATTGGAGGCGGTGCGCGAATATGCCCTCGGAGTTGTTTTTCTTGCGGAACTTTACGCGTTTGTTCTTTTAAGGGCTCGACTTCAGGCGAAGAACCGGCTCTCCTTTTCTTACTAGGTCTTTTTTTAGTGACCCAATTCGTTTCGCGCGCTAGCTCTTCTTCGTCGGTGTGGTATTCCCGACTAGCCAAGCGTGGTGGAGTACATTCGCGTTCTTTCTGCAAATGGGTGTTCCTTAGAACCTTATTTTGTTCTTTTAACAGTTCTATCTCTTTCTTAAGATCTTGATAGAGTAGATCCATTTCATTAAGCTTGATTCGAAGTGCTTTATTTTCTTCCTCAAGACTTTTATCTTTCACTGAGTCCTGTTTTTCACGCGCTAGCGCTCCCGGCGGACTTCTTTTCCCGGCGTTATTCGATCTTGTTGGAGGAGATCGAGATACCCTTGAGCTTTTAATAAAAGGGTTAATAGATTGCAATAAGCGGCTCTCCCCAGAATCCGTAGAGCCGACCTCCGAAGAGGGTGGATTTTCCAGTAAAGCTGGACTGACACCTGGGGTAGTTAATCTTTTCGTATTGTTCATTGCATTTTTTGTATACACCATTTCGCTCGGTATACGGAGGTTGGATTTTAGTCGCCTTTTACGACAGGCATGCCTACCTCGGGTATATTCTAACCCCTACCCGAAGGGGGCTGGAAATATTTAGAAAGTTTTACGCATTGGCAAATTTTGACACTCAGAATGCATTACCGTTCTCATTAGTTAGAGTGACAAACAAATGCATGGGTTGAATTACCGCATTCGTGATCGAGTAATACGTGACTGAATTTGTTATTGTTTTGCTTGTAAAATCCACAAAATTCAGTGACGTATGGCTCGATCACGGATGCGGTAATTCGGCCCCAGAAGTTACGCGGGAAGAGAGGAATCAAGACAACAAAGAACACACATTTATCATTTATTCTTCCTAAGAACTTTTCAAGTTTCTGATGGACGTGTAACTAGGGTGGTGAAGCATAAAAGTATTCATAGTGTTCCAGGTATCGATCAGAGAGGTCGAAAAAGCTCTGTAAACAAAACAACAGACAATAAGATCGCAGAAGTAAAAGAATTCATTGGCCGGTTTCCTGTTTACGAGTCTCATTATACCTTTCATCTTTAATCAAATTTTTAATGAATGTTTTAACCTACGTTTCCATGCATCCATCAGTGATTCTTGCAAAAAATGTAATCTCTTCCATAACAAAATTAAATGTGCTGAGAGTGAACAGCTAAAACAAGAGTTGCAAACGTGAACAACAATTACACCAGAGGAAAGCAGACAGTGCCAGACAAGGATTAAAAGACGATACGACCTTGGCAAAATCATCTTCTGACGTCACTGTAATCACCTTTGACTTAATGAAAACCCTACCTACCCCTGTGTTGAGTACTGGAATAGTGTAGAACAAGAAACAGCTTTGGACTTTTTGCTTTGGAATTCATAACATGGGGACTGATGATGCGGACATGTTTGTTTGGGACGAGTCTGTTGCTTCGCGAGGACCCCAAGAAATTGGATCTTGTTTGCTTCCCTTTTTTAAAAATTTTGTGACCACTTAAAAAGTAGTCATGTATTCTGACCAATGTGGGGGACAAAATAGAAACATAAAGATTTCGTTGTTCTGTCAGTATGTTGTATCTCACCCGGACTTTACTATTGAAGAAATAGATCATACATTTTTGATCAGTGGACATTCATATTTACCATGTAACCAAGATTTTGGTGTAATAGAAAAAAATAAAAAAATTCTTCAAAGAAATATACGTTCCAGAAAACTGACTCGAAGTAATTAAAACGGCTCGAAAAAGGCAACCATTCAAGATAAAACGAATGAGTGCAAGTGATTTTTTTCTTCCAAATCGCAGAAAAATTTCAGTTAGTAACACCAAGGTGGAATGACTGAAAGTTCAGTGGCTAAGATTCCATAAACTCCATCAATTTTCAATTTTTTACAAGTATTCTAACAATGAAGATATCCTCTTTAGCGAAGTCAGTGTTAAAAAAAGGCAGTCAGTGAACATAACACAACTAGACGCATTGGAAAAACCAACCATAGCTGATAAAAAGAAAAAAGACCTTCTTGAATTGTTGCAGTTCATCCCGCCAGTTCATCACACTTTTGATTAGACATATGATGAATAGCTCTTGTACTATGTATTTTCATTGATTTCTTAATAAACTTGTCCTAAAATGGTGTAACTTGTTTATTATTTTAAATTGGACCAAAATACCATAAATGCAGAAGACATTCTTCCCTACAATATTAACATAATAAATACTAAAATACACAGCTATTGTACATTTGGAAGTTATTTTTATAAATTAAAAAAAAAAAAAAAAACAATTAAAATAATGTTCACAAAAGAAATTAAATTCAAAAAACTATTTACTTAATTTAAAATCCCCATTATCTCCTAATGAATAGTTTGGAGTTACACCACTTTTGCGCTGATAGCCTCTGTGCATGGTTGGTTGCAACTTGAAAGATATGATAACTACTTTCGGACCCGATAAATGGAGTATTATTTATCTACCAAACCACTCCATCGATTTTAATGATTATTGGTTTCAATTCGCATGGGCTCAAGAGAGGAAATATGCTTTTTTTTTGCCGTGGAAACAAAATTTTATGGGGATTAGTTAAATTTTTGAATTGTTTGGATGTTCCGGGCTTACCTCTAAATAATTTGAAATTTAAAGTCGGCTCGATTATTATTTTGTTTCGCAACCATTGAGGTACCGAAACCTTGTAATGGACCGCGTTTGATTTGATGGTGAAGGAACTCAAATCAAATGCAAATGCAATCGACGGTTTTGAGGTGAAATTCATTCAATTTGTCGTCTTGAATTGACAAATAAATTATTGCAAGGATATTTGTGAATTTGTGGCATCAATCTTATATTCCCATGTTTCTCACATGGTCAATTTAGTGAAAAATCGGAAGGTTGGCCGACACGTCAATCATTGCGGTTTGGTTGAACCGCCGTTCTAGAGCCTTTACCCGACTAACGCCCAGCAATTGATTTTTATCTTAATTTATAAAAACGTTCGTGCGTATGTATGACCGACGATAACGGCTGAACCACTGAACCTATCCCCCTTATATTCACACCATTATGTTTGTGTGGTGCTCCGGATGGTTTATGTTTATTTTTGACCCTATAGGGGGCGCTGGGGTCGCTTTTTTGAAAATTCTTATTTATGGACCGATTTGGCTCAAATTTACACCATATAACACTTAAAAAAATAGAAAGCTTTTGCCAAAATTTGGACCCGATAGGTGGCGCTGGAAGATATTTACGAAAAGTTAGATTTCCCTGCATATCAATATTGTATCAACAACATTAAATTTAATTGTAATAATATATTTGGCGTTGGTTGTCCAAACCTTTTTGAATTTGTCATTTCAGTAATTCATATTTCATTTAGCTGTACAAAGTACAATTCTTCGACGAAAACTCCAAATTAGTTTTTAATCAATTTGAAATAGGTAAATAACATTTCCATTCGATTTCCGGCACAAATAACATAACCAAGGAAAATGTTCTTACTGGCCAAATTGTATAATTCTTCCTTTGTTTTATTCGAATTGGTGTATTTCAGGCAGTCTTTAAAGATCAAATTTTGGACCCGATAGGTGGCGCTGTCATCGATCTCCGAAACCGCTAAATCGATTTCAATGAAACTTTGTGGATGTGTACGGTTGATTCCAGCTTGAAAGATAGGATACTTTTCGACCCGATAGATGGCGGTGTTGTCGCTTTCCGAAACAGTTTTATTGAGACGATTGAAATTTTTGGGATGGGTATGGTTGCTTAAAGTTTGACAGAGAGGATAGTTATGGACCGTATTGTTGGTACTTTACAAAAAACAGGCGGGATAGGAAAACGGGATGCGGCACTTCTCATTCAAAAATAAAACCAAACGCTAGGAAGGGCATACTATATGTTTTTTTTTGTCGTGAAAACAAAACTTTATGGGGATTAGTTGAATTTTTGAATTCCTTGGATGTTCCGGGCAGTTATAATCTTGCTGCGCAATGTCAATGCACCAAAACTTTGTAACGGAACGCGTTTGATTTGATGGTGAAATATCAAATCAAATGTCATCCAAGCGACGGTTTCGAGCGGAAATTTTAAAGGCAAACATTCTCATTGCTCGGATTCCCCTTATTCAGAACGATTTGCCATTCATATTTAAGCGTCTTGAATTTGCCATGCGTCTCCTTTTCAATCTCAGAGATGGTAACACCTAGCACACAATTTTTCATATGAGGGAACTCGAGAACGGAACTTCCGATTTGAGAAAAGAGTGTTGGATACTCTTTGGATTTGAGCTATCATTTCTTTCTTGTGTTTGTCTACGCCTAGGGAAGTTTCATACGACGAAAAAAATGGAAAATTCGAAAGGGAAATTGGAGAATTGTAGAAATTTATTTTCCATTTATTTTGTACGGAGTGTTATTTTGATTTTTTTTTTTTTGGATTTGATCGTAGTATAATATCTATACAGTGAGACCGCATTTGTCAAAAGATATTTTTGATCAAAAAAAAAAAATGTATTTCTGGTGGAATAGTGAATGCTCCAAATTCAAATAATTTCCGTCAAAAAGTCAATATTAGGCGGGACGAAGTTCGCCGGGCACGCTAGTATAATTATATAGAAGAAGAAGATAGAAGATAGCTTTGGTTCTATCATCAATAGTTTCCTTTTCAGCGCATGCGACGAAAGATATTTTATGGAATTTTGGAATTTTTTTTTTACACCTTGGGTTACGCTACTAAAGTTTTAATAAAGATTCCTTATCTTGTTGTTGTTAAGAGTTGTCCCCTCAAAAAACAACAATTCACAAACTGAGATTCGACATAATTTTCCAACAGAAATTGTCAAGGATAAATCCCCAACAAGCGGGAATCGTTGTTACTCCTCGCTTCCCCCACTCAGTGATTCCTAATATAGGATATAGGTGATTAGGAATCACCTATATCCTATGTTAACCAGTAGTTTTTGAGTTTATTCATTACAAACATACACACAAAAATACAAATCTTTCCTCTTTATAATATTAGTGTAGATGTAGATAAATTTTTAATAAAGAATTTGAATTGACCGGATTACATAAAGTATGAAGTGCATTATGCATGTGTGAAATTATTATTTTCATTATATTAACGAATTTGGGAGGAACGAAGTTCACCGGGTCAGCTAGTTTAATATAATTTAATAGTTGCGCCCACCATGGATCGTCCGATTTGAGCTATCTTTTCTTTGTTGTGTCTGTCTACGCCTAAGAAAGATACGGCGAGGAAATTGGAACATTTTAAAAGGAAATTGGAAAATTTATAAAAATTGATTTTCCATACGTTTTAACTGGCAATTTTTTTATATATATATATTTTTTTTTTGTATTTTAATCACATTATACGGTGACCGTATTTGTCAAAAATTCTACATGAACTTAATTATTTAGTAAAACATCATAGGCGCGGCATAATAAACTATGAATAAAAGTGAGCTCAAAGAGAAAGTAAGTTAGTAGGTACCTACCTGAACAATAATAATAAAAAAAAGTCACACAAATTGATATGATGAAGAAAATTTATCTGTACTGCCTTACTGAAGAAGAAGATAGTAGGTACCTAATACACATTTAGTTATTGTCTTTAATTTTTTTTCTAATTAACAAAGCCCCCGAACAAAAACAAGTTATCGAGGAAGAAAAAACAAAACATATACTTGTATGCGACAACGGACACCTTAGAAAAGGATTCTATTTATGAAGAAAACTTCGCTTCATTAAAATTTGCAATGGAATTTAGCAAATAAGTCTTACTAAGATAACCTGTGGCATATGTTATCAAAACGACACAAGTCCTAAATCGTAGTTTTGAGATATATGTGTTTAAAGTTCAAAAATTTCTTCTAAAACCAGTTTACCTATTCTTGCTGTTTGATGGAGTGTGTGGGAAATGGGTGATTTTTTTTTTTGTACCCATTTGAATTTTTCGTTTGGAGAAGTTTCAAACATAATTGTGTTATATTTCCTTGGAAAAGGTATGGGTACAATATTTGTGTTTTTCGTATTCTGAAATAAGGTGTTTACTACTGATTCAGATAATTAAAAATAATATTATAAATATACAGAAAGTGTTAAAAAGAAAAGCACATTCATTTGGCTTTGAACAAAAAAAAAAAAAAAATATAAACTAATTAAAATAATATAATTTAATCATTTCTATATAGTGCATTCTCAACACATAGATACTGTATTATGGGGACTACTGGTATTATTGTTGAACCGTTTATTTTTTATTGATTGAAAGATTCATTTTTTCGGTGCCAAATTTTTTTTGAAATAAAAAATAATAATAAAAAATGCCCTTCATCAGCTAGAGACTTAACAATTATGGAAATGGAAATATTAAGAAATTAAGTGTTTGAAAATAAATGGCGAATATTTGGAGCTTAAACAATCTCATAAATATTTTTACCAAATTTAGGGGTAACTTCATTTTACCAACAGATAATTTTGCTATTTCATTGTTTGGGCCCTGTGACTTTGAATACCTATTTATTAATATTTTACATTGTGCTGGTGGAGATGCTCAGTATGACTCTCAGATCTCATAGAAAAAAATCAGTGTAATCCTGTAAACTGTTTGGTTAAAAAACATAGAAGCTTAAAAGTAGTACTAACATTTATTTTTTTATTTTTTTACACAAGACTCTTAAAAAAAAATAAAAAATATCGGTACATAATGAAATAATAGGTAAAAGTGATATTGAACTGACTTTATAATATTAGGTATTGTAATGAAACTGTTTTTCCTTATTATGGAATGATTATAACTTTTTATAACGAAATATTTATGGCTATGTATAGCTATAATATTTATGTGAGTTGAAGTTTTTAAATACGAGTTAAAAAATAACTAATGGAAGCTCTGCTTTTCTTAATTGTTTATTATTTGTACCAAAAAGTGGTCAAGATAAGAGAGAAAAATATGTTAAGTATACCTTCAAACTATCTATTATAGTAGGTAAGTACAATTTATTTTTTAAAGATATTGGCAGGCAGTGAAATGTGCTTAGTATTAGCTTGACTTAAATTAGACTGCAATAATTAGCATTAGATTAAAGTTAATAGTTGATATTATAATACATGTAGGTAATAACAAATCGTAACAAGCAGCATTTGTGAAATTCGCCCCAATATAATGTTTACATGAGCTCGGAGTTCATAGTTGAGGGACACCCACTCAAATGAAATTGCTTAATATTGGTTCTTTATCTACTCGTAGAGATACAACATGCATACAATTTTATACTCAGACTATTACTTTACCCTGTAATTATGCGCTGAGCGATCCTTGCGCATACGTTATTTGACCACTGATTAATATGGGTGTAGTGTACCTACCTTATTCTCATAGTGCATTAAAATCCCCTCCGTCCGATCACCCCCTCGATCCGAAATTCCCTTCCAACTATGTTTTTTTTTTAGCCCTCATCAAACCCAACAAATTACTTTTGAATATTTTTGGTACCCCTTAAATCCACCAAGATTTGTCTTCTCTCATCTCATTACAAAAAAAAAAAAAAAAAAAAACAGTAGCCACTGTGCCAAACAACAGTGAGAAACGAAATTATCTGATTACACATCTGATATGACAGTATGTAGATAGAAAAGAACACCCGGATTTTTTCTCACACGTTATCTGCCACCCTGATAGAAGGGTATGTGCAAAAAAAAATTACATAGATCCCTTGTCCTATGAGTGATCCTAAGAGAAGCGAAAAGAGGTTTGACAAGTTTTCTATTGCTCTAGCATACGTGATATATTTATCTTGTCGTGGGTATTTAATGATTTGATTTGACAATTTTAAATAAAGACGGTGAAGAAGGTACTTTGGGTTGTAATCAAAGGCTATGCAGATCCTACATGTTCAATCCTACATTTTCAATATAGGACGATTCCAAAAGCCTGTTAACGAAAATGGAATGGTTTGACGAGCCATTAGCCTTAGCTCCACGGAACAGGACAATAATAATACAGACTAGAAGACCCAGCCACGCGTTGATGTGGCTAAGGTCGTTTGAATTATTTTTTTTTGTATTGGGAGGTGCCACAACCCGTTGTTCTATCCCGCTTATCTTTTGCAAATTGTCGCCTATAGAGTGGTAAACTATCCTATATTTCAACTGGGTTAAGTGGTTTCGGAGATCAAAAACAGTGCCACCTATAGGTCAAAAATGATCTTATCTTTTAAAAGTCTACCTGAAATACATCAATACGAAAAAAAAAAAAAAATCGATCCAGCGGTTTTCGAGTTTTAACGTCATCGAATTTCACCCCGAAGGTTGGTGACCCAAATAAGGCCCACCTCATTGTTTTTCCTCAATAACTTGCAAACACCTAAAAGAAAATTACTAAATTGACATTAGCATAAGTCTTAGTTCAGTTATCTATATAAAAACACAACGTTTATTTGTTTAAACCCAATTTACAATATATTTTCATAATGATTTTAAAAAACTTACCTTGGGCCTTATTACGAGCACCTGTTCCGAATAAGGCCCATACATAATTTTGATCAGTAACTTTGGTTATCCTGAGAAAATAAGAAGTATTTTATCATAAAACAAAGAAAACATTATTACGATATTATAAATTTATTAATACAAAACAACCTTCTTGAATAGAAAGAAAATTTAAAAAAAAAAACACGTTAAATAAGCTTCAAGGCCGTCTCCATATTATCTGATGACCATTCTGTACGGTTTCTTTTCCCTAATTTGCTCGCCTTAGACATTATATCTAAAAACAACACAACAAATGTAATCTTGCATATTCCTAATAGGCCTGTTAATATTTTCGGTGGGCCTTTTTAGAAACTTGAAAAACTTTTGTTTACACAAATTTTAACGAAAATCTACTCAAAGAATTAAAATAATACTAAAACCATTCTAAGCCTTAGTTTAAAATGTGGTATATTTGGTGTAAAAACTGGACTCACCCGAATTATTATTTTCAATAAAATCAATAACAAAAACCACTTTCTTATAAAAAGAACGCGTGCGTGCACGTTCACTAACTTGTATCGACTGTAAGAAAAAACACGATTGCGTCAGACGGAAAATTCTATCGATTTTAGTAGACAGGTGGCCAGAAGCACATTTAAAATATAATTCCTTTTGCTTGTCGGTTATGCCAACTTTTGCACACTGGGCCTTATTAGGTTATGGGCCTTATTTGGACCTACCTATACCTACCTTACTCGTATTATTATAACTCTTTTTTTAAATACCATAAACAAATAATTTGCATTAAAAAAAATAATGCCACTATAAATTTAGTTATAAACTATCCTATCTCTCAAGTTAGATCAAACTGTACTCAGTGTGCAAAATTTGATAAAAATCAGTTTAGTTTAGGTTTCCATCGCGGAGGAACAACGTAACACCAAATTATAATATATTAAGAAAATGCTACGAAAAATAACTTTTAGCATAAAGCCTGAACTACATCGAAATAACAGATTGTTGAAAAAAGTACAAAAAAGTGGAAAAAATCGGTTAATACTCTTCCATCACATAGTGCTCTCTGTATATTTTTTCTCAATTTAAAATTTTCACTTTGTGGATAGCTCGAGCATGTTCCAGCTTTCACTTTTTCCAAAGCTCTACAAAGAATTCGTTACTGACTTTCCGCTAGATAACGTTCCCATCATATAATTCCAAAGGTAAAGCTCTTTTTTCACTTCACTCGGCTAAATTTGTTTATTATTGCTTCGGGAAATTATAAATGTAAACTTAAAAACAGCTTGTAAGTAGTTTATGGTATCAAAGTAGGTAATATCACAACCACCTAAAACAAGTACCTTGAACTCAATTTGTGTTTACACCACCACAGGTCCGTCAGCGCACGTAATCAGCCATCTGCGCATTTCCTCCAACTCGCATAGGTACTCCTCTTTCGTTTCACTTTGGAGAAAACGCAGTTTTTTTTTTTCAAATGAATGTGCTTATGCGATGTGCGCCACCCAACCACCCCAAAGCAGAGCAACGATTGAAAACGACAGTTGCTAATTGATAAGTTTCGACAATTACAATTTCTTGTTTTGCAAGTTATAAACTATCCTAAATCCTATCTTTATTGGTATAGCCAGCATATCTGCTATGGGCGACACGGGCGTGTTCAGGCTCTCCAGATTGGGCGCATTGTCGTATTTTGGATTATCTTTTTTTCGCAAAGCGATAGAAATGGAAAATTTTTGGGCGTTCATTTTGTTCGTTTTATTCCTTCACAAAACCAAAAAAAAAATATTTTCGGCACTTTTAAAGCTTGGCAGCACTCTTGCAGTGAAGTGACATAAAACAGTCGTTCTACTTGCACGCACACCAATTTATTTTGCAGGCCTTCTGATTTGAAACAAGCCACAAAAGCCAATTGCAGAAAATATAATGTGGTATTCAATTGGGGAGCTTTCAGAGCACTTTTTCTGCTCTCAGCGCAATTTTTATGTTCGTTTGGTACAAAAATCTAGATTTTTTATCAGATTTTCTTCAGATTTACCAATGCAAGTGCGTTTGAGTGGAGTTTGTTTACGTTTTCGTGAACTTCTTCTACCGCAGAAAAAGGCATTGCATTGTGTGAATCTATTTTGTAAATCAGCTATTTATGTACATCTAAATATTTAGAAATCTATTGGGACACACACTTTGAATGCTTTAATATAAAATTTAACCAGCGAATGGAAAACGCTTTGGAAAGTGGCGAAAGATACACTTATTTGAATCGCACCAATATTATCACGAAAAGGAGCAAGTGACGTTTATGTTCGATTAGCCACACGAAATCTGAAATCTGAGAGCGAATCTAAAGAAGCCCAATCGAATACCACATAAATCAAATAAAATCAGCGGTGCGCATAAATGAAATGGGTAATTGGGAAAAATACCAAAATTTTAAACAATTTTTTCGGTTTCTTTCTGGTCAACAATTTTGAGCAAACATTTGAGGTTTTGGCACTTGAAGAAAACAAAATGATGGTAACCTTTTGCGTGTTGCATACAATTTAAGTGATTTTTCTTTTGAGTAAATCTAAATCGAGTGAAGAGTGTTTGTGTGTTCACGGTTAGTTTTGTGCGTACATAATATGAACATTCCATATTTGTTTTAGAGTCTACGCTGTAATTAGGAATTTACTTGCAAATTAGCTCTTTATTTGGGTATTTGGCGTTCGTTTCTACCATTTACACATTACACTCCATTCGAGTGGATGTTTCCAAACATTGGTAGGTATAGTCAGCATCTTTGCTATGGGCGTATTCAGGGTTGCTAAATTTGGCGTTTTGTGTTCTTTTGGCGAACATCATTCACGGTTAGATTTAAGATTTTTGAAACATTATGTTCAAATAGTTGAAGTGAATTTGTCCGTGTCAATTAGTTCAAAATGGACTATTTAGGCGACAATGGATAGAAAAATGGTGAAAGTGGTGAACAACGATCAGCCAATAATGTTGCTTTGGAAGCATTAAAACCATCGTCTCGCAACGATACAACCGAAAATGGAACAAAAAATGTTATAGGTATCATCGTCGGCTCTGCGAAATAATGCCCAAAAAAATGAAATAAGGCCCCAAAAAAATATACAGGAAACAACAACAACGATTTTAAATAGAACTTGGGGTGCTATTTCATTTTTTGGGGCATTATTTCCTAATGAAAATTGGGTTCTTATTTCATTATGATATAAGACCCCAAAGGTGGTTGGGTGTTGTATGAATAGGGTAGACACTGATTGGCATCAACTTGGCGATGCCCAGTTGTTGCAACTGGTTTTATCCATTTATCCATTGTGCTTATTTTACCTCCCCGTGGTAACCACCGGGTACTGGTCTCGTCCACCCGGACTTGACTTGCTAAACTTATAAGCGCGAGTGTTGAGCAGGAAGAAAATAGCAACACTATAATGCTCTGTCGGAATGAATGCTTGATCGAGTCTCAGAGGTCTTTCATGAGCCCCTCAGAAAAAGGACATACAGCAAATGAATCCACAAGATTGGATCAACGGTGGTGTCAACAGTAAAGATGGCAGATACCTTGCGTGAGCTACTCTGACATATTTGGAACTAAGGTCAGTAAGGATTTTTCAGCACTAGTCAGGGTGCTAAAATAGAGATGGTGGCGGATGAGCCCTTTATGAGTCAACGGCAGCACTCATATCCCCGAAGTGGGTTACTGACAACGGAATATCCGACCCACTGTCCTAGGGTCAATTTAGGGCCTGGTCCTTCAGGTTGGGGGTTGTGCGTGGGGCTAACTACCCAACCACGGAAAAACAACACTGCTGCGAAGGAACCAAGAGCCTCGGATATGAATGGATTTACTGTTGACGACCCTGCAAAACGGAAAAAGGACAACGACGTTCGGATCTGCACTTGGAATGTTCGAACCCTGAATAGACTGCGTGCAGCCGAACAATTAGCGGAGGCCCTAGACTGCTACAAAGCAGATATCACCGCCATCCAGGAAGTGCGGTGGGATGGGCCGGGCAAAAGAAGGATGAAAAATTGTGACATTTACTACGGTGATTGATATAGGGAACAAAAGCAGCGTCTACGTCGACACGTAAGTGAACGCCTTACAACAATCCGCATAAAGGCTAAATTCGCCAACATCAGCCTAATATGCGCTCACGCCCCCACAGAAGAAAAAGACGATGCTACCAGAGAGTGTTTCTACGAGCTCCTCGACAAAACATATGAGCAATGTCCTAAGTATGACGTTAAGATTGTCCTAGGTGATTTTAACGCCAAAATAGGAAAGGAGGACATCTTTGGTAGCACAATCGGGAAGCACAGCCTACACGACATCACGTATGGGAACGGACTTAGGCTGATTGACTTTGCTGCGGGACGTAATGTTACTATAGCTAGCACACGGTTTCCTCACCTCAATATCCACAAAGGAACATGGCGGTCGCCAGATCATCAAACCGTCAATCAAATTGATCATGTTGCGATCGACGTAAGCTATATAGAGCTAGTTTTGACATCCCTGCCAAACTTGTCAGATTGTGCAGAATGACGATAGAGAACGCTCGCTGCTCCATAAAGGTCGGAAACAATCTTACCCAGACCTTTGATGTCGAAAAGGATTAAGACAAGGTGAGGCGCTGTCATGTGACTTTTTCAACATCATTCTTGACAAAATTGTGCGAAACTCACAAGCCAACACCAGAGGCACAATTTTCCATAAGTCTGTGCAACTACTTGCATACGCTGACGACATTGACATTGTTGGCAGAACACAGCGAGCTGTTACTGGAGCGTTTGCTAGTATTAGTACAGAATCGGCAAAAATGGGTTTAGTGGTGAATGAGGGTAAAACAAAATACATGTTGTCAACAAGAAGGGACACACAACATCGACGAATCGGACAGAACGTCACGATAGACAGTTATAATTTTGAGGTAGTTAGGTACTTTGTCTACCTCGGCTGCGCTATAAATTCTGACAACGACATCAAATCAGAAATCAAACGAAGAATTACACTTGCCAACCGCTGTTTCTTTGGCCTAAGAAGGCAACTGAGAAATAAGGCCTTGTCAAAAAACACTAAGGAGACTCTATATAAGACCCTCATCATCCCAGTCCTACTCTACGGCGCAGAAGCATGGACGCTATCAAAGGCGGATGAAGATGAATATAACCAAGCCAGCTATAATAATATTGTAACCTAGTTGTAAGTTGAAATCATGAGTCACGTGAGTAAAATGTATAATAGTCGTAGTGAATAATTTCAGTATAAACAGCATGTAATCAATTTAAAAATTCAATTGAATAAAAGTCAAGCAAAGACTAATGTTCTTTTCATTTCGGCACGTTTGCCTATCATTGCGGCATATTTGCCTCTGCTTGTAGCGTTGCCATCGCTTTAACTGGCCCCAAAAGGGAAACAGCCTCTTCGTCCCCTACGCTCACCACACTGTAAGAGTTTAAAAACGAACTTCATTCAAAGTTTCCTTACTGCTCTCTTAAATTTCAGCATATCTGAAGCCTGAAGAATTGAAAGCATTTTACGCCTCTAAATAAAACTTTTTTTTTTAGGGATCAACCACTTGGAAATGGGCTCAGCGAAGCGGGTATGGATTTGCTAGTATCTTTCCATTCAGTAGTTTTTACTCCATTTTGTACGAATTCCTTCATATAAGTTCTTATATCATAAGACCGTGAAAATGTAGAGCTCAGTTCACGATCTCAAACAACGCAGGTACCTACTCGTAAAATTATCAGATAGAAGTTTTTTTTTTTGCGGGGATCGGATTGAAGACTTAGCTTTCTCTATCATTCGCTTTGCGTTTTCACTATTCTGAAGCATGGAATTTACGACGTTATCGGGAGTTGGCAATGAAATAACGCATGTTCCGAATTTTTCGGAATTGGTTTTGTAATGTGGAGAGTTTGGGATGGTCATGTATGCGTTCAAAGCGATATTATCTGTGACAGCCATGACCCGTCAACAACTGATCACGATTAATCCATGTATCCATTACTATTATGAGACGATGTGTCCATCTTCCCTTTAGTGATTAGTTCTATTGTTGTTGCCAAACGGCGATGCTCGTATTTTCTATTTTTGTCCCCTACTCGGCCATTTCGGACACGCTCGGTTTTTAGAGCTTTCGTTTCTTCAGCAAGCAAATCGATAGGTAGCATTGAGGCGACTTTAATGCGCTATGCTGTGGATAGATTTAATTCCTTTCACATAAGACTTAACTTTGGCGCATTACCATAATTCTACTGCACACTTAAGTATCGAACTCGCAGCAGAATAGTCTCTTACTCTGTCTCGGACCTCCGATGTTACTCATCTGCCTTGAAAGTGCACTAACACTTTTCGACGACCTGTTGCATACATACTCTAGGTGGTATTAAAAGCTTAGACGTGTGTCAACAATCACTCCAAAGTACCTAATAGGCGGTTGAGATACCACTACATGCCCTCCCACTCTAAACGATATAGTATCTTGTACTTTTCTACTTGTAAGAAGCACTGCTTCCTTCTTGTGATCTGCAAGTTGCAAACTGACGATAGCTTACCCTCTGCGTACAGTTGCAACAGTTTCATTACAGTGCAGTTCTACATCTTCTATCGTTTTTGCCACAACCATCACGGCGCTATCGTCTGCAAAGTCGATAATTGAAGCTTCTCGTGGAATCGGGAGACGGAACATAACGTTCCACAACAACGGTCCTAGGACTGAGCCTTGAGGCACACCGCCAGTTACCTCGTATTCTTTCATTCCTGGATATAATTTTACGCAGATATTCTGGTATTTTAATACGGTAAAGACAGCTCATGATGCATTCCCAACTTGCCGAAATAAACGCGTTTTTTACGACCAATGTTATAACGGCACCTTCTTTCCTGTTGTAAATTATACGCTCGAATATTTTCACAACCATGTTCAGTAGACAAATAGGACGATAAAGTGATGGTTCGTTTGGATTTCCTTTTCCTTTCGGCAGTAAGACAATTCGTTGGAGCTTCCAAGGTTGAGGAAGAATGCCTTCCTGAAAACACACGTTAAACATCTCGGCAAATAAATCCGGGCGCGTACCTATCTATTAATTGCGATTTTAAGGGCTCTATATGGAATACGATCCAGTCCAAGAGCCTTTTTATCGCATACCTTTTTATAGGCTTCGAATACTTCTTCACGTGTTATGATGGGTATATGCGCGATCTCGTGGACACTTTACTCATCTACCTACCTACCTACCTAGCTGTATTACTTTCATATTTTTTTCGAAAAAGTTTCTAGTGCTTTTTTATATTCGGGACATCTTTTACTATCGGTTATATGTCCATATTCGATATCAGATAAAAGTTGGACTATATGCAGGCATCTCAGTCTAAATATACCTAACCTACACATGATATGGCACGTATTCCACACCACTTCTGGAAAGTTGGTATGGGTACATGCCTTTAATGTGATCAAACTTCTATAATATTTTTTTTTTTTTAAATGCAAAAAAATGCAACTAATAACACTTTTCCACGAAACTGCTGCCATAAGGCCTAGGGTTAATCATTGGCACCTTCAAACTGAAGATATTCAAAACAGGCGCACTAATCCATCCCTGTCTACTTACGTGCTTCAACGAATTGTTCGCTTATTTTCATTAGTAAAAAGTATATTTTATGCTATACAGTAAAACCCGGATAAGTACTTCACGCTTAAGTACCCAACACGCTTAAGTGCCCACAAATCTCAAATCTATACATTTTTTTTTTGACATTTCTGTGTACATTTACGCGGATAAGTACCTTTCGCTTAAGTACCTTTAAGGGGCTGCTTGTTCACTGTTTTGGTGCAGCTTCATATAAATTTTCATAAAACTCTTTGTTTTATTAATACTAGAATATGTTTATTTAATTTGAAAATGAATACAATGTTGGAAGAAAACGATTTGTGAAGAGAATTACTTTCGTCGACTTTGCTGGGTGAAACACAATCAATTCAAGATGGAGAAAAAACCGAAGTTATTTGAATTCGACTCAAAAGGAGCGAGAAAATAGATATTTGCTGTTTCGTGTTTCGCTTTGTCAGCATTCAGGTACGCCACATTCACTCCCCCTCCAATATATTCGTCTAGGAAGCAAATGTCACCTTTTTGTTGCTGTATGTTTTTATTTGATCAGCTGGTGAATTTTCATCAATATTTTGTTCTGATGCTGGGTCGTCTTCTTTTGCGATGAAAACGGGCATCAGTCGTTCCACTGAAACATTTGATTCTTTGTCGTCGATTTTTAAAGTGAAAACTTGATCGGACAAACGTTTAAGAACTGGATATGGTCCTGTGTATGGAGGTTCCAAAGGTTCTTTTACAACATCAGTGCGCAGAAAATCGTGGGAATAGTCATTGATGTTTTTCAACAGGAACATTATTTTTTTAGTGTGATGGTGTATCGCAGTTGGGCGAAGCATGCGCATATGTTGCCGAAATTTTTCAAGGAACACTTGAGGATCTGGTGGAGCATCTTCATCGGCGAAAAACTCGTTCGGAAGTCGAATGTTTACTCCGTATACCAACCCAGCTGCTGTAGCTAGCAAATCTTGCTTAAAACAAGTCCGGAGTCCAAGGAGAACTGTGGGCAGCAAGTCGGGCCAAGATTCATTGGAATGACACATCAATGCAACTTTAAATGACCTGTGCCAACGCTCGACGAGTCCATTGGCCTGTGGATGGTAGACAGGTGTTCGGCAACGATTTGTTCCAGTTAAATTGGCTAGTGCTTTGAAAAATGCAGATTCAAACTGTGAGCCCTGGTCGGTTGTGATAATTTTTGGGCACCCAAAGCGAGAAATCCAATTGGACCAGAATGCTTCAGCAACTACATACGCAGAAATTTCTGTTAGTGGTGCTGCCTTGGGCCAACGCGAAAATCTGTTGATCATCGTAAGGCAGTAGCGAAAACCTTCGCACAACGGCATTATTACGATGTCAATGGGGATGTGATCGAAGCGATTGTCAGGAATGCCAATTTTTAGTGGGTTCAACTGGTTGTGTCGGTCTATCTTTGCTCGTTGACAAGGAAGACACGTAGGTACGTGCCACACGTTTTTTTTTTCTGATTTTCTGGAGTGTTGCACGGCCACTGGGATGCGAAGGGCCATACACCGATGCGAAAACTTGGGGTCGTAGTTTATGTGGGACGTATAAGGTCTTAGATATCCAGTAGAGATGTCGCAATAAATTTCCACTTCAGGTTCCAAAAATACTTTTCGTAGTTTTAATGAATTTTTTCCTCTGAGTTGGTTTATCAGCTTGTCATCTCCATTTTGCGCGTCAAGTAGTTCATGTATGCTGATAGATGTCGGCATGTTTATGGCGCTGATTCTAGAAAACGCATCAGCCACAGTGTTTTCAGACCCGGCTATGTGGATAATTTCGGTTGTGAACTGCGAGATATAGTCCAGGTGCCTCAATTGTCTTCGCGAAGCTTTTTCTAGTTTCTGCGAAAATGCATAGACCAAAGGTTTGTGGTCTGTCCGGATGATGAAATGCCTTGCTAGCGGTGCCTGTAGATGAGCTGCATGGGGGATACAACGCCGGTAATAGTTAAGCACTCCTATAAAACGACGAAATTCACAGATTGTTTCTGTTTTTTTATAACTTAGAATCGCCTCTATACGCCCTTCTGGCTTGCAGCCCGAAGCAGTGAGGGTATATCCCAGGAAATCCACTTCATTTCTTCCGAAAACACATTTGTCCAGGTTGATCGTCAAGGAATTTTGTTTAAGTCTTTGGAACACTGTACGGAAGTGCTGCAAATGTTGTTCCATGTTGTCAGACATGATGACAATGTCATCAATGTAATAAAAGACAGATTCGAGGTCCCTAAATATGGAGTCCATGTAGCGTTGGAAGGTCTGAGACGCAATTCGTAGACCGAATGGCATGTAGAGGTATTCTATGAGTCCAAATGGTGTGCAGATCGCAGTTTTTTTGATGTCTTCATCTGCCATTGGAATCTAATGGTAAGCTTTTGTGAGGTCAATAGTACTGACTACTGTTTTGCCAGATAATCTCTCCGCGAAGTCCTGGATATGAGCAATGGGATATCTATCTGGAATAGTTTGGGCGTTTAGTTTACGGTAGTCGCCACACGCACGCCAACCGCCTGTCTTTTTTGCTACCATATGTAGTGGACTTGCCCAGTTACTGTTCGAAGGACGACAGATACTGGTTTGAAAAAGATAGTTGATTTCAGCTTTCGCAGCGGCGAGTTTATCTCCAGCCAGTCTTCGCGGTCGCTCTGCCACAGGCTCATGTTTGACAAAATGTTTTGGTACAGCTGACACCACAGATCCAGAGTCGATGAGAAATCGTATATTTAGTGACTTGTCTAAGAGATGAAGACGACTTTCGGTGACGGCGGTTGAAGATTGTATTTTGCTGCCGCGAACCGTACGGGCTGACGACAGCGCCGCTAGTTTTTTTCATAAAGCTTAGTTGATGTGATGCCGGGACAACCAGGCTGACAGTTTCTCGCTTTAGCACCAAATCTTTTCTGAAAAAAACATAAATCATCTCTCTTTCTCGAATAGATAGTTGCTGTTTCGTGTTTCACGACCGATGAATGTAATAAACTCGATCCGTACGAGAAAGTGTACACTTATTACATAGGGGATTATTTTTGTTATCTTTCAAGGGTGGAAGTCGATAACCAATGAACAATCGGCATGTATTTCGGAGCAAAGGTGAAAAACCTTGCTTCCTTTTTTCGCTTCACCTATTCTCGTAAAGATGGCATTAATTTACTCCGGCAAACTGTATCTTTAACACTTTGACTGCCAACGCAATTTTGGGTAAATTTCTTGGGGTGCCAACACAAAATATTTGGTTATTTCCATTATTTAGCACAAATAAAACAATAAAATAATAAATGTCATATTAATTATTGGCAATGCATCCTTAAATTTTAGGACGAACTTAGTCCTGGCTATCTAATAGGATAGCCATGGCACCTCAAACATTTTTAATTCACTAGGCGGCTTGGCTATCGATAGCCATGGCAGTCAATGTGTTAAAGATGCCGCAGGTTGCTTCGATAATTTTCTTACAGCGGACATGCTGTTTTTACTACTGTAAACATAAAATATATTTTTTGTTTTTTGTATATTCACAGTGGGATATACTAGGGTAGGGTGTGCCAGATTCAACACTTTTTCTGCAGTTTTGAAATAACTTCTTTCGCAAATAAATAATTGAAATTGTTCCTTTTTTATTGAAAGCTATCATTATTTGACTACATAAATGAATAATTTCTTAAAAGTAAACTTTAAGCTGTTAATTAAAAAAATCAGACTGCCCTAAAATGGTCAATCTGCCCCATGGTGGGGCACTTTCGTCATAAATTAAGATGACGCCATGTATTAAGAATCAGTTCTGTCTTTAATTGAATAGCTAAGCAAATTTTAAATCTATGAAAATAAACATAAAAATTAAAAATCAATTTCTGGTTTTGAGATCACAAAAAAAAGTATACTTTTTATAGGGAGAACATCGATCCTGTGGTATCTATGTACTTTACGATGTTCTCCCTATCTACCTATGAACCAGCCGGAGCTAAGAATGAAGCGATGGAGGCAGTTTGCGAGTTCGCTAAGATTGTCAAAGAAATATTCTCCGAGGTATAGTTTTCTACGCAATGACAGTGCTGGACACAGAAGGTGAAGAATAGTCTCCTCCTCCTCCTCGTCCATACAGCGTCCCGTGATGACACCTAGGTACTAGAATGCTTATTATGGGTCTTTTCAGTGTAGTAAGCTTTTTTGAGCGCTTGGGATCCAGCTGAGGCAAGATCTGTTTCGTGGTGTGGCACGTTGTACAATTAGGCCACCTGCGATTAGTAGCGCTTAATGCGTTTTGTTTAATTAGGAGCTTGCAAGTAGCAAGAGGCATGTAGATATTCTCCTTTTCCGGTAGAATCAACATAGTAGTGCCTTGTCTGGTGAGTTCATCGACCATGAAATTACATGGAATGTCTCTGTGGCCAGGCACCCATGACCCATATAAGGTGAATTTTGAATTGTTTCGCCACCTCGTTAAGAGATAATCGGCAATTGAGGGCAGTTGTTGAATTAAAGACGACAGAATCCAGGGATTAAATCGAGGCTTGACTGTAGGTAAAGATGGTGATATCCTTTACAGATACATCATTATACCGAAGCCACGACAAGGCCTCTTTGATCGCTATGACTTCCGCTTGAAATACACTGCAGTATGATTAGGAAGGCTGAATGAGATTTTGCAATTTAGATCATGAGAGAAAATAGTTCAGTTTTCTGGGCATTGACCGCCAGACCACATTTTTTGGTCCATTTAGAGAGCTTAGAGAGAGCATTCTGCAAGAGATCTCTAAGCGTGTTGAGGTGTTTTCCTGAGATGGCAACGTCATCTGCATAGGCAATTACTTTGCACCCTTCCCCCTCCAGTATTAGAAGTAGTTCATTCACTACTAGGTTCCAAAGAAGAGGTGAGATTAAGCCACCTTGAGGCGTACCCCTACTAACGAAGCTCCGGACCGATGCCTCGCCCAGCTTTGATTTCCCTTTACTATACACGTGTTGAGACGTTGACAAAAGATTTGAGTTGACACTGGAATGCATGTGGATGTCTATCAGTTTCTCTAAGGTTTTTTGTAACTTGGGAATATGAGCAAAATCCAGGCAACTTTTAAATATTACAGTTACCCAAGGAAGGATAAGGTCAGCGTTCCTCTGAAGTTCGGCCGGTATTATACCATCCGATCCAGGAGATTTAAATGCCTTAAATCCTTTTATGGCCCAAATAATTTTAGTTGGTATCGAGGCAGCATTACAGCCATTAGGGAAGTGAGAATCCAGTAGTAGATCCAGAGATTCTGCATTGGAGGTGGTCCACGATCCATCAGCTCTCTTAAGGTAGCTGGCTACTTTAGGATCGGATGCGAGAATCTTTCTGAGCCTGGAGGCCTCAGAGATTTCTTCTATTTTTTCACAGAAGTGTCTCCAGGAATTCCGCTGGGCTTTCCTGACTAAGGTTTTATAGGATTTGAGGGCTTCTTTATGTAAGGCTTAGTCATTTGGCCTACATTTTAGACGCAGAGATAAAATCTCCTGATGCCACCACGGTGGTTTAGGTTTGCCCCGAGGTTTGCTTATTGGACAGGAGAAAGACATAGCCCAGTTGAGTATTAGTAGGGGGAACAGGGATTCTATTAATCATGGAAGATTCCACACTGTTCCTATATTTGCTCTAATCCGTTTTCCTGTAGTTCCTAAAAACGGGTTGTATCTGTGGATCTGTGGTCTGAGAAGGAGTGTTCTTTAGAAACTTTCCAATCTATGATATCATGGTAAATGGTGTCGGAGACCAGCGTGATGTCTAGCACCTCTTGTCTGTTACTAGTGACAAATGTGAGTTCGGATGCCATATTGCATATGATTAGTTTAGTACTAATTAAGTAATCAAAAAGTATTTCAACTCTTTTATTGATGTCGGAGCTGCCCCATACAGTGTGATGCGCATTGGCATTACATCCCAGGATCATTGAAGCTTTGGACTTCTCCACATCAGCAATCGCTCTCCCCAGTAGTTCCGCAGAGAGGGGAAGGTCGGACGCCAGATACGCCGAAGTCAACTAGAATTTCCGCAGTCCGACTTCAACGTTTGCTGTCGTGGTGTCTCGATCGCTATAATTAGGAAGAAGGAAAATATTTAGTGTGCTCTCCGCAAGGATGCAGGCTCTTGGTATACCTCCATTTCTAACGTAGAAAAGATTGTAGTCGGCATTCCTGAGTCCATGCACCCGATCATTACTGACCCAGGGTTCCTGAATCAGGACAATGTCTTCCGCGCTTTTGTATATCCGCAGAAGAAGAGAGGCCGAAGCCGTTTTTGAGTGATGTAGGTTAATCTGAAGTAACCGCAGCATCATTGCTACAATTACCTCCAGACACCTCCACCACAGTGATATTAGCCCCATCCTTATCCGATTCCAGAGACACATCAGTTGCGGATGGACTGCCGAGTCCGCTGGATAGATCCAGGTCCGACAGTCCTATGCTGTCCATGTCCTTCCGTATCTATCTATCTATCTATCTATCTATCCGTAGGACCGAGTTGCAGTGAGAGAGAAGCGGGGCCCTCCCAGGAGCGCAGTCGTCCGCCTCTACCTTAGCCGCTGTGGTCGGTGTGTTACTGACCGATGCAGTTCCGGCAGACACGGGGAACAGCACTTCTTTAGCCAGATTACAGCCCTCCAACTCCGCTTCCGCTGCCAGACTGGTCAGTTTATTACTAACCTGTTCAACAGTGTTGGCAGAGGAGGGGAGTCACACTCCCTCCGTGGTAGGGTCCTCCACATCTTTCTTATAAACCCTAAGGTTTATAGCTCCGCAGTCGTAGCTAATTTGTCCTTCCGTTGCATCCAGAGGAGCCAGAGACTCTACGTTGATCACAATGATCGCAGATCTTTTGTCTCCTTTAGGTTCCTCCAGCTTAGCTACCTTCCAGTTACCTGTCGAAAGATGAAGGGTTGCTTGCCCGAATAATTTTCATTATTGTCGCGGGGTCAGAGGGTTCGGCAGAATAAAAGGATTTGTGAAAAAAAAATCATTGCACGTTGTATCGACCTATTAACGTGCTTAAAAAATATAAGGTTTGAATATCTTGACGATCCAGGAGCCCCATGTCTTTTAGTCGAAAGTACTCCATCCTTTGCTTTAGTACCTAAACGTTATTGTTTTTTCACAAAACTTATAAATGTAAATGTAATAACTTAAATATATTGTAAACTCATACATTTACCACTCACAACCAAAGAAAGTTGTGAGGCCTTATGGCCTTATGTCACTTTCAGGTTATTTTACTGTTCTGATTAATCAATCTGTAGATAGAAGCGATAAAAGAATTTATAACTATTATTTTCTTCAAGAAACAAGATAGGAGCATAGCTTAGAAAATAATAGTCAAAATTCGAATAGGCTATCAATTTTCTGTTAAAGAGAACATTATTAAAAATTCAACCGTAAAGACAGGTTTTTTGTTATTGACAATATAATCATGTCCCATAGGTTTTGAAAAATGGCCCTCTGTCGCAAAAAATATAGCCTTATGATGCTTTTACAAAGTGACAAAAGGCCATATGTTCGAAGGCCTTATGTCACATGGCCTTATGTCACGGCACCGTATATAACATCGACTGCCGACAACACGAAAAAAAAAAATCATCTCAAAAGATATTAGGTGTAGCAGATGCAGATCCTTTCACTTCCACTCCTCCTTAATGGTCTTACTTTCTATGTTATTCGGCGATACCGCAAAACACGCTGCTTAGAATGTAATCTCTAATAAAATGCGATGTTCAGCGAAAGAATGGAATTGTCCAACATTAGCAAAAATGTAATCATCAACAAACCATGAAAAACACTTCCCCATGTTAGAGAAATAGCCAACAATCAACGGTACCTTAAAGGAACAATGTAAGTCAAATAACTCAGCACCCGGTCAGATTGGACAATACCACCGAGTTCAAAATCACCATCCTGTCGTCATCATGGATTAATTTGCTATTTACTCAGCTTCCAAAAAAGAAGGACAAAAAATCATCCCAAATCTCAAATCGTACCTTAAATACCTACCAAACACATATTCATTTGTTACCTATTAATCATTTTTGTGTCCTTACCACAGCATGACTTCTGTGGCTGTCGGGTTCAAACCCAAATGAAACTCTTGTTCCTATAACTCCATACGTTCCGACGTAATCACTCTTCATGAATCTAAAATTAATGACGTTCTCCTTAAACCGAACCAACGCAACGGTCTGACCAACGTTTCCGTGGTTGCGATGCAATTATCCGATTCTTTCGCGCATCACTAACTCGCTCTCATGCAAAGTCTTTTAAATTGACTGTCACTGGATTGGAGTTGTGTTATTTCGATACGGTCAATCGATTTTAATGTCCTCGAAAGAGGATAATGAAGAGGAATATCTTGGCAGGACGAATCAAAATCACATCAAACATTTGATAAAAATCTGAAAAGGATTCTGAGAAATTCTTTCAAGGGTCGTCATTCTCCCTCGATAAATATATCGACTCGGGGGTTCTTCTGTGACATTTTCCCTGAAGTTTATGACGTAAAGTAATAATTTCTTGTTTTGTTTGCAACAATTGAGACATACTCGTTTCGGAAAACAATAACACTGACACTTCGTTGACAGCTCGATCATCTTGGAGTGGTGTTGCGCATTGTGGAATCAACTGCGTTGTACCCGGTTTTCCAATCGTAAATTTGACGCAATTGACAGATTTGAAATCAAATCATTTGATGTTTATGGAAGCGCCTTTTTTGTATTCTCTTCCAGTATTCTCATCTAAGTGGGTCATACATTTCTTGTTTTATTGAGTAGAAGTGTTGACAGTGGGGTGGTTCCCGAAGGCTCGTAGGCTGAGTGAGGATGATTTTACAATCGATTGCAAAATATTTGCGAAAAATATACATGGATGCATTTTATATCTTGTTGAGATGATGCATTTGAAATCGTTTACTAAAGAACATAGGTAGCATGTTTTGTTGTTGACGTCTTAGAGCACATTTTTAATAAAAGCGTCTAATCTGGAGTTTTCCCCGTAGCTCTTTGATCCGCGGATGTTGTTTCACTTTTTCAAAAAGCGTGCTACAAATGACGTGAGCAACTATAGACCAATTTCACGTCTTCTTTTGGTTAGCAACGTTTTTGAAAAAGTTGTGCAAAGTAGGATTGTTAGCTTTCTTAATACAACGCGCTTCTTCAGTACATTTCAGTATGGCTTTCCATCAGGTAGACGCACGGAGGATGCGTTGTTAAATTTCTGTTCTCAGATTATCTTTATCTAGGATAATAAAAAGTGAACAGCAGGTATATTCGTCGATATTACCAAAGCATTTGACATGATTAACCATAACATTCTGTTGCGTAAGATACAAAGTGCTGGTTTTCGAGGCTTTATGCTCGAGCGATTTAAATCTTATCTTCACAATAGATCGCAAAGTAAAGATTGATACAATTAGGAATGGAATTCAGTTTATGAACCTCCTAGGCGTACCTCAAAGCTCTGTATTGTGACCAATCCTTTTCCTGATTTATATATCAATTCATTATTTGAGTTAAATTTCAAATGCCTCTTCACTGCTTTTGCAGATGACGTAGGTCTAACCTATGATTCACAAAGCTAGAAAATGGTTTGGAGTGCATAAACTTATGACCAGATCTAAAACTAAAGTAATGTTTTTCAGTCTGGCAGCACAACACAACACAACGCACTTCAGAGTCAAACTCTGAAGTTTTTTTTCGTGCACCTGAATGCCAAAGCTTTAAAGTGCTTAGTTGCTTGTGTAGCACCAGCCTTCCCTCTAAAACTTTTTGTGCCAGTCTTAACTGTAGCGAAAATTGTTTTTAAATTGAAAGCATGAATGTATTTAAATATCTGGATCTTATTGTTGACTCTAAATATGTTTTTATAATCACACTAGGATACCCGGCGAACTTCGTTCCGCCCAAAAATAATAACAGCGAGCATGCACAATGCACTTACTACTTTATTTAATCCGGTAAATTCAAATTCTTTATTCAAAAGTTATATTAAATACAATAGAAATAATTGTAGTAGGTACCTAGAGCATTGTCGATTTGTTTCAATCAAACCGCAATGATTGACGTGTCGGCCAACCTTCTGATTTGTCACTAAATTGACCATGTGAGAAACATAGGAATTCAAGATTGATGCCACAAATGCACAAATATCCTTGCAACAATTTATTTGTCAATTCAAGACGCTTAAATATAAATGGAAAATCGTTCTGAATAAGCGGAATCTGCGGAATGAGAATGTTTGCCTTTGAATTTTCTCCTCAAAACCATCGGTTGCATGATATTTGATTTGAGATCCTTCACCATCCAATCAAACGCTTCCCGTTACAAAGTTGGCTGTAGGAAATAAGGCCCCAATGAAATAAGGCCCCAAAAGAGAAAATGAAATTAAAAATAATGAAAACTACTTTTCATTTAATATTGTTGATATTGGATAAACTAGTTTAGATAAAAGGAACTTTTTATATACTCAACGCATTCCATATCGGAAGGGTAACAATTAATAATAAAAAAAGTTATTTTGGGGACTTATTTCATTTCTTCTTTTGGGGTCTTATTTCATAATGAAATAAGACCCCAATTTTCATTAAGAAATAAGGCCCCAAAAAAGGAAATAACACCCCAAATTCTAAAAAAAAATCGTTGTTGTTGTTTCCTGTATAATTTTTTGGGGCCTTATTTCGTTTTTCTTTTGGGGCCTTATTTCATTGGGGCCTTATTTCGCATAGCCTACAAAGTTTCGGTATCTCAATGAGCCGATTTTCAATTTCAAATTATGTAGAGTTAAGCCCGGACCATCCAAAGAATTCAAAAATTCAACTAATACCCATAAAATTTTGTTTTCATGACAAAAAATAGCATATATGTCTTTTCTTGAGCCCATATGCGAAAATTATAAAAATCGAACGATCCGTTCCCGAGTTATGACATCAGTCTCTTTTATATGTAGCTATACCCACCCGGCTTTGCCAGTATCTTTCGTATTAAGTCCTGCTCGCATTTCACAAAGTGCTTTTTTTTACAATGTCCATTAATCATTTTAATTAGACAACTTTAGAAATACCGTTTGTTTTATTTTTGAATGGGAGATGTCACAACCCGTTTTCCTATCCCGCTTATGTTTTGCAAAGTACCACAATACGAACAAAACAGAAGAAGAATCATGAAAGTTGGCCCAGTGTTTATAGAGTTATATCTACATCGAATTTCACCACGAAAGAATCATATATCGAAGATTATTATTGAAGATAATTAAATTGAACTGAAAAAGGAAATATTCGCCTACAGGGCACATGTTGAAAATGTTCGGACTTTTCTATTTTCCTAAACCATCCCTGATTCAAGACAAACAAAACAGAACAAAAATCATTCAAATCAGTAGAGCCGTTCTGGAGCCTTTACCCGATTAACGCACAGCAATTGATTTTTATATTTTCCCGCAACGCTCTTACTTACTTTTGGTGGCGCTTACAGTCCGGGGTGGACCACGGCCTCAACCAACAAGCCCCTCCATCCAGCTCGGTCCATCGCTAGCTGCCTCCAGTTACGCACACCAAGTTCGTTGAGGTCGTTCTCCAATTGTGCGCGCAATCTAAGGTGGGGTCTTCCTCTGCTGCGTTGTCCCTCAGGGATGGATTCGAAGACTCGCCGGGCTGGTGCGTTGTTATCCATACGCTCCACGTGTCCTAGCCATCTCAGCCGATGTATTTTAAGTTTTTTCCCAGGTCAGCGTCGCTGTATAAGTATAGTTCGCCGTTGAATCTTCTTCTCCATACTCCATCGTCACAAACTGGACCGAATATCACTCGAAGAATCTTTCTCTTAAAGCATCCCAGAAGATTTTCATTCGCTTTTGACAGGGTCCATGCTTGCACCATAAAGCAGGACCGGTATTATTAAGGCCTTATACAATATCTCCCGCAACGCTCAAGAGTTTCATATATCTGAAGAGTGCTCAGAACAGAACTACTAACTATCGTAACAAGATCAATCTGCAAATAAAGATGCAAGTCATCATTTCTAATATACCATGGCGCATTTACTATTCCCCGAAGGATTTTGTTTTAGAATGTCTGTATTATTTTTACATTTATTTTCTTTGTACAAGGCACAGTGGGTTAGTGGTTAGTGTGTTGGACTACTAAGCGAGGGGTCCGAAGTTCGAATCCCGCAAAAACTCAAATTCCAACTTAGCGTTTTTTTTTCCACTGCGCCCCCTCTCCCGAACGTCTGACAAACATCCGAGAGTATAACTGTCTTGAAATGTCTTCTCAATTGGCTGTTTGGAGTCGGCATAAAATTGTAGATCCCTTCCATTCGTTGAATGGTTGTGAGAAGCTAGGCCTAGGTTTGAGAGACTAAAAGAGACCCGACAATGGTGGTCTGATTCGAATATCTCTCGAACCTATATACTTCACTTTTACTTCTTTGTACAACCCCATAACTGGATACCATATGTCCAAACAGGCTTTAGCATCTGGTTGTACAATAAAATTTTATTCTCAATGGACATTTCCGAATTATGTCCTAGCAACCAATAAAGTTTTCTATATCTAATATTTAGCTCATTCTTTTTCACGTGTTCATTCCATTTCAGTTTAGCATCTAGATTCATACCGAGATACTTAGCTGTGTTGGAATAAGGAACTACTTGATTATTAATTCCACAGGAACGTTTTTTTTTTTTTTTTAATTTATATGATTGTTGAGCCCAATCAGCTGTAATTCTTTAAGTTCAGAATACGCTGAGCCATAGCGAATTCTAAACTATTTGAAATACATATAAGTTTTAAATATCTCATAGTATTGTCTAGGTAAATTCCTAAGAAGTTTATACCCCAAGCCCATATGCCAGATATTATAAAAAACCTGAGCAACGTCTCGGAATAATGTAGAAAAAAAAATGTTTTTTCTTGTAGTGATTTTTCCATAATATTTGTTACACGATGTTTACTTGGTCTATTGTCGAGTGCTTATTTCCACACCCGAACTGATGGGCGGAAATAAGCCTTCTTTGCTCTATGATTCTATCTGGTCTTTTAAGGAGCAGTTGCTCAAAAAGTTTTAATAATACGGGTAAAAGTGAAATTGGCTATGAGGTAACTTCTGTGACTATTTCGAAATATGGCCTTATGCCATTTTCAAGTTATTTTACTGTTCTGATTAGTCAATCTGTAGATAATCAAAGCGACAAAAGAATTTTTAACTATTAATTTCTTCAACAGAAAGTTGATAGAAACATAGTTTAGAAAATAATAGTAAAATTCGAATAGGCTATCAACTTTCTACTTACTTACTTAGGTGGCGCTACAGTCCGGGGTGGACCTGGGCCTCAACCAATACGCCTCTCCAGTTAGCGCGATCTTTGGCTAACTGCCTCCAGTTGCGCACTCCAAGTTGGTTGAGGTCCCCTTCCACTTGCGCGCGCCACCTAAGGCGAGGTCTTCCTCTACTGCGTTGTCCCTCCGGGTTAGAATCGAAGACTCTTCGGGCCGGAGCGTTGGTGTCCATTCGCTCTACATGTCCCAGCCATCTTAGACGACTGATGCGTACTTTTCTGACTAGGTCAATGTCGCTGTACAGCTCGTAGAGTTCGCTGTTAAATCTTCTCCTCCAAAACCCGTCAACGCAAACGGGACCAAAAATCACTCGAAGAATTTTGCGTTCGAAACGACCAAGGAGATCTTCATCCGCCTTTGATAGCGCCCATGCTTCTGCACCATAAAGCAGGACTGGGATGATGAGGGTCTTATACAGAGTTTCCTTAGTATTTCTCGACAAGGCCTTACTTATCAGTTGCCGTCTTAGGCCAAAGAAACAGCGGTTGGCAAGTGTGATTCTTCGTTTGATTTCTGATGTGATGTCGTTATCAGAGTTTATAGCGGAGCCGAGGTAGACAAAGTCCCTAACTACCTCAAAGTTATAGCTGTCTATCGTGACGTTCTGCCCGATTCGTCGATGTCGTGTGTCCCTTCTTGTTGACAGCATATATTTTGTTTTACCCTCATTCACCACTAAACCCATTTTTGCCGCTTCTGCACTAATACTTGCAAACGCACCAGTGACAGCTCGCTGTGTTGTACCAACAATGTCAATGTCGTCAGCGTATGCAAGCAGTTGCACAGACTTATAGAAAATTGTGCCTCTGGTGTTGGCTTGTGAGTTTCGCACAATCTTCTCAAGAATGATGTTGAAGAAGTCACATGACAGCGCATCACCTTGTCTAAATCCTTTTTTGACATCAAAGGTCTCGGTGAGATTGTTTCCGACCTTTACGGAGCAGCGAGCGTTCTCCATCGTCATTCTGCACAATCTGACAAGTTTGGCAGGGATGCCAAAACTAGACATGGCTCTGTATAGCTCGTCTCTATAAACGCTGTCATATGCGGCCTTAAAATCGACAAAAAGATGGTGAGTATCGATCTGGTATTCTTGGGTTTTTTCCAGGATTTGCCGTAGTGTGAATATTTGATCGGTCGTGGACTTACCGGGCCTAAAACCGCACTGATAGGGACCTATCAGATCGTTGACGAATGGTTTCAGGCGTTCACACAATACAGCAGACATGATCTTATACGCAGTGTTCAGGACACTGATGCCTCTGTAGTTGGCGCAGTTTAGAGGGTCTCCCTTCTTGTGGATCGGGCAAACAATGCTGAGGTTCCATTCATCAGGCATACTTTCCTCTAACCAAATCTTGGAGATGAGTTGGTGTATGCACTCTACCAAGTCATCTCCGGCTGCCTTGAAGAGCTCGGCAGGTAAGCCGTCTGGACCAGCAGCCTTGTTGGATTTAAGCTTAGATATTGCTATCCTCACTTCATTTTGGTCAGGTGGACGGAAATCTTGGCTGTCATCGTCCAGGTTGAATGGATCGTTCTGCCTAACAGCGGAATTTGTGTCGTCTTCGCCGTTTAGCAGTCTGCAGAAATGGTTTTTCCATGTCCTCAGCACCGACTGTGACTCTACTACAAGGTTTCCTTGCTCGTCTCTACAGGTCTCCGTTCGGGTCTTGTTGGCATGACACGTTCTTTTTACCTTTTGGTAAAACTTCCGAACATTGTTCCTGGAGTAACACCTCTCTATATCCTCGATCGCGCGCTTCTCATGCTCTCTCTTTTTTCTCCGGAGAAGCCGATGTTCTTCCCTCTTTTTTTGCTCGTAGAGCTGACGAGCTGCTCTCGTCCTTCTATGCAGCGACGCTTCGTAGGCACTTTGTTTTGCTGCATGTGCTTGCCGGCACTCTTCGTCAAACCAGGGGTTTCGGGGGGGTGGACTGTTGAAACCGAGCACATCAGTTGCGGCGTTTTTGATGGCTTCTTGGCATCGGCGCCACTGGTCTTCGGCACTTGATGCTGGCAGCATAGGACTTCTCGAGAGGTTGAGGGATACGCGATCGGCAAAGGTTCTGGCGGTTTGTTGCGTTTGTAGTCGTCCAACGTTAAATCTCCTCACAGTATTTTCTCGTTGTTGTGGCGTCTTGGATATCCGCATCCGTACCTTGGCTACAACAAGGTAGTGGTCCGAGTCTATGTTGGCCGCTCGGAAAGTTCGGACATCTAGAATACTGGAGGAGTGCCTTGCGTCGATCGCAACGTGATCAATTTGGTTGACGGTTTGATGATCAGGTGACCGCCATGTTCCTTTGTGTATATTGAGGTGAGGAAACCGTGAGCTAGCTATGGTAACATTACGTCCCGCAGCAAAATCAATCAGCCTAAGTCCGTTTCCAGACGTGGTGTCGTGTAGGCTGTGTTTTCCGATTGTGCTACCAAAGATGTCCTCCTTTCCTATTTTGGCGTTAAAATCACCCAAGACGATTTTAACTTCATGCTTAGGACATTGCTCATATGTTTTGTCGAGGAGCTCGTAGAAACACTCTTTGGTAGCATCGTCTTTATCTTCTGTGGGGGCGTGAGCGCATATCAGGCTGATGTTGGCGAATTTAGCCTTGATGCGGATAGTTGTAAGGCGTTCACTAACGTGTCGAAAGCTCAAGACTTCTTGCCTAAGTCTGCCGCTTACAACAAATCCGCATCCAAATAGACGCTGCTTTTGTTCTCTGTAGCAGTCACCGTAGTAAATGTCACAGTTTTTCACCCTCCTTTTGCCCGGCCCATCCCACCGCACTTCCTGGATGGCGGTGATACCTGCTTTGTAGCAGTCTAGGGCCTCCGCTAGTTGTTCGGCTGCACGCGGTCTGTTCAGAGTTCGAACATTCCACGTGCAGATCCGAACGTCATTGTCCTTTATTCGTTTTGCAGGGTCGTCAACAGTGAATCCGTCCTTATCCGAGGCTTTTGGTTGCTTCGCAACAATTCTTTTTTTTCCGTGGTAGGGTCGTTAACCCCACGCACAACCCCCAACCTGGAGGACCAGGCCCTTTCTGTAACCCCTTGGGCAAAAGGAGCCGGAATATTCCGGAGTCAGTAACCCGCTGCGGGGATGTGAGAGCTGCCGTTGACCCATTAAGGGCTCTTCCGCCACCATCTCTATTTCAACACCCTGACTAGTGCTGAAAAATCCTCAATGACCTCAGCTCTAAATACGTCAAAGTAGCTCATTGAGGTATCTGCCATGTTGACTGTTGACGCCACCGTTGATTCAACCATGTGAATTCATCCGCCGTACGTCCTCTTTCTGAGGGGCTCATGTAAGACCTCTGAGACTCGATCAGGCAGTCATTCCGACAGAGCATTATAGTGTTGCTATTTTCTTCGTGTTCAACACTCGCGCTTATAAGTTTAGCAAGTCATGCCCGGAAGGACAGGACCAGTACCCGGTGGCTACCACGCGGAGGTAAAATAAGCACAATTGATGTGTATGAACAGTTACAACGACTGGGCATCGCCAAGTTGACGCCAATCAGTGCCTACCCTATTCATACAGCACCCAACCACCAACTATCAACTTTCTGTTGAAGAAAATAGTAGTAAAAAAAATCGCACCCACCCCGTAAATCAACAGTAATATAGTAAAAATTCGAGTAAATTCATCTCTCATAGGTTTTTGAAATATGGCCCTATGTCGCAAAAAAATATGGCCTCATGACGCTTTTGCAAAGTGAAAAAAAAAAAAATATCGCTTTGTGAAAGTGTCATGAGGCCATATTTCGAAATATGGCCTTATGTCGCATGGCCTTATGTCACGGCACCTTTTCAAATACCACTTGTATCATCATATATTATATCATATCAAATGGACCTACTTGAGTAAGTCTGAAAGCTGGCTGACTTGATGTGTCTCAGATTCAATTGGTCAGATAGTTTTTTTTTTTCGGTTGATTTTGTGAACAATTTTTCAAATGAGTACTAAATTGACAGTTTGTATAGGTATTTGTGGCCGACATTTTATGATATACCTACAAATTACATACATACAATACTTTAGGGAGATATAATCTTTTCGTGACCGTGACTTATTATTGGCTGCTATCTAAGGTCAGTTATCTTTAAACTGCCGTTTTTATGCACAAATTAAAGAACACACACCTTCAAGCGTTGGTCTATTTGGGGACACCCTCCCGTAGGCATTGAACGGTAACGAAGGAAGGATACACATCAGGACAAAAAAATAATAATCATTTGCGTGCGTTCAGGTCAGAAAGGTTATTTGAATTTTTGATGGTATTTATTCGCACATTAAAAAGTATATCCATATGCTGCAAGCAAAACCCGAAAATTTATATGACACTCGAAATTTCGCATTTCTTTAGGTACAAACTGCGACACAATTTATGTTTATTTGTTGTACAGCTTGCTCCTGGGAGAATATTCGTTCCGCTACAGTGGTTTGTGTGCAAAAGCATGCAATCAAATCCAGATAAGATACCGAAACCTAACTATCAATGAATATTCTTAAAAGTATAAATCCATCGCTAAATTTTTAATCAATATAACTATTACTGTAACACGTTAACCTGACAGGCAACTTAAAAATTTATTGTCACCTAATTTAATTTTAACATAATGAAAATCAAGCCTTTGTAAACATTTTTGTAAATACATTTTTATATCTATCTATCTATCATCACTAAAAAAAACGTTACTATTAAGAATTGAGTTAGTCTCAAGAAAGAATCTTACGATTTCAATAAAAATTCGTTCTTAATGTAATTTGATCATTTCTCTCAAAATTTGTTTATTTAACACTCTTCTAGTATTTTCTGTAAGGCTTATTTTATTTAGTATCGCTTTTGAACTTTTTACCCACCTACCTAATAAAAAACAACAACCAAACTTTTGATGAAATAGAAAGTTTCCTGCGAACCAGTGGTGCACCTTTAATTATTTATTAATTATTTTCATTTCCATAAATATTAGATTCTCAAATAGCCAACCAATATGATAAATCTGAGTCACAATTAAACTATGGAGATCCATTCAACTATAACTGTACTTATAACAAATTTTAGTCTCGACTTTAAATTTATGGAAGCTCACAATTGCTAAAATTGTATTGAAAATATAGCGATATAGAACTACTAAAATTTAAAGACAAAACTAAAAATATTTATTCTTTAACTTTAGTCTCCACACTTTACGAAATCGCTTTACCAATACCAATATAGGGTCAAATGTTTATCTCGGGCATTAGGTAAATAAATCCTCCCTTAATGTCATTTTGAAAAAATGTTGCCCAACCGTCCAAAATCATGGTAATAAACTTCGTAATATGAGCGAATTTTTTTTTTTTTTTTTAATTCTTTTAATTCTTTGTAATACCACAATAAAAATGTTTTTTATAATATTGCATTTTTGTTTTATTTCCTAACACTTGAAGCATATATTTCTGTGCTTTTCTCTGTTTTATCTTGTTTAAGCGCTAGTTCTTGCTTTTTGATTGGGTTTCCTGTTTAAATAATTTGCAAGCAACGAATAGATGTTTACTAAAAAAATAGTTTTATGTAAAGTTTCGGATATTTCCAAGACTTTCTTGACATTCGTCGCAAACAGAATAAAATATCTGCCTACTTGTTATTGACGGCTCACATATTTTTTCAACAAACTCCTTGCAAAAGGCAAATTTTTGTCTCGACTTTAAATTTACGGGAGCTCAAGATTGCGAAATTTGGAAAATATAACTACTGAACTACTAAATTTTAGAGTCGAAACTACAAATTTTTATTGGTAAGGCCCATTGAATTTGAAAGCTACCTACAATATGGAGATTTGCTTTTGAGCAAAAAGCCAGGAAGATACCTAATGTTGGAGAATGGCCTCTACGCTGCATTTTCCAGAACATCTCTTTTAAAGAGAACATGTCTTCTTTTTTGTGAGCGATCTATTTTACACTTTCTTTTTTCGCTAGGCTCTTTTTGTCCTCTTTTTGTTCTCTTTTTTAATATATATATATATGTGGTATATATACATATATCCTTACTATAATAAAATGTAACTTTTTTTCCGGCTGTAAACTGTTTGCTATGAATAGATTTAAAAAGTACTGCACGAATTTGATTCCGGTTTTCACAGTTGCATAGGAAATTGTTAAGATTAGGTTATAGGATATGTTTTACCATTATTGGCTGTCCGGAAGCGGAAATCTAAGCTGATATCTAAGAAAAGTTGTAATTCTCGAATGCCTTTTAGCTCCTAGCCTTGGAATGACTCATCCAAATGAAATGGGATTTTTTAGTACAGAGTCCAATTACTTACAAAGATTTTAAGATATAAATCATCTTTGTAGGTACGGTATCCTGAAGTCGAACAATAAGCAAAACAGTAAATATTATACAATTCAAAACATTTTACTTAATGTTCGATTGAAGTAAGATCGTTGAATTTTCCCGGCGTTCAGTGGATGACAATTTTGTGCGTGTTTGCGGAAAATCTGTTTCTCTCTCTGTACACTTGCTGCGGCGCGCTTTTTCTTTCTCTTTTTTTATTTTTTTTTTGTTCACGTTTTTAAATTGAACTGGAGTAATAATGAAAAATCAGTTGGGTAGTAGAGCGAATGAGATGCAAGGAGCTGGAGCCTGGGATTGAGAGAGATAGGTCTGTAATTGAGATTGAGAGGGAGTCACACATCACACTCAGTGTGATTGTGATTTAAAATGCCTTATAGTGATTCTGATTTTATAGTGATTCATGTGCATGTCAAAACCTGTTTGTGCAATTGTACCTTTTTTGCTTTATGTTTTTTTTTTTTAATTTTAACTTGAGGATGTTAGTGTTTGAGTAGGAAGTGAGCGAGTGTGGCGCATATGGGTTATGATATTGAGAAGAATGGGGTATAAATTGTAACAACTAACAATAACAAGTGGAATGTAAATGATTTTAACAGGGAATAATAGAAGTTAGTTAGTTAGGGACATCAACGTTGGAGCTAATCATAAATTCGCTGTTGCTGTTGCTTTCAAAGTCGCTGTGCTAATCTGTTTCTCGCATTACTGACAGTTTTTCTTCTCTTTTTTCGGGTAAGCTACTTTTTGTATAACGCTAATTATTTTCTTTTAAATTTGAGAACTGGAACTCTGGCGAAGCAAGGCGAGCACGGGTCATCTAGTTTCAATACTGTGGCCACAAGTGAAAACCGCTTTAGTCGACTTAAGACAAAAATGTTATAACGCTTTTTGCAATGAAAAATAAAATAAAGCAATTCAAAAAATGAAAAATTGTTCAAAAGATTACGATTAAAGCCCTCTATCAGAATCTGTAGTTTTTTTTTCTTAAATGTGTCAGATTTTTTCCAAACTTAAAATCTAGTTTCAAAGTGCTTTTCCGATAGATTCATATTCAGGCTCAAAATTTTATTTGAGGCCACAGTTTATAAAACAATTACCTCGTTTTAAAACTTTTTAGAAACGCCCATAAAAACTAGCAGTGGTAGCACTTTTCCGATGTAATTTATTTCTTCTCTGTTTTACATCACCCACAGCTGTAGCCAGAGTTGCCAGTAGGGGTTTTTTTTTTAAAGATTTAAGGTTTTTATTGGGGGTATTGTTTAGGTTTTTTTTTTATTCTATTTTATTTGTATTTTGTTATAATATCCTCTTTGGTAGCCTTAAATTGAGCTTCCACTGAAAAATTAAATTTATAGATATTCTGTGAACGTAAGAAACGCGTAGAGATTCTTCTTTATAAACCAGAATTTCATCAAATTTGCGTAAGGGCTGTGTATTTATTTGCTTCAAACTTTAGTGTATTTGGAAAACCAAATTTACATGTTCGCGTTTCAAATTCGAATGTGTTTTCGGGGTGTTTAGTGTATAGTGATCTTAAAATATGTCCTCTTTTTTCATTTGAGGTATATGGACACCCTACTCTACGCGCTGATAAAAAAAAATGGTTCGAATTTTGTTGCATGGTAGAGCCTAGAAGACAGTTTCCAGTGATGGCTGTGAAGTCTGCACTGCAGTCTGTTGTGATAGATATCAATATAAGAGCGTTTCCATATTACCTTTTAAGCCTTACTATTTCCTGAAATATCATATGGCGAAGTTTAATCTTAATATATAAAAACGTTCGTGCGTATGTATGACCGACGATAACGGCTGAACCACTGAAGCTATCCCCCTTATGTTCACACCATATGTTTGTGTGGTGCTCCGGATGGTTTATGTTTATTTTAGACCCTATAGGGGGCGCTGGGGTCGCTTTTTTGAAAATTCTTATTCATGGACCGATTTGACTCAAATTTACACCATATAACACTTAAAAAAATGGAAAGCTTTTGCCAAAATTTGGACCCGATAGGTGGCGCTGGGAGATATTTGCGATAAGTTAGATTTCCCTGCATATCAATTTTGTATCAACAATATTAAATTTAATTGTAAAAATGTAGTTGGCGTTGGTTGTCTATACTTTTTTGAATGTGACATTTCAGTAATTCATATTTCATTTAGCTCTACAATTGTTCGACGAAAACTCCAAATTAGTTTTTAATCAATTTTAAATAGGTAAATAAAATTTCCATTCGATTTCCGGCACAAATAACATAACCAAGGAAAATGTTCTTACTGGCCAAATTGTATGATTCTTCTTTTGTTTAGCTCGAATTGGTGTATTTCAGGCAGTCTTAAAAGATCAAATTTTGGACCCGATAGGTGGCGCTGTCGTCGATCTCCGAAACCGCTAAATCGATTTCAATGAAATTTTGTGGATGTGTACGGTTGATTCCAGCTTGAAAGATAGGATACTTTTCGACCCGATAGGTGGCGGTGTTGTCGTTTCCCGAAACAGTTTTATTGAGACGATTGAAATTTTTGGGATGGGTATGGTTGCTTAAAGTTTGACAGAGAGGATAGTAATGGACCCTATTGTTGGTACTTTACAAAAAACAGGCGGGATAGGAAAACGGGTTGCGGCACTTCTCATTCAACAATAAAACCAAACGCTAGGAAGGACATACTATGTTACTCTTTGTCGTGAAAACAAAACTTTATGGGGATTAGTTGAATTTTTGAATTCTTTGGATGTTCCGGGCAGTTATAATTTTGCTGCGCAACGTCAATGCACCGAAAATTTGTAACGGAACGCGTTTGATTTGATGGTGAAAGATCAAATCAAATGTCATCCAAGCGACGGTTTCGAGGGGAAATTTTAAAGGCAAACATTCTCATTGCTCGGATTCCCCTTATTCAGAACGATTTGCCATTCGTATTTAAGCGTCTTGAATTTTCCGTGCGTCTCCTTTTCAATCTCAGAGATGGTAACACCTACCACAAAATTTTTCATATGAGGGAACTCGAGAACGGAACTTCCGATTTGAGAAAAGAGTATTGGATACTCTTTGGATTTGAGCTGTCTTTTCTTTGTTGTGTTTGTCTACGCCTAAGGAAGGTTCATACGACGAAAAAATTGGAAAATTCGAAAGGGAAATTGGAGAATTGTAGAAATTTATTTTCCATATATTTTGTAAGGGGAGTGTTATTTAAAAAAAAAAAAAAAATTGGATTTGATCGTACTATATACAGTGAGACCGCATTTGTCAAAAGATATTTTGGATCAAAAAAATGTATTTCTGGTGGAATAGTGAATGCTCCAAATTCAAATAATTTCAGTCAAAAAGTCAATATTGGGCGGGACGAAGTTCGCCGGGCAGCTAGTATTGCTATATATATCTGCTATATGCTCGAGAGCTAATACACTGCCTTTAACATGTCATCTCGTTATTTATAGTAATCTTAACTCATTTAAATTAGCACAAACATGTATCAAAGGTATAGTGACCATACGTCCCGTTTCTGAGGTCTCTGTCCCGCGGCCATATCTGTCCCGCTAAATGTCCCGCTTTTCCTACTCTTGCAAAAAATGTCCCGCTTATACAACTTTTGTAAAAAGGTGTGTATGTTTCTACAATTCTTAAAATAAAGCAATTTTATGATTTCTACTTATTATCCCTTTGCATATAAATTGGCGCATATAAAACCAACGTAAGAGCAGTTAAAGGAAGAAAATGAGCCCATGTATACTCCATCTTTAATGGAAGCCCATTTTTTTTTTTTTTTTTTAATAAATATGCCATTTTTACTGCGTCACCTCTCGCGAACGTCTGACAAACATCCGAGAGTATAACCGTCTTGAAAGAGCTTCTCAATTAGCCGTTTGGAGTCGGCATAAAATTGTAGATCCCTTCCATTCGTTCCAAAAATGAAAAACGAATGGTAGTGAGAAGCTAGGCCTAGGGTCCCTCCGGACCTGTTGCGCCAACTATTTATTTTTATGTCATTTGACGTTTATTTTACGTACTATTCTATTGTTTTACTAAAACAAAGCCTAATTTCTACTCCCTTCGAAATTTTGGAAATGTGTCCCGCTTTTGTTTCAAATAAATCTGGTCACTATAATCAAAGGGTGATGCTGTAAATTATGAACGAAGCTTTCTTGTTCAATGAAGTTAGCAATAATTAAGGTTTCTTAAAGGTAAAGGAATATTAATAGTCGTACACAACAGCACAACATATAACAATTTGATCGAAACATCGCATCAATAGGAACTACCACCTACTACATACTTGCCACCCTCGAGTGCTTAAAGTAGTACCACTTACGTGCCACAGAGTTTTTGTAGATGAACGATCATCGTATTCATCTGAAATTGATTATTATTTTTTATGCACGGAAAACAACGATTTTTTTATTCTAAAATATATTATATTCGAAAACATGGAAGTGGAATATTCGAATAATAGGAATCCCAATGGACGCGAGTACTCATCTATACAGATAACTCTTTTTTTTTTTTTAATAATTTGCTACTAATGGAAATGTTTAATGTATTTTATTTATTGTCAAGTAATCACTTTTGTTTGATGGAGTAATAAAATAAACTAAACTATATTACTAACTGACCCGTGTAATGTAACTTAATCAATTCAAGTTCAAGTTGCAGTTATTTTTTCAAAAATTAATAATGTCGATGTGCTTCAATCAAACTGATTGCAATGATCAGTTCCGCTTTCTCATTAAAATTTCTTTATTGTACATTTTCTGTTCTATTCTCGGGAGCGTACACGTAGAAAGAGGGATGTTTGCCGACACTTGAGCCACTTAAAATTAACCATTCTAGAAACATGAGAATTCGAGATTGATGCCACATACCTACAGCGATTGTCATTGCGACTTATTAATTTTCATATCGAAAGCGAGACGCACGGGAAATTTAAGACGCTAAGATACGAATGTCAATCGTACGGAATTCGCGGAATGAGAACATCTTCAACATTGAGGTTGCTCAACAAAATTAAAACTGAGCCGACTTGCGATTTCAAATTGTGTGGAAAATTACCCAAATCCAATTGTACCGATAGGAAGGTGAAGATTTGGGGTTATGGATATTTTTTGATGCCAAATCTAGAAAAAAAAACATTTTTATCAAAAATAAACAGCAAAATGTTGTGGACACCCTAATCACCTAGCGTTATGAAATATACTTCACAACCGATTCTCATACCTACCAAATAGACACAACAAATTTCATGAAAATTGGTCAGCCATTTCGGAGAAGTACGGCAGCAAACACCGTTGCAAAAGATTGTTATATATTACACAAGCTAACTAACGGCGAGCACTTGCTTCGCCAGAGTTCTACTCCGCACATACACAGAAAATTTCCTCAACTGAACGCTGGGAAAATCCAACGATCTAGCTTCAATCGAACATTTTACTTTTTTGAATTGTATTAAATTTATAGTTTATTGCTTATTGTTCGACTTCAGGATAACGTAGAAACACAATTTATATCTTAGAATCTTGTACATAATTAAACTTTCTATTAAAAAGTCCTATTTCATTTGGATGAGTCTTTTCTAAAATATCAGCTTAGATTTCTCCTTCCGGACAGCGGATAATAGTAAAACATATTCTATAACTAATCTCGATAATTTTCAATGCAACTGTGAAAAGTGGAATCAATTTCGAGCAGCACTTTTTAATCTATTCCGAACATTCTATACCATACAGCCAGAATAAAAGTTACAATTTTATTAATGTAAGGATTGTTTGCTAGGATGGAGGAGAATATATGTGTATCCTTGAATCCCCATTCCTCATTCCCCATTCCAATTGTTTCATTCACAAAGTTATAGTTTATAAAATGTATTTCCATATAAGTATTCCACTGTTTGTATCTCAAACGTCATTTACTTAACCCTAAATTAACGGTTAATCTCAGAAGTAATATTTACTTACAATACGATGCTCTATACCTTGGTTTCTGCAAATTGAATTCCTTCGCAAAAAGGTATCTTCTCAAACATTGCGAATTGTGATCTCCGAGCTCACCCAATCAACATCAGCACACATTTCTTAAATCACGTAATCCTTTGTAAATTTACTACCGTCTTTTTTAACGGGAATACCATAACATATTGGATTTCCTCAGTTTTTTTTAGCGATAAAGGTGAAATTTTACCAACAGAAAATATTTTATTTACACTATTTCTTGTGCTTCACAGTTTTTGTATGTTTTCAATCCCTCTTATCGTTTATTTCCAATTATTTTTGGGTATTTATCATTTTTTGAGGGTCTACACAATAAGAGAAGACAATGGTAGTGGCAGTTCTTAAGCAAAAAGGATAAATGAGGAAGGCTGTAAATTTCTCAACAAATTGCCAATAATTTGTTCTGTCCTTTTATACCACTCGATTATGGCTGATTAATGATGTTCCATGTTCATTGCAGTCGCTGAATTCGAAATGGGTAATTTTTGTATTTCCTCTAAAAAAGGACCAACGAAATTATCAGATGCTCGTAATATTAAAATTTAAATAATCAGTGGTTGATATCGAATATTTTAGTGATTGCATTAAGTATAGAAAATCAGATAGGCTCCCAAAAGAATCCTGTAAATTGTGCGCCCCTGACTAATCAAGGAAAACCAATAAACCTCATCCTTAATTACTACTTCATTATGAACCATTGGGTCAGAAAAACTGACCACGCTATTTTTTGTGGGAAACTCTAAAAAATGTATACCTACCTATATTCCTATACGCATAAGCAACCCCTCGTGCAAAAGTTGACGTGAATGTCCATCCCTTAGACGCTAGGCAAACATATTGAGGAGGTTTATTTATAGATGTTTTGTCCGATTTTTGCGTGAATAAGACACATTTTTTATTCGATTAATGATTTATTTACTGGATTCGTTGCACTTCACAAACACATAGCTGCGGGGAATTATAATATTTATGGGACTTAAATTGAAGTTATTTGCAGAGGTCCTTTTTCGGTTTTTTGAATGCATAAAAAGTTGTCATCTGTGGGTATTTATGTACAGATTAACTAATAGGGGTGTAGTAAAAAAATCATTCAAAACTCTTCGCTCAGTTGACCACCGAACTAATCAGTGAGCCACTGCATAGGTACGGATGCAAGTTACCTAACCGAATTTATTTTACTGATTTCTTGGATATGTTTGGTTAGTTTTGGTTTGTTTGAGTACCCCCTGTAACACTCAGGTCAATACCGACTCATTGTGATATCTATTGGCGAAGAGAGGTTGTCCATTGTTCAGTGTAACCCTATCTTTGAGTTTTGTTATGTTACCTACTCTGTTGAGAATACACAAAAAGCATCCCGACCATTTATGTCTTGGTCTTGAAAGAAGTATATTCCAAGGAATTTATTCCAAGGGTGTCCATGTTGGCGACCAGGATGTGTAAGCTCTTCGGTTTGAATAAAACAACGAGGAAATATCTCCGCCCTGAAGAGTTCCTCTTGGGGAATCAGCTTCCATGCTAGAACCTCCATTTCGGCTATAACGTGCCTTGCTTTTAGTATGCTGACAATTTAGTTTTCCTTCCGCGCTTTTTTTAAGCTTTTATTTTGCAACAGCGATGGAGAGGCACGTCGACCTATAAGATCTCTTGTGGCATTTTTGTTGACATTTGGAGTTTTAAAATTCCAACGAGCTAATGTTTTTTGTGATACTTTATTTTTTTGCTCATAAAATTCTAATTTTTTTGGAGCAATTAGAGAAAAGCGACAAATTATTCGAATAACTGAGTACACATCCCATAAGTAGGTATACGATTATTTTGGGGTATTTGAAGAAAACAAACCCAAGAGTTTGAGTACGAACTGTCTATTCAAGAATCTGAAAAAGTTTGCAGATGATCTAGCTTAACTATTTCTTGTTGTTAAATTAAATGTTCACTTGTTGTTTTATTGAGTTGAAAGTTATACTATAGACTTGACGCAGTGAGGCGAGGCATTTTTTATGCTAGATCTAACATTTTCGAAGACTTGAAAGCATTTTACTTTTTGGATTTTTGTATTTTTTTTTTTAATTTGCTTTGGAATTTTATGCATTTGTGTACATTAAGCTGATGATTTCCCACCACTTTCCCACGCATCATATGAAATGTGAAAAGTGAGCGGATAAAGTGTGAGTGCGATAAATCATGTCTATTGGGTGCGTGGAGGTAAGTAGACCAGACCAAAACCATTATGTTAAAAAAGAGACAAGTTCTTCTATATTAAAACCTCTAATGTAACAAGTCAAAAGTACCGAGATCTATAACAGTACGCCAAGTTCTTACTTCATGAATAAGGTTCAATACCAAGTATTTAAAGTATCACAGTACGGAAATAACTACAAACTAAGAGAGAATTCTTATTATTTAATGATAACTGACTAAAATTTGTGGGTTCACTTACTTACTTACTTAAGGTGGCGCTACCAGGGTGGACCTGGGCCTCAACCAACAAGCGTCTCCAGCCAGCGCGATCTAAGTTGGTTAAAGTCCCTGTTACATATGTAATCTAGTTCACATTACTTAATATTACAATGCTCAGTCACTCTTTCTTTTATCGTGTACTCCTTCAATCTTTTGTCAGCAATATATACATAGTACTATATACAATGTTAGCTCTCTTGTAATTGAACGCATTTTGGCACATACGCTCGTTGTACGTCGCTCAGTGTACAACACTGTTACCTTTATTCTTAAACGTAAGAAATGAATTCAAATACATTAATTAGTAATAAATATGTAAAGTCTTTTATTACAAATATAACAGTCCCTTTCCACTTGCGTGCGCCACCTGAGTCGCTGTCTTCCTCTACTGCGCCTTCTCTCGGGCGTGGATTCGATGGGTTCACTGGTCAAGTTTTTAAAACCTTTCGAATTGGGCTTAATAAAAGATACTTGCCAAGTAAACGCACTTAAATTTAGTCAGTAATCAGTTCTTAGAAAAGTCATAAACTTTTAAGTTACATGCATAATTGCATAATTTCAAAATGACAATAAGAAGATACTTTGAATGAAAAATCTTAGATTTTCAAGCTCTACCGATCTACCTACAAAATTTAATTAACTATTCTACAGCAATCGGAAGTGCTCCATATAAGTGACAACAATTTTTAGAAAGTGGGTGAGAAACCTCAAATTTTCTTTACTTGCATGTTGCATCACAAGACCTACCGTTTCGGGTTGTGCTACATAATTTTGATGATCTGTCAGTTACTTTTTTGTGATTTTGAAGCCGAATATCTCAGGAACCACTAATGCTAAAAAGTTTATAAGGCGCCTGTTCTTGATAAGCTTAGCAAATATTCCGAAATTGAAGTTTTTGACTTCATTGCTACTGAAGATAGAGGGTGGTCGAGTTTGTTCCTGTAAAAAGGGTGTAGTGCCAGAACATGACTGGGCACTACAGTGCCCTTTGATATATATGATGATGGATTAAATAGTCATCACCAAGATACGAGATACCTCTCCTGCCAAGAGAGAAAATTGGGAGTGTTTTACTTGCCATAAAATTGGGCACACGTCCAGAGTCTGCAGATGCAATCAGGGCTATCGTGAACAAAATTCCCCCAGAAATATATCCCATTATTCAAAAATAGGTATCGGCAATGAATTTTAAAAAAGGGAAAAAAATTCCTCCCGGAATAAATTGGCATCGTGAACAAAAACTACCCACGGAACTGATTGGATACTCCACGGAATATTTCCTTCGTAAATTTGTAGGTGGAAACACAACGTAGGGTATGTGAGTTTGAAGTATTTTGCGTTTTTTTTTTTAATTTGGTTGATTTGAACCGAGAAAATAGAAGTAGCTTAGGATTGGTATACTTCAAACAACAGAGAACAAACATTTTTAATCAAGCACGTATTTTTTTTTAAATTTTTTTTTTAAAATGTACCTACTGAAAATACGTGTTACTCAACTAATCAAAAACAATTGGAGATGATGTGACTTTCTTTACTAAAATACGAATAAATCCGATTCCCGTCTTGCAATTGTTCAAATTAATGAATTTAATTGGTTTAAATCAAATATTTGCAAAATATTTGTACAAATATAAACTTAATTGACAATTGAATAAATCACAATTGACAACGTCCATGCATTCGAAGACGTTTTCGAAAAATTCCAGGGGAAATAGATGCCGATGGAGATTTGCGATAGGATTAATATTTTCCAGGGAACAAAAAATGTTCGGAGGGAATTTTTCGCTCGGAATTGCCGATAGCCCTGAATAAGTCACATGGTCCAAAAGTCGCAGTCAATGTTGTCACTACAGAGGAAGAAACAAGTCACCCAAACTACACACTTTGTTTGGCGAAAAGAATGTATGTTTCCAGCAGCAACATTTAAAAATCTGAACAAGATTCGGTCTTTGAGAGATGCCAGTGATTTTTAGGTTCTTTACTCAGTATTTTTCTCAGGCTTTTCTGTTGCAGTTGCACAGATTATTTCATCACAGAAATTTGCCGCGATTGGCTATTGGATTTAATTCTTTTATTTTATTTTTAATGAGATTTTTTTTAAAAATGGTAACAACGTTCTCGGCTTTCAGGTGATTGTCCAAAATCCCTTCCCAGCTCCTTACTAAAGAGGTCCCATTTCGCCTTTTATTTCTTGACTGGGATGAATCAAAGATAGTAGTTCTCTACACATAATAATTGATCTCAACCCAAATTTTTGCATTAGGTACCATCTGTCCTGCAAAAAAAAAAAATATTATATACAAGCATGTCATGCAATATTCTCGATCCCGACCGCTGAAACTAGATGACAGTTTTTTTTTTCCAAATTTCACGGTATAATTCAGATGAATACCGAAATTGTGATATTGCCCAAGGACAAAATGCCATTCAATAACAGACAGTACCTATACAATAATATGAAGGAATGTGGAACCAATTCCTGTTTCATATAGTTATATTTACAAATTCAGAGTCATTGGAAAAATGTCTGTCCAATTCAAACTTTAAAAAGGACACCCCCTTGATTGACGGTCACTGCGCTGTGCGCTCCCATCATTATCTCCGTTACAAATGAAGTGATTTTGGTAGGTTACCATCTTCGATTTTTTTAAGGATTTTTTAGTGCCTTTTAAAGTATTCCTTGTCCATTCAAATGGACATTTTAATGGATGAAGATAAGTCTACTACCTCATTCGACAATGAGTTATACAAACAATATCAAATTCGGCTATAAAAAAGTGGTGTCAGTCAGTGGCGGTTAGTTTTTCGGTGCTGGTCAGCTGAGGGGAAGAAAACTGGTAATTGAAATAGGAAACGAATGCTTTTTTTGATATGAGGTTTTTGTTAAATTGCTGTTACCTACCGGTGGGAATTTGTGACAAAAAATAAATAATTCTCTCCCTCAGGGTCTATTATCTATTATAGGCTTGTGAGAAGTTTTTTGAGTTTATTAATTGTGCGAGCTGATCATTATCTGTAAGAAAGTAGTAAATTATTTAAGCTACATATTTACAATATATCACAAATATTTTTTTTCGCCGGTGTTTTTACAATCAGAAGGTGTATAAATTTAGAAGTCAACGGTCAATATACATCACCTGCATTTTTTTTATTACCCAATATACCAACCCGATTAGCTTATATGCTAATTGCACGCAATTGTTATTATTTTGGTCCATCACTCCGTAGTGTTGAAAATTATACGGTAGGAATAGCCCGCAGGTCCGCCATTTATACGCCTTTCGGCTTAACCGCAAAATAATAAGGCACACGGTCAGTTTTATATTATCAATTCCTATCAAAGGAAACAATTTCGAAATAATTATACAGTCCACCCCAACAATGGCCCGTACATTTTTATACTTGTGGTCACACGCGCATAAATTATACTTCAACACAATACAAGTATAGTTGTAGTGCGGTGTGAATATCCGTAGTTGGAGGGGTACTACGTACTTGTGCTAGGATATGCTAAAGTATGGCCATAGCGCTTTCCATTTCACAACAGCATTTGCACACACTTATTTGTATTGTACGTTAACAGCTACCGCAAAACATGCTGGCATTTGGTCAAGCGTGGTGCTAGTTTAATGATATGGATTGTTAGTTGGGAAATGGCGGAACACTCAAGTGTTGCTGCAGTTTGGTATATTCTGCTAAAAAGAACGCTCAACAAGGGATGACTTTCAGAACCAGGTGAAATAGCAAATAGGGCAATTTCAAGTACCACAGATAGGTACTGTATAGTACTGCCGCATTATTCGAAAGTGTCGAACTCTTGTTGAAGCTATAGAGCTGGTATTCACTAGGATGACTCATAATGATCTACCTCCACATAATATACGTAAACGCAATATGCTACATTATTTGTTCTATTTTCTATGATTTATCTAGACACTTAAAAATGTTTATAAAATCCCACGGTACCTATGTGTAGTTGTGAAATAAAACCCGCCAAAACTACCACAACTGATTTGACATTCACAATTCTAATCCTGATCATGAGCCACACCTCCTATCAGCCATGCTCTCCCGTTAGGTATTTCAATAGGTACCCTATTTCCAGATCTTAAGCGGTCATCTCGTCAACATGCTCATCAAGTTCGAAGGAAGTAATGAATAATTACTCTCCGTCAGCACCCATATGGTCGGTCACCCACGTTAGCACCTTAATGCAACCCTTCTCTAAACCTTTATAAAATGACATCGGGGTTATCACTTTGATCTGTTCTTGTAATCGCTTTGGTCACAGATGAGTTTTCAATGCGTTGCTAAACAGTTGAGATATGTTAATTTTTGAAGACCTTTTAATTTTATTCACAACTTTATGGGCGATGTGGTTTTAGATGGTGTGCAGTCGATGTAACGCGTGCCTTTCTTATGAATATCCTGGATAAGATATCGTTCAACCGTAAAGTAACGGGACGTCACTTGAACATCAAACCAATTGCACAAGAATTGAGTATCCTCGCAATATGGCATTATATAGGACATCTGCTCTCCGGCAATTTTATGACATCTACCTTTTCATTTTCAATATAAATTTGACTTGCGTCCTTTTTCCCCCACTTTCTTTCAGTAAAATTAGTTTTCTGTTCTTTGATTCGTTTCATGTTTTTTGATCCACAGTAAATCAGTTTTGTAGATAGGTAAGAGATACAACTGCATATCTGAACAAATTGGATGCATGTGGCGAAATCGGCAAATGTGCAAATTACCTAGTAGAAATTATAAGCCACAGCAAGAACACCCCTTTCAGGGTTCCATTGTTGTGGGTTCAGCAATTCGTTCAAGTATTTCCTTCGTTATGCAAATTAAAAAAAAAATGTTCTCTATCACTTTTTTGTGGTAAAAATTTGCATCTTAATTGCCCTCAGGATAATTTGAGAAAATATACCAAATGTAAGGTAACGACATTCTTGCGGAAGGATACCTACTCGGATATGACATGTAGTACCTCATTAAGGTACATGGAAAATGTAGAAAAGAGAAGAAATTGTACAACTCCATTTTGAAACTGCTGGCAATTCGCAAGAATAGTCTGTATGGTTGGTTACAGTTTCAAAGATAGGACTATTTTCGACTCGATAGGTGGCGCTGTTGTCGATTTCCTAAACCAATCAATAATAATCAATCGATTTCAATTAAAGTTTGTGGCTATATGTAAAAGAAATTGACGTCCGTATGTACACTCATAACTCGGGAATGAAACGTGATTGGTGGATTTGTATTAACCGAAGGAAGGACATTATGCTACTTTTTGTCGTGAAAATAAAAGTTTAGGGGGATGGGATTGGGGATAGACACTTTTATGGGGAACCGCACTTTAAAAAAAAAAAAAAGATTGGTTAAAAAACGGGTAGTGTCACTTCCAATAAAAAAAAAATATTAAAAATGTTTAATTTTTAAATTATTTTGATGTGCCTTGCCGCTACACAATTTGAATATTGAAATTGAAAGTCGGCTCAGTTATAATTTTCTTGCGCAAACTCAATCCATCGAAATTTTATAACGTATCGCGTTTAATTTGTGAATAATCTCAAATCAAATGTCATGCAAAAAGCGACGATTTTGAGTGTAAAATTCAAAGGCAAACGGTTCTGCGGATTCGCTTTTTCAGAACGGTTTGCCATTCGTATTTGAGCGTATCAATTTCTCGTTTCGCTATGACAATTAATAAGTCGCAATGACCATCGCATGAATTGCGTGGAATCAATCTTGAATTCTCATGTTTCTCGTAAAGTCAATTGTATGTGGCGTAACCTTCCCTTTTTTTATAAAAGCGGAAGGTTGACTGACATTTGTGTTTTTTTTTCACGAACGCATAAGTTTTCCGATTCCAGAGTAGGAACCGTACAAGTACAATTTTTCAAGATGTTGAGAATACTGAGAAAACCGACTGGAAATTCGAAAAAAGTGATTTGACAAAATAAAAATGTATTTCTCATAAGACCAAAAAAACAACATATTTTACAGTACAAATATATTTTTTTTGCACCGTTTTTGTAAACAAATTACACAAACACACGTTAACCAATTGCAATCAAACATATATAGACAAAAATCATATATAGACCAATACCAAAGACGTGTGAAAGTTTGGTTTAAATCGGTAAATGCGTTAAGGCGTGAATCGATGACAAACGAACACAATTTTAAGGCTCAATTTTTATATCATCACATCACATCACATCACACTATTATATAAAGAGGTAATGTTTGTTTGAGGAAGGTAATCTCCGGAACTACCGAACCGATTTCAAAAATTCTTTTACTAATAGAAAGCTACGGGATAGAGTATTGCGATAGGCTTTTTTTTATTTTTTTCATTTTAGATTTTTTTGATTTTCTGCGCTATTTATTTTGACTTTAGTTTAGTTTAGTTTATTGGTTACATTAACAGCTTTCACAATAAATTATAAAACATAATCTTTTATGAGTAAAAGCGAAAAAACTATTGGTTAGGTATCAACAAATTTAACAAGGTAGTATAAATGTCTTAGTATAAAAGATATATTTTAAATTAATTAATTATAAATAAATAAAAAAAAAAAATAAATAAGTACCTAAATAAGAATGAATAAATAATAAATGTTGAATGTTGAAACAATATGCAAAAATGAAGAATACAAAAAATAAAACAAAAAAATACAAAGTGCCCTACACGTGATTGTCAGCCAGAAATGAGAAAAGACTTTTCTATATCAAAAATTAATTAGAAATCTACGTACCTATCTACTATGTGCGGATTTTTTTTTTTTTTTTTCAAAAAGTGGATTGATAAAATCGAGATGAAATTAATGTATTATATGTTGGTCAACAGTGATGGTTTGATTTTGATATTGTGCATCGCTCCAACAGTTTCATTTCTTTTACACAGTTGATAAGTTAAAAATTAAATGTAAAAACCTTAAACGCGGACAAAATAGTTATTGAAAAGCAAATTTCAGTTATTTTTTAAAAATGCCAAGACGTATGCGCACAAATATTGGCCGACGAGGCAAGTAATTCAACAACAAATATCAACGAAGCCAAACTACAGAAGAAAGCGAAAAGTGGGACATCGCATGGCATAAGACCAGATCAACAGTCAAGAAAATTGAGAGTGCAAGTAATGAGAACTGCGTCAAATCCTACCATTGCTGGGATGGGAGCAAGTTCAAATCGGAGTGGCAAGATGCACGTCGTTGCTGACATTCGAAGAACTGAAAACTGCTGTGCGAGTAGCAAAGTAAAAGTAGCACCTGCGGAGCAATTTGAATCGGAGGATTTTCTAAAGAACATTTGACAGTACAACTGCTGTTTTCGTATGACTACATCGGGAACAAAAATTATTAAAAAAACTGGTTTCATGCCGACTGGCAGGGCAATATTTTCTCTTATACATCATGCACACATTTTCTAACAATGGCACGGGATTCTACGCCGCAAAACTCGGATTAACAGATTCAAGGCCAAATTTACCATCGGATGGGTGCCTTTTTGCCAGTAAATGAGGACTTACAGCAAAATTCGCAGGTGTACCTACTTCATTTTTTCGGGGGATGATCAAGTCGATAGGCGTTACAGAGGGCAAACAGGAGTGACAAAAAACATAACTCGACAATTGCAACCATTATTATAATGCAATCAACGCTTTCATTACAATATTTAAAACGGCGATAGAAAAAATGAACTTAGAAGATCGCAGATTTGTCTTCAATCTTAATAAAGGAACCGCACTTTAGAAAAAAATAGAATGGATTGGAAACGGGTGTTATCACTTCCAATACAAGAAAAATTATTTAAAATTTTTAATTTTCTAATTCGGATGTTCCGGTCTTACCGCTTCACAATTTGAAATTAAAATTCGGCTCAATTATCATTTTGTTTAACAACCTTAGGGCATGGGGATTTTTATACATATATCAAACTCCTCAAGCTGTGTTCAACTTCGAGTGAATAAAACGGCCCTTAACGCACCGGAACTTTGTATCGGATCGCGTTTGATATGATTGTGAAGAATCTCAAATCAAATGTCATGTAATCACGATTCTGAGTTTAAAAGGCAAACATTGTCATATCGCGGACTCCGCTTACTCAGAACGATTTGGCATTTAAGTGTCTATGACAAATAATAAGTCGCAAGGATAATCGCTGGATATTTGTAGCATCAATCTTGAATTCCCATGTTTTTCACATGGTCCAATTGTATGTGGCGTGCTCACCTGTAGGCAAACCACCTTAGTACAAAAGCGGAAGGTTGGCCGGCACGTCAATCATTGCGGTTTTATTGAAATACATCGACATTGCTATACTTCAGTTATTTCTATTGTATTAAATATAACTTTTGAATAAAGAATTTTAATTGACGGAATTACGTAAATTAGCATGCGCTGTGCATGCTTGGAAATATTATTTTCATTACATTTATGAATTTGGGCGGAACGGAGTTCGCCGGGTCTGCTAGTGTTTAATATACAGATATAGATTTGGGCGGAACGAAGTTCGCCGGGTCAGCTCAATAAAATCATCAATTCAATATTTTCAATGTTACATTGATATTAGGAATGTGGAATACGAAGTATTAATTTAATACTTTCGTATCAATTTGTTATTATTTTTTTCCTTTTTTTAATATGAATTCAATATTTTTATTGTTACGTAAATGTAATTTTAATGTAATGTAGAAAAAAAGAAAATTGAAAATATATTGATTCCATATTTTTAATATCAAATTGGTAGTTAAAAAAACGATATTTAATATTTTAATATTGATAATACCAGGAAACAGTTTCTGCATTTAAATGTAGGTAGATATTACATTTTTCGCATTAAATTGATAATTCGCAATGATGAGCTTATCAATAATGATATTCTTAATTTTGGACGACTTTTATAACACAAAAATGTCATTTTTACAGTTGTTAAACAATTTTTTTTTTTTTTTTGTTGTAGGTTCAGTGACTTTGACTTTATATAATTTTAATTTTTATAATTTTAAATACACACGTTTGGTGTCCATGCATACGCAACGCGCCTATCACCGGTGTCACCCTCAACAAAAGATTTTCCCTGACTCATTCTGTAGTCATTAATCTCTCACTATTCTCAGTTTTCATGATGCAACATTACGACCCGCGAATAGTTTTTTTTTGTGATATTGTGTCTGTGATCTACCAACCTTTCATCGGAACCGAGTTCATAGAGTGTGTCTTACTTAGATAACAAAAAAAAGAAAAGAAAAGAAAAACCAAGTTATTGTCTAACGCTGCCAGTGGCACGTACATACTCTCATCTCTCATGTTTTCGATTCATTAATGTAGGAAGGACTCGTATTATGCTTGATCTGTCTGTTATTGTTAGTGATGCCAGAATTAATGAAGTCCTCTCAACATGATGACTATGCGAATGCATTCCGTCACTTGGGATGCGTCTGGGGTACTCCATTCACAGTTGCCAGTCAATTGGAATGCAATGAAAACATCTGTCTGTGGCGATGCAGTCAAGGAGTCTCTTGAGAGAGAGTCCGTGTCACATAAAGATGCGATTTTTTGATCAGGGCACAAACGTGTCCTGTGCCTTTGTAAAGAGGAAATTTAGTTTTCTCACCTGCGCTCTCTGTGTTGTTTTGTTATCACAAAAAAAAAAAAAAAAACAAGTCAAGCGAAAGTTGAAAATCGGATTTGATTGTTGCACGAGTAGAGATTATTTCTTGTCAAGCGGATTATGGTCAAATGCGAGGTGAATGGGATCTCTTTTTAAATCACTAGGAAGGTATATTTTCAATATCGACAATTGCACAAACACTTCTAAATATCTTGACCGCATCCATATAGTTTTGGGAGCAAGGGACCAGTTTGTACTACCTAGCTCTGCATTTTAAAAAGCCATAAAGAGTAAAGACTCGTCGCAGTAATCTAAGGGTGAAATAACTGGATAAATAAACGGTCACCATACACTGAAGACTGAACTAGGGTAGAGGCACTAGTATCCGGACAGTATTAGTGTCCGGACACTATGTTGTTTATCTGATAAAAATAGGTATCTTATCTTATACCTTTAAACGAGCTAATCTTGTATGTATATATATTTCCGTGATCTCGGAAACGGCTCTAACGATTTCGCTGAAATTTGGTATATGGGGGTTTTCGGGGGTAAGCAATTGATCTAGATTAGTCTTATGTTTGGGAAAACGCGTGTTTTCGAGTTTTCATGCGTTTTGAGCTTATTTTTCTGACTTTACTGCCTTTTACTCGCCATTACACAAACAATTCTTAATCAATGCAAACAAAAAAAATACGTAGGAGAGCCAACACTTTAATAGTTATTTCAAGCCATCAATCAGCTTTCTATGTCCTCTAGAAGCTGAGCTACAACCTAAAATCTAACACGAAAAAAATAAATTTATTTTCTCAAATCGAATATTATCAGCAGCCGCGGTTCTTGATCGTTGTTCTGCTTTGGGGTGGTTTTGTGGCGCACATCGCACAAGCACGTTCATATGAAAAAAAAAAAAACAGCGACAATGTCTTTCTGAGGAAATGCGCAGATGGATGATGACGTGTGGTGTGGTGATGGACGGATGGTGGATGGTGGTGTATAAATTGAGTTCAAGATTTTTCATTTAATGGTTGTTATAGTGAATACGTGGCACTCGAACGCATGGGCGTAGTATACCTGTTACAGGCCAGCGCGACCGTTAGCAAAGAGTAGCGTCCTCATTATTTCATTTACTTGTTTTAGTTTGATTTGATAATACACATATAATTTAATAGGGTAGTATTTTTGAAGTGAAACTTCTAATGCGACTTCCAACATTTCGTATCATACTTTAGTTATCAGTACCTGGGCGACCAATTGTAATTTCAAAAACAATACAAATTAAAAAAAAATATATGTAAACTTGAACATATATAAAAAAAAAAGAAAAGTAAGTCACCGAGCGGGATTCGAACTCGTAACACTCGTTTCTTGCCGTCCGCGTCATAGTAAAAGGAAAGAAGTAAGACATCTACCGGCATTTAGGCGACATACATTTTTTTATACCTATGCTCATGTTTAAATATATATAGGTATTTTTTAATTTGTATTGTTTTTAAAACTACAATAAATAGTAATAACCGAGCAAAGCTCGGTCACCCAGATATTATCACACATAAATAGTCCCAAACATTAACAATAATATAATCCTTTATGTGTCACTCATATCCATACGAAGTTTGAAATTAATCAGATGCATAATGTAAGAGTTAAGCGGCAGTGTTGTGGCTGAGCTCCGAGAGTTTGGTTTTATTGTAATTTTGCATACCAAAAAAATAGTGCGAGCATTTACAAAAAGTAAGTTATTCAAAGAGTATTTCTTAACGTATTCTTCTGGAAAGTACTCTGTTTTCCTTTAAATAGAACCCACTTTCATAATTTAAAAAAAAAATAGAACAAAATTATTTTTTTGGTCTAATTTTTAGTGTCCGGATACTAAAACTAAAATTAAAGAGCATTTTCGGTATCCGGACAACGTGTCCGGATACTGAAAATTTGAGAGGAAATACAAATCCTCGTTTAAATGCTCCTAAAACATAGTTATGTATGTTTCTAATGAGAGAGAGAAAAGGAATTGTGTTTTTCTCGCAGGTTTTCAGTATTCGGACAGGGTATACTAAGTGAGAATATATCTGTCCGGATACTGAAAAATTAGTTTCAGTTTCCGGACAACTTATTGTTTTGAATGTTATTTTCGGTTTTCACAGCTCTAATTATCGTAATAGGCATTTTATTTTAACTCATTTTTTAAGAAGTGGTTGCAGAAAGTATAGCTAATGCCTTAGACGATACACCTAGGGACAAATCAGTTAATCATTCGTGTAAAGCTGGTTTATGCCGTTCAACATTACATGACCGGTTAAAGGGCAAAAGATTGGTGAAAAAGCTACGAAAATGGGATAAGATCCTTATTTGAAGAGCAGGAAAGGATTGCTCAGTGGTGTGCCGATCTTAACAGGTGTGGATTTCTTATTAAGGTCCACGATCTGTTAAACATCAGCAAGGTTAGGGCAGCAGTCACCCAGAACCCATATTAAAATGTTAGGGAACTAATTGAATATTTGAAAAGCATTGGTCTGGAGCAAATCATAAATGAGCCTAAGCGAATTAAATTTAAATAGTGATGAAAGCATCTATCCAAAAACTGGCATGGTTATAGCCCCAAAAGATTACAAAAACATATACCAAATTGCTGCTAGAAATGAAAATGAGACGTTAACGGTGCTTATTGTTTTTTTCAGCAGACGGAACTTTTTTTGAACCCATATTACTGTATCCATTTAGCAATACCAAATACAGATATTACCATATTCATTGAAAGCCAGGCGGCTATAAAAGCAGTGTCTGCTATTGAAATAAAATCGAAGCTAGTTCGCCGCTGCCGCGAAAAGCTTACGGTTCCCTCTGCTGGATCCCTGGACACAGGGAGAAAACCGGCAATGAGATGGCCGATGAACTAACAAGAAATGGTTCTGCTATGGATCAAGATCGGGCGATTAAGTCCATCAAACCACCACTTTGCAATCTCAGAGAGAGATTGAAAAATAAGATCCGAATGAAAGCCAATAACAGGTGGAAAGATTTAACCACTTGGGAAATAACACGGAAGCTATGGTCGGAATATAATCCTAGTCGGACTAGCAAGCTTATGCGGTTTGATCCTGATTAACAGGTTACAACTTCCTAAGAAACCACACAATGAAATTGAAACTCAAGAATGACGATATATGCAGGGGCTGACGAGGAAGTACACGAGGATACACCTCACTTCCTTTGTCATTGCCCGAGTCTCTGTCACTTGAGGAACAGAACACTTGGAACTATTACTTCCATGACGTACATGAACTTTCTCATGTCTCACTATCTGATCTTAACAGGTTTCTGAGGACAACGGGATGGCTGGACAAGGTCGAGTAACTGTGAAGTAACACTCATCACATGGACCTAAGTGGGGTGCGGTAGGGCTCGCTCTGCCGTATCCACCCATAAACCTAACCCCTAACCTAACTGTTTCCATACTTGCGTCCTCCAAAAGACGTTGTTGACACCATGCCAAAACCATGGTTTTTGCTGATTAAAAACGTGGAACGACCTGTAATATTGTTCGTAGATGGGCACAAGTCCCATCTAACCCTGCGAACTCAGTGAGTTTACCAACAACCAAATAATTGTTTATATGCGTTGCCACCGAATACCACCCACATCATGCAACTGGCTGACGTTAGTGTTTTTAAGCCTTTGAAGTCCAATTGAAAAAAAAAAACAATCGTGAATGGGAATCCAAACATTTGAGACGGGCCTTAACAAAGAGAAACTTTTGTCCCCTTTTGAATGATGCTATTGTCAAAAAAAAAGATACGGTTGCTACCATACAAAATGCATTTAAAAGATGTGGCTTGTATTCCTTTGACCCATCAGCTATTTATTATACGAAATGCGCTAAAAACAATGTGGAGAGATTAAGAATAGCTCAAACTCAAACTCCAGAATTATTCGATGAAGAACAATCGACTAAAACATCAAAATTAAAGATTACTGTCGATGTGATTGAGGCATTGTCAGAACAATTAAGAAATGTTGGAGTTGATACCAATATCGTTTTAGAAGTTATCATTTTAATGTGGGTACATATATTTATAGTTAACGTACCTATATTTTATAAAAAAATATTTTTTTCTAATCAAATAAAGGCAAAAAACGGCTCAAACTTCATATAAACTTTTCTGTCCGGATACTAAAAAAAAAGTGTCCGGATACTAGTGCAAATCGAACTTTTTTGAAGTTATTTTTTATAAATATTCAGAACGTAACATTCGAAAAAAATATTAATGTATTATTATTAATAAATATCGCCACTTCTACAAACATTTTATTTTTTTGCGGTAGCTTTAATATTGACCGAACTGTTGGAAATCAAAGTTACCAAATTCGTTAACTGTCCGGATACTAGTGCCTTTACCCTAAATCATTCAGCATTATATCAAATCTGAAACTCACTCCATTGTCAAAGATAGCGACACGTCAATCCCGTTTCAAACGTTTTTTTTATTATTATTTGAAATCGCGTTCATTATGCAAATTAAATAGGTACCAGGATATGGCATTGTGTGTCCCACATTTCTGAATTAAAGTCAATCAAAAGGGAGATGCAGCCACCACTGTGAAGCACTTGAAAATTATGCTTACAACCCCAACAACTTTCCCTTTCCAAACGATTACACCCGTCAGTTAGAACGGGTGCGCGATGCAGAATCGCATATACGAAAATACTGGGTGTCCAATGTCTGTCATCGGGATGCATGACAACAACTCCTCGGCGAGTCAATCATTTTAACACGTGGCATGGACCAGATGAAAACATAAGTTGAACATTAATATGAACTTGTTCGTCTCCCTCGCGAGTGGTATACAATTAGCTGTCAAAAAGAAGGGTGACGGTAAATGTCCTGTTTCTCACCCTCTCTCGTTATGCATACAAGCGAAGTATGAAGTGCATAGCTTGCGGCTAAATATCGTTGGATAGGACGTGAACATTTTTTTTTTCAAACTTTTCATCCCTATTTTTTGCTCGGACATATTAAGGACCGATATTTTCTAGTATTTGTTTGCTCTTTTGTATTTGTTTAATTACGTATCTTACGTTAAATTGTTTTCTCATTTACGAATAACAACTTTTTATACTCTTTTCCCAAAAAAAAAATGGGTTGTTTTCACATTGCCAACGGTGCACTTGGCTGGCCAAAATCTCCAAACCTGTTTTCCAAGTATGGTGCAACTGCGATTTGATATTAATAGGAGTTGTTGTGTTGTCCTTTTTCAAAATACATTTGTGTATAAGGATTAGAAAACATTTATACAAAATGATAGCCATGTTATCCACACCACTACAATTATAAATATCACGCAATCTATATGAGCCTTGTTGAAGTGAGGGGATGACAATGTGTGCATTGTTATGGCGTTGTGTCGATGCAAATTATAGATATACCAAGTGCTCCCATACTTTGAAGACCCTTTTCCCCTTTTTTTCCAGGAAAAGCCTTAGTTTTCCCCTAAATGAAAAAAAAATCCCCTTTTCTCCCCTTGCTTTCTAGAAAAACTTAAGAACTTTAACTGTTTTAATCAAAAGGCTTCAAATAAGCATGGCACATAAAAATATACATTATTATACAAAAATTTGCTTTTTTAGTACACATAATATCAAAACGAGTGAATGAGCTCAGGTTTAATTTTTTGTTTTTCTAAACATTTTGCGTTTCACAGAAATTTTCTGTTTTCCCCTTTTCTTAAGCTTTTCCCTTTTTTCATTAAAAAAAGGGTCAAAATCAAGGTAAGCAACTTAAACTGATTTATTGTATTTCAATCACAAACATGTTAATCTAAAAACGTGTGAAGTTAAAGTAACGCACTGATTCTAACTGTAAAATTATATGGGTTCAAAGTAAGAAATAAAGTATTAGAAGTAGATCACCATTTCGTCATAATATTGCATATACCTACTTGATTAAAGGGTTTCCAGAATATTACGCTTACCTACCCTTTTTGATTTTTACTCGGTTTCGTAAGCTATTACAGTTAGCACATTCTCAATCTAAGAACGCGCAGAGTAAAAAAAAATGTTCTGAATTACGTACCTATTCACATTAAGAAAACGTGGATTCAGTGGGTCGTACGAATAAGGCGTAGCAATTGCTTTTACTCAAGAGAAATGTCAAAGTCGAAGCATTTGCTACGTTTCCCATGAATAAAAACCAATTTGAGTTAGTTCCAACTTTCGACATGTTCGAAAAGCGGCGGCACTGACCTTTTACTCAGATCGGTATGAATAAACAAAGCAAATGCTATGCAAACCCTTTCATATTTCCAGGTGCAATTGGAGCTAAAGATTGCAATCATATTTCTGAGTTTAATTTTTTTCAATTTCAATTTCCACAAAAGTCGTTAGAATCTCAAGGAAAGTATAAGCTATGTTCGAATTTTCGAACTTACTTTAGCAAACTAGGATTTTATTCATACCGATTCAAAGGAATTGCTATGGGATTTTACTTTGCTTAAACCTTTTACTCAAAGCAAATGCTAGTTTTTATTCATACGACCCAGTATAAGACATCAATTTTGTATCCCTAGGTTAGGTTAGGTTGAGTGGGGTTGTGAGATCATCACAAAAGACCAGGCACCAAAGCGGGCCCAACGCCATCCCCATCCCCCTAAATTATAGTAAAAAACCCTTCTTTACATATTCTTTTATGAGCAGATGAGTGAATATAATTTGGTTTAGGTAGGGGCTCTATGAATTAACTGGAAAGGAATTAACTCCAAATGAAATATTTCCTAACGAAGGAACTTCTAATAATAAATGAAATAACTCCAAACTTTTTTAATGAAACAAGTCCTAAAGCAAATTGAAATAAGTCCCAATCCAAAGTGGAAGTAAGTCCAAACATTTAGGAGTTAATTCATTATAAATTAATTTCTAATAAGAAAAGATGAATAAAGTCCCAAAGTGGTGAAACGCAACATTTGTATTTATTTAATGAAACGTGTTTACATAGTAACCTACTAACTAATTATACACTTGGATGTTGTCAACTACTATTGATCTGCAGATAGGACATCTGCATCCGCGCCGTCCGCCGAGGGCGATTTAATTTTTTTACTTTTTTTTTTTTTTCTTTTTGACGGATCAATACACTACGAGTATTTTCTACCAACTGATTTTCTAAGCGGCTTTTAAATGATGTCAACCACGAAAAATATTAAAGTGCAACGGTTTAATAAAAAAAAATACAGTTAAGAAGGCAAAATGTTCTTACAAAATGCTATTTTAAGACAAATGAAATAACTCCCAAAGCCGTGCTGATGAAATAAGTCCTAATTTGCACTTATTTCATCTGCATGGCTTTGGGAGTTATTTCTTTATGAAATAATTCCTAATACTAAAAAGTGTTATAAATCCAAAACTTGATGAAAACAGTCCCAACACTTTGGAGTTCTTTCACCTGCAATACATAACTCCTAAATTTATATGGAAATTCTTGGGACTTATTTCATTTTTTTTTTTGGAGTTAATTCCTTTGCAGTTAATTCATAGAGCCTTAGGTAGGTACTCGATTTCTTCTCACTATTAAAACCACGTTATTATGTTATGAAAGTTAAGAGTAAAATAAATATTTTGTGCTATCAAATTTACTCCGTATAAGAGTAAACTAATAGTGTGTTGACCTATATCAAGTATGCAATTTTAGTAATTACGGCTGGAATGTGTTGATAGTTAAATTTTAATTGCATTCGATCTCTTCACTTCATTCTATCTTTGTTAATAAAGTATTCGTGTCGCGTCGTGTTCGCCACAGCCCCAATCCAATACCTAATCATAATTTTTATAAATCTTGTGATTTGATACATATATCATTTATAGTATGTTCTTGTGGTTTGCGATAAAAGTAATAGTAAAGAAGATAATAAAGGACTTTTGAGTCTTGCCAAAGAGTTAGATGTCTTAGATATAAACAAATATTTACTGGGAAAGTACATTTTACATTAACCTGCAGCTCTAATTAGCAATTAAAATAAAGAAAATGTTTAACTTGGAAATATTACATATAGAATCCTTCTGTGTTCCGTATATCTGTCCAAAGACTACCTATCTATTGGTTATTCCACGTGTAGGACTGACGGCTAAATTTTGCAAGTTATTTATGTGGAGGAAAAAAGTAGTAAATTCCCTTTTTTGCATAATATTGACGATGATGTCATTTCAGCATAGCTTAATAGGAAAGTCAAAGAGAACGGCCATAGTTCAACCAGCCAATGTGCATCAAGCATCGCTTCTTTTTATTGTTAGGTAAGAGAAAACCTTTATTTGATATACATATTTTTTTTTTTTTTTCTCAAATTTTATATAGATAATTTTATCTACGTATTTCTATTACTTAAAAAAAAAATCAATAATACCGCCCTTTAAGAATAAGATAATTCGTGTTAAGGGCGTATACCCTCTGACATTTCTGAAAAACTCAAATAATAATTTCACGAATTGTTATCTTGGACTAAATCAATTACCCGTCAAAACAACAACCTGCTGGCAAAATGGCAACCACGTTCCTGATAATCCCTGTTGTTGGACACGTGCCGAGAAAACAAATAATGGAAAGATCATCCACGCTGCTGTGATGTGCAAACAAGTGTTTCTGTTCCACTAATTGATTTTCTAGTGGTTCCATCTGTTTTCAACACTACAAATATGCAGGTAGAATCTTTCTCCTCAAGGGATAGAAGGCATGTGGGTCATGCCTGCATTGGCATAACAAATTAGAGTACCTAACCTAGGCCTTATCGATTATCTATTCGGCCAGAGGCCGATCTAACATTTTAAAGGATGAATGGTTATGGATGGGACAGGTTCTAAATTTATGATTGTCATGTTAACGCGTTGCTTTACCCTTTAACAAGGCAACACGTCAGATGGCTTATAGACCACTTTTATGAATAAGAAAAACGGGTGGCTGAATGGTATAGTTTCCCTGCCGGAAACATGCTAATTGCATTTTTAACACGTTGGATATACCTACCGTTGCAGTTGAATGGACACATGAGTGAGTGAATAGCTACTTATAAATTTAATTTTGTGGAACTCGATTGCGTAGTGGTTATGTTAGAATTTTAACATTGGTACTGTGGCAAGGGTTTAAGGAATAGAGTTAGGCCTCCGGACTTATGGTACTTTAAAGTTGCACTCAAGCCTGTTGTCTGTTCGGTATTCAAAAACGTGGAAGATTGAAAAAACTACTGATGTGTTTCTGTAAGTTTATCCGTATCTCACAATCACAAGAAGTTGTTGTACACACATAGCATGTGGTTTTCAATAAGCTCAGGATTGATGAATGAAAACAATGTAAACCAAGCCATACTTCAGCGAAAGACTTCAGACCTATCATTTTTTCGTCATTTCTCCTCAAGAGACTTGAAAGACTTATATTGAGATTTATATGTTATGTAATACTCAGCATGCATATGTAAAAGGTAAACCAGTAGAGACGGCTCTACACGAAGTAGTAAGCAAAATAGAGGGCAGCCTTCATCAGAAAGAATTTGTACCTGCTGCCTTTTTGGATATTGAGGGCGGTTTTAATAATGTCAGGAGATGTGCAATCAAAAGCGCCTTGGAAAATATAAATGTCGAGCAACGCATTACCAGTTGGATATGCGAAATGCTCTCGACGAGAAATATTAATTCCACTTTCGGAAATCTCTCGGGTCATCTCTCCCCTCTTCTGAGTGTTGGTCATATGTAGATAAGATACTTTTTTTCTTTCATCGAAAGACATTGCAGGGCTAGTAGGTACGCGAGGGATGCTTCTGCAATAGTAGCCGTATTTTATTATCAGCGTGATCTGATCCGGATCAGATCACGATAATAAAACAATACGGATCATTGAAGAATTTTATTTGCAGTTGCTTTCAAAAGACGACATATACCTAATGTAAATGGATGAGTATGGCAAATTTCATATTACAAACATTCGGTGCAGCGTGACGTCACAATATGATTTGCACTTATAAGGTAGGTGGTCCAAGTAAGGCCCATACCCTAATAAGGCCCAGTGTGCAAAAGTTGGCATAACCGACAAGCAACAGGAATTATATTTTAAATGTACTTCTGGCCACCTATGTTTAGACTAAAATCAATAGAATTTTCCGTCCGACGCAATCGTATTTTTTCTTACAGACGATACAAGTTAGTGAATGTGCACGCACGCGCTTTTTATAAGAAAGTGTTTTTTGTAATTGATTTTATTGCGAATAATAATTCGGGTAAGTCCGGTTTTTACACTAAATATACCACATATAAAACTAAGGTTTAGTATGGTTTAACTATTATTTTAATTCTTTGAGTAGATTTTCGTTAAAATGTTTGTAAAGAAAAGTTTTTCATGTTCCTTATGCTAATGTCAATTAAGTAATTTTATTTTAGGCGTTTGCAAGTTATTAAGGAAAAACTATAAGGTGGGCCTTATTTGGGTCACCTACCTCAGTCTGTAATTGGAATTCTTAGACGAAGTAAATGACAGCGGTTTAAACACGAAAACCCAAAAGAACAAACTGAAGTTGCTTAAAAATCGACGAAAACAGTTCCCAAAGAGCATTTTGCGACTTCATGTGTCATGAGCGACGGCCTTTAGACGGTTTTGTTACCAAAAAATATTCCCAACAAGTAAAATTTTAGACACATGCTAGGTACCATTTTCCATTTAGGAATATTCCTATCTAGAAATTTTGTATCTACACAGATACGTTATTGTGTCAAAATTGTTTCTTCAATAAGCCGTTTTGTCCGTAGCGTGTAAAATATGTGGAGATGTGTGTTCGTGCACACAATTCCTATTTAGTAGCAGTGTACCAGTTTTTTGTACAAACAGCGACGAAACTATGCCCAAGAATTGTTAGTTATGCTATCCGGCCAACATATAGATACAACAAACAACAAACAATGGATTCTAGTTTTTAAACACATTTGTGGAGTTTTCTTTTTCTTTTTTCAGACACATGAATTAAAAGCTTTTTTGTTGTTTTATACAACATCTTCATCAATTATTGTTATTTCAGAGTTACTGCATATCCATCATTTGCATTTTCAACGTCTTCATTTGCTTCATTTGCTTCACAAAAATGTTTGTCACCCTGAAGTGCAATTTTAACTTCTCTGCAAACAAAATGAAATTAAATTTACTGGAACATCTGACTATACTCTGTTCAATTCGTATTTTCAGTAGGTACAGGCCTTATTGGAAGCTCTTTTTTCTACCAGTGGTGCCTGTAGCTACTCTCACGGCACTCAACAGAAGATTTTCCACTGAAATAAAAGCGAAACCACTGGTGATTCCAAAGAATTTGTTGTTGTCATTTACGAAAAACCCACCCAATTTTCCTCAAAGGCGCATACATCCCACCATGACCAGTCTGCCAGACAGTCGCGAGCAGAGACAATACAGAGACCCCCAACTCACAATCCTCTTGCCGCTGGCCCCTCAGTTTTTTTTTTTTTTTTTCAAATTCGCCATTTTGTTTTCCTATCGGTGTTATGTCTATTTAGAATCCGTCTGATATGCAAAAACATACAAAAAATATAAATTCAATGCTGCCAACCGCTACCAACCATAGGGGAATGTGATAGAGTTCGGAAATACCACATTTTAAGATAACTGAATGCTATTGGTTGGTTATTATAAATTTTTAAATGACGATTAATATAATTTGTTTGGTTAATAATACTATCTAAATGAGTTGTTTTATATACTAGAAACATATTAGGACAAACTGGTTGTATATTTTCCGCTTTTGAATATCATTAACTTCGATTTCATTCGTATATTTTTCTTAAATATCTAAAGAAAAATTGCTCAAAATGTTTCTATTTTCCTACAACCATTCTGCAGTGATCATTTTTCATAAATATTTTCAGCAAAAGTGCACTTATTCCTAAAAAAATGCTATTTAGGTACACGTAACGAATAATTTCAAATTTAACGGACAAACTTCTATGAACGCTGGCAGCAACTTTGCCGACAGCGGAAGTGGGACACGCAAGGTGCGAGTGTGTTGGTGAGTGAAGTTACGTGACATTTGTCAATACGAATTTCTATGGGACAATACTAACGCACTTAGCGTGTACCAGCCCATAGAAATATAGCTTGTAGGCAAGTAACGGAAAATCGGCCGAAGTTGGGGGTCTCAGTATTGTCTCTGGGCGCGAGCAGAATGAGGATGACGACGAGGGTGATATTCTCGTGTGCGGTTGCTATTTTATCGCAGAAAATAAACATGTGTGTGTTTTAAGCACCTCAGAAGAGTGTTACCATAATCTATTTGCAAAAATATCTTTACGGGTTTTTCTATGGATATTTTCACAGAACTTTCGGTTTTGGTGCTTTTTAAAAGCTTTTGAGAGCGAATAAATGAATTTGATTATGTGGGATGTTGCCATACAGTTTTAAGGTACTCCTTTAATTATTTTGTATTTATGAAGGATCTGTTAATATGCAGTTAACCATTTTTTCTTAATAAAGAGTTGGTATTTGGTAGCCCTACCGATATTTGTGAGAGAATTATGCCAATTTATAGTGCTCACTATGGCAACCATGTGAGAGCTTTACAATGGAGACAGCTTATTAAAATCCATAATAGTTAGGGTGAAAGGCAAATAGCCTGTATCTTCCCTGTACTGAAAATACGAATTGAACAGAGTATAATAAAGACCCATTTTTTCCTTGGTCGTAATCACCTTGAACGACATGTTGATCAGTATTGTGGTGAATCAGGCACTTAGGAATTGTGGTGAATCGTGCTCTCATTCACTCTCCAAGTTCCACTTCCAATTGGAGACTGGAATCTGTCAAGTTAGCTATTTCTAGAACCATCTAGAGAAGAGCTGGAATTTACTTCTGGAATATTCGCTGATAGGTGGCAGAGCGGATATAAAAGGGGGCGCGTTGAGAACAGAAATGTACAGTTGATTTTTAATCAGTGATTGGTGAAGTTCGAAAGAGTAATCGGTTGTGAGATAAATAAGTGTAAGGTAATACAGTGAATAAAGCGATTGGATTGAAATATTTAAGAATTGATTTAAGTGATATTGTTTTGGTACTTAATAAGTGAATAAGTAGAGAGTGTTTTATCTTTTCGATTCCCAGCCTGAATGTAACAAAATTTAAACTTTTTGATGTTTTGCTTTTTTGCACGCAATTTAAACGCGATTCCCAATTGAGACGTTTTAGCACGCATAATAGCAACGATTCCCAGTAAGAAATATTTACTACAAAAATAAGAACGAGTTCCTAATTGGGAATATTTTACTGTAACAACTATTCCCAAATAGGAATTTGGTAGCTATCCATTTTGCATTGGAAAAAAAAAAGTTAAAAAATTAATATGGAAAATAAGAAATTTTAAATTTACGGTTTTGGTGGATATGGTGTAGATAATAAAATAGATTAAAATACTCCTATTATGTCATTATAGACATCGTAGATTTATTTTGTACTGATTTTATAATCGTCCTTATCAGCATTTAAATTGGCATAAATATTTATAAGAGAGATGTTTGATTAAATATAGAATATTTTGTAAGAATCAAGGTTTTTTTCGTAGTATATTTGTAACATTTTAGAGCAAAATGATGTTCCCCATCAAATTTCAGTAGCCGTTTTCTGTTTAATAATGAAATGTTTGATGCTTACTTACTTAGGTGGCGCTACAGTCCGGGGTGGACCTGGGCCTCAACCAATACGCCTCTCCAGTTAGCGCGATCTTTGGCTAACTGCCTCCAGTTGCGCACTCCAAGTTGGTTGAGGTCCCATTCCACTTGCGCGCGCCACCTAAGGCGAGGTCTTCCTCTACTGCGTTGTCCCTCCGGGTTAGAATCGAAGACTCTTCGGGCCGGAGCGTTGGTGTCCATTCGCTCTACATGTCCCAGCCATCTTAGACGACTGATGCGTACTTTTCTGACTAGGTCGATGTCGCTGTACAGCTCGTAGAGTTCGCTGTTAAATCTTCTCCGCCAAATCCCGTCAACGCAAACGGGACCAAAAATCACTCGAAGAATTTTGCGTTCGAAGCGACCAAGAAGATCCTCATCCGTTTTTGCTAGGGTCCATGCTTCTGCGCCATAGAGCAGGACAGGGATGATGAGAGTCTTATGTAGAATCTCCTTAGTGCTTCTTGACAAGGCCTTACTAATCAATTGCCGTCTTAGGCCAAAGAAACAGTGGTTGGCAAGTGTGATTCTTCGTTTGATTTCTGATGTGATGTCGTTATCAGAGTTTATAGCGGAGCCGAGGTAGACAAAGTCCCTAACTACCTCAAAGTTATAGCTGTCTATCGTGACGTTCTGTCCGATTCGTCGATGTCGTGTGTCCCTTCTTGTTGACAGCATATATTTTGTTTTACCCTCATTCACCACTAAACCCATTTTTGCCGCTTCTGTACTAATACTTGCAAACGCACCAGTGACAGCTCGCTGTGTTGTACCAACAATGTCAATGTCGTCAGCGTATGCAAGCAGTTGCACAGACTTATAGAAAATTGTGCCTCTGGTGTTGGTTTGTGAGTTTCGCACAATCTTCTCAAGAATGATGTTGAAGAAGTCACATGACAGCGCATCACCTTGTCTAAATCCTTTTTTGACATCAAAGGTCTCGGTGAGATTGTTTCCGACCTTTACGGAGCAGCGAGCGTTCTCCATCGTCATTCTGCACAATCTGACAAGTTTGGCAGGGATGCCAAAACTAGACATGGCTCTGTATAGCTCGTCTCTATAAACGCTGTCATATGCGGCCTTAAAATCGACAAAAAGATGGTGAGTATCGATCTGGTATTCTTGGGTTTTTTCCAGGATCTGCCGTAGTGTGAATATTTGATCGGTCGTGGACTTACCGGGCCTAAAACCGCACTGATAGGGACCTATCAGATCGTTGACGAATGGTTTCAGGCGTTCACACAATACAGCAGACATGATCTTATACGCAGTGTTCAGGAGACTGATGCCTCTGTAGTTGGCGCAGTTTAGAGGGTCTCCCTTCTTGTGGATCGGGCAAACAATGCTGAGGTTCCATTCATTAGGCATACTATCCTCTAACCAAATCTTGGAGATGAGTTGGTGTATGCACTCTACCAAGTCATCTCCGGCTGCCTTGAAGAGCTCGGCAGGAAAGCCGTCTGGACCAGCAGCCTTGTTGGATTTAAGCTTAGATATTGCTATCCTCACTTCATTTTGGTCAGGTGGACGGAAATCTTGGCTGTCATCGTCCAGGTTGAATGGATCGTTCTGCCTAACAGCGGAATTTGTGTCGTCTTCGCCGTTTAGCAGTCTGCAGAAATGGTTTTTCCATGTCCTCAGCACCGACTGTGACTCTACTACAAGGTTTCCTTGCTCGTCTCTACAGGTCTCCGTTCGGGTCTTGTTGCCATGACACGTTCTTTTTACCTTTTGGTGAAACTTCCGAACATTGTTCCTGGAGTAACACCTCTCTATATCCTCGATCGCGCGCTTCTCATGCTCTCTCTTTTTTCTCCGGAGAAGCCGATGTTCTTCCCTCCTTTTTTGCTCGTAGAGCTGACGAGCTGCTCTCGTCCTTCTATGCAGCGACGCTTCGTAGGCACTTTGTTTTGCTGCATTTGCTTGCCGGCACTCTTCGTCAAACCAGGGGTTTCGGGGGGGTGGGCTGGTGAAACCGAGCACATCAGTTGCGGCGTTTTTGATGGCTTCTTGGCATCGGCGCCACTGGTCTTCGGCACTTGATGCTGGCAGCATAGGACTTCTCGAGAGGTTGAGGGATACGCGATCGGCAAAGGTTCTGGCGGTTTGTTGCGTTTGTAGTCGTCCAACGTTAAATCTCCTCACAGTATTTTCTCGTTGTTGTGGCATGGCGTCTTGGATATCCGCATCCGTACCTTGGCTACAACAAGGTAGTGGTCCGAGTCTATGTTGGCCGCTCGGAAAGTTCGGACATCTAGAATACTGGAGGAGTGCCTTGCGTCGATCGCAACGTGATCAATTTGGTTGACGGTTTGATGATCAGGTGACCGCCATGTTCCTTTGTGTATATTGAGGTGAGGAAACCGTGAACTAGCTATGGTAACATTACGTCCCGCAGCAAAATCAATCAGCCTAAGTCCGTTTCCAGACGTGGTGTCGTGTAGGCTGTGTTTTCCGATTGTGCTACCAAAGATGTCCTCCTTTCCTATTTTGGCGTTAAAATCACCCAAGACGATTTTAACGTCATGCTTAGGACATTGCTCATATGTTTTGTCGAGGAGCTCGTAGAAACATTCTTTGGTAGCATCGTTTTTATCTTCGGTGGGGGCGTGAGCGCATATCAGGCTGATGTTGGCGAATTTAGCCTTGATGCGGATAGTTGTAAGGCGTTCACTAACGTGTCGAAAGCTCAAGACTTCTTGCCTAAGTCTGCCGCTTACAACAAATCCGCATCCAAATAGACGCTGCTTTTGTTCTCTGTAGCAGTCACCGTAGTAAATGTCACAGTTTTTCATCCTCCTTTTGTCCGGCCCATCCCACCGCACTTCCTGGATGGCGTGATACCTGCTTTGTAGCAGTCTAGGGCCTCCGCTAGTTGTTCGGCTGCACGCGGTCTGTTCAGAGTTCGAACATTCCACGTGCAGATCCGAACGTCATTGTCCTTTTTTCGTTTTGCAGGGTCGTCAACAGTGAATCCGTCCTTATCCGAGGCTTTTGGTTGCTTCGCAACAGTGCTTTTTTTCCGTGGTAGGGTAGTTAACCCCACGCACAACCCCCAACCTGGAGGACCAGGCCCTTTCTGTAACCCCTTGGGCAAAAGGAGCCGGAATATTCCGGAGTCAGTAACCCGCTGCGGGGATGTGAGAGCTGCCGTTGACCCATTAAGGGCTCTTCCGCCACCATCTCTATTTCAACACCCTGACTAGTGCTGAAAAATCCTCAATGACCTCAGCTCCAAATACGTCGAAGTAGCTCATTGAGGTATCTGCCATGTTGACTGTTGACGCCACCGTTGATTCAGCCATGTGAATTCATCCGCCGTACGTCCTCTTTCTGAGGGGCTCATGTAAGACCTCTGAGACTCGATCAGGCAGTCATTCCGACAGAGCATTATAGTGTTGCTATTTTCTTCGTGTTCAACACTCGCGCTTATAAGTTTAGCAAGTCATGCCCGGAAGGACAAGACCAGTACCCGGTGGCTACCACGCGGAGGTAAAATAAGCACAATTGATGTGTATGAACAGTTACAACGACTGGGCATCGCCAAGTTGACGCCAATCAGTGCCTACCCTATTCATACAACACCCAACCACCGAAATGTTTGATGCAGCCAGAATATTATTTTGGTAATATAGCATAGGTACACAAAATGAATGACATATCATAACATCAGAAATTATATGGTATACATCCTTACTATAATAAAACTGTAGCTTTTTTTCCGGCTGTAATCTGTGAGACAGGAATAGATTCAAAAAGTACTGCACGAATTTGATTTCGGTTTACACAGTTGCATAGGAAATTGTTCAGATTTGAACATAGGATATGTTTTACCATTATTCGCTGTCCGGAAGTGGAAATCTAAGCTGATATCTAAGAAAAGTTGTAATTCTCGGATGCCTTCTAGCTCCTAGCTTCGGAATCACTCATCCAAATGAAATGGGATTTTTTTTAATACAAAGTTCAATAATGTACAAAGATTTTAAGATATAAATCATCTTTGTACGTTATCCTGAAGTCGAACAATAAGCAATAAACTATAAATTTAATACAATTGAAAAAATCAAAATGTTCGATTGAAGCTAGATCGTTGGATTTTTCCAGCGTTGAGTGGAGGAAATTTTGTGTGTGTGTGCGGCAAAACCTGTTTCTCTCTCTATACATTTTCTGCCGTGTGCTTCTCTTTTTTTATGCAACTTTTGGGTTTTGTGTTGTTTTTTTTTTTTTTTGCTCACGTTCTTAAATTATTAGTGAATAATGACAATGAGTAGTAGAGCGAATGTGGTGCATGGGATTGAGGGAGATAGCTATGTAATTGAGATTGAGGGAGTCACACTCAGTTGTTAATTGTGATTGTGATTTTTAAAATGCGCTATAGTGATTCTGATCTTATTAGTGATACTGATTCACGTCCATGCTAAAACCTGTTTGTGCATTTGCAGTTTTTTTGCTTCATGTTTTTTTTTCTCTTTTTTTAATTTGAACTTGAGGATGTTTGTGTTTGAGTAGTAAGTGAGCGAGTTGTTATGGGATTGAGATGGGGAATAAAATGTAACAAGTAACAAAACAACTTACAAGTGGAATGTAAATGAGATTGAGAGGGAATAATAGAAGTTAGCCTACCAAAGTATTTGTTTGGATTGTTTTACTGGCAGTTTTTCTTCTCTTTTTTCGGGTAAGCTACTTTTTGTATAGCGCTAATTATTTTGTTTTAAATTTGAGAAGTGGAACTCTGGCGAAGCAAGGCGAGCACGGGTCAGCTAGTATACAATAAAAGAATTAAATTTTTCCCAATTTGCCACACACTTTACTCACACAATTACGTTATTGCTTGAGGAATGGAATGGAAATGTTTAAAGATGGTATATAGGATTTGCGTCAAAAACAATTTCTACCTTGTGCTGCGCCACTTCCAATGGGATCACGAATTGACAGCAGAACGTCGCCAGGCCTAAAATGTTTATTCGTATGCTACTTGGGTTGCAATTACATAATTTATTTGATAAAAAAGGAATGTGTTTATGATAAAAGAAAACAACAAAAAACAACTCTCACCTTTCTACAGGGAAACCTGTGAAACAATAATTATTTACTATTGGGAAAATGCTAAATATTTCATAAATATTATTTTGTTAAATAAATGGTTATGAAACTTTTACTTAAACTAGTTTCGCTTGTGGTCGAAAATTTACCATACCTTTTATAAGCATGTTGTTCGCAGCAGCAACGAAAATAACTATGTCGAACTATAAGCCGAACACACTTTACAACAATCTCCTTAAATAAGCTGAAGAACTGTTTAAAATCACTTTTGTCGCGATCACAGACAAGAATAAGGACCATACTTCGTTCGTTTTTTTTTTTGAAGTGAAACTTTTGAAGTGAAACTTCTTATGCGACTTCCAACTCAAGGTCGCGTTAAACGTTTAACGCTAATAATTGGATACTCAAAGGCGTGAGCGAGGGTGAGGGTAGCGCACATTGCACAGCACAAGCACGTTCATATGAAAAAGAAAAGAAAAGTGGTGGTTGTTTCTGAGGAAATGCGCACATGGCTGTTGACGTGCGCTGATGGACTTATGGTGGTGTATATAGAAATTGAGTTCAAGGGTTTTGTTTCAATGGTTGTTATAGTACATACCTACATACGTTGATACCTACAGTATAGAATTGAAGAATTCAAGAAGTAAAGACGATATAGGTGAATTATGTATGTTGTTTGATTTATTGAAGTGAAACTTCTTAAATGGTTAATGCTACTATAAGCATTGCATACTCAAAGGTGTGAGGGCACCGTTCACGCTTTAGAGTATGTAATGGTGAGTGAGTTTATTGGCACCAAATGCTGGGAGAAGAATATTCTGTGGTGAAGATTAATTTCCAAAAATAATGACTAAATTGGCAATTAATATCTTATTGAAGTGCAACTTCTAATGCGACTTCCAACATATCGTATCTACTTTAGTTGTCATTATCACATTGTAAATGTTATGGATTTGGATATTTCTCCACTCGAAAATGATAATTAAAAGATGCGATCAATTGTGAATTGTAAGTAATGTTAATAAAGTTTGTCTTAAAGCCTAGTATCCTGCTCGCGCTAAATTTTATCTCCCATACAAAAATGTCTACAAAGATAAAATTGAGCGAGGCAGTTTAGCAAAGCATCAGTATCCTGTTCGCACGCCAAATCCTTAACTTCATATAGATGGGCCGATGAAAAGTCTCCACTCATTTAGCTCGCGAAATAAATGTCCGGTGCATTAAATCGAAGATAAATTTTGACATAAAAAAAAACGGAGAAAAGTGTTTGTGTTGTGTTTGCAAAGAATTTTTTGTGGCGGAAAACGCGGATAATGTTTGCGTGATAAATAAAAGAAAACGCAAAGCCAAATAACAGCTCCAAAACAGAGATACATATACATATAAATAAAGCGAATCAATTTTCAGGGGGACTTATGCTCTCATTTGGCTTCATCTTTTGGGTAATAACAAGTGTTCCACTATGGTAAGGAGATTGTGGAAAGTTTGAGGACACATGTTGAACTTCTTCTTATAATTTCTAGGTTTCTTACGTCTTTCAAGTTTGAAATTCGAAAATTCTATTAAAATTTCGTTTACTAATATCAGTCATGGTACTCATGGTTCATAAGCATATGGGTTTTGTCCCATCTATATCATGTTTAATAATAATTTAGCGACCATTTATCTTTGGTGTGGAGAAACGAAGTGGAGACTAGGGGCGCTAAAATTTAGCGCGAGCAGGATACTAGGCTTAAAGAAACAATATGATTTCACGAAAAATCAATTTCTACCCCTTCCTATTTTCATTTCCACATTACGAAGTTTTTTCTTTGCTTGTTAGGTATGGTACAAACCAGTAGGTACCTCCTCGAAACAGATGTAGTACTATAAAACGTAACACAATTTTCGATAATTATGATGCTATTTTTTATAAGCAAAAAAAGAGACATCAACAGGAAATATAAAAAAATAGTCCCCTTTAAAAATATGTAGTTTGATAAAATAAAATAAATAGTTGGCGCAACAGGTCCGGAGGGAGGTTATGAAAGTTTGTATGGGGAAATACACTTTGAAAAAAAAAAAAAAACTGGATAGATATCGAGTAGTGAAACTTCAAATACAAAAAAAAAAAAAAAATTACTTTTAACAGCAATTCAAAGTCAAAAATTATTTTAATAATCTTCCAAGCAAATTGTTGTTGCCAAAAATTTTGAATTTTTTTTTTTTTTAAATACCTATAGGTACCTAAAACGTTTGTTCTAATAAATTATGTTTACTATGTTACATTAAGTAACTTTTTGAAATAAAGTAGATGCTTTGATTATACAAAGATGATGTGGCCGACGATATTTTGTATCGAATTCGACTGTGACATCGGATAATGAACTGGAGATGTCAGATGAAATGCGCAACAAAGCTTAGATTTTTATCGAGGATATGTGTCTGATCATGAGTGGCAATTTGTTGTGCAAATTGGGGATGCCACAGCCAAATCGTTCAATGCAAGACGCATTTAATCGAGAATTGGAGTGAGAAATGGACTTCGATCGAATCGCATTCAGTCAATCTGTTCAAACAAATGTGCCAATGTTGAATCAAGAATAAAAGAAAGTGTACGATGAATTGATGCAAACAGTCGATAACGAAAATGGTGGAATCTTCTTCCTTGATGCGCCCAGTGGAACTGGAAATACATTCCTGATTTCACTGATTTTGGCTACAATTCGTTCGAGATCTGAGATCGCTTTGGCCCTAGCCGCTTCTGGGATAGCGGCTACTTTGTTAAAAGGCGGTCGAACAGCTCATTCTGCATTGAAATTGCCATTGAATCTGCAAGTGGATGAAGAACCTATGCAAAATTTCAAAGAACACTGCGATGGCGAAAGTACTGCAGCAATGTAAGATTATCATATGGGATGAATGCACAATGTAAAGATAAGCGACCTTTCGGTGGGGCAATGATCTTGCTATAAGGCGATTTTCAAACGCTGCCTGTCATTTCGAGATCAATTCCGGCAGATGGATTGAATGCTTGCCTGAAGGCGTCTGCTTTATGGCGATACGTGAAGAATTTGCATTTGGCAACAAACATTGCGAGTTTCTTTACAAAATGCCCAGTCCGCTGCAGAGTTTTCCAGGCAATTGTTGGCGATGGGCAATGGTGTAATTCCAGCAAACTTAATCAACGGCCTGATCGAGTTTCCACCAAATTTTTGCAACTTTACAACGACACCGGAAGAACTAATCATCAATGTTTTCCCGAATATCGCTCAGAATTATATTGACCATGATTGGCTGTATAGAGTGATTTTGACTGCGAAAAACAAGAACGTCGATCATTTGAATTTCGCCATTCAAAACCAAATTGCTGGTGAGTTGCATTCATACAAATCAGTCGACTCCGTGATGGATGAAAACGAAGCCCCCAACTATCCCACGGAATTTTTAAATTCCTTGGATGTTTCGGGCTTGCCTCCACACAATTTGAAGCTAAAAATCGTTTCAGTAATAATTTTGTTGCGCAACCTAAATGGCGCAGTGGCTTAGTGGTTAGTGTGTTGGACTACTAAGCGAGGGTTCGAGGTTCGAATCCCGCAAAAACCCAAATTCCAACTTTGGGTTTTTTTCACTGCGCCACCTCTCGCGAACGTCTGACAAACATCCGAGAGTATGACTGTCTTGAAAGAGCTTCTCAATTAGCCGTTTGGAGTCGGCATAAAATTGTAGATCCCTTCCATTCGTTTCAAAAATGAAAACACACACAAAACGAATGGTTGTGAGAAGCTAGGCCTAGGGTCCCTCCGGACCTGTTGCGCCAACTATTTATTTTTTTTTTAACCTAAATGAACCAAAACTTTGTAACGGTACGCGTTTGATTGCGAAGAATTTAATATCAAATATTATGCAAACAATGATTTTTTTTGGAAAATTCAAAGGCGAAGATATTCTTATTCCGCGGATTCCATTTATTTAAAACGATTTGCGGTTCGTATTTAAGCGTCCTCAATTTGCCGTACGTCTCGCTTTTGCTGTGACAATTAATGAGTCGCAAGGACAATCGCTGGATGTGTGTGGTATAAATATTGAATTTCACGTGTCGGTAAAGCTCTCGCTTTGTACTTACGTATACGCACCCGATAATAGAAAAAGCGGTAGTTTGGCCGACAAGTATTTGATTTTATTTATTTATTTATTTAATTTTAATATAACTTTTGAATAAAAAATTTAAATTGACGGAATTATATGAAGCAGAATGAAGCGAAAGCTCGGAATTATTAATTTCATTACCTACATTAATGAGTTTCGGCGGAACGAAGTTCGCCGGGTCAGCTAGTTTCATAATAAATATTAAAAATGTGTACGGAAACTTCGGATGTTCACTGGGCATAGTGCCACTGAATTAATTTCTTACAATTGCTTACTTTTAGGGGCAGGTAAATTGCATTCCTTTATGGGTAAATGATTCTCTCCAACGGTTTTTATAAACGAAAGAAGCGACATCTAGATATCTAAAAAATATTTAAATGAGCTGTTCCATCGGAAACAGGTTCTAATCTACGATGATTTATATTAGAATACATTACTGTAGTCGCAGTAGCTTAGTGGTTAGTGTGTTGGACTGCTATGCGGGGGTCCCAGGTTCGAATCCCGCAAAAACCCAATTCCGACTTAGGGTTTTTTTCCGCTGCGCTACCTCTCGCGAACGTCTGACAAACATCCGAGAGTATAAATGTCTTGAAAGAGCTTCTCAATTAGCCGTTTGGAGTCGGCATAAAATTGTAGATCCCTTCCATTCGTTCCAAAAATGAGAAACTCACACAAAACGAATGGTTGTGAGAAGCTAGGCCTAGGGTCTCTCCGGACCTGTTGCGCCAACTATTTTTTTTTTTTTTTTTTTTGTACTCTTTTAATTTATGATTTGTGATCTCGATGAATAGCAGGATCATATGCTGTTGTTTGCATGTAAGTCGATTATCTATATGGATCATGGCTGATAATAAAATACGGCTAGTGATCTAAGAACTCATCTAAAAAATATCGCCATCCCGAATAGGATTGCACCTAGTCTTACGACGAATCAGCAATTTATTTTTGAATTATTTTTTCAATGTAAGAGAAAGATCCGCCGTTAGTCGGATTTCTAAACTTGTTTTGTTTGAAAACAGTTACTGATTTCATAGCCCTAGCTAAATCTTATAGATCAAGAGGTTTTATCCGTCTCAATCTTTTGGTTACATTGTCATTATTTAAAAGTTCTGTTATCCTGTGTTCACGTTGAGAAGCCTACTTCTGTGCTTTCGGGCAACTTTCTTAACCTCATCTTCAACCATTTCAACACTTAGATCTCTCTTTGCAGATCGGCATTGCTTATGTACCAAGATGCATTAACTATGTTCCTTAGTACTTTATTTTGGAAAACCTGAATTTTTGTAATAGTCTTTGGCATGTGCATGCCCACAATTGGAGCCCTTAGGTCTATACTGGTTTCAGAACTTGCGTGTATAGCAATATCTTATTGTTAGTAATTGGACAGGGAGGAGTATCTCCCAATAAGCCAATACATTTTACTGTATCGCATGTTCAACTCTTTTTTTTTTTTTTGGTCTTTACGTGCGCTTTCCAACGTAATTTAGCGTCTAGAGTCAGGCCTAGATATTTGGCTGTGTTTGAATATTACACCAATTGTTGTTAATGTAGACTGGAATGTGTAGTACGTTTTTATACGAAAAATTAATATGGTCTGACTAATGTCAGCTCATTTAATCTAATCTGTCATTTCTTAGTTCATTCTGTAGGTAATGTTGTTTATTGCTGTTTGAAGTTTTTTTTGTTGCTCTTTCGACAGTTGCTCCCACAGCAAGGACAGCTGTGTCATCTGCAAAAGTAGCTATAGTGATTTCTCCGATCTCAGGCAGATCGCTAGTGAATAAAAGGTATAGCACTGGCCCTAAAACACTGCCTTGCGGTACACCAGATTTAATCTCTCTTAATGTTGAGTACTCTATATCTTGCTTGAATCGATCTGATATATAGGACTCCAGAATTGTCGAATATTGCTTCGGCAGTTGCTTTTGTAATTTGTGTATCAGTCCTTTGTGCCAGACTTTATCGAAATTTGTGCTATATCAAAAAATACTGTAGAGCACACATTTTTCTCTTCAAATGCTTCTTCAATTTTATCTGTGATTCGATACACCTGATCAATGATAGAGTGCTTATTCCTAAATTCAAATTGGTGTATTGGTACTAGTGATTTTTCTATTATTTCTTGTACACGTTTTACTAGAACTTTTTCGAATAACTTGGACAACATTGGTAGAATAGATATTGGGCGATATAAGGTAACTTCGTAAGGTGGTTTGTCTGGTTTAGGTATCATTATTACCGCCTCGGCTTTCCACATGCTTGGCACATATCTTAATTTAAATGCAGCATTTATAGTCTGCGCAAGTTTTTTTTAAACATTTTCGTGGTAATTGTTCCAAAATTTCTCCTGTTATCATATCAAACCCTGGGGCCTGTCTTATATTTATGCTTCCTTTAAAATCTTTGGCAAGTTCTTTTGCTGTTACCGATCGAATTGGTCTATCTTCTTCAAACCTTACTTCGGGCCCTTGATAACCTTTATCTTCATTAGATTTGAATACGTCTTCAAGATACTCAGAAAAAGTGTTTGCTTTCTCTCGGCTGCTTTCGCCCTGATACCTTCCCTGGTTTTTATTGGCGGAATGTGAGCTATTGGCCTGTTCATTTTTTTATTACCTTCCAGAGCGAGTAGTCGGTACTAGCATCATTTGTAAGACTTGTGAGGTTAATTTTCAAAGGCTCATTATTGAATTCTCTTACAGATTTCCTGAGCTTATAATTTAAGTTGTTCAGTGTGGTTTTGTCACTTGGCGCCCTTGTCTGTTGCCAAGGAATGATCTGATTGAAGGTCAGGTCCTTCCTCTATGCTTATTTTATTTAAAGAAATGTTTTTGGATAGAAAGAAGTCAACAAAATCTGGGGTTTTATTCCTATCTGTTGGCCAATATGTAGGTTTTCCCGTTGAGTGATATTTGGCGCCGTCTTCTTTAATTGCTTCATACAGTTCTGCTTCTAGTATTAATTAATCTAGGTCCCCAATATTTATTTTTTACGTTAAAATTCCCTCCTGCTATTAATCTATTGTTAAATATGCGTAAAGGACTTTTAAAATCATTTTTCTTTAGTCTATAGCTCGGACAGCATTATACTGCTGGAACAGATATTTGTCCACTGCTCGTTTCTACACTTATGGAAATTCCTTGGATGGCACATGATTGGAATTTTGCTTTTATATGGGGTTTTATTGTATTTTTTATTAACAATGCAGCCCCACTTCTTGCACAGTTTTGAGGATGTGGGGCGTGATATAGTTCATATCCTTGCAGTTTAAAGCTAGTAATCAATTTAAAGTGCGTCTCTGAAATGAGACATATATATATCTATCTAATATCTAATACCATTAGCATTCATGTCTGTCTTTTCGTAACAGTTCTTTTGTTGCTGTTCTGCCTCTCTAACAACGATATTCTATCTAATATCGTTTTATTCGATTTTTCCATGGAACCAGTCCTGTTTAGGACTTGTTTCATGAGGACTTCCATTCCAGTGTTTGGCTCCACTTTGCATTTTACCGCTTTATCTGCTGGTATTTGATTATTTTTTGATGCTGCCTGATCATATGTAATTTTATTGGACCTTTGGTTTTTGTTCCTTGTAAGATAAGATACTTAAGGAGCTAAACAATGCAGGATTTAGAGTTATCGCTTGTGTGGATGACGTAGCTATCACTTTTCAGAGAAAATTCCTAAATACGCTTAGTGAACTTATGGAAACAGCCCTCAGTATAGGCTCAGAATATGGGCTAAAGGGAGTGGACTAAGAATCAACCCGGAGAAAACAGAACTTGTACTATTTATAGAACAAAGATACAACCCTTCAAGCTGCCCAGACTTGCTGGAGTGGAACTTGCTCTCTCAATAAGCGCAAAATATCTTGGTACAGTATTAGACAGAAAACTAAATTGGAAACTTATAGTTCAGGAAAGAGTCCGCAAGGCCAACAATGCTCAGCATGTAAGAAATGGGGCATGAGGCCTTTAATATTGTACTGGCTGTAAATAATGGTAGTAAGGCCCATAATTACATATGGGGCTCTTGTGTAGTGGAAAGCCACGGACAAGAAGTATGTATATGGGATATGTTGGCCAAGGTTCATTGCATTGCCGTTACGGGTGCTTTACGTTACACACCAACGACTGCACTGGAAGTGTTTATGCATCTTTTACCACTGGACTAATAATAACAATCAAATGTAGATAATAATGCGCTACGGCTCACTATTGCAGAGCTTTTTAAAAACAGTATGATAGGACACAGCACCATTTTAAAGGAATCGTTCTTCAAAATCCCGGAAAAAGCGGATGAAAGTCTTGGTACACTGGATTTTGACACACCGTTCGATGTTTCATGCCCTAACCAACAGGACCATCTAAATTCATCTATATTCATAGATAGCGCTAGATTCACATACCACTAAATCTGAACTAGTCAAGAATTGCCGCACAATGCTTAAGACATTATGTTCGCAGAACCGTGTCAGATTATGTTGGGTACCTAGGCATTCTGATATTGGGGGTAACGAAAAGGCCGACGTTTTGGCTAAGGAAGGAGGGGAACTCCCACTAAATGCACTGATTGAGGGTATCATACCACCTATGGCTGTTGGTAGAAAGGTTATCTTTGAGAAAACTTCCAATTGAGCAGCCACAAGATGGTCACAAATAGAAGGAAACAGGGTCTCAAAGGCACTGCGGTCCGCTTTAAATCCGAAGAAGTCTGAAGAATTAATCAATCTCAGTAGAACAAATTTAAAATTAACGGTAGGATTACTCTCTGAACATTGCTTTCCAAGGAAGCATGCCATGAGACTAGACTTAGCTAATATAGGTACGGATGCATGCAGGTACATGTTACGGAAGACATCTCACACCTTCTATGCGAGTATCAGGCAATTGCCTCGGAGTAGAAGAAAGCAACTAGGCAGGTACTTATTTAATAACTTAGAGGAGGTTGGTTTCTCAAACAATATTGGGACCATAATCAAAATATGTAGGGAAACTGCCACCCTGAGGTCAACCCTGACAACAATGCATACTACGAGTGTGTATCGGAGAAGACAACCACAATATATATAAAATAGATTTAAGAAAACAAACATTGTATACCGTTGGGCCCCTGTTGTTGAGCCAACACCTTTAAATATTAACTATTCACCACCTTTTGTTACCTAGCCCACAACGGAAGCAAACGATTTGCGTAGGAGCGAGCGAATTGCGGCACAAAAAATCGCCACTCGCTCTGCTGAAAGCACAATGGCTCAGTTCACGCAAGACCAATTAAAGAACTTATTGCGGCTGTTCAAATCTTGTCTATAGCCAAAGGTAGTTTCAGCAACTGCACTGCGAGATTCAATGGTGATCGAGATCCGACGATAGTCGAACGCTTCATCACAACAATAAGCGTGTATAAAGACATCGAGCGCATAAATGACGCCGTTGCGATAGGAGGTTTCCCACTCCTGCTGGAAGATAGCGCTGTTAATTCGTGGAAAAGTGTGATGACATGGGCTAAGACGTGGCAAAATGTCCTCACCTCACTGCGTAACGCATATGCACCAACTATGCCTGCTTATCGCATTTATATGGAAGTCTTCAGCCAGAAGCAAAAATGGCGTAGGAACTGACGATTTCATCTGCGTTAAAAGGGCTTTACTATCAAAGCTACCTGGCCCGCTTCCAGAAGAAAAAATATTGATTGACTTGGTATGCGATCAATTAAATATACTCATACGCGACGGAGTTCCTAGAGAAAGCTTTGACACCTTTGAACAGCTACTCACTAAAGCAAGAACGGTAGAAATTGCACGCCAAGAAAAAGATGTGAAGGAACCACCAAAAGTTGAAATACGCGAAAAGAAAAGGTGCAACTATTACGGACATATGGGTCACACGATAAAGGAGTATAGACGCAAAGAAAGCAACGAGTTCAAAAAGAAGTCGAATCTTCCAGCACCAAATGAATTAAAGCTTTACTGCTATCAATGTAAAGCACCTGGGTACATACGGTCAAACTGTCCCAACTGCAAAGTATTACCAAAAGGTCCATCAACGGTGTGATTTAATTGCGTCAAGACGACTTCAGGAAAAGATATTCCAACCATACCCACCGTATCTCATGGCGAATCCGGAATCGCGTATATTGATACCGCCGAACGCACACGCGTCGCCGGCAGAGAACTTTGTATGCGTTTTCTCGGGAATGGAACAAAATTCAGAAGCGTCGATGTAACAGTCACACTTGCTGATGGTCATGCCGCGTCCCAAGAAATTTGTATAGCAGATACAAATACATATCATAATTGGTAATCGATTGAGACCAATCAAATTTGTAGCATTACCTAAAGCTAAAGGCAACCAAACACTTATAGGGATACATTTTCTGGAGGAAAAAGAAATAGTTCTTGATCTCGGCCAACCAATGTGATATTTTACGGACCAGGCCGAAAAGAAGATTGATTTCTTCGACACTTCTCGCACTAAGATATCGAGAAATAAACGAAAAGCAATAATAACCGATTTCCAGGTTCTACTTCCGGGGAAAAAATACTTCGAACCCATGACGCCAATGGTCAAGGTACCGACAATTGGGGAAAAATCAAAGAAGAGATCTCAGCTGGAGGCAAGCGCGACTTAGCCACAGGAGATTTCGCCACCCGTACCCAAGAGGATATCAATCCTGATTTATTTTTCATGAAGAGTAATGCCTTGTAATGCAGTTGAATTGAACGAAAATGACAAACACACTTTAAATCAGCTTCTATATCGAGAATGCGACATTTTTAACGAAGTGTCAGAGCCAACGCGATACGCAGTTCATCTAATCAACACTGGTGATCACAATCCAATTGCTACCACTCCGTATAGACTTTCCCCAACTAGAAGAGAACAGCTAATAGCAGCAGCATCTATTTGGGCAGCACCTGTTATCTTATAGTACCCAACAAGGATATTCGTATCCGGGTTTGCATCGACTATGGACAGCTAAACAGTCTCACTGTCGCAGATAGGTACCCTTATACCTAGGATAGATGATATATTTATTGCACTCTACGAAGACGACTTCTTTTAAAAATACGCTAGACCTACAGTCAGGCTACTACCAAATCAAGATAGCCGAGGAGCATGTAGACAGACAGCATTCATCACTCCCTTTGGGATGTATCGCTTCAAACGCATGGATTTTGGATTAAGAAACGCACCAGCTACGTTCCAGAGGTTGATGAACCAATTCCGAACTGCGCTAGTAAGCCTTGGCATGTGCGTATTAATCTATTTAGACGACATCCTCGTTTGCTCCACTAGCTTTGAAGTACAGGATCTACGACAAGTTTTCGAAAGACTCAAAGTATTCCAACTAAAAGTAAATATGTAGAATGAAATCGAACTTTTGCTGTGCGGTTGTAAAATATATTGGACATCTTATTACCGAACAAGGTATACAAGTCGACTCTGATAAGATTTCCGCAATCGTAAGTCGCCCAGAGCCAAAAAAAAAAAAAAAAAAAACGCAAAACAAGTGCTCTCATTTCTCCAAACATGTTTCTGGTACCGCCGTTTTATAAATAGTTTCGCCCAAATATCAAAACCACTAAGTGAACTTACAAGAAAAAACGCTGTTTAGAAATGGGGTCAGGAAGAACAACACTCCTTTGAAACGTTCAAAGGCTTATTCACAACTAGGGATGAATCGATACAAGTAGCATAGTAACATACTCGATACTTTTTAAAAATATGACGAGAAAGAATTCTTCGGGCACTACAGGTTCATTTATTTATTTATTTGCTGTCCAAAAATTACGATTTGCTGAACAAGACAAAAACAAAAAAAAAGTAATTCGAGATAAGACATTTGTAATATTTTAAATAACTTACCAATTCAACTTACCTACCTACCTAATTTAATTCAAAAAGGCAAATTTACTTTTCTTCAGACTGACGTTTAAACTTTAATAATGGGTTGGACTAGACTTTCTGCGAATCGAAATTTACAACCTCGATTACCTTCAATTTAAAGATAACTTGATTATTGGTGCACAATTTATTTTAATTTCGACTATTGCGCTAAACTTGCGTATAAATTTGGTTGTTGGTAAGGCCGAATATTCCTAAACAGTTGCTTTTGAGGAAATAGGTCGGTGATAATGTTCCTTACTGTCACTTCTCACTTTTGTCATAACGATCCTGTAAGCTGGAATTGATGTCTGCTTCCAGCAGCTGCTTGAAAATTTGTTTGATGTCCGCCTTGAGAGATTTGCACACGTATGTAGTAGAAGATGTGTTGGCTAAAGCAGCTGGGAACCACAGAATGATGCGATCGGTTATGATCAACGGTTTTGGGTGGGGATCCTGCTGCTCTCTGTCCTCTACAAAAAAATGAGTCTCCTGAAGGATGATGGTCGCGTCGATTCTACCATAGGAAAGGTAATCCTACGCTGATTTCCATCTTGAAAACTCAGTCGCCATTCTTGGGGATGGTAAAATGAAACCGATGTGTGTGTGTGTGTGTGCGATTAAGGCTTTGGAACGGCTGGAAGATATTGGCGATACTTTCCCGCCCTACTTACTGTTAGATTAATGATGGCCAGGTGATTCGCTATCATAAGGGTTCCCGCCCCCTTTTAGCAATGGCTTCTCCACCGTTTCTCCTCAACTATCCGTGCCCTAAGATATTTATGGGATAGTCCCTTTATTGAAATAAATGTATTATTTATCTGTATGGATTTTTACGACCTGTATCTCACCCGTAAAAATGACCTTATACTTCCATATCAGACTATACTACTAAAAGAGCATTTGTAAAATCCGTAACTGTACTAACATTCCATTTTATTTAAGTATAAACATCTTAATCTTATCACTACGAATATATCTATGTATATCCAATTCTTAACAGCTATATACTATACTTTGCATTGCTAGCACCAATCAAAAACAGGTGCTTTATAGGGGTTTCGCGGCAGACGATTCGTTAAGTCTTAGGCTTAGTTCGCACTATGATGATAAATACAAAAAAAATCCCTTTTAAGGTATAGCAGCGCGAATTAAAACACTTGTTTCTTACTTTTAAAATTAAACAATATTTATTTGGAACTATGTCCTTTATTATTGAAATACTTTTTACTAATTCTAAAAGGAGCTTAAGGCTACTATGTAGTTACAATAAGACTGTTGATAAATTCATCATACAGTCGTATTTATATACTTTTCTTATCTATCTACAAGGAGACCCAAGCGTACAATCGTCTTGCTTGATAATGAAGAAGAGATAATATTCCAACATTGTATACAAACGATATTATCTCTTTTACATATGTTATCATTGTAGCGTTGTGTGCAAGACTGTACTAGAGACTAAAGATATCATTGAATACAAATAATGTTATCTTTTTTCTCAATATGTTTTGCTATGGATACTTAACTCCCCCCCTTGTTAAACGAAATCGTCCCGATTTTTCGACGCTATTTTTAACATTTCTCTTTCATAAGTTTTGTTATATGCGTCAATCTTTTTTTGTTTTTGACGATCTGTTATACATTGTATAGTTTTTATCATTACGTACGTAAATGCTAGAATAACAATCAGTGTTACAATTGTGTATATAGTTGATAATATCGGTTTTTCTTCAAAAGGAATAATTAGTTTTTTTAAAGTATCTATGTTATCGAATTTGTACATTGTATCTTCTTTAATTATTTGGTCGATGTAAGACTCTGAATTATGATTTCTTAATATAACTTCTTTAATTTGCTTATGCATGTTTTTGTATATTTTATCGTCTAGATTTATAGTATTTTCATAAGTAACTAAGTTTATACCATTAATTGTTTGATTATTTAACTTATGCTTACCGCTTAATAACATAACACCGGATTCAATTTCTAAGTCGTAATCGTATTCTTGTTTAATGTTGCATTTTGAAGTTATATTCTTTAAAAGTGGAATAAGACAATTTTCTTCTTCAAAGTTAATTTCACAAATGTTTTTACTTAGATGATTTTGACAATTTCTTGTTCTTAAATAAGTTTGGTTACATAAGGCAATTGTTTTATCTGTAATGATTTTTCCATGTTTTGAATTTAAAGGTGTTACTTTATACAATTTACATGATTTAATTAGAACTGGATATTTATATATTGTGATGAAGAATTCATCAGTTCTAGCTAATAATATTTTAGAGTACTCAAGTATATTTATTATGGGTACTTGAATTATTTCATGTTGAATAATATTTTTAATGTCATCTAAGTCTAGGCTTTCTGATAAATATTCATTATTTTTTGCTGCATTAATTGTTCTGGTCAATAATAATAATTGTTCGTACACTTGTTCTATTACTAAATGTTCTTTAAGGCTCTGACCTTCGAATTGTTGCAAAATTTGTTCAAATCTAGAATTTATAGTTTTTTGTTTATTATTGTTTTCTATGAGATTATTTATACTCGTTTCTATGTTAACTAAGTCATAATGGTCAGGATTACCAAACACATATTTGAAAGCTGTTCCTAAAAAGTTAATTGATCTAGTATGCCTAGTATGTTCTTGTAATTGGTCTGCTAAATTCTTAATTTTACTTAACCAAATTTTTTCTTCTTGTGTAGGTTGATATTTACTAGTTACGATATTTACGTAAGGTTGAAATATCGAAGTCAGGTTGGTGGCATGTAACAAATAAGTTTGTTCTTTGAATAAATACACGTCATCTGTTTGCGTAAGTATAAACTTCTTGTTTAGTAACTCAGTTATTTGAACGTTTCCTTGCCCTTCTTGACTCTGTACAATTCCTAGTAATGTTAGGAATATTAATATTTTCGTCATCTGAAAAATGATAATTCTTTATGTTATCCTTGTGAATTTTTATTCCTTCTTTAGAGATTACAGTGTCTCCTTTATCTTCTTCTACTATTCTTGTTATGTATCTGGCGTTAGATTTCTTTCTAAGACCTGTGATTCTTACCATTATCTTATCTCCTTTTTTATACTCTCTGTGTCGAGTTCCTTTATTTAGACGTTCGATCACTTTTTTGGATGCTGAGTTTAGTTTATTTATTATAATTTCACTATTGCTATATTTATTTTGATTAAAGAAAATGTCTCTAGGTTTCAAACCGGTAACTGAGTGTATAGAATTATTTAATTCACGCACTGTTCTAAATATTTCTTCGATAAGTCTTGTTTTATTCTGAATTGTGAATATTCTAGACAGTTCAGTTATTGTACCGTTTACACGTTCTACCTGACCGTTCGCTGTCGATCTGTATACTGGAGTTTCTACTTTAGTTATGTTGTATTTCAAACACATTTGGTTCACCATTTCTGTTTTGAATCCCTTCTCGTTATCTGTCATGAGTCGTTCACATTTTGGGAAATAATTAGATAAGACCTCTTCCATAACGTCGTACAGTCTGTTTCGAGTTTCGATTTCCCGAAGGATTGTATATTTAGAATACTTATCTACTGTTACAAGGAAAGTATACTTGTCGTTGAAGTATATGTCCATATGAATGTGTGTTCCCACATGTGTTGGTATTTCTGAATTATTCAGAGGTTCTCTGATAGGTTTTCTTTCATATTTTCCAAATAGACATGCTATGCATTTTCTGTTGAAACTCTTTGCTTGTTTATTTAGATCGGGCCAGTAATATTTCTCTGAGATTTCTTGTATATTGTTACGTAACCCTCGGTGTGCTCTTTCGTGAGTTACCCTTACAAGTTTTAGTTGTTCCTCCAAATTTGTCACGTCTTGAAGTTTTCTTGGTGTGAATATAAATCTTACTAGTGGGAATTCTTTTTTTATGTTTTCACCATATTTGTATATGTTTTCAAATTTCGTATGCAAAGCTACAATCTTTTGGGGTTGTATAACTTCTTTCATCTGCCTTAGTAAAGAGTCTTTGTCCTTAAACTTTATTATGAGTCTTATTTTGTTACTAAAATAGATTTGTGTTTCGATATTATTTGTTATATCTTCAATAAGTTCGAACTGTGCAGTGTATGCATTAAAAGGCTGATTCACAGTTTTTATTATATCATTAGAAGAACTTTCAGCTGAATGTGCTGTTTCTATGGTAGAAGTATTTATGCGTTGACGTGATAATGCGTCAGCTACAAGATTTAGGTTTCCTGGTTTATAAACTAATTTTGCTCCAAAGTCTTCAATGATTCCCTTCCAACGTTTCAGCTTTGTGTTGGGATTTTTTTCTGATACAGAATATATAAGGCTCTGGTGATCGGTATATATGGTTAAGTCTGCTATACCATATATGTAGTTTCTGAGTTTTTGTAAGGACCATATGATCGCTAATAGCTCTTTCTCGTTTGTGCTATAGTTCTCTTCTGTCTTACTCAGTGTTCTTGACAAGAAGTGTATAGGTTGCTTATTCTGACTTAGTACGGCTCCAATAGCTATGTTGGATGCATCAGTAGTAAGCTCGAATGGTTTACTATAATCCGGTTGAAAAAGTTCGACTTGTTCTTTCAAATAATTTTTTAAAATTCTAATCGCTTCTAATGCTGAATCATTCAGATTTAACTTAATATTTTTACTTTGTTTTTTGTTTACTTTACCGTTATCTCCTCGTAAATATAATGTCAGGGGCTTGGCTATGCTTGCGTATCCTTTTATAAACTTACGATAGTAACCTGTAAGACCTAAAAATCCTCTCAAATCCTTTACCGTTTGTGGGACTGGAAAATTTTCTATAGCTGCTATTTTCTCAGGGTTCGTAGTGATTCTACCATGTCTGATTATGTGACCTAAGTATTCTACTTCTTCTTGAAAAAACTTACTTTTCTCATCAGATATTTTTAATGTGGCTTTATTGAGTACGTCGAATACTTGACTTATGTGCTGTATATGTTCTTCCTCAGATGAAGAATATATCAATACGTCATCAATGTAAACGTGTACGAATTTACCTACAAAGTCTCTCAAAATGTCGTCCACGCATCTCTGAAATATGCTTGGTGCATTTTTGAGCCCGAAAGGCATTCGTTTAAAATGATATTTTGCGCCATTTATAGCAAAAGCTGTTTTTTCTTTATCATCTGTTTTGATTTTAATTTGGTGGAAACCTGACTCCAAATCTAATGTTGTAAAGTACTTGGCTTTACCTAAATTTTGAATTGTCATGTTGACATCCGGAATGGGGTATCTGTCTGTTACAGTGTGAGCGTTAAGTTTTTGGAAATCAACAACCATGCGCCGTTTTGGTTTTCCTTTTTCGTCCAAACCTTTTTTAGGTACTGTCCATATGGGACTGTTATAAGGACTATGGCTTTTTTCTATTATATCGTCATGTAAGAGTTTCTGTATTTCTTTGTTTACGAATTCGTTATCTGCTATGGGATATGGATATTGTTTAACATAAACCGGATTATCATTGGTCGTCCTAATGCTTGCTTCTATAGTATCTGTAAAGGGTAACGGTCCTATGCTGTTATTAATCTTCATCAGTCTATCTATGTCTGCTTTATAAATATTATTTTCCCCAATTATGTAATTAATTTTCTGAATAGATTCGACACTGCTTATGGTAGTTAGAGTCATATTACTGAAATTTATTTCCGCGTTTAGAACTTTAAGTCCTTCATATCCTAATATCATATCAAAAGACTGAATATCCTCTAATTCAAAAAATGTTATATTTTTCTTTAATATCCTAACTACTTTCTTTGTATCTACCATAGAATAACCATGCATTGTTTTTATTTTTATAGGTTTAATTTTAATTTTTTTGCTAGAATCGCATTTTCTATTAATGTAATTATGGGTTGCACCAGTATCAATAAGAATTTTATAAATTTTCTTAGAAATAGTACTAGTTAAATTTAAGCAGGGCAACCCGTCTACTAGTTTAAATGATCTATTCTTATGTTATTATTTACCATACATTCCGTTTCATCTGCTTCTGCATATGTACTGCTGACATCGTCTCTGCGTTGTTGTCGGGAGTTATTTACTCTCTGCTGCTTGAAGTTCTGCTGATAAGATCGTTGCGGTCTGTTGTGTGTGTTGAAACTCCCGCTGTGTTCACGTTTCGCTGGTGGATTATATACATCGGGTTTGTATTGATTCCAATTTTGTCGCTGTGCATGTACAATTTGTCTCGAGTTTATCTCCATCGGCTGTGGTCCTTGATTGTGTTGCTGCATATTATCGTATTGCTTCTGGGGTTGATAATTCGTTGTTTGGCTCGAATAATTTGGTCTTCTTTCGTTTCTGCGTTCATGTGGCATATTTTTGTGGTGCTTATCCTGAGTGAGATGTAAATGCCTGTGCACATTATCATGTTCTATTCTGCGAGCAATTGCGAATGCGTGTTCTAGATCATTTATTGTAGCTGAATATAATGATCCTCTTGTAAAGTTGTCACTCATACCATCAATGAATATACGAACTGCGTCGTCGTTAGCATTTTTAATTAGTCTGTCGATTATATTCGGCGGATCACCTGACATAGTGATTTTTGATATTATTAAATTGAGATTTTTATTTATCTCGTCGTGGTATTCAGACAGTGTGCTTCTTTTTTGCGTGATGGCTTTCATCATGTCTTGTAGCACGTATAGAGGTTCTTGATTAGAGTACGTATAATCTAATCTGTTACGTATCGCCTCAAAATTAAAAATTGTGTTATAATTAGTTAACACATTCGCGGCTGCACCCTGTATTTTACTTTTCACTATAGTCAATGCTGCTGCGTACTTACTGTGTGTTTTGAAGTTTTTAATGCTGTCCATTAATCTGGATGCTTCTTCGCGCCACGACCGATAATTTGATTGATCGCCGTTGAAAATAGGTAGGCTTTTAAATGCGTCTAACTGTATTTCACTACCATCTGTATATGTGGTTCTTATTTCCTCTAGCACAGGTATGTTTGGTACTATGCCTAATCCAGATTTTACTTCATTTAGTTTTGTTTCTAAATTAGTGTTTATTTGATTTTGGTTAGTTATTATTGCTGCTAACCTTGCATTCTCTGTGCGTGTGTGCTCTAGGGTTTGTGTTACTGTGTTGCTCCTGGTTTCTAAAGCTTCTAATCTTGCCATTAATACTGCGAGTTGTTCCATTTTGAACTCGTGTCTGTTGTCGTCGAATTTGTGTGTTTTTTTTCTCCACATATACACTTTCACTGAATTGCTTTGCTGCTTCGTACGAAGAAGCTATATTTGTACCTGCTATGCTAGGTAATTCTTGTAACCGGTAACGCGAGTGTTCTGTTTATACTAGATTTCACTACTTGTTCCCGAGGTCCGCTCGATTGAAGTTAAAAAGTATATTTAACCTCCTGGCAGGATCGCCAATTAAAACACTTGTTTCTTACTTTTAAAATTAAACAATATTTATTTGGAACTATGTCCTTTATTATTGAAATACTTTTTACTAATTCTAAAAGGAGCTTAAGGCTACTATGTAGTTACAATAAGACTGTTGATAAATTCATCATACAGTCGTATTTATATACTTTTCTTATCTATCTACAAGGAGACCCAAGCGTACAATCGTCTTGCTTGATAATGAAGAAGAGATAATATTCCAACATTGTATACAAACGATATTATCTCTTTTACATATGTTATCATTGTAGCGTTGTGTGCAAGACTGTACTAGAGACTAAAGATATCATTGAATACAAATAATGTTATCTTTTTTCTCAATATGTTTTGCTATGGATACTTAACTCGCGCTACACGCCCTTGAATGTTTCAAGTTTATGAAATTCAGCCGCCGCCCTTGAGCGCTGTAAAATCCAGCTCGCTCGCAGACAAATTGTTCGGAAGACATATAAAGGGTAAATTTTAAGGGCCGATGTTTAATGTGGACCACACCTAAACGTCAAGATTTTTTCTGTATTTTATTTAACATTTCTCAATTTCAGACTAATTCAATTTGAACCATGGAAGATACATAATCGAGCAGCGCGTTAAGATTATTCAGGCTTGTTATGAAAATGGGCGTTCAAATCAAAATGCTTATCGTGCACTTCGTGATTTTTTCGGTCAATTTAATCGTCCAAATGTGCGTACAATCAGAATCATCGTGCAAAAATTTGAGCAAACCGGGTCTGTAGGAGATGTGAAAACACCAGTGAATACTCCTACAGCTCGTACTGCAGAAAATATTGCTGCTGTTCGCGATAGTGTGGCTGAAGAGCCGTCCACCTCAACTGGGGCCGTTCAGGCAGTTACTGTGAATTGTGTTCGCTATCGTGAGATGATAACGAAGTTTTTATGGTCCGAATTGGAAGATATAGATGCGACAAATTCGATGGCCGTATTACCCCACGTGGTGGCGATGTCAATTGGCCGCCAAGATCATGTGATTTGACACCGTTGGACTTCTTTCTTTGGGGTTATTTGAAAGCAAATGTGTACGTCGATAAGCCAGCAACAATTCAAGAGCTAAAGGATGAGATAAATCGGCACATTTACGGCATAGAACCTCAATTATGCCTCAGCGTCACCGAAAATTTGGACCACGGATGGAGGTGTTCCGCCGAGGTCGCGGTGGCCATTTGGCCGATATTTTGTTCCATACATAATTAAACCATACCAATATTATCATAATAAAAAGAAATGACAATAATTTCCTAAATCGTTTGTGTTTTATTCAAAATCATTTGTTTCGTCTATTTTATATCGTTTTTTGTTGTTTCCTTTTAGTCGTTTCGCATTTTGTTGTTTGAGCATTTTTATTAAAAGGTTTTCCAATTATTAGGCCTGTATTTATTTCGAAGAAAAAGAATTTAATCTTTGAATTAGTTCGTTTTAAGCGCATTTCGCCTTTTATTGTTTAGTTTTTCGTTTCGATTTCAATTATTTCGCCATCGATTGTTTCGATTTTTTTTATGTACCTAAAGAGACCAAGGGCATTCAAATTCGCGCGAAACAACCTAACATAGGTTGATGAAGTTGAATTTGAAGTATTTTTTTTTTTAATTCCACAGATCGCTAAACTTTTTACTAAACTTTCTTAAAAATTAATAAAATTAATACAAACCATAATATAATATATATCAAAGGAAAACGAATTCTAAAAGAAAACTAATTTTAAATAAAGATTTACCTATCTATCGAGGACGCTTTTGAGATACACTTTCAAGGTCAAGTGGGATTGTTATGTGGTCATCGTACTTTTCCTATTGAATTATTATGTATGTATATACATTTCGCTATTTGCTGCAATCTCGTCACAACTCAAAATTCAACAATTTTGAGTTTTGAGTTATGGATGTAGAAGTTAAGTAAATAAAGTTAGCTTTTATCCTGTAGAACATCGTTTCTCAGTTTCAAAAATTGGCCAAGAGAGAGCACTCGTGTCGTTAAATAAATGCCAACATTCACTTTCATAAAGAATGCTAATTTTCAGTGCAAAAGTGTCATAATCAAATGTAGTTATGAATTTAATCTCAAGGAGCTGTTGATAGAAATAATTCAACCCCAGATCATACCTTAATTTCATAAACATATGCTAACCCTATACAACCAATTTTTATTTCGTACATATTAAACATCCGTAACGATAACTATGACAATTTTAAACTTAAAAATGCTTTCCTGAGAATTGAGATTTTTGAGTTATTACGGTATTGTAGCAAATGAGCGATTTGAAATTGAAATACCATTCGTTCCTTTCTAGTCCGATCTTCGAATTCCAACAGCCACATTGAAGAACGACTTTGCACTTTGAACAACTGCCACCTCCCAGTTTTCAATTAGCGAACTCATTCACATGACACCCCAGCTAATGAGGTAGCAGTTGTCTGCCACAATACCTGGCAGAGTCCTCGATTCCTTTTCATTTTCAATTGGGCTGCAAGAAAAAAAACTCACTTCAAACAACATTTTGTGTAGGTAGGTATATTCGTCTGCAAAAGTAAAAGTGTAGGAAAGGATTCCTCTCCAGTTTACTTAGTTTCCAGGGCGTGATTTAAAATTTTGCAATGAATGCCAATTGCTTTTGTGGTTAATGGAGGATGTTTGGTGAAAAACATATAATCAGGAAGCAAAGAATGCACCCAGACGTACACCGAATTCATTGAAAAATAAATCTGGAACACTCATACATAATGCGTATACGCAACAAGGATGTCAGATAGGCAACTTTTCGCAAGATGTTTGTGCAGTTCCTACCCTTAGGCGAAAGTCATACCACTTCTTCCATATGATAACGTGGAGGGTTATACAAAAGTATACCTTAGGGCTAAATTTCCAAGCACAAGTTATCAAGATTTGGGAAGAGTTTTAGGTAATTGCAATTTTGCACCTTTTTCCCTTTCCTTGTGGGGCATTTTTGTTTACTTGTATACACTCAAATGCCATGTTATTCTTCAGTCAGTTTTTATTTATATGTACCTATAAAGGAAAATTTATCTAAACAGAGGTACATCCGGATTTCAGTTCGATTTGAACACCTTTACGAGCGCACATGCCTCCTCTGGCCAATTAAAACATCTTTAAATATTAATAAATCCTTAGATAATCCTAGTTGAATAGACTTTGGCAAATTTCTTCACCATTTCTTCTAGCATTTTGTTTACGTTCCCCTGCTGTGCAGGTATATTCAATGGGTGTTCCTCACTTTACGTTTTGCGCGTTCTCTCTGTTCTATAAAAACAGAAAAATATTTAGTGGTAGGATATACCCTTTCGATTAGATTATTTTGAATAGTTTTCTAAAGAGACCGGAGGGGATATGTTAATCAAATTTGGTTTGAGATGATAATTAGCCCTACGACGTGGTTAGTGGTTGGTATAGAATTGGATGAAATCTGGGTAATACGGGGTGCTTTCTACGAAATCCTGCTGAGAAGATTATGATGTAACTAGAGAGGGTTTGTAAATTGTTCATTGTGTTTTTTTCTAAACACAAATATTTATAATTATTTGGAAACAAATTTGAATTTGAAGTCTTACATTAGCTGAAAGTGGTAACAACCAAAGTGACAGTTCCAAAACACATTATAGGAAATCTTTCAACGTGCCATGTTTGCGAGGATGGGGAAAGCAATTTTAGTGAGTTTAAATACTCCAAGACTTTTATATAGGGCAACAAATCTAACGAGTATTCCAATTTTGATATACGATTGGCTTAATGCTGTTTAAAGATGCACTAGATTGTCAATTTTTGTTCGAAACACATTTTCTTCTATAGCAGAGCAACCCATGTTTCGAGGCTGTAGGACATAAGACCCCAAAAGAGAAAATGAAATAAGGCCCCAAGCTTGGGGTGTTATTTCATCATGAAATAAGACCCCACTGTGATGAAATAAGGCCCCAACAAAAATGAAACAATTCCCAAATTTGGGGTTTATTTCATATTGAAATTAAAAATAACGAAAACTACTTTCTACATATTTAGTATTGTTGATATTGGATAAACTAATTTAAATTAAAGGAACTCTGAATATACTCAACTTCGCACCCATCCCGTAATCTAACAGTGAACCCAAGCAGGGGTGTTGCAGGGGGGCAGCAAGCCCCCCATACGTATTCCATGTCGGAAGGGTAACAATAAATAATAAAAAATTAGTTTTGGGGACCTATTTCATTTCTTCTTTTGACCCCAATTTTCATTAGGAAATAAGGCCCCTTAAAAGGAAATAACACCCCAAATTTTATTAAAAATCGTTGTTGTTGTTTCCTGTATAATTTTTTGGGGACTTATTTCATTGGGACATTATTTCGCAGATCCATGTTTCGGTGGTTTGGTGAATTATATGTTGTGTCACTTCCCTGAATTTTTTGGAAAAAAGACCAAAACAATTTTGGCGTTATAATTTTGGAAAAACCGCCAAAAATAAAAATTAAAATTCACCAGAATGACAGGAAATTTTGCCAAGTTTTTGGAAAAATAAGATGGAAATTACGCCAGAAAAAGTTTATTCTTTTGGCATTATTTCCATATTTGATTTGGAGATAAGACCAAAAAATCTGGCTTATTTCTGGCTTAATTTCCAAAATAGTTAGTCTATGCTATTTGATTACTAATACATTCTGTTTAGAAATTCAAGCTTGTTTTGTTTCTTAAAATAAAAAGTTTTGTTTACGAAAATACATTTTTATTTATATTTTTGTTACAAATAAAACAAAAGTTTAATCAATAAATTGTTAGCACTTGAAGTTATTAGTGAATAATCATAAGTAATATTTTTTTCATCTTTTGTTTGAGCGCAAAATAGTTAGTCTAAGAATTTAAAATGTGTTTTTACTACTGCGTTACATCACCTTTCTTTGCTATCACTGCTTGAATTCGTTGTGGCATTGTGTTCACAAGTTTTTGGCAATCATCGGTTGTAAATCATTGCCAAATATTATTGATAGTCTATCGTAGATCTGTGCGGGTCCTTGCTGGTTGCTGTCTTAACTTTTGTTTCATTTTGTGCCATAGAGTTTCGATTGGCGAAAGATCAGGGCTGTTGAATGGCCATTCCATTAAAGGAATGGTTTAGTAGGCTTTAGTTGCCTTTGCCGTATGGCAAGATGCACCGTCTTGCTGTAATACGTAGACTCCCTCGGTTGACTGAAGTTGTGTTATTGATGGAAGCAGATGATCTTCCAAGATGTTGCGATATTTCGCAGAATTCACAAGGCCGTCAACAAAACATAATCTACCAACACCACACCCAGACATGCACCCCCATATCATTTGCGATGCTGGAAACTTTATCGTTCGTTTCAGACAGTCTTTATGGAAAGCTTCTTTGGAGGTGCGAAGTACACGCTTTCGCTCATCGCCAACACAAACCTCAAATCTGGATTCATCGTTCCAAATTACTTCCCGCCACTGATGTAAGGTCCAATTTGTGTGCTCTTTAGCCCATTCAAGTCGCTTTTTCTTTTGCCTTGGCGTAAGAAGAGGCTTTTCTTTCGCCTATTAATATGGGTTGAAAAAATCACAATGCAAAACAAAGAAAAGATTTTTAAACAAACCTTGTTTAAACACGTTTTTATTTATTAATTTAGAGGATTACACTCGATTAAAATCTTTATTAACAACTATCAACTTATCCAAGAAAACGACGGCGTCCAACAACTATTTAAATTCCCAACAGCTGTCATCCCACCTTCGTCGTTAAGTTGGGTGCAGCTGTTGTCGTCGAAATGGGTGCGTCTGACAAGTAGTCGTCAATGGGTGCGTCTGGCAAACACCTTCATACGTTGAAAGCACAGATGGCGCTTTTACATAAGTTTACAACTCGGCCAATCTGACAATTGATCGACCTCGAACAAAAGATAAACTAAATACTTATCAATAATCTCTACATATTACTCCAAACTTATATCTACGGCAAGAGGGTCACTTGGACTCTCAATAGAAACAGCCTCTTCATTTCGGTCTAAGAACCATTTTCGCATTCTATTCGCCTCAACAACACCATCGTACGGAAGCTGAGTCAACTGGCAGTTTTCAATATCCCGCAATACATATCTGTCATGTCCGAGAATCTTACATACGACATAAGGGCCACGAAATTTCGGCAAAAACTTTTTATTCGTCCCGACGGCAGTATCAACGTTACGCATAACAACAAAATCACCGACTTTATATTCTTTAACTTTTTTACTGTGCCTAAGAAAATAGTCTAAATTATATTTCTGAGACTTATCAATCTCTCCTGAAGCTTCGGCACGAATTTGATCTAAATTACGGCAGCTCTCGGAAGCCATCTTTTCCTCTAGATGTTCCGTCATTTCATCTATTATTTCACCCCTTTGGCTAACACCAAACAATAGCATACTAGGTGAGTTCTTCGTCGTGCTATGAATAGAATTATTAATAGCGTACTCCACCTTTAGTAACTTACTCGACCAATCGGCATGATTTACCGGCTCACTCAATTTTCCCAGCATAGACTTGATAACCCGATTGACTCTTTCGACTTGCCCATTTGCCTGGGGTGAAGCCACGGCAACCTTTACATGTTCTATATTTCGTTTTATTAGAAAGTCCTCAAATTCGAAAGAGGTAAAGCATGTACCTCTATCTGACACAATGCGTCGCGGTCTGCTATAATACTGAAAGTATTTATCTAATGCGGAAATTACTTCTATTGTACTCGTCGAGTTCGTAGGATATAGCTTTACGAATTTTGTAAAAGCATCTATTACTACCAAAATATGCTTCCTTTTCGAACTAAGGGACGGCAAGGGACCAAAGTGATCCACATGAATTGTGTCAAACGGCAGAGGGTTTTTAGGAATATTATACAAGTTCCTCTCGCTAGAACGGACCGGCATAGCGTACATAATGCACTTAATACAATTTTGGATAAATCTTTCAATCTTTCGTCTTATGCTCGGAAACCAGTAATGCATAGCAATCTTATCGTAACATTTCTCCAGCGCCTGATGACCTAGTTTTTCATGAATCAACCGTATAACATTATCTTCCATTTCATTCGGCACGAATAATGCCTTTCTTCCACTTCTCTTCACTCTATATACAAGTCCATCCCTCAATTCAAAGTTTTTGACTTCTTCAACCTCCATTCGATCCCGTAATTCCATAATTATTTTGTCCCGTCCTTGCGCAATTTGGATTTGAAAATCCGTATCATCAACATCCCAAATTGCAGCAACCTGGCACCTGCTAAGGGCATCCACATGTCCCATAGATATACCACTACGATGCTGAATTTTATAATTATAATTTTCAAGTTCTAAGGCCCAGCGGGCAATCCGTGGATTAACTTGTTTCTTTTCTAATGTCATCGTCAGCGAGCTACAATCCGTAACTATTTTGAAGGGTATTCCTTCCAAATATACCCGGAATCGTCTCAAAGCATAAATTATAGCAAGCGTCTCTAGTTCAAAGCTATGATACCTAGATTCGGCAGCGGAAGTTGTCTTAGAAAAGTAAGACACCGGATGAAATTTTCTATCATCTTGCCTTTGAAGCAAGACAGCACCAAAACCAATTGAACTGGCATCACAATGCAGTTCTGTGTCCTTTATAGGACTATAAATAGCCAAAATCGGTGCTTCAATTAGTCTGCATTTTAACTCATTAAAAGCGTCCAAACATGGTTTGTCAAAATCATAGTCGGCATTTTTCTTTAATAAATTTTGCAACGGCTTTGCAATTCGGGAAAATGACGGCACAAATCGTCTGAAATAAGAGAACAACCCAATACAAGAATGCAATTGTTTCTGATTAGTCGGCACTCGATATTCTTTAATAGCGGCAATATGAGAATCACTTGGCGCAATACCTTGCGAAGAAACGGCGTATCCCAAATACTCTATTTCCGTATGACCGAACCGGCATTTCGAGAGATTTAGTTTAAGATTCCGTTGAGTTATACGTCTCAAAACGGTTCTTAGCAATAATTTGTGTTCCTCAAAGTCTGCTGTAGCAATCAATATATCGTCCATATAAGCAACTATTTTACCCGAATCAATTAAATCTCGGAAAATAACATTAATAAACCGCTGAAAAACGGCCGGAGCATTTTTCAACCCGAACGGCATTTTTAAATACTCCCACATGCCATTTGGAGTAACGAACGCAGTAAGAGGAATAGATTCCTCAGAAACCCTAACTTGATGGAATCCGCTTTTCAAATCTAGGAGCGTAAAATATTGTTTTCCTTCAAGATACTCTATACAATCTTCTATAAGCGGCAAAGGTTGATTATCCCTAATGGTTTTTTTATTGAGACCACGATAGTCCACACACATTCGAAGTTCTCCGTTCTTCTTTTTTACTAACACAATAGCAGACGCATACGGCGAGTTACTTTGTCTAATAATACCGTCTTTTTCCAACTGATTCACTATTGCCTGCACTTGAGTTCTTTCAAAGTAAGACAGTCGTCGGGGAGAACAGTGGAACGGAACATTATCAGTCAGATGAATCTTCATTTCATAATCTAACGGTTCTACTTCAATATCTTTCGGCAACACATAAGCATCTATAATTAAACTATTCAGTTCGGCACAGCACAATTTACCCAATTTATGATCAATATTCAAATCTAATTCGTCAGACACAACTTCAATATTAAATATATCCGGCATTTTATAGTACTCGTAATTAGTCTCAGTTGCCTCAACTTCCAATACCATTTCAAATCTTTCTGGTTTATTACCAACTAGCGAACACTTATTGCCGATGAGGCTATATCTATTAAGAGTTGTAAGAAGTTCATTTGGCAAAACAAATTTATTATTTCTATTTATAGCAACCAACTTTTCTTTAGAGTATCTAACCTTTACTCTTGTCAAATGGATACTAAAAGCATACAAAAAATTACGTCCAAAAATAATCGGTAGAGCCATACTTTCATCTGGGACAATATTAATTTTTATCGTCTTTATTTTATTATGAAATTTTGCTTTACATTTCATTTCTCCTAAAACATTTAATTTGTTTCCACCCACCCCGTAAAATGAGGATTTCGGAATTTTCAATCGTCGCAGCAACTTAACCGGGACATACGAAGACTTTATAAAACTAGTTGGGCTGCCCGTATCAAAAAGAGAAAGGAACTTCATGAATTCTACATCTTTTGCCAAATCAACTTCAAAAGCGACACTCACCCAATTTACAGCACCAACTACTTCGCTTAAACTTTCATCGTTATCAGACCCTACTTTCGAAACGGCAGCAACTTGTTGATTACGCTTCGGAACGGCAGCGGCAGACAGCATCTTCTTCGGGTTCGGGCACGTCCTGTGGTCATGTCCCATCTCCCAACATCGGAAACACGACCCATTTCGGCGCAAAGGGTGTGGACAGTATGGTTTAATATGCCCCGTCTGTGAGCAATTAAAGCATAGTACGGCATTTCTATTAACATTCGGCTTGGTTACAGCGGCAGGTTTCGTCGATACGGCATTAGAAATACATCCTGATGTACTCGTAGCACTTTCCATCAAATATTTCTGCTGATAGCGATTAACGAGTTGTTTCAGTTCGTCGATGGTACGAGCACCTAACAGCAGATTAACATTGGATATGTTACTACCCATCCCGTCTATGATGAAGTCAATGATCTCCGTTTCACCAATGTCGGATCGTTTGGCAATCGCCTGCATGTTTAGAATGTAGCAATGCAGCGACTCTTCTTGTTTTTTCCACTTCCTTAGGGCTAGCATTCTGTACACATCCTGGCGAGACACAGCTATGTCGAATTCTTTTAATAGTGCTGCCTTCAGTTCGCTATAATTAAGCGCCACCGTCGAGAGTAGGAACACTTTAGCGGTTCCTATTAGTGAACGTCTCAAGCTCAATAATTTAAACCTTTCATCGGCATTTACCGTCTGCATAATTTCTTCAAAATCACGGAAAAAATGTTTTACCGAATGGCTTACGTCATCGCCATCAAATTTTGGAATGGCGTGCTCAATTTCGCCAAATTCCGATCGTCGTTCGGCAGGAGGGGCGGCATCATTCTCCAACTCTTTAATCTGCTTCCGCAGCTTCAGCACTTCGAGACGCTTACGTAGCTCGCTTAATTCCTCATCCAACGCGGCACTTCTCAGTTCCTCGGCATCGTCGGCTTCGGTATCAACGTCATCGGCAACGTCATCGGCATCGGCATCGGCATCGGCATCTTCCTCGCTTGCCGCAGATAAATTGTTGCTTTTGTTGACTTCACTGTGGTGCAGTCTCTTTAACTGGGCCGTGGTAGCTGTTTCGGGGAATTCTACGCCAGCTTCCCTGAGCGCTTCTACCAACTGCTGTTTTGACAAGACACGCGGCATTTTAACACGTTTAATGTAATTATTATCAGAATTTTTAATTAAATTTTATTTTATTTCACAGGCCAGTGATATTCTGACCCCACATCTGAGTTTTAAACACGTTTTTATTTATTAATTTAGAGGATTACACTCGATTAAAATCTTTATTAACAACTATCAACTTATCCAAGAAAACGACGGCGTCCAACAACTATTTAAATTCCCAACAGCTGTCATCCCACCTTCGTCGTTAAGTTGGGTGCAGCTGTTGTCGTCGAAATGGGTGCGTCTGACAAGTAGTCGTCAATGGGTGCGTCTGGCAAACACCTTCATACGTTGAAAGCACAGATGGCGCTTTTACATAAGTTTACACTTGTAAAATTTATATTCCATTTTCTTCATGTTGCGCCTACAAGTTTCGACGGATATTTCTTTTTTGATGCGGCTTTTCCACTCTACAGTTACCCCAGTAGCAGTTTGACGACGATTTTCCTTAATTATTTTTTTTTTAATACCCTACAATCGCGGGCCCTAGCTATCGGTGGCCGCCCAGTTTTCTTTCGGGTTTTAATGTTACCCATGTTTGTAAAGAACGAAATAATATTCTGTACTGATGAACGAGGGAGATTGAAATTTGTTGCAATTTTTTAGTTGTAAAAGCCATTTTCAAAAGCTTTTATAATTGATTCCTAAGATCTTTAGATAAGGGAACACCAAGTGCCATGATAACCCAACAAATGAATTTCAACTTATTGCACAGGTACACTTATAACCTCCCAAAGCAAGAGCACGTTTGTTTTTGCTTAATTTTTCCTAACGGTTAACTTAATCATACGATGATGTGGAGTAGACCAACTTTTTTGCGTCGCGAATGACGTAGACCAACTATTTTGCACTCATTAACAAATGAGAAAGCACACAGTTTTAACGGTATTTGTTGTGATATTGCTTATTTGTATCAGTAATTCAATCAAAGATCGTCTATGAAGTTTTTTTTTATTTTTGTAAAAATTAAATATGTATGTATGTATATAGAAGTTTCCAAGTGCAAAAAAGTGGGTGGACCAACTATTTTGCGTTTGGGTCGTATACATACATAGTTGGCGCAACAGGTCCGGAGGGACCCTGGGGCTAGCTTCTCGCAACCATTAGATTTGTGTGAGTTTTATTCTTTTTTAAACGAATGGAAGGGATCTACAATTTTATGTCGACTCCAAACGGCTAATTGAGAAGCTCTTTCAAGACAGTTATACTCTCGGATGGTTGTCAGACGTTCGCGAGAGGTGACACAGTGAAAAAAACCCTAAGTTGGAATTTGGGTTTTTTGCGGGATTCGAGCCTCGACCCCTCGCTTAGTAGTCCAACACACTAACCACTAAGCCACTGTGCCTACGCATTTATTATAGGTAGTGACATTCCGTCACGTCAGCCGGCTGCATGCGTTACGGCAGGCTGCGTGTCTTCGCGCGGTAGCCGTCCCTCGCCGGCCCACGCGGCCGCGGCCACCAAGACTTTGTAGAATTTAATATTTTTAAGAACTTTCCAACTTGGAACCAAAAACATGTACTATAATCACTTTTTAATTTTATTTTTCTATTTGTGAATTTAAATACAATTAACCTGTACATAATAGGCGTTTTTCTTTTTTAGTTCAGAGCACAACCTGAACTGTTATACAAAAAGTTTGTGTTTCTTTTTTAGCTCAGATACATCAGATCTTGAATTTGTGTTTCTTTTTTCGTTCAGAGCATGATCAGAGCGCGCTCTATGAGCTCAGAATTAATTGACTGAGCAGGCTGAGTAAAATGCTGATAACACATATACATTCACACTTCCAGTCATATTTGAGAGAAAACAAAAACAGGAAAAACAGAAAATCATCAGAACGATCTGAGCACGCTCACGCTTACTGCGGAGACCAGTTTAAGTATTTAACTCGAGTTAAGACTCAATTTCATAATATCTATTGACATTTCTTTGTTCAGAATGTAAAATGTAGCAAGAAGCTCAAAAAATAGATTTCATTTGTAAAGTGGAAAGAGCTGATGGAACAGCAGATGGTGAATCCAACGTCATCGTCGCCGTCGACTAGGTATCGTGTATCGAATGCACAAGCAGCCTAGGGCCAGGGATACTTGATAACAAGATATATCTTCTTTTAATTTAAGATTTTTTAGCTCCAAAATATGTACAAGACTTTTTACCTCAAATTCATTAAATTTTAAGATTATTCATATCAAGAATTGTTTATCACAGGAACTAAAACAACCTTTTCCATTGAAAAAACATGTTTTCTATTAATTCCATTATTATGTATAACTAGCTGACCTGGCGAACTTCGTACCGCCTAACGGTCAATACATTTAATTACCTTTTAACTTAACTTAATTTACTATTTTAATTCAGTTCAATAGTTCATTAGGAAATACAAATTCAATAAAATTACAAAAATCAAGTATTTCAATGGCTTACCAGCAAGACAATAGCTTTGATGAAGCTATGTATTTTATACATATTTGGATTTATTATCTTCACTGACGCACCTTGTGATACACAATATTTTTCGGCTTGTTGTCAGGCGGAAGAACAAATAAAGTGGATGGTTTACCGACAAGTGAATATGCCACGTACATCGTACAATTGACCATGGGCAAAAACATGTGTTTTTTATTTTCAGACCACAAAAACCCAATTGACCTTGTGATTTATTAATCGTCATGGTGAATGGGTGAATGCAAGACAAATCGGAAATTGAATTAGTTTAAACTCAAGGGGAAGGGGCACATCGGTTGGGATCATTGGTATCCTCGCAATGAGAACTTCCTTCTTTCTTCCACATTGATCATCTGTTTTCTTATCACCAAATCCGTTCCATTGCATAGTTTTGACTGGTTTAGATTTCGATGCATGATGACTACCGAGGAAACCTTGAGTTGTAAATAAAGTTTACAAATTCAGTTGGATAGTTGGTTGCCAATAGATTTGAATGAATGCGAATTGCCTACCAAGGATCTGATCATGAATTAGAAAGTTTAAGTCATCCCCATTTTTATTCTTAGCCGCTAAAATTACTCGCTTACTCAACCATTCGTTATATTTTGGTTAGCAATGAAGTTCGGGAATACTTTGTTGATATGCTCTTTCGATGAGACAAAATTGCAAAAACTCGAAGGAAATAAAATCAATCCGCTCAATTCTTCGACATCAGGAACACGGCCATTACCGATAGTCGGCAATTGCTTCGAAAAATCTGGAGCAGATTGATCGTTCAGCAATGCAACTCTCATGTTTGCTGTCAGTTGACGTTTCTCACATAGCGCCACAGATTTGATTATTTGAGGCAAGCAAAGTCGGATCTCTTACGAACAGTACATTCATTTGAACTAATGGGTCTAATTCAAGCCAATCATATTCAAAAGTTATATTAAATACCTATGTGTAAATCTGAAAAAATATCGATATCTGCAAACAGTGATCCGAATCGAAAAAAAGATTGATTTTTTGCCCAATGGAACACGAAAAATAATTTAGATAACAAAAAAGGATTGATTATTTGTCTCAATGGAAAACGATATTACATGGTCAATTGTATGTGGCGAGCCACGTGTTGGCAATGTACATATTGTACGTGTACGCACTGTACATATTTTTAGTAGAACAAAAAATGTTGTACCATAAATCATCGTCGTTCAATAAAGCACTTTAGTGAAAAAGCGGCAGCTTGACCGACCGACACGTAAATCATTGCAATTTGATTGAAAAACATCGACATGTTATTCTTATTACTATTGTATCTACTACAATAATAACCACTATTCTTGCACAGATGTTTTACGTCATTTTAAGAAGTTGTCTTTCAAGACAAATACGCAAAGTTTCGTGAAAACCAAAATAACGAAATACATAAATTAATCAAGCAAGTATTTTTTTTTTCTTTTTTTCATTTTATTATTTTATATAACAAGTACAATTATTTAAAAATATATATATAAAACTGAAAAAGACTATATACAAATAAATTAAATAAATTAAATAAAAATAATTAACAACTTAAACCTATATAAGCGTGCTTTTCCCTCTGTTAAACTATTCAAATTTAAAAACTAATTAACACAATCTTAATCTCAAATTAGACATAAATTGATGGCAAAGCCAATCCGATTTCGAAATACTTCCTGCAATCAGTCTCGGTTCTCATCTTTTTCACTGGATTTTCTATTGAAGTTTCACTCACAATCACATCGTCAACAGCTTCCACTCGCAGGAAACTCAAATCACTTGCAGGATCATCGGCTGGCGTGTAGGAGGGTGAAAGTATCAAATCGACGTTCTCGATGGTATTCTTGGTGAGCGTCCGTCGGCGAAGGTTGAAACTTTTGCGTGTTTTTTTCTTCTTGTCCTTTCTGGCACTTTCCAGGATAGCATCGATGAGGTTGTCTAAAGTTTGATCGCCCATCTGGCTGGAGCTCATGGTAATTGCATTCACTTCACACTGGTTTGTATTCTCAATGTCGGCAAATTCAGAGTCCAACTTTCGCTTCTTCAGTAAGGATTGCTTACTCGAGGGATTCGTTCGGCTTGGTTGTTCAGGTGTTGATAAGTAGCGGGGATTTCCGATATATTTGTCGGGCAGAAGTCCACGAAGGGCCAACATTTGTCCAAATGGGAGAGCATTCGGCGAGTATTCCTCTTCGAATTTCGGCAGCGTAGATGCATAGTGTCGGGGGACTTCTCGCCGTGGGGGTGTGATTTTTTCAATATGCTCTGGTGTGAAGTTGAGAATATCAGTGAGTGGCGCCAATACCAGAGGACTGCAGCGGAGTTTTGGCCCCATCGGTGTAGAAGTGACAATGTTCTCTTTGTTGGCAATTGTAGCACGGCGCCTATTTCGTCGCGGTGTCCTTAGGGGAGTGTTATTTGTCGACGAAAATGATTCCGAAAATTTGTGCTGGGTTGCGGTCCACTTTAACATTTTTCTAAACGATGAACTGCTCTTGACTGCCAACGATATTCTACTGACGATTTTCTAACTCACCTCCTATTTATATACGCAACAAACAGACAGTTCTGTTAGGGGTTGCTTGCTTGCTACAATTGTGTTTGTGTCTGCCGTTAAGAGGAGAGGGAAAATATTTGGTACTCTTTCTACTAGCAGTCCTTTTCCTTTCTGCAGGAATTTTTACTTTTTTTATGTTTCCTTGATTCAGGTAAGCACTAAGCAGTGAAATTATTTTCAGGGGTAAGTTTGAGAGGGAGACGAAGAACCCGACAGCCAGTGATGCCAACCCGGATCAGAGTTTTTGTGCCTAAGCCCGAAAAAAATTATGCCTTTTTCAAAAATATTATGCCTTTTTGGTAAAAAGATAAAAATTGCTTATTTTAGAAAGAAATCGAAACTGCAACCTACAAGGAGATTAAAATTTGTTAACAGAATATTGCTCGATCGATAGGTAATTCTACCTTTTTCGATCTTTATAATTCATGGTTTGGGTTTGGTGAGTAAGTCAAGTGGAGAATAAGAAAATAAGAATGACGCACAGTTGTAAATGAAAATTAGTAATGTAACTTTAATCGAAGAATGTACCAGATTTACCAAATTCAAAGTTCATTTGTATGAATTTCTCTTCTCAAAAAATTATGCCTTTTTCCTTAAAATTATTCCTCAATGCTTCAAGGATCGAAACTATGCCTAAAAGGCATAATTATGCCTCAGTTGGCATCACTGCCGACAGCCTTTTTATAACCAAAAGGTTTTTTAGTGATAAAATCTGATTGATCATATCAAATTAGGAAATGGTCCGCTTCCATGGGAGAGAGGGTGGACATTTTTCAATTAAATTCGAATAACAGCTATTAAAGAGGGTTGCATTCGAGAATGCATTTTACATGCAACAGGACATTTTCAGCTGAGTTCCCTATGCCTTTCATTAAAAAGTGTTTGTCGCTGTTGGTGTTGTGCTTCTGATTTTAATCACTTGGTGTGACAGGTTGCGGGGGTAATTAGAGGACAGAGTTATTAAAACGAATCCTTGTCGGTGGCGTTAGTTGGCTCTGTTGCTGCAGAACCATTGCATGCTTAAAGGCTATCATTCATCAAGACGAGAGTAAACGAAAGTCGGAAATATTTCAAAAATATAATAGTTTGCGATTCGAGCATAATAAACCGTTATAGAACAAGGATGAGTTTAAAAATTGATCGAGTAGACTTGGAAGATAAGTCGATTTTAAAAATTTCATTTCGAAAGAAGTTCCGATCAATTAGGGGAATTATGCTTAAGATGACATACCCGATAATATGACATACTTGCAATTACTCTTTAACCATAAGCGCCACAGTTCTGCCAAAAATGTCTGGACATGCAGTTTTACGATGTTAGTTACGCCCACAGTAATTCGGCAGCTAGTTAACAACGTGCTTTAAATGATCACGAAATCAAGAATTTTGTGCGTGAATTATTTTTTTTTGTATTGAGTGTTACCTCCAAAACTTCTGATAAGGTGAGTATTGTGTTATGTCTGAAGTGTTTTGTGGGTACAGTTATTTGTATATTTAGTAATTCCTATGCGACATTTTTACCTCATAAGAAAATGTGTGTTCCTACAATCTTCTAAACATTTTTATTCATATCGGGCAAGATGACATGATACCCGACCGTCCAAGATCGCAAGCTGTGTCATCTTACCAAAAAAGTGATATTTTATTTGATTTTTTTGTGTGTCTTTTCATTGTAGTATGCCAAATAACTAAATTAGAACCTCAATCAGGCGCACTTGGTCAAAAGACGTGTGCCCAATGCTGTTCAAGACGTCAGGGAAAAATAAATAAATTTGGCCATGGCTATATGTCATCTTTAACCGAACTATGCCATCTTAAACTAGCTGTTGAACTTAATTAAAAATATTTTAAAAATACTACTTATTCTTTTACACTACAAATTTAAATGCAGTTTTTGTCACTAACAAATAAGTTAACTGAATTCACTTTGTTTTCATCCCTATGGTTTGTAAATATTATTATTTTTCACTTTCAAGAAAAAGTATGTCACCTTGAGCACAATTCCCCTAAAGAAAACCTTAAGATTGTATTTAGTGGCAATTCAAGATTTATTATTATTAGGAGGATAACTTACTCCAAAGGCGGTTAAATCACAAGTAGAGTTAAAGAAAATTAAATTGCTTTACAATGCTTTGAGTGAGTAGGTATATTTCAAAGAGAAAATTATGTTAATTCAGAAATTGAAATAAGAAATGCGTTTCTTTAAATAAATTAAACTGCGAGAAATAAAGATAGGTATTTACATAATTCAACAGATTGCTTCAGACATTGACGATTACATTTTAAAAATGGTATACATTTTGAATTCAATCCGCATCAAGGTCAAGCAATTTTTTTTTAAGCACTGTCCCTTTCGCTCCTTTTCATCCATTTAGTTTCAGGATCCCCGGCAATACCTACAGTTGAATGTTCATCAACGCGAATCGAAAGGAATGAAACAGGTTGCATGTTTCGCCAGAATCATATATGTTCGCTTTTAGCACGAGGCAATTGTAAATCGATGGGCTCAAAAAAATGATTTGGATATTCTGCAGCTTTTGAGCATACACACAGATGCACAGGTCAAAAAAAGTGCTCTCACAGTTGCTAAAATACATCTTTGGTATCTGTCTGAAACAAACATAGGATTGGCTTTTCTGGTCGAACGTATTACTCAGGCTGATAAGGAAAAATTTACTAAAAATTTAGAAACCAAAGCTCCGGAGAGAAAGGAAACGAAACGATAGAGGTTAAACATTTTTTTTTTTTTGGTGGAAAAGCCATTAAGCCATTAAGACTTAAGCATGTTATTTTAAAAACAAAGACGATCTTTGAATTGTATGAGATCCACGACGTGATAGAATACTGCAGTGAACACCCTTATAAGGTGGTCAATGATACCGCGGGAAGAGGAATCGCTCTCTGCGATGAACAAGGTTGCGAAGCTGTTCGCCTTTTAAATATGTATAAGAAAAAAACGTAGCCAAAATATTGAGATTAGAACTTACTAAGCAGATACATATTTATGCTGACCATTTAATAGAAACAGCTACAACTACATGATCCTACTACTGGAATATTGATGTTAATGTTAGTAAAGTTACAAAACACTTTAAAGAGCGACTGAATTCAAATTGAATATATTCCTGAACGTGAATTGTTTTAAAAAGAAATCGGGAGCAAAATGAAAGCTGTTAAATCTTGTATAATAGAAATCACTCGTCACAGGTTGCTCCGCGATGGAATCCTAAACTACTGAATGGATTTTAATCAAATTTTGCACTCTGTGTGCAGTTTTATCCAACTTGAGAGACAGGATAGTTTATGCAAAACAATAAATTATAATTATCGAAACTTATCAATCAGCAACCGTCGTTCTTAATCGTTGTTCTGCTTTGGGGTGGTTGGGTGGCGCACATCGCACAAGCACATTCATTTGAAAAAAAAAACTGCGTTTTCTCCGAAATGAAACGAAAGAGAAAAGTATACGAGTTGGAGAAAATGCGCAGTTAGTGTTAGATGGCTGATTACGTGCGATGAGGGACGTGTGGTGGTGCAAAAACAAATTGAGTTCAAGGGTTGTGATATTACCTACGTTGATACCATAAAATAGAATTAAATAGACCGTCAGCTCCGCCCACTTAAGAGAGTTTGCTTGCAAGCTGTTTTTTAGTTTACATTTTTAATTTCCAGAAGCAATAATAAACTAATTTAGCCGGGTGAAAAAGAGCTTTTCCTTTTGAAACTGCAAGTCAGTAACGAATTCTTTGAATGTATTTGTTTTTAGAGCTTTGGGAAAAGTGAAAGCTGGAACATACTCGAGCTTTCCACAAAGCGAAAATTTGAAATTGAGAAAAAATATACAATCTTTTATGTGATGGAAGAGTATAACCGATTTCTCCATTTTTTTTTGTACTTTTCTTCAACTGTTGTTTCGATGTAGTTCAGGCTTTATGCTACAATTTATAGTCGCATTATTTTTTATTGCAAATTATTTGTTTATTATTTAACAAAGAGTTATAATTATAGGTTTGTATATATATAATTCCTTCGGGTAAAAATCGATGACCTTATAACTCGAAAACCGGTGGGTCGATTTTCATCATTCTATTTTTGTTTTGTTCGTATTAAAAGATAGGATACTTTTAGACCCGATAGGTGGCGCTGCTATCGCTCTCCGAAACCACTCAACCGATTTCAATAAAATTTTGTGTATGAATATAGGTGGCACTGTTTTCGATCTCCGAAACCATTTAACCGATATCAATAAATTTTGTAGATGTATATGGTTGGTTCCCCTTTGAAAGATAGGCTGCTTTTTGACCCGATAGTTGGAGTTGTTGGCGACTTCCGAAACCACTCAACCGATTTCAATAGAATTTTGTGGATGTACCTCTGGTTGGTTCCAGTTTGAAAGATAGGATAGCTTAGGACCCTATAGGTGAAACTTTGCAAAAGATAAGCGGGAGAGGAACGGGTTGCACCTCCCAATAAAAAAAAAACAAAATAATAATATTTCAAACGACCTTAGCCACAGCAACGTGTGGCTGGGTCTTCTAGTTTATAATATATAAGCATGCTTTGTTACATACCATGGACATAAACTTATCACTGGTGGTTGGTGGAGGCCGCATATTAAGTAATTTTCTTTGGACCGCACCAGCTGCACATAGCTCCTCAAATGAAATATGAAATCGTCTTTTTATCAGAACAGAAATGTTTTATACAATCGAAGGCAAAGAGGGTGTGCCGATTGCATTACAATTGAACCAAATGTATTAAGTAAACTGTGTTACAATTTGGTGCGGCTATGTAAAACGAAACTATTTTGTGGATCATTTGCAACATAAGTGTACCTCTATATAAAGAAGACCCCGCTCTAAATCGGTCAACACACAGCATGGCAAAGTAAATAAATCCCTATTTCAACTTACCCACAATGGCAGCCGTGTCAACAACCCTTTCATAATGCATTCGGCACATGTCCTTTATTCTCACCATTGATTGAGAAATAAATCAAAACTAAATCCACATACTCTAGGCAGTCTTTTTCATAGATTTCCCATTTTTAAGGAAAAACCTTACAATCCCAATACGAATTTGAAAGTAAATCGATACCAATTTGTTGCGGTGTTGCAAAAAAGCGGGTCTGCTCTTACAATGGAATATTCGCGTCTCATAAAAAAGGGTCTGCAGCATGAAAAAAAAGATCATAACTCATTTTCGATCGAGATTACATTGTTATACTGATGAAAAACGATTCCCAACATTATTTCCGGGCTATTTAACGTAAAATAGCAAAAAGGACATATTTCAAATTTGAATACGACTAAACCCCAATTAGCAGAAGGACTCTAATGATCTTGTAAAAAGAACTCTTACGACAAACGCCTTAAATTGTCCATCGACGAGGTTCATAGTGTATTGTGACATGCGGCGTCGATGATGATTTGCATAATTTTACCCAAGATTCATAAAATGTTCACTGGTTTAAGGGGAAATGATCTCGCCGGGGAGGGGTGGTGGCAAAGGTATTGCAAAAACAAGAAACAAGAGCACTAATGAGGGATATTCTCATAGTGATCGTCATTGTTTTCTTGTCAATCGTGTCCAAGAATTACAACATCCTTTTTTTTCTCAAAAGGAAGAGCCATGCAATGGTACCGTCTGCGTCTGGTGCAATTGGAAAGACATAAATTTTAATTTAGTGTAGTGGTGCGACAGATCTGATTTACTTGTCTTTCTCAAGTTGAGCTCAATGTCCTCCTTTTTTAGCTAAAATATCTTTTTCCGTTTTCTGTGTACTTTTGTGCAATTGTTTGCAACTGTTTGGTGTGCATCCTTCCGTTTCCTTTATTTGATAAGAATTATATTTGGAGCGTTTGTTGACGAACACACAAGAGGTAGGTACATCTGTTCGTCTGTTCATTTCGATCGTATTGTTTAGTGATTTACAGGGTCTTGCGCATTTGACAATGGAAATTCTGTCCGATGGTTATATACAAAAATTGTCTCACTTGCGTTTTTTCCATTATCTGAACTGTATGAGGTTTCGAAAAACAACTTGGTTATGATGCCGAGTAGCAGTTTGCATAAAAACTGTCGAAAATTTAGTCAAAGAGATTGATTTTAAGCATAAACTAATTATTAAATAGACTGACAGCTTCAGCCAAAAAAGAGGGATAGCCCACAAGCTGAATTTGACCGTGAATGTAGCCCAGTTTGAATTCATGCATACTTGAAAAAAAAGCCTACCATTCCTAATGTCAGGTAGCCTGAGGTGGACTCTCATTTCAATATCGAGCGTGGGGCTGTGTTCGTGTTGTAAATAATAGTTTTTCTTAGTTCCAGATTGATATTATTCGCTACATTTTTATAGAAACAGTTGTTTTCTTATTTCTTGATAAGTGAAACTAATTACATATGTAGCTAGACCCCATGCAATAAAACTAGTGCTAAACACGGCAAGTTCATTAATTCATTAAGAAACATACGAAATAATTGAAGGGCTAGGTATGTTCAAATTTTACGATATAAGGAAAAGGATATTTTTTAAGGCATTCCATAATGAATTTTGGATACAGAGATATCATTTTTATAATATTAAAATCAAGAAATTGTTCCGATGTTCGCCATAGAATTTTCTTTTAGTTATTTTTCACTTCACATTCCCATTGTTTTGTAACAGATACTCGCCAGCGGTTTTTTTTCGACTTTTTTTTTTTAACTTTTTTTTTCTTTAAATGATCGAAAAATTAAAAAAAAGGTTTCCTAGAATAAATTGTGGGAAGACACAATAAGAAGTGTGCAGTCATCATGTAGCAAAAAAATGTTGGATGCTTAGTGCGCATACGGACGTCAGTTTCTTTTATATATAGCTGTAGCCACCCGGTTTTGCCCGTGCCTTTCGTATTAAGTCCCGCACAGATTTCGCTAAATGCATTTGGCATATAATTTTAATTAAACAACTTTAGAAATAGCGTTTGAATTTTCTGCATTTTTGAATGGGAGCTTCAAGCCGTTTTTCTATCGCACTTGTCTTTTACAAAACTGGAACCAACCATACCAAAATAATCCCATCTTTTAATTTGTAATGAACCAACCATACACAACAACAAAATTTCATTTTACCACTTTGGAAGTGTCTCTCGCGCAAACTATTCAATTTAGAAAAAAAAAAAAATGAAATTAGGAACCTAAATATCATTTTTGAATACCTATCCATAGATACCCCATACGTATGGGTTTGATGAAAAAAAAAATGTTTTGAGTTTCAGTTCTAAGAAAAAAAATTTATTGTTTTTTTTTTTTTTTTTTTTTTTTTTTTTCTATTTTTGTGTAAAATTTTAATGTGGTTCACAGAATACATCTACTTACCACGTTTCAACAGTATAGCTCTTTTTAGACGGACAGACAGACATGACGAATCTATAAGTGTTCCGGTTTTTGCGATTTGGCTACGGAACCCTAAAAAGGACATTTTTGGACCCGATGTAGGTGGCACTTTGTAGAAGACAAGCGGGATGGGAAAACGAGTCGTAACACCTCCCATTCAAATTAAAAAAAAAAAAAAAAAAAAAATTCAGAGCCTATTTCTAAAGTTGTATGATTAAAATTATTATTGGACATTTGTCACTTTGCGAAATCTATGCGGGATTTAATACGAAAGGCAAGAGCAAAACCGGGGAGTACAGATATTATATAAAAAGACTGACGTCCGTATGTGCACTCATAACTTGAGAAGGATCGTGCTCGAGGAAGGACATATGCTTCTTTTTGTCCTGAAAATAAAAACTTAAGGAAATGAGATTGGGGATTGAAATTTTTATGGAGATGGAGACCCACATTTTAAAAAATAGATTGGATAGAAAAACGGGTAGTGTCACTTCCAATTCAATAAAAATTATTTAAAATGTTTAAATCAACAATAAACGAAAAAGTGCTGGTTTCCCAACAGTGATGGACTTTAATGGCATACAATCTAGTGACCCTAAAAATATTGCGGATATGTTCGCTGATTATTTCCAAAGTATTTACAATTCCACCTCCTCAGCTTCTTATAATTCTGAATACATTCATTCCCTTCCATCTATGTTTGACTGTTCCTCGTACTCATTTGACATCAATGATGTTAAAAAGGCCTTAATCTGTTTAAAACCAATAAAAAAGCCTGACATTTTGGGATTTATTCCTATCGTTTTACGCTACTGTGCTCACTTTGTTTTCCCTTGTTAGAATTGTTTGATGAGTCCCTTGGTAAGGGAATCTTTCTCGAGGAATGGAAGGTGTCAACCATAGACCCAATCTATAAGTCGGGCACTAAACATCTTGTTCCAAATTATAGGCCAATTACCAAATTGTCGGCTATTCCAAAACTTTTGGATAAACTTGTTAAAGATAAACTTGCCTTTACGATCAAGCAATATGTCAGCAAATACCAACATGGTTTCTGGAAGGGCAGGTCTACTGTCTCTAATTTAGTCGAATTTTCAAATTTCTGTATAGAGTCCTTAGAATGTCACAAAGAAGTCCATGTGATTTATACTGACTTCGTCAAAGCATTCAGTAGAATTAACCTTATGATTCTCCTAAAAAAGCTAAAGGCGTATGGCTTTTACGGTTCATTGCTGCAATGGTTTAACTCTTATTTGCGCGGAAGGACACAATACGTCGTCATTGGGGACTATTTTTCCAAGGAAATACTAGTTACTTCTGGAGTTCCAGAAGGGAGTCATATAGGTCCTCTGCTGTTTTTACTTTTTACTAACGATCTACCAGAATTAATGAAATATTGCTCTTGCCTTATGTATGCAGACGATATAAAGCTTTTTAAAAAAATATCGACAGTAAATGATTGCTTACAGTTACAGACAGACTTAATTGCTTTCTCTGCGTGGTGCAGTTCAAACGATTTATCGTTAAATCTGGGCAAATGTGCCTGCATGAGCTTTAATAGAACTTTTCACTCCATCTTTCCTCAATATTCCATAAATAATACACTAAACTATGTATTTCAAAATCTGTTGATGTAAATCGTAGATTGAATAAATGAAATGAAATGAAATGAAATGAAATATGTAAAGTCATTTGTATGTGGCGCAACTTTCCTCTTTTTACGTCGTGTAACGTAAAGCACTTTAGTTAATAAAAAAGTACTCGACTGACTGTAAAAAAGATTTAAAAATATTACAACAAGAGACTTTCACGTACCTATAACTAATTGAAAATCGGAGACTACCTACACAATCTGACAAAAACCTCCGACTACCAATTATTTGTCACTTTTTTATATTGTCTTTTTTTTTTAGATTTATATTTTTATATTATTTATTTGTTAAGCCTATGACCGTCCGGGAAACAATACCAATTAAATGACACTATTTCACAATATGACAATATTTCATTTTGTGACAACTTATTTTGCTTCATCGGTGTACGGTATAACACGCGAATATCCAATTACACAAATTCATTGGCAATCAAAATGCAATTACAAAACTAATGAAGACACCGAAGGAAGCAATCATGTTACAAAATGAAGCAATTATACAATTAGTCTCATATCTAAATATATAGATCGCATAACACTGGTGAAATGAATCCCCAAATAAGTACGACCAAAATTGTATACTAAGGCTGTTATGTCCCATTGACCATCTGGCATCATTCAACCAAAATAAATAAATAAAAAAACCATAAGCAGGTATCGGTATAAACAGCGTCCTATTTTAGTTGCGATACCCTTCTCATTTTCGATAAGGCTTACAAATTAAAAACCCATTCCCTTAATTGAGTTCAACACAGATGAGTCAAAGCGACACCATGTGTTAAGGTAGAACTGCCGCGAACACGTTCTCTAATGCAGTGGCTACACTGTCAATGTTGACTGGCATATGCCTCCGGGGGACTAAGAGCCTTTAAGATGCCTTTTTCAATTTTAGAAACTACAATCAAAAATTCGCAAACATATTGAATTAACGCATCGCTAATCAGCCAAATCAGTTCAACCCTTCGAGTGCATATTTGCCCATCAATTACCCTAAAAGTTTTGCAAATTGCAACAAAAAAAAATCATTTGGTCAACTCCCTTGAGAACGAAAAAATTCGCTTCCTGGGGTGCCATCGCCCAAGGATAATAGCAATTAAGTCTCAATCTTTCTGAGGTTTTGATGGTTCCCACAATTGAGGAACCGTCTTCCTCCATCAAGGACAATAACATTGCGCTTCCCTGTCATGCTTCGGCAATCGCGGTAATATAGCGATAGCGAGTAGCGACGGTGAGCATTTGCGTTTGATATGTCGTGGATTTCATTGCAAAGAGTGTAATTATTATACGTGTTGCGTTTAGGGAGAGAGAATCATCGTTTTGCCGCTTGATGACACCTGTCGCTTGGGAGGATTCTCCTTTGAGTTCTTCTTTCTTTTGATGAGAAATGCAATTAAATGAAAATTTGAATATACGCGAGGATGTTTAGTAAAAATTTTTTTTTTTTCTTTTAAAGGAAGTGGATTTTTATCACTTGAAGGTTAAAGGGGATGTTCATTTAAAGTTGTCGATAGTTGTTGATTGTGTATAAAAGATGAGAAGTCAGCTGACCGATGATGTATTTGAAATTATTCGAAATGAAATACCGTGAGTAAAACTGTTTTTCTATTGAGTCAACTGATGCAACCCCCCTGCTTGGGGTTTACGGTCACTGTTTTTGAGATTGGAGAAGGTATGTGCTAGTTTGAGTGTAGATATGTAAAGTTCATATTTTTCATTTAAAGAAACATCGCATAGTACCGGTCTAAGTCCGAAGGTTTAGTTCATTGTAGACGCCGCAATAAATTTGTTTCATCGACAATTTCACGGACCGAGCTATTAATATGTCCTAATAATCGATTTCTATGCTTTCGAGCGCATATTTTCGTTTTGTCCTTATGGGTGGGAATTCCGAGGTCTCTATGGAGATCTTCATTTCTAATGTACCACGGTGCACTGACGAATGAACTTGTTTTGAAAAGTTTGTAAAATGTTTAGATTTGTTTCGCTGGTACAGCCCTATAACTGTATTCCATATGTCCATACAGGCTTCATCACTTGCTTATAACTATAATAAAAGGTTGTTCTCGAGGGTAGGCTTGGAATGTTTTCCGAGTAACCAATAAAGTTCTCTATATTTGATTTTAAGTTCTTCGCATTTATTCTTTAGATAAGGTTTCCATTTTAATTTTGTGTCGAGACTCGATTAATCAAAATCATTTTAAAAAATGCGTGTCGATATTGGAACTGTACATGTACAGAGCTCACTTGCATTGTTTCGAGTTCTAATTTTAAATCGACTGAGTGGCCGATACACTCCTTTATATATAAGGACACTCCCCCTCTAGCCTTATTCGAAGGGTGAACGGCGTGATAGTCTATGTAACCTCTGATATTAAGATTTGATTTCTCCTTTATATGGGTTTCTGATATCAAACGTATATCGATATCTTTTTCCCTCAAGAACAATTCTAGCTCTCCGAGTTCTTGTCAAAGACCGTTGGCATTCCACATAAGGATTTTAAACATCCGCTTCATATTTGGTTGTGTTTCTGTCTCGAAATAATACTTTCGAGCTTAACTAGCCTGTCGAAAATTAGCTTATTTGTTTTGCTTTCTTCCTCAAGTCTCGACAGAATAATCGAAAAAACATTGGAAACAGCGTCTGGTGGATTATTAGTTTGTCCACTACACGATGCTGTAGCTTGCGCGTATGTTAGCATATCTGGTTTTTGATGTACGATGTCCGATGGCGTTTCTTTTTGCCGTTTTCCTTTTTTATTGTTGGGCTTATCTAATTTTGCGGTTTCGAGGTACTGATTAACACGGTTTTAAGCCTTGGGTTGTTTCGTTGCTTCTGTGGCTTCATGGATTGCGTCCGTATTTTTTGGAGCTCCTTAGCTACTTCGCAGCCCCGATAATTTGCAAGATTGTTACCATTACAATTAATACACTGCGCGGGAGCTTTATTATTTGAATTGCAGTCAGTCGTCAGATGACTACCAGCGCATTTAACACACCGTGGCCCTTTGTGGCAGTAGGTTTGTGTGTGGTTATATCCTTGGCACCGTTTGCACTGTGGAACCAATATTTTGTTCTTACGCATAGGTTCAATTTTAACTACAATATTAAGGATTTTTTTTTTTTTTGTATCATAAATTGTGTTTAAGTCCTCAGTCTTATCAAAGGTTAGTATAAAGAGCGGGAGACCACGGTTTAACATAGTTTTATTTCCCTCTTTATTCTGTTTTTCTCGTTTGACGATATTAACGGCATCCATAATTTTAAAGTGCCTGTCTCTTAAGTCATTTACTACATCATTTTTCGAACACGACGCGTATAGGTATTTCTGACATATTGTCATAAGAATACCATTCTACTTTTTCTGTATTTAATTTACGAGAAAGTAGACGTAGACGATAACTTTCGGGGTCCTTTACGTTGACTTTCCACGCATTGTTCCTAAGTGACGTAACTTTGTAGTCTGTTGGCAAAAAGGTTTTTAACATGGTATGCAACTTGTTATAGTCATTACATTAATTGGCGGTGGTGGCCGCTGTTTTGGTTGTATGGCTTCACTATTTGATAATTTCTCCCGATTCATTATTTCAGGTGAGTATACAGCTTTCTTTTTTTGCCCGATCTTTTTTTAGCAACCAATCGGTTTCGTGACGAAGTTCTTCTTCGTCCGTTTGGTAGTTAGTTTTTTTGGGATTGCTAGGGTTAAGGTTGGATTCATCCCGTACTTTCGTTGAATTCTTAATAGCCATAATAGAATATCTTTTCATATTCTTCGTTCCATAGCTCTTCGAATTGCTGTTCCATATTTGATAGCCTTGTTTTAAGTTCGTCGTTTTCGTCCTTAAGGCTTTTACTTTTCACTGGGTCTCGTTTTTCTGGAGTAGGCATTTTTGTTACGGTTGAGCTCCTAGAGACGCACGGATACGTTTGAGATGCCGATGGTGGTGATCTCGTTACCATTCGGCTTTTTCCGAAAGGGTAACCTGAACGCAATCAATGGCTCTCCCCAGAATCCGTAGAGCCGACCTCCGAAGAGAGTGGATTTTTCAGTAAATCTAGAGTACCACCTGGTGTATTATTTCCTCTAGTTTTATTCATTGCATAGTTGATAGTAATAACTTTTGTGTAGAATGTTAAAGAAAGCTATTCTTTGGTGATTTCAGCCGCCCCTCTGGAGTCAGACGCTGACCGGTGTGCCGCACAATGTGCATCAGACGCTCCTGGATTTAACCTTAAGTTCCATCTTTCAGCTATGGACTTACTACCAAGGGTGGCCCTTCCAGGAGTACAAAACTCCAGACAGTATAGCTCATATCGTCATTAAGACTACTTCTTCGGCTGGATTTTAGTCGCCTTCTACGACAGGTATGCCTTACCACAGTGCTATTCTATCCCCGTTCCTGCAGATCAAACATGATCGTTCATCCCCTATCAAACCCAAACAGGCATAAATATCGCTAAAATCAGCAGTAGAATGGATATGATTACTGCTGCTGGTGCGTATAAAAATAAGGTTTCCTTTAAACTCAATGTGACATGCATATACGTCTTGCTGAAAAAAGGAGATTTTTAAATTAAGTGTATGAACGTCGTGCACCAACGAGAGAGCCGATGAAGACGTGTATACACGTTACGTGCGCGAACGTGTTTCAATTCCAAAGCATGCAAGATGCATCAAAGAACGGAACTCCTCGTGTATATGATTGTATATCATGAGCGAAAATAGGTGTATTTATAAGATCAGAAAAATCCTTGGACAATATTTTCCCACGAGATACAATTTCCCTACAAAATGTAATTTTTTGGAAAAATAATTTAGCAATTTTTCAATTTGCTCTAACTTCTTTGTGTTTAGGTTTAGAAAATTATTATATAAAGATTTTTTGATAAGCTCCTCCGTGATCGAGCATGCATTTCGTGACGGAATTTGTTTTTGTTTCACATGTAAAACCAACTTAATTCCGTGAACGGGTAGCTCGTTCAAGGAAGTGGCGATTCGACCCCAGAACTCATGGAAACAAAAAATATCTTTTTGAATTTTATCAATTATTTATTTCTTTTTATCAATTTTAAAAGTTCTATAACTTTTTGTTTACACTCGGAATTTTTTTTTTTTCTTGTTTAAGGAACTCCAGAACTCTTGGTGTAGTGCACTATTTTTATAAAAAAATGTCATAAATAATCGAATAAAAATTGTTTGTCGTAATTTGGCAATTTTTTGTTTGCAAAAAAACTATGAGGAATTTTAGAACAATGTTGTTTCAATGCGAAGAAAAAATAAAAATTTATTATTTTCACAAATGGGGTGTTACGTGAATTTAGCAAAACATATTTAAAAAAAATAAACTTTTTTCAAATTTTAACAAGAGCTCTAGAGCTCTAGAACTTTTACTTAGCCATCCAGAATTCTAACAAAACAATTTAATAATGAGGTGCCAAGTTCACGCACCCCACCACGACCGGCAAAGTTGTTTAGTGGCTAAGTGTGCTGGACTATGAGTGAACCACTACTGTGCCACTTGTTGTGCATGAAGGACAAACAGTCCTGAGAAAGGTTCTCAATCTATGATCTAAATTGTAGGACCCTTTCATTCGTCACATAGATCTCATACGAATCAATGGTTGTGAGCATCTAAACGAAGAGGGTACTTTTGCGCCGGTAGGTAGATAGAGGCGTCGATGGTGATGCTTATTACGAATGATTGTGTTGAAGGATATAGATTTATAAAAAGACGCGCAATCGATGGAGCCTGATACGAGTCGGTGAGTAAAAAGAATGTCTGCGGCGTTTGTGTGTCCTTTAGGTTAATGAATTCGAGACGGTTTTGATAAAAACGTAAGATTATGGTATTGTCGCAATATAAAAATCCAATCGACAAAAAAAAAAAAAATGTCGAGTGCTATCAACTCCGTACAAACGACAAACGGACCTGTTGAAAGTGGGAAAGGTGTAGAGGAATCTAGTGCTAGAAATCTGGCTGAGCGATCAATATGTGACGGGATTTGATTTTCTTTTGTATGTTTAAAATTGACTCAATTTCGTGAATTGCTCGTTAACAGATGAGAAATTTCGAACTATCTTCGACGGAGCCAAGTGAAGAGTTGGCTTGAAAAATAAAATTCAATATGCGAACGAAAATGAGGCGCCTTATCTAAAGTCTAAAGTATTCGACACTCAGTCGAGCTTCTATTGAGAATCCTTCATTCTCGTAAGCATTAGGTATATGAGTTTATGCCCTCAGCCAAGACAAGGACGATGCGACGCCACCAAAAAATCTATCTAGGGCTCATTGAAAAGACTAGACGAGCTATGTCCTAAATATTTATTACCTACGTAAAAATAATATTGGATGATATAAACGCCAAATAAGGATATGAGGACAACTCTAGTTGGCAAGAACAGGCTTCATGAAACCACCCCCAGAGATGGACTTAATTTTATTGCTTTTTTGACTTGGTGGTCTCCTGATCATCCTGTAGTCATAGTCAACCAAATTGTATTCTCGATGTCCGACCCATTTAATCAGTATCTCTACCTTACATGTAGAAACACTGTGAGCAGATATTAAGTCAAAATGCTGCAATTACAAGAAAAAAGATGCCAGAACATGTGTCTTTCTTTTCAACATCCTCCAGACAGAATCTGCATTTTGTTTCCGGACTGCGGTTCATTTTGTTGAGGTGGTATCTGAGGCGAGGCCATAATTACCTGTGAGGAAGCCCACTAGCTTTTTTATATTATCTCTTTTGAGCATAAGAGTTTCTCTGTAGGAGTACGGCTTCATATATCATTTAGATTGTCTTAGACACGGGACATGTTTCCAGTGTTCAAGACGAAGTTGTTTTTCCCATTCATAAATTATCCTTAGCACAGTAGTCCAATTGACTGCGTGCAGCAGGGTTCTGGTCCACAGAACGTTTTGGTTAATGGGTCTTACCACCATAGTATGTAACCAGTGTAACATTCTGGGATTAAGACCCCATGTTCTGTCATACAGACACCTACAGACCCACATGACTCTAGAGGCACGCTCTGTGGCGGACTTGATGTGTAAGTTCCAGTTCAGTTTACTATCAAAATATCATTCCGATAGATTTTACTTCTTTGGAGTAACTTAATGTCGTTGCATTCAGGTTAATGGGTTCTAAATAGACCAGTCTCCTTCTGGTAAAAGGCATTAGGATTGATAGATAAAACTTCCGTAGTACACCATTCTAAAATATGTAGAGCATTTCTCATTCTACTATTAATGGTAGCTTTCCACTAATGATAATTTCCAAATCGTCGGCATATCCGATGACGTGTCTTACGCGTATCCCGAAACCGTTCTAAGCTTGCTGTACACCACCACCAATAATGTCAAAAATATCAACGGCAACGCCATCGAAAACGTCGTAACGTATAAAAGATGTACTATTGAAGCAGAATATACGAGGCATGCGAAGAGGTCCTGCAAATATGACGAGAGCAGCTCGGGAGCTCTACGAGCAAAATAGGTTAAAGGAGTTGTGAAAAATATTATCCTCCCTCAAAGAAGAAAAGAGCCTGTGAGATTCGAAAATAATTTTAGAAATTTTTACCAACAGCCAACAAGACCCTTAAAGACATCTATAGAGTGAAGAGGAAACGTCGTCTTCGGTGCTTAGAATTTTGAAAAACTTTTTCTGCAGAAGAGCAAACTACGATGGCATGGAAGATCGGATATACATAATGAAAGCTAAATAAAATAAATTCCGTTCACCTGATAAAAGCGAGGTACCGTAATATTTTCCATCCATTTACCTCTTGAACCAACAATATTTCAAATCCCTCTAATTTAAATGTTCTCCAATTTATACCTAGAAATATAAACCTTTATTATGTGCCTCGTCACTTCAGAGTTTCTTCACATCACCAACTCATCTTCTCTCCAATTTTTAACGGCACCTTTTAAATTGATTTAATCATTTGTAGTTTCGACTCTAAATTTAAGTAGTTCACAGTGGCTATATTTTCCATTCAAATTTTGCAATTTTGAGCATCCGTAAATTTGAAGTCGAGACTCACTGGCCTATTTAATGATCACAACTATTTAATGAAATGAACTAGGTACCTACTCCCCGTTGTTTTTTTTACAATTCGCATTGCAGCTTCACAAAAGTTGTCCCTACTCCATATAATATGTATAAATGAACAGCGAAAGCTCTGACCTCTGAGTACCCAAGTGGATTTGCTAGAAAATGAATCGTACCTTGCAAAATACCGGAAGGGTCCTTCGCGACTATATAGTCAATTCTTAACTCAATGGACTGAAGGTACCTTCCGTTTGCCATAAAAAAAAATTACTTGAGGACATCAAAGGGGGCCATATCTGCCCTTCTCTCAAGTAGGCAGCAGTATCAACTTCTTCATCCGCAAATTCCACATCACTGCATCCGGCCGATGAGTTAATTTGATCGATTTGACAGTTTCAACGGGGTAACCCTAATTCTGGTCCCACAAAGAAAAGAATGTTGTGATCGCATGACGAGGGCCTGTGCAATTCAAATAAATTTATCTGTTTCACTGTGGAAGGGTTCAGATATTCCGACAGATTTATTTTTAAAATTTTCGTATAGAGTATATCGAATTGCGAAAAACAGGATCTCATCACTCCCGTAAGATCAGTAACTATCATCAAATTGACAGCTATTGGTATTTATGTGACAATCACTTATTGAAATTGATCAGTCAAATATTATGTACCCGAGTTGGATTTTGCAAAAGAGGTGAGATCAAAAATCGTTGGCTTCCTTGCAAGATCGGCGGGATTGGTGCCAACTGATGATCACAGCAAATCCCAAGGGTGCTCAATAAAAGAGCATCGCGACCTGACTTTTTTCTCAGCTCTATCTCAATTGTTCATCAAATTGTTTATGATGCCTGCAGCGATCCATTCCATTTATGAATTTGTTTTGAATGTCATATACCTTCATAAAGTAACGCATAATAGTTTTATCGAGGAATCACGGGAAAACTAAAATAAAATCCATCGTTAGGAGTTATGAAAGGAATAAACTGTTCCTTTGATGACAGTATCGCACAGATGATCGACACTTGAGTGAGTCTCCTCTTGGCAATGCGTTCATTATAGACAAACAAAACTTGGTAATAATTTACGCAATCGATATACCATCGTCGTTATACACTATTTAGGACCATCTGCCCACAACTTATCTATTGGAGTGAAGAAAATGCACCTCTTGTCCTTTGTTCGCTATTTGTAGTTTGGAATGGTTTGGGTCATCTCGTGCCGAGATCGTGTTGCAGCTTCTCTGTGTCACAAAAAAACACCACCATAAAATTGCATCAAAAAATATTGTTTACCGAAGCAGCATGAACAGTGATGTGACTTCTGCTGGTTGTTAGGTTTGGTACCTGGAGTGACACTTCCAACAAACTATGTGGGAAATGATGTTGAATGTATAGGGTGGTTAAGTTCTAAGGCCCGATGTTGATTTTGAATAAAACACAAATTATTTAGGAAATTATTGCCATTTCTTTTTATTATGATAACTAGCTGACCCGGCGAGCTTTGCTCCGCCCAAAACTATATCTATATTGTACACTATAAAGATTGAGCCTTACAATTGTGTTCGTTTATCGCCGATTCACGCCTTTACGCATTTACCAATTTAAACCAAACTTTCACACATCTTTCGTATTGGTCTATATATGATTTTTGTGAAGTTTGGTTGCAATTGGTAAACGTGTGTTTGTGTAATATGTTTACAAAAAACGGAGCAAAACAAAATTTATTTGTACTGTAAAATATGTTTTCTTTTTTTTGGTCTTATGAGGAATACATTTTTGTTTTGTCAAATCACTTTTTTCGAATTACCAGTCGGTTTTCTCAGTTTTCTCAACATTTTGAAAAACTGTAGTTGTACGGTTCCTACTCTGGAATCGGAAAACTTATGCGTGCGTGAAAAAAAAAACACAGATTTGTGCAAATGTTTGTTTTTTTCGGGGGCGCTGTTGTCGATATACTAAACCACTCAACCGATTTACATTAAATTTTGTGGCTGTGTATGGTTGGTAATAGTTTGAAAGATAGATAGATATTTTGGACTCGATAGGTAGCGCTATTGCAGTGTTGCCAAATCGTGGGGAATTCCCCTTTTTGTGGGGATTTCAATTTCATTTAAATGAAACCAGGGTTTTGCTGGAGTACCCAATTGGGAAATTTATGATTCAAGTATTTAAGCTTTGGCTCAATGCTCCGAGACACATGTGTCTCAAAACTTAAACATAACTTTTATAAAAAAAAATTTTCAAAAATAAAAAAATGTTATCAGGAAAATTGGAATTAACTCGACTTAACATCGTCACAAAAACAATAGCTGGTTAAAAGTTTGAACCAAGAGAACGCACCCAATAATTTTTTTTTTTAGAAATTACAAGAATTTCTCTTGTATGGAATGAATCGGAAAATGGTTCAACTCAAACAAATTTTCCTAACAACGCTGATCGGAACACAACCTTTTTGCGCATGTGTGCAAGTAGCGGGTGTCATTATAATCGTATGACTGATTGGAAAATGAGCCATATTCAATATGCAAAGGTTGATTCTACCTGCATTTCAGTCTTTGTATTTCAACTAAGGTGAAAAATTCATAAGAATCATTCAGTTTACTCAATATTTTGATTGTGGGGAATCCATGGGGAATGCAACCACAAAAAATGGGGAAAAAGGGGAATTTTAAGGTCCGTGATGGGGAATTTCATTTACTGCGCCTGGCGACACTGCGCTATTGTCGATATCCTTAACCACTCAACCGATTAAAATGACTTTTTGTGGCTGTGTATTTTGGACCCGAAAGGTGGCGCTGTTGTCGATCTCCTAAACCACTCAATTGATTTCAATGGAATTTTGTGGCTGTGTTAGGTTGGTTACAGTTTGACAGATAGGACATTATTTTGGTATTGCGTGTACGGCTATATGTAAAAGAGACTGACTTTTGACGTCCGTATGTGCACTCATAACTCGGGAATAAATCGTTTTTAGTGGATTCGTATTGACCCAAGGAAGGACATATGCTACTTTTTATAAAAAAAGAAAATAAAAGTTTACGGGGATGATTGGGGATGGGACTTTGCTTGGAGAACCGCATTTAAAAAAAAAAGATTGAATAGAAATTCGGGTAGTGTCACTTCCAATACAACAAAAACTATTTAAAATCTTTAATTATTGAAATACAATTTGAAATTGAAAGTCGGCTCAGTTATAATTTTGTTGAGCAACCTCAATCCACCGAAATTTTGTAACTGATCGCGTTTGATTTGATTGTGAAGAATCTCAAATCAAATGTCATAGAATTAGCGACGATTTTGAGTGGAAAATGCAAAGGAAAACATTCTAATTCCGCGGATTCCGCTTATTCAGAAAAATTTGCCATTCGTATTTAAGTGTATCAATTTCCCGTTTCGCTATGACAATTAATAAGTCTCAAGGACAATCGCTGGAATTTTGTGGAATCAATCTTTAATTCCCATGTTTCTCCTAAAGTCAAATGTATGACCTTCCGCTTTATACATCATGTATCCTAAAGGACATGTGCAGTATGCATGCTCAGTATTATTATTTTTATTACGTTAACGAATATGGGTGAAACAAAGTTCGGCGGGTCAGCTAGTGAGATTATAAGTATCAATTTTTCGTAAATGAAAATAAATTGGAAAAATTGAAATAAAACCGACTGAAAATTCGAAAAAAATATAAAAATATCGTCGGACATAGCACACAACACACCGTCAACAGTCCGCAGCGCTTCGAACGAAGTAGGGCCACAAACATTGACCAAAAGCATTCTCAAATAGAAGCATTCGTCGTTTTTCGGGTGAACTGTGCAAATTCTACCACTTGCATGAACACCACGGAATCCGGGAACTACTTCACCTTGTTTCCGCCGCTGGAACTTCTTCGACGAAGCATTCCAATAACGGGGCATTTCGCAATAAGTAAGTGCTCGTGCAAACTCGTGGCTTCGGCAAGTGTCGAAAAAATTGGTTAATGCTGTTGGAGGTACCATAACACTACTCACAAATGAGCAGAGTACCATGATTGTTACTCGCTCATTTTTCGTAATAACCCCTACGTGAAAACTCAAAACGCTGAACAACATCATTGTCCACGTCATCTCAATCACCCCTACATTTCAACTTACTCACTAATGCAAGGATCCTGAAAATAATGGATTCAAACAAATATCAAAGTACCTATTCCATTTCAAAATGTTACTTAATGTAACATAGTACATAATCATAATTTAATAGTAAAAACTTATTAGGTTTAAAAAAAAAAAAAATTCTAAATTTGCTCGGAAAATAATTGAAATAATTGACAACAGCAATTGCTTTTAAAATTGAATTATTTTTTTTTTTTTTGTATTTGAAGTGTCACCACTCGATTTGTATCCAGTTTTTTTTTTTTTTTCAAAGTGCATTTCCACATACAAACTTTCATAACCTCTTTCATCTCCTCAAAGTTTTGTTTTCGCGACAAAACTTCACAAAAATCATATATAAACCAATAGCAAATACGTGTGAATGTTTGGTTCAAATCGGTAAATGCGTTAAGGCGTGAATCGACGACAAACGAATACAATTTTAAGCCTTTATTTTTATATATATAGATATTGGTATGGTTCAATTATGTATGGAACAAAATATGGGCCAAATGGCCGCCGCGACCTCAGCGGCACACCTCCATCCGATGGTCCAATTAGAGACAATACTGAGACCCCCAACTCACAATCCTCTTGCCGCTGGCCCCCTCTGCACTTATTCCTAAAATAAAATACTATTCACGCGTAACGAACAATTTCAAATTTAACGGACAAAATTCTATGAACGCTGGCACCAACTTTGCCGACACCGGAAGTCACCGGAAGTTGTTGATATTTTTTGAGGGTGTGTTGGTGTGTTGAAGTTTCGTGACATTTGTCAATACGAATTTCTATGTATCAATACTAGCGCACTAAATTGTGTACACTTCGTACAAGTATTGCTTGTAGGCAAGGTAACGGGAAGTCGACCGAAGTTGGGGGTCTCAGTATTGTCTCTGGTCCAAATTTTCGATGACGCTGAGGCATAATTTAGGTTCTATGCCGTTAATGTGCCGATTTATCTCATCCTTTAGCTCTTGAATTGTTGCTGGCCTATCGACGTACACCCTTTCTTTCAAATAACCCCAAATAAAGAAGTTCAACGGTGTCAAAACACATGATCTCAGTGCCTCATCACTGAAGATGATTTCCTTCGAAAATTTATGGTCCGCTGTTGCCATTTCTTGCCACCATTCTGACCATTGACGAAGCTTGAAATGGTCAAGAGGATTTAGTTCTTGAGTCAGTTGCACCTTATAAGTGCGTAAATGCAAGTCTTTAGGCATAATGTTCATCAACGACGAGCGTGAGAGGTGCAATTGTTGGGCACGACGACGAGTTGAGGTGGACGGCTCTTTAGCCACATTATCACGAACAGCAGCAATATTTTCTGCAGTACGAGCTGTACGAGCATGTATACTGGTGTTTTCACATCTCCTACAGGCCCTTTTTGCTCAAATTTTTGCACGATTTTTCCGATTGTACGCACATTTGAACGATTAAATTGACCGAAAAAAAACACGAATGTGCACGAGTGCACGATATGCATTTTGATTTGAACGGCCATTTTCATAATAAGCCTGAATAACTTTAACGCATTGCCGGATTGTGTACCATGGTTCAAATTGAGTTAGTCTGAAATTGAAAATGTCAAATGAAATGCAGAAAAAAACTTGACGGTTAGGTGTTTTTATATGAAATGTCTGTAGATTTGAAGTGTATATGCTAATGAAGGGCGGTGTTAATCGAGTAATGTGGGTGACTTTACACGCCGCGTGCATCGATCTTATCTAAACTGGCGTGAAAACCAATGCTAAAGAAAGGTTGTTAGGGTTGTTGGATATTAAGGTCCGTTTTATTCACTACTGTTCAACTTCCCGATAACTCCGAGGTTGACCAACTTCGTCGTTGATGTGAAAGAGAGAGCGGCAAGTTGAAAATTGCTTTTATTTACTAATTTAATTCTCAACTCCGCAGTTGAAATTCAGATATATTATTTATGACACATGACACAAAATATGTCAGTTTCAACTTTAATTTATAATTAACTAGCTGACCCGGCAAACTTCGTTTCGCCCAAATTTGTTAATTTGTTAATAAATTCCGAGCATGCACCAAGCACTTGCTAATTTATGTAATTCGACCAATTAAAATTCTTTATTCAAAAGTTATATTAAATGCAATATAAATAAATGATGAATAGCAAGGTTGATTTTTTTCAATCAAACCGCAATGATTTTGACGTGTCGTCCAACCTTCCACTTTTTCACTAAATTGACAAACATCCATCGATTATCCTTGCAATAAATCATTTGTCATAGCGAAAGCGAGACGCACGGGAAATTGAAGTCGCACGAATGGAAAATCGTTCTTAATAAGCGAAATCTGCGGAATAAGAATGTTTGCCTTTGAATTTTCCCCTTAAAATCATCACTTGTATGGCTTTGCCCGTACCTTTCGTATTAAATCTTGCTCACATTTCGCAAATTGCTTTATTTGGACAGCGTCCATTAATAATTTTCATTATACAACTTTAGAAATAGCGTTTGATTTTATTTTTGAATGGGACGTGCCACAATCCGTTTTCTTATCCCGCTTGTGTTTTTCAAAGTACCACCTATAGGTCAAAAACTATCCAAAATTTAAAACTGGAAGCAACCATATCCATCTACAAAATTTCAATCAACTTGGTAACGCTGTTTCGGCGATCGGCAACAGCGCCACCTATCAGGTCCAAAAGTATCCTATCCTTCAAGCGGGAACGAAGAATATAAATCTATAAAATTTCATTGAAATCGGGTGAGTGGTTTCGGAGATCGATTACAACGCCATATAGCGGGTAAAAAATCCTATCTTTTAAGTTTGCTTTAACCTGAAATACAACAATACGAACAAAACAAAAGAAGAATCATAAAAATTTACCCGGTGGTTATCGAGTTATATCATCATCATCGAGTTTCATCCCGAAAGAATTATAGGTATGAATCAAGAAGATTATTATTAAAGAAAATTTAATTGACCTGAATAACGACATACGCCTACAACGCCACATGTTGAGGATTTTCCGACCATGTGCACTAAGAAATTCAGTTTTTGTTAAAAATAATAAATTAATTATTTTATATGTATTTTATCAATATAATAATTCCGATCGAAGCAACTGTCTTAAACGATATTTATTTTGTTTACATCCTCGTTGACGATATTTGCAGCACGCATTCTGTCAATGTTATGCCAACGCCATAAGTAAAGTTTGAATTGTAAAAGCGCTATGGTTACATTAGATATAATTTAATATGGTGGCTTAGTATTCTTAAATTTTCTAATTTTCCGCGAAATTTTCTTAATTTTTTCTTTCATAAGATTTTTCTCCTGACAATAACAAACACAACAAAAAAAATTTAGCGAAATCGTACCAGCCGTTCACGCGTCATGCCGCGACCAAGGGAAATAGGGATTAATTTCTATATATATGGATTCAACATTGGCACATTTGTTCGAACAGCTTGACTCAATGCGATTCGTTCGAAGTCCATTTCAGAGACAATACTGAGACCCCCAACTTCGACCGATTAACAGTTATTTGCCTACAAGCTAAATTTTACGCTCCCAAAAAGTTTAGGTGCGCTAGTATTGTTGCATAGAAATTCGTATTGACAAATGTCAAAAATCCTCTCAACCAACACATTCGCACCTAATCTTTTTCCCGTTCACTGTGGGCAAAGCGAAACAGATAGGAATTGGCGTACACGGATAGGACAACAAAATGGCGGATTCCTGGCAAAAATTATGGAGGCCAGCGGCAAGAGGATTGTGAGTTGGAGGTCTCAGTATGGTTTGTTTATGGTCCATTTCTCGCTCAAATTCTCGATCAAATGCGTCAAATCAAAGCTTTGTTGCGCATTTTATCTGACATCTCCAGTTCATTATCCGATGTCACAGTGCGAATTCGATGCAAAATATCGTCGGCCATAATTTATCATCTTTGTATAGTCAAAGTACCTATCTACTTCATTAGGTACTTATATTTAAAAAAAAAAACGAAGAAAAAACTTCAAAATTGTTGACAACAACAATTTGCTTGGAAAATAATTAAAATAATTGACAATAACAATTGCTTCTAAAATCCAAAATATTTTTTTTTTATTTGAAGTGTCACTTCTTGATTTCTATCCAGTTATTTTTTTTTTTCAAAGAGTATTTCCCCATACAAACTTTAATTTTCTAATTTTCCGCGCAATTTTCTTAATTTTTTCAATTTTTCTTTTTTCCTAAACCTTCGCGGAGCAATTACGAACAAATCCGCAGAAGGAAGTATCCAATTTGGTCCAGTCGTTTTCGAGTTTTAAGCATCCGAACAAACCAAGATCCATTTTTATATAAATATAGATTTAATAAGTAATTTTCATCATAGACAATGCATACTTTATGATTCTAGTTTTAATTAGTAGATATTCATACAAAAATTCAATTCATTTGAGGGAAGACCGCTTTTGTGACAAAGTAACTAACTGTTTGTAGCAGCTCCCACAGGTTGCAATTTGCTCTGGACACTCGTCAAAAAACAATTTACGCCACCGTCTGCGTTTGAGGCATACGAATGAATTCCTGCGCAGGATTGGCAATAGTTATATCGATACTCGTTTTAACATAATTATGATGCACGGTTGCAATGCTCACGCCAATTGATAATTCACGCGATCTATAAAACAAAAAAAAAAAACGATGGGGCTCAATCAAATTATATGCAAGGAAAAAAATCGTGACTTCGCACGGCAATTAATTCGCTATAAGCTTTTGTTTTGAGAGACGAAAACGATAAAAGAAGTCACGGTCGAGGTCGTCCCATTTTTCAAGTACAACAAGTTGTAACATCTTGTGTTGGCGTCTGTCATGGACCAAAATCTCCTCCTCTCGATCATCTTCGCTGCTTGAATCAGACGATGGCCAATCTTCCCAGAAATAATTTGAACGATACATTGCTTAAGTTTCAAAAATTAATATTTCAATATTTTCGCCACTTGATTTGAAGTTTGCACAGTCAAAAACAGAAATGAGAAAAAAAAATCTGACATTTGACGTAAAAAATCACAAGTTTGCTCTACAGCTTCTACTATTTCGGGAAGTTGACCGTTCGGAATATCCAAAGTTGAGCGAGTGCATAAAATCAAATTCCGAAGTTGAAAATAAAAATCCCCAAGTTGTGTTCAACTTCGAGTTAATAAAACGGGCCTAAAGTGTGTTGAAAAGGATTTTCTGTATTAATCGTCTCTTTAGCTATAACCCTTGGATTGGATTATGTGTATTTGAAAAGTTGTCAGGTCCGTCATGTGTAATTACAGATATCAACATTCAACACACTGTTTCAATGAAATCACTTCCATAAAAGAGAACGCCATTTGAGCAATTGTGTGAGGCATATACATAATATCTAATTCGAGATAGAAGCCTGTTAGTACACTACGGGCCGTTTTATTCACTCGGAGTTGAACACAACTTGGGGAGTTTGATATATAAAAATCCCCAAGTTGTGTTCAATCGAGTGAATAAAACGGCCCTACATCTTTTATACATAAATAAATTACTGGTTGAGCAATTAAAGGCCGAGACCAGTATTAACGTTTATAATAGTAACGGGTGATTTTTTAAGAGGTTTAGAACTTTAAAAAAAAAAAAAAACACAAAAAATTCGAAAAAATGAAAGAAATATTTATTTGAATCGATAGTTTGAACCTTGCAATTTAATGTTTAAAGATAATTTCATGTAAATGTTGACCGCGGCTGCGTCTCAGGTAGTCCATCCGCTGAGTCCAATTTTGGCATACTCTTTCACACAATATCGGCCGGTATCTCACGAATGAATGCATGGATGTTGGCTTCCAGTGCGTCAATCGAAGCGGGCTTGGCCCTATACACATTAGCCTTGACATACCCCCACAAAAAATAATCTAATGGTGTCAAATCGCACGATCTAGGCGGCCAATTGGCCGGCCCGAAACGTGAAATTAACTGTTCACCAAACTCGCCTCGCAATTGCGCCATTGTTTCGCGTGCTGTGTGGCATGTGGCACCGTCTTGTTGAAACCACATATCATGCAAGTCAAGAACTTCCATTTCGGGCAAAAAAAAGTTTGTTATCATCGCTCGGTAGCGTTCACCATTGACAGTAACGCTGCGATTCGCATCATCTTTGAAGAAATATGGCCCAATAATGCCGCCGGCCCATAAACCGCACCAAACAGTGGCTTTTTCGGGATGCATTGGTAGCTGTTGCAATGCTTCTGGCTGATCTTCACTCCAAATGCGGCAATTTTGCTTATTTACGTACCCATTCAACCAAAAATGAGCCTCATCGCTGAACACAATTTTTCGATAAAAAAGCGGATCCTCGGCCAGCTTTCCAAGAGCCCATTCACCAAAAATTCGGCGTTGTGGTAGGTCGGCTGGCTTTAGTTCTTGCACAAGCTGTATCTTAAAAGGCTTTACGCACAAATCCTTCCGCAAAATTTTCCACGTAGTGCTGTAACAAAGGCCTAACTGCTGGGAACGGCGCCGAATCGACATTTCGCGGTCTTCTGTCACACTAGCTGATACGGCCGCAATATTTTCTTCACTACGCACAGTACGTAAACGTGTTGGTGGTTTAATGTCCAACAAAGTAAATTTGGTGCGAAATTTGGTCACAATCTTCCGAATAGACTGCTCAGAAGGTCGAGAATGCCGATCATAAAATGGAAGCAGCGCGCGATGAACATTTCGAACCGAGCACGAATTTTGATAGTAAAATTCAATAATTTGCAAGCGTTGTTCATTTGTAAGACGATCCATGGTTAAATTGCAAACCAAACTGAAGCTGTTTGACAGTGACACAAGGTACTAAACACACGTCAGCTGTCAAAACCAGTGTTGCCAAAACCAAACCAGCTAAAAAATCACCCGTTATAACTACTTTAATTCCAATATATCATTTTTTTTTTTTTTTTTTTTTTTTGAAAATGTTTGGCTGGTACAAACTGATACGAGGAGTTTACTGGCTGGCTATTAGAACAAAAGTGAGTAACTCAAAGAAAATTACATCGCATAAATGCATTTGCAAGTTATGATTTGGAATTAAATAGCTAGATGCACTATTTTTCTTGTAGTGGAACTTTTACATGCTACACATCTTCAGCTACTCTCTAATATGCCTGAACTTATTTGCGTGCTGCAAGTAAGATTCCGGTTAAACACCATTCCTAAGTTCTTTGCAGTCTCAAAATATTCTAGTGCAGCTCTTTTAAGTATGATTGTTGGGAAGTATGAAGGATCAACAGGGGAATAGTCTCAATGTCCCCTTGCCGAAGTCGAATTGTTACTTGGGTAAGGTATTACTCCAAGAAATAATTGGTCAGGACAGGACTTTTATAATTCGTTTATTCCTTTGGGTGTCAATTTCGTCCACATGGCTGCCACATTGTGTTAGAGCTTTTTAACGTTTCCCAGTTTGGGAGTTGCAGTTGAGTGCACTATAAAGCAACAAAGCTGCAAAATTACGATTTTGTTGATAGCACGTTAATGTACAAGAGGTCATAAATTGAAATATACCTTCCTTGTACTATATTGGTGTTTTTTTTTTTTTTATGAAGACACCAGGAAACGGTTTATTAAATGAGACGCTTATGTAACAAACCAACGGGATATTACAGATACTTAGCCCAATCTTCATAACCACCCTAGGACACATGTCAACATATTTATGAACATAATTTCATCACTTAATCGGATGAAATTTCAAACTAAACACTTTCTCAAGACCCTTGGAAGTAGGTTACCCCAATGAAGGGATTACAAGGATTACAATCGATTTCACATAGTTTTGTTGTAATAATTTTTAACCTTTCGTGTTGTTATACAAAAGAAAAAACATGACATTCCATCATCGCCCATTGTGCAATACAACAAACGAAAAAAAAAAAGGATTCATCGATGCCTAACTGTCAGGACATTGCATATCAAAATTGATAATCTTCGCCTATGTGATCCTTCGAATTCCTACTGTTCACGTAAGGCGGAACAAAAAGGATTCACCCAACAAACAAGGTACACCAACTTATGTATCAATGGCAAACAGGGAAATGTGTAGAATCTAATTATCCTCCTAGGATATGTAGGTCCCATATGAGAAGACTAGGAACATTATAAAAAAAAGTCTACTTTAAATTTGTTTCCAACATATTTGTCCTTTGAGTGATTGGAATGATGTCTATTTTGACAGGCGACATGGTTTTCCGCTTTTTTGCCTTTATGCTTGATATACCTGCGAATTTGTCCTCTTTTTTCATTGAGGACGTCAAAGATTGGGTTGCTATGAGTTTTATTTGTCTCCCTAAGAAAGTCACACCATTATGCTGTCACCCCAGGTGAGGAGACATTTTTAACGGGTAACGACTGTGCTCTCATGTCACTGTGATTGGTTTCGTATTAAAATTAGATGGATTTAAGGAAAAGTTATGCATGTCTTTTTTTCTACTTGTGTTTTGACACTCCATAAAAAACAGAAACGATCATAATCCTGTCTGTAGGGCCATACAAATTTGGCTCATCAAAATATATGGTTGCATAAAATGATAATTAATTCTTACAAATTGAAAAATCACCAGGAACGCATAGCCTAAGGGGGATGGTTAATTACAAATCTTCCCAGGAAAAAAAAAAAAAAAAATACCGGCTGAAGCGGAGCTCGACTTCCCACTCGGAAATTCAATTTCAAACACAAAACATGCCAAACAGTTGAATTACGAAAAAGTCATTTCTATATATTTATAAATCAGATCCAATTTATTGAGAATCATATCAATTTTGTCAAAATTAATACGATAGACATCCGGATTTTTGAATATGAAATATGTTTGCATATCCCTGGCGGACTTTGCCGAAAGCAAAAGGTCAGTCAATCTGCCCAAACACGTAATAACACGAGGTACACACACAATACAATATTCGATTCGGAAGAGAACAATGATCCCAAGAAGGTCTAAAGAAGGGAAGGATAAAAGCATGTTGCGTATAGGACGGCGACCCAGATCGCATCTGCTGCTCCAGATTGGCAAAGTAAATTTGCTCCGTATTGTTCTCGAAATTCGTCCTTTTGCAATCTTACCGCATTTGCACACTACTTTCACGCTAATCACGAACGTGACTAAAAGAAAAAACCTACAAAAACCTCTTATTAGTTACACTGGACAGCAATGGGCACATCTTCAGACTACAAAGCTGTACCCGGTGGTGTGGATGAGCGGATCTATACAGTTTGTCGTGTGGGGGAATCGAATTTTTGCCTACGAATTTAACGCTCCCATTGATTTAGAGTTCACCACGGATGTGAGCAGAGGACCATTGTCCTTTGTAGCCGAACTGAAAATGAGATATTTTTTGATGAAGACTTGAATATTTTTGCAGAGTTTTCGGGATTAATTCAACATTATGGGAACTTATCTCGTTTTCTGGCTGAGTGAATGCTCTGGTGAAGTAATAATCAGAGTGCATGCGAAAATGTACAGCGATTCGAACGCGGAGGGGATTAGTTGGGCAAGGGTGCTTCACTACATGCATTTGAAGACTACGATAGTAAGCTATAATTAAAGGATTAGCTTAGTACTATGGCACCAGTCGGATTTAATGGCAAATAACTAATTGCATTAGCAGTTGAGTTTACTGATGATAGAGTTTGGTTTTAGTACAGACAGACTAAATCGTTCAGATATAGCTGATGCCTTATATTGTAAATACTGAGAAAGCCTACTATTAATTCAATGGGCTTCAGATATGGTGCAGGGAAATAAGTCCCCGGGAACTAAGTTCACAGAGGGACATAGTTCCTTAGTGGGAGATAAAACCACTTTCGTGAAGTGGACTTATTTCCCATGTAAGGTGGGAAATAAATTCCGAAAACGTGGAGTGGTTTTATTTCCCTTTTAATGTGAAGTAAATTCTCGTTGTTGACAAAGAACAAAGTAAAATTGAAAGGTCAAGTAGTCGATTTGCATTTTTTATTAACAAAAGAGAAATTAACTTTTAACTGAGACCGAGTAATATGCACCAAACAATATATTCAAAATCGAAATTCAGTTTGAAAGAATTTGAAAACAATTAAATAAAAGTCGTCGCGATTTTTAAAAGGAGAATTATTTTATTAAATAGAATAAACCAATTTAAAATTCAAAGTTTTTAAAACTGAATTTCGAAAGGATTATTCTGTCAAACAAAATAAAAAATTAAAAATATCAGTTTACAAAAGTTTGAAAATAATCAAAGATTATTAAAAAATTATACAATTCTAATTCTAAATGTTTGGAAGTAAGTTCCCGCTTCCTAGTTTGAATATGTACTAGGTTCCCATAAGAAAGTGGATTAAGTTCCCACTTAACACGAAATTGGTTTTATTTCCCACTAGGTGGGGGACTCTAGATTAGATTAGATTGTAATGCGGGAGAGCTTACAATGAGCTCTGGCACTGCGGCTTCTTAGAGGAGCCTATTGTGCCTTCCCTGGTAAATTCTTAGAGCCATACATACTTTCACCCCAGAGACCGTCAGGAAGACCAAGATCTTCTCTGGGTGTATATTAGCAAGAGATGCTAAATCAATGATTTCATCACCAAGGACTTTTTTCCTGAGACGACAAAGGGCCGGACATTCTGTGATTATGTGAAGACAGGATTCGTCACTCTCGAGACAAAGTCTACAGATGGGATCCGGTGAGACGCCAATGCGGTGGAGGTGTTTTTTCACTGATTATTCCTGTTAGTATTCTCAGGTTGTTTTTGTCCAGATTAATCAAGAAGAGTGATTTTCTGGAGGAGAATTTGGGGAAAAATGTTCTGGTGCAATTCTGCCCAGCTGTGTTTTGTCAGTTCCTGAAATGGTTTTTGCTGACTCCGCAGAAGGGTTCAGGTCCGATGAGTGGAGTGGTTGCTCCGACTTTAGCCAGTGAGTCAGCCGATTCGTTACCCTCAAATCCTCTATGAGCTGGAATTCAGTGGAGGATGACTAGGTTTTTCTTAGAAAGTTCATAGATGTTTGAGAATGTTTCTAGGACAAGTTTGGATTTGATGACAGATGAGTCAAGAGCTTTGAGAGCTGCTTGGCTATCTGAGAATATAAATATGGTTTTTCCACGTGTGTTAGAACTTAGATTTATTCTAGCGCAATGGTTGACTGCAAGGACTTCAGCCTGGAATATGGATAAGTTTTTCCCAAGGCTGACTGACAAGTTCACCTGGTTTGACTCACCGTAGATTCCAGAGCCAGTCCCTGATTCCATCTTAGAACCAACTGTGTACCAGATGATGTCGAGTTGAGATGGATTAGGTTTGTATTTCTCCCACTCTTCCCTAGGGGTGATGATTATGGAGAAGTTTTTATGGAACACATATTCCGGTAGCATGTCATCAAGAGGCATGCTGAATGAGCTTGAAGGCTCAATGGTGTCGAGTAAGGACAGATGACCTCCTTGATAGGTATAGGGGTCAAAGTTAATCGAATGGAACAGGCGGTGAGAACCCAGTCTGGCTTCCATTTGAATATGTGTTTGAAGAGGTGTTAGACCAAGGATGACATTGAGTGCCATAGTCGGTGTGGAGCGTAAGCAGCCCGTCATACAGTTTCCGGCTATACGTTGGACTCGTTCTAGCTTTTTGACTGTGGTGACTTCGTTAGTCTTCGTCCACCAGACCACGGCGGCATAGGTAACCGCTGGTCTTACGACGAGCGAATAGAGCCAGTATAACATCCGAAGCCTAAGACCCCAGTTTTTACCGCAGACTCGACGAAAGATCCATAGAGATCTGGTGGCTCTGTTTACGGTACGTTCAATCTGCTGGTTCCATGATAGTTTACTGTCAAGGATAATTCCCAGATATTTGGCTTCTCGAGAGAATTCAATGGTTTCGCCAAACAAGGTAGGGCCAATCAGGAGATCAAGTTTCCTCCGTCTAGTAAAGGGGACTATAGTTGTCTTCTTTGGATTAACAGAAAGACCTTCTTTATTACATCACCTCTGAACAACAGATAAAGCGTATTGCAGTATTTCCGAGACCGTGCTTTCAAATTTACCACTGACAACGATTGCAACGTCGTCGGCATATCCTACGGCATAGATCCCTTGAATTGTCAGGGACTGAAGTAAATCGTCAATGAGAAGGGACCATAAGAGGGGCGAGAGGACACCCCCCTGAGGACACCCTCTGGCTGTGAGTGCCGAGATTTCCACATCATCGATGCGGGACTGAATTATTCTGCTATTCAGCATTGACATCATCCATCTTCCAATAATAAGAGATAGATTCATATTGTTGAGAGTCCTATGGGTGGACTCATAGGACGTGTATGTACAAGGTCATAGGAAGCTTGTGGGCAAATGTACCGTTTCTGCTCTCAGTTGGCTCTCTAGTTTGCATCCTCTATGATTTTGGGTTTGTGCACCTCTACGGCACAGTACCTTCAAAATAACATAGGTTTCATTATCCTCATTTTAAATTAAATACTAAAAAAGCGTACGGAAAGCTCGGATGTTCAGGTATTAATATTGTAACGATGCATTTTACCATGTTCGTTACATACTACCGTATCACCGCCATATCATTCCCCACTGTATACCCGTTGTTGTGCTCCCCACTGTTGTTTACGTACAACATCGATGCATTTTACCATGCTCGCTACATACCTACTACCGTATCACCGCCATATCATTCCCCACTGTTTTCGCACAGCAACAGTGCAACTCTTCAGTAAATCGGCTGCTCCACCCCCCATACCTATACACACGATACCTCCCCCCACAACACCTCAGTGGCTGATTCCATACAGCATGGTTAAATTTTCGCGCACAATCATTTTGTTGTGCCCCCCACTGTATATGCTCAGGTTGTTTACATACAGCATCAGAGTAGCAGTGCAACATACCAGTCAAACAACTACTCCGCCCCCCCACACCGATATACACGAGATCCCCTTCGCAACGGCACAGTGTCATGGCCAAAGAGAGCACACCGCGCAACAAAAACAATAGCAGACGACTCTTCAGTCAGTCGACTATCTCGCCCCCCCCAACACCGATACACACAAGTCCTCCGCATCGGCCCAGAATGCAATTGCATACAGCATTTCTGAAGACATGCCAGTCTACTAACCAGTCAATCAACTGCTCCGCCCCCCACACCGATATATCGTAGCAACCCCGCGTTCACCCAGGGAGCAAGTCACTGGCACATGGTAAAAGAATGTTAGACATCGACATTTAACGGCTAGCAACAATTTCTAATGCATTGCTTAAAATTGCATAATAAAATTCACACCCGATCGGTGTACTAAATTACATGAGACCACCCACGAATTTCCAAACAATCGAGCAAAACTCAGAAGTGGAAAAGTACCAATCTAATGTATTACTGAATTTCTTCCTCAAGAGGTCTTGTGACACTTGAAAAACTTTTTGCTGCTGGTAAGCCTTCGGGTAACTAGCAAATTGCCGAGTCTGCCGCAAGGAAGACTTGAGGACCGCCGGGACTGTCGAAAGACGGACCTGAGGACTGCCGGGACTGTCGAAAGACGGACCTGAAGACCGCCGGGACTGTCGAAAGACGGACCCGTGAACCACCGGGGCTGCCACACGCCCACCCGAAGACCGTACCATTAACCGAGGATCCAGGACATTTGAAGCCGTACCTGCTGCCGTTATAATAAGATAGGATTGTATAACTATCAGTAGCATACTAAAGTCATTTGAACTGTAATTTGATGAATTAAAGAATCGAGTTGTAACATAATAATTAACCGATTAAAATAATTTTCTTATATTGTATAATTGTTTAGTTTTGAAATAAACACATTGTAACCGATTAAAAAGTAGACCGTAGGTAATAAAGAAACTCCTTCGATAACCTAAAGTTCGTGTTTCTTTGGTGAAGAACCTTGGCGATCCGGCGAGCGAACCTCAGCCCAGATAAAAAGCACATCAAATTGGCGCCCGAGCAGGGACCTCAACAGGAGGAGGCCCAAACTTATTATGAACTAGAAAGGACAACCGAAGTAGGACCATCAGTACCAGCAGACCCGGAAATGGATGAGGAAAACCAACTAACAGTTCCAGAGGAACAAGCAGGAGACATGACCGTGGGATGGATATACCTACTAAAGAAGGCAGAGTTAATCAACGCAATGGAGAAGAAGGGACTGAATACAGAGGGCACGGTTGGACAGCTTCGAGCCCAAATGAGCAGCTATTTGAAAGCCACCAGAATGATGCCTCAACTCAAAATCTCTGGGAGGAGATCGAAGGCAAGACGTCCACCCGAGAATATCGTGACTCGTACTCGGATGAGGAAGATAAATCGCACCCGACCGAAGTTATAGTTGACGGAGCCTAGGACGGTAAGCGAGACACTGGCCCCGACCACCTCAACCCGAGCTATGAGCAGGCCAACACTGAGCTACGAGGCCGAGGTTATGGATACGGCCCGAAAATGGGGGCTAAAATTTGACTCCTCTGGAAATGCTCTAGAATTTATGGAGCGGATCGAAGAGTTGACCCGCTGCTATGACATTCTCCCCGACTACATAGTACGAACACTGCCGGAGATTTTCCGTGGTACGGCCCTAGAGTGGCTCCGGATCAAGCGGAACGGCTTCCGGACGTGGGATCAGTTTCGACAGGCCTTCTTGCGTCACTTCCTCCCGGCACGTTATACCCACAAGCTGGAGGAGGAGATCATGCGGAGGAGGCAAGGACACAGGGAGAAGGCCAAAGATTTCATTCGGGCTACCCAATATTTAATTCGTCAACACCCCCGAATGAGCATGCAAGACAATGTAGACCAGATATACGATAGCCTGCGACCCGAGTATCGCCTGTATATAAAGCGAAGAGAATTCGCAACGCTAGAGGAACTCATGGAACTAGCCGAAGAATTTGAGCACGTAAAAAATGAAGAACGAAGTACCCGACCCCCGAGCGCCGCACGGGCCCAGCTCACAGACCACCGGTAGGAAATACGCCCTATAATCGAGATACGCACTGCTGGCGATGCAAACAACGCGTTCATAGGCAGCAGGAGTGCCGACGGCCATTCCGCCTGTTCTGCTCCTACTGTGGTGAGGATGGACGCCACTCGAGAGATTGCGCGTGCCATCAGGACCAAGCCGCCTCGGTGTCCAACGTCAGATGGACTGACCCACCACCCACGGTACTTTATCGCAACTTACCTTCAAGGGCAGACATTCTACTGCCTCGTAGACACTGGGGCCTCCAAGTCTTTTGTCGGGCCAAAAATGCGACGAACATTGCGAAGAATGCATTCGCCGGTCAGATATCAAACGCAGAGAATCCAAATGGCCAATGGCGATACCACCGCGACGAGAGAACATTATACGGTGACACTGCAACTGGGCAATCAAACCCTCGCCAGTGAAATCACCTACATGCCGACTTTAGCCGAAGACGCTATCTTCGGCATGGACTTACTCGACAAGGCCAAGCTAGAAATGACCCTGGGGGGCCAAAAGTTGGTCGCCCCGCTGCCCATACATGTGCCGTGCTGAAAGGAGGAGACCCGAGTTGGAACGAACAGCAAGTTCTGGCAGAATTCCTAGAGGAATAAGTCCCGAAGTTCAGGGCAATAACAGACCCCACTAATATTACGGAGCATCGAATCCAACTCACCACGGACCAACCATTTAAACAACGCTACTACCCGCGTAACCCGGCCATGCAATAGGTCATCAACGATGAAATAAACGAGCTCTTGCGAGAAGACAAAATCGAGCCGTCCTGTAGTCCGTACAGCTCCCCCATTATCCTCGTAAAAGAGAAATCTGGTGCTTGGCGGCTATGTGTAGACTTCAGGCAACTTAACGAGATTTCCGTCAAGGACGCCTACCCGCTGCCCCAAATCAACTCTATCTTGGACAAGCTTAGAGGAGCACAATTCATCTCCACGTTTGACCTCAAACATGGATATTGGCAGATCCCTATCCATAAGACTTCCAGAGCATACACCGCCTTCACCGTCCCAGGTCGGGGACTGTTTCAGTGGAAGGTCATGCCGTTCGGACTCCACTCCGCCCCGGCAACGTTCCAACGAGCGCTAGACAGCATCATTGGACCCGATATGGAACCCCACGCCTTTGCGTACCTGGACGAGGAACACCTACGCAACCTCAAAGAAGTATTCGCCCGACTACGTAGAGCGAATCTTCAAATTAACCTCGAGAAGTGCGAGTTTTGTCAACGGAAGCTGAAATACCTGGGACTGTGATGAGCGACAAGGGAATTCACACCGAACCCGACAAAATCGCTGCCATCGAGGGGCTCCATCCGCCACGTAATGTCCGAAAACTACGCCGCATCCTGGGCATCACGTCCTGGTATCGACGGTTCATACAGGATTTCTCGACCATAGCAGCACCTCTAACCGCGCTCCTAAAAATGGGAAAGCGATGGGCATGTGGTCAGGATCAGGAGAATGCATTCAATCAACTGAAAGCGAAGCTCACCGAGGCCCCAATTTTGAAATGTCTCGACTTCGATCAACCGTTTATACTGCAAACCGACACCAGTCAAGGTGGTGGTAGTTCTGTCCCAGGCACCAAATGGGAAAGATAACGTCGTTGCCTACGCCAGCCGCACGCTTACCGCCTTAGAACAAAAGTAAGCCGTTACCGAAAAATAATGCCTGGCCATACTGTGGGGAATCAGAAAGATGCGTCCTTACCTGGAAGGCTACCATTTTACAGTAATCACTGACCATCACTCTCTGAAATGGCTCCACTCCCTCGAAAACCCGTCCGGCCGGTTGGCCCAGTGGGCCATAGAGTTACAGCAGTACGATTTCGAGATCAAATACCGGAAGGGATCACTAAATGTCGTGGCAGACACACTGTCTAGGGACCCCCTGGGTAGCACAGAGAGCAACCCCCTTCATGCCTGTGCCAACCGTGGGAAACCGTATGCGTCGACTTTATGGGACCCCTACCGCGATCCCCGAAGGGCAGCACAATGCTACTGGTAATGGTCGACAAGTTTACCAAATGGGTAGAAGCCGTACCCATGCGCGCCGCCACTACCCCGCCCCTCATTCATGCCCTCCGGGAACGCATAATAACAAGGTTCGGTTGCCCCAAGGCCCTGATCCCCGACAATGGGGCCCAGTTCATCAGCAATGCCTTCCAGGTGCTCTTGAGTGAAATGGGAATCCACCATCAGGTGACCGCCCCCTACACTCCACAAGAAAACCCAACGGAAAGAGTAAACCGCGTACTCAAAACCATGATCGCCCAGTATGTAGCCGATAATCACCGACACTGGGACGAACATTTACCCGAGCTATGTTTTGCCATTAACACGAGCAGACACGAGTCGACCGGCTACTCCCCAGCATACCTCAACTTTGGCAGAGAGCTGAAGATACCAACTCATTATAAAGATGAACCGCCTGCCAACGAACCACATACCGAGTCGGCCGAAATACTGTCCTTTGGGGGAGAGCGCATAAAAGCCATCTACCAGCTAGTCCGACAAAATCTGCAACATGCTAGTAAAATACAGAGCAAACACTACAACTTACGCCGAAGAGCATGGCGTCCATATATCGGAGAACAAGTGTACCGAAGAGTACGAGTACTCTCCTCAGCGACCAAACAGTTTACCGAGAAACTGGTTCCCAAATACACCCCCATTCCAAAGCCAGCCACCGCCGACACCATCCAGACCGCCTACACCGCTCTGCCCCCGATCGAAGCCACCACATCCACCAATGGGACAGTTCCGTCAGTCAACATAACCAAATTGGTCGGCCGTATCAGCCTTAGCAACGAGGGGGGAAAACCAAAAAAAAAAACCCAAGAAGAAAAAGAAGACGAAATCCGCTAGCACAAGACTACCAGATGACCCGTTTGAGGGAGTCGACGTCCAGGCACATTCTAAAAGGAGCCGACGTACGGTATTTATCCTCAAACCATGGGGCCGCGTCCGTATAGTCTTTACACGAGGGAATGTCGCTATCTTACAGTGTGGGGATCAACAGAAGGTGGTACCATAACACTGAAAGGCGGCACTACACATATACATACGTATAAATGAATTCCAGATTTGTTAATTTTTTTTTAACTACATAAACTTATTTTGTTACAATTTTTTTATTCTTTCTTCTCACTCTCCTTTTGAAATTAAAGAACAAAAAAAAAAATGTTTTTTGGTTTACATTAAAGAAAATGTTTTTATTATATTTTTTTTGTGGAGGAGCGTAATTTTCTAAACACAAAGGGTATTAATGTAACGACGAGAAGGTTCTCGTCTGCGAAAGGAAAGGGGAAATGTAACGATGCATTTTACCATGCTCTATATTGCAATCTATTAACCCTTTTACTAAAAGCTCAAGGGTATCTCGATCTCCTCCAACAAGATCGAATAACGCCGGGAAAAGAAGTCCGCCGGGAGCGCTAGCGCGTGAAAAACAGGACTCAGTGAAAGATAAAAGTCTTGAGGAAGAAAATAAAGCACTTCGAATCAAGCTTAATGAAATGGATCTACTCTATCAAGATCTTAAGAAAGAGATAGAACTGTTAAAAGAACAAAATAAGGTTCTAAGGAACACCCATTTGCAGAAAGAACGCGAATGTACTCCACCACGCTTGGCTAGTCGGGAATACCACACCGACGAAGAAGAGCTAGCGCGCGAAACGAATTGGGTCACTAAAAAAAGACCTAGTAAGAAAAGGAGAGCCGGTTCTTCGCCTGAAGTCGAGCCCTTAAAAGAACAAACGCGTAAAGTTCCGCAAGAAAAACAACTCCGAGGGCATATTCGCGCACCGCCTCCAATAAACGTCGTTGGGGTAACGGAGTATAATAAATTGCACAGCCTCCTTAAAGGAACGATAATATCGAAATTTAAGGTTACATCTTTGAGGAATTATGCGTGGAAAATTAACGTCGATAACCACGAAGACTACCGGGCAGTGTCCCAAAAGCTAAATACTGAGAAGATCCAGTGGTATACTTTCGAAATAAAGTCAGAAAGGCCACATCGTGTTGTAGCAAGGGGACTCCACCCCTCATGCAAAAAAGAAGAGGTTATAAACGACCTTCAAGCAAAAGGGTTTAAAATTCTTGATGCCGTTAATATCATCAAGAAGGAGAAACAGAAATCGGAAGAAGATAAAGATGTCCTGGTAAGGCGTGGACTTCCGCTCTTTATGCTTACCTTCGATAGGTCCGATAATATCGAAGATATCTACCGAATTAAAACCATAGTAAATATCGTGGTTAAAATCGAGCCGATGCGCAGAAATTTGAAAATAATTCCACAGTGCAAACGTTGCCAGGAATTTAATCACACGCAAATGTATTGCAAAAAAGAGCCGCGATGTGTGAAATGCGCCGGAAATCACTTCTCCCAAAGCTGTGCAGCAAATAAACAATCCTCCGCTACTTGTGCCAACTGTAAGGGAAAGCACCCTGCAAATTATAGAGGTTGTGAAGTAGCTAAGGAGTTGCAAAAACGGAGAGATGCGCTCCTTAAGCTTCAAAATAAAAAAATAAATCCGCTAACGAATACAAAGCGTAAGACCGCCCAGGAGGTAGTAGGCAATATAAAATCTCCGGTTCCAGAGCGTAATAATGTCAGAGCAAGCGAGACAACAGAAAAGCCCTCGACCTCTGTTGCCAAAAGAAACGCTACTGAAAAGTTACCATCAGTAAAGCCATCGAATAGTGGCCCTCGGCCCGCCAGAGTAGTGCAGACCTACGCTCAGGCCGCGGCATACGACGGAGCAAAAAACGTTGAAACTTCGCCGGAACCTGTTTCTCATGTATTCTCAGTTATTCTCCAGAAACTTGAAGAACAAAGCACCAATGTTAAAAATATGCACTTGAAATGCAAACGGACTTTTGCAAGAACTCGACGAATTGGAAATATTCATACGCGAGAAAGATCTTGACATTTGCTTGATTTCTGAAACTCACGTGAAAAAGGGATCGAGCTTAAAAATAAAAGGCTATAATGACTTCCACGCTTGTCACCCTTCGGGAAACGCGAGAGGTGGATCGTCATTGTTTATTAAAGACTGCATTGAACAATACGAAGACCTGAAGATAGAGCTTGAAACTATGCAACTGTGCACGATTCGAGTAAAAAATAGTCAGCGTACTCTTAGAATTTCATCTATCTACTGTCCACCGCGTTCCGCGCTTGTAAAAACTGATTATACTAACTTGCTTAAATCGCTCAAACCAAACTTCATTATTGGCGGCGATTTTAATGCGAAACACACGTTCTGGGGTTCTCGATACATCTCGCGAAAAGGAAGAATGCTCTATGGGGCAGGTATGGAGTACAGTTGCGATTTCCACTCGACGGGCAAACCGACGTACTGGCCAACTGATACTTCAAAAATACCTGACCTGATCGATTTTTTCGTCGTAAAAGGAATATCTACCAACCACATTAAAGTTGAAGAGAGCTTTGATCTGTCATCTGATCATTCACCGGTTATTTTAACATTGAGCGTAAAACTAGTAAATAACCTTGAGCCAGCGAGATTAACTGGTAGAACAACTAACTGGGAAGGCTTAAGGAACGAAATTGAAGAGAATGTTGAACTTAGCGTTCCACTTACGACACCCTATGAACTTGAGGTTGAAGTAGATCGCTTCGTTGAGATCGTACAGCTCGCTTCCTGGAATAATACGTCTAATCCGCAACATAAAACACAATTGAACTGTTTGTGCAATTTGTTGAAGACAGCTATTAAGGACTTTAAAAATCGTGCGATAGGTTCTTACCTTGAAAGTTTAACGGCGAAAAAAGATTTCAATTATTCACTTTGGAAATATATAAAAGGCACCAAAAGGCCAAAATCCCCGCGCCGCCAATTAAAATAAATCAAAATGAATAGGCAAGGGAAGATAAGAAAAAGCGGACGTTTTTGCTGCCCATTTAGAAGAAACCTTTAATCCGTACGATGGTCGGGCGGTTCACGACAGTGTTAGTAGGACGGAATTACTATCCGACTATGGGAACTAAAACGTGAAATTGAATCCCTAAAACCTAAGAAAGCTCCTGGTTATGATTTGATTAAGGGAGAAGTTCTCAAAGTTCTACCAAGAAAAGCATTAATTAAGTTTCTTCATATTATAAGTGCCGCGCTCAGACTAAAACACGTGCCGAGCCAATGGAAAGTTGCGGCGGTCATAATGGTTTTAAAACCAGGAAAACCGCCAAATGAAGTAAAGTCGTATAGACCGATTTCCCTTCTTCCAGTCATATCCAACGTTTTCGAGAGAATTTTACTAACGCCTACAACCGGTTATAGAATACAATAACCATTCGACGATTGACCAAGTGCATAGAATTACTGACGTAATTGAGAAAGCATTTGAAGAAAAAAAGAATTATGACAAGTTCTTCCCGTACGCCTATATGATATTCTAGAATCATATGTCGGGAATAGACTCTTCCGTGTTCGACATGGAAACGAATACTCTGAGCTTAAGGAAATTTCATCGGTGTGCCGCCAGGAAGTGTCCTTGGGCCGCTTCTCTATCTGTTGAATACTCGCGATATACCAAGAGAAGATGGCACTACTCCCGCTACGTTCGCCGACGACACCGCTATCCTAGCAGTAATAAGGTAATACAATTGCAGAAACGACCGCAAGACTGCAAATCGCACTGAATAGGGTAAATCAATGGACGAGGGACTGGCGCATCGCCCTCAACGAAACTAAATCTGTTCACGTGAATTTCACGTATAAGAACTAATGACTTAACAATTTTTCTAAACTTGGCCCGAATATGCTTTGCAAACGAGGCCAAATACCTGGGAATTACACTCGCCGCAAAACTGAAATGGAATTCGCACGTTAAAATGAAACGTAAAGAACTCGATATCAATTATAGAGAAATGTACTGGCTACTCGGAAAATATTCTCAGCTCAGTACCGAAAACAAACTGCTTCTACACAAGCAAGTGCTAAAGCCGGTGTGGTCCTACGGTATACAACTTTGGGGTTGTACCAAGAAAACAAATGCCAATATTCTACAAACTTTTCAAAATAGAGTGCTTAGAGAAATTGTACAGTCACCATGGTATATTAGAAACGACGATATCCACAGGGATCTCGGAATTCCAACAATTGAAGCTGAAACTAAAAGCTTCGCGAGAAAGCATAGAAACCAACTAATCGGACATGTCAACAATACAGTCCGACAAATTTTGGGCGAGAACAATTTATTGCGCCGGCTACAAAGAACGAAACCGTTCGACTTGGCAAGATAAGATTAACCGCGTCTTAATTGCGGAACATGCAGGATCTTTCATTGGAAAGTAGCCTGACAAAAGTTGTTATTTCGTTATAGAAAAATTGCTTGATAAGTTATATCTTAGTTGCAGTATCTAACAATTCTTCGAAGGGTGGTGTTTTTAGTCAGTAAAAATCTGACACTACTATGAGCACGCGCTTGCTATTCTCATAGTGTCTTTGGAAGATTTTCACCTACCAATAAAAAAAAAAAAAAAAATTTTAACACGCTCGTTACATACTACCGTATCACCGCCGTATCATTCCCCACTGTATTCATTTACGAACGATACTCGATTGAACTCGATGCCACCAATACACCAACCATCATTCGTTTAGGTAACGGTATTAAATTCTATGGTTTCTAGTGCTTATTTTTTGCTGCTATTTCGTGAACTTTTCAGTGTAAGCACTAACTTTTTTCATTAAATTCCTCCTTTATTGCAATTTGCAAAAACTGTTGCGGTTATGGTGGTCGGGCGGTGTTGCCAGACTTCGGTTGGATCCTACATAAATAAATTTTGTAATCTTTATTTGTTCTAAAACATGAATAATATTACCTACCTTACAGAAACGAAAGCTGTCTCAAAAATATGTGTCGTCCTGGGAAAGTATTAATGAAATCCAACCGTAACGGAAGGAAGTTAAAAATCATCCCAAGTATGTGGCGTATTTTGCTTGGTGCTCAACCTTCTGTAGTCCAAGTCAGCAAATAACTGTCTGGACGTAGCTTATAAGAATTTAATATCTATAATAAGAATGCACAAGCACTGTAATGAAAGATATTTCATTGTATGTTGTATCGTTACCTAAACACATTGCAATTTTAACTGAATTAATAAAGGCAGCCGTTTAAGAATAACAAAGGTAACACATCGGTTTATTCCTTTACACTACTTAAAAGTTACTGGCGGTTAACAGGATATTGTACAACTCAACAACAACCAATCACTTGAACAATTCCAAAAAAAATAAAAAATGGTAATCTGACCATTATGAAAATAAAGTTATCACAAGTCTTTTTTTTTTTTTCTTATTTTATTAGATAGGTAGGTAAGGATCTGAAGATCTGAAGATCTGAGAAGCAATGCTATATAAAAGATGGCAGTAGGTACATAATAACAATGTGAGTTTTTAAAAGTTGAAGCTCTCAGTCGCCGTTCTGGTTAGAGAGTTATAAGCGCCTACTGTATTATTATAAGTTCTTACACTTTACCAGATTTTTGAGTACGAGAACAAGCAAAGTAGAGGTTTCCCATTTTTGATCTGTTAGGCTTAGGGAATGATTTTCTTTTTGACTGGAATTTATTAATGACGCCATATAAATAAATATATATATATGCAATTATTCAGAGATTTGTTTTTGCATTTGCATTAGCAGTTATAAACTGAATATAACGATGAACGTGTGTGGGGGAGCAAATGAAGTGGGATACATATTATGATTGTGTAAACTCCATATTTTAATCTGCATATTGAAAATGGTTGAAAAAAAGTAGAAGTGGGTAACATTTGCTGAAAATAAGTTTTGCGTTGCTGTAATTGCATATCTAATGGCTGTTGCAATTTTAATTTTGAAGTGCGGTATTGAGTTTTAAAAATATATACATATGAACAGAAATCGGCTTTTGGGTAGCCGTTTTTGAGTAATAATTAAAAAACGGATTTATTCGAATTTTTCGAGAAAAACTAAGTACGGGATCTTATTTAGAGTACTGATATTATCCTTAGTGTGTATTTTGATCAAAATCGTTAGAGCGGTTTTTGTAAAATTTGGCAGACAAAACAGTACCAAATATTAAAATGTTTAGTTTGAAAAATACTATTATTTGTTAACTTTTACCTAAAAACCGATTATAAGTGATTATTACTTGTTTTTTCTTAAGTTTTATCGAAGTTCTTAAAATTAGCGTTTTCGGTGACTCGAATTAAAAATTAAGGATGCAAAAATTTTAAGAACATCAATATTACTCTAAATTTGCATTTTGGTCAAAATCGTTGTTGCCGTTTTCTGGTAAGCTAAGGAAAACTAAATTTATTTAGCTTGCAAAATAAAAAACGGCCCCGAGCCCTAAGCCCACAAACTCCAAATCCGAACGAGATCCGGTCAGCCGTTTAAACTGTAGGCTTGTGGGACAGACAGACAGACAGACGGACAGAACGAACAGAATTTTGAGACCCACTTTTTTTTACTACGTAATGGAGAAAGTTAAAAAATATAGGTGGTGCTATAAATGCTGAATGTAGGCTAGCTCTAGCTGCACTAATAGCACAACAAAATTTATCATTATCATTCAGTTTAGCTGATCACCTTCTCAAATTTATTAAAAATGCATTCACAGACCCAAAAATTGAAGAGGAAATCAGTTCTGACAGGACCAAGGCAACCGCAATTGTAAAGAATATTTTGAACGCATCCCATTGTAAGCACATTAATGCGAGAAACAGATTAACACAGGGAAATCAACAGAAACTTTGACAACTTTTTAGAACCACTGTATTTGTATTACTTTGAACACATTAGCACAGCAACATCGACAGCGACATCAACTTTAGAGCTAATCCTAATTTCGTTGTTGCTGTTGCTGTCAAAGTCGCTGTGTTGATCTGGTTCTCGCTTAGGTACCGCTATCGTGGAAGTGTTCAATAAAGAAAATAATAAATACAAAACGAATTTAATTGGGTATGCTGCAGATGGCGCAAGTAATATAACGGGAAATAATTAAAAAAATTATTTGTATTAAATGTTTGTGCCATTCATTCGCTCTTTGCTCCTCATATTATGCATGCAGCAAATAACCTTTTTTTTAGAAACAATGTTGCGAATGATTTATAATATAATTATATTTTAAACAGTCATTGGCCAGTTTGAAAAAAAAAATGCTGTTCTTCTCAAACGAAGTGGTTGTCAATTTTACCTGTTGTTATAAGAGTTCATGAACTTTATGAGCACTTAAAAATATTTTTTGGATTTGCTCGAAATGTAGATGAGATTGAAAAAAGCTATATCTATTTAAAAATTTATGTAATCCCACTACCAGGTTGTATCTTTGTTTTATTTTTTTTTATTTATTTTACCTTTGATCAATAAACTGACTAAGGTATACCAAAGTTAAGAACCACAAATTCACAAAATGTATAATGATATGCAGCAATTGATATTGTGACAATCTAAGATTTTTTTCTACAATCAGCTTTTTTGAAAACGCTTAACTTACAAACCCTTGCGGATGAATATAGCCTGCGCAAAAATATTTCGAGCTTAATTGACCATTTATCTAAGGGTGGAAGTTCAGCAAAAAATAGAAACTGCAGATTTATGTGATATTGAGGTGAACACATTTAAAAATATTAGATTGGAGTTTTATTTGGAGCTAGTATGTCAAATTTTAAAAAGATTTGATTTTAATAATCAAATTGTACAAAGTTTGTCTCTTATTAATTCAAGTACCTAACATTTTACCATAAAAACTCAATCTTTTGCAGAACCATACAAACATTTTCAAAATGTAATTTTTTCCAGTAGCCGGCCCCTTGGTTCCCATTTCCGACCAGCTGGTGTCCCATATTCGGCCACCCAGTAAATAAAGGGCTTTAATTATTATTATTTTTTTGATGTAAATGTTTTACTATAAAAAAAGTTTAAAAAAAAGTAATTTGTATCAATAAAAATAAATAATAAAAAAAATTAAATTGGCTTATTCCTCTTTTGAGGGTTAAGCCACAAAAAAAAAAAAAAAAAAAAAAAAACAGAAAATCCTTAAATTTAATTCAGGTAAGATTTTTGTTTGTTAAAGCTAATGGGAATTATAATAATCAATTTTTTAATACACTGTATCTAATAATAAACAAATATTATTGAATTGAAAATTGAAAAAAAAAAAAAATATATCACGGTTTATGTAGACAAATAAAGTCTTCCAGCTCGGCATCTGCAAAAGACATGGTTGAAAGATTTGTACATTGGAGGTGAAACCAATTTTCGTAGTTATCACAGCCTATATTCTTAAATTCTTCTTGTTCCACGTCCGTAAGGACATTTTGGGACAGCTTCCTTTTTTTCAACTTCGGCGGTTTTAATTTTTTTATATTCTTCCCCTTTTTGGAACATTTTCCAAGCCTGAGATGAAATTGACCTTCTTTCAGATATTGAAGAAAAGTTTCTCCTCGCATCATTTCGCTCCCCGTCTTGCCAAAAACCCATTCAGGCTACTTACTTTGGACTGATTTCAGCAGGGAGATCGCTGAAAAAGTCATCAGAACAGTTAAGTTAGTTTTTTCATTTGCTGCCTTGACTTCGTAAAGATTTTTTATTCCTTTTAGGGCAATGACATTTCTAATTTTTGGAGCCATCCCGTTTCATCGGCATTTAATATTCTATAAGAATCATCAAGTATGTCTAAAGCATCTTCTTGGGAAAATTATTCTTTGAACTTTGTAAATCATTTTCTTGTTCCATCCGGGGCTTTAAATACAGTTTCAGGGCCTAAATCGGAATGGTGTCACAGAAGACCGTAGTACCTGTCCTTGAAAGGAGTTTTGGGGCCTTCTTCTTGAAGAATATCCTGCACCGTTTTCAAGACGTTTAAGGAAAGCCGAATTTCGATAGATTTATAAGTCAGTTTTTAAGCTTATTTTCTTGTGCAGAGAGCACAGGGCAGGGTTTAAATTTCCCAAGGTTATTTAAGGTTCTTTTGTGAATTCGGTCCTGAAGAGTCATCCTTGGAATCGTAAACCTTCTTGCCGCTGTCCTGATTATAAGTTTATTTTCACGGATTTCAAATAAAGCTTGTTCTAAATCGGTTCCTTTTGAGGTACAGAATAACGCGGTTTTTCTGTTCCTTAGCATGCTTCTCATTTGCCCGGGTCATATTTAAGTCGCTTAAGACAAGAATTTGAATATTTTAGGATCAAAAAGTTAATGGGAACCTTTTAGACCTAAGATAAAAGATGGGGCCGGAGTTAGGATACGTGTGTCCTTTCAAGTTGCCTATATCCGGCCGGGGCTGGCCGACAACAGGCAACCGCGTTTATTTCGGTGTCCTATACCCGGCCCCTTTAAAAACAGCAGTAAATACAAAAGTTTTTCGTATTTAAAAGCTAATTTTAATTAAAAACAATATATTTTATTAGAAAAACAACATTTGAAAACACTTACCCATACAGTTTCCAAACAAAACACTAATTCCCGACAGCAGTTTCAGAACAGTAATTTCATGCAAAACCTTCACCAATGCAACACGAGGTAAAAGAGTTCATTTCTTGACAGCGACAGAGCAAACGCAACAAGACTTGTGACAGATTCAGAGAGAAGTTTAAGAGACCAATGTAAGACAAAAACTCGGAAAGAGAAATATATACGAATTCACTAGTTACAACGACTTTTCTGAGAGGTGGCCGGAAACTGGAGACGGCCGCAATTAGGCGACTCTACCCTATAATTTTATGAGAGAAACTCTTGACTTCCATCTCCCTCACACCACTTCTTTATACCTACAAGTAGGTAGATGGAAATACAAGAACTGCCACAGGTTTCCATGAAAAAGTTCTAACGAAAATCAAAGAAAAGTTGACAAACTGTCTGATATAAGTAAACCAATGTTTAGTACCTAGTAATTTTCGACGAAATTTCTATCGAAGAAAACATAACATTATACCTAGGTATTAACTTTAAGGAAAGAATTGACGGATTTGTTAACTACTGCGATGGAAGATTAAATAATACCACCGTGTCGGAAAACAAATTTTTAGTTGATATGCTAATTTCTTCATAGTTTCTTTTGCATGGGATTTGCGACAGTGTTTAAAATGAAAAAAATACACAGAAGTTCAATGGTTTTTTGCTTATTTCCTAACATTATTGCGAGTGTTTGAAATAGAAGTTCACCAATCACCAACCTCCAATCTAAAACAGAGATTTTTCTTATTTCACGTTATCAATTGAAATGCAGTATTTTAATTCTCTTGTTTGTACACATGGCTTAAAAAACAGGAACCATGGAAATAATGAATGACAAAAATTTACAATAACATAACGAATCCAAAAACCCATAGCAGTGCATGTACAACAATTATATCGTCAGCACAAGGTTAACACACAAAAAGGAGGTTGAGAAAAACCAAACCCAAAATACATTTTCGTTCGAATCATACAATCCTTATGGACTTGCTTCATGTTGCAGCTTGCAGGCACTTCATACCAGGTATTGTATTGTGTTTTGTGTATGCTGGTTTTCTCGATTTGTGTATGCTGGTTTTATAATTTTTCTTGAACATGCGTTTGTTCTATCATTCTATTTATATCTGTATATTTCTCTTGTCTGTGGTCTAGTTAAATTTAATTCCAATAGGAAAATTTCAATTTGCTCCGTTCCAATTTGTATAGTTTAAAAGGGTATGGTGTTTTGAACAAAATAAGGAGCAACACATAAATATGTACCTACCTACATTTTATATCATGTTGTTTATCACTGAAAAACTTGGATTCAAAGCAGTTGCCCTTAAACTTAGGTAAATATGTTCGATATAGCATATTTCTAGGCGCCAATGTTTTTATTATTTATTAGGTTTAAGAATCAGCAGCTGAACTATGAATTATTGCTATTTATTGCATACTCTTTAACTGGAAAAAAATACAAGTAAATTTATAGGTACATTAGGCGTTTTTCTTTTTTAGTTCAGAGCTGAGCACTGAACTGAGCTCGAGCTGTATGAGCGCGCTCTGAACCGAGCGTGCTCAGATCGTTCTGATGATTTTTTGTTTTTCCTGTTTTTTGTTTTCTCTCAAATGTTACTGGAATTGTGAATGTATATGTGTAATCAGCATTTTACTCAGCCTGCTCAGTCAATTAATTCTGAGCTCAAATTCAAATTCTGAGCCTATAATAGGCGTTTTTCTTTTTTAGTTCAGAGCACAACCTGAACTGTTATACAAAAAGTTTGTGTTTCTTTTTTAGCTCAGATACATCAGAGCTCGAATTTGTGTTTCTTTTTTCGTTCAGAGCATGATCAGAGCGCGCTCTATGAGCTCAGAATTAATTGACTGAGCAGGCTGAGTAAAATGCTGACTACACATATACATTCACACTTCCAGTCATATTTGAGAGCAAAAAATAAACAGGAAAAACAGAAAATCATCAGAACGATCTGAGTACGCTCGGTTCAGAGCGCGCTCATATAGCTCGAGCTCAGTTCAGTGCTCAGCTCTGAACTAAAAAAGAAAAACGCCTTATGTATTAGGTAGGTAGGTCGTTTTCGATTTGGTTTTTCAGATTTTGATCAAAAATTTCAGATTTCTGCTGCCAAATCGAACATTAAATCCGCATTTTATTAGTTCTTGTGTGGAAAAAAACGTTTTCACTTCCACTGGAAATCCATTTCAAATTAAAATTCAAATTCAAATAATAAATGCATTTCAAAATAATTGAATAGGTACCTACCTATAAAAACTCGCTTCCATACGCGTAAAATAATTAATTCAGCTGAAAAAGGCAATCTTTCCAACGATAAACAAGTGTTCTGCATTTTACTGCAAACGATTTCAATTTTTGGAAATCGAACGAAGTGAAATTGTTGCCTTCCAAAATTCGATTTTGTCGATTTCCAAGTGATTTCAAATCGATCTATAGGTCATTGGATGTGAAAAAATCTCGAAACCGAAAAGACGCTTCTAGGGATGCCAGACGTCCCCCTTTAGGGGGGACAGTCCCCCTTTTTCATACAAAAATGCTGTTTGTCCCCCCTAGTACAAACCACTGTCCCCCTTGTTAAGTTAAAATTAAAATCTTTGAAAATACTTTCTCTTAATATTTTTAACAAGATTATCGGTTGACACATCAATTTAAAAGTGCAAGAAAACTTTCAAAGCTGAATGCATCCACTCACGAGCTACATACATCTCACATCACGTGCTAAAGTTGTTCTCTTGTAAGTTTTTGTTTTGTACTGTCATCTGTCTCTCTTTCAGTTTTTGTTTTAAAATCGAAATTTACTTTGATAAAATGTGCGAAGCGAAAGAAAAAACTAACATGAAAATATTTGTCCCCCTTTTTGAATACTTGTCCCCCCTAAAAAACTCACGATGTCCCCCTTTTCGTATTTTTGAATCTGGCAACCGTAAATCCAAAATGTAGGTAAAAAATGCAATTTAAAACAAACTTTGATAAGTTTATTAATTTTAAACAGGGGTGAACATAAAAATGTAGTCGCAGTAGCTTAGTGGTTAGTGTGTTGGACTGCTATGCGGGGGTTCAAGGTTCGAATCCCGCAAAAACCCAATTCCACCTTTGTAGGGTTTTTTCCGCTGCGCTACCTCTCGCGAACGTCTGACAAACATCCGAGAGTATAAATGTCTTGTAAGAGCTTCTCAATTAGCCGTTTGGAGTCGGCATAAAACTGTAGATCCCTTCCATTCGTTCCAAAAATGAAAAACTCACACAAAACGAATGGTTGTGAGAAGCTAGGCCTTGGGTCTCTCCGGACCTGTTGCGCCCAACTATTTATTTATAGAACATAAAAATACTGCACAGAATTTGATTTAGTTGTTAGTTAGTTAGTTGATTTGGTTGCGCCATTTTTATATGTGGCACACGTCGATGCATCCTATGAAGCCTAGAATATTGAATTTGTCGAAAAAGTGTCATTTTGATTTACTTTGTTCGTCGTCTGTCATAACAAGTTTTATCGAACTTGGACAGATTTGATTCTCTATAAGTAATAGCTACCTACTATGTACTTTTTTCAAAATTGTTGGCACAACCACAAAGCGAGGTCAGCATCTTTTCCAATAGACATTTCGCCGTCGGTCGCTAGCAACGTGACAGGAATTTAAGATTGTTCAAGGTGTGGTTTAACAATTTCCGGCACCACTTAGAGTGCAAGTTCTATCAACGACCTACGCGCACTATATTTTCCTTATGCAAGCACATTCACTAAAAAATATCTATGTATATAAAAATGAACCCCTATTTCCCTTGGTCCCAGCATCACGCACAAACGGCTGGACCGATTTAGTTAATTCTTTTTTTGTTGTGTTTGTTATTGTCAGGAGAAAAATGTTATGAAAGAAAAAGTTAAGAAAATTTCGCGGAAAATTAGAAAATTTAAGAATACTAAGCCACCATATTAAATTATATCTAATGTAACCATAGCGCTTTTACAATTCAAACTTTTTTGATGTAACCTTATGGCGTTGACATAACATTGACAGAATGCGTGCTGCAAATATCGTCAACGAGGATGTAAACAAAATAAATATCGTTTAAAACAGATGCTTCGATCGGAGTTATTATATTGATAAAATACATATTATGTAATACTGTATGCGTATGTCGTTTTTCAGTTCAATTAAATTTTCTTTAATAATAATCTTCTTAATTCATACCTATAATTCTTTCGGGATGAAACTCGATGATGATGATATAACTCGATAACCACTGGGTCAATTTTTATGATTCTTCTTTTGTTTTGTTCGTATTGTTGTATTTCATCCGATTTCATTGAAATTTTGTAGATTTATATTCTTCGTTCCCGCTTGAAGGAAAGGATATTTTTGAACCTGATAGGTAGCGCTGTTGCCGATCTCCGAAACAGCTCTACCAAGTTGATTGCAATTTTGTAAATGGATATGGTTGCTTCAAGTTTTAAATTGCGGATAGTTTTTGACCCTATAGGTGGTACTTTGAAAAACACAAGCGGGATATTTTCCCATTCAGTCCCATTCAAAAATAAAATCAAACGCTATTTCTAAAGTTGTATAATTAAAATTATTAATGGACACTGTCCAAATAAAGCAATTTGCGAAATGTGAGCAAGATTTAATACGAAAGGTACGGGCAAAGGAAGTACATTATACTACCTTTTGTTGTGAAAATAAAACGTTATGGAGATTAGTTGAATTTTTGAATTATTTAGACGTTCCGGGCTTACCTCTACATAATGTGGATATCACGTGCGACTTCAATTTCCCGTGCGTATCGCTTTCGCTATGACAAATAATTTATTACAAGGATAATGGATGGATGTTTGTGCATTTGTGGCATCAATCTTGATTTCCCATGTTTCTCATATTGTTGAAAATTAAGCTGTACATTATATATATGTTATACTTAAGTCATGAATTATATATCTATCTCTCTCAGATACATAAGGTCAGTTGCTTATATAATAGCGCAAGTGGCGAAATTAGCCAGTATTGAATAATACTTAGCGGAATAAACTTGAAATAAAACAAAGGTTGCGTTCTCCCTTGAGTAAATTTCATACATATTGTCAATTTAGTGAAAAAGCGGAAAGTTGGCCGACACTTCAAAATCATTGCGGTTTGATTGAAACAAATCAACATAGCTATTCATCATTTATTTATATTGCATTAATATGACTTTTGAATAAAGAATTTTGATTGGCCGAATTACATAAATTAGGAAATGCATTGTGAATGCTCGGAATTATTATTTTCATTACATTAACGAATTTGGGCGGAACGAAGTTTGCCGGGTCAGCTAGTTAATAATATTAATCACATTCTGTCGCCTCTTTCACAAACAGTCTTAATATATAAAACGTTAGTGCGTATGTATGACCGACCATCACGGCTGAACCACTGAAGCTATCCCCCTTATATTCAGACCAGAGGTTTGTGTGGTGCTCCGGATGGTTTATGTTTATTTTAGACCCTATATGGGGCGGGGCGCTGGGGTCGCTTTTTTGAAAATTCTTATTTATGGACCCATTTGGCTAAAATTAACACCATAAACACTTAAAAAAATGAAAAAAAATATTTTTTGCCAAAATTTGGACCCGATAAGTGGCGCTGGGAGATATTTACGACAAGTTAGATTTCCCTGCATATCAATTTTGTATCAACAAACATTAAATTTAATTGTACTAATATAGTTGGCGTTGGTTGTCCATACTTTTTTGAATTTGACATTTCAGTAAGCTGTAAGCTGGGCGAATAACATTTCCTTTCGATATCCGGCACAAATAACAAAACCAAGGAAAATGTTCTTACTGGGCCAAATTCATGAAACAAAACAAGTGAAACTTGAAGGATAGGATACTTTTGGACCTGATAGGTGGCGCTGTTGCCGATCTCCGAAACAGCTCTACCGAGTTGATTGAAATTTGTGGATGCGTAGGTATGGTTGCTTCAAGATTGAAATATACTATTGTTTCGGACCCTATAGATGGTAGGTACTTTGCAAAAAATAAGCGGGATAGGAGAACGGGTTGTGGAAGCATTAATATTATTAATGGACATTGTCCAAATAATGGACTTTGCGAAATGTGAGCAGGACTTAATACGAAAGGTATGAGCAAAGGCGGGTGGGTACAGCTGCATATAAAAAAGACTGACGTCCGTATGTGCGCACTCATAATTCGGGAACCAATCCTTCAATTTTTATGATTTTTGGTTTAAATTCGCATGGGCCCAAGGAAGGACATTATGCTACTTTTTGTCGTGAAAACAAAACTTTATGGGGATTAGTTGAATTTTTGAATTCTGTGGATGTTCCGGGCTTACATACATCTATACAATTGAAAGCGGGCTCATTTATAATTTTGTTGCGCAACCTCAATGCACCGAGACTTTGTAACCGAACGCATTGGATTTGGTGGTGAAGGATCTCAAATCAAATATCATGCAAGCGACGGTTTTGAGGAAAAAATTCAAAGTCAAACATGCTCATTCCACGGAATCCGCTTATTGAGAACGAATTTGTACCTCGTGTACTGTAAACCATTTTAGTCAAAAAGCGGAAGGTTGGCCGACACGTAAATCTTCTTTGTTGCGTTTGTCTACGCCCAAGGAAGGTTCATACGGCGACAAAATTTGAAAATTTGAACGCGAAATTGGAAAGTTTGTGAAAATTGATTTTCCATACATTTTCTACGGATTTTTCAAAAGCTATAGTTGGGATCAATAACATTAATTTCAGGTGGAAGTGAAAATTATTTTAATCAGAAAGTCAATTTTGGGCGGCACGAAGTTCGCCGGGCATGCTAGTATTAAATAATCTTCTCTTATATAAAAATGAATTTCTGTTTGTCTGTCCTTTATGGAATCATGAACTATGCATTTGATCATGTGATGATCCTTAACAAAGTTGTTGTGCATCAGCCCGCAAATGTTTCTGAGTTGGTATGGTACGACCAATTTTTGACAAAGGGGCGTGGCACCGCCCATACAAAAAAATATTTTATTTCAAAAGCCAACATCGATTGAGACATTCTCGTGTTATCTGTTGTGGGGTGCACACGTTAATTAAGCTTACAAATTTTCCAATTTAACTTTTTGCTAAAATGATCTGCTTAGTATGCAACCAAGAAATAGAGCACACTTGTGCTTCTAAAATCAATTGTTCAGACTGTTTTTCATTTTTCCATTGCAATTGTGTTAATATTAATTCAATGGACTTAGAATATATGAGTGCTAACGACGTTAAATATCGATGTGATAGGTGTACTGCGCTCCGCCGCAAATCACTGCAACAACAACATTCAGTGATACCACCCGTAACTACACAACAACAACTTACAGATGCAACATCCAAAAACACGTCGTCATCTAGGCCTCTACGCCAGCAACCGCCTAGAAGCGCTTCTCTGCAGCAACAATATACAGAAGCACCATTAACAAGCTCATCGTCATCTCGACAAAATAAGAAAACTATGAAAAAGAATAAAACAGCAGCGGTAAATGCAGAAACATCAAAGCATAAACAGTCAAATTCACATAAACAATCGAATTCGCATGAGACAGCTAGCGAAACTGATGATCAAGAAGGAGCTTTTGCCACAGCCACCGATGATGTCAATGCCCTTTGTAACCGTAGTGCAATAACTTTAGATCTTCTTTATGAAGAAATTATTCTTCTGAAGAAAATCAACACTGACTTCCTTGGCATGGTGCAGGAGCTCAGAGAGGAAAATGCACAGTTGAAAACGAAAGTGTTGTCTCTTGAAAATCGCCTCAACTGGAGAGAACAAAAATTATTGGAGAATTCAATTGAGATAGCAGGCGTGCCAGACGTAAACAACAAAAATGCCAGCGAATGTTTGAAGAAGATCTTAACTGATGCGTTGAATATTTCAATTGATCAAACTGAAATAATGAAATGTTATGTGAAACGAGTGAGAAAGAACCCAAATACAAATTCCGTGGGGTCCAGCAAAAATACTTTTGGTGACGTTTTGTGCGTGGAACTATCATCACAGACCGTGAAACAAAAAATTATGAGGGGTAAGCGGACTGCAACGAAGAAGCTGAATGCTGCACTATTTGTAGAGGGGAAAAAGGGTAATGTTTATATAAATGATAGTTTAACTAAGTTTAATCGTGCTTTATTTATGGAGGCCAAAAGGGTTAAATTAGCTAAAAACTTTAAATATCTTTGGTTCCAAAATTCACAAATACTTCTGCGTAAGATTGATAATGGTAGGGTTGTTGCAATTAGATCGTTCGAGGATTTGGTGAAACTGCAAGATTAATATAACCTGTTTTTATTAATAATAAATAATATGTTCAATATTAATAATAACCTCGATTTACATTGCAACAACCCAATCACTACAACAATTAAAAGTATTTCTGATACAATTTTTCGTGTAAGAACAAATGAGAGCAAACCTTTTTTAGTTGTTCATCAAAATATACGTAGTGTGAGAAAAAACTTTGATCAACTGATCTGTAATTTACAAACTTTTGAATATTTGCCTGATATAATATTTATTTCGGAGATATGGATTTTTTCTTGCGAGATTGACGATTATACTATATCCGGTTATAAATTCTATGCAAACCCAAACGAAGTATATCCAGCAGGTGGTGTGGGAGTTTTTGTGCGTGATACTTATACTGGTAACGATTTTAAGGTGGAACGATGTAGCATGCCTAGCGCAGATTTAATTAAAATAACTATCACCGTTCACAATGTAGTTTTTGACCTAGTTTGCGTGTATAGATTACACTCCACTGCTCCGCATTATTTTCTGGATAACTTTTCCAATTTTTTGAGTAATGAAAAAGGAGGCAATATTGTCATAGTAGGTGATTTCAACATTGATATTTTGAGTTCGAGCACTGCGTCTGACTGTCATCTTGCTCTTACAGCCGAGCATGGCCTTACTTCTTTTGTAAGCGATATTACAAGACCAGTCTCAAGTAAGTGTATTGATCATGTGTTTGGCCGTTTTACTAAAATACCCTTAAATCATTGTGTTGGCATCAACTTCGATTTGCAAATAACTGATCACTGCATGACAGGCATTCTATTTAAGAACTTTTATGGTATCAAGCATACTTACGGCAGGTATGTTTATCCTGTAACAAACATAAGGTACAACTTACTAAATAATCAACTGCGTTTTGAAAACTGGGATGAAGTCTATGCTGAAGATAATGCTTCTATAGCTTATGACTTGTTTCTGAACATTCTCATAAATTATATAAGAACCTCGACTTTCACATCTGTAACAAAAAAATCTCAAGCACGATTAAGACCCTGGGTAAGCTCATCTATTTTGAAAAGAATGAAAGTAAAAAACAAAATGCGACAATTGTGTTATCGACATCCGCTTAACTCTAACTTAAAAAAACGGTTTAGGAATATGAGCAAGAACATAAATAAGGATATCTCCTATTGCCGCGACAACTATTATTTTAATAAATTTCAGGATGCACAAGGAAATCCTAAAAAAGAGTGGAATGTTATAAATAACATAGTGAAAAATAGCCCTTCTCATCATTTAAACTCCATTGTGCTACGTGGTGAAGGTGCTGAAATTACTGAGCCGATAACAGTAGCTAATGAATTTAATGAATTTTTTGCTTCCGTTGGAAATATATCATACCAATCTAATTATGGGTCAATTTGCAACCGATGTGTAACATTTAGAATGGTAGATAGTACAACAAATCCGAATTGCTTCGTTTATGAAGAAATTACTGGGTTAGAGGTCTTACATACCATCTATTCACTAAACAACACAAGATCGTGTGGGAACGATGGCATCTCTAACGTAACGCTAAAGAAAATTGCTCCTAATTTAGTCGATATCTTAGCATATCTTTTCAATTTAAGTGTTTTTAGTGGAGTTTTCCCTGACAGTCTGAAATGTGCTGATGTATTACCGCTTTTTAAAAAGGGAAATCAAAAAGAAAAGAATAATTATAGATCCATTTCCCTGCTTTCTTCAATTTCAAAAATTTTTGAAAAAGCTGTCAAGAAACGTATGTGTTCATACCTACAAAGAATACAATTTTTCAGTCCGAAACAGTTTGGGTTTAGGGAAGGATGCTCCACTGAGGATGCTCTTTTATGTTTTTGCTCTTTTATTAATAAAGCTTTGGATAGTAATAAATTTTGTGCTGGTCTATTTGTTGATATTACGAAAGCTTTTGACATGGTCGTTCATGATATTCTTTTGTACAAATTGTATAACGCAGGTTTCCGTGGCTTTATTTACAACTGGTTTGCATCGTATTTACAGGACCGCAAACAAAGAGTGAAAATGGGTCAACTTCTTAGCAACACTATAACACTAATGTCTGGTGTACCACAGGGGTCTGTCTTGGGTCCCATTCTATTCTTAGTTTTCATAAACTCCCTATTTTCACTGCCTTTTGCGGGTAAGGTCACGGCTTTTGCAGATGATCTTGGCATTGCATATGGATCAACGAGCTCATTGAATCTAATAGCTGAATTAAACCATGATATTCACTTGTTGAGATTATGGTTCGCTTCGCACAGGCTAATAGTAAGTAGCAAAACAAGATTAATGTTTTTTAGACTGGGCCTGCCTGATCCTACGTATGCTGATATCAATTTCCACTCATTTGATTGTCCTCGTTTCAACTTAAATGATTGTGCCTGTTCTTCAACTACAGGTGAAATATTTAATAGAAATGCCTCTTGCAACTCAAAATGTTTTCAAATTGAAATTGTTAAAAATTATAAATATCTTGGTATTATTATTGATCAAAACATGAATTGGACACAACACATTTCGATATTGAAACAGTACCTACGCTCTTCCATACGGTGTTTTTATCGCCTCAGAAAGTTTTGTTCTAATAAGACTCTTAAAACAGTTTATCATGGAATTTTCCATTCCAAACTGCAGTACGCAATAAGTTGTTGGGGGGGTTCTTACATAACCAATCTTAAGCCACTTGTCGTCCTGCAGAAATGTGCCATAAGAAGAATAAGTAATGTCCGTCGCCTGGCTCATTCTATGATCTTGTTTAGGTCCTTGAATATACTTCCAGTGCGCCATTTATTTTTTTTTAGAGTCTCTAAGATATTTTTTTTAAGAGCTGGCTATATGCAGAGTCCAATATTTGGTGCTCGAAGCTTACGAAGCGCTTCAAGACATGTTATTGAAATTCCAGTTTTTCGCACAACTCACTACAGAAACACCTATCCAGTCGTATCATGTAAACTGTATAATCGCCTTCCTCCTGATATAAAACTCATAACATCTCAGAACAAATTTTTATATAAACTTAAGTCATGGTTACTTAACTTTGATCATGATGAAATTGAAGTTTTGCTCACCTATATTGCATAAACATTGTTCCTTTACTGGTATGCTTATTATATAAATATGTATTATGTCACCCCACAATAATCAATAATCAGTGACTAAAAAATTTGTTTAAATCTAAATTTTTTATTTTTTCCTTTTCGAAGTGGCATTTAACACTATTTACTGCTTTTTAAGCTGAATAAAAAAGTGTCACTAACTGTTCTCTATTGTATTAAATTAGTTATTAAACAGAATTGTTAAGTATTTGTTTACAAAAGAGAATAAAGAATTACTTACTTACTTACTTACACACAATCTTACGTATTAGCCCAGGAGTATACCTGTGAAGATTGGTCCAAATTGGACAAAGGGGCGTGGCACCGCCCATACAAAGAAAAACATTAAAAACCTTAAATTTCCAAAGCCAACAAATCGACTGAGTTCATACTTAAACACAATCGTAAGTATTGGCCCAGGAGTATACCTGTGAATATTCGTCAAAATTGGGCAAAGGGGCGTCGCACCGCCCATACAAAAAAAAAAAAAAAAAAATAATAAAATCCATAAATTTCGAAAGCCACCGAATCGATTGAGTTGAAATTAACACACAATCTTAGATATTCGCCCAGGAGTATACCTGTGAAAATTCTTACTTATGGACCGATTTGGCTCAAAATAACTCAAATTTTTTATCAACAACATTAAATTTAATTGTAATAATATAGTTGGCGTTGGTTATCTATACTTTTTTGAATTTGAAATTTCAGTAATTCATATTTCATTTAGCTGTACAATAATAATAATAATAATAGTATTTATTGTATCATACATGCTTACACAGTAAGAATTCACTTATAAATCTGTGAAAGATAAACATTTTTAATTTAATATTCATAAATGATTTGAAAATTAGGTTAGATTTAAATTTAAATTAATTTAATTGAAATTGAAATCGCTTGAAGAGGGATAGGGATAGGGATGGGACAAAGTTAGTTGCTTTAGTTACTGAGAAAAGTTCGGTTTTAAATCTTCGTGCATTTGTTAGCTCTCGCAAGTTACGTGGGAGTGAATTCCAAAGGCGGATAGCAGCAACAAAAAACTGTCTTTCGGATGTTAGACATGAAAAGCGAGGAAGTACCAGACAAGAAGATCTGTTAGATACCCGAAACTGGATTTTTTCATAAAGATATGAAGGCTGTCTACTTATGAGTATGCCAAAAAGAAATATGACTGTTCCAAATTTTATATAGTTACAAAAGGACATGTTAACTAGGTGTTTTGCAAAGTGTGAAACGTGATTATGTCTTTTTAAACAATACACATATCGAATAGTGGAGTTGAAAGCCGCCTGACGCCGCCATCCACTCTCGGCATCACATCCATAAAAAATTTCGCATCCGTAGATAAGTACAGGAATAACTAACATTTTAGCAAGTAGCGCTCTCGTTTCAAGAGGAGTAAACTTTTGAGCAATCCTTAGGTTTCGTAGAATACCGTAAGTTTTCCCTACTAAAGTTTTTATGTGATTATTCCATGTTCAGGCTCTATTGAAGACAAGACCTAGATTTTTTTTGAAGACTCAACAGATTCGACTTCAGAGTTGTTTAACATTAAATGAGGGAAATAAGAACGATCTAATTTCTTTTTAAAAATAACTAAACACTTACACTTCGCTGGATTAAGTATTAGGCCGCTTTTGGATGACCAATTAGAAATTCGTTCTAGATCCTCATTTAAAACGCTGACGCAATTTTCAATTAGGCCCAAGGATCAGCTTTGATAAATTTGCATATCATCGGCATAAATATGCTTACATGAACTTAATATGACAGAAGCAATATCGTTAATATATACGGAGAAAAATAGAGGCCCTAGGATAGAGCCTTGGGGAACTCCTTGCCTTGAGGGAAGAAAATCGGAAAGGTTGCCATCAAGTGACACGGCCTGTTTTCGTTCACTTAGATAGGATGATATTAATTTAACAGCAGTGGGGGAAATTGAGAAAAAGCGTTTTAATTTGCTGAGAAGAATCGAGTGACTAACCAAATCAAAAGCTTTGGAAAAAACTAAGAGTACCAGAAAAGTAACATGATCCCTATATAATTTATCTCTTATATCTTCAATGACGTTTAACAAAGCAGTTGTACAGCTATGCTTAGCTCGGAAACCCGACTGTACTTGCACCAACAAGTTATTTTGAGTAACGTAATTATTAAGCTGCTTATGCTCCTCCATCGGGTAGGGGACAGAATATACCCGAGGTAGGCATGCCTTTCGTAAGAGGCGACTAAAATCCACACTCCGGCGTGTTACGGAAGTAGCATGCCGGTCCCAAGCCCGGGTAAAGGAGGAGGGTTTGAGGTAACGGTTTAGCCTATCCTCAGTGAAATTAACTGTTAGTGTATTCTAACCCACAGGAGCTTGTGGTTAACACTCAATTACGCTATGAATGGAGAAACAAAAGGAATTGTCTACTCCAGGTGGTAATGAAAATAGCCATAATCCGGGGCACGGATTCTGGAGGCCCCTACATTCATACCCGAATCTACTAGCGACTCTTGTGGCTCTATGTCCGATTCACTCGGCAAATTGAGCATGAGACAGGCTGCTGCCCACTGCACTGCAGCTGACGGTCAGACTCGGGATACCTTCAGGTTTGAACGGGCTTCTGAGGAGGCGGTCCTTGAGCTGCACCTGTCTAAGGGACAGCGGCCTTATGAGGAAGCTGTTGGATCTGCGGCGCAAAGATGCTTTATCTGCTGAAGCGCAATGGCGCTGATGGCGCAAGCACATCTATTAGCTCCTTGGCGGTGCCTTTGAAAAGGAGCAGGACGGTGGAGGTCTTACCAAGTGAAGCTAGCCAACCCCTGGGATCGGGCTCTGCCTCCTCTTCTGCCGAAACGAAAAGCAAGAAGAAGAGACCCAAGCTCGCATCTGTTGCCTTGGTGAGTTGAGTGGTTCGCACAACGTTCGTTACGATAGGCTATCCGAGAGACCTATTACATGTCTTGTTGTATCGAAATCCCTCACGGCAGTTACAATCAAACGGTTCTGTTGTCAAGATTTGGTTGCTGCAACTATTACTTACCATGCAAACGACAGTTGGGAAACCTTTGTCGCCGCATCGGCTTACTTTCCCTATGACTCTTTAACTCCTCCACCACCAGGTCTTATTTTATGTTGCGATGCTAATGCTCAAAACACTGTTTGGGACAGCAGCAAATGCAATATACGAGGAGATCGTCTTCTGAACTTCATATTATCGTCTGACATTACCATCAACAATGTGGGTTGTCGACTTACATTTGTTACAGCCAGGAGACAGCAAGTAATTGATGTTACCCTGTCAAACCGGCATTCCAAGACTATCACGAATTGGCGGGTATCACCAGATAGCACTTTATCAGACCACAGATACATCGAATTTCAAATCTTCTGTGAAGTTTCGCCTTTGCTAGACAGGAGAAATCCGAGAAAAACAAACTGGCCACGGTTTGGGGAGGAGCTTGGCAACTCTGTTAAAGTTCCACTCAAACTAAGATCGATACTGGGGGTAGAGAGGTCTGCCCAGGTTCTGAGTAGCACCCTTATCCGCTGCTTCGAACTAGCGTGTCCAGTTACAAAAAACTCCTGTGGAGAACCGGTACCTTGGTGGAGTACCGAACTGGCATAGATTCAACTCATCATTAAATACAAAATATCAAAACTTAGCAAAACACCCTCGCACTAATACAGTCAAATAATGAAGTATTGGCGCTGTAAATGGTGTGTACTGGACTGGAAGTTTTTGCTGTTCTTCGAAAAAAATACTGATAGCTGAGTGTGTATGGCCTATGGGTAAAAGTAAGGCGAGTAGCAGTAGGTATAGTACGTACAATTTTCAATTTAATAATGGAAAATAAATACTATTAATGAATAGCTTTGTTAAAAGGTGGTCGATTTCGAGTTCAGGTTGGTAGAATTTCCGAAAGTGTAAAAAGTGGTTGAAATACCACTTAAGTGTTAGAAGTCCCATCACTGATATGGCAAAGTTGGCGTAAATGTCAAACTAAATCACTTGGGGGTGGGGGTGGGGACGCGTTTCGTGATTTATAAATTACTTTGGCTAAATCACGTTGGTGGAAACATGGTATTATATAATCGATTTCAATTGGAATTTCCAATGCATACTCAATTCTACATTTTCACACACCGAAACCGTGCTTCATTCAGATTCCAAAGGCAGACATCACATTCACAGTTCACTTCACAATCCACTTAACCGTTCAGAAAACACAACTCCACGTCCACAGTCCAGGCAGACTCTCGCCTCTCGGTCATCTCTCATCTCATATCTCCATCTCCATCTCCATGAGAGAAAATTCTCATTCTCATGCACACATTTTATTTTGCACGAACATGCTCTCTCTCTCTGGCATTTCGCCACACACGCCACACCAAATCGTGCACACTTTAGTTATGCAACATGCAAGTGGTCTCAACGGGGACAGATCAAATCAAACCATGACTGTGAGTGATGTGGACGATGAGGTTTGCACATTAATTGCAATCGCTTCGTGTTAAAATAAAGATAAAAATAAAAAAATAAAAAACAAATAATTTGGTCGAAGGAATGGTTTTTAATATGTTTTTAATTAAAGGATCGCCAAAATTCGTAGTCGCAGTGGCTTAGTGTTAGTGTGTTAGACTACTTAGCGAGGGGACTCAGGTTCGCAAAAACCCAAATTCCAATTAGCCGTTTGGAGTCGGCATAAAATTGTTGATCCCCTCCATTCGTTCCAAAAATTAAAAACTCACACAAAACGAATGGACCTGTTGCGCCAACTATTTATTTTTTTTATTTATCGCCAAAATTCGCAATCACGAATTGCCATTTTACTTTATTACAAAAAACGATGAATTAACTAATGAACTGATAAAGAAGTTGTACCCTTTTGTAAATCAAGAAATAAAAATAAAACAACATTTGAAAGAAAGTCAAATTAATTTTAAATAAAATTTGTAAATTTACTATTATTATTATTGTTTTGTTAGATCGTTAAGTGTTTTGTTCTGTTTTTCCAGTTGTATTCAAAATTTCAATTGCACCGTTTTCGTTCGTTTGCTTTCTGTATTTTGGCTATTTCAAAGGTAAGGTAGTGATTTGTGAAAACTGCGTGCGATTTATAAAAAGTTATGATTATTTACAGTTCGATATATGTTACGATGCCAAAAAGAGGTCATGGTAACATTGGTCGGCGTTCACAGAATGCATCACGACACCGAAATGTCATAGCACGTCAAACGGAAGAGGAACGTGCTATTAAAAGGGAATCAGGACGAATCAGAATGATTCAAAATCGTGCGCGACAGTAAGAAGAGATCAACAATGAGCAACAACGATTGAGAAGAAGAGAAGTTCGTGCTCGGCAAAGTGATGAAGCAAGGTCACAACGTGCGACTATTGAACGACAACGTTGGCAACAACAATTTATTCCGGGGAGCATTGAACGTGCAGCCTTTCGATATGACCCAAACATTCAATACAGTGCGCACGCATCACTTCAATTTGGTCAAATGTCTGTCGTTTGTCAGCATTGCAATGCAGTTAAATTTGAGAAAGAACCGCCTGGATTGTGTTGCGCGGGCGGAAAGGTGAAATTGCCAGAGTTGCTTCCACCACCAGAGCCATTGCGCACGCTGCTTTATGGTGAAAGTTGCGTTCATACAAATCGATCGATCGCGTTGAAAACGAAGACGATGTCGTCAATTATCCAGTGGAATTCCTAAACTCTTTGGATTTGTCTTAAAGTTGGATCTGTCGTCATTATGCTAAGAAATCTTCATGCCCCGAAACTCTGCAATGGAACCCGACTGATTGTCATGAAGCTAATGAACAATGTGATAGTGGCAAGGATTTTGAAAGGGCTGTTCAAAGGAGAAGAATGCCTAATCCCGCGAATTCCCTTGAGTTCAAACGATTTGCGATTCCAATTCAAACGTATTCAGTTCGCAGTGAAACTTGCATTTGCGATGACAATAAACAAGTCACAAGGGCAGTCGCTGGAAGTGTGCGGCATAAATCTAGAAAAAATCATGTTTTTCACACGGCCAGTTAAATGTGGCATGTTGTAGGGAAACCATCCTCACTCTTCATTTACGCTTCGGAGCAGAAAACAAAAAATGTAGTGTATCGTGCAGCTTTAAATTGAGTCATTAATTAGGGTGTCCATACACCTCAAACGAAAAAAGAGGACATACTTTACAAACCCCTAACCTTCCAATACCCCCCCCCCCCACCCATCACTATTTGGTTACTCAAGGAAAACATTTATACTGTGTATAAGTGGACATCACATACCACAGGTGACAGCTACAGATGTGGCATGTGAGTGTCGTTGACAAATCGGAGAAGAAATAAAATACATCGGAAAAGTGCTACCACTGCTAGTTTTTATGGGCGTACTTAAAAGTTTAAAAATGAAGGGCATGTTTTTATAATGAAATTATAATGAAATTGAAAAAAGAGAACAAAAAGAGGACAGAAAAAATAAAGAGGACAAAAAAAGAGCCAAGCGTAAAAAGAAAGTGTAAAATAGATCGCTGACAAAAAAGAGGACATGTTCTCTTTAAAAGAGATGTTCTGGAAACCGTACATTAATATAATGGGTGATTTTTTAGCTGGTTTGGTTTTGGCAACACTGGTTTTGACAGCTGACGTGTGTTTAGTACCTTGTGTCATTGTCAAACAGCTTCAGTTTGGTTTGCAATTTAACCATGGATCGTCTTACAAATGAACAACGCTTGCAAATTATTGAATTCTACTATCAAAATTCGTGATCGGTTCGAAATGTTCATCGCGCGCTGCTTCCATTTTATGATCGGCATTCTCGACCTTCTGAGCAGTCTATTCGGAAGATTGTGACCAAATTTCGCACCAAATTTACTTTATTGGACATTACACCACCAACACGTTTACGTACTGTGCGTAGTGAAGAAAATATTGAGGCCGTATCAGCTAGTGTGACAGAAGACCGCGAAATGTCGATTCGGCGCCGTTCCCAGCAGTTAGGCCTTTGTTACAGCACTACGTGGAAAATTTTGCGGAAGGATTTGTGCGTAAAGCCTTTTAAGATACAGCTTGTGCAAGAACTAAAGCCAGGCGACCTACCACAACGCCGAATTTTTGGTGAATGGGCTCTTGGAAAGCTGGCCGAGGATCCGCTTTTTTATCGAAAAATTGTGTTCAGCGATGAGGCTCATTTTTGGTTGAATGGTTACGTAAATAAGCAAAATTGCCGCATTTGGAGTGAAGATCAGCCAGAAGCATTGCAACAGCTACCAATGCATCCCGAAAAAGCCACTGTTTGGTGCGGTTTATGGGCCGGCGGCATTATTGGGCCATATTTCTTCAAAGATGATGCGAATCGCAGCGTTACTGTCAATGGTGAACGCTACCGAGCAATGATAACAAACTTTTTTCTGCCCGAAATGGAAGTTCTTGACTTGCATGATATGTGGTTTCAACAAGACGGTGCCACATGCCACACAGCACGCGAAACAATGGCGCAATTGCGAGGCGAGTTTGGTGAACAGTTAATTTCACGTTTTGGGCCGGTCAATTGGCCGCCTAGATCGTGCGATTTGACACCATTAGATTATTTTTTGTGGGGTTATGTCAAGGCTAATATGTATAGGGATAAGCCCGCTTCGATTGACGCACTGGAAGCCAACATCCATGCATTCATTCGTGAGATACCGGCCGATATGTGTGAAAGAGTATGCCAAAATTGGACTCAGCGGATGGACTACCTGAGACGCAGCCGCGGTCAACATTTGCATGAAATTATCTTTAAACATTAAATTGCAAGGTTCAAACTATCGATTCAAATAAATATTTCATTCATTTTTTCGAATTTTTTGTGTTTTTTTTTTTTTTTAAAGTTCTAAACCTCTTAAAAAATCACCCGTTATTCTTTGTTTTAGATTTCAATAAATCTAATAGACTTTAAAGAAATTAATACTTGATTTTATTATATTTTCGCCAAATATTGGCCGGGGCGAAGTCATCTGTTAAGTATCGCTAAATTTCGATCAAAGAAACAAATTTCAGGTGGAATCGTGAGTGCTTGAAATTAATTCAGTCAAAAAATATATTTTGGGAAAAACGAAGTTTGCCGGGTCAGCTAGTACTTGTTAAATATCGGAAATCCTAAATTTACTGAGTAGCTTTAGGCCCCAGTTATAGTCGAACGTAAAACGTATGAATTTACTTTTGCTTTTTTTGAACCCCTTAAACTTGATGGTTGACTCAATCTTGGTCTTATAATGTTGCTAATATATTATAAAGTCAGTTTATCAAAAAAAAAGAGCCAATTGTCTTTAAATGTTCAAGAATTAATTCATTTTTCTGTGATCGGAAAAAGTTTTTCGTACGGAAAAAATTATAAATTCTTATTTTAGAAAAATGAATTTGATATACCTAGATTGAATTTAACCATTAAGGCTAAGTGGTTAAAAAAGCACAAAAAAAAATGGTACGGTTTATTTTTACGTATGGCTATAAGTGGGACCTTAGTAATTGCACTTTTGTTTCACCGCCCTGAGTGTTAGAGAAAGGTTATAAATTACAGTTTTTGTTTTACGCTCGTAATACAATACAGACAGTAAATTGATCACTTTCATCTAAATTTTCATATAACAAAAAATAATAAAAAAATAAATAAACACACATAAGAGATGTCCTTAAGATAGTTAACAAAATAGATGCAATTCGTTTCCGAATGACAAATTTTAAAGCCTTAATTTTGAATTACAAATACATAATAATTAATTAAACATTGGCTGTAAATATAATCAAATAAATAAATAGTTGGCGCAACAGGTCCGGAGGGACCCTAGGCCTAGCTTCTCACAACCATTCGTTTTTGTGTGAGTTTCTCATTTTTGGAACGAATGGAAGGGATCTACAATTTTATGCCGACTCCAAACGGCTAATTGAGAAGCTCTTTCAAGACATTTATACTCTCGAATGTTTGTCAGACGTTCGCGAGAGGTAGCGCAGCGGAAAAAAACCCTAAGTCGGAATTGGGTTTTTGCGGGATTCGAACCTGGGACCCCCGCATAGCAGTCCAACACACTAACCACTAAGCTACTGCGACTAAAATATAATCAGCCCATATTTATGTCGACATTTTAAGATTTTAATTTTAATATTAAATTTTGTTTTTTTAATTTTTTTTATTTTTAAAAATTAGCAACAAATTGTATCAGGGTCCTCGAAAAAAGTACCCAATTGTCGCACAACGGTCACGCTGTTGTCAGTTGTTCTCATCCGACATCCTTCTCGCAACCAAAATAGGTTGCGTATGGGAAAGCGCGCCTGGAATTTTCAGGAACAAGCCTACAATAGAACAGGAAATATTGGAAGCTGTCAGTTCTCGGCATCACGCACACATTTATAGAATCCGCCTATACGTGAACCCTTTCCGCAACACACCACTGTTGCCGTTCTAGCGATTTTGTCGCTAGGTCGAGTGGATTTTTAAGACTCCCGACGATTTTTAATAAAATATTGTCGGTGTCGCTAAAATAAAATCTAGTGACATGGGATGGGACACCACAGAAGATACTGCCAATTTGTTGAATTTGTTTTTTGTTGCCTTGAATTTGTTGATTGTTTTGTTTTTTTTTTATTTTTCTTATTCAATAATAATTTACTTTTAAGTATAATGTATGTATTTTTTGAACTTATAGGTACTTTCAGCTTAATATTTTAGCGAATTCTAGCGGATTTTTGCGATGCAAAAACTAACATTTCTAGCGGACTTTACGTTGTGGTCTAGCGGATTTTGTTTTCTCTTAGCGGCAACACTGCTACACACATCACACCGATCGAGAATTCGAGATACAGACACCAAAAATCAAAAACTTTTGATTTTTACTCGCACCGTGTTTGACACCAAAAATCGGTGTACACACTAGCCCACACAAGGAACATCAACAGCGACATCAACGTTAGAGCTAATCCTAAATTCGCTGTTGCTTTTGCTATCAAAGTCGCTGTGTTAATCTGTTTCTTGCATTTAGCTTTAATACCTACATGCTACATATTTCATTTCAAGTAGTTTACCTCATATGCAAAAAAACTTCGCAATTTCCAACTTTAAAGGAGAACGGCTCGATGCAATAGCTTTATTTTAACTCTTACACACTGAATGTCCATAAAAAGCAGTTCATTTAAATTTTTGTTATCAAAAATGTCTAGTACCAAAAACTAATCGTAGTAATGTTACAATCTGTGGTTTTTATACTAAATTTTAATTAACCGTGATTTTCTTTCCGTGTAATCCAAATTTTACTACTCTTAAAAGCTAAATTTTGAGGCAAAAAAGTATCGTGAGTATTTAAATGGGAATTTGAGTACGCTCAAAAGGAAATAAAGTGCACGACTGAGTGAAACAAAACTTTCTCGTTCATCAACAGTGTTGTTGGTTGTTTTCTTATTTTATTAGATTGGTACGTAAAGATCTGAGAAGCAATGGTAGGTAATAGAAAGGGTTCATGTAATATAGAAAAAGGAATACCTACATAGTTTTAAATAAAATTCACTTTTAGTTTTTAAAAGTTGAAGCTCTAGAAACAGACAACAGTCGCAAGTTCTTGTTAGAGATTTATAAGCGCCTACTGTACTTTTTTTATAGCTTTTACACTTTACAAGATTTTGAGTACAAGAACAAGTTTTGTAGGAATTAAAGATTTTTGATCTTTTTGGGAATGATTTTCTTTTTTACTGGAATAGATTAATGACGCTGGGTTAAGTTGTCAATGATTGGAAATATTCACCCCTATTGCGAAGATCAACTATCAATTGATAGTTGATACTTATCAATATAAAAATAAATAAATAAATAAAAACAAATTAAATTAAACAAGAATAAATTTCTTTAAATGGTATTGCGACGATCAATTATCAATTAAGTGTTGATCGACTGTGAACGTGCAGCAATCGTCGGTTGACAAATCGGTATTGTGAATGTCAATCTCGAACAATTTTATTGGTAGTTGTCAATTTTTCTATCAATCGCAATTTGAACATTGTTGAACATCATCGTTTTTAATTGTTATTGTTGTTATTTCTTAAGGGCTATTATGTATATACATTTTGCCATTCAAAAATTCCACAGATAAAACAATATACTCCAAACTAAATAATATAGACAATAAGTGTTTTCGATTAGAAATAAAAATAAAAATACCTATTATCATTAAAAAAAAAGGTAATAATTATAAATAATTAATATAAATATAATTAAAAATAATGAATTTTGAACCATTCAAAATATATTATTTATAAAACAAAATGGAAATAATATTAATAATATAAATAAAATTTTTAACATTGCAAAATATTTAAAGATTGAAAATAATCATTACCATAAGTTCGAATTATAGAAACTAAAATAGATAATCCTAATACACCATATTTTTCAGTAAATTTTTTCAGACTTGTAACACTCGTAATTATTGTTTAATTAAATTGTTTGCAAAATCCTTAACGATCACTCTTCAAATCAAAAATATTTTAGAACTGTCAAAGTTGAGTTTTCATTCACAATAACTTTATTTTGAGCGTTATGTTTCACAGGTTATATATTTGTCAATTATTTTTCGCAATACCAACATCTATTTTAATTGATAAATTTGTCAATCGTCAACCGATTGATAGTTGATCTTCGCAATAGGGCTGATTGTTCGTGATAGATCGATATCTTTGCATATAAATGTGTATATGAATTTTTGAATTTGAATAAGCAGTTATTACTTGAATATCGCGTTGAACGTGTGTGGGGGTGCAAATGAAGTGGGATATTCTGATTGTTGTAATTATTTTAAGGTGCATAATTCAAAATGGTTGAAAAAAAGTAGAAGTGGGTAATATGCTAAAATTAAGTTTTGCGTTGCTTGTACTGCATTTTTAATAGCTGTTGAAATTTGAATTTTAAAGTGCGGTGGTTGGGTGCTGTATAAATAGGGTAGGCACTGATTGGCGTCAACTTGGCGATGCCCAGTCGTTGTAACTGTTCATACACATCAATTGTGCTTATTTTACCTCCGCGTGGTAGCCACCGGGTACTGGTCTTGTCCTTCCGGGCATGACTTGCTAAACTTATAAGCGCGAGTGTTGAACACGAAGAAAATAGCAACACTATAATGCTCTGTCGGAATGACTGCCTGATCGAGTCTCAGAGGTCTTACATGAGCCCCTCAGAAAGAGGACGTACGGCGGATGAATTCACATGGTTGAATCAACGGTGGCGTCAACAGTCAAAATGGCAGATACCTCAATGAGCTACTTTGACGTATTTGGAGCTGAGGTCATTGAGGATTTTTCAGCACTAGTCAGGGTGTTGAAATAGAGATGGTGGCGGAAGAGCCCTTAATGGGTCAACGGCAGCTCTCACATCCCCGAAGCGGGTTACTGACTCCGGAATATTCCGGCTCCTTTTGCCCAAGGGGTTACAGAAAGGGCCTGGTCCTCCAGGTTGGGGGTTGTGCGTGGGGTTAACGACCCTACCACGGAAAAAAAAGAATTGTTGCGAAGCAACCAAAAGCCTCGGATAAGGACGGATTCACTGTTGACGACCCTGCAAAACGAAAAAAGGACAATGACGTTCGGATCTGCACGTGGAATGTTCGAACTCTGAACAGACCGCGTGCAGCCGAACAACTAGCGGAGGCCCTAGACTGCTACAAAGCAGGTATCACCGCCATCCAGGAAGTGCGGTGGGATGGGCCGGGCAAAAGGAGGATGAAAAACTGTGACATTTACTACGGTGACTGCTACAGAGAACAAAAGCAGCGTCTATTTGGATGCGGATTTGTTGTAAGCGGCAGACTTAGGCAAGAAGTCTTGAGCTTTCGACACGTTAGTGAACGCCTTACAACTATCCGCATCAAGGCTAAATTCGCCAACATCAGCCTGATATGCGCTCACGCCCCCACAGAAGATAAAGACGATGCTACCAAAGAGTGTTTCTACGAGCTCCTCGACAAAACATATGAGCAATGTCCTAAGCATGACGTTAAAATCGTCTTGGGTGATTTTAACGCCAAAATAGGAAAGGAGGACATCTTTGGTAGCACAATCGGAAAACACAGCCTACACGACACCACGTCTGGAAACGGACTTAGGCTGATTGATTTTGCTGCGGGACGTAATGTTACCATAGCTAGCTCACGGTTTCCTCACCTCAATATACACAAAGGAACATGGCGGTCACCTGATCATCAAACCGTCAACCAAATTGATCACGTTGCGATCGACGCAAGGCACTCCTCCAGTATTCTAGATGTCCGAACTTTCCGAGCGGCCAACATAGACTCGGACCACTACCTTGTTGTAGCCAAGGTACGGATGCGGATATCCAAGACGCCACAACAACGAGAAAATACTGTGAGGAGATTTAACGTTGGACGACTACAAACGCAACAAACCGCCAGAACCTTTGCCGATCGCGTATCCCTCAACCTCTCGAGAAGTCCTATGCTGCCAGCATCAAGTGCCGAAGACCAGTGGCGCCGATGCCAAGAAGCCATCAAAAACGCCGCAACTGATGTGCTCCGTTTCACCAGTCCACCCCCCCGAAACCCCTGGTTTGACGAAGAGTGCCGGCAAGCACATGCAGCAAAACAAAGTGCCTACGAAGCGTCGCTGCATAGAAGGACGAGAGCAGCTCGTCAGCTCTACGAGCAAAAAAGGAGGGAAGAACATCGGCTTCTCCGGAGAAAAAAGAGAGAGCATGAGAAGCGCGCGATCGAGGATATAGAGAGGTGTTACTCCAGGAACAATGTTCGGAAGTTTTACCAAAAGGTAAAAAGAACGTGCCATGCCAACAAGACCCGAATGGAGACCTGTAGAGACGAGCAAGGAAACCTTGTAGTAGAGTCACAGTCGGTGCTGAGGACATGGAAAAACCATTTCTGCAGACTGCTAAACGGCGAAGACGACACAAATTCCGCTGTTAGGCAGAACGATCCATTCAACCTGGACGATGACAGCCAAGATTTCCGTCCACCTGACCAAAATGAAGTGAGGATAGCAATATCTAAGCTTAAATCCAACAAGGCTGCTGGTCCAGACGGCTTACCTGCCGAGCTCTTCAAGGCAGCCGGAGATGACTTGGTAGAGTGCATACACCAACTCAACTCCAAGATTTGGTTAGAGGAATGTATGCCTGATGAATGGAACCTCAGCATTGTTTGCCCGATCCACAAGAAAGGAGACCCTCTAAACTGCGCCAACTACAGAGGCATCAGTCTCCTGAACACTGCGTATAAGATCATGTCTGCTGTATTGTGTGAACGCCTGAAACCATTCGTCAACGATCTGATAGGTCCCTATCAGTGCGGTTTTAGGCCCGGTAAGTCCACGACCGATCAAATATTCACACTACGGCAGATCCTGGAAAAAACCCAAGAATACCAGATCGATACTCACCATCTTTTTGTCGATTTTAAGGCCGCATATGACAGCGTTTATAGAGACGAGCTATACAGAGCCATGTCTAGTTTTGGCATCCCTGCCAAACTTGTCAGATTGTGCAGAATGACGATGAAGAACGCTCGCTGCTCCGTAAAGGTCGGAAACAATCTCACCGAGACCTTTGATGTCAAAAAAGGATTTAGACAAGGTGATGCGCTGTCATGTGACTTCTTCAACATCATTCTTGAGAAGATTGTGCGAAACTCACAAGCCAACACCAGAGGCACAATTTTCTATAAGTCTGTGCAACTGCTTGCATACGCTGACGACATTGACATTGTTGGTACAACACAGCGAGCTGTCACTGGTGCGTTTGCAAGTATTAGTGCAGAAGCGGCAAAAATGGGTTTAGTGGTGAATGAGGGTAAAACAAAATATATGCTGTCAACAAGAAGGGACACACGACATCGACGAATCGGGCAGAACGTCACGATAGACAGCTATAACTTTGAGGTAGTTAGGGACTTTGTCTACCTCGGCTCCGCTATAAACTCTGATAACGACATCACATCAGAAATCAAACGAAGAATCACACTTGCCAACCGCTGTTTCTTTGGCCTAAGACGGCAACTGATAAGTAAGGCCTTGTCGAGAAATACTAAGGAAACTCTGTATAAGACCCTCATCATCCCAGTCCTGCTTTATGGTGCAGAAGCATGGGCGCTATCAAAGGCGGATGAAGATCTCCTTGGTCGTTTCGAACGCAAAATTCTTCGAGTGATTTTTGGTCCCGTTTGCGTTGACGGGTTTTGGAGGAGAAGATTTAACAGCGAACTCTACGAGCTGTACAGCGACATCGACCTAGTCAGAAAAGTACGCATCAGTCGTCTAAGATGGCTGGGACATGTAGAGCGAATGGACACCAACGCTCCGGCCCGAAGAGTCTTCGATTCTAACCCGGAGGGACAACGCAGTAGAGGAAGACCTCGCCTTAGGTGGCGCGCGCAAGTGGAAGGGGACCTCAACCAACTTGGAGTGCGCAACTGGAGGCAGTTAGCCAGGGATCGCGCTAACTGGAGAGGCGTAATGGTTGAGGCCCGGGTCCACCCCGGACTGTAGCGCCACCTAAGTAAGTAAGTAAGTTGAATTTTAAAAATATGTATGAACACAGATCGGCTTTTGGGTAGTAATTTTTGAGAAAAAATTAAAAAAAAAATTGATTTATTCGAATTTTTTGAGAAAAACTAAGTACGGCATCTTATTAAGAATATTAATTATTATTATCTTTAATATGTTTTTGTTTTTGTAAAATTTGGCAGACAAAACAGTACCAAATATTGCAATATTTAGTTTGAAAAATACTATTTGCTAACTATATAGCTGAAAACCGATTGAGAACAATACTTCGAGATACAAGCATTACTTGGTTTTTAAAGTTTTATCGAAGTCAAAAATGGGGTTTGCGAGATATGAGCAGTTTTTAAAACTAGCGTTTTCGGTGATTCGAATTGGAAATTAATGACGCAATCATTTTAAGAACATTAATTTTAGTCTAAGTTTGCAGTTTGTTTTAAATCGTTATTGCCGTTTTGAGGTAGACTAAAGAAAACTAAATTTAAAATAATGAGTTTTTTCAAAAATCCATTTTACGATAATGCAAAGAAAAACTGAGTTTTCCATTAAGTTATAAATGACCATATTACATTAGAAATTAATTTTTGTTACAATCGCATGGACCGTTTTCAAGATATGTCCAAATTTCTAAAGTACTGTTACTCACCTGCATAAGCTTAAATATCAATTTGGTTTGAAATCGTTAGAGCCGTTTTCGAACAAATCAAACTGGTACGAAAATGTATATGGGAAGTACCATTAATATTGAGGTTACCTTGCAAAATAAAAAAAACGGCAAAGAGCCCTAAGCCCACAAACTCCAAATCCGAAGTTTGAACAAAATCCGGTAAGCGGTTAAGGCTGTAGGCCTGTGGGATAGACGGACAGACGGCAAGACCGTAAAGAATTTGCGACCCACTTTTTTGAGTTCGTCTATCATCGTAATGTCAGAATTTATTAACATCTCGAGTTCGAAATTTTGTACGAAAACAAAATCTTTCTCTTACTACGTAATGGAGAAAGTTAAAAAGGGGAAAATGACCACGCTTCGTGGGATAAATTAAGAGAGCATGCTGCCAATACTGCTGCTTATCCAAGAAGACAAACAAGAATGGAAATACCTGTGGGAGTGTGGATATTTAAATCACTATACACTATATCGTCGCTGTAGATCGAATACCTCGTAACCCAAAAAAGTCCACTTTTTAGGTTTTTACACAATTATATTGTAAAAAACATTCCGGATCTAATGAAAAATACATCGTAAGCCAAGAAACGATAATTTCAAAGCTATGATAAAAAAGACAAGTGCGACACGTGTGTGAAACATGAGGTAGGCCAAATTTCCGAAGAAGATTGGCAACTACATAGGGCACAAAAAGTTCGTGCGCGGCTGGAGGAAGTGCAAGACAAAGGACTTGGTCTGCAGAAGAAGTGCGTAGTCCTTGAAAAAAAAAAGCGTTTGTTTACGATTTCAGCCAGTTGTACCCCCCTTGCTACGCCACTGGATATGCTCCAAAGCTGAACAGAAGTCTCACAAAATCGTACCTACCTTGTGTGTTGGAAAGTACCTAAACAAATAAACAAAAATCATCATCATCATCAAAGTTACACAAATTTTTCGTTTATTACATAATATTGTTTAATTTTAAACAATTTCGAGTTTAATTTACACAATGAACATATTTTTATTTCCTGTTATTATTTACTATCGATTACTTTAAAATGCTTCGTGCAAACTTGAATTTTAACATGCTGTGGTGTCTGGTAGAAACAGCGCAGGTGCATACCAGGCCTTGGCTTGGTCGACAAGGACAAGTACCCAATCAACTGCTTTTACAGGAATTTCTTATAAATATATTAACGTACTTACAATCTAGAAGAAGAACAGAACTTACACAAAAGTTCGATTTGCATATAAATTATAATAACGCATTAATACAATCTAATCTGCATTTATATGTATGTGGGTAACTTTGTGTAGAATTTTCCTTCTGACACACTGAGATGATTTTCAAAAAATCTATTGTCGCTGGTTGACCTTTTTTATTTCTCCTGTTTTTTTTTTTTTTTTTGTATATTAATAAATTACTAACTTCAGTCTTGATAGTTTAATTGATTCAAACAAAAAAAAATTAAAAAATGTCTACTTTAACTTAAACTTGGATTCTCATCTTAATCTGTTGATTGCTTCTCGGCCGCCGCCGCTTCCATCTCGGGCGGGATTGCGGCTGCAGTGGTCTGCTCAGAACTTTCACGTTTGCGTGTGTCAATTGGGCCGGTAGTGGTACATAATTGGGGCGTATTGTTATTGTTTACGATGACTTGTGTATGCAGAAGTGGTTTGGCTGGTGTCACCACTATTTCGGAAGTGGGTGCTGCAGCTTGTATCTCGGTGAATAGATCGATAAGATTATTGATACCGATCAGGTATCCATCCTCGTGGTTACCAACTTTCCAGGTGGTATTGTGATCGATCTGATGATTGGATGGCAGATTGACAGTTTTAGCAAAGTCGATCAGCCATACGCTTGCCTGCGAGCGATCGTGTACGAACAGCAATGAGCTACCGATCACTTCGTGAGTGCGGAAGAAATCGGAGCATTCGAGGGTGGCGCGGATTGCACGCAGACGTTGTAAGTAACGGGGCTAAATGGAGAGACAATTTGTAAGAACGCTGAATATGTTAAGATAAGCAGATACAACTCACCAAAGCATGTGCGAATCCCTCCATGAATTCTTCGAATGCCTTCTTGATTTGATCGCGTGACTTTGTGGTTTTAAAGTCCTTTGAGCTGGTTCCATCGCTCTTTTTGATGCCCTGCAAGTATAAGGAATTGGTTAAATTTGGTCTTAAATCAGAAGAGACTTAGAAATCTCTGTAATCGGACTGTATGCAGCTCTGTTGGTTCTCGACCTAGTTCTGGACGGTACGACTTTGATTCTTCCTTATAAACGAAGTAAAATCAGGTTCAGTGTTGTTGTTTTAACTATTCAAACTTGGCGAGTTACTTTTGAACTTGACAAGTTACGCCGAAGTGACTCAAGGATAAAAGCTACAAGTTCACAGCGTGGTGGAGTATGCTTTTTAGCAACGTAACTTATGTTTTGATTGTGACGGAACCGTCGGAAGTAATCTGTGTTGTTGAATTTTGGGCATGGCACATCAGATACAGAGATCTTGGAAGACACTTTTTCGAAGACTAGGAAAGTCTTTCTGCCAACTTTATGACTTATGTACTTAATAACTAGCTTCTGTATTACTTGAAAATCCGGTTTCATAAGTTTCCATAGTGAGGGGGTCATAAGACTCCATGGGCATCACAATCCATCTACATTGATCTATGTGTGTCTCGCCAACACACCTACCTAACCTTCAGAAACTGATTTTGATGATTTTGGTTTGGACGCTTCCAGCTAGAAGTCCTCCATAAGTATACGACGTTAGCTTCAATTGAAATGGGTTTAACGTTTTTGCCATAACAAACATGTGGTTTCAACAATATTCCATCGTCCATATTTTTTAATTTAGAAAGTTAAAGATCGCAATTTTTGTATTGTACGCTGTCGTAGGTTTAGACAAAAGTGCAAAAGGTTCGAATAAAACTTTCAAGTTGATCAAAAGTTTCATTAGTTTGTTTCTTATTTTAAAAATCTGAGAAGCAATGCTAAGAACAGCGTTAAATAAAATACATTTTTGAGTTATTCATCTGATATGGCAGTATAAATATCAAATACCAATGTGAGTTTTATAAGTCTTTATACTTTCCAAGATTTTTGAGTTAAGTGATATAAGCGTATAAATTTAATCAAATCAAATCACATTTATTTATAATAAAAAAATATGTTTTATTTTTTTGAGGAGAAGCCTCTTTTATTCTACAGATTCAAAATACAACTGAACTCTTAAAAACTAACATAGAAACTTATCACCTCTAATACGTTGGCGTATGGCATGTTTTCTTTAATTAAAATTTCTTCTATTGTATTTATCTCTATATTTTAAAGAATGTAGGTATTCTAAATTTGTACTTTCCTCTTTTACTAATCCCAGTTTTAGTTCTATATTTAAAATAAATTCGTCCTTAAACTTATCGTTATTTTCTTTTGTTCATTTATTTTATTTGACATGTTTACAACTTCATCAACTTTCTGAATGTGCATTTTATTTATTACAATCTGATTATTATTATTACTTAAGACATTATTTTTTTTCGCGCTTATTATATCGAAATCATGCGCATCAGGGCTTCCTGCTATAAATTTCTAGGCACTGCCTAGAAAATCTAATGAACGTTTAATTTTTGTTTTGGGCATGAGTCTATTTAGGTGTGTTCGGATTTGGGTAATTTCGGTTTTTAGGGATGTCATAATTGGATTATCCACGTTGATGTTTTCTAAAGGTAATCTTTCTAACTCGTCTACTGTCTCTTTGTATTGCCCTAAGTCAATAGCATGAATTACTTTGAAGGTTCCTGTTTGTACTTTCGCATTTCCTGTGTCGATAGCTACCAGTTGCGAGCCGGAATAGTCTAGGATGGTGGTACCGGCCACGATTAAGAATCTAAAAAAGATAACGAGCTTTAGTTCCTTATGTGGGATTTATGGACGATCCTGCCTGACTGAGTTCGAATAGAAGTAGTATTATTTTCGGCCACGATTTCTTTTCGATACCTTGGGGCGAGTTTCGACCCTATTCTTCTATTTCTTCGGACATAGATGACGTCTCCCGGTGCATAATTTTTAATCGATTGCCTGTTTTTGTTGTGGTTGCAGAGGTCTAAATGTTGTTTTGCTTTAATTTTGTCTGTATTTTCTTGACGGGCTTTTGCTAAATGGACTGGGTCAGAGCTCATATTTCGACCGAAAAAGAGCTGAACTGTTTTTTTTTCGGTTACGGAATGTATGGAGTAGTTATATTCTATTACGGCTTTTTCCAAAAGTTCCGTGTAGGATCGATGAGTATTATCTGTTTTAAGACATCTCATTATTTCTACAAGCGTAGAACGGAAACGTTCGACCTGCCCGTTAACCGAACTTGTGTACGGTGGTGTCTTGAATATACGTATTCCAAGCTCGTCTTCAATCATGAAGGTAATGGACGCCGAACAAAAAGATTTCTCGTTATCGATGACTATTGTTTCCGGTATTCCGAATGACATGAGGATTTCCCTTAGGGGCTACCTTATATCTTCTGCAGCCCTGGATTTAAGAATTTTAATTTGAACGTAATTAGGAAACTTATCAAGGGCCGTTAAAACTATTTGTTTTTCTGTGAGGAAAATATCGAGATGGACAACTTGTCCTGGGTATTTCGGGATTGGTGTTGGTTGTAGCTCTGGATTATTGGGGTGACGGTCGTACTTGCTTTCTTTACAGACAGTACACAAGTTGACGACTCTCTTGATTTTGTCTCTCATTGCTGGAAAATAATACCGTCTGAGGATCTGATTTCTATATTCCTGTTCGTTTCTATGCGCTCGTTTGTGTGTTTTCACAATAATATCTTCTTGATCTGATTCATCAGTTACGTCATCATCAACCTGTAACTGGGTGAACCTTATCTTGTAGTTATTATAATGGGATGCATAGACAGTTCGTATTATACCCATTATGTGTTCTGCGGTTTTGATGCAATTTATTACTGACGGATTTAATACCTTCTAAAGAATTTCTTTAAGATTTTCTTGGTTGAATTCGGGTTCTATTATGGTATGTCTATGGTAAGTAGGAAATATTATTTCGAAATTGTTTGTAGGAGTTTCACCTTGCTGTAAGATAATTTGGTTCACGACATGGCTCGGCTAATGCTCTAAAGCTAGAAGCAGGGAAAAAGGCCACGGATGAGGCAAACGCTAGATGGAAATCCATGGATACGTGCGAAAACACAAGGAAACTATGGCCACCTTTCTGTAAATCCAGAACAGAGAGAATCATGCGGAATGGCCGGAGATGTCTCTCTACGCTTGTAGGTATCCTTACGGGACACAACACCTTGCGATACCATATAAAGAAAATGCGACTGACCGAGGAAGAACTTTGCAGAGGCTGCGGTGACGAGGGAGTTATAGAGGATACAACCAACTTCCTATGTCACTGTCCAGGTCTTCAACACTCCAGATACAGAGTCCTTGGAAAATTCTTCTTCAACAACCTGAACGAACTATCTATAATAGCACACCAACGGACAAAATCATGAACTTCATCAAATCCTCAAAATGGTTTGTATGCAACGACACAGTAAGTCATTAATTAATTAATTTACAGGCAGAATAGGTTACTACGGATAAGGGATAAAACCTTTCCCCCAACGGGTATCACAATGGGTCAATTTTGACCTGAGTGTAACCCAGCGTTGCCACTTCAAAATGAGAGGAGCGCAGTAGATCATTAGAAAAAATGCAGTAGATTGGATATTTCCGCAGTAGATTTTTTATTATACAAAAAACAAAGATCAATATTGCTTTGAACTACGTATATAAATACTCACTTTAATGTTTTTTATAAACCGTCCATTAATTAAATAAAATTTTGGAAATACTATTCAAGCCAAGGAGAGTCTGAGGGTGTCCAGACATTATTCATTTTCTTACAACAAATTACATTTTCAAAAGTATTTACGTTCAGTTTGTTTCGTAGGTTATTTTTGAATTGGCTTACAATCGAAAACTTTCGCTCTGCAGCAGCACTATGGTCTAAAAAATTTTGTTTGTGGTTTTCAATAAATATTAATCTATGTTTACATCCATCTTCGACTATTTACCTTGACGTGGTGTGGATGCTTAGTAGGTACCTTTTGATACCGGAGGGCGATTGCAGCAGGGCTTCCCATACTGTAAGGTCTCCGGAGGAGGGTTTTCCGAAGCTAAAGTATGGTCAACCCAATTCCAGTGGTGGTGTGAGCGTTTTATTCAAACCGTGCCCAGGGATGAAAGGCTGAGGGTTTCTATTCAGTCGTTTACGAGCTCCTTCAGGTGCCTTGGCAGGGCCTGTCGTATCCAAGTGCCTTACCCCAGCAGAACCGGCTATGTTGGGGCGGACCATTCTTCACCGGCTTACTCGTGGGAATTTATGAACTTTCAAAACAAAAAATCAAACAAAAACGAAAACAAAGACGACTTTCAAGCAAGTAACAAGGACAACGAACTGACAACTACTACAAACTACAGAAAACAGACTTCCGACAATGACGATGACTCAACAATCCCGTCTGACTCGGATTCAAGATCCGTAGATGCGTCTGTTTCGGACGCAGAATTTAGGCAACGGAAAGTTGCACCGACGTTTGGCTGGCGCGGAAAGAATACCTCTCCGAGCGCAGTAAAACAGAAGCAGATACGCGCTGCAAGACATAAATTGGCCGCAGTCCTGGCGAAACCAGATAGTTCCTGGGATCAAAAGGACAGGGACACGATTCGTCGCGCCACCCAACCGTCCTTACCTCCAAACGGCCCTTGTAAGTCCAACCCTAACAAGAGACCCCTTCGCAGGGAAGGACTTACAAAACACTCAACTCCTGCTTCAGGAGTCCCCAACGCCGCTAGCAGCAACCCGAGAAATCTTCCTGCTTCGGGAAGATCATCGGTAGTTCCTGCCAAAAAGGTCTCAACGACCAAACGACCCAGGTCCTTCGAAGAAATTTCCGCGACCTCAAAGAAAGCGAAGAGTGCTGATACGGCACACAGACCCTTCAATGAGGTCGCAAAAGACAGCATGCTCTATGGTCTATACGACAATGGTAACGACGAGGGCTAAATGAGCGGTGACAACTGGCTAGCGCTCAAAGCTATCCTAGCCGGAGAAGTGCTACAGTTCCTGGATAGCAACCCCTCAGCAGATCCGCCGTCCTTCGTAGATGGAGGATGGTTCTCAAGCGGGGTAAAACTTGTTAAATGCAAGAACAAGAGTGCGGTCGACTTCCTGAGAACAACGGTCCCGAAAATAAATCCCTTGTGGAACAACGCGGAGCTTCAGGTAATGCACTGGAGCGATATACCAGTTCGCCCGAAAGGACGTGTCTGGCTGCCCCCAGGACCTACAACGGAAGCTGACATCCTCAGGCTCATTCGCCTACAAAATCCCGATCTTCCAACATCCAACTGGAAGATCATTAAAGCCGGTGAACCAGAAGAAAGAGGCAGGCTGGTCTCATTCCTTATGAATAAGGAATCGCTAGACCTGCTCAGCAGAAGAGGTTACAAGTTCTCCTATGGCATGGACGAACTTGTCATAAGGGTCCAGGAAAAGGAAGAGAGACTTATGTTGGGGGTGGTATCCACACTGAACAGCCTTGGTCTGGCTGCCGGGGTGGACGGGCCCTCTACAGTCTCCATAGAGGTTAGAGACAGTGTCGCAGTCGTGCAGTCAGCTGTTTCGGATGGCTGCAAGGCAGACGATGAACTTCCTTCCACCATCAACCTCAGTGACGAGCTTTCCTCTGATTCGGAGGAAAGCAACAGAACGGTGATAGAGGCGTCTGTATCGGTCAGCAATGATGCTAAGACTGCTACAGATTAATCTTCATCATTCCAAAATAGCATCAGCTAATTTATTGCTTCGCCTGCTAACGGGCGGAGAAGACGTTGTCCTTATCCAAGAACCATGGGTGGATGGTAAAAATAACATTCTTGGACTAAGGGCAAAAAACTACACGTTATTCTATACAAAAAACGAAGGTAAACCAAGATCGTGTATTTTGGCAAAGAACAGTTTAAAAGCTCGTATTATATCCAATTTCAGTGGTCCAGATTTCGTCTGCATAGAAACGGTGGTTGGGTGTTGTATGAATAGGGTAGGCACTGATTGGCGTCAACTTGGCGATGCCCAGGCGTTGTAACTGTTCATACACATCAATTGTGCTTATTTTACCTCCGCGTGGTAGCCACCGGGTACTGGTCTTGTCCTTCCGGGCATGACTTGCTAAACTTATAAGCGCGAGTGTTGAACACGAAGAAAATAGCAACACTATAATGCTCTGTCGGAATGACTGCCTGATCGAGTCTCAGAGGTCTTACATGAGCCCCTCAGAAAGAGGACGTACGGCGGATGAATTCACATGGCTGAATCAACGGTGGCGTCAACAGTCAACATGGCAGATACCTCAATGAGCTACTTCGACGTATTTGGAGCTGAGGTCATTGAGGATTTTTCAGCACTAGTCAGGGTGTTGAAATAGAGATGGTGGCGGAAGAGCCCTTAATGGGTCAACGGCAGCTCTCACATCCCCGCAGCGGGTTACTGACTCCGGAATATTCCGGCTCCTTTTGCCCAAGGGGTTACAGAAAGGGCCTGGTCCTCCAGGTTGGGGGTTGTGCGTGGGGTTAACTACCCTACCACGGAAAAAAAGCACTGTTGCGAAGCAACCAAAAGCCTCGGATAAGGACGGATTCACTGTTGACGACCCTGCAAAACGAAAAAAGGACAATGACGTTCGGATCTGCACGTGGAATGTTCGAACTCTGAACAGACCGCGTGCAGCCGAACAACTAGCGGAGGCCCTAGACTGCTACAAAGCAGGTATCACCGCCATCCAGGAAGTGCGGTGGGATGGGCCGGGCAAAAGGAGGATGAAAAACTGTGACATTTACTACGGTGACTGCTACAGAGAACAAAAGCAGCGTCTATTTGGATGCGGATTTGTTGTAAGCGGCAGACTTAGGCAAGAAGTCTTGAGCTTTCGACACGTTAGTGAACGCCTTACAACTATCCGCATCAAGGCTAAATTCGCCAACATCAGCCTGATATGCGCTCACGCCCCCACAGAAGATAAAGACGATGCTACCAAAGAATGTTTCTACGAGCTCCTCGACAAAACATATGAGCAATGTCCTAAGCATGACGTTAAAATCGTCTTGGGTGATTTTAACGCCAAAATAGGAAAGGAGGACATCTTTGGTAGCACAATCGGAAAACACAGCCTACACGACACCACGTCTGGAAACGGACTTAGGCTGATTGATTTTGCTGCGGGACGTAATGTTACCATAGCTAGCTCACGGTTTCCTCACCTCAATATACACAAAGGAACATGGCGGTCACCTGATCATCAAACCGTCAACCAAATTGATCACGTTGCGATCGACGCAAGGCACTCCTCCAGTATTCTAGATGTCCGAACTTTCCGAGCGGCCAACATAGACTCGGACCACACTACCTTGTTGTAGCCAAGGTACGGATGCGGATATCCAAGACGCCACAACAACGAGAAAATACTGTGAGGAGATTTAACGTTGGACGACTACAAACGCAACAAACCGCCAGAACCTTTGCCGATCGCGTATCCCTCAACCTCTCGAGAAGTCCTATGCTGCCAGCATCAAGTGCCGAAGACCAGTGGCGCCGATGCCAAGAAGCCATCAAAAACGCCGCAACTGATGTGCTCGGTTTCACCAGCCCACCCCCCCGAAACCCCTGGTTTGACGAAGAGTGCCGGCAAGCACATGCAGCAAAACAAAGTGCCTACGAAGCGTCGCTGCATAGAAGGACGAGAGCAGCTCGTAAGCTCTACGAGCAAAAAAGGAGGGAAGAACATCGGCTTCTCCGGAGAAAAAAGAGAGAGCATGAGAAGCGCGCGATCGAGGATATAGAGAGGTGTTACTCCAGGAACAATGTTCGGAAGTTTTACCAAAAGGTAAAAAGAACGTGTCATGGCAACAAGACCCGAACGGAGACCTGTAGAGACGAGCAAGGAAACCTTGTAGTAGAGTCACAGTCGGTGCTGAGGACATGGAAAAACCATTTCTGCAGACTGCTAAACGGCGAAGACGACACAAATTCCGCTGTTAGGCAGAACGATCCATTCAACCTGGACGATGACAGCCAAGATTTCCGTCCACCTGACCAAAATGAAGTGAGGATAGCAATATCTAAGCTTAAATCCAACAAGGCTGCTGGTCCAGACGGCTTACCTGCCGAGCTCTTCAAGGCAGCCGGAGATGACTTGGTAGAGTACATACACCAACTCATCTCCAAGATTTGGTTAGAGGAAAGTATGCCTGATGAATGGAACCTCAGCATTGTTTGCCCGATCCACAAGAAAGGAGACCCTCTAAACTGCGCCAACTACAGAGGCATCAGTCTCCTGAACACTGCGTATAAGATCATGTCTGCTGTATTGTGTGAACGCCTGAAACCATTCGTCAACGATCTGATAGGTCCCTATCAGTGCGGTTTTAGGCCCGGTAAGTCCACGACCGATCAAATATTCACACTACGGCAGATCCTGGAAAAAACCCAAGAATACCAGATCGATACTCACCATCTTTTTATCGATTTTAAGGCCGCATATGACAGCGTTTATAGAGACGAGCTATACAGAGCCATGTCTAGTTTTGGCATCCCTGCCAAACTTGTCAGATTGTGCAGAATGACGATGGAGAACGCTCGCTGCTCCGTAAAGGTCGGAAACAATCTCACCGAGACCTTTGATGTCAAAAAAGGATTTAGACAAGGTGATGCGCTGTCATGTGACTTCTTCAACATCATTCTTGAGAAGATTGTGCGAAACTCACAAACCAACACCAGAGGCACAATTTTCTATAAGTCTGTGCAACTGCTTGCATACGCTGACGACATTGACATTGTTGGTACAACACAGCGAGCTGTCACTGGTGCGTTTGCAAGTATTAGTACAGAAGCGGCAAAAATGGGTTTAGTGGTGAATGAGGGTAAAACAAAATATATGCTGTCAACAAGAAGGGACACACAACATCGACGAATCGGGCAGAACGTCACGATAGACAGCTATAACTTTGAGGTAGTTAGGGACTTTGTTTACCTCGGCTCCGCTATAAACTCTGATAACGACATCACATCAGAAATCAAACGAAGAATCACACTTGCCAACCGCTGTTTCTTTGGCCTAAGACGGCAATTGATTAGTAAGGCCTTGTCAAGAAGCACTAAGGAGATTCTATATAAGACTCTCATCATCCCTGTCCTGCTCTATGGCGCAGAAGCATGGACCCTAGCAAAAACGGATGAGGATCTTCTTGGTCGCTTCGAACGCAAAATTCTTCGAGTGATTTTTGGTCCCGTTTGCGTTGACGGGCTTTTGAGGAGAAGATTTAACAGCGAACTCTACGAGCTGTACAGCGACATCGACCTAGTCAGAAAAGTACGCATCAGTCGTCTAAGATGGCTGGGACATGTAGAGCGAATGGACACCAACGCTCCGGCCCGAAGAGTCTTCGATTCTAACCCGGAGGGACAACGCAGTAGAGGAAGACCTCGCCTTAGGTGGCGCGCGCAAGTGGAAGGGGACCTCAACCAACTTGGAGTGCGCAACTGGAGGCAGTTAGCCAAAGATCGCGCTAACTGGAGAGGCGTATTGGTTGAGGCCCAGGTCCACCCCGGACTGTAGCGCCACCTAAGTAAGTAAGTAAGAAACGGATATGTGCAGCAGCAAGCTGAGGTTATCGTCCGCATACATGCCCTACGATGACACGGGGCCTGTTCCAGCAGCAATCGTGCGTCGGACGATAGAGACGGCTGAGAGAGACAACATTCCCCTTGTGGTGGGCGCAGATGCCAACGCTCACCACACCCTCTGGGGAAGCAGCGGCATAAATAACAGGGGTGAGTGTCTTTTTGATTACATTATGACTACTAATCTCGTATTATGTAACAAAGGTTCAGAACCTACCTTTATCAATAGGATTAGACAGGAGGTTTTAGATATAACTCTAGCTACTAACTCTCCAAAACTAATAATTAATAAGTGGATGGTCTCAAGAGATGTTTCATTCTCGGACCATCGCTATATTCAATTTGATATTGACCTTAGTAAGCCTCCACTGGAAACCTTCCGAAATCCCAGGAAAGCCAACTGGCAGGTATATAACTCTTTCCTAAAGCATAAGCTTGGGCATGCGGTTAATCAACCGAATTCTCCATCGGATATTGATTATATGGTGGACAAAGTAACCAAATCAATGAACGAGGCTTTTATAAAAGCTTGTCCGATCAGCCGGCACCAAAAAGGGAGTAAACCACCGTGGTGGAATACTCACCTAGCAAAGTTACGCAAAGATAGCAGGAAATGTTTTAATTCAGCCAAGTCCTCTCGCCTTCAGGAGGACTGGGACAGATACAAAAAAAGCCTAAGACAATATAAGGCAGAGATTACTAAAGCTCAACGGCAGTCATGGAGACTCTTCTGTGGTAGCATAGAAAGCAGTTCCGACTCGAGCAGGCTGAGAAAAATTATCTCTAAATCTCCACCCATGCCTAGTTATATTCAAAAATCAAATGGGGAATGGACCTCATCAAACGAGGAGACTCTGGATATCCTCATAAACACTCACTTTCCGGGAAATTCAATAGATGTCACATCATCAACATCACCCCACTATCTGACCCACGAGATACCGGTTGGGATTGTCAACGGCCGCAATATTCAATGGGCCGTTGACAGTTTCCTTCCATATAAATCTCCTGGACCAGATAAAATAACACCAGTAGAGATCCAGAAAGCTCTGGATATATTGACCCCCTGGCTCGAGGTGATTTTCCGTAATTGTCTAAAATTTGGATACACTCCTGCCTCATGGAAAAGGGTCAAGGTAGTCTTCATACCAAAGTGTGGCAAGACCTCACATGTTTCCGCTAAGGATCTCAGGCCAATCAGTCTCTCCTCCTTCTTTCTGAAGACCCTGGAAAGACTCATTGACACATACATTCGAAAGAACTTGATAGCTAACTCCCTGTCCGATTCCCAACACGCCTATCGTAAGGGTTTCTCTGTGGAGACAGCTCTACATTCACTAGTAGGTACCATCGAAAAATCACTCTCAACCAAAGAGTTTGTGATGGTATCTTTTCTAGACATCGAAGGCGCCTTCAATAATGTCAAAACAGAAGGTATTTCTAACGCACTCCGAAGGCTAAAGGTTGGCGACTGTCTACGCGTCTGGATAGAAAACATGCTTAGCAGCAGAGTAATCTTATCCGAGCTGGGGAGCTGTCAAACCAAACGGTCAGTGCACAGAGGTACACCCCAAGGGGGGGTGCTGTCGCCACTACTTTGGATCCTAGTAGTCAACGAAGCACTCATCATCCTGAGAAACATGGGGTGTAAAGTCATAGCCTACGCAGATGACATCGCTATCGCCATACCTGGCAAATTTCCCAATACAATTAGGGATCTCATGGAATCTGCTCTACACAAGTTAGTTAAATGGACCGAGACGGTTGGACTTGACGTCAATCCATCAAAGACCGAGCTAATCTTGTTCACTAACAGATATAAAATTCCTAGCATAGCTCCTCCAAAACTTAAAAATAAAGAGCTAAAATTTACTAATCACGCAAAATATCTAGGTCTAATTCTAGACAGCAAGCTTAATTGGAAGCTAAATATTCAGGATCGTACAAGAAAGGCCGCGGTCGCTATGCATACCTGTAGGAAGGCCCTAGGTCCAAGATGGGGCCTTCAGCCCAAGGTAACAAATTGGCTCTATACTGCGGTGGTCAGACCTATTCTGTTTTACGGAATCCTGGTCTGGTGGCCGGCACTAGAGAAAAAATGCAACTCCAGATCCCTGGAACGCATACAAAGATCAGCCAGCATGTGTATCACAGGGGCACTCAGATCCACACCTTCGGCCGCCCTAGACACAATCTTACACCTTCTTCCCGTCGATATATACGGGAAAATGATTGCGTCCATGGCAGCTTTAAGACTTAGAGAATGTCAGAAATGGACCAACTCTTTGACGGGCCATACGAATATTCTTCCTAGCATAATCCCAAACAAAACGGATTACACTATCCCTTTCGAGGACTTTAATATTAAATACAAAGCAATAATCCCAGAACGTTCCGAATGGGAAAATGGCACAATCGATAAGAACTATGCACTTGAAATCTATACAGATGGATCAAAAATGGCGGAAGGCACGGGAGCGGGAGTCTTCTCTCAATCACCCGAGCTGAACATTTCCTTGCGTCTCCCAGACCACTGTAGCGTCTTTCAAGCTGAAATAACGGCTATACGCGAGGCAGCCTGCAGACTTGCCTTGTTGGCGATAAACGGTAAAGCTATCGCCCTCTACATAGACAGTCAGGCAGCTATAAAAGCCCTGAATACACCAACAACCAGATCAAAGTTGGTAAAACAATGCCGGGAATCTCTCAATGAGATTGCGGACAGATGTTCAGTAACCCTGTGCTGGGTTCCAGGTCACAGTGACATTCCGGGCAACTGCAAAGCGGATGAACTAGCCAGACAAGGAAGCAACCTTCACTCAAACAACATTAGTGAACCGCACGCTCCTATGCAATCTATCGAATTCCTCCTATTCAAAGAGGCAATAAAGGCTGCAAATAATAGGTGGAACAGCATTGATACCTGCGTCATATCCAAGCAAATCTGGCCAAAACTAGACGCTAAAAGGACTCAAAGACTTCTCTCTGTAGGCAAAAACAGAATCAGCTCCGTTGTGGGGGCATTAACAGGACATTGCTTAATAGGTAGGCACGCCCGTAGACTGGGTACACCCTACAATGACTTTTGTAGGAGCTGCATGGATGAGGAGGAGGAGGAGACCGTTCTTCATCTTCTCTGCAACTGTCCAGCCCTTGCAAATTTGCGCAGGGCAAACTTAGGAGACTACTTCTTCGATGACCTCAGCGACTTGTCTAACACAGACATACGCTGTATCAGCAAATACATTACAAAGACCAAATGGCTTCAATGATCTCACATATTATCTACCCTCTCTTAGACGGGATGTCTGTGGATTGCTACCGAGGGACAGACTGTTTCGGTCGTCCCTTTTCGCACATTCGAAACAAACCGTCACTCGGTCAAACTCACCTTTTGACCAAGCTGCAATACCCCCGCAGCATGCGTTTTGTAGGCTGATGGCTATAATCACCACAAATACCGCGCTTTTTGCTGCATCCGCCCTATTCGATAAGTTGCCAGAGGACACAAGCGAGGGTTGTACTGATACGGTCACCACTCGCCTATCCGAGGGCATACTGTCGACCGGTCACCTACTCCTTGACCAGCCTTAACAAATCTCCCAAGTAAGGGACACAATGAAAGGGCCGATTTATTAATCACCAATGGCGCACACGGCTGCGCCACCATGACGAGACGTTATAGGACTACAGGCAAAGGGTACACTGCTTCGGTTTACCCGGCGCTTGTATCCGAAGACATATCGTCTAGTTAGTTATCCCCAATCTCTCCCTTCAAGGAGTTGGCTGAGGATTATAGGCGAGGGGATGACTGTTTCGGTCACCCCTCCCCTATCCGAGGTCAAACTGCCCCAACTCTCTACACGAGACATAAGAATCGGACGAGACGTTGTAGGATTACAGGCGAAGGGTACACTGCTTCGGTTTGCCCGGCGCTTGTATCCGAAGACATATCGTCCAGTCAGTTATCCCCCAATCTCTCCCTTTAACATGTTGACTGAGGATTACAGGCGAGGGGACGACTGTTTCGGTCACCCCTCTCCTATCCGAGGTCAAACTGCCCCAACTCTCTACACGAGACATAAGAATCGGACGAGACGTTGTAGGATTACAGGCGAAGGGTACACTGCTTCGGTTTGCCCGGCGCTTGTATCCGAAGACATATCGTCCAGTTAGTTATCCCCCAATCTCTCCCTTTAACATGTTGACTGAGGATTACAGGCGAGGGGACGACTGTTTCGGTCACCCCTCCCCTATCCGAGGTCAAACTGCCCCAACTCTCTACACGAGACGTTAGAATTGTTCTTTTTGGACAAAGAAGACAAAAGTCACAGGCACAAAGAGAGCATTTACGCCCACTAGTATGTCCGGCCTAGAAAACTCTGGCCGTACCTTCCCTTCCCTTAACTCATGTGGTATCACAAAGGGCCGTAATTTTATGCGGCCTAAGTGTGTCTTTCTAGACAGCCACCTTACCTAACCTAACCTAACCTAATCTATGTTTAAAATTTCAAATAAGCTCTCAAAAACAGAATCCCGTTAGTTCAGCAGAAAACGAGAAAATAACAGAAACATAGACAGAGGCACAGATTTGATTCATGATATCCTAAATGACAGCAGCCAAGTTCAACTCATTTCAAAAGAGAATGTGGCCGATTTCAAAATAAGTTGGCTTCATTCAGACGTTCTTTGCAGCGGTTCTTTGAATGTCAGTTTTGTACATTTGTCCAAGACAAGGTTTATCAAACAAAAAAAGTGCAGTAGATTGGATTTAGTGGCAGCAGATTTATTCTTTGCGAAAAGTGCAGTAGATCTACTGCTATTGCAGTAAAGTGGCAACGCTGGTGTAACCTAAGGCCAAATGGAAGTCTAGTGAATTCGAATTTGCCGTTGTTTATCGAAAAGGCTGTTTTTTCGATGTCGGATTCCTTCAAAGGAATCTGGTGAAACCCGCTTTTTAGGTCAAGAACGGTGAAAAAATTATTTTTGCCTAGTTTAGCTAGGACTTCGCTTATTTCAGGAATGGGGTAACGATCGGCTATAGTAACGCTGTTTAGCTTCCTATAATCGATCACCATTCTGTATTGCTTTTTCCCTGTGGAGTCTGGTTTCTTCGGTACGATCCATACCGGAGAGTTATATGGGGATCTGGAACGTCTAATGATTCCCTGCTCCAACAGGTCTTCAATCTGTCTCTCTACTTCGGCTTTGAGTGACATTGGAAAAGGGTAATATTTACTATAAATGGGTGAATCGGTTGAAGTCCGGATTTCTCCAACGACCTTTGTAGTAAAGGTCAGTTTCTCATTAGGTTCACTAAATAAGTTTTGGAAGACGAGAGGTGTTAGACATCACGCTGGTCTCCGACACCATTTACCATGATATCAGAGACTGGAAAGTTTCTAAAGAACACTCCTTCTCAGACCATAGATACATTCAATTTGGCATAAACTGCCTCCCTCAAGTCCAACCCGTATTTAGGAATTACAGGAAAACGGATTGGAGCAAATATAGGAACAGTGTGGAATCTTCCATAATTAACAGAATACCTGTTCCCCCTACTAATACAAATGAGTTAGATCGCATGGTTGAGGAACTCACTAAGACTCTCAACCGGGCTATGTCTTTCTCCTGTCCAATAAGTAAACCTCTGGGCAAGCCTAGACCACCTTGGTGGAATCAGGAGATTTTATCTCTGCGTCAAAAATGTAGGCAGCTCTTCAATCAGGCCAAGCGATCCCGCGAAGCCGCTGACTGGGCCTTATATAAAAAAGCCCTCAAAACCTATAAAATCGTAGTTAGGAAAGCCCAACGGAATTCCTGGAGACTCTTCTGTGAAAAGATAGAAGAAATCTTTGAGGCCTCCAGGCTCAGAAAGATTCTCGCATTAGCGAGCTACCTTAAGAGAGCTGATGGATCGTGGACCACCTCAAGTGCAGAATCTCTGGATCTACTACTGGATTCTCACTTCCCTAATAGCTGTAATGCTGCTTCGATACCAGCTAGGTCCTCTGAAAGACCGATAGAAAGCAGCTCTTCAAGTCTTATTACAAGACCAAAATTCGTTGGGCCATTAAAGGATTTAAGCCATTTAAATCTCCTGGACCGGATGGTATAATACCGGCCGAACTTCAGAGGAACGCTGACCTAATCCTCCCTTGGGTAACTGTAATTTTTAAAAGTTGCCTGGATTTTGCTCATATTCCCAAGTTGTGGACAGAAGTTAACGTGGTGTTTATACCTAAGGCTGGTAAAAGCTCACACGTTAACCCCAAAGATCTCAGACCAATTACTTTGTCATCATTTCTGCTAAAAACCTTAGAGAAACTGATAGACATCCATACATACGTTGCAGTGTCAACTCAAATCTTTTGTCAACGTCTCAACACGCGTATAGTAAAGGGAAATCGGTTGAAACGGCCCTTGTCTCAGGAAAACACCTCAACACGCTTAGAGATCTCAAGCAGAATGCCCTCTCTAAGCTCTCTTAATGGGCCAAAAAATGCGGTCTGCGGTCAAATCCCAGAAAACTGAACTGGTCCTCTTCACAAGAAAATAAAAAATTCCCAATTTTGTACCCCAAAAACTAAACGGCACACTTCTGGTGCTCACCAATACGGCTAGCTATTTAGGCCTAGTTTTAGACAGCAACTTGAGCTGGAAACCCAATATCCTACGGAGAGTTCAGAAAGCCACCACGGCTCTGTACTGCTGTAAAAAAGCCATTGGAAGCAGATGGGGACTCCAGCCTCGAATTACATATTGGCTATGTGTATCCGTTTCCGTTATCAGACCTATACTCACTTATGGCGTTATTGTATGGTGGACTGCCCTCGAAAAGGCCATCCATCATAATCACCTTAGCCGCATCCAAAGAACGGCATGCGTATGCATAAGTGGAGCCCTTAGAACCACTCCAACAGCGGCCATGGACGTAATGTTCCACTTGCTACCGCTGGACATCTATTGCAAACAAGTGGCAGCAAATGCAGCCACTCGGACGAAAGCAATTCAGTTGTGGACCAGTCGCCAAACTGGTCACTCATCTATTCTAAATACATTGGAATGCATTCCAAAAGATACTGATTACACCCTCCCTCAGTTTCAATTCGAAAAGAACTTCGAAACCTACATACCCTCCAGGAGTGACTGGGAGAACCAAATAGTACCCCGCAAGGAGTCTGTCTGCTTCTATACAGATTGGTCCAAAACTGAAACAGGAGTAGGGGGGGGGGGGGGGGTGTTTTCTCTTATGATCTAAATTGTAAAATCTCATTCAGCCTTCCTAATCACTGTAGTGTATTTCAGGCGGAGGTCATGGCGTTCAAAGAGGCCCTGTCGTGGCTTCGGTATAATGTAATGTCTGTAAAGGATATTACCATCTTTACCGACAGTCAAGCCGCGATTAAATCCCTGGATTCTGTCGTCTTTAATTCAACAACTGCCCTCAATTGCCGACTTTCTCTGAACGAGATGGCGAAACAATTCAAAATTCACCTTATATGGGTGCCGGGCCATAGAGACATTCCAGGTAATTGCATCGTCGATGAGCTCGCCAGATATGGCACTACTATGCCGACTCTACCAGAAAAGAAGAGTCTCTATATGCCTCTTGCTGCTTGCAAGCTCCTAGTTAAACAAAACGCATTAAGCGCTACTAACCGCAGGTGGTCTAGCTGCTTAACGTGCCACACCTCGAAACAGATCTGGCCTCAGCTGTATTCCAAGCGCTCAAAAGTCTCATTACACTGAAAAGACCCATAATAAGCACTCTAGTAGGTGTCATCACGGGACACTGCATCATAGGGAGACATGCTCTCAGATTAGGCCTCCCTTCAAATGATTTCTGCAGAAGCTGTATGGACGAGGAGGAGGAGGACACTATTCTTCACCTTCTCTGTACGTGTCCAGCACTGTCACTCCGTAGAAAACTATACCTCGGAGAATATTTCTTCGACAATCTCAGCGAACTCGGAAACATAGGTATCAACTGCCTCCATCGCTTCATTCTTAGCTCCGGCTGGTTCAACGGGTAGATAAGGAGTCGATATCGATCCTGTGGTAACACAATGGGCCTAATTTGGCCTAAGTGTGGCTGCACTTGAGGCGGCCTGCCACTCTAACCTAACCTAACCTATTAATGATCGGATTTAAGAGATTTTGCTGCGATACTGTCATGCGATCAGTTTTAACATTAAGGACGTTTTCTGTTTGAGAATCTAACTGTTTGATTTTGACTTTCACAGAATTTAAAATAAGTTATTTTTTATGTCTATTACAGCAGATAGTGCCTTTAGACTATCATTGCCAATGATACCGTCAAACGTTTGTAAAGTGGGTAGAAGGTAGAATTTGCGGTTTATATCCTCGGTATTAAAGAGATTGATAGTTGTGTGTTGCGTTACACGGACGTCCCCAGCTATGGATTTTGCAAAACAGGATTTTTCATTTTGTATAGGTTTTACGACTACACGTGGTTGTATGTGTTTTTGGAAGAGCCCGTGTCTATCAGGAATTTATATATATCTCCACTCTTCGACTTGCCTTCAAAGTAGGGCAAGGAAGAGTTTTTTAGCCTAAAAAATTAATATCAACATGATCGGCTTGTTCAATTTCGGATTCACTGATAACGGGAGGTGCCTGTTGATTGCTCAAACTGAGATTTTGATAGTTTGAACAAAGTTCATCTTGAGATGAATCGATGTGGAAATTGGGATGCCCATTCGTTCCAGGTCCTTGACGTGCGTTTGCCATCCAAGGGATACCATTGAATCCCTGTCGATTTTGGTAGTGAGTGAACTGTGCATTATATCCTTGAGTCAAAGGTTCTTGTTTAATGACTGGAACAGATTGAGAAGGTCTCATTTGTTGGTTATTTCGATTACGATTTGCAAAGAATCTCTGTTGAGAGTTATTTTGGTTGCGACTAAACCCTTGGTTGGGTGGGGGTGAGTTATAAGGCTGTTGTACTTGTTGGGTAGGATACGATTGGTAATTGGGGTCCTGCCTATTGGAAGGACCCGCGTCAAAATTTCGTTTTGGGAACGAGTTTGGGTTTTGTGTGCGCATATGTTGTGGAGCGAAGTTCTTTTTTATTGCCACCTGGTTCGTCTGAAGATACTGAGACCTAAAATGTTGGTTCTCGTACTTAAGGCATAAATGAGAGAGAAGATCTGATAAATTACCTTTCAGACCCCTTATAAATTTGTCTCGGTAGGTTTTGTTCAATAGTCGCATTGACTCAGGGCCAATATCCATGCATGAGATATTGTTAACAATCAGGGTCAACTGCGAAGTAATGGCCTGATAAAATTCTTGTATGGTCTGGTTTCCTTGAACCATACCAGACATTTGGTATTCAAGAGTTGTAACATCACGCTTGTCAGCGTAATGTACTGTTAGGCAATCTACGATGCTACTCCAGTTCAAGGGGGTATTATTAGCCTCTAAGACTGCATCGGCATTACCGATAATTTTATTACGGACAGTATTAAGAATACCGTAATATTTCGGGGTTCCCCTCATTTTCTCATAAAGCGCTAGCACTCGTTCAACGCTTTTCTTCCATGAGGAAAATTCTGAAGCCTTCGAAGGTTCGAAGACCACTTATGATATCAGGAATTCTTTCTAGGGCATTTATATCATTCTGGTATTGAGGGAGTATTGTCTGATCCGTATCAGATGAACGTTGCGCGTTCGGATTTAGTACGCTTTCGACTAACCTTCTTCTTTTTTGTTCTAGTACTCGAGCTACAATTGAAGCCACGAGAGCGTCTAGTTCAGGGGTGGACCTAACCTCTTAAGGTGAAGGATCAGCGTTGGACGCACTCGAATGGAATGAGCCATTGGGATCGTGATTATTAACTGAGGTCGAAGGAAGATTTACTGTAGGTGTGTACGTTGGAAGATTTATAGTCGTAGATATTGCTTGAGATGTAGCGGGATTCAATATTGCGACATTACTGGATGCCAAGGGAATTTGGCCTTGGTCTTAGTTCGGATTTTGGTCCCCACCTGCCCCTGTACTCGTGTTAACCATGTTGCTAAGCTTGAAAAGCTTGTTTCAATAATTAAACTATAGCACTGAATAGGTAAACACATCTACCTAGGTTTCAATATAATTTTAGATTTAAAAATTCTTGATTTGAATTACACGTAAGTAACAGTGTTCTTACAATTCTTTTACTTTATTTAAGGCTGGTTTGTTTGATATTGCTTATAAATAATTTAAAATTTCATGACAGATTATGACTTTATCAATGGTACTAATATGCAGTATCACTTGTATGTCAATTTTAATATTTATACCGAGCAAAATATTTATACTTAAATGCTAGCTTACGTTAAACATCCAATTACCGCGCCGGTCAGTGGGATGTACTCCACGGGTGGCCGTGGCGCAGTGATAGAGTGTTCGCTTGTTGAGTGGGAGGTTACGTGTTCAAATCCGAGCCAGTACCACGAAACATTTTTCACAAATAAAAACTGTGAATAAGTTTATGTGAATTATAAGCGAACACAAATATCAACAATTCTCCCCTAGCTATTAGGACGCCACTCGTGGAGAATATCCACTGCGCCACAAACTCTTTCCTATCCATCTTTCTCTTCCTAAAAAACTTGAATGCCGCGCTGTGCCCCGCATTATAAGGGTATTCATAACCCCTTGAGCGCGAGTAAAATTATAAAAAAAAAAAAAAAAATATATGATTACTAGGGATCCCTTGTTGACTCTTTGCTGCTGCTGCTACTGCTGGTTTCCTATAGATGTCTTTCAATCTGATAGGATGCACTGGTTTCTAAATTAATGTTTTTCGCGGGCGCGGGGCCACTTAATGTTACTGGCTCTTGGTTTTCGTTCGAACCCGAAGTGTATCGCGTTTTTTTTTTTTCAGGGGCTTGGGAGCTTCTTGAGGTCTCTGGCCCTTTTACATGGCTTTTTAACTATAAGTCACTGCCACGTATACGAAAAACGACCATTCACGACGGGTCCCTGCTCGGGCGCCAATTAATTCAAATCACATTTATTCATAATAAAAAAATATATTTTATTTTTTTGAGGAGAAGCCTCTTTTATTCTACAGATCCAGAATACAACTGAACTCTTAAAAACTAACATAGAAACTTATCACCTATGTTCACTACTTATTCTACGTGCTGGAATGTTGGATGTATGAATGTTGGGTGTTGGGGATCGGATATGCTGTTGCTAGTAGACGCTTTGTCAGCATCATGCTGCTGGAGTGTGTTCGGGTGCATGCGGGAGTTGTGGGAATGAAGTGCAGGTGTCCGGAATCTGTGGGAACTATTTCTTGTTGTTCACCGGATGCTTGAACTTGAACTTCTTCTGTGTTAACTTATATACTACAAGTTTCTGTTTTCTGATCTGTTAGTGCATGTGCTAGTGTTATTATATCGTGGGATTTATCGTTTTTTATGGGAGTTTCGATGCCCGAAAAGCTTTTTGTGGGATAAAGGGAAAAAACACAAATCGTGGGAGTTTCAGGAATCTAACATAAAACATTCAAACTATTAATTTTTGCTGAAATTTCATGAAAACTCCTACGGTCATACATTTCACCATGATTATCAACAATATATCTACACTTATCGAATAGTAGAGTTGAAAGCCACTTAAAGTTGCCTTCTACTCTCGGCATCACATTCCCTATTATTGTATTTATGTGATTATTCCATGTTAGGACTCTATTAAAGACAAGACTCAGATTTTTCGAAGACTCAACAAATTCAACTTTAGATTCGTTTAGCATTAAATGAGGGAAATAAGACAGTTCTATTTTTTTTTAATTATCTAAACACTTACACTTCGTTGGGTTAAGTATTAGGCCGCTTTTGGATGACCGATTAGAAATTCGTCCCAGATCCTCATTTAAAACACTGACTTAACTTTCAATTAAGCTCAAGGAACTGCTTTGTTAAATTTGTATATCATCGGCATAGATATGCTTAGATGAATGATAGAAGCAATATCGTTAATATTTTTAGCTGAAATCTGAGTACAAATCATGGTTCGGGACGTAACTATTAGGTACTGCTTTTTTTAAGTTTTATCGAAATCAAAAATGAGGTTTTCGAGATATGAGCAATTTTTAAAATTAGCGTTTTCAGTGCTTCCAAATTGAAAACTAAGGACGCAATAATTGGGCCAAAATAGTTATTGACGTTTCCAGGTTAACTTAAAAAACTTAAAAAAAAATCTTTTTTTTCAAAAATCCATTTTATTGAAATTAGAAATCAGAGACAATACTGAGACCCCCAACTTCGGCCGATTTCCCGTTACCTTGCCTACAAGCAATACTTGTACGGAGTTTACACAATTTAGTGCGCTAGTATTGATACGTAGAAATTCGTACTGACAAATGTCACGAAATTTCAACACACCAACACACCCTCAAAAAATATCAACAACTTCCGGTGACTTCCGGTGTCGGCAAAGTTGCTGCCAGCGTTCATAGAATTTGGTCGGTTAGATTCAAAATTATTCGTTATGTGTCAATAGTATTTTATTTTAGGAATAAGTGCACTTTTGCTGAAAATATTTATGAAAAATGATTACTACAGAATGGTTGTAGGAAAATAAAAACATTTTGAGTAATTTTTCTTCAGTTATTTAAGAAAAATTTACTCATGAAATCGAAGTTAATGATATTCAAAAGCGGAAAATACACAACAATGTTTGTCCTAATATGTTTCTAGTATATAAAACAACTCATTTAGATAGTATTATTAACCAAACAAAATATATTAATCGACTTTTGAAAATTTATAATAATCAACCAATAGCATTCAGTTATTTTAAAATGTCGTATTCCCGAACTCTATCACATTCCCCCATGGTTGGTAGTGGTTGGCAGCATTGATTTTATATTTTTTGTATGTTTTTACATGTCACACGGATTCTAAATAGACATAACACCGATAGGAAAACAAAATGGCGAATTTGAAAAAAAAAACTGAAGGGGCCAGCGGAAAGAGGATTGTGAGTTGGGGTTCTCAGTATGGTTTGTCTCTGTTAGAAATGACCATATCACCTCATTAAATTTGACCGTTTTCGAGATATGTATGTCCAAATTTCAACAGTACCAGTACTGATTTTTAAGCGAAAAATTGGGTATGCAGTCATGGTGCCCTCACCTACATAAGCTTAAATAATATCATTTTTGGTTGAATTCCGTACAGCCATTTCCGAAAAAATCAAACTGGTATGAACACTTTATATATGGGAGGTACCATTAAATCAGGGCAGCCGTTTAGGCTGTAGGCCTCGGGAGCATATACGGACAGAATTTTGTGACCCACTTTTTTGAGTTCGTCTATCATCGTAATGTCAGAATTGATTAACATTTCGAGTTCGAAGTTTTGTACGAATGCAGTATCTCTCTCTTATTACGTAATCGAGAAAGTTAATTTAAATATATCTTGGCAAGCTTGCCAAGTTAGGGAGCCTTTTGGTCAACGATGATACAAACTAGATGGTCAACTGAGAGCAGAAACGGTACATTTGCCTACAAGCTGCTAAAACCGCAGTGGATTTCCTAAGTATTAGTGCCTGTACAAATCAAAGGAGCGCCATTGCTGCCGCACGCATACTTAGGAAAATCCTCTGCGGTTACCAACTGTCAATCGGGAGGCCATTGTTTGGTGGAATTTTAAGTGGGGGCGACTGTGTTCGTCATTTTTGCTGCCCATTAGTTACACGGCGTTCACATCGCAGTTCAGTTTAAACGTTTTTTTAGTTTAGGAATTTTTGGAAAATGGAATTCCTGATATAATTTTATCATAATACCAAATATGTATGTACCTTCAAATAATAATATCTAGCAGTAATACATCTCATGATAGTAATCAAAGAAAAATGAACTAACAAGTTTTTTTTTGTTCGTTAATTTTAATCTTTTAACTTCAATATTTTAACACAATTATTTAGGGAAAGCGTTTTCTTTGCAAGTATGCACTTGTTAAATTCAATATATTTGCCTTTTATACTATTGATATCAAATTTATGTCGTTTTCCGTTGGGATTTTCAGATTTTGTTCTCAGATTTCAGATTTTTCGTGCCCAATCGAACATAAAACGAGATTTGTCTTCCTTTGCTTTTGTGGTGGTGCGTGTTTTAACAGTCTGCCGAAAAATTCAGATTTGCAAAATTGATCTGAGATCAAAAAAAAATATTTTTTTTGATAGTTTTAGAGCAAAAAATAAAAAATGTTTTTTTACCAATGGAAAACGCCATGAAAATCCCAATGAAAAGTTACATTAGTATAATTTAAAATAGTTGTATTTTCCATACAATTTTTGCAATTGTGGGCTTCCGTAAATTTAATGCCGAAGCTGAAATTTGTTAATAGTATATGCGCTAAATCTATAGAAAAAGAAATAGAACCTGCGATTATCAACAATTGACAAAATCATTTGGATTCTCACGATTGAATACGCGTACAAATACGGTGGTAAATAAAATAATTTGAAAACACCCAACAAACACGAAGCCAAATAGAAATTTATTTTTGTGAATACATTTTCTAAAGTTTACTTTTGCCCTAGTGGAACCTTGGGCTTCGTTAACCTATTTATGGAACAACGCCCAAGGTTCAGCTGCATGAATTCTGCTGTCAAAAAAGTAATTCATATAAACAAAACCAAAAAGACCTGAAATGTGAATGGATGAAAATATTTTGGAACCGAATTTGGATAGAGAAAAAGTAAATCTATATAAAAAAACCATACTCAACATTTACTCTTGTTACATTTGTTGTTATAAATTTATTTATAAATTGTTTGTAATTGAAAAAGTGCCACCGGGCGGCCATTAATTACACGTGTTCACCGACAGTAAAAATAAGAGCGCGCGAGAGAGGGCTGTCATTCAAAATTTGCGGGAAAAATCGGGTAGGTGCACGGGAGTTGGCTGTCTAGTTTGGATACTCTCTGCTTTTGGTGTCTAACCTGAAGGGCCAATGACACGTTTAATTTAAAACGGCTACAAGTTCCCCATTAGTGGTTCCGCAAACCATTAGGTACATGGATCAGAGGGTGGACTTTTGGCTTCTCGATAACTGCACCGACTTAGGGCGGACCTAAGTCATCGAACCTCGGACATTTGTTCGCCTACAGAGAAAGAATTTCGGGGAGGCTGTAAGGTATCAACTAGAACCGTGCAGTCACGATATTACAGCTTAGGCGTATAACTCTGAAGAGGAAGTACACCGCCCTTCAAGATAAAGTTGACGTACCCTTTGAAAAGGTTTCTGGTATGTATTCCTAAATCCTTTTACGAGAATCCACGATACGAGAAGCGTAATTGGAAGAAACGCTGACCAGTTTACTGCTCGGTTGAAGAACTTCGTTATAGAAATCAAGCCCCATAGACGTTTCCTTTACAATGGAAATAAGACCTTATTCAGATGAAACGGGCTCTGCTCAGAGTCGCCTAGATGAAGTGGGAGTTTGGGAGTGTCATTAAGGTTGTCGGGTATATAGTGCCCCATCACAGGAAAAGGAGTAAAATCGATTCTTTATTTACACGGATATATCACTTTTAAGACTCCCTCGAAGAGTCTTTACCGTGGTACTGGAAACGGGTTGCAGAGTCGAGGTCAAGTCAAGTTCGGAGTTTTCGTCCGATCAGATATGCTGTCGTAAGTTCGTACCTGAGAATTCATATGAACGGGTCTTTCTAGGCCAAGATTATTCGAATGTATCTAGATTAAGGTAAACGGCGTTAAGCGAATTCCGCACTAGACATCTTTGGCGGTGCGTTTTATTTTTTTATAATTTTCTAAACTTTCCTCGTACTTCTGCTCCACATAATTCAAAGCCATTTAACATAAATGTATGCAACTTACCTCAATTCGAAAACCAAGTGTAGCCGTGCTCGATATGGTCTCACGCCATACCATATACCTTGGTTTGGTGACTCCCTTTGCTTTGTGTTCCTCATCATTCGGTGCCTCCGGATCGATTTGAATCATTTTTTCGTACATATCCTTGCGAAGTTTTGGCTTCTCTTTAGCCTTGGAGAGTTCCTCTTCCAAATATGTACGAACACCGATTTTACAGTCCATTACGCAGGGCTGATAAAAATCACTTAGCAGATCCTGAAGTTGAAGATACACTGCAGGAAAATAAAATCACAAAAAATTTGCCTTCATTTCTAAAGAATCGACTTACGTTCACCATCCTCACTGGTCACCTGACCCTTGTACTCTGGCACATATGGACGGAGCACATCCCGCATTAATACCTGAAAGCAGTCCTCCTCTTTCGGACACATTTTTTTCAAAACGGTTCCTTGTTCTGGACCGGCTTTGAAGTTTCCTTGATGACCGGCTAATTGTACCCATGGGTATCTTTGTTTCTTGTACGTCTGGAAAAATGGCGTCCACTGGACTATGTTGCGGATCTTTCGCCATCCTGATGGCTGCAATTAAAAAACAAGAAAAAAAATATTTGTTTAGTTCTTTTGTCACGTTCGACCACACAAGTGGGCTATAAGGTAGGGTATTTAATTGAATTTTCTGTCTGTAGATGACTACAATCGATTTGGCGTTAACACAGTACGTGCTTCGAATAGTTTACTTTGAATTTAGACCAAAATTAGGCAGAGAATTGACAACACACGATGGCTATTGTGAGAAAAACTATGCAAAATAATAGTGTTCAATGGAAGTCGCACTGTTAAGTAACCGCTGCTGATGCCAATGGAATATAAAATGTTTTCGACATGCGTCACATAATTAAAAATCATAATAAATCCATAACGTTCGAGAAAACTATAAATTTTATTATTATGTAAAAATTTGGTGCGCGATCTATGCATGTTCATGGGACCAACTAATACCTCAGGAAATTGTGCAGGATTTTTTTTTTTGCAAAAACGTTAGAAGACCAAGTCACATTTGATCGAAGCCCAGTACTGAAGTATACAAAACGGCGTGTTCAAATAAACGCATCCGGCTTTGACGAAATTCATCTAAAGAGAGACGGGTGTTATTTGTGGATTTGTAGTTTATGGGCTTACAGTTCGGGGAGTTTTTTTTCTTTCGAAAGGTAACCTCAATATAAATATGGTACTTCCCATATAAAATGTGCGTACCAGTTTGATGTGTTCGAAAATGGCTTTAACGATTTCATCCAAAATTGATATTTAAGCTTATGTAGGTGAGGTTAACATGACTATATACCCAGTTTTTGACTAAAAATTCGAATAACCATACTTTTGAAATTTCGACATATATCTCGAAAACCGTCCATACGGTTGTATAAAAAAGTCATTTCTATGGTAATGTGGTCATTTTTAGCTTAATAGCAAACTTAGTTTTTATCTGTATAATCATAAGATGGATTTTTGAGAAGAATCTTTTTTTTTTTTAATTTAGTTTCTTTAGGGTACTTGAATATGTCAATAACGACTTTGACCTAAATGAATGAAACCAAGAGTAAAATTCCTTAATTTTCAATTCCAATCACCGAAAACGCTAATTTTAAAAACGTCTCATACGTATATCAAAAAGAAACCATTTTCGACTTATATAAAACTCTAAGAACCAAGTAATGCTTACATCCTGAACAATAATTTATACTCAGCTTTTCAGCTAAATAGTTGAGCGCAATAGTATTTTTCAAATTTAACATTGTCGGGTAAAGGCTCCAGAACGGCTCGACCGATTTGAATGATTTTTGTGTTGTTTTGTTCGTCTTGAATCAGGGATGGTTTAGGAAAAAAGAAAAGTCGGTAAATTCTCAACAAGTGGCGCTGTAGACGCATATCTCGTTTTTCATTAAAATTCAATTTCTATCTTCTCTATCTCTATATATATAAAAATCAATTGCTGTGCGTTAGTCGGGTAAATGCTCCAGAACGGCTCGACCGATTTGAATGATTTTTGCGTTGTTTTGTTCGTCTTGAATCAGGGATGGTTTAGGAAAAAATGGAAGTCAGAAAATTCTCAACATGTGGCGTTGTAAGCGTATATGTACCTACTAGCTGACCTGCCAAACTTCGTTCCGCCCGAATTTGTTAATGTATAATGAAAATAATAATTCTCAGCATGCATAATGCACATGCTACTCAATTTCAATCTTTCTTTTTTTTCTTCTTGTTTTTTGTATATCGTAAACTTTATTCAGTAGAAAGACATACTTGTCATATCTCTGTATTTAAATTATGTAAATTGTGCTATAACCAATTGTAAATTCTAGGCGAAATAAAAAAAAAATAAATCAACATTGCTATTCGTCATTTATTTCTATTGCATTTAATATAACTTTTGAATAACGAATTTTAATTGACCGAATTACATAAATTAGCAAGTGCATTGTGCATGCTCGGAATTATTACATTAACAAATCTGTAGGCGTAGTGGCTTAGTGGTTAGTGTGTTGGACTACTACGCTAGGGGTCGAGGTTCGAGTCCTGCAAAAACCCAAATTCCAACTTATGTTTTTTTTTCATTGCGCCACCTCTCGCAAATGCCTGACAAACATCCGAGAGTATGACTGTCTTGAAAGAACTTCTCAATAAGCCGTTTGGAGTCGGCATAAAATTGTAAATCCCTTCCATTCGTTCCAAAAAAGAAAAATCACACAAAACGAATGGTTGTGAGAAGCTAGGCCTAGGGTCCCTCCGGACCTGTTGCGCCAACTATTTATTTATTTTTTTATTAACAAATTTGGGCGGAATGAAGCTTACAGGGTCAGGTAGTATACGTACATGTAAATATCTATGTAAAGATATCGATCTATCACCAACACTACTTGCAATCATTGACACCTTAACCCAGCGTCAGGGCGTCACTAATCTTTCCAGTCAAAAATAGAAACATGAACCGTTTCTTTTACACAGAGCTTGGGCCAATTTGTCGGTAGGTTCTTTCTTATTCTAGAATAAGTTGATTAACCGGTTGTCAGCGTCTCTCATTGTTGAGACTTGAGATCAATTTTGGATATTCCAATCGAAGACAACAACAGGAACACATTCCTATAGATAACATAAATAAAAATCCCGAGTAGAATCGGGTATTGTATTCAGGTTTTTTTTTTTACTATAACGAGTAAACTATTCTTTTGATTTCAAAGAAAGTGTGCATACTTTAAAAATTAATCATTACTCACCATATCCCGTTTAGGTTTTAACATTCGCGTTTTGTATAAAAGAAATATTGCTATAAAAGAAGAACGACCCGAAAAATACCATCTTCATAAGAGGATGGGTAATGTGGTATACACGGGTAGTTTAATGCGGTATACGTTACCAATAGCTTCTTTAAGTACTGGCTTTCGACCCAATTTGTTTAAAAGAAGATTGTCAATGGATTTTTCACTTCTTGCAATTCTCTGCAGCGTCAACGGACTAAAAACGTTTTAGATGCAAGTAATATACCCATTTGTCCGTCTATGACTGGCCTTCTCCATATCAGCCATTTGTCACATTTCCTGATTTCCTGATTTATAATTTTTTAGGCATGTCGCATGGTTATCTCGGATTAGCAAGAATACCATTTTCGAAAAATGATTGAAAAGCTCCCTATTGTTTCATAAAATTGCACTCTTTAAATGGCGGTATTATTCAAAAGTTTTACAATAGCTTTTATTTTTCATCATAAAAATCAAATTTCCGTAGTCATAAAAAAAGTCAGCCTATTGACTTGCCAACTTATATTGTACCACATTTGCCGACTATACCTACCACAACACCCGATTTTACTCTATGGCTTACGGAAATAACCCCCCAAATGAAAAATGGGGATTTATTTCATGGGTTTTTGCGGACTTATTTCGCGCATGCAAATTTCTATCATCTAATATATAAAATTATCGTGTCACGGGGTGCGTAGTTGAACTCCTCCGAAACGGCTCCACCGATTTTCGTGAAACTTAGTGTGCATACTGGCTAGGGTTGAGAATCGGACAACATCTATTTTTCATATCCCTAAATGTTAAGGGTGGTCCACCACTAAATTTTTTATTTTTTTCATGGGGAAATACACTTTGAAAAAAAAAGAAACTGGATAACATAAAGTAGTGACACATCAAATACACAAAAAAAAATATTTTAAATTTTAAAAGCAATTGTTGTTGTCAATTATTTTAATTGTCTTCCAAGCAAATTGTTGTTGTCAACAATTTTGATTATTATTTTTTTTTTTTTTTAAATATATGTATGTACCTAAAAAGTTTGTTCTAATAAATTATGTTTACTACGTTACATTAAGTAACTTTTTAAAATGAAGTAGATACTTTGATTATAATAAAAATGATATTATGGCCAACGATATTTTGCATCGAATTCGCACTGTGACATCGGATAATGAACTGGAGATGTCAGATGAAATGCGCAACAAAGTGGCACTTTGTTGTGCAAATTGGGGATGCCACAGCTGGAACTGGAGCGAGAAATGGATTTCGAACGAATCGCATTGAGTCAAGCTGTTGTTGCGTTCAGGTAACGCACAAAAAGAAAAGGAAGTGTTTGTCTCCCACCTTTCCACCTTCCTACCTATTCCCGATTTTTCGCCCTCGATTCCTTCCGCTATCATCTTGAGGAAGTGGCCTAAAAACGAATCCATATTTCCCTTGGTCACGGCATCACGCGTGAACGGCTGGACCGATTTCACTAATTCTTTTTTTGTTGTGTTTGTTATTGTCAGGAGAAAAATCTTATGAAAGAAAAAATTATGAAAATTGCGCGGAAAATTAGAAAATTTAAGAATACTTAACCACCATATTAAATTATATCTCATGTACCTAACCATAGCGCTTTTACAATTCAAACTTTTTTGATGTAACCTTATGGCGCTTAACCTTATGGCATAACATTGACATAATGCGTGCTGCAAATATCGTCAAAGAGGATGTAAAAAAATGAATATCGTTTAAAACAGATGCTTCGATCGGAGTTATTATATTGATAAAATACAATATATAAAATAATTAATTTATTATTTCTAACAAAAACTGTGGCGTTGTAGGCGTATATGTCGTTTTTCAGTTTAATTAAATTTTCTTTAATAATAATCATCTTAATTTATACATATAATTCTTTCGGGACGAAACTCGATGATGATGATATAACTCGATAGCCACTGGGTCAATTTTTATGATTCTTCTTTTGTTTTGTTCGTATTGTTGTATTTTAGGTTAACGCAAACTTAAAAGATAGATATGGTTGCTTCCAGTTTAAAATTTCGGATAGTTTTTGACCCTATAGGTGGTACTTTGAAAAACACAAGCGGGATAAGAAAATGGATTTTGGCACGTCCCATTAAAAAATAAAATCAAACTCTATTTCTAAAGTTGTATAATTAAAACTATTAATGGACACTGGGCAAAGCCGGGTGGATACAGTTACATATAAAAGAGACTGACGTCCGAATGTGCACTCATACCTCGGGGACGGATCGTTCGATTCTTATGATTTTGGTTGGAAAGAAGGGCATAATGCTACCTTTTAATGTGAAAAAAACTTTATGGGGATTAGTTGATTTTTGTAATTCTTTGGATGTTCCGGGCTTACCTCTTCATAATTTGGACTTGAAAGTCAGCTCAGTTAAAATGCTGTTGCGCAACATCAATGTATCGAAACTTTGTAAAGGATCGCATTTGATTTATGGTTAAGGATCTTACATCAAATATCATGCAAGTGATAATTTTGAGGGGAAATTTCAAAGGCAAACACTCTTATTCCGCAGATTTCGCTTATTTAGAACGATTTACCATTCGTGCGACTTCAATTTCCCGTGCGTCTCGCTTTCACTATGTCTAATAATTTATTGCAAGGATAATCGATGGATGTTTGTGCATTTGTGGCATCAATCTTGATTTCCCATGTTTCTCACATTGTAAATTTAGTGAAAAAGCGGAAGGTTGGCCGAAACGTCAAAATCATTGCGGTTTGATTGAAACAAATCAACATTGCTATTCATAATTTATTTATATTGCATTTAATATAACTTTTGAATAAGGAATTTTAATTAGCCGAATTACATAAATAAGGAAGTGCATTGCGCATGCTCGGAATTATTACTTTCTTTACATTAACAAATTTGGGCGGAACGAAGTTTGCCGGGTCAGCTAGTTTTATTATAATATAATAATTCTTTGACGTTGGGTAAAAAGGTCTTAAGTCAAAAAATGCATTTTGGGTTTTGTATTGGGTTTAACTCAACTTTTTTTTTCGTTTGGTATTAACGACTTAAGTCTAGCACAACTTCTTCCCATCGTAATAATTTAGTTTTTAGGCATTAAGTCAGACTAAACTAACTAAGTTAAGACTAAAGACTAAACTAAACTATTTTTAATTTGGTTTAACGAAAAACTACAGTTTCTGACTTAAGACCTTTTTGCCTAACCTATGTATGCAACCCCCTGCTTGGATTTACTGTTGGATAACGGGGTGAGCGCGAGGTTTTTTACTTGTATTTTTTGTTTAGTTTTCAAAGTATTAATTTTTTTGATTTAAATATAACGAACTATGTTTGAGGGGTTATTTCATAGCATTTTGAGGACTTATTTCACCTTTGATTTGGGGAATAGTTTCACAGTGTAATTATTCTCCAATTTTGAGGGGTTATTTCCTGGAGCCATAATATATATCACTTATAGCAAGAACCTGCAAGTAATGTTAATTTCGCTAAGAAAATAACAACCTAGGATCGTAGGCCACGTTCTAATTTGGTTTAAGGTGCAACAACGCATTCCAAGTTCCATGGAATATTACATCAATTTAATAATACATAACTCAATAAAAACAGTAATTTTCAAACAAAGGTTATTGCATATTTTAAATTGGGCCATAGTCAAACATTCGTACAAATAAATGTTTCGAATAGTTCATTTAGAAATAATCACACTTTCATAATATAAGCATCGCCAGGAATGTGCAATTTAATTGAAAATAAAAATGTCAACAACAATATTCGCAAGCATGGTGAGGTGCAGCTCCTCGTATAATGTAGTCACATTAAAAATGCCAGCGTCGTTAAGTGCTATTTTCCATATGAATTATTTAATTTTGTCCATTCAATTTTCAAAACACGTAAATAAGACCAAATTTGGAATGCGCTTGGTTTATTTGATGTTGACGTTTTGATAGTAAAAGAAGTGACGTAGGGGAAGTTCTTTTTTTTTTTGTTTAAACAACACATACTGGTATAAGGAGAGTATATTAATTAGTAATACCGATTTCTTATCTGAAACATTTATTAGAGTTGAGAAGCGTGGAATGGGTAGGGTACTTAGTGCTTACTGCTATGTGATGCAGTAAGAGTAGCACGTAAATCTGAGTATGTACTAGATTTGAAAACTTATATTTTATAAATTAACCTCTTTAATTGGACCAGACTTCCAAATTTATTATTTTACTAGCTGACCCGGCAAACTTCGTTCCGCCCAAATTTGTTAATGTAAAGAAAGTAATAATTCCGAGCATGCGCAATGCACTTCCTAATTTATGTAATTCGGCCAATTAAAATTCTTTATTCAAAAGTTATATTAAATGCAATATAAATAAATTATGAATAGCAATGTTGATGTGTTTCAATCAAACCGCAATGATTTTGACGTTTCGGCCAACCTTCCGCTTTTTCACTAAATTTACAATATGAGAAACATGGGAAATCAAGATTGATGCCACTAATGCACAAAAATCCATCGATTATCCTTGCAATAAATTATTGACATAGTGAAAGCGAGACGCACGGGAAATTGAAGTCGCACGAATGGTAAATCGTTCTAAATTAGCGAAATCTGCGGAATAAGAGTGTTTGCCTTTGAAATTTCCCCTCAAAATTATCACTTGCATGATATTTGATGTAAGATCCTTAACCATAAATCAAATGCAATCCTTTACAAAGTTTCGATACATTGATGTTGCGCAACAGCATTTTAACTGAGCTGACTTTCAAGTCCAAATTATGAAGAGGTAAGCCCGGAACATCTAAAGAATTAAAAAATTCAACTAATCCCCATAAAGTTTTTTTCACATCAAAAGGTAGCATTATGCCCTTCTTTCCAACCAAAATCATAAGAATCGAACGATCCGTCCCCGAGGTATGAGTGCACATTCGGACGTCAGTCTCTTTTATATGTAACTGTATCCACCCGGCTTTGCCCAGTGTCCATTAATAATTTTAATTATACAACTTTAGAAATAGAGTTTGATTTTATTTTTTAATGGGACGTGCCAAAATCCATTTTCTTATCCCGCTTGTGTTTTTCAAAGTACCACCTATAGGGTCAAAAACTATCCGAAATTTAAAACTGGAAGCAACCATATCTATCTTTTAAGTTTGCGTTAACCTAAAATACAACAATACGAACAAAACAAAAGACGAATCATAAAAATTGACCCAGTGGCTATCGAGTTATATCATCGTCATCGAGTTTCGTCCAGAAAGAATTATATGCATAAATTAAGATGATTATTATAAAAGAAAATTTAATTAAACTGAAAAACGACATATACGCCTACAACGCCACATGTTTCAGTTTTTGTTAGAAATAATAAATTAATTATTTTATATGTATTTTATCAATATAATAACTCCGATCGAAGCATCTGTCTTAAACGATATTCATTTTTGTACATCCTCTTTGACGATATTTGCAGCACGCATTAAATGTTATCAATGTTAGGCCATAAGGTTAAGCGCCATAAGGTTACATCAAAAAAGTTTGAATTGTAAAAGCGCTATGGTTAGGTACATGAGATATAATTTAATATGGTGGTTAAGTATTCTTAAATTTTCTAATTTTCCGCGTAATTTTCTTAATTTTTTCTTTCATAAGATTTTTCTCCTGACAATAACAAACACAACAAAAAAAGAATTAGTGAAATCGGTCCAGCCGTTCACGCATGATGCCGTGACCAAAGGAAATATGGATTCGTTTTTATGCCACTTCCTCAAGATGATAGCGGAAGGAATCGAGGGCGAAAAATCGGGAATAGGTAGGAAGGTGGAAAGGTGGGAGACAAACACTTCCTTTTCTTTTTGTGCGTTACCTGAACGCAACATTCGAAGTCCATTTCTCGCTCCAGTTCCAGCTGTGGCATCCACAATTTGCACAACAAAGTGCCACTTTGTTGCGCATTTCATCTAACATCTCCAGTTCATTATCCGATGTCACAGTGCGAATTCGATGCAAAATATCGTTGGCCATAATATCATTTTTATTATAATCAAAGTATCTACTTCATTTTAAAAAGTTACTTAATGTAACGTAGTAAACGTAGTAAACATAATTTATTAGAACAAACTTTTTAGGTACATACCTACATATAGGTATTTAAAAAAAAAAAAAAAAAAAAAAAGAAATCAAAATTGTTGACAACAACAATTTGCTTGGAAAACAATTAAAATAATTGACAACAACAATTGCTTTTAAAATTTAAAATATTTTTTTTTTTGTGTTTGAAGTGTCACTACTTTATGTTATCCAGTTTCTATTTTTTTTCAAAGTGTATTTCCCCATGAAAAAAATAAAAAATTTAGTGGTGGACCACCCTTAACATTTAGGGATATGAAAAACAGATGTTGTCCGATTCTCAATCCTAGCCAATATGCACACTAACGTTCACGAAAATCGGTGGAGCCGTTTCGGAGGAGTTCAACTACGCACCCCGTGACACGATAATTTTATATATTAGACTAGCTGACCCGGCGAACTTCGTTCCGCCCAAATTCATTTATGTAGGTAATGAAATTAATAATTCCGAGCTTTCGCTTCATTCCGCTTCATGTAAGTAATTCGGTCAATTAAATTAAAATTTTTTTATTCAAAAGGTATATTAAAATTAAATAAATAAATAAAATCAAATACTTGTCGGCCAACCTACCGCTTTTTCACTGAAATACTTTATGGTACATAACATTTTTTGTTCTATTTCTATTATCGGGTGTGTACACGTACAAAGCGAGAGCTTTGCCGACACGTGAAATTCAAGATTTTTGCCACACACATACAGCGATTGTCCTTGCGACTTATTAATAAGCGAGAAGTACGGGAAATTGAAGACGCTTAAACACGAACGGCAAATCGTTCTGTATAAGTGGAATCCGCGGAATAAGAACATCTTCGCCTTTGAATTTTCCAATAAAAATCGTTGCTTGAATAATATTTGATATTAAATTCTTCACAATCAAACGCGTACCGTTACAAAGTTTTGGTTCATTTAGATTGCGCAACAAAGTGGGATAGTTGGTGGCTTCGTTTCCATCCATCACGGAGTCGACTGATTTGTTGAATTGAATGCAACTCACCAGCGATTTGGTTTTGAATGGCGAAATTCAAATGATCGACGTTCTTATTTTTCGCAGCCAAAATCACTCTTACACTCAGCCAATCATGTTCAGTATAATTCTTAGCGATATTCGGGAAAACATTCATGATTAGTTCTTCCGGTCTCGTTGTAAGGTTGCAAAAAGTTGTGGAAACTCAATCAGGCCGGTGATTAAGTCTGCTCGAATCACACCATTGCCCATCATAAATAATTGCCTGGACAACTCTGCAGCGGACTGGTCATATTGTAAAGAAACTCGCATGTTTGTTGTCAAATGCAATTTCTTGACGTATCGCCATAAAGCAGACGCCTTCAGGCAAGCATTCAATTCATCTGCCGGAGTTGATCTCGAAATGACAGGCAGCGTTTGACGAAAATCGTCTGATGGCAAGATCATTGCTCCACCGAAAGGTTGCTTATCATTACGTAAACGATTCAGGGCTTCCAATGCGCGTTTGTAAGCCATCGTCCCATATAATAATCTTACATTACTGCAGTACTTTCGCCATCGCAGTGTTCTTTGAAATGTTGCATGCATGTTCTTCTTCCACTTGCAGATTCAATGGCAATTTCAATGCAGAATGAGCTGTTCGACCGCCTTCTAACAAAGTAGCCGCTATCCCAGAAGAAGCTAGGGCCAAGGCGATCTCAGATCTCGAACAATTGGAGCCAACATCAGTGAAATCATGAATGTATTTCCAGTTCCGCAATTTTCGTTATCGACTGCTTGCATCAATTCATCGTACACTTTCTTTTATTCTTGATTAAACATTGGCACATTTGTTCGAACAGCTTGACTCAATGCGATTCGGTCGAAGTCCATTTCTCGCTCCAATTCTCGATTAAATGCGCCTTGCATTGAACGATTTGGCTGTGGCATCCCCAATTTGCACAACAAATTGCCACTCATGAGCAGACACACATCCTCGATCAAAATCAAAGCTTTGCTGCGCATTCCATCTGACATCTCCAGTTCATTATCCGATATCACAGTACGAATTCGATGCTTAATATCGTCCCATATATCATAAATCATATCATATCATCCATATATAATCTTTGTATAATCAAAGTATCTACTTCATTTCAAAAAGTTACTTAATGTAACATAATTTATTAGAACAAACTTTTTAGGTAGGTACCTATTATTAAAAAAAAAAAAAACTTTCAAAATTGTTGACAATAACAATTTGGTTGGAAAATAATTAAAATAATTGACAACAACAATTGCTTTTAAAATTTAAAATATTTTTTTTTGTATTTGAAGTGTCACTACTCGATTTCTATCCAGTTTCTTTTTTTTCAAAGTGTACAAAAATGAATTTATTGGAATGGCGGTTGCGCCTTCTTTCAAAAATTTATCATACTAATATATTAACCTTCTCTGCATGGTCTATTAACCAACAAAAAAAACTAAATCAAAATCGGATGTGTGTGGCAGTCGGTAGGCTGTCACACACACATTCATTAAGTTATTTTTATATATATAGATAGATTATTTATTTTATTTTATTTATTTTAACCTCTGTAAGTGAAACAGACTTGCAACAAAACATTGCGTTTTTTGCTACAAATTTTTGCATGTGCTTGCCCAAAAACTTTTTACTTTGAAGGCCCTCCTTAAATGAAAGAAATATTTACTCTACCTGGATAAATGAGAAACTGGGTCTTTGGAATACTTCTATAAGTGAGACTGAAATAAATGGCATATTAGATTTCAATTAACCAGGTTCGATTGTATTAATATTAATGTCTAATAGTGGAAGGCACCTTTTTTGTGACGGTCGCGGTATTTAGAGGTAATCGGCTTCTCATACCTATAATGATGAGTAGTTCCGGTGTAGATAGATCGTACGATCAATTCAGTAGGTACAGCCCTGGATCGTGGAATGCAGTCCTTTCACCTGCAGTTTACTTCGCTGAAAGCACATAGCTTTCAGTTTATTTTCCATCCCACATAAGTTTAGGTCTGACCCAGCAAGAATGTTGGGCAAAGTTTCTACCGATAAGCTTTTTTTTTATCTCAAACTTAAACGCCACCGCCCTACGCATCAATGTTTGACACCTATTGAGACTTGAAAATCGTCCGATAGATAGACACCATCCCAGACACATGCCTTATTTTTGGAGTGCATAGCTCTTAAAACATTAAAAACTTGTAACGACATTACGTACCTATGTAGCTTAGAAATGTATATCTCGCGGGATGGAGTCAAAAGCCGCAGGAAAATCCACATTTTGCGCCTAGTTCTATATAAATCTCCACAATGTTAACCAGTGAGAATATTTGGGCTATAGTAGAGTAATTTCTTTGAAAACCAGCTTGAAATTCATTGAAAACTCTTATTTTTCAACCACTTCGTGATTCTATTGAAGAACAAACTAGTAAACAACTTAGCAGCAGAGTTACCACTTAAAAAAAAACGAAGTAGATTCAAGAAAAGGGAAGCTGCTATATTTCAAAAACATAGTTTTTATACCGTTTGTAATAATTCTTTCACGTATTTGGCTAAAATTTTAAGAGCAGACAGACAGGAACCAAAACCAAATGTATCACCTCTTTTACAGAAAATGAAAAGAAAAACAATAATAACCGTTAGAAAATTGTAATAAATTTTGTGTTTAAAGTGAAGTTTGATTCATCATCTTTAAATGTAAATGCTTACATGTATGACAGATCGTAAAACGTTTTTTTTTTTTTTAAGTAGATTTAAGTGTTTTTTTTTTTTTTATTGAAGCGGATTAAATAATAGATTTCTAAAGTAAAGTAGATATTAAGAATTTAACAATGGTGCAAAGTAGGGTGCAGATTTTATTTCTTTCCCGCAAAAGGATATTCCTCTGTAGTTTGCTGGGTCATCGTAGTCACCTTTCTTGTGGAAAGGAAATGATCGCTTTCTGCAAGCATTCGGCTACTGAAAATGTTCTATTGAATTCTTGTGTTAGAGCTGCGCCAGTCAAACAGCAATGTTGACAAGCTAGATCAGAGTCACATACTCCGATAGGTGTCGTCATCCTAAGCAATTAATTGCATCTTAGTCAGAGGCTTTAAAAAACAATACAAATAAAATAAAACAGAAACTTGGGGTCTGTCACCATGTAATGATCTATACTCCGAGCTTGAGCATGCAAGTTGATTACGTATCAAATAGATCTGTTGTTTCTCTATACAAGAACTTGATATGCAACTGCTGCACTTTCTCTTGCAGTCAATCGATACCGAGATGTGCAGCTGTGATCGAGCATTTTGTGACGGAATTTGTTTTTGTTTCATATGTAAAACCAACTTAATTCCGTGAACGTGTAGCTCGTTCACGGAAGTGGCGATTCGACCCCTGATCACATCAAGAATTTGATGAAATGTTTGCAAAAGGTCGAAGCTAAGTCGTCGGTCGTTTATTTGGTGTTTGTTGCAGCTCATATACCTGTGGCCATATGGTCGAAGGAATATTATATCAAGGATATAAGCTACCGAGACGAGTCAGTGTTTTTTTTTTTTTTTTTTTTTTCAACTGGTGTAATTTGTAAGATTTGATATGAATGAAAAATGTAAGCAGCAGCTACTTATACGAACGGAAGGGTCCATGATTCGGTGGTTTGTCATGTTAAACGCTCAATTTGGATTCTAGTTATAGTGGGTTTAGGATAAAATTATCAGATCAAGTCCGACATTTCTCCTCTACCCGTATGGGGATTGTTTAATGATAAAGATTCGGTCGATAGCTATAAGGGTCCACTTAGGCGTCCTAATTTCTAAATGATTGATTAATGACATCTACACACGACGAGCAACAGTCTCTTTAATGGAATTTACCTATACTAGAACTGATAAGTAGTCGAAAAGTTATACCTAACCAAGCTTAACGCCACACATACGTAACAAAGTCTGCTTCCTCTTTTTAAAAAATATTGCAATCCTAACCTAAAATTATTATAATATGCAATTTCAATTTCGACTCATCGTTCAACATCGAATGGACATGCACAGCACATGTTGTTCAATTTACCTACTTCAAACTCGAAACGAAACAAAAAGCCACAAAAGAAATGTTGAAAATAAAATAAACAAGTCCAACTACAGCTAGCTATACGGACCCAATAAAAGCACCATTCAATAACCGCTGACGTCAATTTAAGTTTCTCCGTTTTTATGTAAAAACAAAAAAAAAAAAGAATTATTCAAAAACATAGTAAACATCGAGATTGACCACATTGACACAGCGGCGATAGCGTTCCACCAAGACCACCACACCTCCAGTGAATGAGCCCCAGAGCTGGGCCACTGTAGCTCATTGGTAGTAGCAGGCGTTAATTACCACTAAAATGATGGACCCCTACCCTAGCCACGGCATTATAACTTGGCAAAGTTTGTTTATATCGGATACATAGTGATAGTGGTGGTAATGCAACGTCATAAAGTGTTTTACAGACGTTTACTTGACGTCTTTACAGAACCAACATACTCGGGTCGACTTGAGAAAAATGTTACTAAACAATTTTTATACTTTTACTGCCGTTCAAGCCCGCTTCATTAATTGCTGTTGGTGTATACAGTCGTATGCAAAATCATATGATAGTCAGGTCAGGCAGGGACCGTGTTTTCATTCGGCTTAAGTTCAGCAAGTTCAATGGGCTGCTGTGGCTGTCATTTGGTTTTCTAATTTGATTCCGATAGCTGGTAAATAGTACGCCGATGTTGTTTTTTGCTGATGAATTACATCGCGCGTTGTTGGTAATTAACACAAATTAATGACGTCAATAATAATTCTCTGCCGTAAACATATTAATTCGAATTGTGTTTGCTTACGATGAAAATGGGTATAGTGTATAGATATAACTTTTGCACAATTGTGGGGAAGATAACGAAGGTGACTTGGTTCCAGATAAGGCCTGTTCACATTAGTTATAACTTATAAGTTATAACAGCTGAAAGGGGCAAGATAATTTGGGTCAACAATAGGCGTATTTCTTTTTTAGTTCAGAGCAGAGCACTGAACTGAGCTCGAGCATTATGAGCGCGAGTTAAGCATCCATAGCAAAACATATTGAGAAAAAAGATAACATTATTTGTATTCAATGATATCTTTAGTCTCTAGTACAGTCTTGCACACAACGCTACAATGATAACATATGTAAAAGAGATAATATCGTTTGTATACAATGTTGGAATATTATCTCTTCTTCATTATCAAGCAAGACGATTGTACGCTTGGGTCTCCTTGTAGATAGATAAGAAAAGTATATAAATACGACTGTATGATGAATTTATCAACAGTCTTATTGTAACTACATAGTAGCCTTAAGCTCCTTTTAGAATTAGTAAAAAGTATTTCAATAATAAAGGACATAGTTCCAAATAAATATTGTTTAATTTTAAAAGTAAGAAACAAGTGTTTTAATTGGCGATCCTGCCAGGAGGTTAAATATACTTTTTAACTTCAATCGAGCGGACCTCGGGAACAAGTAGTGAAATCTAGTATAAACAGAACACTCGCGTTACCGGTTACAAGAATTACCTAGCATAGCAGGTACAAATATAGCTTCTTCGTACGAAGCAGCAAAGCAATTCAGTGAAAGTGTATATGTGGAGAAAAAAAACACACAAATTCGACGACAACAGACACGAGTTCAAAATGGAACAACTCGCAGTATTAATGGCAAGATTAGAAGCTTTAGAAACCAGGAGCAACACAGTAACACAAACCCTAGAGCACACACGCACAGAGAATGCAAGGTTAGCAGCAATAATAACTAACCAAAATCAAATAAACACTAATTTAGAAACAAAACTAAATGAAGTAAAATCTGGATTAGGCATAGTACCAAACATACCTGTGCTAGAGGAAATAAGAACCACATATACAGATGGTAGTGAAATACAGTTAGACGCATTTAAAAGCCTACCTATTTTCAACGGCGATCAATCAAATTATCGGTCGTGGCGCGAAGAAGCATCCAGATTAATGGACAGCATTAAAAACTTCAAAACACACAGTAAGTTTTTTCAAGAAGAAGTAGAATACTTAGGTCACATAATCAGACATGGTAGAATCACTACGAACCCTGAGAAAATAGCAGCTATAGAAAATTTTCCAGTCCCACAAACGGTAAAGGATTTGAGAGGATTTTTAGGTCTTACAGGTTACTATCGTAAGTTTATAAAAGGATACGCAAGCATAGCCAAGCCCCTGACATTATATTTACGAGGAGATAACGGTAAAGTAAACAAAAAACAAAGTAAAAATATTAAGTTAAATCTGAATGATTCAGCATTAGAAGCGATTAGAATTTTAAAAAATTATTTGAAAGAACAAGTCGAACTTTTTCAACCGGATTATAGTAAACCATTCGAGCTTACTACTGATGCATCCAACATAGCTATTGGAGCCGTACTAAGTCAGAATAAGCAACCTATACACTTCTTGTCAAGAACACTGAGTAAGACAGAAGAGAACTATAGCACAAACGAGAAAGAGCTATTAGCGATCATATGGTCCTTACAAAAACTCAGAAACTACATATATGGTATAGCAGACTTAACCATATATACCGATCACCAGAGCCTTATATATTCTGTATCAGAAAAAAATCCCAACACAAAGCTGAAACGTTGGAAGGGAATCATTGAAGACTTTGGAGCAAAATTAGTTTATAAACCAGGAAACCTAAATCTTGTAGCTGACGCATTATCACGTCAACGCATAAATACTTCTACCATAGAAACAGCACATTCAGCTGAAAGTTCTTCTAATGATATAATAAAAACTGTGAATCAGCCTTTTAATGCATACACTGCACAGTTCGAACTTATTGAAGATATAACAAATAATATCGAAACACAAATCTATTTTAGTAACAAAATAAGACTCATAATAAAGTTTAAGGACAAAGACTCTTTACTAAGGCAGATGAAAGAAGTTATACAACCCCAAAAGATTGTAGCTTTGCATACGAAATTTGAAAACATATACAAATATGGTGAAAACATAAAAAAAGAATTCCCACTAGTAAGATTTATATTCACACCAAGAAAACTTCAAGACGTGACAAATTTGGAGGAACAACTAAAACTTGTAAGGGTAACTCACGAAAGAGCACACCGAGGGTTACGTAACAATATACAAGAAATCTCAGAGAAATATTACTGGCCCGATCTAAATAAACAAGCAAAGAGTTTCAACAGAAAATGCATAGCATGTCTATTTGGAAAATATGAAAGAAAACCTATCAGAGAACCTCTGAATAATTCAGAAATACCAACACATGTGGGAACACACATTCATATGGACATATACTTCAACGACAAGTATACTTTCCTTGTAACAGTAGATAAGTATTCTAAATATACAATCCTTCGGGAAATCGAAACTCGAAACAGACTGTACGACGTTATGGAAGAGGTCTTATCTAATTATTTCCCAAAATGTGAACGACTCATGACAGATAACGAGAAGGGATTCAAAACAGAAATGGTGAACCAAATGTGTTTGAAATACAACATAACTAAAGTAGAAACTCCAGTATACAGATCGACAGCGAACGGTCAGGTAGAACGTGTAAACGGTACAATAACTGAACTGTCTAGAATATTCACAATTCAGAATAAAACAAGACTTATCGAAGAAATATTTAGAACAGTGCGTGAATTAAATAATTCTATACACTCAGTTACCGGTTTGAAACCTAGAGACATTTTCTTTAATCAAAATAAATATAGCAATAGTGAAATTATAATAAATAAACTAAACTCAGCATCCAAAAAAGTGATCGAACGTCTAAATAAAGGAACTCGACACAGAGAGTATAAAAAAGGAGATAAGATAATGGTAAGAATCACAGGTCTTAGAAAGAAATCTAACGCCAGATACATAACAAGAATAGTAGAAGAAGATAAAGGAGACACTGTAATCTCTAAAGAAGGAATAAAAATTCACAAGGATAACATAAAGAATTATCATTTTTCAGATGACGAAAATATTAATATTCCTAACATTACTAGGAATTGTACAGAGTCAAGAAGGGCAAGGAAACGTTCAAATAACTGAGTTACTAAACAAGAAGTTTATACTTACGCAAACAGATGACGTGTATTTATTCAAAGAACAAACTTATTTGTTACATGCCACCAACCTGACTTCGATATTTCAACCTTACGTAAATATCGTAACTAGTAAATATCAACCTACACAAGAAGAAAAAATTTGGTTAAGTAAAATTAAGAATTTAGCAGACCAATTACAAGAACATACTAGGCATACTAGATCAATTAACTTTTTAGGAACAGCTTTCAAATATGTGTTTGGTAATCCTGACCATTATGACTTAGTTAACATAGAAACGAGTATAAATAATCTCATAGAAAACAATAATAAACAAAAAACTATAAATTCTAGATTTGAACAAATTTTGCAACAATTCGAAGGTCAGAGCCTTAAAGAACATTTAGTAATAGAACAAGTGTACGAACAATTATTATTATTGACCAGAACAATTAATGCAACAAAAAATAATGAATATTTATCAGAAAGCCTAGACTTAGATGACATTAAAAATATTATTCAACATGAAATAATTCAAGTACCCATAATAAATATACTTGAGTACTCTAAAATATTATTAGCTAGAACTGATGAATTCTTCATCACAATATATAAATATCCAGTTCTAATTAAATCATGTAAATTGTATAAAGTAACACCTTTAAATTCAAAACATGGAAAAATCATTACAGATAAAACAATTGCCTTATGTAACCAAACTTATTTAAGAACAAGAAATTGTCAAAATCATCTAAGTAAAAACATTTGTGAAATTAACTTTGAAGAAGAAAATTGTCTTATTCCACTTTTAAAGAATATAACTTCAAAATGCAACATTAAACAAGAATACGATTACGACTTAGAAATTGAATCCGGTGTTATGTTATTAAGCGGTAAGCATAAGTTAAATAATCAAACAATTAATGGTATAAACTTAGTTACTTATGAAAATACTATAAATCTAGACGATAAAATATACAAAAACATGCATAAGCAAATTAAAGAAGTTATATTAAGAAATCATAATTCAGAGTCTTACATCGACCAAATAATTAAAGAAGATACAATGTACAAATTCGATAACATAGATACTTTAAAAAAACTAATTATTCCTTTTGAAGAAAAACCGATATTATCAACTATATACACAATTGTAACACTGATTGTTATTCTAGCATTTACGTACGTAATGATAAAAACTATACAATGTATAACAGATCGTCAAAAACAAAAAAAGATTGACGCATATAACAAAACTTATGAAAGAGAAATGTTAAAAATAGCGTCGAAAAATCGGGACGATTTCGTTTAACAAGGGGGGGAGTTAAGCATCCATAGCAAAACATATTGAGAAAAAAGATAACATTATTTGTATTCAATGATATCTTTAGTCTCTAGTACAGTCTTGCACACAACGCTACAATGATAACATATGTAAAAGAGATAATATCGTTTGTATACAATGTTGGAATATTATCTCTTCTTCATTATCAAGCAAGACGATTGTACGCTTGGGTCTCCTTGTAGATAGATAAGAAAAGTATATAAATACGACTGTATGATGAATTTATCAACAGTCTTATTGTAACTACATAGTAGCCTTAAGCTCCTTTTAGAATTAGTAAAAAGTATTTCAATAATAAAGGACATAGTTCCAAATAAATATTGTTTAATTTTAAAAGTAAGAAACAAGTGTTTTAATTCGCGCTCTGAACCGAGCGTGCTCAGATCGTTAAATTTTGTTTCCCATTTTTCCCCCTCAAATGTGATTGGAAGGGTGTATGGCTATGTGTAATCAGATTTTTACTCAGCATGCTCAGGCTATTTATTCTGAGCTCATAGAGAGGCGCTCTGATAATGCTGTGAACGAAAAAAGAATCACAAATTCGAGCTCTGATGTGTTTGAGCTAAAAAAGAAACACGCATTTTTTGATAACAGTTAAGATTCTGCTTTGAGCTAAAAAAGAAAAATGCCTAATGTGCACCACAGGGAGTTCCTTAATTAGAAATGGTATCTTGATCCAATCAACTTCTCAGTTCTCACGATTTGAGTGGTTGAAGGCAGAGCTCGGAAATATCTCTTAAAATTTTGAAAGGTTTTTCTAAATTAATCTCGGATGTTGAGTCTAAAGATACGATAACTTATTAGTCGCCTTTGTGTCGTTCGTCGAGAGACCCCTTTATTTTATTTTATTATTTTGTTTATTTCCGGTTAATCACTGAGAGAAACAAATAAAACACACATTACGAAATTATTTTCTTAACCGAGTTTTTTATTTATATTTAAATGGCAAAGGGTACAGATTTAATACAAATACCATTGAGAGTTTACGGTCAGTTTAACTAAAGTATTGAGAGAATTATTCTTAACATCCTTCCATCCTAAGACGGCACATGTATAAAGTGTTTTTTAACTTTCTCCATTACGTAGTAAGGAAAGATATTGTTTTCGTACAAAATTTCGAACTCGAGATGTTAATCAATTCTGACATTACGATGATAGACGAACCCAAAAGTGGGTCGCAAAATTCTGTCCGGTCTGTCCGTCTATCCGTCTGTTTGTCTGTCTGTCTGTCCCGCAGGCCTACAGCCTAAATGGCTAACCGGATTTCGTTCAAACTTCGGATTTGGAGTTTGTGGGCTTAGGGCTCGGTGCGGTTTTTTATTTAGCAAGGTAACCTCAATATTAATTGTACTTCCCATACAAACCGCTCGTACCAGTTTGATTTGCTCGAAAACGGCTCTAACGATTTCAACCAAAATTGATATTTAAGCTTAGGTGGGTGAAGTTACCATGACTGCATACCCAGTTTTTGGTTAAAAATTCGAATAACGGTAATTTTGAAATTTGGACATATCTCGAAAATGGTCCATACGATTGTAACAAAAATTAATTTCTAATGTTATATGGTCATTTTCAACTTAATGGCAAACTCTGTTTTTCTCGGTATTATCATAAAACCGATTTTTGAAGTCTTTTTTTTTTTTTAATTTAGTTTTTCTTAGCTTACCAGAAAACGGCAATAAATATTTTTTTACCAAAATGCAAACTTAGAGTAATACTGATGTTGTTAAAATTGATGTGTCCTTAATTTTCAATTCGAATCCCCGAAACAGCTTATTTTAAAAAACGCTCATATCTCGAAAACCCCATTTTTGACTTCGATCAAACTTTAAGAACCAAGTAATCATTACATCGCGAACAATAACATATAATCGGCTTTTAGCTATATAGTTAACAAATAGTATTTTTCTTGTTTGGACTTGTTTCTCACCTCCCACCCTAATAAATACTCCATTGAAGTATTATCGCCTCTAGGCTCGTCAGACCACTGTACCATATCAGCTAATTTCTCGTACTCCGACCACAAAGTTAAAGAAAAAACTCCGAAAGGAACCGTATGGCAATACGAGAAAGCCAACTGGAGCGGATGCCGCCGCTGATATGGTAACAAATATAATCACCTTAGGTATAAAATTCTTTATCCCAAACAGGTTAAAGAGTATCAAACCAAAAGAAAATGCGTGGTACGACTTCAGCTGTAAAGAGGCTATTAGATTAAGGGAGTTGAGTTTTCGGTCTTACAAAGCCAACCCATCTGAGGAAAACCGAAAGAAGTTTAAACGAGCCAGAAATGACTGCAATGCCCTCATAAAGCGTGTCAAATTCTTATATGACCAAAAGTTGAAGCAAAAAATACTACAATGTCCCAAGGGTAGTAAAAACGTTTGGTCATTTGTAAAAAATATTAAGAATTCAGCCTCGTCAGCAATCCCAACGCTCATTTACAATGACACTCCAGCTGTCAGCTCTTTAGCCAAAGCTAATCTGCTCGCTGCACATTTTGCAGCCAGCTCTATGCTCCCAGATTGCGGTTTGTCTACACCTGTAGTCGAGTGCGTTGAATTTACCATGGGACCAATCCACTTTCGCACTCGTACAGTCGCAAGAGTACTTTACGATCTCAACATAAATAAATCCGCTGGTCCAGATCGTATCTCCCCCATCGTTCTGAAGAGGTGTTCTTCCACGCTGGCAAAACCACTGCGTAAGCTTTTTCATCTGTCCTATTCTTCTGGACTCTTTCCGAGTAGGTGGACAACAGTATTTGTCCAGCCCGGCCCTAAAAATAGCGAATCTTCTTCTCCCACCAATTACCGACCCATAGCACTTACGTCCATTCTTTCTAAGGTCATGGAAACGCTGATAAACCGTCAGCTTATGAAATGTCTTGAATCACGGAAGCTCCTCAATGACCGGCAGTACGGTTTTCGTGGCAACAGGTCCACTGGTGATTTAATGACCTATCTCACAGAGAAGTGGAACCAATCTCTCTATTACTGCGGTGAATCGAAGATTGTTGCGCTCGATATTTCAAAGGCATTTGACAGAGTTTGGCATCAAGCTCTTTTGTCGAAAATGCGTGCTTATGGGATCGATGCGTCTCTTATTCAATGGATTAGAAACTACCTTTCTGGCCGTTCAATTCAAGTTGTTTTGGATGGTTTCAGTTCTGAAACCCACCATATAAATGCTGGTGTTCCCCAAGGCTCAGTTTTGTCCCCGAATCTCTTTCTCATTTTTGATGTGTAAACATCTATGCGCGCGTTATTGGTATCTGGTGGAGTAATTCCAAACATATAACTGCTGGGACGGAAATCACCCGTACAATATGCAATGCTAGCCGAATGAAATTCCAATGAAACTTTCATTTCCTGTGTAACAGCAAACGGGTATTTTCCACTGCATAATTTTAGGAGTGTTTGTTGATATGTAAACATCAGTAACAGCGAATTTTTGACAGCTTTAACGTTGACTTCGCTGTCGATGTTGATGTGCTAATGTGTTCAAAGTAATTAAAATACATTGGTTCTAAAAAGTTGTGAAAGTTACTGTTGCTGTTGCTGTGTTAATCTGTTTCTCGCATAACGAAAATGTCGTAGACCAGGACCCGTACAATATGCAATGCAAGCCGAATGAAATTCCAATGACACTTTCATTTACTGTGCAACAGAAAACGGGTATTTTCCGCTGCATAATTTTAGGAGTGTTTGTTGATATGTAAACATCAGCAACAGCGAATTTTTGACAGCTTTAACGTTGACTTCGCTGTCGATGTTGCTGTGCTAATGTGTTCAAAGTAATTAAAATACATTGGTTCTTAAAAGTTGTGAAAGTTACTGTTGCTGTTGCTGTGTTAATCTGTTTCTCGCATAACGAAAATGTCGTAGACCAGGACCCGTACAATATGCAATGCAAGCCGAATGAAATTCCAATGACACTTTCATTTACTGTGTAACAGAAAACGGATATTTTCCACTGCATAATTTTAGGAGTGTTTGTTGATATGTAAACATCAGCAACAGCGAATTTTTGACAGCTTTAACGTTGACTTCGCTGTCGATGTTGCTGTGCTAATGTTTTCAAAGTAATTAAAACACATTGGTTCTAAAAAGTTGTGAAAGTTACTGTTGCTGTTGCTGTGTTAATCTGTTTCTCGCATTACGAAAATGTCGTAGACCAGACCCCTACAATATGCAATGCAAGCCGAATGAAATTCCAATGACACTTTCATTTTTTGTGTAACAGCAAACGGGTATTTTCCACTGCATAATGTTAGGAGTTTTTGTTGATATGTAAACATCTAAGTGCGCGTTGTTTCGCTGTTCGATTTCACTGTTTAATACACTGATTATAATTCATTCAGTTGTGACTTCTTAACCTCAACTGTCATCCAACTCGCATCTGTAGGTAACTACATGCATTTCAATAGTAAAACGCAGAAAAATACAGGAAAATACGTAATTGGTACAATTCCATATTTCTGACAATAATGCAATGTTTTGCCGTCATTGAAGATGCATTAAAATATTTTCAGATATCGGAAAGACATATGCAGAACGTGCAAAAGCTGGACAACAACTAACAAACGCAGAAAAATACAGGAAAATAAGTAATTGGTACAATTCCATATTTCTGACAATAATGCAATGTTTTGCCGTCATTGAAGATGCATTAAAATATTTTCAGATATGGGAAAGACAGATGCAAAACGTGCAAAAGAATACAGTGCACGTCTACGTGCAAGTAAACCTCTGAAAGTCGGAAAAAAGGTTGGGAAAACGAGTACTGAACGCTCGCGTGAATGGAGAACTCGTCTCGCAAACCAAACTGGAGCGACAATTACTGACAATGAACCGACGACATCACGATCAACTGTCAATGATGTTCTGAGGATAAATGATGCGGATTTATCGTCAGTTCGAGTGAACAGAAGGAGAACGGACATCAATGCAGTTTTACAACCACAGGTAGTCACTCCGCCCTACGAAGAGTACCCCAGACATGTTAAGGCTCACGCAGAGTTTGAAAAAAAATTCATATCCAACCACTTTTGTGTAGTGTGTAGTGTCTGCGATCGTCTGTGGTATGAGAATGATGTTAAACACCCCCCTGTGAACTCGAGGGATATTCTCATAGCTGAATTTCCAGAATTCAACATTGAAACAGCTGTGGTTTGCAACACCTGTCACAGGTCACTCCAGCAAGGAAAAATTCCTTCCCTATCGAAATCGAATGGGTTCGTTTATCCGGTCAAACCTGCTCATCTCCCCAACCTCGACTTGGTTACCGAGCGATTAATTTCACCACGTCTACCATTTATGACGATAAGAAGGCTTCGACATAGTAATGGGCAGTATGGCATTCTGGGGCAAGTGATCAACGTGCCAGTCTCCGTCAATACGATGGTTCATCATTTACCCCGTGAACTTGATGACGATTATTGTATCAACGTGCACATAAAACGGAAGAAAATCCACAAATCCAGCTATCTAATAGGGTTGGTGAACAAACGCACTGTCAAAGCCTGGCTCACTTATTTACTTCCATCGCCTCTCTATCAACTCTATGATATCCAGATAAAGGATTCATTTTTCTCGGACAACACAGAAGCCGCCGCTGCTATTGTGCGAGATGATTTCAGTGAAGAAATTAATATTGAGGAAAGTTTGATAGCGCAACAGCAAACGCTTTTTTGGAATGAAGATAAATATCTACGAATTCCTCCTGGTGAAAATACTGTCCCTCATAGTCTCTTGTTTGATGAGCACGCCGAAGAATTATCGTTTCCGTCCATTTATCTTGGCCACTTGCGAACATTCAAAGAAGGTGTTCGAGTGACGCCTTTCATGATGTGTACCAGTAAATTACGCAGATCCGACCGGCGAGGAGTGTCGCCACATCACCTGCTCTACATGGCTATGAAGATACTGCGTTTGCGTACACGCGATTCACTAACAGTAGCCTTTAAATTCATCAGCAAGGACACAACGTTAACGCGAGCACAAATCGAGTCTACAGAGTTCATTAGTGGTTGTCTGGAGAACAATTTAGCATTTCTACGATCGATTCCCAATTCGACATATTATTGGGTACAAAGAAAGCGAGATCTTATTGCTATGATTCGTCAACTTGGTAAACCCACTGTTTTCCTCACCATGAGTGCCAATGAAATTGGCTGGCCGAAGCTCATGAAATTGCTCTACAAATTCAAACATAATGGACTGGTTATTGATGACAATGCTTTGCTTGAACTTCATTATAACATTAAAGCCTCACTTATCAATGAAGATCCTGTAACATGTGCCTTGCACTTTAATAAGCTTGTCGATGTTATCATGAATATTTTACAGATGAAAAAGAATGGTCCGTTTGGTAAGAATTACGTGTGTTATTTCTTCAAGAGAATTGAGTTTCAACACCGCGGTAGCCCACATGCTCACGTACTTCTCTGGCTACACGAAGCTCCTGATGATGTTTTTGAAACAGATATGCCTGCAGCTATCACACTGATCAACGACCTAGTGTCTGTGACTGATAGTAATGCTTCTGGCCATACAAAGCTCCAGCGTCACAAGCACACTTTCACTTGCTACAAGAAAATCGGAAATACAGCAGGTCAAAAGTGTCGCTTTGAAGCGCCTTTTATGCCCAGTCGTGAAACAGTGATTCTGGTGCCTATGGCCAAAACTGATCCACGTCGTAAGCCCTACGCGAGCATTTATAATCGCCTATGGAAGGCACTTGAAGAAAATGATTACAGTGACATTGATGACTTCTTCAGAAAACACGATATAAACTCGAACGAATTTTATCTAGATGTTCTGCGTGCAGGGATCTCAAGACCTAAAGTATTCCTCAAACGTCAACCAGCTGAGAAATGGATCAACCCATTCAATCCGTTCATCCTCAATGTTCTTGGTGCGAATACAGACATTCAATTCATCACTGAAGAGTATTCTGTCGCTGCCTACGTGGTAGAGTATGTCAACAAGACTAATCGAGGAATTAGTAATCTCCAGCGTAAGATAATCGAGACGATGGATGAGCATCCCGAATTCGATATGGTGGAGATAACCAGGAAACTCAGTGTTGACATGCTCAACTCAGTCGAGATGACGAGCCAGGAGGCAGCATGGTACTTGCTACGCCTACCAATGTCTCAGAGTTCTTCATCTGTCATTTACATTCCAACTTCTTGGCCAGTAGAACGACAGCACGTGAAGAAAACCAATGAACAAATGGAAGCCGAGGGCATAGACGAGGCATCAACTGATGTGTGGCAAGATAACTGGTTCGAAAAATATCAAAAAAGACCAGAGGAGCTCGAAGATTTAACTCTTGCACAAGCTATTGCACATTACACCATCACAAAGAAGCAATGGAATAAGCGACGAAGTCCGAGAATCATTCGTTATCGGAATTATGATATTGGCACTGACCCAAATGAGTACAAGCGAGAGATGGTGACATTGTACTGGCCTTTTCGTGACGAAGAAGCTGAGATTCTTGCTGAACTGCGGTTTGTAGGATTATACAATGACAATGAAGTATTGATTTTGGAACGCAGAAAAGAGTTTGAGTCCAATATAGACATCGCTAAAACTATGGAGATTTGTCGGCAAATGTGCATTACTGATGGAGACGCAGAATTAGCTGAGGACTTGGTTCATTTCATAGCGGCACACGCGCCTGAACGTGATCCCTTTGCTAACTTCTTGGCAAATCCCAACGCAGAAATGAATGATGAACTGAGGCTGGCGACGCTGAATCGACTGGGTCCAGTGGCAAAAAAAAGGGATAATATCATGCCGAGCGGAGATTTCAACAGACTCATGCGCTCAGCGAAAGAACGACAAAAAGGTCTCTTGGTTCATACTGTCGGAAATATCCTTGAGGGAAAAAATGCGGCACCACTTCAAATTTTCTTTACTGGACCTGCGGGCTGTGGAAAAACATATGTAATACGGCTATTGATGGACATTTATAACCGTTTTACGGAAAATGACTGCATTTGTAATTCGTATATTACCTGCGCCTCTACTGGCAAGGCAGCTGTGGCTATTGACGGTACGACAGTTCATAGCGCTCTAAAAATTTCGATATCCAAAAAAATGCCTCTTTCAATAGAAGTCGTTCAGCAGTTCCGGTCCTTATTCAAATACGTTAGAGCTATCATTATTGATGAAGTGAGCATGATGTCAGCAGAACTTCTACACCAAGTCGATGCACGACTGAAACAAATCACTGGCCTTGACGTTTCTTTCGGTGGTAAGGACGTATTTCTTATCGGAGATTTGAGACAACTGCCTCCAGTGAACGCAACTCCGATTTATAAAGAAATTAAACAATCCATAGTCGGTCCAACATTGTGGCGCGGGCTACAATTTTATGAACTGAATCAAGTCATGCGTCAATCACATGCTGAATTTTCGCGGGCACTCACGAAAATTGGTAGCGGTCAGAAACTAGATCAGTCTGAGCAAGATCTCATACATTCACGATTTTTCACTGTGGAGCGTGCTAATAAGCTCTGTCCTAATGGCTTGAGACTTTATTGGAGTAATGCCGACGTCAACAGCTACAACTTAACTGTACTCAATACTCCTGAGAAAATCACTTCGATTGCAACTGATGTGTATATTGGGTCCAGCAATGCCGAACAGCTGGCATTTCTTCGTCAAAAAGTCCATAAAATGACTATTGCGAACACGAACGGTTTGCCATACGAACTTCCACTCGTTATAGGTAAGCCGTACTTGATTAAGACCAACATTGACGTGGCAGATGGCTTGGCTAATGGAACCATGGGCTATCTCCAATATATTGAGCAAAGTGAACCTGGAGAAGTAGTTGCCAACGAGGGAAACAATGAGATTGAACACGCTGACAATGAGAATATCAAACGGCTGTGGATGGACTTTGGGGCAAACTCGTCGATCGGAAAGAAGATCAAGAACCGCAAAGCTGGATGGGCGCAGAAGAAAAATATACCACAAAACTTAGTACCAATCTCTCGACGAAGTTCAACGGTTTATCATAACAACAATCGAACGATATGCGTTAAGCGGAATCATTTTCCAATCATCCCTGCGTGTGCCACCACGATTCATGCATCACAGGGGGGGACATATGACGAGACTGTTTATTCCTATGAAAAAAAAAACATAATCAACAACTTGTATATGTTGCTCTATCCCGAGTGACAAGTCTAGAAGGACTTTTCATCACCAGTCCAACAAATGACCACGTATTCTATCATGGACTTAACGATTCAAGCGCAATGGTTTCCCTTCAAAAGGAATTCACACGTTTCACTACCAATCAACTACATACAACTCAGGATATTATCACCGACTTGGTACGCCTGGATAATGAGGCATCATTCTTCACTATGAATTGCCAGAGTTTGAGAGCACATCACCTCGACTTGATGGAGACAGTAACTCAGGGCTGTACAATACTTTTACTCTCGGAAACTTGGCTGGGCAACGATGAACATGTGAATGTGCCAAATTTTGAATGCTGTGTGCAGTTCAAAAGAGAAGATCAACAAGCTGGAGGGGTAGCTATATATAAAAAGGCAGCCTACAATCACGCAGTCACTCCACACATGGAAGCTATTAGTCGTCAAACAACTGGAATGACCGTAACAACACAATCTATTGGGGACATATGTACTGCTGAACTCCAGCTCCCTGATGGGAATAAAGTACTTCTGGTGGTTGTATATATCTCACCAGGAAAGTCTGTAGGAGATATAATCAAATTTCTCCATTTCGTCCTTGCACCGTACTCAGAAGAAATTCTAAAAATTCTGCAGGGAGATTATCATCTTTTACCAATGATCATAAGCGGAGACTTCAATATAAATTTTGCAACTCCAGAAGCTCAACCATTTATTGATTTTATGCAAGATAAATTTAATCTTCAAATGAATTCCAACCGGCAAATTTCAACAACACGATATGGAACAACCATCGATGCTGTCTTCCAGCGTAATCTAGATAGATAACAGTCTCGAATGTACATATCTTACTTTAGCTTCCACAATCCGATTGTATCTATTCTACCGAAACTAGCACAGAAAGAATAAATTATTGTTATTTCATAATATATCCAGAATACGTTTATTACAATTCCCTCTTTTCTCAATGACGTGTATCAAGCCACATACATACCGCACGCACGGTGTTTACACATACACATTTTTCGGGACTGTTGGATACAGTCGCACCAATTTTATAAATGATCTCTTGTCTTTGTCTGCAACTTCTAATCCAATCCATTCCTTCGCTGATGACAGCACTCTTAGCTTTTCATATTCTTTCCAGGACTCACGTCCCTGCTTTTCGGCCGTAGAACTGGAACGGCAACGTATGTTAAGCTCATTAAATTCCGACCTTGACAGCATTTCAAAATGGGGTTCAGAAAATAGAGTGGAATTAAGTGCTTCAAAAACACAATACTGTCTGCTGTCTCTAAAGCGAAACCCGAATCTACAGCCATTATCCATGAATGGCACTTGCATTACCGAAACCGAAAGACTTTCTATTCTCGGTATGTGCGTTCATGAAAACCTTCGTTGGAATGACCATATACACGAAGTCGCCAAGAATGCAATGAAATGTCTAGGTTTCCTCAAACGGTGCAAGAAATATTTTACCCATTTCGCCCAAAACTTGAGTACAATTCCCACATCTGGTCTGGTGCACCGAAAATTATATTGCTCTTACTGGATAGGATCCAAAATCGTGCGTTGAAACTAATCGGAGACACGAATACCGCGAATTCTATTAATTCGCTTGAACATCGTAGAAACATTTCGTGTCTCTCATTGTTTTATCGTTTCTTCAACTGCGTTCCTCTCCTTCAGAAATTCAACCGCAATACTCGCCATGCTAGGAATGCCCATCAGTTTACCATCCAACCTATCTTCGGACGTACTATGAAATACAGAGCAATGTTGTTAGCACTCTCCCTTCATTTATCCCACGAAGCGTGGTAATTTTTCCCTTTTTTACCTTGTCGCCGTACCAGTTTTTAGAAGTAAAATTTGTATTACAAGGAAAAAAAATCACGGTTAATTAACTTTTAGTATAAAAATCACCGTTTGTAACATTATTACGATTTTTTTTTGGTACTAGAAAATTTTGATAAAAGGCGATTTATACGAGAAGTTTTTTAAACAAATTCAATGTGTTGATAATCATGCTGAAATGAAGGTGTTTTCATGAAATTTCAGCAAAAATCTATAGTTTGAATGTTTTTTGGTAGATTCCTCAAAATCCAACGATTTGGTGCTTTTTCCCTTTATCCCACGGAAGGCTTTGCGGACATCGAAATTCCCACTGATACAGAGACTCTTTCATAAGCCGTACAACGCAAATGTGGATTGCCTTGCCCAGCTCTGTTTTTCTTCAACAATGCAATCTACAGACATTTAAGACCAATGTGCATCGGTATCTCCTATCTCCTCTATCCCAATTTCCTAAATGCCCGCGCTGTGTTAAAACACTATAAGAGTAGTCACAACCTCTTAAGCACGTGTTAATTATAAAAAAAAAACTAAACTTTGCAATATTTGGTACTGTTTTGTCTGCCAAATTTTACAAAAACCGCTCTAACGATTTTGATCAAAATAAATAAATAAGATCCCGTACTTAGTTTTTCTCAGAAAATTCGAATAAATCTGTTTTTTAATTATTTCTCAAAAATGACTACCCAGAAGCCGATCTCTATTCATATGTATTTTTAAAACTCAATGTCGCACTTTAAAATTCTAATTGCAATAGCTATTAAAAATGCAATAACAGCAACGCAAAACTTATTTTGCAGCAAATATTACCCACTTCTACTTTTTATCAACCATTTTGAATACGCACCCACCTTAAAATATTAACAACAATCAGAATATCTCACTTGAGACATCAGAAAGTTCTTGTAAGTCATGGAAGTAATAGCTTCCAAGTGTTCTGTTCCTCAAGTGACAGAGACTCGGGCAATGACAAAGGAAGTGAGGTGTGTCCTCGTGGACCTCCTCGTCTCCGCAGCCTCTACATATGTCTTCATCTTTGAGACTTAGTTTCACATTTTTCATGATGGGTACATGCACTTCATATTTCTCACTCATTTTATTTTTGATTTCATTTCCAATTATTATCCTATCCTTTTCACTGTCACAACTCACAACAACTAATAGCAATCGATCCATTCTTTCTTTCGAAGAGATTTTTCACTTTAATAGAAAGAGCAGATGGGTCTATTTTCTTTTTTATATCCGACTTTGTTAAATAAAAATGCTGACTCTCTTTCGGTTTCACCAACACAGGGGCAATTTCTATGGGTTTTTTGAGTAACTCCGCATACGACAGTTTTTCTTTCTCTTTTACACTTGTTACCTCGACCACTTTCTCACGTGAATTCAACACTTCTTTCTTAAATTCATCTAATTTATTAACCAAGCAACAACGCACACTTTCTTCCATTACTTTGATATGATCGGTTTTCTCATTCACACTCTCTGAGGCTTTTAATAACAATTCATTTTTAAGCTGCAATACATTATCAGAAATTTTTTGGACACCTTCATTCAATTGACTAACTTTCTCACTCTTACTCTTCTTTAATATTTCAGACTGAATTGTTTGCTTCATGTCTATAATTTGGTTCTTTAATGAGTTTACATTTTTATTTAACACCTCTACTATTTTTTCATATTTTGATTGTTGTGATTCTAACAAGAAATCATATTGCTTCAGGATTTTTTTTGGGAGTATAACACAATCCGAGCAGTTGTAGCTAAGATTACGGTTCTTTCTTAGCAAACTAACATCATACTCGGTTAATTGACCTTCGCAACATGTTCGGTGAAATAACTTTTTACAAAACCCGTTACACGGCACAATTTGACTATCATAAAATAAATAAATAGTTGGCGCAACAGGCCCAGAGGGACCCTAGGCCTAGCTTCTCACAACCATTCCTTTTGTGTGAGTTTTTCATTTTTGGAACGAATGGAAGGGATCTACAATTTTATGCCGACTCCAAGCGGCTAATTGAGAAGCTCTTTCAAGACAGTAATACTCTCGGATGTTTGTCAGACGATCGCGAGAGGTGGCGCAGTGGAAAAAAAACCCTAAGTTGTAATTTGGGTTTTTTTCGGGATTCGAACCTCGACCCCTCGCATAGTAGTTCAACACACTAACCACTAAGCCACTGCGCCTACAATTTGACTATCGCCACGACTAAAACCTTTATCGCATTTTCCGCAAAAACTATTCATTTTATCGATTGTTTATCACCATCAACCGACCAAATGAATAAACTCTTCAACTTTGAAGTGGTTTTGTGTTAAACACGACACCGACAAATCAGAATTTAAGATTTATTTATATTATATTAGCAGTTATTAAACACACGTCTATCTGTCACAAGTTCTCTCAAATCAATTTGTGTTCCATTCCTCCCTACTTGGAAAGGGTGAATGGTTTGTTAAAGTCTATAAAGGGAGATATATATAGTCAGAAGTGAAAATGGTCCCTGCGTGTCCCAAAGTTGCAAGGATTCTAAGTTTTAGTTTGTCTGATGCTTAAAGCACTTTTGGCAGCGGATTATTCCATGTATACTTCTAGATGTGTTAGATACAAAATCGCCTCTAGTCCAGCTATAGGTGTGGTTCTCATAGCACCGGTTGTCCCTATACAAGCTATTCTTTGTATTTTTGTCATTAACTTAGGATTGGTCGCTTTTCTGGCGGTTTGTCACCAGATCACGCTGCCATATGTGAGTATTGGTCGTACGATCGCCGTGTACAAGCTCGGTTTTCTGCGGATTGACCCCAAGGCCACATTGTTTTGTCCATGTACTTAACACCCTAAGTGAGTATCACAGGTCGCTTATTGTCGGTAAAAACTTTCCCTTAGTGAGTATAACTACATCATCTGCATATGCAGTTACTTTATCTCCCATGTTTTTGAATTTCATAAGTATTTCATTAATGACAAAGACCCAGAGTATGGGGGAATTGACTCCTCCTTGTGGATTGCCTCTCGAAGCAGTTGCTCTGAGGTCGGTGTCGCGGTGTCGGTGATGTTCCTTTCACTGGGCAAGCTTAAGATCAAATTAGTGAGAGATTGAACAACATTCGAGTTCTGAACTGCTCTCTTCACTGTGCAAATTTTAACATTATTGAAGACTCATTCATTGCCTAGGAACGCAGCTAATGTATATTCTTTGTCATTTAAAGACTTCTCTATACAGTGCTTACGACCTCGTGTAATGCGGTTTCCACCCCTTTGCCTTTTGTATAAGCATGTTGAGCCTTGGATATTGCATTGTCATCTAGCCGACCCCGTATAAAGACGTTTATTAATTTTTCAAAGGCTTTAAAAATGAACGATGTCAGATTTATGGGCCTGAAGTCTTTGGCAGTGGTGTGGCTGGATTTCCCTGCCTTCGGAATAAAGACAACCTTGACTTCTCGCCAGGCTCTGGGAATATAGCCGCGAAACTGCGAAAGAAAATTCTTTTAAGGACCGGTATAATGGTCATCTTGACCTTCTGGAGCATGATTGGAAAAATCCCGTCGCATCCCAGGGGATTTGAACGGGGAGAATGAATCGATTGCCCCGATAAGTTTTTCTTCAGTTATGAGTTCCTCTGGAACTGTCGTTATTGCGTTTTTGCAATGGACCTACAACTTTGGTTTTAAATGTGTCTTTTTAGGCAGCCGAATCGAATCGCATACACATCAACATGCTATCCCGACACGTAAAACACAACACGGGGTCGGGTAGGTATCTAAACTATCCAACACGACTTGTCTATACAACCGATGCGCTAATTGATGAGTTCATTCAGCGATTAAATTAACAGCCTATTTGCACCTAAGTTTTTGCGTCGTTACTGAAACATGAGAAGATGGCCGGATTACGTCTCTGACGTACAATAACACATTGGGGGAATTTCCACCCTAATAAGTAATAACTGACATATTGAAGACGTCAGATAAGTCCAGCTTCGAGTCAAGGCCAAAAAACAAAAACAGTATGAAAGATATGTTGTGTGTCAATATTATATATTTTATCGCACACTTTTTTGCCCAGTCCACATCCACATTCAGAAACCATTTCTTCGGGTAGGGGTTAGAATATACCCGAGGTAGGCACAGTGGCGTAACTATACCATCCGGGGCCCGTGGCAAATTCTTTTAATGGGGCCCTATCAGTAAAAATCGTCACGTTGTACTCAGTTTAAATTTAATAAACTTCGAGATTTTCAGCGTACTCAATTACACGTTGTATATGTCCCACTAATGGCCATAGGCCTCCTCTCTTAGGCGAGAGGGAATGGTCTGTAGTCCCCACGCTAGCCCAATGCGTATTGGAGACTTCACATTCATCCGTAGAACATATCTCAATGCAGTCATCATCTATTCGCTAGCTTTTCGGTGAAGGAACAACATCGTGAGGAAACCTGCATACATTTACAATGAAATAAAAATAACAATTTAATTTCAATAAGATATTTATTAAGAAAAATATTTTTTTTTTCGAGCTTTCTGTTCCGCAAAAGTGTCCATAACATCATCAAAGTTTAAAGATCGGGCCATAAAATGTTCAATAGACAGAATAGCCAAGTTACATAACCTGTCTTGTCTCATAGAGTTTTATAAACAGGTTTTTATCAATTTTAGCTTTGAAAATTATCGTTCAGCACTAGCTATAGTCACAGGAATTATAAGAAATAACATTAATGCAGTGCATACTTCAGGAAAGCTGCAGGACATAAAATTATTTTTTATTATTAATAAATCAGCAAGATCTCTAATACACGAAGATTTTTCTATTTTGACTCTGAAAGTGGATCGAAAACTGAGAATATCTCTGGCAAATGATTCAGATATGTCTTTTTTATATATCTCAACAAATTCTAGAGCTTTTTTTAATAGATCAGTGTAATTTAAAACTTTTAAAGTGTAAGGCTGCAAAACACTGAAATTTGAAACAATTTCATTCATTGGAAGGAAACGCGATTTCAGTTGGTTTATAATGATGTCCAATACTCGATAAAATATGTTCACTTTGAACAAACTTTCCGGGTCTTTGAGACGCTCATCTTCACAAAGCTCATCAAAATGGCATTTTACCTTCTTCTGACGAGTTTTAGAAAATTCAGGGATGATGGACCATTTTTCTCCGATTGTCAGTGCTCATCCGCGCTGCCAATGTACAGCGACTAAATATGTAGAAACCAATCATGCGTTCTAAAATGAATATAGAGATGTGCAATTACCGGTTTTTTGACGGTCATAAGTACGTAAAATTACTCGTCACGGGTAACGTGAACATCTCTAAAAATGAATCAACATCTTTTTGTTTAGGTTGGTTGAAATGCTTAACGATTAACATGAAATTGTATTATTAGTTGTCTCACTTTGGATTTTAAGCAGAACTTATAAAAATATACTTTTCAAATAAAATAATATACTCAGGTACAAAAATATTTTTGAGCTCACGGCCTCTTGGGCCGGGGCCCTCTTAGGTCGGGGGCCCGTGGCATTTTGCCAGCCCTGCCACCCTATTGTTCCGCCACTGGGTAGGTATGCCTGTCGTAAAAGGCGACTAAAATCCAACCTCCGTATACCGAGTGCAATGGTGTGTACAAAAAAATGCAATGAACAAAATAAAAAGACCCCAGGTGGCAGTCCAGTTTTACTGGAAAATCCACCCTTTTCGGAGGTCGGCTCTACGAATTCTGGGGAGAGCCGCTTATTGCAATCCATTAACCCTTTTAGTAAAAGCTCAAGGGTATCTCGATCTCCTCCAACAAGATCGAATAACCCCGGGAAAAGAAGTACGCCGGGAGCGCTAGCGCGTGAAAAATAGGACTCAGTGAAAGATAAAAGTCAAGTCAAGCTTAAGGAAATGGATCTACTCTATCAAGATCTTAAGAAAGAAATAGAACTGTTAACAGAACAAAGTAAGGTTCTTAGGAACACCCAGAAAGAACGCGAATGTACTCCACCACGCTTGGCTAGTCGGGAATACCACACCGATGAAGAAGAGCTGGCACGCGAAATGAATTGAGTAACTAAGAAAAGACCTAGTAAGAAAAGGAGAACTGGTTCTTCGCCCGAAGTCGAGCCCCTTAAAGAACTTTTTTGTTTTTGTATAATTAACACGCGCTACTCTTATATGAAATGTGATTTACACAGCGCGGGCATTAAGGAAATTGGGATAGAGGGGATAGGAGATACCGATTCACATTGGTTTTAAATGTAGCAGAATTTTTGGAAAAACCTGGGGACCATCTCCTAAAATTAAACTGTGGATGTACAGGTACACGGCTATTAAGTATAGTAAGACCCATACTGACCTATGGCCGTCTCGTATGGTGGCCGGCGACCTACAAAGCCACCTACATACTATAAGGATAAGCACAATGTCCACGGGGAGATCAAAAAAATCGGAAGTTTGATCAAGTCCGCTTTTCGAGAAGCCGAAGCTGAGGCATCTGCCTTACGTTGCAAGGTTTCCCAACTCGAACGGGAAGTGCAACTTATCAATCTTCGTCTCGAGGAACGCCGGGTACCAGTGGCACCGTTGCTAGAAAGCAACTCAGCGCATAGAGTTGAGAAGTCGCTAAGCCCAAAAATTAACCGGGACCGTCCTGCAAAGAGGGTAAGGGAAGGAGATAGAACTATCAACGGAGCGGAACAGCGTATTGAGACTCCGTCCCCGAAGAAAAAGCGAGGAATAGCGCCTGTCGAACCACGAGCTCAAAAACGCGTTCAAAAAAGTGACCGCATTAATCCACAGTCGACTTCCTCCAGGCCGGAGCCTCTTAGAGACAGAAACGTTGCCAAAACGAAGGCCAACGAGTGGACAAAGGTCGAAAGAGGTGCTCGGAAAAATCATGCACTAAAGGCGAAACGTCCCGACACGATAATTATAAAAAGAACGGGCGAGCTTACATACGCTGACTTATTGCGGAAATTGAAAGCGGACACGAATTTAAAACAAGTCGGAGAAAACGTTAGTCAAATCCGGAAAACAGCAAGCGGAGACCTCCTTTTAGCGCTAAAAAAATCTGCCGAGATACCTACTTCGCGCCTAAAAGAAAAAATCGTGGATTCGTTAGGCGAAAACGCTAGCGTTCGTTCTATGACGCACGAGATACTCCTCGAATGCAAGGACATAGACGAAGTAACGTCGAAAGAAGAAGTTTGCGCGGCCATTACAGAGCTTCTTCAAGATTATAAAGTAAAACCGCCGGCAATAACAACAATGAGGAGAAATTTTGGCGGGACTCAGGCGGCCACACTACGGTTGCCTGCAGACATCGGAAACCGTCTACTTACTACGGGAAAAGTGCGCGTTGGTTGGATCTATTGCAGGATCCGAGAAAAAATTTCTCCAAAGAAATGCTTTAGATGCCTCGGGTTTGGCCATATAGCAAGAACGTGCAAAAGCACTACCGATCGATCCAATGCATGCCTCGGATGCGGAGAAAACGGGCATAAATTGAAGGACTGCAAGGCAAAACCAAAATGCCTGCACTGCAGTGCAAACGGAGTAGACTTTGGACATATAACCGGTAGTGCTAGGTGCCCAGAGTATAAAAAAGCCCTTGAGAGCTTACACGCGAAAACATGAAAATTTTGCAACTAAATTTAAATCATTGTGAGGTAGCCCAGGATCTATCGCATCAAACGGTCCACGAGCATAAGGTCGACATTGCAATACTCTCGGAGCAATATTGCAACATTAATTCGGGTAACTGGGCACATGATGCGACGAAAAAAGCCGCCGTATGGGCATGTGGTAATACCACGTTTCAGATACCACCCTTCGGCGAGGAAAACCACTTTGTAAGGGCAAAGATAAACGATGTATACATATACAGCTGTTACATACCCCCAAGCCTTACGATTGAGCAATACGAACGAGTCGTCGAAAGCATAGTTCTTGACGCTAAGGATCATACCCCAACTATTATAGCCGGTGATTTTAACGCATGGGCAGTAGAATGGGGAAGCGTGCTAACGAATAAAAGAGGAACCATTCTATTTGAAGCTCTCTCCAGTTTAGACGTCGTCGTAGCTAACGTGGGAAATGTGAACACGTTTAGTAGAGCGGGTGCGAGCTCGATCGTGGATATTACGTTCGTTAGTAGTAACTTATTCAGGCACACGACTTGGCGCGTCAGCAATCACTACACCCATAGTGACCACAATGCCATTTTAATCGACCTCCATAGTCCTACACGACCTCGAAACCCTCGGCCACAAACTACCAAGGTGAAATGAAACGCGAACACCTTAGATGAGGAGCTTCTAGAGTACGCAATCACTGAAGCTATAGTTGAAGGGAGAACAGCGAATGAGATCGTACGTCAAGTAACGCGACAACTGCACGCTGCCTGCGATTTATCAATGGCTCGAACGGGAACACAAAACCGCCGGCGTCCAACGTATTGGTGGAACGACGACATTAAGGAGCTTCGATCAGCATGTCTAAAGGCACGAAGAAAATACCAACGGTCTAGACGCGATACGGATAGATATTTGATTTTGAGGACAGCGTATAAAGAAGCACGCGCCGCACTCAAATCCGCCATTAAGGCTAGCAAAAGACAGTGCTTTAAGGATCTTTGTACGCAATTGAACGGAAACGTTTGGGGTAAAGCGTACAAAATTATAACCGCGAAGCTCAAGACGCCTCAGAGGCCAGCACCAACTTGCCCGCTATTACTCCGCAGAATCGTAGAAACTCTGTTCCCCTCTAATCAGGGCGAAGTTCTACTAAACGAGATCGAAGAAATACACGAACATATTCCTGCCGTGACAATCAATGAACTCACCGCAGCAATCGAGAGGGTAGAGGATCGAAAAGCTCCTGGTCCAGACGGCATACCAAACCGGGCTTTAAAAATATCGATGAAAGCCCGCCCAGACGTTTTCGTTAGCATGTATAATGCGTGCTTAAGCGAGGGAATATTTCCGGAACAATGGAAATACCAACGGTTGGTATTATTACCGAAAGGAAATAAACCTCCGGAGGAGCCCTCATCTTATCGACCGCTCTGTATGCTCGACACTATGGGAAAAATTTTAGAGCGAATTATATGTAGCAGACTACAGCCTATCATTGAAGCCAATGATGGGCTCGCGGAACACCAGTACGGCTTTAGAAAGGGCCGATCGACAATCGACGCTATTAAAGTCGTGATAGACAAAGCCCAATCGGCTATAGAAGGTAGACGATGGAAAGGAGGCAGTAAAAAGTATTGCGCCGTGGTTACTCTTGACGTGAAAAATGCCTTTAACTCGGCGAATTGGTTGCGTATCTTACAGTGCCTCAAAAGATTAAATGTACCGAAGTACATATTAAGACTAATCAGGAGCTACTTTACCGATAGGTTGCTCCTTTACGACTCCGACGACGGGACGAAATTGTATAAAATTACAGGGGGCGTGCCCCAAGGATCGGTGTTAGGTCCTTTACTGTGGAACGTGATGTATGACGCCATCCTTCGACTTCCAGTCCCCAGGGAAGTCTCCATTATAGGGTTCGCGGATGATATTGCGGTTGTAGTCGTGGCGAAACGGCTTGAAGAAATCGAGTTGTATAGCAACGAAGCAATAGCACTGATAAAGAATTGGCTACGCGATATGAGTTTAGACCTGGCGGACCATAAAACGGAATCCGTGCTCATTACAAGTAGAAAGGTGCTAGAGACGATAACGATCAAAGTCGGAGAGCACAACATTATTTCCAGCCCATTTATAAAATATCTGGGAGTGATGATTGATGCACGGCTTAATTTCCGACATCACCTCACATACACCTGCGAGAAATCGTCCAAAACTATAGGCGCTCTTTCGAGACTCATGTCAAATATCGGCGGTCCGAAGCAAGGCAAAAGACTAATGCTTGCGAGGGTTGTAGCCTCCATACAGCTGTACGGGGCACAAATATGGTCTGACGTCGCGAATAAAAAGACACACGTTAAGGAAACCAAATCTGTGTATAGATTATGTGCACTACGAGTTAGCAGTGCGTATCGAACGGTATCCCACGACGCGATATTGGTACTATCCTCTATGGTACCAATCGATATCCTAGCTTTAGAAGCTAGGCGAGTTTATGACAATCGCGCCCAAAACGGGTCAAGCGCAAATCAAACGAAGAAACTCGAAAGAAGCCGCAGCATAGAAACGTGGCAACAACAATGGAACGAGTCTCAAAAAGGAAGATGGACGTACCGACTAATCCCAAGGATTGAAAGTTGGGTAAACCGAAAACACGGGGAACTGAACTATTATCTTACACAGTTCTTGACTGGTCACGGTGGTTTCCGGGAATACCTATTCAAGCGAAACCGTGATTCGAGCCCATCCTGTCCTCGCTGCGTAGACGCGGTAGAGAACGTGGAACACGTTTTCTTCGAATGTGCTCGGTATGCAAACGAAAGAGCTGTATTGCGTGAAGCATTTGGTGAACCGCCAACACCAGAAAACATTGTCCAATATATGTTGAAATCCGAAGATCTTTGGGCTGCTGTGAACGATGCAGCAGTACGAATAATGTGCGATCTAAGGAGTTTAGAACGGCAGCGGAACGCGAATTCGCTAAACAATATGTGACGAAGCAAAAAGCTCGAATCCGTCCCTCGCGAAGTAATACCTAGCGGTAGTTCCGCGAGGGAATAAACGGAAAGATTCGGGAGGTGGTTTTAGTCAGTAAGAATCTGACACTACCAATGGACGTCGGACCATTGGTGCCTATGCAAGGTTTCCACCTACCCACGAAAAAAAAAAAAAAAAAAAAACATACCGTAAACTGGGGTTACTTTGTTCCAGTTTTTGAGGTTTTTGTAAAAAAAACTTGTATTTCTGTATGAAATAAACAAAATAAGATATACCATTTTGATCTTAAGCATTAAGCAATAAAGGCAACGTTCTCAAATTCTCGAAAGGGCTTAGGATTTTAAACATGTAAGCCTTTAAAGTGTGGCACAAAGTTGCCCCACGTTTGGGGTAACTTTGTGCCACTGAAGAAATCCTTCGCTAATCTTGTCAAAATGTAAGTTTGGTTGAATCTTACCCCATATACCATTAAAACACATGATAACACAATTATTTTAAGAAACAAGTGAAGGATTTCTTTTATATCTATTACATATAAAAAAAAAATAAAAGCGTTAAAAATAAAAATTTGAAAAAGATATTTCGGGGACGCTATAAAGACTATAAGGCTTTGTGTCGGTCCAGAAATGATATTCTGCATTCAGGGCCAGGCATGTTGTTCTGGAAAGGAGTTTATTTCCTCCATAATTATGTCGTAATAGCTTTTGCCAATTCGTCTTGGATCAAGAAAAGTGACTGGAAAACCATAAGCGGTTGTAGTAACAACTCTTCTTCGGCACTGAAAATGGTTTGACGTCCCGCAACATTTGAATGAGCATCTTATCCTTTATTTATTAGAGTATTCCTATGAATACCGTTCTTTTCTCTCGCTTCTTGAATTGAAATTCGTCCACTTCGGACTTCCTGCACAGATTTTTTCAAAGCATCCTGGGTGAAATTGCTGTAGGGCCGTCCTCCTATCTTTTTTATATACTTTCGAGGCATTTCGGCTCAATTCTGGAACCTTCAAATTTAAAATTAAAGACAAGGGGTTTCTTTGGACCAAGGACGTTGTACGTGCAAAAGAAAATCAATACACAGAGGGTAACTTTGTGCCAAGTTAAACACCAAGGATGTTGGCACAAAGTTGCCCCATGAACTTGCGACTTTATTGAAAAGGGGACGTAAAAATGAAAACAATAGGTTTTACTAATATTAACTTTTATATTATTTATCACAAATAAATCATAAAATAATATAACCCACCTTCAATTCCGTAGCGATTATAGTTTTTTGGTTGTATATGAAATTTGTCGCAATAGAATTTTTTCGGCAAAAATTTGATTTTGAATCTCATGTCATTATTCAAAAACGTAAAAACAAAGAAATTGATGAATATAAAATACTTACTGGAAAGCTATTCCAGCAGCCTTGCACAATGAAAAAACGTTCATATTTTATGTAAAAGTATTGGTAAAGTGAAATTGAATGTACAAAAGTACGGTTGGCACAAAGTAACCCTGCAGGCACAAAGTAACCCCAGCTTACGGTACCTAAAGGTCATTACGAAAGTACAAAGACTAGCGTGTATCGGCACCACCAGTCCTATTAAAATATGTAACGCAATTATAAATTATAACACAATCAATTGAACAAAACGGCGAATCCAGAGCCGTAGCCTTGGACTTATCAAAGGCATTTGACCGAGTCTGGCATAGAGACCTATTAGGCAAGTTAGCGTCTTACGGATTACCACAACAACTCTGCGGATGGATGCAAAATGTTGTTCTGGGAAGATCGATCCAAGTTGTTGTAGATGGTGTATCATCCAATTCGTTTGCTATAAATGCAGATGTGCCCCAAGGATCTATTCTTTCTCCAACTCTATTTCTTCTCCACATCAACGATTTGCTTGGATCGACAAATAAAAATATCTACAGCTTTGCAGATGACAGCACTCTTATATCCTCCATCTCGAACAGTGGGCCTGTGAATACGGCTACATCACACAATCAGAGATGTGAACAGATTAATTCTCTAAATGATGATCTGGACAAAATCTTGAAGTGGGGAAAGGACAACTTGGTTGTATTTAATGCAAACAAGACACAGCTCACAACATTTTCCAGAAAAAATGCATCAACAGCTCCTCAGATCCAAATGGATGACCATCCAATCCATCACAAAGACTCAATGCACCTTCTAGGAGTCACAGTCAATTCGGGAATCACATGGCAGAACCACATATCCTATATCGCAAAATATGCGTCCGCAAAGTTGAGCTACCTATTTAGAGCAAAGAGGTACTTTAGCCCCAAGCAACTTCTCCTTCTCTACAAAGCACAGGTTAGACCAGTCTTGGAATATTGTTCCCATATATGGAGCTCGGCCCCAAAACATTCACTTAACCTGCTTGATAGCATACTGAGACGAGCAGTTCGACTCATTGGAGACCCTACACTCACATCGACTCTACAACCGTTGGTGCACAGAAGACATGTCGCTGACCTATGCTTGTTCTATAGGTACTTCCATGGTAGATGTTCTGAGGAACTCAAAGACATTATCCCTCGAAATGCAACTTTTGGGCGCCCAACAAGACAGGTTGCTAATGCTCATGACCATACAGTACACTTGACAACCGCGAGGACATCAACTTTCCAAAACTCCTTCTATTACAGGACAAGCAAACTTTGGAACTCGCTTCCTGGGGATATATTTCCAGAAGACTACAATTTGCAGCAATTTAAGTGCAGAGCAAACATACATCTGCAGGCATCTCGGGGCGCTATTGAAGCGTTATAGGTTCGCCTTTCCCGTGAGTAGTATATAAAAAAAAATAAAAAAATAAGGACAACGCCAACCGCAGGTTTTGAGGCCATCCTCAATTTGCTTCCGCTAGACATCTTTTGCAAACATCAGCCGCCATTAGTGCCATGAGAATAAGCCAATCATAAAATTGGAAACTGAACGAAATGGGTCATTCGTCGATCCTACAGAAATACTTTGGCTGTGTACCGATCACGGACTACATTACGCCATACTTAGAATTTCAGGGCCTTTCTCAAGCGCCTATCCCACCAGAGAAGAATGAAGAGACGGACTCGTACCCAACGCGCAATCCATAGCCATTTTTACGGATGGATCTAAAATGGAAACCGGGACGGGGTCAGGCGTCTTCTCTGAATCGGTGGGTATATCAAAATCGATACGCCTCCCCTACCACAGCAGTGTCTTCCAAGCAGAGGTCCTGGCAGTGACAACAGCAGCCCGTGAGTGCGGTAAGGGCAATACCACCTTTAGGTATTACCTTCTTTATCGACAGCCAGCGAGCAATAAAAGTCTTAACTGCAACAGAAATAAAATCGAAGCTTGTGAAATGCTGTCGCGAAGAGCTCAAGGTTCTTGGTATTCAGCACTAGAAATTGCTCTGCTGGGTTTCGGGACATGAAGACATTCCAGGCAATGAGAAAGCGGACAAATTTGCTAGACAAGGTTCGGCAGCAGTAACGGAACAAGCTGATCCCTCGGTGAACATCCCGTCTTGCTCACTTAAGCTTGAAGCAGGGAGAAAGGCCATAAGAGAGGCGAACGCTAGATGGGCTGCACTATAAGGAGTTCCGAAAATGGAGATATGCGCTCCTAAAGCCACAAAATAGAAAAACAAGGCCGCCAACAAAGACAAAGCGTAAGACCGACCAGGAAGTAGTAGGCAATATAAAATCTCCGGTTCAAGAGCGTAATAATGTTAAAAAAAGAGAGAAGACAGAAAAGCCCTCGACCTCTGTTGTCAAAAGAAACGCTACTGAAAAGATAAAATCAGGGAAGCCAATAGTGGCGAATAGTGGCCCTCGGACAGCCAGAGTGCATACCTACGCTCAGGCCACGGCATCCGAAGGAGCAAAAAACGTTGAAACTTCACCGGACCCTGTTTCACATGTTTTCTCAGTTATTATCCAGAAACTTGAAGAACAAAGCAACATAAATAAAGTTATTCTCGATCGGTTGGTTAAGCTCGAATATAATTCAAGGAAAACGCGTACATAAAATATTAATGAAAAAGCAATGTTAAAAATATGCACTTGGAATCCAAACGGACTTTTGCGAAAACTCGACGAATTGGAAATATTCATACGTAAGAAAGATCTTGACATTTACTTGATTTCTGAAACTCACGTGAAAAAGGGATCGAGTTTAAAAATAAAAGGCTATAATGACTTCCACGCTTGTCACCCTTCAGGAAACGCGAAACGTGGATCATCATTGTTTATTAAAGACTGTATTGAACAATACGAGGACCAGAATAGAACTTGAAACTATGCAACTGTGGACGATTCGATTAAAAAATAGTCAGCGTACTCTTAGAATTTCATCTATCTACTGTCCACCGCGTACCACGCTTGGAAAAAGGTGATTATACTAACTTGCTTAAATCGCTCAAACCAAACTTCATTATTGGCGGCGATTGTAATAGATACATCTCGCGAAAAGAAAGAATGTTCTATGGGGCAGGTATGGAGTACCAACAGTTGCGATTTCCACTCGTCGGGCAAACAGTTGGCCAGTAGGTCCAACTGATACCTCAAAAATACCTGACCTGATCGATTTTTTCGTCGTGGAAGGAATATCTACCAACCACATTAAAGTTGAAGAGAGCTTTGGATTTGTCATCTGATCATTCACCGGTTATTTTAACATTGAGCGTAAAACTAGTAAATAACCTTCAGCCAGCGAGATAAACTGGTGGAACAACTAACTGGGAAGGCTTTAGGAACGAAATTGAAGAGAATGTTGAACTGAGCGTCCCACTTACGACACTCTATGAACTTGAGGTTGAAGTAGATCGCTTCGTTGAGATCGTACAGCTCGCTTCCTGGAATAATACGTCTAATCCGCAACATAAAACACAATTGAACTGTTTGTGCAATTTGTTGAAGGCAGCTATTAAGGACTTTAAAAATCGTGCGATAGGTTCTTACCTTGAAAGTTTAACGGCGAAAAAAGATTCCAGTTATTCACTTTGGAACTATGTAAAAGGCACCAAAAGGCCCAAAATCCCCGCGCCGCCAATTAAAATAAATCGAAATGAATAGGCAAGGGAAGATAAGAAAAAAGCGGACGTTTTTGCTGCCCATTTAGAAGAAACCTTTAAACCGTACGATGGTCGGGCGGTTCACGACAGTGTTAGTAGGACGGAATTACTATCCGACTATGGGAACTAAAACGTGAAATTGAATCCCTAAAACCTAAGAAAGCTCCTGGTTATGATTTGATTAAGGGAGAAGTTCTCAAAGTTCTACCAAGAAAAGCATTAATTAAGTTTCTTCATATTATAAGTGCCGCGCTCAGACTAAAACACGTGCCGAGCCAATGAAAAGTTGCGGCGGTCATAATGGTTTTAAAACCAGGAAAACCGCCAAATGAAGTAAAGTCGTATAGACCGATTTCCCTTCTTCCAGTCATATCCAACGTTTTCGAGAGAATTTTACTAACGCCTACAACCGGTTATAGAATACAATAACCATTCGACGATTGACCAAGTGCATAGAATTACTGACGTAATTGAGAAAGCATTTGAAGAAAAAAAGAATTATGACAAGTTCTTCCCGTACGCCTATATGATATTCTAGAATCATAAGTCGGGAATAGACTCTTCCGTGTTCGACATGGAAACGAATACTCTGAGCTTAAGGAAATTTCATCGGTGTGCCGCCAGGAAGTGTCCTTGGGCCGCTTCTCTATCTGTTGTATACTCGCGATATACCAAGAGAAGATGGCACTACTCCCGCTACGTTCGCCGACGACACCGCTATCCTAGCAGTAATAAGGTAATACAATTGCAGAAACGACCGCAAGACTGCAAATCGCACTGAATAGGGTAAATCAATGGACGAGGGACTGGCGCATCGCCCTCAACGAAACTAAATCTGTTCACGTGAATTTTACGTATAAGAACTAATGACTTAACAATTTTTCTAAACGAGGCCAAATACCTGGGAATTACACTCGCCGCAAAGCTGAAATGGAATTCGCACGTTAAAATGAAACGTAAAGAACTCGATATCAATTATAGAGAAATGTACTGGCTACTCGGAAAATATTCTCAGCTCAGTACCGAAAACAAACTGCTTCTACACAAGCAAGTGCTAAAGCCGGTGTGGTCCTACGGTATACAACTTTGGGGTTGTACCAAGAAAACAAATGCCAATATTCTACAAACTTTTCAAAATAGAGTGCTTAGAGAAATTGTACAGTCACCATGGTATATTAGAAAAGACGATATCCACAGGGATCTCGGAATTCCAACAATTGAAGCTGAAACTAAAAGCTTTGCGAGAAAGCATAGAAACCAACTAATCGGACATGTCAACAATACAGTCCGACAAATTTTGGACGAGAACAATTTATTGCGCCGGCTACAAAGAACGAAACCGTTCGACTTGGCAAGATAAGATTAACCGCGTCTTAATTGCGGAACATGCAGGATCTTTCATTGGAAAGTAGCCTTTCAAAAGTTGTTATTTCTTAATTGAAAAATTGCTTGATAAGTTATATCTTAGTTGCTGTATCTAACAATTCTTCGAAGGGTGGTGTTTTTAGTCAGTAAAAATCTGACACTACTATGCACACGCGCTTGCTATTCTCATAGTGTCTTTGGAAGATTTTCACCTTCCCTCGGTTAAAAAAAAAAAAAAAATTTCTTCGGCAATTATAGACGAACAAAGAAACCGATGGATAACTGACCTACTTCACTTTCGATCAGAATTATCATTTAGGAACACCCATACTTGCCCAACAATTGAGGATGTTATGAGAAGGTCTAAAGTGATCCAAGACCAAATAGATTTGTCATTTCCACACTCTTTAACACTTGAACTGGGACCTAACCTAACGAAGTGTCACTTGAGTGATGGAGCGGCATTGTGTATAACCGACCGCGCAAACTAATTGCTTCATGTAAGTGCGCTACTTGCGGCTCATCTACGATGGACATCTTCACACTCAACCTATCAACTACTGAATTCAACTGTGCACAGCCAGCGTTACCAAGTTAGTACTTTCAGCGTTAATTTTAGTGCTCAAAATTCAGTTTTAGTGCCGAAAAAGTAAATTTAGCGCTTGAGCGTTTTTTTTAGTGCTTTAAAAAAATATTTTAGTGCTTTTTTAACGCTGCCGCTGCACACTGCTTTTTTTCTCTTTCTTCGAATGCAGAGTTGCAGAATGCAGACGCCATTTTATACAAGTTCATTCCTCTTGAAATTTAATGCGTTCTTCTCATTGCCTTTTCGCTAATTTTGATTGATCTCGCTAAACTATTATTTAATCGTTATACCTAGTGAAAACTGCAAAGCTACAAAGGGAATAAATTGAATGGAGAATACCAGCAAATTTGAAGTGGCAATCAAAAACTACAAAAGATTTATGGCTAGAAAGTCATAGTCAGACATAGTTTAAGGGATTCAGTAAGAGAAAAGCCTTTCCAGAATATGCGAATTTGCCTTAAAATTGCTATGTTTGCCAGACTGAAATGGAGATGTGGAAAGGGTTTTTAGCCAAATGAGTTTAATGCAAAAATAAACTAAGAAATAAAAATAAGAATTCCTGAAAATCTAATTTCCAAAAACGGTACCTTGCAGGCATATAACAAGAGCAATTTGAAAAACAAATTAAATGTATGTGTTCCAGGAACTACCTATTATAGTTTTTATTAGGTTTTATTGTTGTTGTTTTTTACTTTTATTTTTGTAATCTACTTTGGAGCTGTTAAAAAAAAAAAAAAAAAAAGTCAGTTTTGGAGCCCAATGGGTCAAAATTAACGCTGACAATTTTGAAAACGGTGCTCGAACGCCAGAATGACTTGGCAACGCTGTGCACAGCACACAGCAGTAGTCGAATTGGCAGTTGGCACTAGGTTTCTCTCATATGCGGGCACAGACCGCAAAGAACACTCGTGTCTGATTACTGCACTATACTGTGGGGACTGGGGACTGGGGACTGGGGACTGGGGACTGGGAACTGGGGACGATTACATTCACGCGGACACGGAATGATGCTATGTGAGTAAATTCTGGAAAAAGATAAATATCTTAATGAACGAATTTAGCAGTCAAGGTTGACTGAGACAATAGGGATTGGGAGCAATTATTTTTTCATTGGCGAGTTAATTGAGATTAATGAAAGGAAGTCACAGACCGTTGATGATGGTAATGACAGCGTCTATTCGGTGAAGCAGAATATACGAGTAGTATCTATCGTGTGACATAAATATTTATACACAGCTAAAGGGATTTCCTAGATAACTAATCGACGGTTATGATTTTTTGAAAATATTTCAACCAGTCTCATATCTGTAGCTAGCCTAAGTCATATAATCAGACATTACGCGTTGCGATATATAAAGAGCTTATACTCGTATGTACTTACAGCGCGTTAAGTAAGGTACAAATAACGTTGCCGTAAGTTTTGTTTAGCTTAGTTTATTATTTCATCAAAGAAAGTAACAATACTTTAGTGATTAATTGGCAAAAATAAAACACAATTACTAAAATACATTAAACATTGCCACCATTACTTAAAATGAATAGCAAATTATTTTTAAAAGAAAATCTACTCAGACTAAAGTCGATCATATCGCAAACGGTATTGGTTTCTCTTAAGCACCTAGATAATGGTTTGGTTTATTTAAATTCAAATTTGTTCTGTGATACTGAATATTAAAAAACAATTGGTTCCTATGCATCCTCGCAGGAAGATTAAAGTTAATTAAGGCCAAAATATCGGATTTTCTCAATCTGACTCCCCTGGACCTATATACATGGAGGAATGTGCTACCAAAAATGCCTTAAGGATTAGCCAAACTAATACCTGGAACCCATTCAATTTTGGCCACGCACAGATTCTAGGGAAATACGTTGGGAACGTTGTCACATCTGACTATAATGTCTGCCCATCTGAACTTTGATAGACCATTCACCTATTCTTATCCGAGCAGAGATGAATGGAACACAGATGAACCCACAAAGAGGAAATCAGTATCCATCTACCCAGATTGATCAAAATGGACTGTAGAACCGGTGCCGGTATATTCTTTGAAGAATTAAATATACCCTGCTTAATCAGGCTCCCTTATAGCAGCAGTGTCTTCCAAGCAGAGGTTCTGGAAATCGCGGAAGCGGCCCAAATGCTGTCATTGTTGGGAATATCACGTAATGATATTACCATTTTCATTGATAGCCAGGCGGCTATAAAAGCCATTTCTACTATTGAAATAAAATCCAAGCCAGTTCACAGCTGTCGCGAAGAGCTCAAGTTTCTTTGCCCGCAGCACTCTAATAATCTCTGCTGGGTCCCTGGACATAGTGACAAAGCCGGCAATGCTGACGAACTGGCGAGAAAAGGATCTGCATTGGATCATGATAGAGCGCACTACAGTCAATCAAGTCACCACTCTGCAATCTCAGAGAACGAGTAGAGAACAGGATTCGTATGAAAACCAATAACAGGTGGAAAGAACTAACTACCTGCGAAGTATCTCGGGAGCTATGACCAGTATATGACAGATGCCGACCCATCAAACATCTACAGTTTGACAGGTCTTCGCTGTCTAAGCTGGTAGGGGTTTTAACGGATCATAACTTCCTAAGAAACAACATGATGAAACTAATTCTCAAAGATAAAGATATATGTAGAGCCTGCTATACGAAGAGGTTCATGAGACACACCTCACTTCTGTCACTTGAGGAACAGAACACTTGGAAGCTATTACTTCCATGACTTACGAGAACTTTCTGATGTCACAATTTCTGATTTTTACAGGTTTTCGAGGACATCAGGATGACTGGATGACGTCGGGTACATACAAGAAGGAGAGACATGAGCTAACCATCTTAAACACCAACGGTTAACCCCGAAAAAATGGCATCACATGGGGTTCACAATGACCTGAGTGTGGTACCTAAGAGGCAAGATACTATATAATTTGCATCTTGTTTCATAGGAAGGCATATCTACATATACGATATACACCCAAAAAAAATGTAATTTCAAATTGATATTTTTGTCATATCAACTTCAATTTCATGCGAAAATTTCAAAAATTGAATAAAAACGTATTTTTTTAATATTAAAAATATCAGATTAATAATTTTCATGGCAGATTTACATTAAAAGCTTACATTTTTTGAAATTACGATTTACATTCCCATATCAATAAGCAATATCAAATTTTGTATGATGTTCTGTAATATAATGTTTACAAGATTTAATGTCAATTCTACATTACGCGTATTGTTGTGATGTTAAAAATGTAAAATTGATAAGCTTTAATTTAAATAAACTTCACAAATTAAAAAGCAATATGATTTAATGTGTTTTTAATATTGACAAAATGTACTGTTTATGTGAGACATGTAAAAATAAGCCGAAGCCCCAAAATACCGGTACCCTAAGGTTTTTGATATTACCAACATATTTGATATGAATAATGTAAAAAGGCAGTTGCTAACGAAATAAACAAGTCTGAAATTGAAACTGCAGTTACACTTGCAGTGGTTTACTCGTAGCGATCGGTTTGTTTGTAGAGTGTTTTAATTTAATGTGCAATTTTGCAATTTGCGTAATATTTAATTTAGTGTTAAAAAAAAAATCTGTAAAAACACGGTGATAATAAACATCAGTTCGATTAATTTCGTGTTATTTGTGTTAAAAAAAAGAGCTAATGGATGAACATCAAGACCTGTTTATTTTTGCAGACATTAGTGAAATAATAGAGGATGATGATCTCGGAAACCATCAAAGTTTTCCGGATTCTTTGGAGGTTGAATCCGTAGAATCCCTTCCGGAAGAATCGTGTATTATTTGAGCTGTTAAGGGAATTTCGATTGGAGCTAGCTTTTACTGCTCTTTTGTGTAAGTTTTTATTTATTAAGTATTTTGGTAATCTTTGTAACTTTATCGTGTAAATCATTTAATTACAGAAACCCAGAAATTAACCCATTATGTAACCGTAAGGCAGTCGGCGCCTCTGAAATACTTATGGAGCTATCGATATGAATCGAAACATTGAGAATTTATAGATCACGATCAGTTTTACTCTGTAGGTTCCAAAAGTATCTCCTTGAAAATAATAGCTATTGCCGACTTTAAAAGTCCTCCAATTCATGTTTACTATTTTCCAGATGGAACATGTTTAATAAGAAATAAAATATTTTAAAATAAATTGTTATTAATTGTTTTATTACTCAAGACGTACAAAGTCGTCTAAACCTATTTTAGGATTATAAAAAAAAAAAAAAAAAAAAAATACAAAACCTTATTGCAAAATAAGTCAACTTATGAATTAAGGTTTGAAATACACCGCTTGGACAAAATTAGAACATCGATGTTTAAAATAAGTAAGTAAAAATGAATATTGATTTTACATTTCTAATATAAAATTGATTACATTTATTTCATATAAATTAAACAACTTTAATATCAAAACTTAGATTATTCTTATCAGAAATAAATGAAATCAAATGAAATTAAAAATGTCTAATATCAAAATTTAAATTATTCTTATCAAAAATAAATGAAAGCTATATTCATTTTACGTTTTTATTATATCGATTACACAATTTTAATATCAAAAATCGATGTTCTCAATATCAAAAGTAAATGCGTATCATATCAATTTCACATTTTTAATATTAAAATATTATAAAATTCTAATATCAATTCCACATGAATTCATTGTTAAAATTACATTCGAAACGTATATGAAATTAATATTGGAGTCATATCAAAATTGATATTTTCAACATCAGCTCGATTTTGTCAATGAAAAATATCAATATTACGGCTGTTTTTTACAAATTTTTTTTTTCGGTGTACCCCAGTGAAGCCTTTTCAGTTGTAAAACGTTTTTGTATTATCTCTATTCTATGTACATGAGTGAATTTCATACAGAGGGCACCAAATAGTATACTACAATGTTCAAAAGTAGATCTAACAAACGCAAAAAAAAACAGACATTTCAAGATAAATCCCAAAATCGATTTGGTTTTCTTCAATGTTAATTGACAATGATTTGGTCGTGTGTAGGGTAACTGTGTAACTACGAAACGACTGAACATAATTCAAGCAAACATTGTTAATATTCATTGATACGTGTGGAGGCGATTTATCATCACTGTTACTTGATGAAAAAAATCGTCAATGATACTTGTCAAGTAACATTGAACGTAAGTAAGGCCCTTATGACTGGTTCCAGCTTAAAAGATAGGATACTTTTGGACTTTGGTGTCAATGGTGTCGATCTCCGAAACCGCTCAACCGATTTTTGACCTGATAGGTAGCGTTGTTTCCGATCTCCAAAACAGCTTCACCGAGTTGATAGACATTCTGTAGATGGGTATGGTTTCCAATTTTAAAGGTCGGATAGTTTTTGACCCTATAGGTGGTACTTTGCAAAACATAAGCGGGAAAGGAAAACGGGTTGTGGCACGTTCCATTCAAAAATAAACCCAAACGCGATTTCTAAAGTTGTAGGTATAATTAAAATTATTAATGGACATTGTCGAAATAAAGCACTTTGCGAAATGGGAACAAGATTTAATACGAAAGGTATGGGCAAAGCCGGGTGGATACAGTTACATATGAAAGAGACTGACGTCCGTGTGTGCACTCATAACTCGGGAACGGATCGTTCGATTTTTATGATTTTTGGTTGGAAGGAAGGACTTATGCGACCCTTTGTCGTGAAAACAAAACCTTATTGGGATTAGTTGAATTTTTTAATTCTTAGCATGTTCCGGGCTTACCTGTACATATTTTGGATTTGAAAGTCGACTCAGTTACAATTTTGTTGCGCAACATCAATGTACCGACAATTTGTAACGGATCGCATTTAATTTATGGTGAACGATCTCAAATCAAATGTTATGCAAGTGACGATTTTGAGGGGAAAAATCAAAGGCAAACACTCTCATTCCGCAGATTCCGCTTATTCAGAACGATTTGCCATTCGTATTTAAGCGACTTCAATTTCCCGTGCGTCTCGCTTTCACTATGACAAATAATTTGTTGCAAGGATAATCGATGGATGTTTGTGCATTTGTGGCTTCAATCTTGAATTCCCATGTTTCAAACCATTGCGGTTTGATTGAAACAAATCAACACTGCTATTCGTCATTTATTTCTATTGCATTTAAGATAACTTTTGAATAAAGAATTTTAATTGAACGAATTACATAAATTAGCAAGTGCACTGTGCATGCATTAACAAATTTGGGCGGAACGAAGTTTGCCGGGTCAGCTAGTCTTCTATATAAAAATCGATTGCTGTGCGTTAGTCGGGTAAAGGCTCCAGAACGGCTCTACTGATTTGAATGATTTTTGTTCTGTTTTGTTTGTCTTGAATCAGGGATGGTTTAGGAAAAAATAAAAGTCGGAAAATTTTCAACATGTGGCCTGTAGGCGAATATTTCATTTTTCAGTTCAATTCAATTATCTTCAATAACAATTTTCTTTTGTACACCTGCAATTCATTCGGGGTGAAACTCGATGACGATACAACTCGATAAGCACTGGGCCAATTTTTATGATTCTTCTTTTGTTTTGTTCGTCTATTGGTCTATTTCAGGTTTAGGCAGTCTCAAAAGATAGGATTTTGGACTCGATAGGTGTCGATCTCACCAAACCACTCACCCGATTTCAATGAAATTTTGTGGAAGCGTATGGCTGGTTCCAGCTTAAAAGTTAGGATACTTTTGAATCAGATAGGAGTCAATGGTATCGATCTCCGAAATCACTTAACCGATTTCAATGACATTTTGTGGATGTACAATTGTACATGCTTGGTTTTCGGTTGAAACACAGGATACTTTTGGACCCGATAGATAGCGCTGTCGTCGATCTCCGAAACAGCTCTACCGAGTTGATTGTTTGTGGATAGGTATGGTTGCTTCCACTTTGAAAGATAGGATATTTTTGGACCCTATAGATACGGTGACCATCCGTCCTTTATTTAAAAGGACGGTCCTTTCTTTTTAACCCCTGTCCTATATTATTTTCTTTTTAATAAAGAACGGAATTTGTCCTGTCTTTTAAAACACTGACTAAAAATTGTTTGCATTTAAACTGGGTTTACACCCTCAGTGCTTCAGTGCATGCACTGCACACCTTAAATTTCAGTTTGTGCCTACCGGGTTCTAGTGCACTGTGCACCAACTGAAAAGTATTTTCAATCACGAATAACCCTTGGAGCAGTGGCAAATCACAAATGTATTATGCTTTTAAAGCTATTCTTATAACTAAATGTAGTTTGGGAAAGCCCTTCTTAGAATTTAAAGGTTTTCGTAATGAAAATGAAGGTGTTTTTAAATCTATCCACCCTTCTCAAAAATACGAAAAGTTAGACTGACTTTACCTTTCACACTCTTTATTAAATGGAGAAAGACATTATATAGGTATATATATATTTTTCCTGTAGACCTAAATAATAATGTTAATGTTTTTTGGCAAATCGAACATAAAAAGCAATACCGATCACAAAGGAAATTGATTTCTTCTCCAAACAATTTATCTTTTTTGCAAAGCGAAGACGATGACTTATCAGTCCACTGACTAATAAAATAATTGTCAACTAATCAATTCTTTAAAGTTATTCAAATTATAAATATAGATCGTAAAAGTTATTATAACGAAAAACAAGGAAGTGGTTGCATACCTCTATATTGAGTCCAGCAATATATTTATAAATTTACTATGCCTGAACTTGCACTTAAATTCTTTATAATAATATAGCTAAAAAAATTAATTCTTTAGGTTCGACCATTTCCGATTTAAAAAAAAAAATAAATAGTTGGCGCAACAAGCCCGGAGGGACCCTAGGCCTAGGTTCTCACAACCATTCGTTTTGTGTGAGTTTTTCATTTTTGGAACGAATGGAAGGGATCTACAATTTTATGCCGACTCCAAACGGCTAATTGGGAAGCTCTTTCAAGACAGTTATACTCTCGGATATTTGTCAAACATCCGCGAGAAGTGGCACAGTGGAAAAAACAAAAAACTCTAACTTGAATTTTTGTTTTTGAGGGATTCGAACCTGGGACCCCTTGCTTTGTAGTCCAACACACTAACCACTAAGCCATTGCGCCGCATCTAATCAGGATTGTTTTTAAAAGTGAGTCGATTTTGAAAAATATCACTTTTGGAAACGATACCCAATTTGAAAAGTAAAAGACTTTTTCATCAGTGTTCGCTGGGAAGCGACAAAAAAGTTCTGTAGATTATTCTATCAAAGACTGCACTGTCGGGATTAATACCGAATACCCCCCCATCTGGCTGATAAGTGATAACATGAGCTCGAGCTTAATTTGTTCTAATCATCATGATGAGCGGCTGCTGTCAAAAACCACTTAATACCAATTAGTCACACTTAAGTAACACACTCTGTGTTGGAATTAAACAATTATTCAAATGGACAAATGAAAACTACTCAACAATTATTCCCAATCAATTGCAAACCCAATTTGATTGTATATAAACACCGGCACCACACATTCGTGCAGTACAACAACGAAGTGCGTCAATATGGTACCTACATGTGCGCACCGGTTGAGATAGAAATGCTCTGCTTTACGTAGCGGCCCAGGTCTCTAGCTTGTCAACGTAATGATATGCTCCGTTGAGTGTTCAATTATTCTAATCAGATCATTCATCAGAACGCAACGCAGTGAACAGAGAAGAGATGTACCCTCTAGCTAGTAGCAGAGCATGGCTTCGGGTGAGCTACTGGAGCTTGTAGTTGATGTTGAACTTGTAATTCAATTATTTTGTGGTATCCCCAAATGATCATCACATGAACTCGTGATCTCTCCCCATGTGTGGCTTAATCAAGAGCAATTTTGCGGTCCGCGCTTACCGACTGTAGATATAACTATATATATATATGTATATATATTTTTGTTTTGAATTGTTAAGTGCGGCTCTTTCTGAGTATACGTCAGTACACTTTCGGACCCTTGTGTGCGAAATTATAATTGGCAGTACAAAGTAGTGGCCGGTAAGAGGTGTCTGGGAATTTTGTAGTTCAATTAGTAGGTAATGTGAATCATACGTTCGTAGTCCGTTCATGGGTACATTGATTAGCTCAGCGTTTCTGAGCTAAGTATGAGCGCGTTTTCGATCTGAATTTGAGTAAGAGCTTAAAGTTCATTTCAAATGTAGGTTAGTATGATAAAAACTTGAATGAAGCTGAAGAGTCGAAAGCGTACCTATTATATTTTTTCTGCGACGAAATAAAGCCGGACATTCTGAGTGAAGGTGTTTTTTCATGAAGCCGTGACCACTAATTATAATAATAATAATAGTCAGGAAATTTTTGTCCAGATTAATCAGGAAACACCTCAGATTGTATGAGAGAGAATTTGGAATATAATTGTCTGTTGCAATTCTGCATAGGTGATTTGAGCCAGACTTCATGGGATTCGATAAGCGATAAGTTCTTGATTTTATGGATGATGGTCAGGAACTGAGTAACAGAAGCCGTGTTTTATTGTGCATCTGGTTTGAATAGGTAAAGCTCACTGGAGAATAGCCAGCGTCTTCCTGCATCATTTGTGGCTATTTTGCTTTCCTGTTGTTGCCACGAGGTTTTCAAACAGCAAATTCCATACATGTTTTACGAATAAATTCACTAGACCGAATCATCGGTCACGATAACATATAGCTTTGATAACCTACTCGGACAAAGTTTTATCTGAGGTTAGTTATTATAAATGACATACCCTACAGATCTCACATTGCCCAATTCGGTAACCGAATGATCCTGCCCCTCTTCTTGTTGTCAGAGTAAATTTTCTACCACAAGCCTATTCGTTTTAAAAATTGAATAAAGTAATTTATAAAACTTTTTTTATTTCAATGGGCTATCCCAACAGCCCGTATCAGCTGAAAGAGAATCAACTACTCCTTTCCGATAGCAATACGTCATAAAACTTACCAAACGTGTCGTTATAAAATTCCCACAAATTCAAGTGACTCTTTAGTGTCTTACCTGAAAAGAAAAAGAAAAAAAAAACACATATCAGCACCATTGTAAACGTCATTAAATTTATTGCAGAAAATCTTGTCATTTAACAGAAATTTTACGCAAGATTCAAATCCATACCGCTTACAAAATAAAATTCATAAGAAACCACCAATCATTCGGGGGGCAAGAATCTGTGCTGGAGCGTTAATAAATCAGCTTTCATTTAGATCCATTGACCAGCCACCCGACGACGTCAATTGACAGCAAACCCAAGCACGCGGGCGACATTCGACACCATCACGCACGCAATCGTCGTTGTGCGCACGCAAATCGTCTTTCGGCCAGACCACCATGGTCGCGTATACGCACTGTAGGACCAGCCAGCGCAGCGCAGCAATCCCAGAAGGAATCGACCACAAGCGAACTGTCAAAGCTATAAACCCCGATTGATACTTGACAATTTGTCGTATTACGAATCCAGTTTGCTACAGTCCCAGTACTTTGTACAGTTTTTGTGTTTTGAGGCCAATTTATTGGCGGTAATTAATTGAAGCGAAGAGAAATACCAAAACACTGGTGTTGACGTGACAAGTCAATATGGGAGGTTAACAGCATATGGAAGAGACCTGCTTGTGCAACGTAGTCTATTAATTAAAACGTTTGCCACTATGAATAATTTCAAATATGGCTGCTGGAATATTCAATGAAATGCAATTCATTAGGCTAAACTATGGAAATTCAACTTTGATTTGCTTTTACGACACAAAGGCGGTGCAATGGAATGAATTCATTGGGTCTCTGGGGACAGCTTTGGGCTACGTGACAACTTGGGATTACAACCTACAGATTTGGTACATTAAGGTGAAAGTTACGTTCGCTAAAACAGAAATGGTCCTATATGAAAACGGTTCGACACATGCATACGAGGTGCAGACAGGAGGAGAAAGGAACGCATTTGAGAATTAGGCATGACAGAGCCTTATGTACCAGTGGAAATGCAGTTTCAAGATCTGAGCTCAATTTGAAATCTTTACAGAACTCTTTGTCCGTTTTTTAATGCACACAATCGGCAAGTCGAAGGCCGTTTCTAATGTAGCCCAAGGCTCTAATTTGTCGATTAGATGAAGAGCACGGGAAATGGGGCTCTGCCAGTGAGCTATGTACAAGATCGTGTAACCAAACAGGCAACCAACCAAAACACTCAAACTTTGAGTTAGTGGTTTAAAGTATACGAATATTTCGGATATCTAAAAAGCCGAAGCAAACTGCTTTATATTCGAATTTAATTTCGAATCTGAATAAAGCTAGATATGATAAACTCCCCAGACAGTTCAGTAAGGAAATATCAGCAGTTGCTATTGCGAGATTAAGCAGATGGGCTGTTTTATTGTCCCAGATAGATTTAGAAAGCCTTATAATTCGGACTTGAAGCTAAGATTCTACATATACATAGAAGATACATTTTTAGGGAGGGGGCCAGTTTTTGATAGGTTAGTTCATTAGATCGTAGTTTGTAAAGTTTGTAAAAACAAACAAGGGGCTGCACTTAGTTTAAACAGCGATTTCTTAAAAAAATTAGAGGAAGTAGGTTCCTCAAAAAATATTGAGACTATACTTAAATTTTGTAGGGAAATTGAATATTTTGGCGAATTGGTTTAGTTTTTCAAACGTAATGGCTTCCTGGGGGCGGCGATGAGCCCACTGAGGTGACTGGTCTTTTGTGCCGATCTCACAACCTCAGTCAGCCTAACCTAACCTAGTTGAAACAGCTCAGTTTACGTTAAACGAAGTACAAATTATTTATACAAAATAAGCAGTATCCGAGAGGCTTCGCTTATACCTTACCTTTCCTATTGAATAAGCTTGCATTTAGCACAGGTAAAATAGGCTCCTTTTAGAGAGGGAGGCCGCAGTGCCGGAGCCCCAGGAAGGTTCCCCTATTTCAAAAATTAGCAAAGTGTTATAGATAGAGATAGATTAAGAAAATTAGAGCAAGAAGTGTGTTATTTTTTTATGTGGAATATTACTACCCACATTGTGTAGAATGCTTCCAACAGGTAACGTCCATTTACTAAATTTTAAAGCTATAGATGTCAGAATATAGTAAAGGGTGGTTAAATTTTAAGGGCCGATGTTGAATGTGAACCACATTTAAACGTCAAGTTTTTTTCTGCATTTCATTTGACATTTCTCAATTTCAGACTAACTCAATTTGAGCCATGGAAAGATATACAATCGAGCAACGCGAGCACGTTCGCGCACGTAACGTGTATACACGTCTTCGTCGGCTCTCTTGGTGGTGCATGACGCTCATACACGTCAATTAAAAATCTCCTTTTTTCAGCAAGACGTGTATACATGTCTTAATTCACATTATTTTTATACACACCAGTAGCAGTTTCATATCCATTCTACTGCTGATTGCTAACACAGCTAAGTATCTGGGTATGAATCTAGATGCTAAGCTGAAATGGAAGGAACATGTGAAAAAGAAAGTAGAAGAGTTAAATATTAGATATAGAAAACTTTATTGGTTGCTAGGACATAACTCGGAAATTTCCATTGAGAATAAAATTTTATTATATAACCAGATATTGAAGCCTGTTTGGACATATGGTGTCCAATTATGGGGTTGTACAAGGAAGACAAATGTAAAAATAATACAGACATTCCAAAACAAAGTCCTTCGGTGAATAGTAAATGCTCCATGGTATATTAGAAATAATGACTTGCATCGTGATTTGCAGACTGATCTTGTAACGGAGGTAATTAAAAGTACGCAATTCGTCACAATGAGCGTCTGCAGATGCATATTAATCCTGAAATAGAAGACGTCTTAAATGTACGATACAATATTCGTAGATTGAGAAGAATTAAACCTCACGACCTTATAATCTAAATAATGAGAACCCGTATTCAAATTGTAATACCTTCTCAAACACAACTGAACGTTGAAACTAAAATCATTTGTCGATCTTTCTTTGATTGGTCATGATTAAGGAGGTGTTTTTAGTTCAGTTAGAGTCCCACACTACTCTGGGTTTCTAACCCCACTGTGTCTTTCGAGATTTTCACCTTCAGTAACAAAAAAAAAAAAACATTATTTTTATACACACCATCAGCAGTATCATATCCATTCTACTGCTGATTTTAGCGATATTTATGCCTGTTTGGGTTTGACAGGGAATGAACGATCTAACTATAATAGCTTTTGAAATATTCAAAATGCACCACAGCACGTCATCAAAAATAAATACCGTGCGTGAACGTGTTAAAGTTATTCAGGCTTATTATGAAAATGGACGTTCAAATCAAAATGCTTCGTGATTTTTCGGTCAATTTAATCGTCCAAATGTGCGTACAATTGGAAAAATTGTGCAAAAATTTGAGCAAACCGGGTTTGTTGGAGATGTGAAAACACCAGTGCAGGCTCGTACAGCTCGTATTGCAGAAAATATTGCTGCTGTTCGCGATAGCGTGGCTGAAGAGTCGGCCACCTCAACTCGTCGTCGTGCCCAACAATTGCAACTCTCACGTGAGATGATAACGAACTTTTTATGGCCCGAATTGGAAGATATGGATCTGGACTATATGTGGTTTCAACAGGACGGTGCCACTTACCACACAGCTAAAGAAACAATGGCTCTTTTGCGCCACAAATTCAATGGCCGTGTTATCTCACGTGGTGGCGATGTCAATTGGCCGCCAAGATCATGTGATTTGACACCGTTGGACTTCTTTCTTTGGGGTTATTTGAAAGAAAAGGTGTACGTCGATAAGCCAGCAACAATTCAAGAGCTAAAGGATGAGATAATTCGGCACATTAACGGCATATAACCTCAATTATGCCTCACCGCACGGAAAGAAGTTTAAGATCAAATCAAGAAAAATAAGCGCCGAATCACGAATAGTTTGTCTCATTTTAGAGTGTAGCTCAGGATTTACTAATTCACGACTTTTTATTAGCAATTTTAGAAATTGTACAAAGTGAAGATATTGATCCTCAAAAGTCGTGAATCAACACTTCTCAGTGTCAATAATGCGATCGGGCATGAAATACATATTGCCATAACCGATCGCAATTTGACACAAATAGTTATCAATTTGATATTACTGTGGTTGTGAAAAAAAAATCGTAAATTACCATTTTTCTGTTGCAATTACGATTTCATCCCTTAGTAAATTGCAACAGGGGTTGATTTACTACTTCAGTAGTTGCAATTTACAAATTCTTAATCGTAAATTGCAACTTATTTTATCAATTTGCAATTCATATTGTGCAATTTACGACTTCTCTACGTGAATTTACATGTGCGAAATTATTATAAGATTTTATTGATTCATCATTCAGTGGTGGTAAATTACGAAATATTTTTTGCAATTTGAGATTTTAAAGTGATGTTTGAGGAATTGACCTATTGAAGTAGTGAATTGCGCCACAAATGTCGCAAATCACTACAAATAAATGAAGCTCGAATTAATACTTCTAATCCTAATACCTATTCAAAAAACAAAATTTGATATTTTTTGCCGTTTTCAATGTCGAATTACGAATTTTTGTATCAATTCAAGCGAAAATCGTTGTGATTTGCGAAAAAATATATAATTCGTGATTTGCAACTCAAAATTTTGCAATTGGTGACTATGCAGTTCTTTCCGTGCGTCATCGAAAATGGCCGATATTTTGTTCCATGCATAATTGAACCATACCAATATTTCATAACAAAAAGAAATGACAATAATTTCCTAAATAATTTGTGTTTTATTTAAAATCAACATCGGCCCTTAAAATAACCACCCTTTATTTTAAATATTTTTGTTGCATGGTAAATGTCACTCCCCATTTTTCAAACCCCCCTGTTTGTTTAAATTTTTCAAAGTAAGACTCCAAGTGTTGAGAAGTATACCATTTTCAAATGATTTTTTTTTTTTTTTTTATGGGAGCATGCTCCCCTTTGTCTTATTTTGACAAAATTTCGCGGGAGCATTCCCGAGCTAAAAATAAAGACGACGATGAGCCAGTTACGACGCCTTGTCTTTTTGTGACGATCTTACAACCCTACTCAACCTGAATGCCTGAGACGTTCAGCTTCAAGCTGGATTTGGACAATGCAAATATTGGCGTTACCTATGGTTGTAGAGGCACTGGGGTCTAATATTTTGCATCGATATGAAAACATGCTTTGTCTATAGACAATATGCGTTCGTTTCATGATCTTAAAGCAATTGTCGCTAAGGTTTCTATAGTTAGCCGAGCATTTGAAAATTGCATTTGTACCTTCCAAATGGTATGTATTCTAAAACAGGGATGTCAGTAATGACAATGAGATTGTTTATCTCAGGCAATGTTTTATAAATTTTCGAACGTAGATACATGGAACTACTTCACTTTAAGAAAACCTAAATGCCAGGGCACTCATCTCATAACTCTGAGAACTATAATCGTTTGCGCGATATTGTCGACGATGATGTATGATTTTTTTTCTAAAAATTATTCCTCAATTCCTCAGGCATCGAGATTAGGCCTGAAAGGCATAATTATGCCTTTTTTGCATCAATTTTGTGTTTGATGCCGGCAAATTAAAAAATTGCCGAGTGTAATTAATTCATCTTTGTTAGTTAGTTTATTAACAATAACAAATGAAATTGAAAAAATTGAAATTGAAAAAAAGCAAATAATAACAATTTGAATTGCTGTGATGGATGAGCATCCCGCCTTGTTCAAGGGTTATAAGCCAAACCAAGAAAAGTGAGTTGTTTATTTCGTCCCTTATTTTTAAACTATGACGGGCAGCACAGACATTTGCAAAGATCGCAATTTTTCGGAGTTTGTAACTACTTTTTCTTTTTTTCAATTATTATAACTCTACATCGATCTGAGAAATATGACAAGATGTAATTTGATGTTATAGGAAGTTAATGATATACATTTTTTAACTTTGTAAACACCAATACACCTTTCCACGATATTTCTTGCTTTTGCTTAAAGTTCATACAAAATAAGTCTTAAATTTATACAAGTATTTTTTTATAAATATATGGTAGCAGTTCAAAAATACGTCAATTATTATTCTTGAAATTCAATTACCAACAACCAAACCGTAAACACGAGTTTAACTAATTTCGAAACTAACTATAGTTTCGACTTTTAATTTAAACTTTAACTTCATCTGACTTCATCGCAAAATTATAACAGTATAACGCAAATGCGTTATAATTTTTTCCGAGCTTTCAAATAATTTGCTGAAATTGTCGTTTTGTATTTTGAATATTTTATAATTATGTACTTTTTCAATAATGTTGAGCAGCGATGATGATATTTTTGCGGATATTCACATGGTTAGCGAGACTGCATTTTCTCGAAAAAGAAAAGTGTATAAAAATAAATAGACCCGTTTCAAAAAAATGACGAGAAATAATTCTTTGGGCACTACAGGTTTGTTTATTTATTTATTTTCTTTCCAATAATTACATTGCACAAAATATGCATCAAAATAGTTTGGAACAGCATTGAAGAAGAAAATCGATTTTCTGCACAAGACAAAATAAAATGTATTTTGAGATAAAACGTTTGTAATATATTTAAATAACTGATTAATTCAACTAACCTATCTAATTTAATTCAAAACCGCCAATTGACTTTCCTTTAGACTGACGTTTAAACTTTAATAATGGGTTAGACTAGACTTTCTACGAATCGAAAGTTACATCCTCGATTACCTTAAAGTCAAAGATAACTTGATTGTTGGTACACAATTTATTTTAATTTCGACTTTTGCGCTAAAGTCGAGTCTAAATTTGGTTGTTGGTAAGGCCCAATAAGAAATGTTTAGCTGTTTGCAAAACATACAAATCAATGCAAAACGATACCTCATCAATTCATCATATAGGTTCCGCTCAAATTGTATATCATCTGGGGGATAGACGATATCTTCAAAACGCTATTGCCTGGCGAACATCGACATACGACTGAGTGTTCAGGGCGAGAAATAAATTTTAAATTCAATAAATTGTCAAATTAAGTTCTCCTCAATGGAGACTTTTAATGCTGGTCCTTTTAATATATTCTTTTATGTATAAATGTCAGGGAAAAACGTCTGCCGTCAAGTAAAGTATGCCAATTGCCTATATATAATTGTAAAGTTAAAAAAGTTACCTTTTGGATTGTTAGGCGCTCAAGTGTAGGCTCAATATGGAACCAAACTTTTCAACGAATTTCAACTAATTCCTAGTAACTATTGTCTGTCTTATTCGACAAATTGTATACAATACTAAGTAGCTTAGATATCTGCTTGCTCTGTTATACCAGTTCAATGAAAATCCGATAGCCACGAGTTGTATTGTTCTTATCGCATGGTCGATATACGAATCGTGAGCACGACCTCATAAAATACGACAATGAAGAAGCCATAAATAGAATAATAATTACAAACAGTCTTGGTAAATGCTAATGTAAATATATACGCCCCGAAAAGGTCCATCGCTCTTATCAGTCGAATGTAATTGCGCTTGTCTAGTCACATTAACCAATTAACCGAGTCAAGTCAGCCAAGAGTAAAGCCACAACTTAATGACAATCCGTTGTAATAGTCCAAAATATTGCCCAATAATATAAATAACGAGGGTAGCAGATTATGTTGCGAAAATACGCTATTTTGCTATTTCGAAAAACATAAAATGTTTTGCTACGTCATCATTGTTTTGCCAGTAGAACTGAAGAACGTCAAAATAGCATTTAGAAACTTCTTAAATAAGGATTCTGGAAAGAAAAACAGTCTATATATTTTAGTCCTGCTTACGGAACCGACTGCGACAATGATGCCGTTCAAGACTTTTCCGATGAATCGATATTGGAGCAGCTCGTCATATAGCTCTAAATAGCTATAGCAATAGGTTTCCAATGCTAAAGATCTGCACAGCTACTTCGTGTCCCCAGGCGGTCGAACGCAGGGGCAAGTGTCGACTCTGACCATTTTCTCGCCCAACGTACAACATTGGATGCCAAACTAGTGTATCCAGAGGCTCTGGACCAGACCTGGTGGTATGATGATTAAAGAGTATGCAGGAAAAAGGTGAAATAAGATGCACAGAGCAGCGTGGATTAGATTATCGAGCCAGGAGAATGAATGTACTATCAGGTCCATTTGCGGACGATATCAACATCGTCGCTGCTGCCCCCTGCAACCCCCCTGGTTGGGTTTACCGTTAGATTACGGGTTGGATGCGAGGTTGAGTATATTCAAAGTTCCTTTAATCTAAATTAGTTTATCCAATATCAAAAATATTAAATTAAAAGCAGTTTTCGTTGTTTTTAATTTCATTATGAAATAAACTTGGAGACTTATTTCAGTTTTTTTTTTTTTGTGCCTTATTTTATCAAAGGGAGGCCTCATTTCAAATTTGATATTGGGGTAGTATTTCATTATGAAATAACACCCCAAATTGGAGGCCTTATTTCACTTTCTCTTTTGGGGCCTTATTTCCTGCAGTCGACGTCGAATGACACCTTATAGTAGAGCTTCGCTAACGATTTTGCCTAGGAAACCTTCGGTTGGCTGTAGGAAATAAGACCCCAATTTTCATTAGGAAATAAAGCCCCAAAAAAGAAAACAACACCCCAAGTTCTATTAAAAATCTTTGTTGTTGTTTCCTGTATAATCTTTTGGGGCCCTACTTCATTTTTTTGGGCCTTATTACGCAGAGCCACTTTGGTTTGGCAAAACAATTAGGTTCAAAACTTCCAACTTTGGGTTTGGTGCGAGGAATGCGTTCGGAGGAAAAGATATAACCGCGAATTCTATGGGCTGTTTCAAGATGTGGATGTTGTGTAGTTCAAAACGCCAAAATACGTCGTCCACATCGAGCGAATGGACAATAATGCTCCAGCTAAAAGGTTTTTGAAAATCCAGTCCCAGATATTTACAAGACGACAAGGAAGACCAAGGCATCGCGGATGCCAGAGTGCTTGGTCTGATTAGCTGCGAAGGCAGCGTGCCCGATATCACAGAGGATAGAAGGCTGCGCACTTTCTCAGGCAGAGACTCTTCTAGGTTCGGGAGCCCGTTAAAGCATTTGAAGACGCTAAATATTCAAAAATTGGCTGGAAAAAATTGTCAACAATTGGACCTTCCAAACTTATTTTGTGCAGCTAGCTGCGGTGCCCAAAATGTTCTTCAGATACGATTGGGCCTTTTAACCCCCTGTTACTTATTTTTGCCCTTTGTTCAGGTCAATTAGAAATATCTCCCAAATCTTAATTTTAAAATATTTAACACATGATATGTGTACATGATATGATACCTAGTTCTTAGTATTAATTAAAAAGATCTACAAAATTAAAAAGAAACCTTTGCCACTATAATATGTTTGCACCCCAAACAAATAATCATAATTAAAATAGAACTGAATTCATTAATTTTGCTCGCCTAATTATATGACTTTTCTCACGTCAATCTCGTCCAGTGTTTTAATTTTTCTAACGTCATTTTTACCAGAGACAATACTGAGACCCCCAACTCGCAATCCTCTAGCCGCTGGCCCCCTAAATATATTTTTTTTTTCATAAATTTTTTAAGCAAAAGTATACTTATTCCTAAGAATAGTACATACTATCCACACGCAACGAATAATTTCAAATTTAACGGATAACATTTTTTGAAGTTACGTGACATTTGTCAATACGAATTTCTATGTAACAATACTAGAATGTGCCACTAAGCATTTTTATTTTTTCGTTTATTGAATTAAAATATGGAAAAGTAAGATAAATATTTATACCGGTGTGATATATATTATATGAACTAGCGTGCCCGGCGATCTTCGTCCCGCCCAAAATTGACTTTTTGACTAAAATAATTTGGAGCATTCACTATTCCACTTTCCACCTGAAATTAATTTTGTTGACCTAAATTCTGTTGCAACAAGGAAAAACCGCTAAAGTCGAATTTGATCATTTTTCAGGAGAGGATATGAAAGGTTTGGTAAAATGTATAAAATTGCAAATGGTTCTGGACTATCTATTAAAAAAAGTCGGATTTGGTCCATTTTTGAAGATAAAGTGCTAGAAAAAAAAATTATTTTGAAGATTAGGATATGCTGAATCAAATGTTATCAAAAGCTCAGTTTCGTCTAAACTCGACTTTAGCGGTTTTTCCTTTTTGCAACAGAATTAGCTTTTGAAAAATACGATCTTACTGTATAAAAATAAATAAATAGTTGGCGCAACAGGTCCGGAGGGACCCTAGGCCTAGCTTCTCACAACCATTCGTTTTGTGCGAGTTTTTCATTTTTGGAACGAATGGAAGGGATCTACAATTTTATTCCGACTCCAAATGGGTAAAAGAGAAGCTCTTTCAAGACAATTATACTCTCGGATGTGTATCAGACGTTCGCGAGAGGTAGCCCAGTGGAAAAAAACCATAAGTTGGAATTTGGGTTTTTGCGGGATTCGAACCTGAGACCCCTCGCTTAGTAATCCAACACACTAACACTAAGCCACTGCGACTACGATCTTACTGTATACTACGATCAAAAAAAAAAAAAAAAACTCCCCGTACAAAGTGTATGGAAAATCAATTTTCACGAACTTTCCAATTTCCCTCTCAAATTTTCAAAGTTATATTAAATAATAGAATTAACTTAAGTATAGCATCCTCTATGTGTTTCAATCAAAACGCGATGATTAACGTGTCGGTCATCCTTTCACTTTTTGACTAAATTGCTATACAGTACCAAATTGAAGACGCTTAAATACGAATAGAATCCGCGGATTGAGAAAGTTTGCCTTTGAATTTTCACTTCAAAACCTTCGCTTGCATGCCATTTGATTTGAGATCCTTCACCACCAAATCAAACGAGTTCTGTTACAAAGTTTCGGTGCATTATAACTGAGCCGAATTTCAATTTCAAATTGTATAAATTTCACAACAAAAAGTAGCATATGTCCTTCCTTGGGCCACTGCGAATTTAAACCAAAAATCATAAAAATCGAGCAATCCCTTCCCGAGTAATGAGTGCACATACGGACGTCAGTCTCTTTTACCCACCCGGCTTTGCCAGTACCTTTCGTATTAAGTCCTGCTCACATTTCGCAAAGTGCTTTATTTGCACAATGTCCATTCATAATTTTAATTAAAACTTTAGAAATGGCGTTTGATTATATTTTTGAATGTGAAGTGCCACAACCAGTAGATATTTCTATCCCGCTAATGTCTTGCAAATTACCACCAGGGTCCAAAACTATCATATCTTTCAAACTGGAAGCAACCATACCCATATCCACAAATTTCCATCAACTCGGTAGAGCTGTTTCGGAGATCGACAAAAGAGCCGCCTACCGGGTCCAAAATAATCGTATCTTTCAAGCTTCAACTAGCCATACAGAGCCAACAAAACGCCACCTATCGGGTCCAAAATCCTATCTTTTAAGACCGCATAAACCTGAAATACAACAATACGAACAAAACAAAAGAAGAGTCATTAAAATTGGCCCAGTGGTCAGTTATATTGTCATCTAGTTTCACCCCGAAAGAATTATAAGTCGGTATTTATAGAAGATTATTATTGAAAATAATTGAATTGAACTGAAAAACGAAATATACGCCTAAAACGCCACATGTTGAGGATTTTCCGACATTTTTTTTTCCATCCCTGATTCAAGACGAACAAAACAAAACGAGACTTTACCCGCCTTACGCACAGCAATTGATTTTTATATATATAGAGATTATATAGGGTTTTTTTTTTAGATATTTTAAGGTAATTCGCAAGAAACCCAATCAGTCGGCAGAGTCAAAATCTGCTTCTGCTCCCACAGCCAATACATCCCATCGCAACCCCAGGCTTCTTGTTCTTCTTCTGTGGAACAAAAATCAAAGTTTCTCAAAGTCAGTTTAAAACTATTATACAGGACTTGGTGAACATTTAAAAAGGAGATTAAGTGTGTGTGATAATTTGTTAATAGCTTTTCAAATTTTAGATGTTAATTATTTGAAGCAAAAGTGATAATTTTAGATTGATTTCTGAATTCTGATCATTTGACAACTCTGTTTATAACATTTCTCAACATATTCGGTTGCCATGAAAATGTAATGGCTGAAGAGCTATAACCTACAAGACTGTTTATAAGAAATAGAAAAAAGAAGATCATGATATTGATGCTGATAGTGGGTTCAGCTGAACGAAATGAAAAATGTTGCTGGTGATCCTTTATTTAAAATGTTTCTTCTTTTGCAATTAACTTATTAAGCCTTCCACATAGCAGCACATCTGCTGAGCGTGTTGTTTCGTCTCTGAATAATATAAAAACGGATAATCGAAATAGGTTATTATTCATTCCTAAATGAGCCTTACAGATTTTATGCATGGCAACTTGAGTAACTGTGGTAATTTCATTCCTAAGCCAGATCTTTTTAAACTTTATTTATTGTTATTAAGTGGCTCAGAGCCGAAAGATGTCTGTTTTGGATTTATTCTTTTTTAATGTTAAATGCAAGGTATTTAATGCATTAAATAAATAATAAGAATAAATACAAATATTAATAAATTGCAGTTTAATTTTTGAAGAAAGGATTATGTGGAATATTTGGCCCGGCAACGCTGGATAGAATATACTAAACAATTCTAAACAATTCGAGCAACAAAGTCATTCAGCACTGACCCAACTCTCATTCATATAATTCGCTATTGATAAGCCATGAAGACCTAACCCAATTCAAAACTATGACAAGTTTACAGATATAAAACGAGTTATAATTGCTTGACAAATTTATCAGCTAATAAAGAAATCCGAATCCTAACTTTTAAATGTCACCGCCGGCCGTTAAGTGTCTAACAAATTGTCACCATTTATGGGCCAGTGACATTCTTTTTGATGACGTTCGATCGGGTATTAATTCAGTTTGTCTGCACCGTGTTGTTTCGCCATAATTTTTTTTTTTTTATTATAATTCTTTGCCTTAAAACAAAAACCTGAACAATAACATTTATTGACGTGAGTGGTTCTGAATCAAGCAAAACTACGCATAATGCAAACGACTTCCTTATCGATTGAGAGAAATGCAAATTCCACTACCACTTGGAAGATTTTTTTTTTCATTTTTTTTTATCTTACATTGTTTGCTTTTTAATGAACAATATGAACAATGATTCTGCATTGTGGCAAATAAAAGTGAAACAAAAATAAAATTAAAAATCTGAACGAAAAACGGAGAACAACATCTAGAACGGTAGGCGCACTAAGTGTGTGTATATTTTAGGCTTAGAAGTTAGAACCAACAACATAAAGATAAGGCACTTGTTGTAGGCAGTATAGAGGAAGTACGTATTTTTCTTGTGCATGGTGCATAGGAATGTCTACCTAATATTGTACCTACGGACTGACAGTTAACTAGTCTCTTACGTAGTAGCTTGGAACCCCTTACGTAGTAGCTTGGATCCCCTTACTTGGACAAGCATAAGTAATTTTTTACCACTTTTCAGGAGCGCAGGTTAAAGGTTTGAGTTTAGATGTGGGAAGACGACTTATGCGTTTTTTTTCCTTATTCATAACCCAACAAATAAAAAAAAAAAGTTTAACATTTAGTACAGGGTACGAACGGAAAGAATTCAAAATCACCAATTGCAAAATTTAGAGTTGCAATTCACGAAGTATGTAGGTGTATATTTCTCGCAAATAACAACAATTTTGTTTTGATTTTATACAAAAATTCACCATTTCAATAGGTCAATATCTCAAACACCACTTTAAAATCTCAAATTGCAAAAAATATTTCGTGATTTACCACCACTGAATAATGTATCAATAAAATCTTATAATAATTTAGCGCATGCAAATTGACGTAGAGAAGTCGTAAATTGCAAAATATTTTTTTGTAATTTCCATGCTGTGGATTTTTTTATGCATCAGGTAGCCGACATAAAATGAAATCCTTTCTTTTTATGGATGGATATAAATGTATGTGGTTTTGCTGGACAGCTGCAATCATGTAGGCAAGACGGCAGAGGCAGACAGTCGGTATTCACTCTTTGCTAAAGCAGTCGCGTTAAAATTGCTTATCGCAGTGAAAGTGAGTGTACCTATATAGGTACTAATCAACGGATTATAAGCATTCTGGAACATTATCTTGTAAGTACCTATTTAATAATAAAAAAAACTCAAGTTGGTTAATAAGTCTGTATTTTGTTTCAGAATATACATCTCGCTATTAGGAACTAGGAAGGAAGCAAACGGATTGTTAAGGTTCGTATTCGTATTTGTATTTTTTCTAAACAATTTGCGCGTTTCTAAAATGTCTGCATAGACAGATAAACTAACCCAGACAAATTCCGTTGTCTCTCGACTATATGGCGTCGTATGAGTCACATGGATATAAAGAGAAAAATATACAACTATGTATAAGTAGGTACTATGTATGTGAAAATAAACTTTGTAAATCACAAGATATAAGTTGTAAATAATTGAGAATGAAGTTTTCTAATTTCACTACTCAAGAATCGTAAATTGCAAAATTTGAAACAATTAAGAATTTGTGAAGTAGTAAATCAACCCCTGTTGTTCGCAAATCAACACTATATAGAGCTGTAATTAAAAACTACATGAATGTAATTTGCTAAGGAATGAAATCGTAATTTGCAACAGAAAAGTCGTAATTGACGATTTGTTTTTGCAACTCACAACCACAGTAATCTCAAATTGATAAATATTTGTATCAAATTATGATCGGTTATGGCAATATGTATTTTACGTCCTATCGCATTATTGACACTAAGATGTGTCACGACTTTTGACGGTCTTCATTTTGTACAATTTCTAAAATTGCGAATAAAGTCGTGAATTAGTAAATCCTGAGCTAGGCTCTAAAATTAGACAAACTTTTCCTGATTCGGCGCTTATTTTCCTTGATTTGATCTTTTATTATTTTCCGTGCGGCATACGCGTCCGTAGCAACATACATGACATACGCTGACTTATGCTGTTCTTCCTTTTTGCCACAGGCTCAGGGCCTTACTTATGATCATCTTAAATCTTCAGACATAAGATTTTGTAGGTCACAATGGACAGTTTTATATGGAAAACTTCGCCATATGCGTCCTCTTTTTGGAGGTTTTAAGAAATTGTCCTCTTTTTCCCCTAAAAATAAATTTGAAAATAAAATAAAATCATAGTAGGTACTCACAATGAGCAAAGGAGAGAAAAATACTATTACCCGAAACTATTAAGGGTATAATGTTAACGAAATTTAATTGAAATAACATAAGCTGTTAGTCATCTACATTTTGTGACCTTATATTTAATAGCAATGATGAAATCTTGAAAAAAAAGTGCAATCTGAAGAGTAGAAAGTTGAATTTCACTTGTTCAACAAGCACTTGTTGTATTGTGTTAAAGGCCCCAGGTTTAGGAAGAGAGAAAATTCCGGAAAATCGCTGTGCGGTCCTGATTTGGCAAACCATTGTTTCTTCCTATTAAATATTTATTTTGACTTTATTACGTATGTGCAGAATTTTTTTTTTTTTTTTCAAGAAGTAAATTCAGGAAATCGAGAATTTCAGATCAGTGTATTATACCTTTGTCGACAGTGATGGTTTGTTTTTGATTTTGTGCATCGCTCCAACAGTTTCATTGCCTGTATACAGTTGATAAGGTAAAAATTAAATGTAAAAGTTTAAACGCGGACAAAATAGTTAATAGCTAATTTCAGTGATTTTTATTAATATATAGACTAGCTGACCCGGCGAACTTCGTTCCGCCCAAATTCGTTAATGTAATGAAAATAACAATTCCGAGCATGCACAATGCACATGCTACTCAATTTCTTTCGTATCAGTCAGCCTTTCGCTTTTTCACTAAAGTCCTTTACGGTACACGATATATAAAGCGGAAGGTTATGCCACAAATATAGGAATTCAAGATTGATTTCACAAAATTCCATCGATTGACTTATTAATTGTCATAGCGAAACGGGAACATTAATACGCTTATATACGAATGGCAATGGCAAATCGTTCTGAATAAGCGGAATCCGTGGAATTGGAATGTTTGCCTTTGAATTTTCCACTCGAAATCAAATCAAACGCGATCCGTTACAAAATTTCGGTGGATTAAGGTTGCGCAACAAAATGAAATATAATTATGTCCTTCCTTTTGTCAATACGAATCCACCAAGCACGATCCATTACCGAGTTATGAGTGTGCACATACGGACGTCAATCTCTTACGCCCCCGCAACTCCCTTTGTGGGTGGAATTTCGTAAAATCCGTTCATTGACCTCTAATCGGCGAAAGGAATATTCCTACCAAATTTCAAGACTCTAAGGTTATGGTTCCAGAGACATTGTGAAGAGTAATATAAAATTGTTCATTCTAGGTATGTCATGACAAAATAAAAACAAAATCTTGTAAAAAAAAATAAAGTTTTTAATAAACAAATAAAAATAGGGGTTGATCGTAGAGGGTTGAAAATTTAGGGGTGTATGTATTTGTGTATGCTGTATCATTAAAAAAAAAATAAAAACAACAAATTTTGCCTAAAAAAAAAAAAATTTAGGGATGGACCATGGACCACCCTTAACATTTAGGGGGATGAAAAATAGATGTTGTCCGATTCTCCACCCTAGAGGGTAAATTATGTCCTCCAAAGTCCGGGATTTTCAAATTTGTTGCCCTACCTTAGCTTAGACAGCCATGGCAGCCTTAGCTATTGTGAGCAGAGACAATACTGAGACCCCCAACTTCAGCCGATTTCCCGTTACCTTGCCTACAAGCAATACTTGTACGGAATGTACACAATTTAGTGCGCTAGCCGCTAGTATTGATACATAGAAATTCGTATGGAACAATGTCACGAAACTTCAACACACTAACACACCCTCAAAAAATATCAACAACTTCCGGTGACTTCCGGTTACGGCAAAGTTGGTGCCAGCGTTTATAGAATTTGGTCGGTTAGATTTGAAATTATTCGTTACGTGTCAATAGCATTTTATTTTAGGAATAAGTGCACTTTTGCTGAAAATACTTATGAAAAATGATTACTCCAGAATGGTTGTAGGAAAATAAGAACATTTTGAGCAATTTCTCTTCAGTTATTTAAGAAAAATCTACTCATGAAATCGAAGTTAATGATATTCAAAAGCGGAAAATACACAACAATGTTTCTCCTAATACGTTTCTGGAATATGAAACAACTCATTTAGATAGTATTATTAACCAAACAAATTATATTAATCGACTTTTGAAAATTTATAATAATCAACCAATAGCATTCAGTTATCTTCAAACGTCGTATTCCCGAATTCTTTCACATTCCCCCATGGTTGGTAGCGGTTAGCAGCATTGATTTTATATTTTTTGTATGTTTTTAAATGTCACACGGATTCTAAATTGACATAACACCGATAGGAAAACAAAATGGCGAATTTGAAAAAAAAAACTGAGGGGGCCAGCGGCAAGAGGATTGTGAGTTGGCGGTCTCAGTATTGTCTCTGATTGTGAGTTCGTAAAATATAGTAAATCAATAAATAAATAGTTGGCGCAACAAATCCGGAGGGACTAGGCCTAGCTTTTCACAACCATTCGTTTTGTGTAAGTTCATTTTTGGTTTTTGGAACGAATGGAAGGGATCTACAGTTTTATGCTGATCCAAACGGCTAATTGAGAAACTATTTGAAGACAGTTATACTCTTGGATATTTGTCAGACGTTCGCGAAAGGTGGCGCAGTGGAAAAAAACCTTGGTTGGAATTTGGGTTTTTGCGGGACTCGAACCTCGACCTCCCGCTTATTAGTCAAACACACCAACCACTAAGCCACTGCGCCTGCATCGTAAAATATAGCCTGGACACTTAGTTTTATTATTGTAATAGTATCGCTCTCAGTCTTTATGTTTTCTTATATGTGGGGTGGTCTCACGTTTTGTGGCATATTTGAACACAAAAAAAAAAGAAAAACCTACCAACTACATTTTTAACTTTCTCCATTACGTAGTAAGAGAAAGATATTGTTTTTGTATAAAATTTCGAACTTGAGATGTTAATAAATTCTGACATTACGATGACGATGATAGACGAACTCAAAAAAGTGGGTCGCAAAATTCTGCCCGGTCTGTCCGTCTGTCTGTCTGTCCCAAAAGCCTACAGTCTAAACGGCTAACCGGATTTCGTTCAAACTTCGGATTTGGAGTCTGTGGGCTTAGGGCTCGGGGCCGATTTTTACCTTGCAAGGTAACCTCAGTATTAATGTTTTTGATAAGTGGTTAATAGCTCGGGATAAGGATACGACAAATCGTCTGAGTGGCTGTGACAGCTTGCGATGTTAACTAGCTCGCTGAAAAATATGCTAGCAGCTCTGTATAGAGTCGGTTGGGGTAAATGTAAACGGCCGTTATTTTCACATTTTAAATATATTTCTCGGAACCCAGACATAAAACAAATCAGAATTTGGAGTGTCGCGACACCGGTGCATGCAATTACCTTCAGTTGTTGTTCGGCTTTCGTTCGCAATTTCATACCTGAAAAAAACTTTAACTGAAACGGAAATTCATGTCTGTTTACTTCTACTCCATAGGCGAGCTCCTAGCTCTAAGAAAACAGAAATTTGTTGTCCCCATTTACCCCAGTATTTTTATAAACTATGGGGGAAATGTAAACGCGGAAGGGGTAAGTGTAAACACTACCCTATGTCTTTTTTGGATTCTTATAACTTGATTAAGTCATCATATGTGCAACGTCTTGTATCTTATAAAATAATATCCGTTTTCAAAAGTTAAAAAAAAAAAAAAAATTAATCTATATATATAAAAATAACTTGATAAATGTGTGTGTGACAGCCTACCGACTGCCACACACATCCGATTTTGATTTAGTTTTTTTTGTTGGTTAATAGACCATGCAGAGAAGGTTAATAAATTGGTATGATAAATTTTTGAAAGAAGGCGCAACCGCCATTCCAATAAATTCATTTTTGTACACTTTGAAAAAAAAAGAAACTGGATAGAAATCGAGTAGTGACACTTCAAATACAAAAAAAAAATATTTTAAATTTTAAAAGCAATTGTTGTTGTCAATTATTTTAATTATTTTCCAACCAATTTGTTGTTGTCATCAATTTTGAAAGTTTTTTTTTTTTAAATACCTATAGGTACCTAAAAAGTTTGTTCTAATAAATTATGTTTACTATGTTACATTAAGTAACTTTTTGAAATGAAGTAGATACTTTGATTATACAAAGATGATATGGCCGACGATATTTTGCATCGAATTCGTACTGTGACATCGGATAATGAACTGGAGATGTCAGATGGAATGCGCAACAAAGCTTTGATTTTGATCGAGGATATGTGTCTGCTCATGAGTGGCAATTTGTTGTGCAAATTGGGGATGTCACAGCCAAATCGTTCAATGCAAGACGCATTTAATCCAGAATTGGAGCGAGAAATGGACTTCGGTCGAATCGCATTGAGTCAAGCTGTTCGAACAAATGTGCCAATGTTGATTCAAGAATAAAAGAAAGTGTACGATGAATTGATGCAAGTAGTCGATAACGAAAATGGCTGAATTTTCCAGATTTCACTGATTTTGGTTACAATTCGTTCGAGATCTGAGATCGCTTTGGCCCTAGCCTCTTCTGGGATAGCGGCTACTTTGTTAGAAGGTGGTCGAAAAGCATTGAAATTGCCATTGAATCTGCAAGTGGATGAAGAACCTACATGCAACATTTCAAAGAACACTGCGATGGAGAAAGTACTGCAGCAATGTAAGTTTATTATATGGGACGAATGCACAATGGCTTACAAACGCGCATTGGAGGCCCTGAATCGTTTACGTAATGATAAGCGACCTTTTGGTGGAGCAATGATCTTGCCATCAGGCGATTTTCGTCAAACGCTGCCTGTCATTTCGAGATCAACTCCGGCAGATGAATTGAATGCTTGCCTGAAGGCGTCTGCTTTATGGCGATACGTGAAGAAATTGCATTTGATAACAAACATGCGAGTTTCTTTACAAAATGATCAGTCAGCTGCAGAGTTCTCCAGGCAACTGTTGGCGATGGGCAATGGTGTTATTCCAGCAAACTTAATCACCGGCCTGATTGAGTTTCTACAACATTTTTGCAACTTTACATCGACTCCGGAAGAACTAATCATAAATGTTTTCCCGAATATCGCTCAGAAGTATATTGACTATGATTGTCTGAGTGTAAGAGTGATTTTGGCTGCGAAAAACAAGAACGTCGATCATTTGAATTTCGCCATTTAAAACCAAATCGCTGGTGAGTTGCATTCATACAAATCAGTCGACTCCGTGATGGATGTAAACGAAGCCACAAACTATCACACTTTGTTGCGCAACCTAAATGAACCAAGCAACGATTTTTATTGGAAAATTCAAAGGCGAAGATGTTCTTATTCCGCGGATTCCACTTATTCAGAACGATTTGCCGTTCGTATTTAAGCGTCTTCTATTTCCCGTACGTCTCGCTTTTGCTATGGCAATTAATAAGTCGCAAGGACAATCGCTGGATGCGTGTGGCATAAATCTTGAATTTCACGTGTCGGCAAAGCTCTCACTTTGTACGTGTATACACCCGATAATAGAAATAGAACAAAAAATATTGTGTACCATAAAGCACTTCAGTGAAAAAGCGGTAGGTTGGCCGACAAGTATTTGATTTTATTTATTTATTTAATTTTAATATACATTTTGAATAAAAAATTTGAATTGACCGAAATACATGAAGCAGAATGAAGCGAAAGCTCGGAATTATTAATTTCATTACCTACATTAATGAATTTGGGCGGAACGAAGTTCGCCGGGTCAGCTAGTTTTATATATTTTTGAAAAAATGTGTCTTTGAAAGATGCAAAAATTGTCCCCATTTACCCTAACCGACCCTATAGGTACGATAGCTAACTTGAATGTTCTAAAATATTGTTTGTTGGTTCCTGTTTCTCGATTTAATTCCTGCAGACATATAGCCGATGGCATCAGAGCTTACGTTTGGTTAAAGTTGCCGGTAAGTTAGCAGTTAATAGAGCTACTAAAACAGAGGTGGCACATTTAATAAGACTATAGCTCTTCGCAGTTTTCATCCGCGCATATAGCACTCACTAACGTAGCTACGCATATGCTAACATGAATGGTGGGTGTCTACCAAAAATCAGAAGCCACGCAATAGAAAATCCTTGGTTTATGATGACGTCTCGGGATTCGGAAATTTTAGTCTCGTTATAGATGGCTTTTGAGCTTCACTACCACTTTTTTCCTTATTAGCAATACTCTCTATAGGGACGTGTCATCTCCCATCCAAAAAATGCATTCAAAATATTATATTTCGAAAACCACCAAATCGATTGAGTTCAAATCTATATACAAAGTCTTAGGTATCGGCACAGGAGTATACCTGTGAAGACTGGTCAAAATTGAACAAAGGTGCGTGGCACTGCCCATACCAAAAATAAAACATTAAGAATCTTACATTTCGAAAGCCACCGAATCGATTGAGTTCAACTTTACCTACTGTTAAAAAATTAATGGCTTATGTAATTGAAGCTACCTACTATTTTAACTGGAAAATTTAAAGGCGAATATGTTTTCACACCACGCATCCCAATGATTCCATCTGGTATTTCATTTGAATTTAAACGACTTCAGTTCCCTGTTCGCCATGCGTTTGCGGTTACTATTAATAAGGCGCAAGGGCAAATGTTAGAAATTTGTGGAGTGAATTTAGAGTATCCAGTTTTATCACACAGATAGTTATATGTAGCCTGTTCGCGTGTTGGCAAACCATCGGTTTTGTATTTTTACGCCGAAAATGGAAAAACCAAAAATATTGTGTACCTACCACAAAGCATTAAACTAAAAAAGTAGATATTTATCACTGATTGAAATAAATTTGGATTTAAAATTTTTGTATTTCTATTTTGCACTATGAAGTGTGCAGGGTGCTAGCTTAATTTAAAAAAGTAAAAAAGTATTAAAAATACATATATCTATAAAGCGCAAAACAGCGTTTTTTGTTTACCATTTTTTTGACCATTTTAAGACAGAACAAAATAAAAATGTTGCTTCATAATGGAAAAATTATTTGACACCGGAAACATAAATGCGCACAATACCTAAAGAAACTGTTTTAAGTTGGCTGATCTGCAGACAACATTAGTTCTAAGATTCATATTTAACTGTGTAAACAATAATTATGACAACCCACCTTTCGGGGTGCTCCACAAATGGGACATTTCCGCTCTGTTGCGCATGGATTCACTTCATATTTACCGCGAATAAATTTACGAGTCAGAAATGTTAGACAATTGTACCGACGGTGCATGCAAGTTAAAGGAAATAACAGCATTTAAGCACAGAGTGACACCTGACACATTCACAATGTTTATTTTATTTTTTATTTTACAACATTTACAACAATGGACACTAAATATACAAGAAAACAAAGACAACGAACACTGACAACATTCCACACTGAACTTATAGGGACAATTATGAAACTACTTTACCGACAACCATGTCAAAGACGAAAGACCCTTTGGTGACAAAAAGGCACCACCAAGCCACAACCCACTACAAACTACAATAAGAAATAAAGACCGATTTGATTTGTCTCTCTGAGAACCGAACTCCGCACTCTGTGACACTATATCTAATATCTGAGTTATAATTATGATGGGGCGAAACGCAAATCTCCAACTAAGTCGGCTGGTACCTAGAGCAAGTATCTATCTCTAGTTTCCATAAATAAAAAATACGCTCAGGGTAAAAAATAAACATAAATAACAAATATCAGAAAAGGAAATCTCTTGGGAGTGTATCTGTGAGATCGTATATTTTAATTATTTTGCAGCTTTCAACTGTGTGGCGTATTGCATCTACTTGGTCTATAACTCATAAATCATGACGTTGGAGAAAAGAGCGCAAAACAGCCAACACTGGCAGCTGGAACTGGTGCTGCTGGTGGCTGCCTGTCAGGCAGATGACAGCATCTTAAACGAGCAAATACTTTATCGTCGTGATTTGTTGTATAATGTGCTTGAGTGAGGAGTTATGCAAGGTTGATCCGTGGGTATGATTTTCTTGTTTTCTTTTTTCTTCAGATAAGATTAGCAAGCACGTTAATCTTGTGTCCACATTACCCCTACCTTGGGTTGCCCCATATAACGTTATCAATTAAGCGAGTGACAAGGATGTGATTGCTTGTTGTTCATTGAAGTAATAATTAGAATTCGAGGAGTTTCTTAAGTAATAGAAGCAGACATAATGAAGTTCGAGACACAAATGATGAGATGAGACTCTGGATGTTACGAGTTGCAGTCACGAATACGAATAATATGACTGAGTTTGGGTTGAAAAGTTCTTTACACAGAATTAAGCTTGACAAGCTCGTTGACACGTCAAATCAATGTCAACAGAAAATTGGGAAAAGCCAAAACAGTATTCAAATATCGAACATCGGTTTGTATGTCCTCCATTCCTGACAGAGGTAAGTGTACACTTTGCCGAGAATGGCTTCTAAATGTGGGATTTGAATCGTTGTGAAATCTCTGTAGGGTTACCCAAGACAGTAAGGTAACGCAAAATCGATCCGAAGACCACTGCAACACACGCCTAGCTAAGACAAGGATCTTGAAAAATGAGATAAGTCTGGAAAACAGAGATAAGACAGAAAACTCGTGTTTGGATATAATACAGAAACAGCGTAACTACAAACTTGTTACGAACCTATCGTAGAGTACAAAAGTTCGGGTAATGTGGAGTAGCCACTGTTATTATTCAATTAGCTCAATTTTTCATAAACAAAAACAATATTTGCAAAAGTTTAGAAAGGTTACAAAATTTGTCATTTTCAAAAGTGTCGGGTAATGTGGACCCATCTATGCGGGTATTGTGGTGTACTACTTCGTACTACCAGAAAGAACTGGATCAAGAAAAAAATAAATTTTAATAACTTTATCCAATTTCTTATAAATAAATAATGAACATTAACTTCAATTATGCAAACAAAAATTGAAATTAACATCACAATGTGTTGTGCTTTACGGTTAAGATAAAAGACTGACCAGTTCAATATAATGCAATCTTATAATTCATTAATATGTACAACTTAATAACTAATTTGATGGTTCATCAGAAATAATGTTAAGTATTGCGCGCGACCATGTGGGTGTAGAGAGTTCAACACGCAGATGACAGATATCTTGTCAATCATCGCGTTTTAATGGCCAAGTTCAGTGATGCTGTTTGTTCGCCAGTGTTGCCATGACACATCAATTACCCCCACTCTTAGTTGTTGACAAACCTAATCCTTTTCTCCCGTAGTCGTTCAGATCGTCTGGGGATTTGCAGTGAACCTGCTGGCTCGCTTGCTCCTTGGTGATGTTGAGTCAGATCTTTAGCTAGTGGTTCAACAACTGGTGAATCCAAATTTATGTTTGTAGGGCTTGAGGCAGAAAATAAGACCAGGTCATCCTCGTCGGGCTGAATATGCGGGGTGTTATTTCTTTGGCTGCGGCTAACATCACTATAGGAAAAGGAGACTGATTAGTAAAATTGTTGAATGTACTTGCCGAAGGTAAGTTATCTGAGTCCTCAACGGACTCAGTATTTGTGACATCATCAGTTTGATATCGAGATCGTATTTGATTTTGATGACGTCGACAAGTTCCAGAAATCGTCTCGACCAAAAACATTCGTCTTCCCAGGTTTTTTTTGACTACTGCGGCAAACCATCTGGTCTGTCGTCCATACAGCCGAACGAAAACCTTTTGGTTTACACAAAACTTAGATTTCGTAGGTGCTATTCTTCGTTCAGATTGCTGAGGGTCCGGGAATATTACTGATAGTAGCGTTCGGTGCTGTCGTCCATGTAATTTTTCTGCAGGAGATCTTCCGGTTTCATCTGGTGTGGAGCGATACGTGGAAAGAAAAATTGAAAATGCTTCATCACATTGTGGGACATCTTGAAGAGTTTTCAATAATGCGGATTTGAAAGTTCGAACCATTCTCTCTGCAGCACCGTTTGACTCAGGATTAAACGGCGCTGATGTGACGTGACGTGACGAATAGAGTGACTGCGGCAAAATTGCTGAAACTCCTTTGACATAAATTGGGTTCCATTGTCAGAAACAATGGTCTTGGGTAATCCTTCGAGTGCAAATATTGATCGTAAGGCGTGGATAGTTGCGAGGGACGTGGTTGACCCCATTCGGACAACAAATGGAAATTTTGATTTCGAGTCCACTACAATCAGCCACATGTGCTTTTGAAATGGCCCCGCGAAATCAATGTGCACCCGTTCCCACACTTCGTCCGTTGACGGCCAGCTAGTGTATTCCTTAGGCGAGCTGCTAGCGTTGAGTTGGCAGGCCGAGCACTGTGAAACCGTTTTGGTTACGTGCTCTTCAATCCCGGGCCACCAACAAAAACGACGGGAAATTTGTTTCATGCGAGTCATTCCCCAATGGCCCTGGTGCAAAAGATTCAACACCTTCTTTTGCAGTGGCATAGGTATTACCACTCTCGGCGTTTCGCTCTGAAATAAAAGAACGTTAGCACACATACTCAAACAAAGTCTCCTACGGAAGAAAGGCAAAATATTTTCATCTGACGATGGCAGCTAGTTTGGCCACCCGTTCTGTACGTACTGAATGACCTTACTAATAACCGGATCATGTCTAGAGGCATCAGCGATAGTTCTTGCGTTTACGGGGAACTCATCCAATATCGATGAATATGCTGTATCCATTTGATGGCACGATGCCTCTGAGAGGTCGAATTCCTCATCGGGACCGATTGGTAAACGCGACAGACAGTCTGCGTTTCCTTGTTGTGTTGTCGGCCGGTAACGGATTGTATATGTGTACCCCATCAATGTTATGGCCCAACGTTGAAGGCGTTGGATTGTCATTTGTGGTTATTTCTTGCTCGGACTGAAAATCGAAACCAGAGGCTGATGGTCAGTGATAAGTTCAAACTGTCGGCCGAACAAGTATTGGTGAAATTTGTTTACCCCATAGATAATGGACAGAGCTTCTTTCTCGATTTGACTATATTTCTTTTGTGTCTCATCCAATGTTTTCGACGCAAATGCTATCGGTCTCTCTGTTCCATCTGGATATATATGCGAAATGATAGCTCCAATACCATGTGACGATGCATCCGTTGCCAATGTGATTGGTAACTCATCACTAAAATGTACCAGCTTGGATACCCCCAATATAACCTCTTTGAAATGCTCAAAGGCCCGTTGCTGTTGATTTCCCCATACAAAAGGCTCGCTTGAGGAACGCAATTTGTTGAGCGGTGAAGCAAGTTGAGCGAAATTCTCAATAAACTGGTTATAATAGTTTAATTTCCCGATAAAGGCTTCCAGTTCCTTAACATTTTTTGGCGTAGGTAGCTCCTGAATAGCCTCCACTCGTGATTTGGATGGTCGAATACCAGATTCGTCGATTATGTGTCCCAGGTATTCGATCTCGTTTTCAGCGAATTTGCATTTATGAAGTCGGCATCGTAAAACGTGATTTTCTATGCGCTCTAGTAACGTTTGCAAGTTTCGCAAATGTTCCGCATTGCTCCGGCCGGACACAATGATGTCGTCGAGATAAGAGACACAAAAATCCATATCCGCCGTCAATTGCTCCATCTATCGCTGAAAAATTCCTGTGGAGCTAGAAGTTCCAAACGGGAGTCGTTGGTATTCGAAAAGTCCAAATTCGGTATTGATCACACACAATTTCCTCGACTCCTCGTCTAGTGGTATTTGGAGGTACGCATCTTATAAATCCACCTTAGTGAAATACCGTCCACTCTGCAATTTATGAAATAATTCCTGTATGCGGGGAACAGGATGGCGGTCAATACTCAGTTGTGGATTGATTGTAATTCTGAAATTGCCACAAATACGCAGGCCCCCGTTGGATTTTCTTACCACGACAATGGGTGCTGCCCATTGGCTCGTCTCGGCAGGACGCAGAATATCCAGCTGTCGTAATCGGTCGATCTCATTTCGAACGCCTTCTTTTTGAGCAAAAAGGACCGGGCGATATTTGAAGTACTTCGGTTGAGTTTTGGGTTTTAGTGTGAGACGTCCCACGATCACTTTGCTGCAACCGAGCTCCTGTTTGAAAACTATTGCATGCCTTTTACATAGCGACTCTACCTCTAAAACAAGCTTCTCTCTTGATTCAACAGCGATTTGCAGCGCAGATTCCTCTCTGGAAAAACCAATTTGGAAATCAAAAGCGTCAAGCCAATCTAGTCCCATTATATTGTCACCTCGAACACTATTGACGACTAGTAAGGGAAGATCAACAGTTTTGTTTCTCCAGCGTACAGACACATTTGTGATGCCCTTCACAGGCACGCTTATGTCGCCATAAGCCTTTAATTCGCGAAGCGTTGGCTCGCAGCGAGGGTTACCTAGGATGTGATATCCTTCTAGGCCTACTAATGAGCAAGTAGCACCTGTATCAAGTTGAAAAACTAGTGGGCGCTGATTTACATTGAGTGACATAAGAATTTTACGTCCCTTCCGTTCTGCGTTCCAATTAGCCATTGAAACTTCTTCCAAATTGGCACTGATTTTGTCTGTGGTATGTTCTATAGCGTTAACAGAGTAAGCTGAATCATAATGTTTGTTTTGAGATCCGTTACTAGCCTTACTCTCTCTCTTGTTTTGGCCATTTGGCTGTTTACGTCCGCGACTTCTAGATTTTTGGCGGACTTGCGCTCGATTTGTACTAACAGACCTAGTTCCTGACATGCAAACGCTGCTGATGTGACCACGGCGCTTACAGTTATCACACACAGAGTCAATGTGTCTACATTGACCTCGGTCATGTTGAATAAAACATGCAGGGCAAGATTTACGAGACAGAAATTGATCAGTGGGCAAGTTCAGTGATGCTGTTTGTTCGCCAGTGTTGCCATGACACATCACAATGAAACCTCTACAAAACAGGCGGCTAATGTGGAGTACTCTATACTTCATTAGCTCCTGCGTACTCCACATTTCCCGCAACGGTACTATTTTAAAGAAAACAAAATTAAAAATAAATACTAAACAGAACGGTGTCTCAGAATAATAAAACAGCCAACGGAATGCAAATAAAACTCATTATATTTTACACGATTAAAAAATAGGTAACGACCTCACTAAAAAACAACAAATACCATATTGCGCAAAAAAGAAAGCTTAAGAGAATAATATAGGTCAGGAATTGGTTGTCTGCATAAGTTAACTTTACGTTTAGTAACAGATATAGTCCCGTACTCTTAACAGAAAAAGAGATATGGCAGTAGTCCACATTACCCGAACTTACTCTACCAATGTCAAACAAGGCATTGATTTCATTGCAGAGGACAATCCTTTGGAAGAAAAATTGGCCGTGTGGTTTTGGCTGCGTTGTCGGTTACTTTTCGCTAAATGACGTGCGGCAGTAACTCCCTGTGGAGGCTGTAAAAAGATTTGACTTCGCAAGGCTACTGTCGTAAGAGATATTTTACCTCTACCTCATAGCAAGCCTTTAAATTCTTCGATTTTATATACGATTCGGAGGATTTTTGCTGCAAGGTATTCTTTGAAGCAACTACCTATTCGGAGAAAGGTTCCGACATTTTGTAATGCATATTGGCGAATTACGTTGAAGTGTGATGAAGTGAATTTTTTGTTTTAAAATTTTTGACAGCTGTTCCGATATCCTCCACCAGAAATTGGTTGCAGAATTTGTTTACGATTTGGAGTGCATTGCGGTGCGCCATCGAAATTGTTTATTTCTCATCCGAAGTCGGATACCTCGAAAGGAATTTGAGCCTACGAAAGAGTATGCCTTGCGGAGAATTTTCGGTTCCGACGGATACGTCGCTAGGGCCGAATAAGAAATCGTATTTAAAAGAGAGACTTAATGAGATCCGCTACTTAAGAAAACTTCTATTAAAAAACACTAGGGAGGTCACTCGTCTATTAGAATAACTCTCTTCCCCATTAATATAATAGATCGTTTAGGTCGCAGTGTCAGACAACGGGGTACGGGATATTAAAACAAAAAATCCTATACAAAGGATGGATGGCCATAGCAGCCATACTTCTCGTGCGCACAAGGCAGTCAGCTAGGTCCCTTCGTTTCATCTCAACTATAAACAATGTGGACGTTCAGATAACTAGTTTATGTAAAACGTCAACTTGATTTGTCGGGACTATCTAGGTTTCCGAACGCGTTGACTAGGCAACTTCAATTGTTTTTGTAATCTCGCGGTCAGCATTACCTTTGTTTGATTTAGCCCTTATTTAATTGGAAAAGCCCCTCAAAATTTCTTAAAAAGTTGTTGTTTTCAAATGCATGTAATACGGTTTGCTATACGAACGCTATTATGTTGTTATGCGAACTAATGGTTGCTAAATATTGTGAGTAAATTCAAAATTTGCAGAGTAGCTGTAGAAATGGCATCTTTTTCTCTCACCGGCCCTTTTGTAGACTATTCAGCATTCTGCATTGGCCACTCTGTTTATTTTTATTTAACTCTTCGAAATGTCAACTGAGTAGTCGCAGTGGCTTAGTGTTAGTGTGTTGGACTACTAAGCGAGGGGTCTCGGGTTCGAATCCCGCAAAAACCTAAATTCCAACTTTGGCTTTTTTTCCACTGCGCTACCTCTCGCGAACGTCTGACAAACATCCGAGAGTATGAATGTCTTGAAATAGCTTCCATTAGCCTCCCTCTCTCCCTCGCTGACGATACCAAACTTTTGAAAGACATTTCCACACAAAAAGACGACGGCTTGTTGAGACAGCTTTTCTACCTGGTGACTTAAGAAATGACTGTAGCTCGATATTAGCAAATGACAATCCGAATAATATTATCACTCTCGCTCGCCCGCTCTCTGTCTTCACTTCCTGAACGGTCAGCCTATATCCACAGTTCAACTTCTGCGAGACCCCTGCAACGAACATTTGTTCGATAACGAGCTTAATTCCCGTTTACAAACTGATGAGATAATTCTTAAGACCAATCCTTTGGATTGATTTAAAAGTAGGTATTCAAATAAATTTCATCCTTGAGTATACGACAGTTCAGCAAGTTCATGTAGGTATTCAGAATCCGGGACACACAAACACATTCTCTTCGATTTGCTGTCTTGAAGTAATCTCGTAAGTTTGCCTGCCTATCCAGACCGCCTGAAGCTTTAATAGCCTTGAGGACAAACATTCGCTTCACTAACCGACTAAAAAAACGGAAAGCTGTATCCTCTCCTGAAATAATGAATCGGAAGAAATTATCAAATATTGAAGCCATACAACCAAAACAGCGGCCACCACCGCCAATTAATGTAATCGGTATAGCGGACTATAACAAGTTGCATACCATGTTAAAGAATTTGTTGCCAACAGACTACAAAGTAACGTCACCTAGAAACAATGGTAACCATCCTGCAAATTATCGGGGCTGCGAAGTAGCTAAGGAGTTCCAAAAAAGACGGATGCAATCCATGAAGGCACAGAAGCAACGAAACAACCCGAGGCTTTAAACCGTGTCAATCAGTACCTCGAAACCGGCAAAGTTAGATAAGCCCAACATTAAAAAAGGAAAACGGGCAACAGAAACGCCATCGGACATCGTACATCAAAAAACAGGGGTCGAATCGCATCTTCCGTGAACGAGCTACCCGTTCACGGAATTAAGTTGGTTTTACATGTGAAACAAAAACAAATTCCGTCAGGAAATGCTCGATCACGGAGGACGCGATTCGACCCCAGATATCCTAACATACGAGCAAGCTGCAGCATCGTGTAGTGGACAAATTAATAATCCACCAGACACTGTTTCCAATGTCTTTTCGATTATTCTGTCGAGACTTGAGGAACAAAGCAAAACGAATAAACTAATTGTCGACAGGCTAGTTAAGCTCGAAAGTAATATTTCGAGACAGAAAAACAACCAAATATAAGGCGAATGTTTAAAATACTTACGTGGAATGCAAACGGTCTTTTGCAAAAACTCGGAGAGCTAGAATTGTTCTTAAGGGAAAAAGATATCGATATATGTTTGATATCAGAAACCCATATAAAGGAGAAATCAAATCTAAAGATGAAAGGTTACATTGACTACCACGCCGTTCACCCGTCGAATAAGGCTAGAGGTGGAGCATCCTTGTATATAAAGGAGTGTATCGGCCACTCAATCGATTTACAATTAGAACTCGAAACAATGCAAGTGAGCTCAATACAGGTCTAATATCGAAATGCATTTTTAAAATACCTTCTATCTACTGCCCACCACGATGCAAGATAGAGAAAAATGACAACATTTTATAATTGGAGGTGATTTTAACGCCAAACATAGTCTCTGGGGATCTAGATGCATATCGCGAAAGGGAAGAATACTTTACGAAGTGTGTATGCAGTACATTTGCGATTCTCATTCGACAGGCAAACCAACGTACTGGCCGACTGATGTCGCTAAAATACCTGATTTGATTGATTTCTTTATTACAAAAGGACTACCCGCCAATCGTATTAAAGTTGAAGAATGTTTTGCTCTTTCTTCTGATCATTCTCCGGTAATTTTAACAACGACTGAGACATTTATAAAAAATGAAATACCGCCAAGGCTAACAAATGGCAACAGACTGCGAAGGCTTCAAAAAAGATGTCCAACAATACTGAACTGCGTGAATCACTCAAGACGCCTTACGAACTACAAGTTGCGGTCGACCGCTTCGTCAATATCGTACAGAAATCTGCATGGAATAATACTCCTTACCAGCAGAGAACGTCGAACTATAACTGCGTCGAACTAGTTCTGCGAACTATACCCGCAGAAAATAATTAATATGGTCAGAACAAAACGAAAACGCCAAAAAGATGGCAACAAACTCGAGCCCCGCAAGATAAAGCGAACTTAAATCGACTTTGTAACTTGCTAGCAAAGTCTATTAAAGATTTTAAAAGTGAAGAGGCCAGAAATTACCTCGAAAGCCTAACAGCTGAAAAAGAATCCAATTACTCGCTTTGGAAGGCTATAGCCACAAAAAGGCCGAAGATCGCAGAGCTGCCTATTAAGATAACCTAAGATGTTTGGGCAAAAAGCGACAAAGAGAAGGCGGACGTTTTCGCAGCTCATCTAGAAGAAACTTTTAAGCCGTTCGATGGTCAAGCGCTAAATCGAAATACTTATGCATCAGACAGACGAACATCTGAAAATAATATAGTTATAAACGCTACACTCACCGAGCTCGGGCAAGTAATAAAGAAACTTAAGCCCAAAAAAGCTACGGGATACGACCTGATCACGGGTGAACTCCTAAAAATGTTACCTCGGAAGGCATTTACTAAGCTTCTTCACATTATAAACGCTGCGATCAGATTACAATACATTCCGAGTCAATGGAAAGTCGCGGAAGTCATAATGGTTTTAAAACCAGGCAAACCACCGAATGAAAAAAAGTCTTATAGACCCATCTCGCTTCTTCCAATTATTTCCAAACTTTTTGAGAGGATATTACTCAGACGCTTACAACCAATTATATAAGAAAACCGTCTTATACCCGACCATCAGTTCGGGTTTAGAAGCAAACATTCGACAATCGATCAAGTGCATCGGATAACTGACGTAATAGAGAAAGCTCTAGAAGGACATCAAATTTGCTCTGCCGTGTTCTTGGACGTTTCGCAAGCATTTGATAAGGTTTGGCATGAAGGCCTCACGGCAAATTAAGACAAGTTCTCCCTGAACGGTTATGGAAAATTCTAGAATCGTATCTAGAGAATAGACTCCTTCGTGTCAAACACGGAAACGAATATTCGGAATTTAAGGAAATAAGGGCAGGTGTGCCGCAAGGAAGCGTCCTTGGGCCACTCCTGTACCTGTTATTTTCGCGTGATATTCCGCAAACAGAAGGTACTACCGTAGCCACTTTTGCCGATGACACTGCTATACTAGCAGTTGGTTCAACGACCAAAGAAACAAACAAAATATTACAAGGGACGCTTAACCGGGTCTATGAATGGACAAATTCATGGAGGATCGCTCTTAACGAAACGAAATCGGTCCACGTGGATTTTACATATAAAAATACAAATAATTTGCCTGTATTTATAAATACGGTACAAGTTCCTTTTGCGAACGAGGCCAAATATCTTGGAATGACTCTCGACACAAAATTAAAATGGAAACCGCATGTAAAGAAAAAATGCGAAGAACTTAAAATCAAATATAGAGAACTTTATTGGTTACTCGGAAAATATTCCAAGCTTACCCTCGAGAACAAGCTTTTATTATAAAAGCAAGTGATGAAGACTGTATGGACATTGGACATATGGTATACAGTTAAGGGGCTGTACCAGCGATTCAAATCTAAACATTTTACAAACTTTTCAAAATAAAGTGCTAAGATCATTCGTCAGTGCACCGTGGTACATTAAAAATGAAGATCTCCATAGAAACCTCGGAATTTCCACCGTTAAGGACGAAACGAAAATATGCGCTCGAAAGCATAGAAATCGATTATTAGGACATACTTATAGCTCGGTCCGTGAAATTATCGATCAAACAAATTTATTGCGGCGACTACAATGAACTAAACCTTCGGACTTAGCCCTATAATTATCAGCCGCGTTAAAATTGCGGAGCAGGAACTTTCGCCGGAATGTTGCCTGCCAAACGTGTAACTTCGTGATAAAAAAATTGCTTGATAAGTCATAACAACTTAGTTGCAGTACAAAATAAATTTGCAGGAGGTGGTTTTAGTGAGTAAAAATCTCACACTACTATGAGCACGCGCCGAGTGTCCTAATAGTGTCTTCTAGAAGATTTCCACCTACCTCGGAGAAAAAAAAAAAAAAAAAAACTAACCGACTCCTCTCAGGCTACCAAAATTTTGTGTCCAATTAAAACTCCATTGTCCCTGAAACTAACCCTCATAATTTAAGTAGGGCCCATCCTAGAGTAAGGCCCAAAGCCTTCATAAATAAAATTTTCTAAGCATTTTATATGAGTTCCGCATACTTGTTTTTTACACTGAGAACATTTTTTAATTGAAGTGTACCGCAGGTACCAATGGACTCCATGGAGGTGTCAAAATTCATAGAGACTAAGTAAACAAAAGTGAGAAAGGCAACTGTTACTGTTGTACACCCTGTAACCGACGAATGACACTGCTACCAACAGCGACACAATGACATCAGTTTTGACGTTGGTCCTGCCACCGATCTCGACGTACGCACAAGTGTCTCTAGCTCTATATATACATTAACATTTTTAACCTAATTGAATTAATTTGAAATAAATTATTGAATATTTATAACGTGGATTAAAAAAGGAAGACTTTCATTAAAACATAAATAAAAACTCTCAACACCCTGGTCAACATGAAACTATAAAACAACTAAACATCAACTCACCTTTATCTTATCCTTCCCTCGGCCCGGTGGTGTGGTCGGCACATCCGAGTCCCATTCCGAGCTTAAATCATCACTCGACGCATACCCATAGTCCCGTGGCATGGGTACCTCCAACAACGACTTCGAGTACTGCACATATCCAGGGCACAATGTCCCATTCGAGGGCGACGGTGACCGTCGCGATGACAGTAAATGAGACTCCCCTCGTGGACCGTTTGCGGAGGACTTCCTGCCCAACAATGTCCTTCCGCCAAAGTGTTCCCCCCCAGTAGCTCCCGAGACCGTCACGCCCGGCGGCGGAGTAATCGATATTCCATGGGCCTCAGCGAACGCTTTGCTGCATCTCCTCTGATGCAACAGATTCTCTCTTGATTTTTTTCTCAATGTCTTCTTTTGCATGGGATCGGTGCTCGCCACAGCGGGGCTCTCCTCCTCGTCATCAACATCTGCATAGTCCTCCTCGATCTGATCCTGTTCACCATCGCCTCCGGTTGGCACACCATTTGCCACCTCCCCATACTCGTCGCCATCCGAATTTTCGTCCTCTGAGAATTTTATTTTATGCACATCCTCTGGCGGAACATCTGGGAAGTGTAACAACTTAACGGTGACCTTGTTTCCTGCATCATTATAATAAACCTCCTTGGCGCTCATTTTATCGAAATCTTCGTATATTCTCACTTGGGGATAGGCACAAATAGACATCTTCTTGCGAATTCGGAAACGGCTACAACCACAACAACAACACCGATTCACATAATTCAACAAATCCATATGGTGGGAGTGGAATTTGAGCACAGTTATATTTCACCAGCTTTTCTTTTTCAGAGGGATGGCGAGGGGGTATAAAACCAAAAATAAAATCACAACAACTCCACGCACTAAATCACACTTCTCGTGCACACAGAGAAGCGTAAGCGAGCGATCTCAACCTGTCGATGGCCGATACAATACTGCGGCTTCTCACACAACGGCAGTTGTAACTTGTAACACTTCGATATCTTATCAACGTAGTTTTCTATTCATTACGCGTACCGAACCGAAATATTTATTCGATTTTGTTTAATTACAGTGGGGATCCAGTGTTGCGAGTAATTTACTTTCCAAGTGCTTTCGTTGTCCCAGTGACTTGAAACATTTTGTACGAATTGGAAATTGTTGCTGTTAATGGTTGGGGGGGGGGCCTTGATTACGTATAGTACCTCGTTCTCATGTCCAAAAACTGGTCGATCGGCCACCACTGCAATATATATATTTTTTTCACAATGCACACCCCCTAATTCGGGATGGGTATTATAACCAACTTTATTACAGTCAATCGCTCGGATTTAAGATTTACGACTTTCCGTTTTTGACGGCCAGACGTTTTTTATATAAATTGATTGTTTATACTGGAAGAGAACACACGATTTTGTTACAACAAAGCACACTGAAAAAACATACGAAAACCGATCATGCTAAGAATAAATAGATCAACACTGTGGGTCGTACCGAATGGTGGTATAATTGGTTGTGGCTCTTGGATCTTGGTATCAGTGCGGAAAGGTTAGCAGAGCCAAATTCAATTTGGACTCCAAAGTAAACAAGGAGAAGGAATTTTGAAAAAAATTATTCTAGCGGATGATTAATTGTGATATTTAGACATTAGATGTGCTTTAAGATTATGCGTGTATGTTGCTGATGGAACACATTCATATTGTATGATTGAGTGATTGATGGTTTGTTTATCGGCAGTTTGAAAATCAAATGTGTTTCTAATTAAAATTGGTGTACCTATGGTATTTAGTAAAATTCATATTACAGTCGGCCCAAAAACTTACACTTAGATTGCATTTGCTTAAGATATGAAATCATTCTTTGCACGTTTTTGTTACTCTTTGAGTTTCTACATTTTATAATAATCTCCTATAATAGCTCAAAAACTCATGAAATCAAACTGCATTTTTTCATATTGAATGCTTTTTTAAGAGAGCCAGTGAAAAAATAGCGGTGGTTTTTAAATTATTTTTTCTGATTTATTTTCTCAATCTGAATAACATAAGCAAACAGTTACCATCATCAAATGATATATTAAGGCACAAGATTTTGAAAAAGTGCACAACTTATCTTAACAAATATTTCTGCTTATTCAGTTGAAGCGGAGTGTAAGTATTCACTTTAAGAATCAATTTAAAAGAATTGAAAACAAAATGTATATATCGGCAGCAGCGCCATCTATCGGGTCCAGAAGTATCACATTTCATATTCATTGAAATCCGTTCAAAGAAGATCGACAACAGCGTCATCTATCAGGTCCAACACTATCCTATCGGTTGAGTGGTTTAGAGTCGAAAGCGGCGGCGTAGTGATGGCGAAAGGCCAATTTCCGCCGTAACGCCGATATTTTCGTCTTATTCGAGTTGATTTTACTCCCAAGTCGCGCCAATCGATATTTCAAATCAAAAAGATAGAAACAGTCTTCAAAGTATGGGAACACTGCGTCAAAACTTTACTATCAAAATGAGTGCTCGTCAGTGCAAACGTTGCGGTCAATCTACGGCATACATGGCACCTTCAAAGTCGACTCTCAAATATTTGGTGCCTAAAAGCGGGACAGTCGGTTCGGTAAACAATCAGCCAATACCCGTACATCCAAGGAACGACAGATCGGCCGAGAACATTACCGCGCTCCGTGAAAGTTTAGAAGAACCCGAGATTATCAATTTCTCGCCGTGAAAAAGGAGTTGGCTTTTTCGCAGAATTCAAGATGGCGAATTTTGCGTCAGGACTTGGGCCTACATACGTACAAGATCAAACTGAGCCATGAGATCAAAGCTAGTAAGCAGCTGAAAAAGGGCAACCCCGTTTGTTAGTTGAGTGGGCTCGAGAGGGTTCGGAAGAGGACACCAATGTTGGCAGACAAATCATCTTTAGTGATGAGGCGTATTTTTGAATGAATATATGTGTTAATAAGCAAAATAGTCGTATATGGGATGACGCCGACCCACACGAAGTTCACAGTAATGCATCCACAAGAAGTTACCATTTGTTATGAATTTTGGGCCAGCGGCGCTGCAATCGACCGATGCCCTTAAAGCCAACATAAGCAATGCCATTGCTCAAATTCGGCCAGATATATGCGGCAGAGGCTTCCACATTTGGACCACTCGGATCCTTGTCACCGTGGGAAGCCGCAGCAGGCATTTGACCGTAATGGTAATGGCTTACATGGGCCTTTCAAATAAAATAAGAATTTTGTTAATACCTACACACAGCTTAAGTTATTCTATTTTAACATCGACTTGCTTTTAGTGAGAAAACTCTTTAACGCACCGACCGATTCAACAAAGACTTTACTCTGAAGCTCTGGACTACCCAGTTTAATCAGAACTTTGAAAATAGCTGTGTTTTTTAAGTTTGAGAGTGACAGCACAGGAGCTACGGGGACAATCGGCCCAAACGAGGCATCCTTCGGAACGGTGGACGTTTTCGGAAACAAAATGATTGAAATGCTATGACGCTTGATCTAGCACTGAAAACACAAATTGAAGCAATAAATAAAAAACTGCGTTTCCATATTGTTTATTTCTAAATTCTTATAAAACTTTCAAAAATGTCACTCAAAAACCAACATAATCGCAATGCAATGCAGATCGCTAGAGTTCGTTACATTATAATCAACAGCAGTCGTATTTTATCATCAGCGTCATCTGATAATCATCTAAAATAAGGCCCCAAAAGAGAAAATGAAAAAAGGCCCCAAATTTGGGTTAAAATCGGTTCACGCATTACAGAGAACATTGGCGACAAACACAATACAACTTATTTTTATATATACAATAGAATAGAATAGACTGTTGATATTAGATAAACTAATTTAGATTAAAGAAACTTTGTATATACTCAACCTCGCACCCACCCCGTAATCTAACAGTAAACCCAAGCAGGGGAGTTGCATACGTATTTCATGTCGGGAGGGTAACAATTAATAGTAAACAATTTTGGGGACTTACTTCATTTCTTCTTTTGGTGTCTTTTTTCATAACGAAATTATTTCGCAGAGCCGAAAGATTATGTTTAAATGTTACTGTCGGAAGTTCACGGCGAGAGGATCTAAAACAACAACGCCGCTTTCGTAATATGGTGCGTTTTATTTCTAAAAGTAAATGATTTACAATCAGTCAGTGCTGCCGAAAGTACTCCCATAGGAGTATTGTACTCCTTTCAGCCTCTCCGTACTCCCGCATATCTCTTTTCACATTCGTACTAATACTTCTTTTTTAAAGACCTAAAATATCTCACACTTGCAGGAAAGTGTAATGTCAACCCTGTCGTTAAAAAGAGAATTTCCCACTTTCTAGTTTGTTTTTGTTTTTCATTGGCTTCATGCAATTTTCAACTGTCAGTTCGGTATTTATTTTTTTGTTATCTTTAACTAATTGAATTTTTATGTAAAGTTCAATAACATGAAAAGATTACTCAAATTAATGTTTGAAATATTATTATTCCTGATAGAATAAATCAAAGTAAACTTGTATTATAGATATTAAGTGAAATTGTATTTTTTGGGGTCGATAAAGGCAAAAGAAGCTTTCAATGTGTCTTTTGCTGGTTTTAAAACAAACGGGTCTGCTTCTGTTCCTATAAATTTAGGAAAAACAAGAGAATTAGTACCTAATGTATGTATCCACTTTTAAATATTTTTTTTTTTTAAATAAAGTTAAAAATAAAAAATTCCAAATTACAAAATACTTCCCTTATTTGGCTGCGGTACTACCTTACAATATTTCTCTCCGACAACACTGTAATCAGTTCGAAATGTAATGAAAATCTTAAGGCAGTTTGCACCTCTGGTCCGCAATTGGAATTCTTAGACGAAGTAAATGACAGCGGTTTAAGTGTTAAAATCCAGAAGAACAAACTGAAGTTAGTTACAAAACACTCGGCGAAAACAGTTGCAATTAGTTTTGAAAATAATTTAAATTTATGCAGCCTGCAAGTTTCCACTTTTCATTATTCCAAGATTTTGTGGACATTTATATTTTATGTTGAAAGAAAACAACAAAAAACAACTCTCACCTTTCGGCAGGTAAACTTGTGCAACAATAACAATTCGAAATATGACATATTTACTTAAATGTTTAGGAAATATTTCTGGTTTGGGCATACCTTTATAGAATGAAAAAGCAACATCTCGAAAAATGGATGGGAAATTTATTGGCATTTGGAAAAAATGCGTATTGATGTTAATTGAGTGTTATGAATGATGTTGAATTTTTTAGTCTGGCAACGTGACTGTGGGAGAAATAGTAGAATACATTTTGAGATCATGATTTGTGATCTCGATTAAGGGCAGTCTCATATGCTGTTGTTGTAAGTGCATGTAAATCGATGATCTATGTTCTATGTGTATGATAATAAAAACGGCTAATAGATCTTCGGAAGAATACCTACAATCAAAATTCAACGGATACCACGCTGCAGATGCCATACAGTAATAATTCTTTGTTCATTGACGGCCAAGTGAAAATAATGTCGATGCTTCTGTCACAAAGAGCTTCGATTGCTTGTCGCAAATCACTTCAGTTTGCTGGCCGAAGCTTAAAGAAAATAAAAATCAGTACTTGTACAGTTCTTGTCCCGTCAGCCATTTTATTATCTTAAACTATGTCTACTTATACTATTCGGAATTCTACAGAAAACTACTTGCCCGAAATTGAATAGGTAGGTACCCAGATTGGTTCAACGAATGTTGCCATACTTCCTAATAAGCGACGCATATCCTATAACATCTCCTCTATTAAGGACCCCATTAGCTAATGCGATAACACACATTCCATCATGCTCTTGTCGATGCCTGCTGCCGATAATAGTACACAACTCTCCAACCATACCATTGCCATATAAACAACATTCATTCTCGTCATCCATTCGAGACATATCAAGCATTAAATTTGCGACTAATGCCGCCAGGATATCCATATCTGATTATATGGCTATCAACCAAATCTACCTGCAGGAGAATGGTAAATTGTCCATCAAGTTCAACTGCATTTGTGCAAAGGCGGCCAAGTGATAAAAATCTTCACAATGAGAGCGCATTCAGCAATGACGTAGCAAAAAAAAAAAAAAAAACAGAGCCACTGCGAGACAAATAATGATGCCGTCCCCTGCACGTGTCCAATGTCCTCCTTTAGTCGGTGATAAACGCTGCTACAAGCGTTCGAGAGATAAAAGTTTTAAATTACTGTTTTTATGGAAATCTGAGATACGAATCGATGAAATGCGCTCCTGCTTAATGGGTGGCTATTTATGGAGCGAAAACGCTGTTTTGGTGTATCGTGTATGCCATTTGCAACAGAGTTCCTTTGGCTTCGAAATGAGTTTAACAACACTCATATACCTACGTATACTTAGCCATGTGAATGTGATTGTGGATGTGGACCATCCGGAGATAATGATGCCATTATAATTTCAAGGTATCGCAATCGAAATTCGCCACCACTGCTCATGGACATCGTGACATTCCGGCGCTTGGTCATTATCACCAGTACGCTAATCACCTTCTAATGATAGTCAATGCCAGCAGCAGCACAGACAAATGCGTGATCGATTGACGTAGTTGGAAACATTACATTTTTTTTTTTTGAATCTAAATATATATTTTTTTTTTTTATGATAAGGAATTAGCTTTGCATAGGTAAGTGTTTAGTATCATTATTGTTTAGGCACGATTAAACTGCACGCATCAGGTAAAAACTTCTCCTCACTGAAATCGTTTTAGCGCGCAGTAAAAGTAAAAATAAAAGACTCTGGTATTAAAGTACTACATCGCGCTAAAATTCCTCTGAGTCCCTGGTTAAGGTGAAAAATTTGTAGCATTTGCAGAAATCGACCAATTATTGCAAAAAGACAAAAAAATTACATCTCGCCTTGATATTATTACGATAGTCGTCGAAACGATTGAACAAGACGATCTCGCTTTTAGTTTGTTTCATATAACATCATCGTCGTATCGTTCAATCGAATCGTTCGTCGTTTTCATTTTGAACAGTTTGACAATGACTGTAAACAAAGTCTGACACCTAAAAAATAAAAAATGTATGGAAATTGTTTTTTTTTTTTTTTTTCTTGAATTTGCATATTTTTCTTTGCTGTCATTTATTGACGTGGAATGGGGCATTTAATGCAAAAATGGATAGGTACTAAAGAATAATCACGAAGAAGTGCAATTTTAAGTGAATGTGAAAGTGTTTACAAGTGTTGATAATTTTGTATTGCTTAGAATTGAGTTGTAAAAAAAAAAATACAATAAAAAATAAATGAAATCCAAGTGCAATAATTTATTTTTTTCAAATAATGTGTTCTTTTACAACTCGGATAGAGCGAGTCGCCTCTATAGAGATCATAGGTGTGGGTCTTTCTTTAAATTTTTCTTTATAGATATTTCAGACCTAATTTAAACTGAAAAAACGCACCAAAAAAGACGAAACGATTGCAAAATAGCCATCAGTCAATCGAATCGTTTCGACGAGGGTATTTGACGTTTGAATTAGTAACGTGAAGCAACAAAAAACGATGATCGTCGAATCGTTTCAACGATTATCGTTTTTTGGTTGTTACACGAAGTAGAAGCATCGTCGAGACCAGAGAGTATCCAAACTAGAGAACCAACTGAGAGCAGAAACGGTACATTTGCCCACAAGCTTTCTACGACCTTGTCCTGCACAGGAATATTCTTAGTATTCGTGTATGTACAAATCAAAGGAGCGCCATTGCTGCCGCACGCACACTTAGTATATTCCTGTGCAGGGACTTTATGTCAATCGGGCGGCCATTATTGGTGGAATTTTAAGTGGGGGCGACTGTGTTCGTCATTTTTGGTGCCGATTAGTTACACGGCGTTCACATCGCAGTTCAATTTAAACTTTTTTAAAGTTTATGAATTTGTAGGAAAATCGAATTTCGGATATAATATACCTAATATAATTTCATCACAATGTCAAATACCTTTTAATAATCATTTGTCAATATCGGAAATCCATCTCATGTTATTAATCAGAGAAAAATGAACTAACACGGTTTTTTGCACTTTTGCCTTTTTTTATTTGATTTTAATCTCCTTACTTCAATATTTAAACACAATGTAGGGGAAACAATTTGTATGCCGTGGGAAAAACATATTTCAGTTTCAGCATATTTTACAATCTCTAATTGATGCGTAAAATGCATACTTACACAATATAAATATGTGCAATCATGAATTTGTTAAATTCAAAAAATTAATTCAATATTTTTGTTCCGTTTATAGGTACGCTCTCAAATTTAGCTTTAACTTTTTTTCAGAGTCTGGGTAAATTTGCGAATCTTCATTTCTGAGCGAAATTCACACCTACTTATACTAACACCAAACATTTGTAATTTGTCAAACTGAAAGTGTGTTATTTTACGTTTTTACAGACGACAAGTCTGTGAAAAATAGAGAACGATTTACATTTGGTCAGTGCAAAGGGTATTAACATAAATTTAATAGATTTTTGGAAACACAAACTATAATTTAAGAACAGCTGACTTTTAAAACACGCACCACCATAAATGCAATGAATCTCATTTATGTTCCATTCGGCACAACAAATCTGAAGTCTGAGAGCAAATTCTGAAAATTCCAATGGAAAATGACATTAGTAATTCAAAATAAACTCTATTTTCCAAAAAAAAAAAATGTTTGCAATAATGAGCTACCATATATTTAATGTTGAGACTGAAATTTGTTAAAAGTAATGCGCTATATCTACAAAAAACGAAATAGAACATGAGAATACCTACAATGAACAAAATTATTTGGATTCTCACGATTGAATACGCCAAATCCGAAATCGGAAATTATATCGCAAAATCCAATTAAATACGACATTATTAGGCGTGTTTTTTTGAGCTTCGATCTCAGCAAACAAAAGTAAAGTAGGATTTTCAGCACGCAATTCCAACAACTACTAATGTGGTATTCGTTTGGGCTTCTTCAGATTTGCTCTCAGATTTCAGATTTCGTGTAGCTAATCGAACATAAAATGTCACTTGCTCTTTTTTTGTGATAATATTCGTGCGATTCGAATATATGTAGCCTTCAACACTTTTCAAAGCGTTTTCTATTCACTGGTTAAATTTTAAATTAAAACATTCGAAATTTGCGTCTCGATTGATTTTTAAATATTTATACATAACCAATTTACAAAAATAGATTCACCCGATGCCAATATCTTTCTTTGCAGTAGAACAAATTCACGAAAACCTAAACGCCCTCCACCAGTTGTCAAACTTAAACGCACCTGTGTTGGTAAATCTGAGAAAATATCTAGATTTGCAAAAGTGCTCTGAAATCTGAAAAAGATTGCTTTTTTTGTCTCAAACGAACATAAAAACTGAGAGTGCCCAATCGAATACCACATAAAGTTTACTTTTGCCCTAGTGGAACCTTGGGCTTAACTTGCATGTTGTTAACCTATTTATGGAACAACCCCCAATTTTCAGCTGCATGAATTCTGCTGTCAAATATGTAATTCATATAAACAAAATTAAAAAGATCTGAAATGTGAATGGATGAACTTTTTTTTGGAACCGAATATGGATAGAGAACAAGTAAAGCTATATAAAAAACCATACTCAACATTTATTCGTGCTACATTTATTGTTATAAATGCATTTACAAATTATTTTTAATTGAAAAAGTACCACCGGGCGGCCATTAATTACACGTATTCACCGACAGGAAAAATAAGAGCGCGCGAGAGAGGGCTGTCATTCAAAATTTGCGGGGAAAATCGGGTAGGTGCACGGGAGTTGGCTCTCTAGTTTGGTTCCTCTATGGTCGAGACGATATCGTTCAATCGTCTTGTGCTTACGCGATTAGAGTCCTGGACGGAGTGATACCTCCAATATGCACTATACCAATACAGTACTCTCCGGATAATAGCACATGATCAATTGATCATGGGTATAAATTTACAGTGCTTATAGCCAGGTTTCCAATTAAATTCCTATTAAGCGGGGACCCTTTGAATGCATTGTTGTGGGAGTACTGTGGTGGGATTGTAAAAATGAAACGAAAGCCACTTTCGCATTTCAAAAAAAGGAAGAAATGACGCAAACACGAAAATTTGCTTCATATAACTCCCAACTTTTTTTTGTTCACATTCGTTTAGATTTGAGAAACTGTGTGACAATAAAATAATTATAGTTTGGCAGTCTCAGTATGTTGTTTTATTTTCGGTAACAGCTGACAATTGAAAAATATATTGTTTGTTGAATTTGATTGTTTATGAAGGCGAACGTTTGGAATGAAAATGTAAGTTATGTCGTTTTGCACTGAGATTATCAGATTTTGCTCTCAGATTTTTCGTGCCCAATGGAACATAAAACGAGATTTTGTATATTTGTGGTGGTGCGTGTTTTTTCAAAAGCCAGCTGTTCTCAAATTGTTGTTTGTGTTTATAAAAATCCATTAAATTTATGTTGATATCCATTACAGTGGCCAAATGTAAATATTTCTCTATTTTTCACAGACTTCTTGTCTAAAAACGTAAGTAAACCCATTTTAAGGTTCGACAAATGACAAATGTTTTGGCGTTAGTGCAAATAGGTGTAAATCTTTTTTTTACAGCCAATGGAACATGAAATATGACAGCGAGCTGATTTCGAGAGCAGAAAAACTGCTCTGAATCTCTGTATCTAAAAATGCTTTTTCTGTCTCAATGGAAAACGACACTAAATTAATAAATAACAATAATAAAATAGCAATAAAATCATTTGCAACTAACCATTGGTATCCTCTCCAGTCAGTACCTCTAAGGTCTAATGTTGAGTAAAGTTTTAAAATAGGAGGCCCGTATACACATCAATCAAAAACGTTGCACAAAACTAAAAGGAAAAACTAAGTTTTTAACTAAGAACTAAATTAAAAAAAAGAACAACCTTTTGTCACGTAATGTGAGAGGATTCGAACAATGTTTAATTTCTTTCGTGGAGACGATAAAATCTGTTCCTTTTTAAGGCTTCATGTAGAAGCGATAAAAGTGAAAACTTCAAAGAAAATGTGTTCGTTTGTTTTTTTTTTTTTCGCCGCTACGAGAATTTCTCTCGTTTTTGATGTTACCTGAAGATGTTACGTTAGTGCTCACGAAAACGTTTAAGAGTTTTCGCCTTACAGAATGCCGGCCCTGTATTCTTAAATAGTGTCCGGTTACTCTGCAAGTGTTGTTTTGTATTATTTCCACAGTCATGAGGTGTTTTTTGACTTGACAATGTCCAGTGAGGAACCCTGTGACTGTACCTACGAATCTGACTCCTTGTTAGGTTTGAGAGTTGTTTTGTTCTAGAAAGGGAAGTAGTTGGAATGAACATTTTAGCTTGTCTGTTACCTCCAGTGTTGGTCCATTAATTACACTACACCGCCTGATGTAATATTACTTTTTTTGACTAAAATGCCTTCAGAAGATTCCAATAGACAAACATTCACCATTTAGACGTGCACTTTTATCTTTATATATTTATACTTAAGTATTAAACCACACCTCCTTAAGAAAACATATGTTATTAAAACGCCTTTAGATAGACGGTAGCAATAGGCACTTCTACACTGTGAGAAATTGCATTTTTACCACCGCTTTAGATTACAGGCATTAGAAAATTGCACTAAAAATTAAAAAATATCAAAGTTCCCTGCAACATAGAATAATTTATTACACCACACCGCCTACTGTAATAAAACTTATTTCGGCTTAGATGCCTTCAGAAGGTTCCAATAGACTAGCCTTCATAAGGGCGATGTGCACTTTTACTTAGGCTTGTAGCTCAAGGCGAGGGTAAAAGTGCGCATCGCCCTTGTGAAGGCATTTTAGTCAAAAAAAGTAATATTACATCAGGCGGTGTGGTGTTATAACAAATTAGATGTTAATGGAAAATTCTATATTTTGGAATTTTACATGGGTATCTTCTAAGGATTCTAGTTTTGTAAATTTCTGATTTTTGAACTCTAAACATGAACATTTTTTCAACTGGTCCCAATTTTTAAATGCTTGGCTAAAATTTTTTTGTTTTAATTTTTGATTTGTACTCCTCGCTCCCCAGTACTCCCAAAAGAAATTATGAAACATCAGCCCTGCCCCATATTACTATGAGGCATTAATTTTGCCAGAATGAGGACACTCTTCCTTATATTTTTTTTTTTTTTTTGTCAAGCATTGAACGGCCTTCCCCGTAAAGATCCATTTAAAACAGTTTCAGCAAAAATGAATCTTGTACATACCTACACATAAATTTCGGACCTCTTAATTCGTATGTAGAATGTTAGCTTCCAAAGCGTCATTCTTCGTTGTTTTGAGACTACCATATCCCAAAAAAAAAGTTGTCTATTGAAGTCGGTTAAATTGTTCATTTCTTTGGATGTATGACCGGACTGCTCAAGGGACAACGTCATGCATAAAATACGGTCGTTTGGTTACCAACTTTACAAAATCGTCCACTTAGTTACCCATACTTCAATCGAAACACTTCACAATCTGGTTGGTTGGTTTAAAAGAATAAATTGATGCATCTACATCAATAACTGAAAATTACACTTAATGCAGTGTTACGCTTTTGCAAAGAAAATTCTCTCTCGTGTACCACGTTCATTTGTCAACCCATTTAAGGCTATACAACAGCTGAAGCATACATGTTGGCTGCAAATATGTAGTGTGGAACTCTACCCTGCAAAAGAGACAGAAACGTAACTACACAAATATGTATATTGCAATTGCACGCAATACTACTTTATGGTACCGTCACCCATCTACTATTTCAGTGCGCGTCGCCACAGATTAACCTGACCGACGACGACGAAATTCGTGTTTTAAGTCAAAACATATTCAACGCGCCAAGTGGCAAAATAACGCGTGTGTGTCGCATCGCTGACACAACCGCCAACAAGAAGACAATTTGTGCACCGGAGGTGATGCCCGATGGAGGTGGTGTATGGGGCGACAACGACACACGACGACGACGTTGATGATGATGATGGTGATGACGATTGGAGAGCCTGTCTGCCCAATTTTAGCTCAAAGCTTGTTACCATTTTTGTCACCCCATTTGACAGGGCAAACAAAAAAATGTATAAATACAATTATTCGTCGATACCTGTTATACAAACATTTGGATAATAATTTCGTTGGTTTCCCATTGCAGATGGATTAATGTCAAACGCTGACGACAACTATACAAGCCCTGGAGCTTCGCGTTCGTCTATAACTGAAAATCCGTGTTGCAGTCTGTATTTTGCACCCAATATCTAGTCCCAAAACGGATTTCGATGATATTTTGGTTTGCGTTTGCAATAAAATTTACTGCACACTGTCGACAGACTGTGTGTTCATGCACTGGTGTCGTTTGACATTTTGTCGAACATGGCACTTTGATTTATGAGCGCAGTTTGTACAATCTAGACGAATGCATCTGACAGGTTGCAATTTCAATTTACAAATTATTTGTCGTACATTTTAGGATTCTTGTTTGAACCGGCTAGAGTTTCTTTTTATTTATAATTGAATATGTCGTGGACGATGGAATTTGTTAATAATAGTAGCAAGTTTGCGGTTAAGTGTTGCGGAATTTTTTATCGAAATTCTGATGTCACATTGGTGTAGATAAGCATTTGATCAGAGAGAACGGGGGGTATTTTAAAAAGGAAATTCTATATTCCTAGCACCAAACTTGACGAGTTGTGGGGGCTGAGTAGTGGTAAAGACTCTCGAGAATCTCTCCAGATGAACCATGAAACCAAAGGGTGCTCCCTCTCCCCTCCCCTTCTTGTCCCACTCCTTCCATTTTATTCCTTAACTCTTTCTCTTATCCTATCCTATTTCCGCCAGGGCCGGATAAAGGTGTCATACGACCCGTGCCGAATATCAGCCTGGCTGGGGGCCTAGTTTCAAAAATAGCTCAAGTCGTAAACGGAGTATCCGGATACCTGGCGACCTCCGGATTAGCCAGCCCTATCTGTGTAATGCGGATCTCTGCACAGACGGACCTCAATCCTCCGCTACTCGTGGGAATCAAAAATGAATAAAAATAAAATTTTAAAAAAACAAAAACAAAATGAGACCGGTTCTCCGTTAAAACCGGGCAGTAGTGCGGCGACTTCGCTGACTACTGGCACAGCCCCTGCAGCGGTGAGCGGTGGAAAAATCGTGACCATCCATGGTTCTTCTACTGTGAACAGCGGCAGCGCGCTTAAAAAAGATACAAATCCTAGCAGTGGTGGGATTGTGACCATACATGATCCTACCACTGCTACCAGCGGTAGCAATATCGCTCATTCGTCTCCTAGTGGGACAGGGCGGCATCGCGCTCCCTCGAAAAGGACGCATAACACTCGTCGTCGTGCTGTTCATATCCTAAAGGTCCTCGGCGCTACTTTGAGGGCTGATAGGACCGCCGAACAGAACAGCAGAGTTGAATGGGCTGAATCATTCCTAAAGAACAATCCAATAGCGACTAGCAAGGACTCCACGTCCAAGCGCCAGAGATCGTTGGAGGGGACCACGCCGGCCCCCAAAAGACCTAAGGTGCATAGCACCGTCGCTTCAAACAGGTCATCCAACGTCACATCTCAGAAGTCGTTTAGTGACGTTCTTAAAAATAAAATTGTGCTTGCTGTGATCGATCGCAGTGATGATGATGGCACCATCTCCCCTGAACGATGGCAGGTGGTCAAGACGAAGCTTTCAGGCAGCTTCTTAAATGTCATGAGGGAAAACCCGGGACCACCTCCTATTACTTGCGATGGTGGATGGCATCAGGGCCACGTGAAGCTTATCGCCTGCGATGATCAGAGGTCCTGCGATCTCTATAAGTTTGCCATAGGCAAACTCGGAGAAGTTTGGCCGGGTTCGAAACTCGATGTCGTCGCAAGGGAGGATATCCCAAGCCGACCTAGAACTCGTACCTGGATCCCAGCCGAACCCTCATCAAGTGAGGAGGTTCTCGAAATTATTCGATTGAGCAATCCTACACTCCCGACTCACAACTGGAAGGTTGTAAAGCTGGAGGAGCAACGAGGTCTCTATAGGTGCGCTCTTATCGTCATCAACAAAGAGTCGCTTGCTCCCTTAACGCTCAGTAAAGGGGTGATTAGATTCGGTTTCGAATCTATCACCCTTAAAGTTTACAAAAAAGATGAGCTTGATTCAGGCAACATGCCTCCCTACCCTACGGGTTCAGAACCTGGAGCCTCAGACCCTGGAGCCTCAGACCCTGGAGCATTGGTTTCATTTCCATCACTGGATGACGATGCCTCCAGCACAATCACTCCTACCATGGATCACGAACTTTCGGACATGGACATGGACGATTTCAACAAAATTCTTCTGAGCGAGGATGAACTTCTTGGTTCATCTTCAGAAGCGGAAGAACTTAACAACACCGTGGTGGAGGTCTCTCCGCCTGATTGTAGCAAGAATGCTGCAGTTAGTGCAGATTAACCTCCATCACTCCATTGAGGCTTCGGCCGCCCTCATCCTCCGCCTATCAAAGAGCAGAGAAGACATAGTCTTGATACAGGAACCATGGTTTGACAACAGCGTGGTTCGTGGACTCGAGACTCCTGGATACGAAAAGCTGTATGTGACTGATAAAGGTAGACCCAGATCATGTATACTAGCGAAACGTAGCCTTAAATTACTTTTACTCCCTATTTTCAGTGATCTAGATGTAACTGTTGCTAAACTAGTGACTCCGAAAGGCGCATACTGGATAGCATCGGCATATCTGGCCTATGACTACACGGGCCCTCTCCCTGGGGACAAACTAGAGAGAGTGATCGCGGAAGCAGAGAGGACCAAAACCAACCTCATAATCGGGTGTGATGCTAATGCTCACCACTCGGTATGGGGTAGTACTGACATCAATGATAGAGGTGAGTTACTTTTTGATTACATTTTAAAAACAAACCTTATCATAAGCAATGTAGGAACCGAACCTACTTTCATAACAAAAAACCGACAAGAAGTTTTAGACATCACCCTTGTCTCCGATACTGTTAATCAACTGATTACCAACTGGAAAGTATCAGCTGAGCACTCCTTTTCAGATCATCGATATATTCAATTCAATTTAGCCGATGACTCTCCTTGCCAACTTCCTTTCAGAAATTTCAGGAAAACAGATTGGCTCAAATATAGGGAGACTCTGAAACAATCAATTACCCCAGAGCTCTCAAGTACCCCCTGTAATGCCAATGAGCTTGATCTTAAAGTCAGGAATCTTACGTTGGCTTTAAACAAGGCAATGTCCTCCTCGTGTCCCCTAATTCTTCCAAGAGGGAAGAAGAAACCACATTGGTGGTCTTCGGAGTTGGGACTTAGTAAATCAAATTGCAGAAAACTTTTCAATCGTGCCAAAGACACAAGAAAAGCGACTGATTGGGACTCCTACAAAGAAGCCCTTAAATTATATAAGAAAGATTTAAGAAAAGCCAAACGAGTATCTTGGAGAATCTTCTGTGGTAAGATAGAAGAATCCTCCGAAGCATCAAGGCTAAGAAAGATACTCTCGACAAACCCAACTATGTCAAGCTGTCTGAAAAAGACAGATGGCTCTTGGACGACTTCTAGCGAAGAATCGCTTAATCTGCTGCTCGACACCCATTTCCCAGGCAGCTGTAAAGGTATTGCCCAAACAGATCCAAACAGATCAAACTTGCAATGTACCAACTTACAAGGTCTGATCACTAGAGAAAAAGTGCTTTGGGCGCTGCATAGCTTCAAACCATACAAATCTTCGGGACCAGATGGCATAATACCGGCCGAGCTTCAAAGAACATCGGATATCATTCTGCCAACGCTAATGACAATCCTGAGAAGCTGTCTAGATCTGGTGTACATCCCATTGCTATGGAGAGAAGTTAAAGTAGTTTTTATACCCAAAGCAGGTAAATGCTCTCACGTGAGTCCGAAAGATCTCAGACCTATTAGTCTTTCATCATTTCTCCTAAAAACTGTGGAGCGACTGATTGAAATCCATTTACGCAATAGCATTGACAAAAATCGACTGTCAACAGCTCAACATGCTTACTCTAAGGGCAAATCAGTAGAAACGGCCCTACACACGCTAACGCGCTCCATAGAAGATTCCCTTCGTCATAAGGAGTATACAATGGTTGCATTCCTGGATATAGAGGGCGCCTTCAACAACGTCGACTCATCTGCAATCGCTGGTGCTCTGGCAGCTCTGAACGTTGACGTCTCACTTGGCAAGCTGATCAATTTGATGCTTAATAGCCGGATTATCAACTCAAGTCTAGGTGAGATATCTTCCAGAAGATCTGTCAGTAGAGGAACACCACAAGGTGGTGTCCTGTCTCCCCTTCTCTGGAATTTAGTGGTGAATCAACTGCTGATATCCCTGGAAGCGGAAGGCTACAATGTGATTGCCTATGCGGACGACGTTGCTATTGCCGTCTCGGGAAAGTACCTTAACACTTTAAAAGAACTTCTACAACACGCTCTCAACAAGCTAATAAAATGGACAAACAGTTGTGGGTTGGGTGTAAACCCTCACAAAACTGAACTTGTCCTCTTCTCTAGGAAATATAAGATTCCACACATTGACCCTCCATCTATAAATGGCACTAGCTTGACGTTCTCAAATGAAGCTAAATACTTAGGCCTTATTTTTGATAGAAAGTTAACCTGGAAGCCTAACATCCAAGAAAGAGTTAAGAAGGCCACTGTGGCACTTTTCTCTTGCAAAAAAGCCATAGGGAACAAATGGGGTTTACAGCCCCGCGTCACTCACTGGCTATATGTCTCGGTCATAAGACCTATACTCACGTACGGTGTGGTTGTCTGGTGGACTGCCTTAGAAAAAGCGATTAATCGCGATAAATTAAGCAAAGTCCAAAGAACGGCTTGCTTGTGCATCGGCGGAGCTCTTCGCAGCACCCCCTCCGCTGCACTTGACATCCTGTTTCATCTGACACCCATTGACATCTTCAGCAGGCAAACGGCAGCTTCGGCAGCCGTACGCCTCAAAGCTATTTCACATTGGACAAGCAAAACAACTGGCCATGCCGCTATCCTCAACAACATTAGGAACCTTCCAGTAAACATCGACTACACCACACCAGAACTACAATTTGATAAAAACTTCCAGGTCTCCATTCCTACTAGATCATTCTGGGAGGAGGAAGCATCCGTGGATGATGAATCGATCCACTTCTACACAGATGGTTCGAAAACTGTGGACGGTGTTGGTGGCGGTGTCTTCTCTAATAGACTTAATCTTAGTCTCTCCTTCCGTCTTCCTGATCACTGTAGCGTTTTTCAGGCGGAAATAATGGCGATAAAAGAGGTCTTATCTTGGCTAAGGGAAAACGTGATATCTGCTAAAGATATCCGTATCTTCTCTGATAGCCAAGCCGCTATCAAGTGCCTGGAATCAGTTTCCACGTATTCCATAACAGCCCAAGACTGCCGTTCGTCTCTCATGGAGATGGCGGAGCAGTTCAACATTCACCTTTGTTGGGTGCCGGGGCATAGGGACATTCCAGGTAACTGCAGGGCTGATGAACTCGCCAAACACGGAACTACGATACCTCTGCTCCCAATTAAGGATTCCTTAGGTATTCCACTCGCTACTTGCAAACTCAAAATAAAGCTGGACGCTATCGAAAGAACAAATCTTAGGTGGTCAACCGGCTCGACTTGTCTAGTGACAAAGCAGATCTGGCCAAAGCTGGATCTAAAGCGTTCTAGGCATCTGATCTCCCTCGATAGGAAGCATATTAGTGCTACAATAGGTGTCATCACGGGACACTGTCTTATCGGCAGGCATGCAAAAAGGCTTGGCGTATTCTCTAACGATTTTTGCAGAAGCTGTTTTGACGAGGAGGAGGAGGAGACTGTTCTCCATCTTCTCTGTACTTGTCCGGCTCTCTCACAGAGACGAAAACTCCACTTTGGAGCTTTCTACCTTAGTGATCTGAACGATCTAAAAAACATAGACATCCGAAATCTACTACGCTTCATCAGAAGCTCCGATTGGTTCAACGAGTAGGAGGAATGAATTATAGATTCACGTGGTATCACAAGGGACCTTATAATGGTCTAAGTGTGTCGACTAACCTAACCAGTTAGCCGACAGCCATTTCAACCTAACCTAACCTAAAGAAGTGGTACATGTAGGAAGCTGAGTATTTTATTTGTATTTGAATTACCTATACTTATTTGTATGATAATGTGGAAAGATTAAATGTGAGAGACGCCCTGTTAATATTTTAAAAACCTCAATTTTTCATTCCATTCGTGCCATAAATACAAGCGAATGGTTGTTATTAGGTAGGCGTAGAATTTTATAGGGGTCAACTGCATTTTATGATTTTTTTACTGAGGCTAAGGTTTCTACCAACATTTTTGGCATGCAAATGCACTCTGTTTTCATTCTGACCTTAAACTACATTTTGTCCGCAATAAATGCTCTTTAATTCTGAAAGTTTGGAATAGGTGTAACTTCTATATTTATCTATATTCTATACCAATGAAGGGTTATGTGAGGTGGTTTGAAGAAGCGGGCTCATCATATTTAGTGCAATAAGCTTTTTTGATCAATACAAAATATTTGTCACCAAGCCACCAATCAAAATAAATTCGAAAATCAAGACGGTCAACCTCCGTGCACCTATACTCGATTTTCCCCGCTTTCAAAGCCAGCCTTCTCTCGCGCACACTTATTTTGTATGTCTGTGAATACGTATAATGCAGTTTTTTTTTTTTTTTGCTATTTTTGCCCTTTTTTTAGTTGAAAAATGTGCTTCAAAAAAATTTCAATTGGTGTTATTTCCAAAGAAAACTCTTTAAATGTAACGCAGTTGCCTATTGCAACATTTTTAAAGTGTTTAACGAGATAATGCTTTTTAAATATCGTTAAAAAATACTATGTGCAAAATGGCTTCATAAATGACACTTTGGTATGACACTCATTGGTAGCATTCTGCAGCGGTCATGCTGCGTATAAGAGGTGTTGTTTTGTTATTCAAAGAAAAATGCCATTTTTTTATATATAATTTAATAAATGATCGGATGTTTTCATAATAAAGAGGAACGTATGCCGTTATTAATGAAAAACAACATCAAGCAAATGGCCACCACGAGCACGCATACAGGACCATTGAGGTGAGGTTTCCAATTTTCGCTATTATCAGACTTAAATTCACTCTACAGCCCTTAGCAATATCCAGCCACTCTCTGTAACATCCTTCCTTTGATTCCATTGCTTGTTGAACGACTTTTTCGGCAGTCTGGAGTCCGGCATATTCAAAACCTTGAGGATGTAGTCAACATGCAGTTTAAAAGTTTAAATGAACAGTGAGGACAAACCTGTTTCCAGCATTATCATGTAATTTGGAGTGCTAGGTGGGAGGTTAAATGCTCTCGTTATGTAGTACCGTAATAGTTTCTCTACAGTCTCATATTTTCTTACTCCCCACACTTCCGCCGCATAAAACATGGTGGACTCTGACACTACTACAAAGATCTAATATTTGGTGCTGTGGACGATGAATTCGCTACTTAGACATTTCTTCCAGACAACATTGATGGCAGTTTTTGACTTCGCAAGTTTATCCTTATAAGATGTCTCTCCATATCTTAATTATTCGTCAAGTAGACTCCCAGGCATGTACTTGTATTTCTTAACGACTTCTCTGATTTCGCCGTTGTGGTTCCATTTTTCTTTTCTGCAGTCCTTGCCACCTCCTTTCTTAAATATCATAACCTTTGATTTGCTTAGATTTACGACCAAGTTCCATAGCCTACAGAAGTCATACAGCCTATTTATCATCAGTTGTAGGGATTCTGGTGAATACGCCTGTAGTAGGTACAATATTATCCGCGAACAGCAGTGCTTTGATAAGTATTCCTGCGTACTCCACACCTCCAGGTGGAATAACTACTCTATCCTCGATATATAGAGCAAATAAGCTTGGAATTAGCGAGCATACCTGTCTTACTCCGGAGAGCGACTGGAACCATTCCCATAACTCCTCGCCAATCGCCACTCCACACCGCTGATTTAGTATCCGCATATAAGTTTTGGAGGACGCGTCCGAATTTCATCGACATGCCCATGCTGTATAGTGACCATACGTCCCGCTTTTAGCGGGACAGTCCCGTTTTTGAGGTCTCTGTCCCGCTAAATGTCCCGCTTTTCCTACTTTTGTAAAAAATGTCCCGCTTATACAACTGTAAAAATGTGTGTATGTTTCTACAGTTCTTAAAATAAAGCAATATTATGATTTCTATTTATTATCCCTGTGCATATAAATTGGCGCATATAAAACCAACGTAAGAGCTGTTAAAGGAAGAAAATGAGCCCATGTATACTCCATCTTAAATGGAAGTCTAGTTTTTTTTTAATAAATATGTCATTTGACGTTTATTTTACGTACTATTCTATTGTTTTACTAAAACAAAGCCTTATTTCTACTCCCTTCGAAATTTTGGAAATGTGTCCCGCTTTTGTTTCAAATAAATCTGGTCACTCTACCATGCCGGAAAGTTTTTAAATAAAGCTTTCCGATTTACGGTACAAAAAGCAGATTTAAAGTCCACGAAAGAACGCGTACCTACAGTTTTTTACCCCTTCCAATGTAGGACTCCACAATGCTCCTCAAAACAAATACATGGTCGATAGTAGAATATCCTGGCCTAAAACCAGCTTGATGTTCCTTTAGTAGATTATTCTCCTTTATCCAAGTAGATAGCCGGCCATGCAGGATTGCTGTGAATATCTTATAGGAAGCATTTAGAAATGAAATGCCTTTATAATTTGCTGGATGCGATATTCCTCGTCTGTTATGTACGGGGAAAATTAAGGCTTCTCTAAAAAGTTGTGGGACTACTCCACTACTTAGACAACCGCTTATGTGAACAATCATTCAAAAAATGTAACCTCTCGGATGCGTAGCACCGCCACATCGGGTTTTCCCATAGCCCAAAAGGTCAAGTTTCAAGGTCAAACAATGCAATTATTGTCTGTGACAGATAGGCAACAAAGTGGTATAAAGATTCTCTTTAAAATAAGTCGTTTGCAGTCAGACAGTTGAGTGTTTTTCGCATTTTTTTTAAATACGGAAATCTAAACATTTTGCGGTTAACCATTTTTGGTCTATTTTTTATTAAAGTTTATTCTAAAAAAAGGTGATGGAAATAATAGAGCAATGTGTAAATAATTTTTAGATAATTTTCTTTATTAAAAACATTAAATAAATAAATAGTTGGCGCAACAGGTCCGAAGGGACCCTAGGCCTAGCTTCTCGCAACTATTCATTTTGTGTGAGTTTTTTCTTTTTGGAACGAATGGAAGGGATCTACAATTTTATGCCGACTCCAAACGGTTCAAGACAGTTATACTCTCGGATGTTTGTCAGACATTCGCGAGATGTGGCACAGTGAAAAAAACCCTAAGTTAGAACACACTAACCACTAAGCCACTGCGCCTACTATTAAAAACATTGCATTATTTATTTAAACCGTTATTGAGAGTGATGCATAATTTGCGTTATTTTTGTAAAGCCGAACGTTTTCATTCTCACATTTTCCCACGATAATTTGTATTATTATAATTTAGACTGATTGTTGACGTAAGCCTATTTGCTCTTGAGTCCGACAGTATACTTAGTTTATGCTTTAGTTAATGCTAAAGAGCTTTACGGATTTATTTTTTCAAGACTTTGTACTTATATTATTTAGAATTTTTAAATTTTTAAAATTTGATTTTAATAATTAACAGTGAATTGTTTCCTACGATGTTGACAAAATGTATTTTTTACGGATATGCTTTTTGTATAACCCAATGGTAGATTATATAGCCCCTCTTTTTAAATGAAGGTTAAAGGAAGTAGAGAGGTAGTGTCTACATTATCAGCAATGTTTGCTACCATAACTCTTGCGTCCAAGAACTAGTAAATAAGTAGGTAAAGTATCTCGGGATTCTGGTCATTACTATTTTATCATTTTATAGTTAAAACTAAAATAATTGTATCCATTGGTTGGTTTCTATGTTTAGTTAACACTCAATTTTTCTCAGAAAAATCCTGCTGTAATTCCCTCCTCAGTTTTACAGGACAGCCATTAACAGCAGTAAAAGGGGGTACTTCTCGGTCTTAACATCAGTATCCCTTTTTTTAATTAGGTCCTTGCACCGATAACAGCTATCTATCAGTCTATTAACTATTTATTAACCGATAACATTTGACTTTGCGAGACAGTCATGCTTATTTTGACATTCGAACGAATAGCCGATTCGAACGAATGTCTATCAAAATACACACAAGTTCATTCGAACGAATCGAGATATTTGTATGAGTTGACTATTCGTTCGAATGTCAAAATAAGCATGAGTATCACTTTGCAAGTACAGCAAAGTGATAGATATTCACACCAAAGGTCAATGATTTTATTGATTCATTTTCTTAAACACGCAAAAGATACTTATGTACTTGACATTAGAAAGTAGATTTGTTGATTTGTAAATTAATACTAGGCCTTTTTTATTATATTATCTATTTAGATCATTGATTTAAATGGTTCACAACAACATTTGGACCTCGTACTATAGTTGTAAACCGTGGTAATGAACTATGTATATAGATTATGTGAGCATTTAATTTAATTTATTAGTTAATCATGAACTTAAATACAATACTCTGCAGCTTTTCTATTTTGAGTTTTTCATAACGCCTTTCTGTGAAATTGATTCCAAATGGGAGAATCAATTTTCAACAAAGTGTTGGCAATAAAATCCTGTTTCTTTTTCTCTGTAATCCGAGAAGCTAACAGAGGATTTTGTTCCCACCTTTTTGTATAAGCATGAAGCACAGAAAATGAGTGTTGCGACTTTGAAAATACGACCAGATTAGCAAAATAAAAAATTTATTTGTATGGATTGATTGGTAAAATATATCACAACAAAGTTTGGCCAAAGTTTCTCATAATTATTTGACAATCTACAAATTACACACCAGATTTCTGCAGGATTCGAACCTGGGACCCCTCGCTTAGTAGTCCAACACACTAACCACTGAGCCACTGCGCCGAGAGGGTATTGAGGCAAATGAAAAAGCTAATGAACTGGCCAGAAGAGGCTCAGAAACCCAAGACCAGAGCCGATTTGCGTAATTTAAAAATAAGCTACTATTTTGGCCTTAATAAAGATGGAAATACGACATGTGCATCGTGCATTGAGAGGCGAAATCCCCGGCCTAAAATCGGCAAAAATTGGCGATTCCAAGTCTACACAGGCAAGTTATCAAAACCTTAGTAAGTTACCTTATTGCGGCATCCCCTAAATAAAATCCACCTCAGTGTTGCCGCTGCGGGTTTTCCCCCAGATTTAGGTTTTTTTTTGTCGACTGGGGGTAGAAATTGTTTAGGGGGATATGTGGGGTTTTTTTTAAATTAAATTTTATTTCTATTTCGTTATAAAATACTTTTTGGTATACGAAAAATATGGGTGTTATTTTAAAACGCAGTTAAATAATCGATCGGTCCTCCAAGCAATATTTGACAACAAAAATTATCTGTGCCAACATCTTATTGGACTATTTTTTTTTAGAAAAAAATGTTATGCCAGTTTCATTAGGAAAAAAGTTATTGTTTTTTTACAATATGTAGTTCCTTAAATATATTTCCGGACTTAAGTAACAAACTCATCTGTATATTTTATAAACAACAATTTCACTAAGTTGCGTAAGGGCCGTGTAAGTTCTTACAAGATGTGTTCAAAATGCAACACCTTCATTTCATTTTGCGTTGTATTTACTTCGCACACACTTTTGCATTCTGAAAACCAAAATTACATGAACGTGTTTCAAATTCTAAATTCCTTCTTCAAAGTCGTACAAAAAAACCTGTTAAGAAAATAATGACAAAAATTTGGGGGTATTTTTGGAAAAAGTAGACAAATCCATAGGTATTTATCTGGGGGGAAATATTTTAACCGTCTGGCAACGCTGACCCGCCTTGTCAATTCTCCGTAGGTCTCGAGGAAGACGAAACAGCTGAACATATTATATGCGAGCATGCAGCTCTATATAAATTTAGAAGTAAGTTCTTCTTCAGGAAGCTCTGAAGTCCTGGGGAATTGAGGAAATCCTCTGATGAAAACATCCGCTGAGCCTTTTGGAACAGTAGATCTTTTAGGTCGACTTCCCTCTACAGAAGCGTAAGAAACAAAAAACATAGATTGGGGCCTTAAGAATCATTTTTAATCATCACACTCATAAGCTTTAAGCAGAGATAATACTGAGACCCCCAACTCGTAATCCTCTTGCCGCTGGCCTCCTCAATTTCCAAATTTGAAATTTCGTTTTGCTATTGGTGTTCTGTCAATTTAGAATCCGTGTAACATACAAAAACATACAAACAAAATTAAAATCAATGCTGTCAACCGCTGCCAACCGTGGGGGAATGTGATTGAGTTCGGGAATACCACATTTTAACATAACTGAGGAAAAGTTCGCCATTGTGAATTCCTAAAATTTACCCACTCAATGGGCTTTACCAATTATAAACATTTTTAGTTTCTACTTTAAATTTAAGAAGTTCACAATGGCTATATTTTTCATACAAATTTTGCAATTGTGAGCTTCCGTAAAATTAAAGTCGATACTAAGATTTTTTATTAGTACGGCGCAATATGATTACTACTTCGTCGGTGGTGAAAGTAAGGATACCTACTTTGATTGCAAACAGTGCGATCATCAGTTAAAGTATCGTGTACCTCGTAGAAAAAGTACGTGTACGTCTATCTCTTCTGTTCAAAAGTGTCTTCCTCGATTGTCCTAAAACGTGACAAGTGACTCAAGTCACAGGTGGCAACTCGTAACAGAAGTTTCATGTAAACGCACGCATTTCAATTACAATTACTACACCAACTGTCGTCATCGATACTGCTGTTACGATAGACGCCCTTTCTGGCAACGGTATTGTATCGTATCCAATGGATACAAAATATTGTATCTTAGTGTATTTTTTTGCCTTTGACGACTTTCGCAGATCTCGATTGATTGGTCCGGTTGTCTGTGTATTAGTATTCAATTCAGTAATTGCGATATGTAGGCACTTTGGCTAAATGCAGACATCAGTATATATGATTTAATTTTTAATTATTAACCAGTTAAGTGCTTTAATTAACTTGGACATTATTATTATTATTATTATTTTTTTTTTTTTTTTCATGTACTTGTATCTAGAGTAATATTGCATTACAAGTTAGCCAGCTCGATGACAAGTTTTACCAAAGTGATCGGAGTCAATTACGGGGAAATGTATGGTGCTGTGTTTTTCGTGTTTAATGAGGGGTTTTAGTTGTTTTAGTAATTAATTATAATCTCGTGTTATGGGTATAAATGTATAAATGGGATATTTGAAATATTTGCTGGCTGGTCGTTTGACGTCATTGAAACTTCACAACTGTTTTTAGCCGAACCGGCGAACTGGTTGGGAAAGATTGCAACTTGTTGGACACGAATATTTTCAAATCATAAATAAACGAAGGAGTTCAAATGAATTGATTGGCACTTGTCAAACTGGTTTGGGTCCTGAATGCAAGTTGTACTGGATCAGGTAATTTAGACAATTGATTGCCGCTGCTGTTCTAGTGATTAGTATGGAACAACTGATCATGTTATGAAGATGAGCTGCACGCTTGTCATATGCTTCAATCAGCCAGCATCCAGTTGTGAGGCAAAACGAGAGAAAGATGTGAGTACTATAGACAGAAAAGTTGGTGCCGAAAATGTCGTGCTTATATTATTTGAATCTTTCAGAAGCGATAACTATAAGTCAGGGCGAAAGTTTATGACTGAAGTCGAATTTGTAGGGTAGAGTCTCTGACCAACATCATACTTAAAAAACATGGATATATACACAGTGGGAAAATTAATTTTAAAAGTAGAGGTACAATTGAATTTATTTTCACACTTCTACATACTTTGGCAAGCACTATCTCGTTGCTTCGCAAATTGAAATTAAAAAACGGAAGCGATAGGTTCTTAAAACGCTTATGGCTTCCTACATGATATTTCTGAAATGAATCAGCACTTTAGCAGACTATCATTTCTATTTGCGAAAATACTCACTTGTTGTTGATTAAATAATTGAGATCTTTATATCTACCACCAATAAGGTTTTATTTGCACCAAAACATTCTAATAAACTTTGAAACATTCTAATAAACTTTGAAACTTTATTGAAAAATTTGAAGGGGATATTATTACGACACAAATCCACTCCATCAATCATTCATGAAGTACCTATTAGAAATCGGAGGAAAATGTAATATAAAAAGTATCGAAAATTGTGCCCAAACGAACGATAGGGCATTACTGATTTGCATATGATATTTGACAGATCAGCGGATATTTTTAGCATTTATGTTGGATTTTATTTTTTGCTTATAATAAGCCTCAAAAAGCCTTTGAAAGGTCTCTGTTGGGCAAATTTAATTGCAATTTATGTAGGTACATACTATTCCTTTTTTGAAAGAAACGTTTTTTTTTAAGTTTTCACGAAAGAAAATTATGAAATTCAAATTCTGCGTGACAACAAATGTAATAGATTCAACGGGAAGTCTTCGTACTAGTAAAGTTGGAGATCAAATTGTCTATTGGTACCATTTCAAAAATGCTGTACATTTTAATTTAAACTGGCAGCCAACTAATAATCGACATTATCAAACAGATAATTATGAGGCAGTAAGTGTGAATCATTTTGGCCATTGCTAATAATCATTTTTCATTGTCACACAATGTTTTGTAGGTCACAAGGATTAATTTAATATGGAAACTTTTGCCATTGTGATTTCGTAAAATCTTGTCTGGACACTAAATATGATTAGTGTTCTTTATATGTGCTAGTATGTATTTAGAGGCGATTAGAGAGATTCCATTTCCATTGTCCTCTTAATCCCAAAAATCTTCTACAAATAACTTATTCCATCTGTAAAAAATATTATAAACTCTGCCAAAAGACAAGAGTAGGTACATACATATATAGAGAAACCCGATAAACTATCACAAAACAAACTGTTAGATCGCTTTATTGTCCATAAATATTTTAATAATAGCAAATAGAACTCAATGAGAAAAACAAAATGTCCAATCTTCTCTAGAGACAAGCCACTTAGGCTTTGCAGGAAAAATATTGTTAATTGTAAACAGTTTGAACCTAATAATAATAAAAAAACAAAATCTTAGATACCAAGTTTACCATCAAAAAGAAAAAAAAAAAAAAAAAACAATCGGCCTTCCCAATAAATATTTTTAGTTTCGACTCTAAATTTTAGTAGTTCACAGTGGCTATATTTTCCATACAAACTTCGCAATTGTGGCCTTCCGCAAATTTAAAGTCGAGACTAAAATTTGTTATTAGTACCTACGGCACAATGAAGGTGTCACACTCATAACTGTGGCTACGATCATTCCGATTTTCTCTCCATTATTTTCACATGTTAATGCTAATTTATAACCCGGCGTCTACCAACCATTCCACTCGCACACTAACCCTTGTCAACAACACTCTCGTTGTAGAATTTATGTAAATTCAACGCACTTTTCCGTTTTTCTTTGAAAAATGAAAACCGTAACGTTTGACGCGACGCGACAACTTAAGAATGTGAGTGGGTTCATTGTTAAGCCAACCAACTTACAGCCGCCAGACTTAACCCATGATTGTTGTGCAATAAACTTCCACCTCTGCCCACCACTAAAACTCAAACGTCAACCCGAATGATCTTAGTCATCCGGAAACCGGGAGATCGCCACAATTCAATTGAGAAACCGATGGGTAGGTATATATAATATATATGTACATATATATATATACATTTTTTTTTTGCTACGCCTACGTTCCATGTATATTATTTTATGTCATGGCTGACAACTGATAAGGGGTGGTGATGCGGCGCACTTTATACCGTCATTGAACGCACCGATTACATATGATTTTCCGCATTTAGCATGATCGGTTTTACGTTGAGAACAGAAAATTTAAAGAACTCTTACATATTTGGTAACCAAAATAAAAAAGAAAGCACAGAAAATAATTCACTGTGGTGCTGCTGCTTATGTTTTCTTTTTGACAAAGTTGACTTTCGCGAGATTGGAATGCTACCGACAGCCGATCGCGATCAGTTCATAACTTTGACTAGTGAAAAGCGTGAGTTTTGCGGCGTTTGCACGGCGAAATTGGAAACAAAAAGTTCGCTAAACACTCTCACACACAGGCGAAGCCAACTAAAACGCAAGCTGTGTATGAGAATGAGATACTGTTTATTGTGTAGCCTGTGTTGTGTTGTGTCCAAAGTATATCTACTTAATAAGTAGGGAGTAGGGACACTCTCACAACACAATTATGCAAATCGTACAGAATAAAAGTAGGTACAACAAAAATGTGTTATAAGCGAAAACAGGTAACAAGTACTGCTTTTTAGTTTTTACCCTTATGTGCGATTGCTTATGATAAAAAAGAGTACACCACAAATTGTACCTACACAGAAATTGCAGCTACACTGTAAATGGATTTTCCCATAATGCTTTTCTTTAGGCGGGCCGAACTGATTGTCAAAGATTGAATGGGCTTATGGATCTTTTAAATAAATGTTTCCTTCTATCTACGAAATCGAACCTTTTTAATTTGCTATTACTTCGTTAAATACCGTATTTGACGATTTCAAGTTTTATTGCCATCACTTTTTAGGTAATAAATTTCATAGCAGATGGTCACACTAATTACTTAGGTGCGCCGGAGAGTGGATTGTTTACATTTTTTCGCACGTCTTTTTAAAGGCGGGTCGGAGTTGATTGTTATCAGTTGTTGTATATCATCAGTTGCGAAAACAGTTCAGTGGCAGTGCGTATTGTAAACAAATTAATAGAAAAGAAAATTGAAGTGCAAGTGTTTATAATTTGAAATAAGAAACGGGGAAACAAGTGTTTGGTGTGTGGGCGAGAGGAGAAAGATAACGTTGGAGTAAACTATTTTAAAATTCCGGAAAATAGTGAGAGGTAAGTAATATGAGGAATATATCGGGCAAGAAAAAATATTAAGCTGTGTTGTATTCCGTGTACCTATGCCAAAACGCAGATCCCATTGAAATGGTCGACATTTTGCAAAATGTCACCAATATAACAGAAGTCCAAATAAACGAGAATTTTAACTTTGTGACAGAAGAAGCGGAAACCGGTGATATTTACAATAATGAATCTGTCAACACTCCAGTGGTTGGAGTAGATGAGATGAGTGAAGATATTGCAGCGAATGAGATTATTGACGTTCACGTAGAAAGAGCAAAAGCAAAAGGACATAAATCGACGCAAACATCTTTGACGGAAAGAGAAGAGGTAAATTATTTGAAGAACGAGTGTGCAAATTTAAAAAGAGAAATTGAAACTCTATATGTTCGAAAGCCCTCATCTTTTAAAATCATTCTAGTGACATTTCATGAAGTAGGGGAAAGGGGAGACTGGGTACGGTTGAAACAATTTCGCTTATAGGTATCATACATACCATTGCCATTTATAAGCTAAGCGGTTATGATTACGGTGACCATATTCGCCGAAAAAAAATAATAAAGGACACTATTTTGCTATTTTTGTATTTGTTATTTATTTGTTTACAAAAAAAAAACGTCAATGTCGTTTTAAATTTTGGCTTTTCAGATGTTGAACATCGTATTACCTACATTTACACCGCACCTAAATTCAACATTTCTGGAAAAAAAAAATTCCGAAATCCGACTTTGCGTTCCCACTGAAACTTCAACATTTCAAATGACAATTAGTTTCAGAATTGATTTTTGATCTTATTATTGTAAAGAATTTAAGTGCTAGTTCAGGTATATTAGATATATTGCTGGACTCTATATAGAGGTATGCAACCACTTCCTTCTCCTTTGTTGTACCTAATAACTTTTTCGTTCCATATTTATAATTTGAACAACTTGAAGTGACTAATTTGTTGACATCTGTTTTCTTCTTTTTTTTTTCTTTTTTTTTTTTTTGTTCGTCAGCAGACTGATAATTCATCGTCTTCGATTTGCCAAAAAGATACATTTTTTGGAGAAAAAATCAATTTCCTTTGTGATCGGTATTGCTTTTAATGTTCGATTTGCCAAAAAAAACATTTACATTATTATTTAGGTCTACAGAAAAATAAAAATAAAATGTCTTTCTTCATCGAATAAAGAGTGTGAAAGGTAAAGCTAGTCTAACTTTTCGTATTTTTGAGAAGGGTGGATAGATTTAAAAACATCTTCATTTTCATTACGAAAACCTCTAAATTCTAAGTAGGGTTTTCCCAAACTACATACATTTAGTTATAAGAATAGCTTTAACAGCATAATACATTTTTGATTTGTCACTGCTCCAAGGGTTATTCATGATTGAAAATACTCTTCAGTTGGTGCACTAGAACCCGGTAGGCACAAACTGAAATTTAAGGTGTGCAGTGCATGCACTGAAGCACTGAGGGTGTAAACCCAATTTCAAGTAATGTATGTACATTATACGTAATATTTTTAATTGAACTAAATGCAAACAATTTTTAGTCAGTGTTTTAAAGGACAGTTTCAAAAATAAAGGACAAAATCCGTCCTTTATTAAAAAGAAAATAATATAGGACAGGGGTTAAAAAGAAAGGACTGTCCTTTTAAAAAAATGACGGATGGTCACCGTTGTTATGATACGAGCTGTTATTGTACCAGGGTCGGTTGAAACAGTTGTTGGGGTCAGTTGAAATACGAACAACATCTTCCATTGTTACATATTTAATTTAATTTTTATTTTAAATAACAGCTTTGTTTGACAATATTCATCACGTCATTGTTTGTAATCATAATAGTAAATAAAAGCTTATAATAATAATAATAATCTTCAACAGCTGTTAATACCGCTGAAATTATTAAAAAATAAGATAGCTACGTTTTTTGATACTTTCAATTCATCTAAATTTCCAGAACCCAAAAACTTCAGAAGGCCATTTTTCGCAAACCCGGAGCAAATAACTTTTTTAACTGAAATGAATTTATTTTTTGATAATTGGACTTTTCTTGAAAATTCTAGAAATGTAACTAAACAAATGCGTTTTATAAAAGGTTGGCAACAGAATATAAATGCCTTAATTGGTATTTTTGCTGCAATAAAAGAAGACTGTGTTAAGTTTCTTTTAACAAGTTGATGATTCCATTTCAATTTATGTGTTCATTTAAAAGATCTTTTTCTGCAAAGTATGTGGAAGATGTTACCCGTGGAAACCGTGATCCAACTGCAAACATTGAAATTCCAGACATTGAAGTGCAGATGGAACCAGCAAAACAAAATAAAGACAATTTGGTTTACACTTTCAAAACGGAACCTGATTATCAAGCTGTGGACTTGGGTATTGATTATGCATTTTATTATTTCGCAGGTAATATTTTGATATTAATTCCACAACTTAACGTTTCCTCCGTTTTTACAGATTTCAAAGAATATTATATATATTATATATAAATAGACACGGCCCTTACAATAATTTTTAGACTCGTTAGAAAATCTTGAACAACAATTTATTTCTTGTTTTCCCAATATTTATTTTATAAATAATTCAATAATTTTGAGGCGAATGTTTTTAATATTTTGAAAAATGAATTTCCTTACAATTGTTGTAAAAATCAAAATAAAGAATTTCTTGTTAAATCTTATGTCCGAGTACGAATTTATCATACTTAAAAAAAGTTCAACAAAGATAACAAAAAAAAGTAACAACAAACAAAAATTTATTTAAGTGTAGCACACATGTATTATAAAAAGTTCAATCAAAATAATTACAAAATTATTTTTGCCTTTTTTTTTCGTCACACCCTGTGCCACATTTCGAAATCGTTTTTCTACTCTTCCATTCCTCTTTTACTAGAGCGCTTCTATTGCCATCTATTTCTCGTGTATGTGAGACTACAAATTGTCAACTGATAAACACGTGGAGAGTGTCTCTACTCTATAGTAGATATACTCTGGTTGTGTCCGCCGTTAAAGATCGTGGAATTTAATAAGACTCTCTGGCGATTTCTTGTGTTTAATTTCTCTCTGTATGTACAGTGAATCGGTTTTCTGTTTTGCAGGGCGTTTTGGCAGATTTTGCATGAAGGCTGGACGCTGGAGCACAGGACAGCAATGAGAGCGCAGCTTATCTACTATTGGGGTGGGGGGTGAGAGTTTTTAATCACGTCATGGTCGGAGCGAATTTTCGCTTTAATCTTCCAGATGATTATACGAATCGAGTATACGATTACGAGTGTCGCTATCAATGGAATGTGTGCGGTAGGTATTATGTGGGTGCACTCGTGGAGGTCATTTGACGTCATACTTGGAAGCTATAGGTGTGGGCTTGGCGATTAACATACAACTTGGCCAAGTGTTAAGCTTTAGTTTTGCTGTATACTTATTATGGGCGGCAGCATGAGAAGTGATTAGCGAACATTTTTATAGATAGCATTGCTATTGCACAGATGATGTTTCGTCACCTTGTTCTCGTTAGCGATAATTCTACGTTTAGTAGGTGATTAATAAATATGTCGACTCGAAAATTTAATAGGGTAGTGGGGTTGTTTGGGTTTCTCTATACAGTCACGGTGGATACTAGTAATAAGAATTATTCGGTTAGGTTAGGTTCTTGGGCTGGCGGGGAGTGTATTCAGGTTAAAATTGACCCATTGGGATTCGGTTTAGGGATAGCGAATAAATTGGAGATTTGTACGAGCTGCGAATCACTCCTACGCGCAATAAGGCCACTTTTAATAGGCTTATTACTTATGTGAGATTTGAGGTCTGTCAATACTTGTCGAATTCTATTTACATACTACCTATCAATAAATAAACTGCCAGCTCTCGCGCAACTACTCGATTTTCCACCCCAAACTTTTAAAATAACATCCCTTGCCCGAAATTGTCCGTAAATACTTGACAAAGGCCTTAGGTTAGAGCTTATGCGTGCCCATTTTCATAATTTACTATTACTAAACTTAACGGGCTCCCGACTGAACTTGGCATAACTACTTTCACATTTAGTGGCTCTGCAAGGATCTTGAAAACAGTGGCCCTTTTCTGCTCTTAACTGACGGTCTATTTATTATTTGTGATTACCACTAGGTTGAAACAGATTTGCTAGTTGTGACTTGTTAACACAAAATAGAGTAAAACAGACTTGATTGTTATTAAAGTGCGTTCACCTACCTGCTTACTTTGGCGGCTCTACTACTACATTGAAAATAAAATACCAGGTAATATTGACAAAATTCCATGTAAAATTTCACCAAAAACAGTTTTTTTGAACTGAATAAGCATTTATTTTCATTAATACATTATCTGGCTTGTGAATATCATTAAAATAAAATAAATAGTTGGCGCAACAGGTTCGAAGGGACCCCAGGCCTAGCTTCTAACAACCATTCGTTTTGTGTGAGTTTTTCATTTTTTCAAACGGCTAACTGAGAAGCTCTTTCAAGACAGTTATTATCTCGGATGTTTGTCAGACGTTCGCGAGAGGTGGCGCAGTCGAAAAAACCCTAAGTTGGAATTTGGGTTATTGCGGGATTCGAACCTCGACCCCTCGCTTAGTGGTCCTACACACTAACCACTAAGGCCTTGTTTCATTTCCTATTTTGGGGCCTTATTTTTTACAGCCATACCATCAAGAATGTTTGTATTATAGCCATATTGCTTGGTTTGGTACAACCCCAAAGTTGTATACTGTATGTCCAAGAATGTTTTAGCACTTGCTTATACAGGAGCAGTTTGTTGTATACGCTTAGCTTCGAGTATCGTCCGAGTAGTCAATACATTTCTCTAAGTCTGATTGCGAGCTCTTCGCATTTTTTTATTTTAACGTGCGGGTGTGGTTTTTGCGTCGTTTGTGTATGGTATGTGTACCGAGTTAATGAAATCAGGTAAGCTGTTTATCTTTTTGTACGTGAAATTGACATGCGTTGTATTAAGGGCGATTCACTAGATCTTTGTGCATTCTAACTCACTCTTATATTTTGTTAAGAGAAACGTTGGAGTTTTTCTGTTGATGATTCGACTGAATCATCCATTGCGAGGATAGCTGTCTGCGAACGTTGCTACAATGGTCTGCTCCTCTTGTGGAATTGGAATCGGACCGAGAACGCTTCCTTGCGGAATACCGGCGTGGATTTCTTTGAAATCCGAGCAGTGATGGGAAACTGGATACAATTCTATCTTTTTGGACACAATAAAAAATAAAGTTACACAGATACAATCCACTCGAAAAAGATACAATTTACCAAACATTTTTTGCTTCAAAAGTTACAAAAGACGCACTTTTAAAATAAGTAAGTATTTACATATTTCTAAATACTCAAGTGAGACTGAACTATTATTTATTACGTTATTTTAAAAGTCTGAATTTCTTTGTTTTCCAAAACATGTGATTTTTTTTTATTACTATATTTTTTTTTTATATTGTTATATGTTATGTCACCAATAAAGTTTTCAAAATGATCTCGATTTGTTTTATTTCAAGGGCAAAGAGGAAAAATATTTGTTTTATTTTTGTAAATCATGAGCTAGGTAAATAGGTCATAAAAGGTATGTAAGCATATTTATCTTTACATTCGTATAGCTACGAATTTCCACAACGAAAAAGTTACACTTCGATGCTAAAAGATACAATTACAACTTGTGAAAAGTACAATCTGAAAAGTTAATTTCCCATCCCTGATTCCGAGTATTTAGTCTCATGTCTGTTTTCAAGGTAGGGTTCAAGTATTTTTTATAATGGCTTATACCTCAGATCTTCGTGCCATACCTTGTCAAAGGCTTGCGATACATCGAGAAAAGCAGTAGAGCAAAACTTTTTCCATTCTAGAGCTTTTTCAATTTCATTTGTTACTCGATACACCTGATCGGTTGTGCAATGTTTGACCCAGAAGCCAGAAGCCGAATTGATGATCTGGGATCAAGCGTCTTTCTTCAATTACTGACTGGAATGGTTTTAGCAGAAGTTTCTCGAAAAACCTTATATAGATGTAGATATTACCGGCAACAGCGATACAAATGGGTCTATGTGATTTCTTATCATTTGTACTTTTCCCCGATTTCCGAACCATAATGACTTCGGCTACTTTCCATTGGCTTGGAACATATGAAAGTCTCAGAGAAGAATTTATAATGTCAACTTAAATTATGTTTTTTTCGGTAGCTCCTTCAGGATTTCGCCCGTGATTAAATCATATCCTGGAGCTTGATTTTTTTTTTCTTTTTTTTTGCAAGGTAACCTCGAGTAGCGGTACTTTTAAAATTTGAACATATCTCGAAAACGGTCCATATGATTGTAACAAAAATTAATCTCTGATGTAATATGCTCATCTCCAACTTAATGGCAAACTCAGTTTTTCTCTGTACCTACCCAAGTAGAAATTGATGGTTATAGTGGAGGCGCTGATCCTACATTTCGGAATGTTTCCGTAACAGTAACAGTGTGTATAGGCTCTCAATGTGCGTACTGTTTCCACTACAGGGTGTAACGCTGACCAAAGTGGGGAATCAGTTTTACCTCTTTAAATTACTATTTCGGGAAACACACATAATGGTATTTCGGCTATGCTTTGTAACCAAAGTGTGACCGAATCTTAGTGAGCTGTCAAATTTGTTTTCATGTGTTTGTATGTTGCTTCACATGAAAAAGAAAATGTGAAATAGAAATACTGCGATAGCAATATAAAACGTGCACACATAACCTATCCTCTTTAATGGGGTTGCTAAAATACCTAAACGAGCATAGGTATGTCATGAAAATGGTAAATCAGGTAATATTATGAGAATTTGATAATTATTGCATTTCTTCGTACCAGAATGCTAAATATTCAAACGAAAATCAGTTTCACCACAAATATCAATAAGTTGTAGTGGCAAAAACTCACGCGCTCAAGAAATATTGAGTATTTAAGAAATTTATTTTATTTCGAAGCTAGGTACTTTCATTTTTCCATGGACTATTTTTTTTTTTTTTTTTGACAATGAATCCCAATTAGAATCAGAAAGCGACCACTTGCCTGCCATTTATTTGCATTTCTTTAGGAGGGAGCACAGGGTGCATGCACATACATTGAGGAAACTTTTTTTTTTTTGCGTTTATTATTATTAAATCGTAATATTTAAATGATTCATTCTTTTGAATTCTACCTTTTAGAGTATATGAGAACATGCACAAAAGTTTGGGGGGAATAATAAGAAACGGATTTGCAAATTTTAAAATATTTTCGCTTCTAATTTTTGTACTGCTATTCTGGTTTGCTAAGACCGACATAACAACGTTTGTTATCCATATATGGGAATATTTTCTTACAAAACCCACCCCTCATACGCATTCACTTGGTTGGTTTAATTTTATTGTACTAAATCGCTGCAGAAGGTTATGATATTTCTATCATTATTTCATTTTATATACGTATAACATGCTATTTATTCAAAAATATTGGTACCATTTGATATAATGTGAATGATAGAAGTTAGAATATTGTTTTTTTTTTTTTTTAACTTTTTCAAATCAAATATAATTATTTTATTATCTCGCACTTCATTAATTGTTTCCAATTCAATCTGCTGGAGTTAATGTGTAGTAAAATCAGAAAGCATTCTCATTTTTCTCATACAATACTATTGAAACGTCGGAAAGCAGCGCAGCGCACAAACTAGATGTACAATGAAAAGTTTATTCGATGTTGCACTACAACGGCAAACAATTTTCAATACACCTTTTAAAATAAAAAATAATTCTTTAGGAGGAAAACTCATGAAAAGATATACGTATTCCAAAATAATGAAGTCTCTGAATTACATATTTCCATTCTTTTTAGATAGATTCATTGTTCGTCATAAAACCATTCACGGTGTTTTTTTTTCCATGCCACCCTATATTCCCTTTTACGCTTGATGCGCCATAGTTATAGAATTATCCGTGCACGCCTGGTTGGTATGGTAACAATCAGTGGTCACAATTTCGACTGTGCGCAGTCGATTTGCGTAGCTGTTAAGTGGTAACATTAAATAGTAACCTCACAGTTTTTGTGTGTTTGAAATGTTACAGTAAAGGACATTTGTATCTTTGAGACACGTAATGGTCACAAAAATGTCAAATCGTTACCATCTTATTGGAATGGAGTTAAGCGACACAAAACCGAGTCGAATATACCGTTTGGTGACTATAGTTTAAAGTAAATGTGGATAAGAGTCACAAATTTCTTCTTGGGTACCTACTATTGTTAGATCGATTTTTGAAAAATGTATTTTTTTTTTTAAATTTAGTTTTCCTTAGTTTATCTGAAAACGGCAATAACGCTTATGACTAAAATGCAAACTTAAAGTAAGATTGATATTCTTAAAATTATTGCCTCCTTCAATTCGAATACCGAAAACGCTAATTTAAAAAAACTGCTCATATCTCGAAAACCTAATTTTTGACTTCGATAAAACTTGAAAAACCAAGTAATGCTTATATCGCGACATATAACTTATATCCTATAATCGCGTTTCAGCTATATAGTTAACAAATAGCATTTTTTAAACTAAACATTGCAATATTTGATACTGTTTTGTCTACCAAATTTTTACAAAAAACAGCCCTAACGATTTTGAAAAAGCTGTAGAACAGTACAGTAGGCGCTTATAATATAGTGACCATACGTCCCGCTTTTAGCGGGACAGTCCCGTTTTTGAGGTCTCTGTCCCGCGGCCATATCTGTCCCGCTAAATGTCCCGCTTTTCCTACTTTTGCAAAAAATGTCCCGCTTATACAACTTTTGTAAAAATGTGTGTATGTATGTTTCTACAATTCTTAAAATAAAGCAATTCTATGATTTCTATTTATTACCCCTGTGCATATAAATTGGCGCATGTAAAACCAACGTAAGAGCTGTTAAAGGAAGAAAATGAGCCCATGTATACTCCATCTTTAATGGAAGTCTAATTTTTTTTTTTAAATAAATATGTCATTTTCACTGCGTCACCTCTCGCGAACATCTGACAAACATCCGAGAGTATAACTGTCTCGAAAGAGCTTCTCAATTAGCCGTTTGGAGTCGGCATAAAATTGTAGATCCCTTCCATTCGTTCCAAAAATGAAAAACGAATGGTAGTGAGAAGCTTGGCCTAGGGTCCCTCCGGACCTGTTGCGCCAACTATTTATTTTTATGTCATTTGACGTTTATTTTACGTACTATTCTATTGTTTTACTAAAACAAAGCCTAATTTCTACTCCCTTCGAAATTTTGGAAATGTGTCCCGCTTTTGTTTCAAATAAATCTGGTGACTCTACTTATAATCCTCTAACAAAGAACTTACGACAATAATTGTCTGTTTCTAGAGCTTCGACTCTTAAAAACTAAAAGTGAAATTTATTTAATGTATTCCTTTTTCTATTCTTCATGAACCGTTTCTTTTACCTAGCATTGCTTCTCAGGTCCTTACCTACCTATCTAACAAAATAATAAAACAACCAACAAAACTTTTGATGAAAGAGAAAGTTTTGTGCGATCACAACAAAAGTTTTAAGACAAGATAAAAACATTTTGCTGGACGTATATTGACAAAAGGACAACAATATCTCATTAATAACTTCGAGATCAGCAAGATTTCCTGGATCTTTAAAGCCAGATGCAATTTCATCCGTCTTAATGCGAACAGATTTGGAAGCAGGGTTTCAACCATATGCTCCATGTGTAATATGGGGGAAGAAGATAGATAGATAGAAAATATACAGCACTTCATAATCTTCAGAAGCAGATGTCCCGTACCAATGGAATTTAAAGTGAAATATTTTGAAAAGGCAACTTTGAATGAAGGTGAACTCATTAATGTAGTTGATGGAGTTAAGTAACAGAAAGCAACTTGTAGCTGAATTCAATTAATCGAAAAAAATTGTATTAACCTTATTTTTATTATGTACTAGCTGACCCGGCAAACTTCGTTCCGCCCAAATTTGTTAATGTAATGAAAATAATAATTCCGAGCATGCACAATGCACTTACTAATTTATGTAATTCGGCAATGATGTTGACGTGTCGTCCAACCATCCGCTTTTTCACTAAATTGACAATGTGAGAAACATGGGGAATCAAGACTGATGCTACAAACGTCCATCGATTATCCTTGCAATAAATTATTTGTCATAGTGAAAGCGAGACGCACGGGAAATTGAAGTCGAACGAATGGTAAATCGTTCTGAATAAGCGAAATCGGCGGAATAAGAGTGTTTGCCTTTGAATTTTCCCCTCAAATTCATCACTTGCATGATATTTGATATGAGATCCTTCACCACGAATCAAATGCGATCCGTTACAAAGTTTCGGTACATTGATGTTGCGCAACAAAATTTTAACTGAACCAACTTTCAAATCCGAATTATGTAGATAAATATATAAATTATAAAAATTATAAAAATCGAACGATCCGTCCGAGTTATGAGTGCACATACGGACTCTTTTATACTCTCTTTTATATGTAACTGTACCCACCCGGCTTTGCCCGTACCTTTCGTATTAAATCTTGCTCACATTTCGCAAATTGCTTTATTTGGACAGCGTCCATTAATAATTTTCATTATACAACTTTAGAAATAGCGTTTGATTTTATTTTTGAATGGGACGTGCCACAATACGTTTTCTTATCCCGCTTGTGTTTTTCAAAGTACCACCTATCTATAGGTCAAAAACTATCCGAAATTTAAAACTGGAAGCATCTACAAAATTTCAATCAACTTGGTAGCGCTGTTTCGGCGATCGGCAACAGCGCCACCTATCAGGTCCGGTTACATCAAAAAAGTTTGAATTGTAAAAGCGCTATGGTTACATTAGATATAATTTAATATGGTGGTTAAGTATTCTTAAATTTTCTAATTTTCCGCGCAATTTTCTTAATTTTTTCTTTCATAAGATTTTTCTCCTGACAATAACAAACACAACAAAAAAAATTTAGCGAAATCGGTCAAGCCGTTCACGCGTCATGCCGCGACCAAGGGAAATAGGGATTCATTTTTATATATTATAGATTCAACATTGTCACATTTGTTCGAACAGCTTGAATCAATGCGATTCGTTCGAAGTCCATTTCTCGCTCCTATTCTCGATTAAATGTGTCAAATCAAAGCTTTGTTGCGCATTTCATCTGACATCTCCAGTTCATTAACCGATGTCACAGTGCGAAATCGATGCAAAATATCGTCGGCCATAATATCATCTTTGTATAATCAAAGTACCTATCTACTTCATTTCAAAAAGTTACTTAATGTAACATAGTAAACATAATTTATTAGAACAAAGTTTTTAGGTACCTATATTTAAAAAAAAAAGAAAAAACTTCAAAATTGTTGACAACAACAATTTGCTTGGAAAATATTTAAAATAATTGACAACAACAATTGCTTTTAAAATTCAAAATATTTTTTTTTTTTTATTTGAAGTGTCACTACTTGATTTCTATCCAGTTAATTTTTTATTCAAAGTGTATTTCACCATTCAAACTTTAATTTTCTAATTTTCCGCGCAATTTTCTTAATTTTTTCTTTCATAACTTTGTTCTCCTGACAATAACAAACACAACAAAAAAAGAATTAGCGAAATCGGTCCAGCCGTTCTCTCGTGATGCCCTTACCAACGAACATCATTTCATTTTTATTTATATAGATTTTTTCCTCTAATTAATTATTTTTAAACCAAATTTCAAACATTAAACAGAAGTAGTTAATACATATTTGCAAATTACCTGACAAACAACTTTTATTACATTGTCGTAAGTTCTCAGTTCTCACGTTTCAATAAAAATTTAACATTTTATTACCAAAACAATGTATTCACCTATAAAAAGTTGAAAATAAAGAATGTTTTACTACAAGTTACGCATGGACTTATGTCTTGTGGACTTATGTCCCTGCGCCGTGACACTGACATTCACTTAACCTCCTCTACGCATATGAAATGGTAGTCTTCTGCGAAGTAAGATCCTCCATGCAGAGTTGCTACGCCTAATGGATATTCTTTTATCTATCTCTCGAATATCATTGAGAAATACCAAACAGCATTATTTTCAAAAACAGTTCAGTTCCGTTACCGCTTAATCTGAGGTCGATTTTATTCGTGCGAAAAATACAGCATAGACCACGCGAATAGTTTAACGCTTATCTTGGTTTTGCTATAGTTTTCGGTATGTATGCCTTGCGGTGTATCGATCTTGCTCCATATTCCCGCATTGGAAGCGACCATGCCGACAAACAATTAGAACGAATAACCGAATAACAATGGCTTTCAATGGCACACCTCTGATCTCACGTTACTATACGTGTACGTGACTTGGCTCTCGTGTATTTGAATTTTGGTGGGGGCAAACGCCCCCATTTATTCGGCTTATTACAAGCTATAACATTGCTTAACTACTAACTTACAAGCTATTACAATTAAACTAAGACTAACTTAAATCTACTACTAAAAGCTAAGGATGGTGAAGGAGGTCAATTTTAAGGGAAGGACTACTGCGGTTGAAGTCAAAAACAGTATGGTTTGAATTAACCTTCCGCAGCATACGGGAGATAGGTTCGTTTGACCCATATGAGGTTCGGTGAATTGGTAAATAGAAGAGACGGGGACAACGAAGATTCCGAGGGTTAGTGTTAAAGGAGATAGAGTTGTAAAGAGACATACAGTCGATGGAGCCTGAGAGTAGACGGTGGATAAAGAGTATGTCTGCTACGTCTCTGCGTTCCTCAAGAGTATTGAGGTTAATAAGTTTGAGGCGGTCTTGATATGGAGGTAAGATTAAGGGATCATTCCAAGAAAGCCCCCGAAGCGCAAATCGAAGAAAACGACGTTGGATACTCTCAATTCTGTCTATATGAACACGTTGAAAGGGAGACCATGCTTGGCTAGCGTACTCGAGCAGGGGGCGAACAAATGTGACGTACAGAGATCTGGTCACGTACGGGTTGGAGAATTCCTTGGACCATCTTTTAACGAAGCCAAGCGATGAGTTGGCTTTAAGAATTATCTCATCAATATGCGAGCGGAAATTAAGTTCCCTGTCGCATAATACACCAAGGTCACGAATAGATTGGGCTATGGATATAGCTTGGCCGTGGAGGAGGTAAGTTCGAGGAGGAGACTTGTTGCACTTGCGTGAGAAGGTAATAGATTGGCATTTGGTGACATTCAGTTCAAGGCAGTTTTTGAGGCACCAGGTGGAAAAATTATCTAGATCTATTTGAAGGAGACGGGAGTCGTGATGTGAGGAAATGGATTTGAAAAATTTTGTATCGTCAGCATAGAGAGAAAGTGCTGAGTGCTGAATGACAGTTTCAAGGTCGTTAATGGTTAGGATAAAGAGAAGGGGACCAAGATGGCTGCCTTGGGGCACGCCAGATGTAGCCAGGAAAGGGGCCGATAGGACGGACCTGAAGCGAACACTGTAAAAGCGATTTTCCAAGTATGAATTTAACCACTTTAGCAAAATAGGTTCAAAGCCAAGTGCTGACAATTTGAAAAGGATTAATTTATGGGATATTTTATCAAAGGCCTTACTGAAGTCGGTTGTAATGACGTCGACTTCTTTACCACTTTCTAAGGCTGAGAGTGTAGAGGACACAAATTCGATGAGGTTAGTAGTAGTTGACCTACCTTTAAGAAAGCCGTGTTGGGTAGGGGAAATTAAAGACTTGCACTGAAAGCTTAGGGCTTCGTACAAAATACTTTCGAGGAGTTTGGGTATATGTGAAAGTTTAGCAATAGGTCGATAGTTAGTAACCTCGCTCTTTAATCCCTTTTTGTGAACTGCTGTTATAAAGGAAGATTTCCATATCTGAGGGAATTCGCCCTGAGAAAGCGACAGCTGAAAGAGGTTTGAAAGCGGGATGGAGAGATTGAAGGAACATTTTTTAAGAAAAATGGCGGGAAGACCGTCAGGACCAGGTGAATATTCATCATTAAGTTTTTGTAATTTATTTTCAATTAAATAGGGTTCAAAAGTTTGAGAGAGAAAGGGACCAATGGAGAAGTTCTGTAGGTATTTAAAATAAGAGGGATCCGGTACGAAGGAGTTGTCGGCAAAAGATTGTTTAAAAAAGGTGGCAAAAAAGTTAGCAATTGTGTGTGGATCACTTGAGTAAATGTTTTCGTAAGAGAGAGAAGATGGGTAACCATCGGTTTTTTTTTTATAGTTAACGAATCGGAAAAAAGATTTAGGGTCATTAATAATGTTGGCTTGCGCATTATGGAGATATCGCTGGTTGAGAGAGTTATAAACCTGAGTAAATTGAAGGTATGAGCCGAGGTAATTTGAAAAGTCAGAAAAAGAGTTAGTGCGAAGGAAAACAGCCCATAATTTATTACGCTTGTTGCGTAATGAGCGAAGTCTTCGATTATACCAAGGCGGGGATGTAGAAGATGTTTTAGGGCGAGTGATGGGGACATAAAGAGAGATAGCGCTAAATAATTCTCTATAAAACATGGAGAGGGCATCATTTAAAGACAGATTGGTAAAGTCAAAAGAGACTCTGCTAAGGTATTCATTGATTTTGCGGAAGTTGGCTTTATGAAAATCGTAGGAAGGGTGAGCTGTAGAAGGTGTGGGCTGCGGTGGAGTGTTATGAAAAAAAGAGAGAAGAAGTGGGGGGTGTAAGTTATCAATAGTTGACAGCAATAGAGGAGAAAGTGAGACAGAGGAGTTAATGGGATCAGAGGTGAAGATAAGGTCTAATTGCCTACCCATAAAGTTTGTAATACCACTAACTTGGCATAGACTTGAGTCGGTTAGGTGATCTAAGAAGAGGCATTCCTTTATTGACTTGGGATTTGAAGCTATGAAAAATGATTCATCATCTGATGGGCCCCATTGTAGCAGAGGCAGATTAAAGTCGCCAAATATGAGGATATCGTCATGGGAGTCAGATAACTCGATTATTTCATCAATCGCATTAATAGCGAGTTGGTAGGATTCAATAGGTTGAGCTGGTAGGATGTAAAAACACATAAGGTACAGCGATCTGCGGGGGAGTACTATTTTTATCGAAACAAAGTCAATCTTAGGAGAAGAAGAAATGGAAATAAGGGTAGAGTCGAAGTCGTTGTGTATGGCCAGTAGCACGCCTCGGCAAGGAGAGTTATCCTTTGGGTGGGTAGGATCGTCGTCTCGAAAAACGCTAAATGTAGGGGGGAATAATTCTTGGTTCTTTATATCGGGAATTAGGTTGGTTTCAGTCAGAGCGTAGATATCGAAAGGGAGAGCATGAGATTGGCGCAAAACAGCACTAGTTTTAGATCGTAGTCCCCTTACGTTCTGATAGTAGAAGGTAAGAGGAATATTTTTGGGAGTGGGTATTTGAAGCATTGGTTTTTTTGACATATTAGGGACGAAAAAATTTGTTGTGGTCAACTCTGCTCCGTTGAAGATGTGAAATCCTTTTGGAGTGAACATAGTTACCAAAAGCTGCAAGGTCATCCGAGACTTTTTTGGGAGACATATTAAAAATCTCGTGGAACCTGATATATATGTTCCTGAGAGTATTTAGATCAGTAGGGAGCCCTTCCTGTTGAATGGAGACCATGACGCTTGTTTTCGTTTTTCCCTCATAGCAGACTGAGTCGGATTTGTCGTGTAGATATGCTAGAAGGAGTCGTATATTCTCGTATGTTTTTTTTTCTCTTAGCCTTGAAAGTGCATAGCGACATTCTGTAGTATCACTAGTTTGTTGTGTTAGTTTAACTGTGGGAGGCAGAAGGGGGTCAAAAATAGGGGTATGGGATGAAGATGGGACCTTAGACATCTGATCAGATGAAGGATTTAGAATATGGGACCTAATGAAATTAGGGTACTTAGCTCCAGTTTGAAGGTCGAAATTGGGGAAATTAGTGGTTAAAGATTGCGGGGAATTTTGAGAGGAGGGAGTGAGAGGGGTTTCGGTTAGATTGAAGGATACTCGTTGTAGGCGGTGTTAATATAACAACACTGTACGCAACCGAATATTATTAGTCCCCGAATTGAATTAAGGTCTTGAGAAAATATTAACGCCGGGCTTGCTGTGTGATTCAATTAAGAGTTTAATGTTTGGAAATACAATGAATTTTAAATTAAGTGAACCCGATTGCACGATTTATGAAACAGTTTTTGGTCTAACAGTGGACCGTTCAAAATCTCCGATTTTAAAATAACAGCAATCATTGATCATTATATTAATACGTGAACATTTTTCTTTCCGTACGCTTTTTTAGTATTTAGTATGAAATGAGGAGAATGAAACTTATGTTATTTTGAAGGTACTTTGGCGTAGATGTGCACAAACCCAAAATCGTGGGTATATGTCGCCATTAAGCATGGTAAAATATAAAATTAAGTTATGAATTCCCCATACAAAACAGGTAATTGATAATTTTGGTGACAATCAATTTGTTGCCGCCATAAATTACCATAGTAACTAAAGTATTCAAATATAAATCATCATAGATTAGAACCTGTTTCCGTAGGAGAGAATCATTTACTCATAAGGGTATGCAATTGGCCTGCCCCTAATAGTGAGCAATTGTAAGAAATTAATTTAGGGGCATTATGCCCAATTCATAATTATGTTTTGAACGTGTGTGGTGGGGTGGGGTGGGGTCGGTCGGACACGCATTAGAGAATTTCAAGTCTTTTTTTCTTCCTTTTTTCTTTAAGCTGTAATTTTTATGCATGACTTGAAAAACGTTTCTACAAAATACACGAAAATCATATCTAACACTATATCAAAGCAAAAAAATCACTTTAATACGGGTAGAAAACCCTTGATTAATATTTTTTCTCCAAAAAAGTCGAAGGCCCGGTTTGTTCAATCTTGGTTATCTTTAATCATCGGTTATTCCAGCTGGTAAACATCAAATGTGTTTGTTTAGCAAAATATTAACCAGAGAATCAGTAGTTTGGTTAGTTCAATGGATGCAAGGGATGAAGTAAGATTATTTTCAACATTTTTTGGACAATGGCAGTTCTCATAAATTGAAATAAAGCACACGCGTTAGGAAAAATATTGAGAGAACGAGAAAATTGCGATTGTCGTTGAATAAACCAACATGTGGCCCGTTAATTTGTAATAAATTTTATTGGTTTTGGCTTTATTTCGGTTTTGTTCTCAAAAAACCATTGACTAACAAATACAAAGTTTCATTCTTTAGCTCTTAAAAAATGCCTGTATAATTTGGATATGACATTCATTTTTGTGTTAATTAAGTTTACTAAAAATAAATACGTTAATAAAATACCAACCTAAATAAAATAAATAAACAAAAGGACCCGAAAAACAAAAAATATAACCATGGATTCGGTCAATCACTAAATGACAAATAAACTGGGAAAATGGAACGATTTGCTGTAAAGCTATGGTTTGGTGACCGAAGTGAAAAATCGGTCAACACACACTCATTGGTTATCACTGATTTATAATCATGGGTTAACCTAAATCTGTGGTAACCTAACCAAGGCTTTAACCAGCTGCGAACAGACCCGTCCTAAAGATATTAGTAGTTGCTCTAAAAAAAAAAAAAAAATGGTATTCCTCATTTACACACACTGAATACATTAATTTGCATAGAAAAAAAAAAAATAAAAACAAATAACTCTTTAAAAAGTTGTGTGTGATAAACATTAGCGGATCTGTGCCACTCTAAACTCTATATAAACTCTATAAACTCTATAAACGACACTCTCCATGATCTCAAATCGAACAATTCGAAATTTCAAAGTTGCCAAAAGCGCGTGACGTGATAGTATAGAGACAAGAGAGTAGCTCTACTCCAGCGTTCCCAGACCGTCAAAATAGTTCCCCCCAGATGAATCTGGAAAACCCCTTCTTTTGCAAAAAGTGTTTTGTTAATCAATTTTGCTTAATTTTGAATTTAGTTGTGAACAGAACGAAAAATCTCTACGATAGGTACATATACTTAAGAATATGTTACTCAGCGTTTCTTACGTTCACCGAATGCCTATAAATTTCATTTTTCTGCGAAAGCTCATTTTTAGGTTACCAAAAAATATTTTATAACCAAATATCTACAAATAAAGCAGAATTTTAAAAACCCCCAGATTTCCCCCCATCGACCAAAAAAAAACCTAAATTTGGGGGGAAACCCCCCAAACTGGCAACGCTGCTCTATTCAGGCGTCGCGTTGAACTTTACAATATTTACGATCTATGTAAAGTCGATTCAACGCCTGAAGCTGTATTTTGTAACATTTGAAAAAGTTGGGATTTTGGATTGGAAAGATGAAAGAGATTTTACGAGAAATATAGTTTATACAGAAGTTTTGAATCGTTAAATCTGTTTCATAATTATTCAATCCTTTCAAATACAATTATCATTTATCTTAATTTATTTACTATTTTAATCTACTAATTAATTTACTTACTTTAAATTACTAACTTAATTTCTTTTAAATAATTTTAATAATTTCTTTTAAACGAAAATATCATTTACCTTTATTTATTTTCCATTTTAATCTATCATTAATTAACCTGCCTACTTTAGTTACATATATCTTTTAAATAATTTCATTTGCTTACCAAATTGTTCTCATTAATTTCCCCATGCTTTGTCCTTTTCCATTGATTTTCCCATAGCGGAAAGGTATATGAAATAAGTTTAGTTTAGAAATAAATTATGTAAAAAACAAGTTGCCTTTCATTAGTTTATATTCAGACAGAATTGGTCGAATTTCGACCGCAGGCGATACTAGTTCTGATTAAAGTGTAAAATAGTTCTAGAGTTGGAAATAAATTCTGTAAATGGATTTTTATTTGTTCAGAAAACAAGTGAGATCCCCACAAAAATTTTCACCGTAGCCTTGGAAATTTCAAAGGCGTTTGATCGGGTATGGCATAGGTTGTGACTATCAGCCAAACCAGTTCATATAACTGGACTATTAGAAGGGTAAAGGTTAGCGAAACTGGGGTCGAATCATCCGTGAGTAGGTATAAGCAACACGTGACGGAATTTTTGTATGTTTCAAGTGTAAAATAGGCATGATTCCGTGAACGTATATACAGGGTGGGCCAAACGCAAGTTTCTTTTTAAAAATGCAATAAAATGAACAAAATTATTTTTTTTCCATGAATCTTAGCTTTATTAGTAAGAGCAAACATTCCTATTAATTATTGAACACAACGTCGTTCAAGTGGCTGCCTCGGCTGGATTCGCAGTAGCGCGTTCTATCACTCCAATTCTCCAAGACCTTGTTGATAGTTTCGGGCAGTAGGTCACGGATTACTTCAATGATATTGGCCTGATGTGCTTGAATCGTTTCCGGATTGTTGGCATTCCATCAGTCCTTTACGGTTCCCCACAAAAAAAAAACTCAAAAGGGTCAAATCGCAGCTCCGAGGCGGCCAATTGACATCGCCAAGACGGCTGATAACACAATTTGGAAATCCTTGTCCAATTCAAGCTGCTCTAAGGCCCAAACTGCGAAGCGACAACGAAGCTGATGGTCGTGCGCCTTCAACTGCTGAGTCAACTGGACCTTGTAAGCGGATAATCCGAGATCTTTGGGCAGAACTGTCCTCAGGCTAGTTCGTAAAATATTGAACTGTTGAGATCGATGGCGAGTTGATGTTTGTGAATTGAGTCTCACAATCTCGGCTACAGCAGCCACATTCTCGTCTGCGACAAATTAATATAAACTAGTCCCGTTCACAGTTCACATCGAATACTTTTCCCTGGAGTAGTGACTTTGATTGAGCTTTAATGGCGTGACTTTCTAACAGGCAGAGCCGCTTGCGCATTATAAATATTTCCCGCATTCATAGTGATCACAGGTTGAGGGGAAAAGCGCCAATTTTGTCGTGATTTGGATGAAAAGGGGGAAAACAACAGACAAGCTAAAAAAAAGGGGAACGAATAAAAAATCTCTGTGAAACGTACATTTTTTTTCAAAATAATATTAAAACGTATTTTCATTACGAAAAACGGAAAAAGGGGAGATTTTTCAAATTTTGAGGAAAACTAATGCTTTTGCTGATAAAAAGAAAAGGGGAAAACAGTCTTCAAAGTCTGGGAACACTACAGCAGTTATCAGACGCTCTATAACTAATATTGTTGTTATCTTAATTCGAGAACCCGATGCGTTTTTTTTTTTTTTTTTTTTTATTATTCTTCTGTAATTCAAAATGAGCTACTGATCTCAATTACCACGCCTTGGTGATCCGATTCTCAATTAATTAATCTCACATCCAACTATTCGTATAGCTATATGCGAAACTATACGAGTACACTGATTGGAATTTCAGTCGAGATCTCAATTTTCTACTCCACAAAACCACACAGATAGTGTACTCGGATCTTTTTCTATACTGTATAGGTAGTACTACTGTGATGTGTACTCTGAATGCTATAGCTATATTTCTAAACAACGATTGTTATTGTGGTTGTGTGACGTCAAAGCGTGTCTTGAGTGTTCACAACTGCGGGATGACCTTTGCCATTGACTTGAGTTTCTTATCTCTTTGTGTAAACTGTAGAGTATCTATATCTATATGTACTCAACTGCCACCTCTATGCCTACCATAGACTTGTATAATTTATGTTGAATGTTTCCAGGGCGGCTGAACTTATGGATGTGTTGCGGAGAATCTAATTTCTAGGCCGCCGTTTAATTTGTTCCATTTGTTGGGATTTTTTGTTTGCCTCATAATGGGCTTTTGTTTGCTCTCAGTTACGTCATTGAGCTTGTTATCTCATTGCTGTAGGTTCTAGTATGGAGGGTACTGTACCTGCAGAGTTACTTTTATGCTTATTGGTGACTTGGGAAATGGAATATGAGCTTGTTTATACACTGTGAGGAGAGCAAGTTAATGAAATGAGTTACATGAAAAGGGAGCAAGTTAATGGCCCAATAATCAGGAACGCGTTGTAAAAATTTGTGATGAACTTTCATTGAAGGGATCCATAAATAAACACAAATGCGGTAGATAATAGTTTATTTTGGGACAGATCTGTCTATTTGTCTTATTGTCGCAGTGCCCTGGAGCGGTGGTTCGGAGCAGTGGTCCCAGATTGAGTGGAAAAGCGTCAATTTCGGCGTTAATGGTTAAAAATAAAATTAAAACGTATTTTCATAACGAACAAATTTCAAAGAATGAATTCTGTTCATAATAAACATGAAAAACAGCCCATCGAACGTCTACGTAGGACTTTTTGTGCATCTGAAGACATTCACTCGTTTTGATATTATGTCTAGTAGAAAATTAAACTATTGTGTAATACGTATATTTTGATTGTGATATGCTTATTTTAAGCTTGTTAATAAACAGTTGGATCTGCACGTGGAATGTTCGAACTCTGAACAGACCGCGTGCAGCCGAATAATTAGCGGAAGCCCTAGACTGCTACAATGCAGACATCACCGCCTTCCAGGAAGTGTGGTGGAATGGGCTGGGCAAAAGAAGGATGAAAAACTGTGACATCTACTCCGGTGATTGCTACAGGGAACAGAAGCAGCGTCTATTTGGATGTGGATTCGTTGTAAGCGGCAGACTCAGGAAAGAAGTCCTGAGCTTTCGACATGTTAGTGAACGTCTTACAACTATCCGCATCAAGGCTAAATTCGCCAACATCAGCCTAATATGCGCTCACGCCCCCACAGAAGATAAAGACAATGCTACCAAAGAATGCTTTTACGAGCTCCTCGACAAAACATACGAGCAATGTCCTAAGTATGAAATTGCCTTAAGCGATTTTAACGGTAAAATAGGAAAGAAGGATATCTTTGGTAGCACAATCGGAAAGCACAGCCTACACGACACCACTTCTGGAAATGGAAATAGGCTAATTGACTTTGCTGTGGGACATAATGTTAATATAGCTAGCACACGGTTTCCTCACCTCAATATCCACAAAGGTACATGGCGGTCACCGGATAATCAAACTGTCAACCAAATTGAACATGTTGCGATCGACGCAAGGCACTCCTCCAGTATTCTAGATGTGCGAATTTTCCAAGCGGCTAACATAGACTCGGACCACTACCTTGTTGTTGCCAAGGTACGAATGCGGATATCCCACATGCGACAACAACTGTGAGGAAATTCAACGTTGAACGGCTACAAACGCAACAAACCGTCAGTACTTTTGAGTATATCCCTCAACTTCTCGAGAAGTCCTATATGGCCAGCATCAAGTGCTGAAGACCAGTGGCATGGATGCCAATAAGCAATCAGAAACGCCGCAACTGATGTGCTTGGTTTGATGAAGAATGCCGGCAAACACATGCACAAAACAAAGTGCCTACGAAGCGGCGCTGCACAGAAGGACGAGAGCGGCTCGTGAGCTCTACGAGCAAAGGAGGAGGGAAGAACACCGGCTTCTCCGGAAGAAAAAGAAAGAGCATGAGAATCGCGCGATCGAGGATATAGAGAGGTTTTACTCCAGGAGCAATGTTCGGAAGTTCTACCAAAAGGTAAAAAGGACATGTCATGGCAACAAGCCCGAGCAGAAACCCGTAGAGAAGAACAAGGAAACCTTGTAGTGGAAACACGGTCGGTGAGGACATGAAAAAACCATTTCTGCAGACTGTTAAACGGCGAAGACGGCATAAATTCCGCTGTCAAGAAGAATAAACCATTCAACCTGGGCGATGAAAGCCAAAACTTCCGTCCACCTCACCAAAATGAAGTGAAGATAGCAAAATCCAAGCTGACGTTCAACAAGGCTGCTGGACCAGAGGGCTTATCTGCCGAGCTCTTCAAGGCAGTCGGAGATGACTTGACTCGTCTCCAAATTTGGTTAGAGGAAAGTATGCCTGATGAATGGAACCCCAGCATTGTTTGCCCGACCCACAAGAAAGGAGACCCTCTAAACTGCGCCAACTATAGAGGCATCAGTCTCCTTAACATCGCATATAAGATCCTATCTGCCGCACTGTGCGAACGTCTGAAACCTTATGTAAACGAACTGATTGGAACTTATCAGTGCGGTTCTAGGGCCGGTAAGTCCACAACCGACCAAATATTCACAGAGGCAGTCGCTCTTCAGCATTCGTGGTGTTCAGACGACTTGGATAGTGAGGCAGCGTAAAGCAAAGTAATAAGTGACAAGTAGTGTTTTTGGACAGTGTAATTCAATAAGCCATTTGGCTCAGTGCGGATAGCATCGGCTGTGGCGCAATAGGAGCTGAGTTCGAGTCCTAGTGGGGGAAGAAAACTTTTTTTAAACAAATAAACAAAACAACAAGTGAAAGTGTGCCGCAAGGCAATCACGCGATGGACACTGGCCAACCAAAGGTCCCGCAAAGTGATGCCCCGTTGCCCAAACGAGTGACCAGAGAATCGGAAGGCAAACGGCAGCAAATGGAAGCTGGAAATAAAGCAGCAACAAATACAGCAGCATCAACAACAAAAGACCCAACAGCAGCAGATCTGCCAACAACAAGTGCCGCAGCAGCAATAACAAAATCAGCAGTATCAGTGGTACAGTCGCTTGAAACGACAAAAGCTGAAAAACGGCGTCGCAAATTAAAGCCGACACCAAACCTCGCTTACAAGAGGAAAACAAAAACAAGCATCGAAACGATGACGTCACGAGCAACCGTATCGGCGCCAGTGTCAGAAGGCGATGATTCTGAAGCACTCAGCTACTCGTACGAGTCCGAAGGGGGCGAGGGCAGATATGTGGGCGAAGGTAATTCCTTTCAGGAATTACTGGACGCCGAAGAAGAACAACAACAACAAAATGATGAAGAAGACGAGGAAGCTCAGCTCGACCGGCTGATAAAAGAGCTCCTCGAGAAGAGAGAAAAGTTGCGCCAGCAAAAATTGCAACAGCAACAGCAAAAGCTGAAGCAACTGCAAGCTGAGCAGCAACAACACAAACAACAACAAAAACAGCTTAAGCAGCAGCAACAACAACAAGCACTGCTTAAGCAACAGCAACAGAAAAAGCAGCTGGCACCCAAACAGCCACTGCAGCAACAACAACAACAACAACAACAACAGAAACAGCAACCGCAGCAAAATCAGCAGCAGAGACAACAACAACAGAAACAGCAAACGCAGCAACCGCAGCAGCAGCAGCAGGAACAGCAACAACAACAACAGCAGCAGCAACAACAAGAACAACAGAAGAACAAAAAAGATAAAGTGCCTCCAATTAATGTGAGTTATTTAGATATAAGCGATAGCATAAGATTATGTAGGTTAGTTACTAAGAACTTTTATATTAAAAGGCTTAACGCCACTAAGCACATAATTATGTGCGAAAATATGGAGGAGCACAAAAAAGTGCGCACCGCTCTGGAGAAAGCGGAAACCGAGTACTTTACGTACACTCCAAAGGGAGAAAAGCTGCAAACGGTGCTGCTTAAGGGTATAGACCCCAATATAAAAATAGAGGAGCTCGAAAACGAGCTTAAAAATTATGAGTGCGACGACCTCAAGTTCGTGGGGGTCAAGCCGTTTTCCTCGCCTGCGGACAGGGGTGGTAGCCGCAAATTACCATTCTTTTTGGTGCAATTAACACCCAACAGCAAAATCGATAGTCTGAAAAGGATCAAATTCCTGTACTATCATGCAGTACGTTGGGAAAAATTAAAAAGGTCAGATCGCGTACTTCAATGTATGCGCTGCCAGAGGTTCGGGCACGCCGCAGCTAACTGCCATATGCAGTTCAGATGCGTCAAGTGTAACCAGGACCATAAACATGGGGAATGTGCCTTAGGTACAGATAGAGTAGAAGATCGGGGCCAGCTTTCGTGTGTACTCTGCAAAAGCTCTGGACATCCTGCTAATTTCAAGGGATGCCCGAAGTATCAGCAGGTTAAACAGAATGTGCAGGCTCGAAAACAGAAGTCAGAAGAAGAGAAGGGTCAAAAGAGTCGCTCGTTCTCAAATTTTGTTGCACCCAATGTGTCCTTTGCCCAAATGGTAACTGGACCGGGCAGCACAATAACAAAAAGCGCGCCGAAGGTTCCTACACCGGAAGCGGATCTGGATTTGAAATCGATCCTTCTGTCATTGCACGGAAAGATCGATAATTTCCAGAAACAATTAAATGAGCAAGCGGCTCGAATAGACGTTATCTATTCGACGCTGTTTGCCGAGTCTGCCGCGCCATGAATATGATGGGTACGCTGGACGAGGTAAACTTAAAGATCCTTGCGGTGAATGTTAATTCACTAATTAGGATCGAGAGAAGGAACAATCTTTCCAATCTGTTGAAAGCCGAAATGCCAGATGTACTTTTGGTTAGCGAAACTAAGCTAAATCCGAAGCACAAATTGGGCTACAGAAATTATTGTGTAGTTAGAAGAGACCGGCCCAACTCCACACAAGGAGGTGGTGTCGCTATCTTAATACGTAAAGGCTTGCGCCATAGGATCATATATAGCGGGGACGTGCGCAGGTTTCAGGTGCTGGAAGCATGCATCGTGTGCATTCCCCTCAATAGCCAGAGGCGGATGTATGTAGTGTCGCTTTACGCACCTGAATCTCCTCAACGCATTCAATTTTTAAATGAGATCGAGACGCTTTTTCGTTGCTTAGAGCTTCAATCGGAAGACAATTATTACTTTTTGGGCGGAGACCTCAATGCTAAACATGCAGCATGGGGAAATGATATTCCGAACCCTAGAGGCAACCAGTTTCACGACTGGTGGCGTCATAATATGATTGAGTACAAACTCGAATTGTACGCGACGGATATCCCGTCTTTCCCTAGAGAGGGTTCTTTCTTGGACTTAGCGCTAGTTGACGAAAGACTGGAACTAACAAACACTGATCTCAGCACGCGGAACTGTTTACGAACGGTTGAGTACGATAGTGATCACTACGGACTTGCCGCCGTAATACGGATCCCGAACGAGCAGTCGCAGCTGGAGCAGTACGACCAAGTGCGTTCTTTCGATTACCGAAAAGCGCAGTGGTCGCGCTTCACCAGAGTTTTAAAGCGCGACATACGCTCATGCGAGATCGACCCACCGACAAACAGGAACTTAACGAACGATGAGATCGACACTCATTTAGGGCAAATGAATGTCGTCATCAAACAGACAATGGAGCGGACTATCCCTCGGGTAGGACATTCCACCGACGAAGAACAAACTGAGAAGTATCGAAACGCGACAATCGATGCTCTTTACAGACATAAAAGTAGACTGCTCTCGAGGCTTAAACGGCTACACAGACAGTTTACTGACAGGAACGATCCCGAGATAAGGACACTGAAGTCGATGATCAAAAACTTGAAACAGTTGATCACCGAGAATTACAGAAAATCTGTAAGTTTGTATTGGGGCAATAAAATTCGGGCTATAAAATCCAGTAGTCCGAGTATGTTCCCACAAATAAATAAACTGTTCAGGCGGAAAGATCATAACGACATTTCATGTGTCCGAATACCTCAGACGAACGAGAACAGACAGACACTACTGACTGCTGGCATAAGTCCGGAAAGTGCTGACTCGAACGACGGTTTTTATGTGGTCGAAGACCCGCAGGAGAGAGTGGACTTGATGGGAGCTTTCTTTGAAACTGTGTATACGGTGAACAACCCAGTTCGCCGTAACCACGACCTCGAGGAAAGGGCCTTTCTTAACCACTTTTATCTGCGGACCGAAATTCAAAATTGGCGATCCGAGAACAACGGTTTTACCGTGTTCAATGACGACTACCGTGCAAATGGCACAATCGCCGATGTAAATTCTCAACTGTTCGTGAGTAAAGATGAACTCCGGTGCATCTTTGAGTCACTGAAAAACAAAAAGTCGGCGGGAGTTGACGGTGTCCCAAACATCGTATTAAGACACCTGCCGCTAGAAGCGATCGATATCTTCACCACGCTATTTAACAATGCGCTGAATAATGCATATTATCCGGCGCAGTGGAAAATAGCGGTGGTACATCCTATCCCGAAAAGGGATAAAGATAGGACAAACCCTGCTAATCTGCGGTCAATTAGTTTGCTCCCGAATATTAGCAAGGTATTCGAGAAAGTCGTCAATAGATCTCTTTTAAGATGGGTTGAAGAAAATAAGATAATTCCGGACAACCAGTTTGGCTTTAGAGCGGGGCATGACACTATTCATGCCGCGTCGAAACTGGTTTCCGACATTCAGTGGAATAAAAGTAAGAAGCAATGCACGGGTGCCTGCCTGGTCGACTTTGAGAAGGCCTTCGATACCGTATGGTTGGAGGGGCTCTTTTATAAGCTGACCAGAATGGGCATTCAAAAACCTTTGCTGTATATGATTTATGCCATGCTTATGGGAAAGAAGTTCGTTGTCAAAGCTGGCAACGTGACTTCGAGCAGGGTTTTCGAAATTAAAAACGGCTTACAACAGGGAGCAGTGAATTCTCCGGTCCTGTTTAATATTTACACAAGTGATCTGGTGGGTTCCCTCAGACACGCTATAGCGTACGCAGACGATTTAGTGGCGTACAGGTCAGGACCAAAAATCGAGGTCATCAACATCCTTCTGCAGCGTGACTTCGAGCAAATTAAGAGGTATTGCGATGATTGGAAGTTGAAAATCAATTTCCAAAAATCGGAAACAATCCTGTTCAGAACTCCGTTGGCTGGGGCCTCTAGGGACACCAGAAACAACTGGAGAAAATTAACAATTATTGGACAGCAGGGACGACCATTGGTGGTGAAAAACGTGGTCAGGTATCTCGGCATCCGGCTCGACCAGTATCTGTATTTTGACAAACATATAGATGCTTGTCTTGCCGGGGCTAAGAGGGCCTACGCTCAGACAAGGCGACTGTTTCGCAGCAGTCAACTTGACTCCAGCGTGAAGGTCATTTGCTACGTGGCCCTTATAAGGCCTATCATCGCTTATGGCTGTCCCATGTGGTTCAATATAGCGCCGTCCTATATGGAAAAGATTCGGGTGTTTGAGAGGCAATGCCTCAGGGCCTGTCTAGGGTTGTTTAGAACTCCTGAATCTCAGTACATAAAATATTATCCCAACAGGACCTTATACAATGGGGCTCGACTGAATAGGATTGACAATTTCCTTATTAAGGTGATTCGGAGGCACGTTGCTAGGGCGATGGCCAGTGATAATAACCTGATCTCAGGGGCTTACTACCCCAATTTAATGTACCACGAGAGTACGCTTCGGTCTGGCTTTATTCCGCCTGAGGCATTTCTTCATGTAGACATGAAAGGGTTAGTTCAGACAAAAGATGGTGTGCCGGTATTGTACCACTGCCACCGCGGCGCGAGGGATAAGCGGCTCATCCATGACGGGTCCGCCGCCAATGCTCAGGAGCTCCTCCGTTTTAGTACCGCAATTGCGGAACGGGACAGGGTCGATACGGTAAAGCAGTTCACCGAATTTTGGTGGCTTGAGGAAGAGGTGAGGGTGGATACGCTCTCCCGGGCCGGTGCGCTACTTACGTAGCATCCTCCTTAGTTATAAGATAGATTTAAGTTGGTAGGATTAGGGTTAGAGTAGGGGGTCTTTGGGAGGCGCCGGGCTAGCCAACATGAAAGCGTGCTTCCGAGACTTGACCGAGGCTTATGGCCTCGATCGGGTCTCGGCGGCGCGGATGAACCCCTGTTGGCGGCCGACAGGCAACCATGGACGCGATCAGGATGGTGACCAATCGATAAGATTGCTCACCACCCTGATTATAGGTAATGTAGGCTAAGTAGCTTAGGTAGTTTTAAGTAGTTTTATGCAAAACCAATAATAAAGATTTCAAGTTTTCTAAAGTTTCTTGAAAAATAAAAAACAAAACAAATCATAGACATAGATAGATTTAAGGCCGAAAGGCAATAATTTTAAGGATATTGTTAAGTTTAGAGCGCTCGCTTGGAGCCAGTAAGCTAGAATAAGATAAATGTTAGTTTTAAATTAGATTTAATCGTTTTTGTCTAGTATGTAAGTTAAAAAAAAAGAATTAATAAAAATGAATTTAAAATGAAAAAAAAAATTCACAGAGGCAGATCCTCGAAAAAAACTCAAGAAGTCCAAGTCGATACTCGCCACCTGTTTATCGATTTTAAGGCCACATGTGACAGCATTTATAGAGACGAGCTACATAGAGCCACGTCTTGTTTTTCCATCCCTTCCAAACTTGTCAGATTGTGCAGAATGACGATGGAGAACGCTCGCTGCTCCATAAAGGGCGGACACAATCTCAAAAAAGGATTTAGACAAGGTAGCGCGCTGTCATTTGACTTTTTCAACATCATTTCTTGAGAAGATTGGGCGAAACTCGCAAGCCAACACCAGAAGCACAATTTTCCAGAAGCCTGTTCAACTACTTGCATCCGCTGACGACATCGACATTATTGGCAGAACACAGCGAGCTGTCACTTGTGCGTTTGCAAGTATCAGTACATTAGCGGCAAGAATGGGTAAATGAGGGCAAAACAAAATATATGCTGTCAACAAGAAGAGACACACAACATCGACGAATCGGACAGAACGTCACGATAGACAGCTATAACCTTGAGGTAGAAGAAGGCAATTGATTAGTAAGGCCTTGTCGGGAAATATTAAGGAGACTCTGTATAAGACCCTCATCATCCCAGTCCTGCTTTATGGTGCAGAAGCATGGACGCTATCAAAGGCGGATGAAGATCTCCTTGGTCGTTTCGAACGCAAAATTCTTCGAATGATTTTTGGTCGCGTTTGCGTTGACGGGCTCTGTAGGAGGAGATTTAACAGCGAACTCTACGAGCTGCACAGCGACATCGACCTAGTCAGAAAAGTACGCATCAGTCGTCTAAGATGGCTAGGACATGTAGGGCGAATGGACACCAACGCTCCGGCCCGAAGAGTCTTCGATTCCAACCCCAACCCCAACGCAGTAAAGGAAGACCTCGCCTTAGGTGGCGCGCGCAAGTGGAAGGGGACCTTAACCAACTTGGAGCGCGCAACTGGAGTCAGTTAGCCAAAGATCGCTAACTGGAGAGGCGTATTGGTTGAGACCCAGGTCCACCCCGGACTGTAGCGACACCTTAGTAAGTAAGTAAGTAATAAAAACAGCTACAGTTTTAAAGTTTTTCTAATGAAAGCAAATGCAAATTTCACTTTTTAGTGGAGAAAAAGAGATATATTTTGTTGGAACTAAAACTTTTCCTGATAAAAAAAAAGGGGAAACAGTCTTCAAAGTCTGGGAGCAGAGCTCGGAGTAAATCTTTGTGCTTACAACTGCTAGGAACTAGCTATCTGACTGGGGTGGCATGTGCTAAGTTGGTCATACATTATGCATCCATACCAAAACTCGCCGTTGAACCCAGAGACAATACTGAGAACCCCAACTTCGGCCGATTTTCCGTTGCTTACCTAAAACTTATATTTTTATAGGGTGGCATATGCTAAGTGTGTTAGTATTGTATTGACAAATGTCACATATCTTCAAAAATACCGGCTCAACAACACGCTCGCACCTTGCATCTGACACAGCCACTTCCGCTGTCGGAAAAGTTGCTACCACCGTTCATAGAATTTTATCCACTAAATTTGAAAATAGTTCGTTATGTATAGCGTTATAAATGTTATAGCATTTTTTTTAGGAATAAGTTTACTTTTGTTTAAAATATTTCTGAAAAATTAACAATATACAATATACAACAATTGAGGGAAAATAAAAACATTTTGAGCAATTTTTCTTTAGTTATTTAAGTAATTTAAGTATTTTTTACTCATGATATTCAAAAGCGGAAAATACACAACCATGTTTGCCCTAATATCTTTCTAGTATATAAAACATCTCATCTAGATAGTTTTATTAACCTTAATCTGCAAACCAGTGATATTCGAAATAATGAATCTGTCAACACTCCAGTGGATGGAGCAGATGAGCCTCTTACTCTTAGTAAAGGTATTGAAGCGAATGAGATTATTGTCGTATAGAAAGTTCACCAAAAGAACATTAATTGACGCAGACGTCTTTCACGGAAAGAGAAGAGGTTATTCATTTAAAAAATGAGTGTGAAAATAAAATAAATAAATTGAAACTCTAGAAAAATTAAAATACCTATTCGAAAGCAGCATCATGTTACCTAAGGAATTAGCGACCATTATTGAACATCAAATTAAACATTTTGAAAAAATAATTTTGTCAAAATTTATGTTCGAGTAAGGCACGCAGTGCCAGAGCTCATTGAAAGCTCTCACGCCCTACAATCTATGTTCGAGTAGGTAGGATTTTACCATATTTTAAAAAAGTTCAGTAAAGCTAAAAAAGAAATTAACAACAAACAACAATATTTAAGTGTAGCACACATATGTGAAGTTATACACTGCCAGTCATAAGTGTTAATAAAAATGGACAAGAAAAAATGTTTAACAGAGTAGGAAAGGGCTAGAATAGATGTTTATTGCTCTGAAGGCCTGTTATGCCGTGCTGTAGCCCGAAAAATAAAGCGAAGTGATCATTGTGTCAGCCATTATTTAGAAAATCGGTCGTCTTACGCAAAAAATAATAAAGGAAACATTTTTTCTGCACATCCCAGCTCATTGATCTCTCGCGAAACACAAGCGCTGCTTTTTCCTTGAGGGATTAAGTGGTGGTTTTTTCTTAAGGTTCAGGTGCTTTAAGTGTTTAGCACGGCGAATTATGCAGGTAACAATGGATAAGGTGGCCTTAACATGAGCTTTTTCCCTAGTTTAAGCTGCCGATGAAGCTAAATTTGACCTTATTCTAAGGATACTTCGCGTTTCGTGAAGTGTTAAGGCAGAAAAAATGTTTCCTTTATTACTTTTTGCGTAAGACGACCGGTTTTCTAATTAATGGCTGACACAATGATCACTTCGGTTTATTTTTCGGGCTATAGCACGGCATGAAAGACCTTCAGAGCAATAAACATCTATTCTAGCCCTTTCCTACTCTGTTAAACATTTTTTCTTGTTGTCTTACTTTATAAAATCAATCAAGAACATCTCTTATATAAAAATGAATGTCTGTTTGTCTGTCCTTTATAGAATCATAAACCATGCATTTGATCATGTGATGATCCTTGGAAAAGTTGTTGTGCATGAGTCCGCGAATGTTTCTGAGTTGATACGATCAATTTTGGACAAAGGGGCGTGGCACCGCCCATAAAAAAAAAAAACATTAAAAACCTTAAATTTCGAAAGCCACTCAATCGATTGAATTGAAATTTACACACAATCTTAAATATTGGCCCAGGAGTATACCTGTGAGGATTGGTCAAAATTGGACAAAGGGGCGTGGCATCGCCCATACTAAGAAAATATTAAAAACATTATATTTCGAAAGCCACAAAATCGATTGAGTTCAAATTTACAAACAATCTTTGGTATTGGCCCAGGAGTATACCTGTGAAGATTGGTCAATATTGGAAAAGGGGCGTGGCACCGCCCATACTAAAAAATAAATTAAAAACCTTATATTTCGAAAGCCATCAAATCGATTGAGTTCAAATTTACACACAATCTTAGGTATTGGCCCAGGAGTATACCTGTAAAGATTGGTCAAAATTGGACAAAGGGGTGTGGCACCACCAATAAAAAAAATTAAAAATCTTATATTTTGAAATCCACCGAATCGATTGAGTTCAAATTTATTGCCGTGACAGCTAATGCTGAGTTGTAGGTGACATAAGAATTTATGTTAATTGTGAAATTCATTTAAAGGACTTTAGTGAAAAAGCGAAAGGCTTACTGATACGAAGAAACTGAGTAGCATGTGCTTGTGCATTGTGCATGCTCGGAATTATTATTTTTCATATATTTAAAAGCGAATTTGTATATATATAAAAATCAATTGCTGTGCGTAAGTCGGGTAAAGGCCCCAGAACGGCTCGACCGATTTGAATGAATTTTGTTCTGTTTTGTTCGCCTTGAATCAGGGATGGTTTAGGGAAAAATAAAAGTCGGAAAATTATCAACATGTGGCCTGTAAGCGAATATTTAATTTTTCAGTTCAATTCAATTATCTTCAATAATAATATTCTATATAGTATTATATATTTTATAATCGATGAAGCTATAATTCGATGACGACTAATTTTCACGATTCTTCTTTTGTTTTGTTCGTATAGTGGTATTCAGGTTTAGACGGTCTAAAAAGATAGATATATGTATATATCTCCGAAACCGCTTAATCGATTTCAATGAAATTTTGTGGATGTATATTGTATACGGTTTATTCCAGTTTGAAAAATATGATTCTTTTAGACCTGATAGGTGACGCATTTGACGATTTCCGAAACAATTTTAATAAGTTGATTGAAATTTTTGGGATGGGTATGGTTGCTTCCAGTTTGAAAGATAGGATAGTTTTGGACCCTATTGTTGGTACTAACTTAATAAAACATAAGCGGGATAGGAAAACGGGATGTCAAACTAAAGTTATATAATTGAAATTATTAATGGACATTGTCTAAATCAAGCACTTTGTGAAATGCGAGCAGGACTTAATACGAAAGATACTGGCAAAGCCGGGTTGGTACAGCTGCATAATAAAAGAGACTGACGTCCGTCGGGAACGGATCGTTCGCTGTTTAATTTGATGTATATAACTTGAAATTGAAAATCGGGTTGGTTATAATTTTGGTTTGCAACCATTGACGTACCTTTGTAACGGATCGTGTTTGATTTGATGGTGAAGGATCTCAAATCAAATGTCATGCAACCGAAGCCGACGGTTTTGAGTTGAAAATTCAAAGGCAAACATTCTCATTCCGCGGATTCCGCTTATTCAGAACGATTTGCTATTCGTATTTAAGCATCTTGAATTGACAAAAACATTTTTGCAAGGATATTTGTGCATTAACGAATTTGTACGGAACGAAGTTCGCCGGGTGAGCTAGTCACTTTATAAAATTTACCATTTAAACCGAAAAAAATATGTATTCACTTCACAAACAACGTTGATTTGTTCACTGCTTCTAATCTAAAGACACGATTTATTTACGCATATTCTTTACTTAATTTCCAATTTGTCTTCAAAGTTCCGTTAGCTAGATTTCTCCTATACACAAATTTTATATTTCGTTGTTAATAAAATAGTCTCTCATATGCCATCCATCATATAACGGGAGAAATATCGATTTTACTTCTCAGAAATGCCTGCTTCTAATCTTATGACTGGCAGTGTATATTATAAAATGTTCAATCAAAATAATTGCAAATTGATTTTGCATTTTTTTGACGGCAAGTGTCACATTTCAAAATAGTTCCTTGGTTGAGCCTGTATGTCAACAAATACGATAGATATATATTGTTTTTGGATTTCATGTCCTCAAACAATCAAATCAGGTAATTATTTCTCATAAGATCAATTCGAAGTATATCATTCATTTTAAATGTTTTCCTTACCCTTCGTTTAAGAGAGTGATAGAATCCAGTGATGGGACTTCTACCATTTAAGTTGTATTTCTACCACTTTTTACACTTTCGGAAATTCTACCAACCTGAACTCGAAATCTCACTTTTTTTAAATTATTTAAATTAATAATTAGAAATGACTGATTTAAGTTTTTTTTTATCATTACTATTTAATCGGTATAAATAAATAAGGGTATTCACTTAATCTCATAATTTTATGCTGCTCATAAAAAAATGTCTGCGGTGCTTTAAGTGAACACCCCTCGGAAATGTCATTGCGTAATTCGCGTAAATCGACTGTCAAGCCTCTTGTCGAACTCAGCTATTAGACTTCCTACAATTATCTATATGTCGAAAGTAAGTGAAAAGAAACAACTGATTAAATTCTTAAAGAAATTAGCTTACTTATATTGGAAGTTTTTGGCAAAAACAAAGGCAAAATAATCGATTGAGATAACTTTATTGATTTCCAGGCCATAAGCAACAAAAAGAGGAAAAGACATTGGAAGAGTTCATTTATTCACTGGTTTTTTTATTATTTTTTTATTCACAGTTTACAATTTGAAAATTTGTGTGATTTTCCGCAGTCGATTCCCGATTCCGAGTCAAATTGATCGCGGAAAATGATGAGGCCTGTGCAAACTATTTTCCGTACAAAATCTGACAGTTGAATTACGAGGTGGTAATTTTCTGCAGCTTATTCAGTTTATGAGCGTCTTAGACGTTTAAGTGAATACCCTTAATGAATTATTTATTATGGAACTTTTTTTTTTCTACCACATTTTTATAAGGCTATCTACCATCGTTACGCTTTTCTCAAGTCCCATCACTGATAGAATCGCTTTGTGTACTGAAATCGACTAAAGTTGATGCCAATTCCATAGTTCATACTTCCATATTATCATCAGCTGCAATCTGTAGTGCGGAATTTGTAGAGACTTCATTGCCGCTTGGTGGTTGTGGTAGGAGCTTTTCCAGTTCACTTATATAAGCCTGAATTTTGTTAACACTTTGACATTAAACAATTCGTGTAAATTTAAATGATACCTTGTTCGTTTTTTGGGTTCCGTAGCCAAATGGCAAAAAACGGTTACAGTAAACATCAGGTAAACACACTAGCTGCTTTAACGCTGTAGTCACTATCACACCCGCCATTTTTTATGTTTTTGACAGATGCGCATAACAGAACCAAAAATATATTACCTTCTATTCATATACCTTGGGTTTGTTCTATACAAATTTTCCGTGACAAATGCTCCGGGGCAATTAAGTGAGATTATTCCTCGAAATAAAACAGTTGATCATCCAGTTTCTCCAGTTAGTTGTAGCACATATAGTAGAGTACTCAGCGAAGGGCCTCACGATCACTCCCCGGAGAAGCGCTGATTACACCTTAAGGTTTTTGCACTGCACCACCTTTCACAAACGGCTGTAGGATTAATAAGGACCCAATTAAATAAGGCCCCAAAAGAGAAAATGAAATAAGGCTCCAAATTTGGGATATTATTTAATACTGAAGTAAAACCCCAATTTCAAATATGAAATAAGTCCCTACTGCGATGATATAAGAACTAAAAAAATTAAATAAGGTCCCTAATTTGGGGTTTATTTCATAATGAAATTAAAAATAATAAAAACTAATTTTTATTTAATATTGTTGATACTGGTTAAACTTGGAACTTTGTATATACCCAATAGCACCCACCCCGAAATAAGACCCCTAATTTTATTAGGAAATAAGGCCCTAATAAAGGAAAAAAAACAACCCAAATTCTATTAAAAGTCGTTGTTGTTGTTTTGTCCTGTATAATTTTTTGGGGCCTTATTTTGCAGAGCTTTCACAAACCTCTTGAAAAATCCGAGAGTAGGTATAACTGTCCTTAGAAAACTATACCCAATTCAGTCGATTCGGCATGCAATTGTAGATTCCTTTCATTGGTCAAAAACAAAAAGTTGCAGTTTCGACGAATACCTACCTACCTTTTTGGCAATTTTTCAAACAGTCAAATAATCGACATATTTATAACCCACCAGCTCACTTGATATTAGCTTAAGTACAAGCAAATTTCGGAACCTACTACTGACAACGATCGAAGAGCAGGACTACAGTATTTTTCTTCAACCACTTCTTAATACGACGTTGAAATGTTATCGGCGGTTACGATTTCCAAGTCTATTAGGTACTGGGGATAATTTTTGAATATATTTCTATATTCAACTTAAGTCATTTTGCAGTTTTTAAGCTGATTTTCCTGCCATCCGTCAACATTACACATTACAAAAACTACAAAGTGATTTTATAAAGACCTCAAACTCGGTATAAAGCACGCATGACTGTCCCATGTGCCATCGCAATTTCTGCCGATCAACATGTCACACTCACGCTTCGAAAAGAACATGGGTCATAGAGGGTAACACAATGCCCCTTGAACCATTTAGCATTTTTCGCTGATCACCTTATTTGTTATTCAAACAAATTTAAGCAAATAAAACAAATTTACGTCAATTTGGTCAGTAAACTTCATAGAATTTTATTATTTGGTCATTCCCCTTCTTCGTCAGGCCCGCACGCCGCACCAGAAGCAAACGAGCATGCGGAGCACAATCACGTTAATAGCTCTCCACTTCAACAAACGCTTAGAACCTCTGAAACTCCCAAGGTCGCATTATTTTTTGTCGCGTCAATGCCGACACGATCTGAAGACGATCTAGTTCTTCTTTTTTTTTTGTATTTCACATGCTTTAGCGGAATGATGCCAAAGCAAACGTAGGTAGGTAGTTATACGTAACCAAAACCACATCATAAAAAAAAAAAAATCCCACTTAAGTCACTTACTTCTTCGTAGCAGTCTACTTACAAAGGAACCGTCGACGTCCAGAGATAAATAATTTAATTGCTCGCAGTACAAGTACAAACAAGAGCATCATGCAATGTGAAGTTAACATGAGCAACAGCTCTGAGCTCACATAGAGAGAAAAGTCATTTCGTTAAGCATTAGTACGTGTACGGGGTACCCAACTATTTACTTATCTTGTTGTTTGGCAAATCATTAATTGCTTTAGGTATTTCTAAGATAATTAAATTTGTATAGAACCCCAAACAGTCAAACAAAACATAGAGCCACCACGAGAGTGATGGGACTTCTACCACTTAAGTGGTATTTCTACCACTTTTTACAACTTGGGAAATTCTATCAACCTGAACTCGAAATCTACCACCTTTTACTCATAGCTATATTTTTATTTTTCTATATTTCTTTTCCATTATTGTATTAAATTGAAAATTTTACCTACTACACCTACTGCTACTCGTCTTACTTTTAACCATTCACACTCAGCTATCAGTATTTTGCTCTAAGAATTGCATCAGCAAAAACTTCCATTTACATTTACATTTGCCATTTTCTGCGCCAATACTTCATTATTTGACTGTATTTGTGCGAGGGTATTTTGCTATGTTTTTCAGTAGTTCTTTCAAAATTTCAATTAAAAATTTAAAAGATGGCATGGGAAATTTTACATTCGAAAACCTTTCATTATACATGTTACAACTTTGTTGTTTACGTCATAGTAGCGCAGCTACTGAACGTAAATTGACACTTCTAAAAATATAAAAAATGAGAAAAGAAACGAATTAAATACCGTAACTGTTCACAAAACCTTAGCTGCCAACTAACTTCTGGGGAACGGTGAAGATTTTGAACCCTCGGAGTTATTGGTAAAATAGGCTTCACAGACGGTTGCCATACGAAATAACAACAACAAACAAACAAAATTTGTTTTGAACGATAAATGTTATTTTTAAAAATAATTTTAATTAATAATTAGAAATGACTGATTTATGTTTATTTTGTTTTTCTGTTTTTTTTTTTTTTTTATTTATTACCTACTATTTAATCGGTATAAATAAATTAATTATATACCATGGAACTTTTTTCTTTTTACCACCTTTCTACCAACTTTTTTAAGGCTTAAGGCTATATAACACCGTCTCGCTTTCCTCAAGTCCCATCACTGATCCACGACTGCTTGGCAAACTTTAATTTTGTGCGAATCTTATCTCCATCTGTTGAAAGATAGACAATCAACTGCAGTTTAGTTGGTTTTGATATAAAGTAACGGATGAGCTTTTGTACGGAGAAAAGCATGCATTTGTGGAAAGAACTTGGAAAAGCTTTCAACGACATTCAGTCTTCATTTAGCACCAGCCATGTTTGAGATTGTGAATTTATTTTATTATAAATCTATTCCTTCGTGAATCTATTCACATGAGTGCGAACTGTGAACAATGAATTTAATTGTATTTATTAATTGAAAATAGATTTTTGTTCTCCCACCAAAGCATTAATTAATTTAATTAATTCAACATCTATAATCTAAAAAAAAAAATTCCACTCAATTAATTCAAATAGCTAAATTTACAAATACAGAAATTTTCCTGCCGCAAACTGTCACACTTTATTCACAATCCACATAAATCAGTCGCGATTAAAAAATTTGTTCGTAAGGGATTGTGAAAACAAATTAGAATGTCAAAAAGAGGACAAGTTTTACCCAAAACCCACTCGAAAATGTTGATTTTCCTATCTGCCGAATTGATCGGTTTCGGGTATTACAAGATCACAACCGACCAAAATATTTACACGGCAGACCCTGGAAACAATTTCTGTACCTATCGGTGTTTTTCTTGCATAATTTTGAATGCTTCATTATCACAGAGTCCATGTCATATCGACAGTTGGTAGCTCTCATACTTATGTATTAATGCCAGCTTGCACCAACTTATATCTCCCGGACCTTTGTTCGATTTCAAAAATATGGGGTGATATGAGCGTACAGAAGGGATGGGGCACGCGATAACGATGATACAGATGGGTGGTGATTGTTGCTGCTTTACAGTGTTGAGGAGATTGGTCAGCGTAATGCGGGCGCTGGGTGGGGTGCATTTTATGGCGTCATTTAGCGATGATGTTACCCGTATGAGTTTGGGTGTATTTTTGGCGCACTGAAACAGGTTTTGTCCCTTTGTTTGTCCCTTCTTGGTCTCTGCATTCGCTAAGATGGTGGATTAAAGGATGGATTGCGTCACCGACGGCTAAATAGACGGCCCTTCTTTGGATGGAAGATCGAAGAGTTAGGTATTTATGATTTGGCGTGGATGGTCGCGTATCGAGTGAACGACACGTTTTAGGGTATGGAGGCGGATGGGTGAATAATAACACTATTTACTTACACATTTTGGCTGTTTTTTGGTTTTACGTGTATGAACTTGAACACATTTATTACGGATGCGTTTTCACAAACACGACACCTTTTGTTTGTTTGTAATGCGAGAAACAGATTAACACAGCGACAGCAACAGCAACAGCGAATTTAGGATTGGCTCTAACGTTGATGTCGCTGTCGATGTTGCTGTGCTAATGTGTTCAAAGTAATCAAAATACATTGGTTCTAAGTTCGATGTTGCTGTTGCTGTCGCTGTGTTAATCTGTTTCTCGCATATGATATTTTTTTTTTTTTTTTTTTTTGATTTTTTTAACGAATCGCACTCACTTCTCACGACTTAACTTTTAATGTCGCGATCAAAAATGAATCAAAATGTACCGCTGTTTTTTCTCTGGCTCTCTTGCAAAGCTAAAGCTATATGACGATAGGTATAAACTTAATGCCTGTGTACCTGCTCTATAGTAAATTTTTTCTAATTCAAGAATTAAGTATTAAACAAGGCTGTCAGCTAAAATCTATCTTTTGCATTACATAGGTAGGCGCAGTAGCTTAGTGGTTAGTGTGTTGGACTACTATGCGAGGGGTCGAGGTTCGAATCCCGCAAAAAACCCAAATTCCAACTTAGGGTTTTTTCACTGCGCCGCGCCACCTCTCGCGAACGTCTGACAAACATCCGAGAGTATAACTGTCTTGAAAAAGCTTCTCAATTAGCCGTTTGGAATCGGCATAAAATTGTAGATCCCTTCCATTCGTTCCAAAAATGAAAAACTCACACAAAAACGAATGGTTGTGAGAAGCTAGGCCTAGGGTCCCTCCGGACCTGTTGCGCCAACTATTTTTTTTTTTTTTTTTTTTAGGTAAATTTAAGATAATTGTGCAAAACTCGTACGCCATATCAGCGGGTCGTTTTCCAAAAGTCGGTGCAGCAACTTGAATACGCTGATGAAATTAGCAATACTAGCAGAAGGCAGTGGCTGGCTGTCACTAACTTCGACTAACTTTCCTCGCAGTCAGTTGTAGATTTTCTGAAAATGTCTAAGTCTTGTACTTAATGCAAGTTAATCATAAAACCTTCTCAAAAAGTTGAAATTGTCGAGTGCGGTTATTATTGTGGTCGTCATTTTCATAAGAATTGTGTCGATTTATCCGAAAATGATTATAAATCAGTATCCAATAGTGTAAATGAGATTAAAACGGATCTTGCTGCTCTTAAATCTCTATTTAATAGCAATTCTCCTCCACGTAAAACGGCTAAGACAAATTCCAAAAGTTCTATACAACACAAGAGTCGCGGACTCATTCTCTTCAATTTTGGTGAATTTTGTTAATTGCTCTCAAAAAAACGATCCGCTGTCATCTGTTTGCCACAACTTGGGAGGTGATCTGGGCCCTATTTCACCAACCACTTTTCACTTTGCATTTTGCAATTTTGCAAAAAAAAAAAAAAATTCCTGCAAAGTACAAAGTGCGATGTGTTTCACCAAAAATGCAAAGTTCTCAAGACTGTGCATTTTGCATTTTTTCAGACTTTTTTCCAAAGTGAAAAGTATAAGTGTTTCACCAATAAGAAAGAGAACTTTGCATTTATAATCGTGTTTTGCAAATTTGCAAAGTGAAAAACATATGCCTGTATGTTTATATATTTAATTGCACCCAACGAGTAATATAGAGCAAGTTTAAATGTCATAAAATTTGTTGTTGGGCTTAAAAAAATGTTTTCCAATACTCTATAAATTTCGATTCAAACTGAAATTTGAGCAATATTTAACAAGGAAAAGAAAATCGGAGGATGACGAGTTAGCAACTTTAAAAACGCAGCTGTTGAAGGTCGAAATATACAAAACCACATTGGAAGTATTTAAGCTGGAACGTGAACTAGAAGTTCCATTATCGGAATTCACCAAAGCGTTCAATAACACCGACAACGAAGATTCTTACTTAAGTGAAGAAAATATATTAAATTTAATGGACTATTAGAATTTATATGTTTTCTTATATTTCTTTAATAAATAAATAGTTGGCGCAACAGGTGCGGAGGGACCCTAGGCCTAGCTTCTCGCAACCATTCGTTTTGTGTGAGTTTTTTCTTTATGGAACGAATGGAAGGGCTCTGCAATTTTATGCCGACTCCAAACGACTAATTGAGAAGCTCTTTCAAGACAGTTATACTATCGGATGCTTGTCAGACGTTCGCGAGAGGTGGCACAGTGAAAAAAACCCTAAGTTGGTATTTGGGTTTTTGCGGGATTCGAACCTCGACCCCTCGCTTAGTAGTCCAACACACTAACCACTAAGACACTGCGCCTACTTTTATTACGATCTAATTTGTTTGGTGAAACCTTGCAATTTGCAAAAACGTGCTTTGCACTTTGAAAATTTGTGTTTGGTGAAACGAGTTTTGCAAAGAGGGAACATTTTCAAATTTGCAAAAAATAATTTCCTCTTTGCAAAAGTAAAAAAAAAAAGTACGCCCACTAAAGTCATTTGTATAAAGCTCACATTGATAATTTCGAATTATCGACGTATTTGTAAGATTACTACAATTCCTAAAATTTTTGAAAAACTGGTTTATGTAAGATTAACTCAAATTCTTAAAAGTACTATATCTCCCTGTCAGCATGGTTTTGTTGCTGGTAGATCCACTAGTACAAAACTTACAATTTTTGCAAATTACATTTTAAATGGAGTTGAGAAGGGGCAGTAAATAGACATTGTATATACAGATTTTTCCAAAGTATTCGGTCGTGTTAATCATAATTATATTACTTATGAAGTTAAAAAAAATAGTATTCCACTAAAACTTTTTTAACTGGATAAAAGCATACGGTCGTATTCAGTATGTTCGTATTAATAACATTTTCTCTTCACCTATTAATGTTACCTCGGGCGTGCCTCAAGGAAGCCATCTTGGTCCCCTACTTGTCTTGTCATTTATATATGACATAACCAGCGTATTTTTTAATTCCAAGATCCGTATGTATGCAGACAATTTGAAAGTCTTGACTGCTACAGAGCAGGCATCACCGCCATCCAGGAAGTGCGGTGGGGTGGGCCGGGCAAAAGAAGGATGAAAAACTGTGACATTTACTACGGTGACTGCTATAGGGAACAAAAGCAGCGTCTATTTGGATGCGGATTTGTTGTAAGCGGCAGACTTGGGCAAGAAGTCTTGAGCTTTCGACACGTAAGTGAACGCCTTACAACGATCCGCATAAAGGCTAAATTCGCCAATATCAGCCTAATATGCGCTCACGCCCCCACAGAAGAAAAAGACGATGCTACCAAAGAGTGTTTCTACGAGCTCCTCGACAAAACATATGAGCAATGTCCTAAGCATCACGTTAAAATCGTCTTGGGTGATTTTAACGCCAAAATAGGAAAGGAGGACATCTTTGGTAGCACAATCGGAAAACACAGCCTACACGACACCACGTCTGGAAACGGACTTAGGCTGATTGATTTTGCTGCGGGACGTAATGTTACCATAGCTAGTTCACGGTTTCCTCACCTCAATATACACAAAGGAACATGGCGGTCACCTGATCATCAAACCGTCAACCAAATTGATCATGTTGCGATCGACGCAAGGAACTCCTCCAGTATTCTAGATGTCCGAACTTTCCGAGCGGCCAACATAGACTCGGACCACTACCTTGTTGTAGCCAAGGTACGGATGCGGATATCCCAGACGCCACAACAACGAGAAAATACTGTGAGGAGATTTAACGTCGGACGACTACAAACGCAACAAACCGCCAGAACCTATGCCGATCGCGTATCCCTCAACCTCTCGAGAAGTCCTATGTTGCCAGCATCAAGTGCCGAAGACCAGTGGCGCCGATGCTAAGAAGCCATCAAAAACGCCGCAACTGATGTGCTCGGTTTCACCAATATCTAAGCTTAAGTCCAACAAGGCTGCTGGACCGGACGGCTTAACTGCCGAGATGTTTAAGGCAGCGGGAGGTGACCTGGTAGAGAGCATACACCAACTCGTCTCCAAGATTTGGTCAGACGAAAGTATTCCTGATGAATGGAACCTCAGCCCGATCCACAAGAAAGGAGACTCTCTAAACTGCGCCAACTATAGAGGCAAAATGACGATGGAGAACGCTCGCTGCTCCGTAAAGGTCGGAAACAATCTCACCGAGACCTTTGATGTCAAAAAAGGATTTAGACAAGGTGACGCGCTGTCATGTGACTTCTTCAACATCATTCTTGAGAAAATTGTGCGAAACTCACAAGCTAACACCAGAGGCACAATTTTCCATAAGTCTGTGCAACTGCTTGCATACGCTGACGACATTGACATTGTTGGCAGAACACAGCGAGCTGTCACTGGTGCGTTTGCTAGTATTAGTACAGAAGCGGCAAAAATGGTTTAGTGGTGAATGAGGGTAAAACAAAATATATGCTGTCAACAAGAAGGGACACACAACATCGAAGAATCGGACAGAACGTCACGATAGACAGCTATAACTTTGAGGTAGTTAGGGACTTTGTCTACCTCGGCTCCGCTATAAACTCTGATAATGACATCACATCAGAAATCAAGCGAAGAATCACACTTGCCAACCGCTGTTTCTTTGGCCTAAGACGGCAATTGATTAGTAAGGCCTTCTCAAGAAGCACTAAGGAGATTCTATATAAGACTCTCATCATCCCTGTCCTGCTCTATGGCGCAGAAGCATGGACCCTAGCAAAAACGGATGAGGATCTTCTTGGTCGCTTCGAACGCAAAATTCTTCGAGTGATTTTTGGTCCCGTTTGCGTTGACGGGCTCTGTAGGAGGAGATTTAACAGCGAACTCTACGAGCTGTACAGCGACATCGACCTGGTCAGAAAAGTACGCATTAGTCGTCTAAGATGGTTAGGACATGTAGAGCGAATGGACACCAACGCTCCGGCCCGGAGAGTCTTCGATTCCAACCCGGAGGGACAACGCAGTAGAGGAAGACCTTGCCTTAGGTGGCGCGCTCAAGTGGAAGGGGACCTCAACCAACTTGGAGTGCGCAACTGGAGGCAGTTAGCCAAAGATCGCGCTTACTGGAGAGGCGTATTGGTTGAGGCCCAGGTCCACCCCGGACTGTAGCGCCACCTTAAGTAAGTAAGATCTATTCTTGAATATTGCAATACTATTTGGTACCCTTTGTATGAAGTTCACTCATTTAGAATTGAGATAATACAAAAACGTTTTATGAAACAGGATGCAAATTATTTGGTATCTTGCCTCAAACATCCGAAGAAAATTCTCTGAGGTGATGTTCATCTGAGAATTCCTGTATTGGCTAATCATATTGATTGTTCTGATATTTTGGCCTTAATCAACTTTAATTTTCCTGTGAGGATGATTAGGAACCGATTGTTTTTTAATGTTCCGTATCACAGAAATAATTATGCTTAAGGTGCTTAAGAGAAAGCAAAACCGTTTGCAATACGATCGACTTTAGTCTAAGCTGATTTTCTTTTAAAAATTATTTGCTATTAATTTTAAGTAATGGTGGCAATGCTTAATGTATTTTATTGATTGTGTTTTTATTATTGTCAAGTAATCACTTAGGTATTTTAACTTTGTTTGATGAATAAATAAACTAAACTAAACTATTTACAAATTATAAAATTAGAAGCGGATAAAAATTATTTGGTAAAATGTTGCCTATCAAATTTAAAGCCCCAGCGCCAGCTGTTATCATCAGAAATTAATTAAGCGGAAAGTCTCGATTTTCAATAACAACCTGATAGAGAAGTAAGACCTTATACAGAAACACTAAGAAAATCCTACCCAGACCCCTTCTCTTAGGATCCTCGAACTACGTACGTTATTTTCTTTGTCAAACCAATTGAAATTCCATTGAAATCTGTCATTCCAATGCACCCCTGTAGCTTATGTACAATTTATCACAACCGTCCTCCGATTATAGCAGCCATATCCCATTACCATGTGCAGACATGAACCCTCTCAACTCGCGTATAATTCTATCGCCACATACTACGATCTGCGCCTTCCGGCATCCAATTAATTAATCGGAATTCTCACATTTCCCCCCACAAAGCCTTCCACTTCGATTAGTTATCCAATTCACTTTCCCAATTAAACCGGAGCCCAATCTGTCTGCGCCGCAAAAAATACCAAAGCGAGAGCACGCATGTGCATATCTCAAGTTTACCCACCACTCCCTCCTGCACCTGATTATCTACATGATTATCATTGTCAAACGCCTGTGGGCGCTAGCTATACCACGACCATAAATTCCTCAGACGTACGCCTGAAATTTGATTCTGCTGAACAGATCCAGATCTGTAACACGCACATGTGACAGCCCAGCAGCCAGTTGTCGCTGCTCCATTAGGGATGACATATCGGAGGAGTTAGCTCGTCCACGGACAAGCCAAAGCAAGTCAGCTAGAAATTTATGAACCAATTAGCACTTAGTTGGCCAGTTTCCCACATGCAAAATACCATTCGGTGGCAGAGGCAGTAGAGCTCCGCTGCCGTGGCCTACCATTAGCCCGCCCCCTTATTGGGCAGAAGAGAAATAATAGACCCGTTCAAGACTCATTACTACAGCGCGCTGAATCTTTTTGGGCAGTCGCCTGTGGGGCTATTGATTTATGACCAAAAGCGCAGTGGTTAGTCCTCGTCCCCCCTCATTCTGTATATCTACATGACCAGAGCACCACTGCGGCGATTGATTTATGGATTCATGTTGTATACCTGGCCAAGTCGGTTTGCATTTGCAAGCTGGCCGTAGCCCGACCTGCGCCTGTGAACCAATCACAGAGAGGATTAATGGTCGCGCGCTTTCCCGTGGGAAGCTCTCTGCCTTTTGGTTTGGCATTCAATTAAATTCACTCCGAGGTAATTGTTACAAAGTGGACAAAAGCAAACACATCTACATAGATATATATAGGCCTACCTTCTTTTTTGCAGCCTCCGCACTGATGACGTACAAATCGACGATACCCAGCAGACAGTCATCGCACCGACAGACGTCGTCACCTAGCACTAGCGAACCCAGGGATCCAATGCTGCTGGTCGAGTCGAGGGAGTCGGTGCGGCACAGTCGGCTGCCACCGGGCCCGGTCTGTGCGGCAGTGTCGATTTTGCGTGCCAGCAATTGTTCCATAAGCGTTCGGGGGCGTGATGATGACGGGAATAGAGCCATGTTTAGGCAGATTTTACTCCTTGTTGATGTAAACGTGTAAATCGTTGCAGTAATCGTTAATGCGATTGTTATGATTTGTACATAAGCCACTTAGTTGTGGTGGATGAACTTAAATATGCGGGGCACTAGGAATTTATATGCGAGATCTCCTGTGGGCTCCTATCGACATTGAACTGCAGGGGATTGTGGAATTTTTTGTACCTACCTGTAAAGGAAAAAGAGAAGATTAATAAACCGAATGCCTAAATAAAGTCGATAATCTTAGTACTAAATTAAAACATGATTTTATTGGGGATTAGAACAAGGATATTAAGTCAGGGATTTATTGGAACGCAGTGGTCTCTTTTTTATGGCAGGAAGGTGAGCCGTTCTGGGATCGTCGAATGCCTAGATTCTCCGACCATTGAAAGAAGCCATATACCTACCTATAGATGACTATAAAAGATCACGTTCTATTAGGTGTAGTTCTAAGAGTGCAAGCAGAGACGAGAAGGGTGCAATTGATTGGGTGCATCATTCATCCCCATATTAAATCTCCTTACAACCAGCCCAGCACAGCACGAATATATGGCCAATTTTCAACTTTCCGTTTATTTGCTTCCATCAAGCTTTTCAGTCATTAGCACTTGGATTGCCTAATTTCCGTCCCAAGATATTGCCGGTGCAATATCTGGAGGAGTGTACGGTCACGGACAAGCGAACAAATTTTCTATATCTTCTATCTTATATCTTCTTCTTCTATCTTCTATATATATAATTCTTTCGGGGTGAAACTCGATGATGTTATAACTCGATAACCCCTGAGACGATTTTCATTTTATTTTATTTTTTTGGTTTTGTTCGTATTGCTGTATATCAGGTATAGGAAGAGAGAAAATTCCGGAAAATCGCCGTACGGTCCTGATTTGACATCCAATATTTCTTCCCATTAAATATTTACTTTGAATTTTCTATCTCAAAAATTAACTTGAAAGCTACGGATTTTTTTTTCTTTTTCTTTTTTTCAAAAAGTAGATTGATAAAATAACCACTGGGCCAATTTTTATGATTCTTCTTTTGTTTTGTTCGTACTGTTGTATGTCAGGTTTAGGCAATCTTAAACGATAGGATTCTTTTGGAACCGATAGGTGACGTTGTTGTCGATCTCCGAAACCACAGTGGCTTAGTGGTTAGTGTCGACTCCCAATGAACATACCCTAAATGTAAATAACAAAAGATGGAGCACTGAACGATGTCACTCTTGGTCTCGGAGTGATGACTTCTGACTGACAGCAAGCAGTTTATATGTCAAGTCAAGAGTGGCATTCGTAAAGGAGCTTCCGACAAGAAACGACGTATCGTGTTTTATTTAGTATCGTTAATCCTTTACATTAGTGACCCTGGCGAGTCAACACGTGCGCAGGCATTACCACGCATTAAATTTACAAAGTCGCCGATCAACTAAAAAGTTTTTTCCACTACAAAACCAAAAACCCCACATACAGTGCAAGGGAATTTATATTTTTTCCTTTCTGCAAACGAGACCAATAAATTTACGCAGTGCACACACCACCATTTGAAACATGTGCACATCTTTTCCCGCAGTGGCGTTTGGGTCAAGTGAATTTACCACGCTGATGTCGTTTTCCATTGGTTTCACTCGGGGATCGACTCAATCTGAAATCCAATGGAACAAGAAAACTGCTTATGGTTGAATCTACAAAAGTATTGGTTAAATGCCAAAAAATAATCTACGGCAGCTGTCATCTGACTTGTATAAAACACATAAATTACACTTGTGTGAGTGCTTCTTGAGTGGATTCTGACTTCAAATCGAGAAGCGAATTGATCTTCTCAGAATCACCAGAAAAGTATTTTTTGTGCCAATGGAACGGTTTCAGAAGCGAATTTTTCGATTCCGGACTCGCCCGGACGAATCTTTTTGCCCAATGGAAAACGACATGAGAAGTGTACAACTCGAAAAAAAGGCACCCCAAAAAGTGCCACAAAATTGCGAGACAGCGATTCACGAGACAATAAAGCCGTTGTCGAACCGGTTCACAAGGACGGTGCATTTAAGTCGTATAACACACATGAACGGTGCATCTGAAGAACAAGAGAGAGAGAGACGAAAACAATGGCAACTACAATAACCAGCGCAGCAACCAACGGGACTGGACCAGAGATAGGGAACCTTTTTTTTTCTTTTCTTTTGGTCGCAATTTGTATGTCCATTTACATGCATATACAATATCTTTTGCAAATAGGATTTTTTGAGAAATATTCTTATTGGAAATTATTTATAAGTATTTATTATTTATCGGTAATTAAAATTGAAATATGTTGGGAAATGAGGATAATTTACTATCACTAAATGCAAATTCAGATCAATCGTTAAAGGTTAATTCCGATCGTGAGGAAGAAGCCCGCGCTTTTTCTCCCCAGGTCGAAGCAGGACCATCACCTGCCGTAGCCGAAGCACACAACTTGAAATTACCCCTTTCTCGACAACAAACCCAGACTTTTGGTTTATTCAAATTGAAAGCCAATTCGCTATCAAGCGTATAACTTCATCTGAAACGAAATACATACAGTCATGAGCTTGCTTGTTTGCCAGAGGAAACTATGAATTTAGTAAGTGATGTTTCGTAGGAGCTCAGAGGAACGTCATCTTGACACTTAATAAATAGAACTCGGAGATTCCAAGCCATCTGAACTGTACAGAAGAATGGATGCTTTAGCTAAAAGCAATAGCCTCGTTAACTCGTCATTACTAAAAACATTTTGGGTAAACAAACTACCAGCTGCTGTGCAATCGTGCGTAATTACGCTTGAAAATAGTAACTCTAAGGCGATTCTAAAGATTGCTGACAAAATTTCCGATGCAACTTCGTCTACAAAGATTTGTGCAGTGCGGCAACCAAGCCAACATGCGAATGAAAATAGCCTTTCGAGTATTATGCAGACTCTGAAAGATCTTTCGGATAGAATGCAGCAACTTGAGCTAAACAACCGGCGATCGCGTAACAAATCGTTTTCATACGAAAACAAACCGAGAAGTCGCTCTCAATCGCGCGGCCGTGTATGTAGATTCCATAAAAAATACGGCAAAAATGCACGCAACTGTTCACCACCTTTTTCTTTTCCAACATTCCCTCCAAACAATGAAACAAAAAGCTAAATGCAGTAGAGCCACGGACGGCGTTTCGCGCCCTTTGTTTATATAATGATAATATCACAAAGGTTTTTTTTCTTATCGACACTGGTGCCGATGTGTCCAATATCCCAAAAAATAAAATACCATATGTTTTTCAACGCAGTTCTCAGGGATTAATTTCAGCTAATGGCATGCCTATTTCCACGTTTGGCTACAAACAAATTTCATTAAACCTTGGACTCAAACGCGTTTTCGTTCAATCCTTCATGGTAGCGAGTGTAGACTACCCAATCACAGGAGCAGATTTTCTCTATAAGTTTTCGTCCGTTGATTTACGCCATCGTCGGCTTTTAGATTCAAAGACGAACCTCTCCGTTAATTGCCTATGCAGAAGGGTTATTTCAGTTTCTCCAAAACTGGTAAAAATAAAAGGAGAATTCGGATCGATCCTTAACAGTTTCCCAACTCTAAAAACCCCACCCGACTTTTCTACCGGGTTAAACCATAGTGTTGTGCATCACATACATACATACTAATGGCACCTTGCCCTCCGCTCGCGCACGACGCCTCAATCCGGAAAGATACATGCAGGCAAAATCTGAGTTCGAAACTATGCCCAATCTGGGGATCTGTAGGCCTTCATCTTCACCTGTAGCATCGCCATTGCACATGGTTCCCAAAAAGGACAACTGTTTCAGGCCTTATGGGGACTATCGCCAGTTAAACCCTGCAACTATTTTCGATAAATATCCGTTACCAAACGTACAAGATTTCACAACCAATTTGCATGGATGCCACGTATTCTACAGAATTGATTTGGTACGGGCGTAATCCCAGTTGCACAAGAAGATATATATAAAACAGCTGTTATAACGACATTTGGATTGTTCGAGTTCCTTAAAATGCCCTTCGGTGTGAAATATGGAGCTCAAACTTTCCAGAGATTTATCAACAAAATTTTAAGTGGTTTCACGTTCACATTCGCAGAACATAAAGGGCATTTACAGCTTCTTTTTTAAAGACTTGCCAAGTTCGGTGTGAAAGTAAATCCAGCAAAATGCATTTAAGGTGCACACAAACTGGAGTTCCTAGGGCATCAGATAACTTCAGAAGGTATCCTCCTGTCAGATGTTAAGGTCTCGGCAATTAGCGAATTTCCGACACCATCGACATTTAAGCAGCTCCAAAGATTTCTTGGGATATCAAATTTTTACCACAGATTTTTGCCATGCTTCGCATCTATGGCAGCGCCACTTTACTATATTCTAAAGTCAGTTGCAAATCAAAAGAAGAGCAAAGTAGACCAGAAGTTCGAATGGTCGGTGGATGCGGAAACTGCGTTTTTAAAAATTAAGACGTCATTAAAGAAATGTGTGGCTCTTTCCCATCCTCATCCGTCTGGGAAATAAGCCTTTGGGTTGACGCGTCAAGCGATGCTGTGGGAGGAGTACTTCAACAGTATGAGAACAATGGATGGCGTCCTTTAGGATTTTTTTCCAAGCGCCTACAGCCTAATCAGAAAAGGTATTACCCTTTCGATCGAGAGCTGCTTCTTGTACTCTTTTTAGCCATCAAGCATTTTAGATACTTTATCGAAGGAAGAGTTATCACGGCTTATACGGATCATAAACTGGGAACGAAAGCAATTACGTTCAAGTCCGAGAAACCAGCTATCATTCATTTCACAAATTACAAACGCCATCCGAGATGTTAAAGGCTGTTACAATATTGTATCTGACACGCTTTCACGTACATTCGAGGATGCTATAGCTGTAGATAAGATAAGCTTTCACATCTTACTTAAGGAGCAAGAGCAGGATGAAGAGTTGCGCCAACTTTTAAACTCAAATCTTTCCAGACAGAGCTCGTCCTGGAAGCTAGAAAAGGTCCTTATTCCACTTCATGATGTAGAGGTATAGTGCGATAAGTCACTAGGTAGAAGTCGACCTTATGTTCCCGAAAATCTGCGAAGAATTGTGTTCAACAAAATACATACACTCTCCCATCCAAGCATACGCACAACAAGAAATATGGTCTCAGCGAAATATTTTTGGCCTTAAATGAGCCGCCATATAAATTGCTGGACCAAAAGCTGCATTCCTTGTCAGAAGGCTAAAGTAACAAGGTACATGGTCTCTCCTCTTGGAAATTTTGAGGTAACTGCTGCACGTTTTCAACATGTGCATTTGGATTAGTTGGACCATTGACACCATCGCAAGGGTTTTCATATCTGTTGACTATTAAATACCGTTTTTCACATTGGCCTCAAGTCATTCCAGCGACAACTATAAGCAAGCATTTCGTAATAAACTGGGTATGGTGTACCAGCAACGCTAATAACAGACCAAGGTCCTCAATTCGAGTCAGGACTTTTTAAGGAGCTGGCAAACATTATTGGCTCAAATCGAATTCGTACTACAAGCTACCATCCGCAAAGCAACGGATGCGTTGAACGCCTACATCGTCAAATTAAAATAGCTATAAGAGCATCCCATGAACCCAAGAAATGGTTTGAACAACTACCATGGATACTACTTGGGCTTCGATCAGCTCTGATCGAAAAGCTTAATTACTCTCCGGCACAGTTGTTGTATGGTCAGTCCTTGCGTCTGCCAGGTGAACTAGTGGCGTGTGCTTCTTTAACATGCGATCAATCTACACACTTAGTAGCGAAGGAAATACGTGATTTCATCTTAAAAATCAATCCCAATATAAATCAAAATACATTTGTTCCAAAAGATCTCAAAACCTGTCATGTTTTCTTAAAGGATCCTATTTACAAAAGTAGTTTAAATCCTCCGTATACAAGTCCGCATCCGGTTATAAATAGAAAGGAAAAGATATATAGAATAAATGTAGATGGACAAGAGGTTAATATTAACATAGATAGATTAAAAGCAGCTTTTATTTACAATAAAGATGACGACTTACCGGCATCCAGTACAAATAACTGTCAAAAGAGAGTAACTTTCATTTTGTAAACTATATATTACCTTACTCTGCTTTTTAATTTTGTTCAATTAATTCAATTATGAAATCGTTTTATTTAAAATACTTTGATTGAATTGGTTATAAAGATTGTACACTTTTATTAAAGGGGGAGTATTGTAGAATCCCAATGAACATACCCTAAATGTAAACAGTAAATAATGGAGCACTGAACGATGTCCTTCTTGTAACGGAGTTCTGACTGACAGAAGCAGTTTATAGGCATGTCAAGTCAAGAGTGGCATTCGTAAAGGAGCGTCCGCCAAGAAACGACCGACGCACGTATCGTGTTTTATTAAGTATCGTTCATCCTTTACAGTTTGTGTGTCAGACTACTAAGCGACGGGTCGAGGTTCGAATCCCGCAAAAATCGAAATTCCAACTTAGGGTTTTTTTCCACTGCGCCACCTCTCGCGAACGTCTGACAAACATCCGAGAGTATAACTGTCTTGAAAGAGCTTCTCAATTAGCTGTTTGGAGTCGGCATAAAATTCTAGATCCCTTCCATTCGTTCCAAAAGTGAAAATCTCACACAAAATGAAGCTAGGCCTAGGGTCCCCCCGGACCTGTTGTGCCAACTATTTTTTTTTTTGTTTTTTTATTGTTCGTGCCCGCTTGAAAGATAGGATCATAGGATCGGTATTGATAGATAGATGAAGATGAAGTTTTGTGCATGGGTCTTGTTGGTTCCAGTGTGAAAGAAGGTATAGTTTTGGACCCTAGGTGGAACTTTGCAAAACACTATTTCTAAAACTGTATAACTAAAATTATTAATGGACATTGTCCAAATAAAGCACTTTGGGAAATGTGAGCAGGACTTAATACGAAAGGTACGGGTAAAGCCGGGTGGATACAGCTACATATAAAGACTGACGTCCGTATGTGCACTCATAACTCGGGAAAGATCGTTCGATTTTTCTAATTTTTGGTTTAATTTCGCATTGGCCCAATTAAGGACATATGCTATTTTCTGCCGTAAAAAAAAAAGACTGGATAGAAAACTCACTTCCAACGCTACTCACTTATCGCTACACAATTTGAAATTGAAAGTCGGTTCAGTTATAATTATGCTGCGCAACCTCAATGCACCGAAACTTTGTATAGGATCGCGTTTGATTTGGTTGTGAAGAATCTGAAATGAGAAGGAAATTGAAAGGCAAACGTTCTCATTCCGCGGATTCCGATTACTCAGAACGATTTGCCATTGGTATTTAAGCGTCTTCAATTTCCCGTGCGTCTCGCTTTCGCTATTCCATTCGCTGGAAATTGGTGGTATCAGTCTTGAATTTCCATGTTTTTCACGTCAACTGTTGTAGCGTGGCAATGCTTTAGCAAACCTTCCTCTTTGTGCGTTGTGTACCATAAATAAAGGACTTTATTGAAAAAGAGGTAGGTTAGTCGACACGTCAATCATTGTGGTTTGAATGAAACACCATTGCTATACGTACTTCAAATATTTCTTTTGAAAAAGTATGAGTTGTGAATAACGAATTTGAATTGACCGAATTACGTAGGTATGGCAACATGTTAATTTTGCTTGCTTGAAATTATTATTTTCATTACATTAACGAATTTGGGCGGTACAAAGTTCGCCGAGCCACACTGTATTAGTGTTTATGTTGTTTATATCCTCTTTGGTGTTCATAGTATTGGTGAGCTTTTGCTGGATTCTTAAGCTCTCTAACGTGAATCTTTTGCTTTGATTTTTTCCCTGTCCAAAATCTGTATGTTGTCAATACAATAACAAAAGATTCACGTTAGATAGCTGGATTCTTACCAGCAAAAGTTCACTAAAACTATGAACACCATAGAGACTTTTCCGTGACTGTATAATTTTAAATATAATTTTAAAACAAATAACGGTGCTTTTGAAATTTGGACATCATATCGAAAACGACCCATACGATTGTAACACATATTTATGTCTAAGGTAATATGGCCATTTTTAACTTAATGGCAAACTCAGTTTCTCTTTGTGTTAGGTATCGTGAAATGGACTATTGAAAAAGTATTTATTTTTTTTTAATTGTTTTTTCTTTAGTTTACATGAAAACGGCAATAACGATTTTGAGCAAAATGCATAGTATGAACTGATGTTCTCAAAATTATTGTATGCTTAATTTTCAATTCGAACCACCGGAAATCCTAATTTTAAAAACTGGTTTTATCTCGAAAACTCAATTTTCAAATTCGATAAAACTTTAAAAAATAAAGTAAGTAATGCTTACATCCCGTAAAGTAACTTATACTCATAAGAAGATAATATCAGTATTCTAAATAAGATCAGATTTCTCAAAAATGACTACCACAAACCGGAATAGTGTTCTTATATGATTTTAAAATTCAATACCGCACTTTAAAATTAAAATTGCATCAGCCATTCGAATTACCATAACAGCAATTTCTGCTTATATTCAACCATATTTAATATGCGCCTTAAAATAATCCCAACCACTTGGAGTTTACGCAATCAGAAAATCTCACTTCATTTGACCACACACGTCCATTGGGATATTCAGTTAATAACTGCTAGTGCAAAATTAAAAACAAATCTCGTAATTATTTCATTTTACGTATTTGTAAAGATATCGATCTATTACGAACAATACTTCCAATCATTGACAACTTAAACCAGCGTCATTAATCTATTCCAGTCAAAAATAAAATTTTGCCTTAATAGATCAAAAATCAGAAACTCCTGCAACGCTTGTCCTCGTAACCAGTCGTGCACTTTATTTATTGTTGCTGCTCAAAATGATAATACTTCAAGTTCATATGCCAATGACTTCAACCTCATCATCGCATACTACCTACCTACCTAAAGGAATTATCTAGCTTAGAGAATTGGTCTACATAAAGATTTACATTGTAATTTAAATAAGTCCCTCCGGTCATTCTTTCAGCCATCTATTGATTAGATTTCAACTTCCTCATTTAATCGCACCTGTTTTCATATGGACTACACTGAAAAAAAAAGAACCATATCAAAATGATTTTTTTATAATATTGAAACTACATTTGGCTGTTTTCATAACCATAAAACATACTGGATATATGTAAAAAATGTTATGCTAATTCATTATTGCTTACGTGAAATTAAAAATGTTATATTAAAAATATTTATTTTAGCATTGTAATATCAATTTTTAATATTAAAATTTTAATGATATTTTTTGCTATTGAAATAAGATTATCAAATAGTAATGTTACATTTTTAGGCAAGATAAAATATTGTATTCTCAATACCTAATTGATAAGAAAAATTATGCTGTCCAAATTTTAACATCTAAGTGATAATTGCAACTATGTATATAGATTTCATATTATGATTTCATTTATAGCTTGGATTCATTTCTTTGAGATAGAAATATCTCCCTAAATAGAATAACTTAAAAGTGGAATTTTTAACACTTTTCGCGTATTTCATTCTATTTATCTAGTATAGATTCTCAGATTTGTACCTACCTACCTAATAAACTAAGAAAACATCAAACCATAATACTTTTGATGAACGAGAAAGTTTCGTTCGACCCAGTCGTGCACTTTATTTATTGTTGCTGCTCAAAATGATAATACTTCAAGTTCATATGCCAATGACTTCAACCTCATCATCGCATACTACCTACCTACCTAAAGGAATTATCTAGCTTAGAGAATTGGTCTACATAAAGATTTACATTGTAATTTAAATAAGTCCCTCCGGTCATTCTTTCAGCCATCTATTGATTAGATTTCAACTTCCTCATTTAATGGCACCTGTTTTCATATGGACTACACTGAAAAAAAAAGAACCATATCAAAATGATTTTTTTATAATATTGAAACTACATTTGGCTGTTTTCATAACCATAAAACATACTGGATATATGTAAAAAATGTTATGCTAATTCATTATTGCTTACGTGAAATTAAAAATGTTATATTAAAAATATTTATTTTAGCATTGTAATATCAATTTTTAATATTAAAATTTTAATGATATTTTTTGCTATTGAAATAAGATTATCAAATAGTAATGTTACATTTTTAGGCAAGATAAAATATTGTATTCTCAATACCTAATTGATAAGAAAAATTATGCTGTCCAAATTTTAACATCTAAGTGATAATTGCAACTATGTATATAGATTTCATATTATGATTTCATTTATAGCTTGGATTCATTTCTTTGAGATAGAAATATCTCCCTAAATAGAATAACTTAAAAGTGGAATTTTTAACACTTTTCGCGTATTTCATTCTATTTATCTAGTATAGATTCTCAGATTTGTACCTACCTACCTAATAAACTAAGAAAACATCAAACCATAATACTTTTGATGAACGAGAAAGTTTCGTTCGACCCAGTCGTGCACTTTATTTATTGTTGCTGCTCAAAATGATAATACTTCAAGTTCATATGCCAATGACTTCAACCTCATCATCGCATACTACCTACCTACCTAAAAAAATTATCTAGCTTAGAGAATTGGTCTACATAAAGATTTACATTGTAATTTAAATAAGTCCCTCCGGTCATTCTTTCAGCCATCTATTGATTAGATTTCAACTTCCTTATTTAATGGCACCTACTTTCATACGGACTACACTGAAAAAAAAAAAAAACATATCAAAATGATTTTTTTATAATATTTAAACTACATTTGGCTGTTTTCATAACCATAAAACATACTGGACATATGTAAAAAATGTTATGCTAATTCATTATTGCTTACGTGAAATTAAAAATGTTATATTAAAAATATTTATTTTAGCATTGTAATATCAATTTTTAATATCAAAATTTTAATGATATTTTTTGCTATTGAAATAAGATTATCAAATAGTAATGTTACATTTTTAGGCAAGGTAAAATATTCTCAATACCTAATTGATAAGAAAAATTATGCTGTCCAAATTTTAACATCTAAGTGAAAATTGCAACTATGTATATAGATTTCATATTATGATTTCATTTATAGCTTGGATTCATTTCTTTGAGATAGAAATATCTCCCTAAATAGAGAGTAATATAAATCTGTGGTTTTCCAATTTCAACCTAATTACCTAGTTTAATTTTTTATTTTGATAAAGGGGGTAGAGTTGTAATGTTTTTTTTTTTACTAAAATCAACATGCTATGTATTTTCATTTTACATTGTAGTCTGTATGAAAATAAATAGCGTTTCAATTTTATTTTTATACACATCATATTTCTATACTTATTTCCTTTTTAAGTTTTTTGTACTTAAAGTTATTTTTTCAAAACAGACAGTTTCCAAGATATTCTTCTGTAGGTTTAGACTATTAATTATTTGTTAATTCTTTAAAAAAAATACTATCTCCGGATCAGTGTGTTTTTAAATAAAATTCAGACACCTTTATTCTCATTCAAAATCATCCCACTTTTTAGCATTTGCCTAACGTACCTACCATAATATGTCCATGGTTAAACTTGATTTAAAAAATTACGAAAAATACAAATTTTGTAATTATCCCTTTTTGCCACAAACTGAAATTGAGATGTGTGAAATTTATTCATATAGATATAACATTATTCTATTGTTCGTTTGAAATGTTTCATCCCATCATTTTCGTGGTAATTGTAACGTAAAAAGTGTCTAGACAGTAATACAACTTTAAAATTAGTATATATTAACAGTTACATAGCTGGCGACTTCTCCTTTTTGGTTTTTGTTATTTTTAAATGTATCTGCCACTCAGTTCTGCATTATTGACATTAATTCATATGAATTTAACATTTTTTCTTTGTATTGATATTCTTCATTGTAATCCCAAAATTTTCGTGTTAATTGTAGCGTAAAAAATATCCAGGTGATAATACCAAATGGTTAAAAATCTGTATTAACCGTAATCTGCCGATCCCTTTTATTGTTGAATGCACCTGCGACTAAGTGTTGCGCGTTGTTTTATTACAGACTTCAGTCGATCATATTTGTGTGGACTTGGCGACACATTAGTTTTTTGATATTCAGACGACGCAGACGTTTTAAATAATAAATATTAAGTGTTTTACGTGGTTAAGTGGAAAATCTTAAACAAAGTGTTGTTAATTTTGTATTAATGAATTAATTATAGATTATAGTGACTATGTTGTTCTATTAATTAGTTAATATTAATTAATTATGCAAAATGACAAGGTCGAGTTGCAGCTATACTGGAAAACAACCTATGATATCGCCGTAAGGAAGATTCCAGACAATGCCTTCATGAAATTTTTCAAGATTGGGCCTTTTACACGCAATGTGGTGGAGAAAAAATTAAAAATTAAGTTTCTTAATATAGTGTACATAATTTTTGATTTTACTTAACTCCGACATCTACGTTTTTATAGATAGATCTGTACTTATTCCCTGGTAAACAATTTGCCTTTATTAACATAATTCAGGAATTCAAAATCGCTGGCTGGATTGTATGAAAAATATATATAAGACAAACAGTATACCTAACAGTAATGATAACTTAAATGATGCTTCCACAGATCAAAGTAATTTTTAATATAATTGTCTAATAAAAAAAAAAATAGTGCGTGGAGTCCCTCCGCGCGGAAGAAGTGAAACTTCGTAATGTGGAAATGAAAATAGGAAGGGGTAGAAATTGATTTGTAGTGAAATCATATTGTTTCTTTAAGCCTAGTATCCTGCTCGCGCTAAATTTTAGCGCCCCTAGTCTCCACTTCGTTTCTCCACACCAAAGATAAATGGTCGCTAAATTATTATTAAACATGATATAGATGGGACAAAACCCATATGCTTATGAACCATGAGTACCATGACAGATATCAGTAAACGTAATTTTAATAGAATTTTCGAATTTCAAACTTGAAAGACGTAAGAAACCTAGAAACTATAAGAAGAAGTTCGACACGTGTCCTCAAACTTTCCACAATCTCCTTACCATAGTGGAACACTTGTTATTACCCAAAAGACGAGGCCAAATGAAATGAAATGAAATGAAAGCCCTGAAATGCGATTCGCTTTATTTATGTTTATATCTCTGGTTTGGCTCTGTTGTGTGGCTTTGCGTTTTCTTTTATTTACCACGCAAACATTGTCTGCGTTTTCCACAAAAAAAAAAACATTGCAAACACAACACAAACACTTTCCTCCGTTTTTTTATGTCAAAATTTATATTCGATTTAATGCACCGGACATTTAATTCGCGAGCTAAATGAGTGGAGACTTTTCATCGGCCCATCTATATGAAATTAAGGATTTAGCGTGCGAACAGGATACTGATGCTTTGCTAAACTGCCTCGCTCAATTTTATCTTTGTAGACATTTTTGTATGGGAGATAAAATTTAGCGCGAGCAGGATACTAGGCTTTATGACAAACTTTATTAACATTGCTTACAATTCACAATTGATCGCATCTTTTAATTATTATTTTCGAGTGGAGAAATATCCAAATCAATAACATTTACAATGGGATAATGACAACTAAAGTGAGATACGATATGTTGGAAGTCGCATTAGAAGTCTCACTTCAAAAATACTACCCTATTAAATTATAGGTACCTATGTGTATCAAATCAAACTTAAACAAGTAAATGAAATAATGAGGACGCTACTCGTTGCTAACGCTCGCGCTGGCCTGTAACAGGTATACTACGCGCATGCGTTCGAGTGCCACGCATTCACTCTCGCTCTGTCTCCTTCTATTTCCCCTCCATTTGACTGTTTTCCAGTCAGATCTGACTGGATTGAAATGAATTTAGCTGGAAGATTTTTTGAAATCCAGCCGGCTGGTTTTTTTAGCTGGATTCAATTTTTAAATCATTAACTTATTTTATTCTTATTATCAGTTTTTTATTTCTTTTTTAAGCATGAAGTCTGTTATTTTTGTTTCGAATAAAGTTTATTTATGATTTTGTTTTGCAATGTACTACTTATTAGAATGAATTTTAAGACTTGTGTGTATATTTACAATTCTTTGTTTTTTTATAAAAACAATTTTTATTTTCTTATACTTAATTACCTACCCTTTAATGAACAAATATGAAAGAAAATGGATTCTGTGTTATTTTTATTGAATAAAACAATTTTTTTTATCTTAGCTGGATTTTTAGCTGGATTTGTGTTTAAAATTCTTTGACTGTTTTATTTGACTGAATTCCAGTTTTTTGACTGCTTTTTTTCCAGTCAAATCTGACTGGAAGAACGGATTTGAAATGGCAACCCTGCCCAGGAGCTTTGAACGTTTGACGTAACCTTGTTGGAAGTAGCATTAGAAGTTTCACTTCAATAAGACATTAATTGCCAATTTAGTCATTATTTTTGGAAATTAATCTTCACATTATATTCTTCTCCCACTATTGTGTGCCAATAAACTCACTCACCATTGCATACTCTGAAGCGTGAGCGGTACCCTCACACCTTTGAGTATGCAATGCTTATAGTAGCATTAAGCATTTAAGAAGTTTCACTTCAATAAATCAAACAACATAATTCACCTATATCGTCTTTACATCTTAAATTCTTCAATTCTTTACTGTAGGTATCAAGGTATGTAGGTATGTACTATAACAACCATTAAAACAAAAACCTTGAACTCAATTTCCATATACACCACCATAAGTCCATCAGCGCACGTCAACAGCCATCTGCGCATTTCCTCAGAAATACATTGTGGCTGTTGATTATACACATTCACCTCGCATTTTTCTCTTTCGTTTCACTTTTGTTGGAGAAAACACCACTCATTTTTTTTTTTTTTCATATGAACGTGCTTGTGCTGTGCAATGTGCGCTACCCTCACCCTCGCTCACGCCTTTGAGTATCCAATTATTAGCGTTAAACGTTTAACGCGACCTTGAGTTGGAAGTCGCATAAGAAGTTTCACTTCAAAAGATGTACATAATTACATAATTTTTTTTCAATAATTTCAGATTCAAAAGACGAAATTTGTATTATGGTCCTTAATGCAGTGCTTAAGCCGACATCAATTTTTCAGAGGACGCGGGAAGAAGTTAAGAGGCAATTGAAAATTAAAGGTACCATCCAACCATATAATAGTTATTGGTATAGAACTTAATAAATTAACTGAATTTTACGTTATCATTGGGGAACTTTTTTACAATTTTCTTCCTTCATAGCTGCATTTAAAGCATTTCAAGTTTCTGATTAAAATTACCCAAGGGAATCTGAACTATGTACCTACTAGCTCGGCTATTTTTGTTTATGGTGTATTCTATGCGATAACATTACCTTAGTACCTTTCTAAAAATAAATATAACAATAAAATAAACATACTTAAAAGCAAACTTAAACAATTTTTTTCCTTAGAAAAAAACAATGAATAAACGGTAAGTACCTACATTCAAATTTTGGATTCAATAATTACGTTCATGTTCTTAAAACAGAGAAACAAAATTACTACAAAAACATAATTTTACACAGAAAAGGTCATATTTCTAAAATTGCATCGGGATCACTCTACAACATTTGAAATTTTTGATTCAATATTTTTTTTATTTTTTTTTATAATTTTACTCGCGCTCAAGGGGCTATGAACACCCTTATAATGCGGGGCACAGCGCGGCATTCAAGTTTTTAGGAAGAGAAAGAGGGATAGGAAAGAGTTTGTGGCGCAGTGGATATTCTCCACGAGTGGCGTCCTAATAGCTAGGGGAAAATTGTTGATATTTGTGTTCGCTTATAATTCACTTAAACTTATTCCCAGTTTTTATTTGTGAAAAATGTTTCGTGGTACTGGCTCGGATTTGAACACGTAACCTCCCACTCAACAAGCGAACACTCTATCACTGCGCCACATGTTTGGAGTGTTTCATTAAAATAAGGGAATAGTAAAAAAAAATATTTACCTATTCAACATTTTCGATATGAAATTGGTATAGGTATTTACATATATGTATCTATCTATAATATGCATGTACATATCTATATATATAAAAATGAATTGCTGTTCGTTAGTCTCGCTAAAACTCGAGACCGGCTGGGACGATTTTCATAATTCTTTTTTGGTTTTGTTCGTATTGCAATATATCAGGTTTATATTTACTTTTTGTCGCTAAAACAAAACCTTGAGGGGATGAAAGAGGTTATGCAAGTTTGTATGGGGGAAATACACTTTGAAAAAAAAGAAACTGGATAGAAATCGAGTATTGACACTTCAAATACAAACAAACAAATATTTTAAATTTTAAAAGCAATTGTTGTTGAGTCAAGCTGTTCGAAAAAATGTGCCAATGTTGAACCAAGAATAAAAGAAAGTGTAAGATGAATTGATGCAAGCAGTCGATAGCGGAAATTGCGGAATTTTCTTCCTTAACGCGCCAGGTGGAACTGGAAATGCATTCCTGATTTGGCTACGATTCGTTCGAGATCTGAGGTAGCTTTGGTCCTAGCCTCTTCTGAGATAGCGGCTACTTTGTTAGAAGGCGGTCGAACAGCATTGAAATTGCCATTGAATCTGCAAGTGGATGAAGAACCTACATGCAACATTTCAAAGAACACTGCGATGGCGGAAGTACAGCAGCAATTTAAGATTATCATATGGGACGAATGCACAATGGCTTACAAACGCGCATTGGAGGCCCCGCATCGTTTACGTAATGATAAGCGACCTTTCGGTGGAGCAATGATCTTGCTATCAGGCGATTTTCGCAAACGCTGCCTGTCATTTCGGTATCAACTCCGGCAGATGAATTGAATGCTTGCCTGAAGTAGTCTGCCTTATGGCGATACGTCCAGAAATTGCATTTGACAACAAACCTGCGAGTCTCTTTACAAAATGACCAGTCCGCTGCAGAGTTCTCCAGGCAATTGTTGGCGATGGGCAATGGTGTGATTCCAGCAAACTTAATCACCGGCCTGATTGAGTTTCCACAAAATTTTTGCAACTTTACAACGACACCGGAAGAACTAATCATGAATGTTTTCCCGAATATCGCTCAGAATTATATTGACCATGATCGGCTGAGTGTAAGAGTGATTTTGGCTGCGAAGAACAAGAACGTCGATTATTTGAATTTCGCCATTCGCAACCAAATCGCTGGTGAGTTGCATTCATACAAATCATGAAAACGAAGCCACCAACTATCCCACGGAATTTTTAAACTCTTTGGATGTTTCTGGCTTGCCTCCACACAATTTGAAACTTAAAATCGGCACGCGTTTGATTGTGAAGAATTTAATACCAAATATTATTCAAGCAACGATTTTTATTGGAAAATTCAAAGGCGAAGATGTTCTTATTCCGCGGATTCCACTTATTCAAAACGATTTGCCGTTCGTATTTAAGCGTCTTCAATTTCCCGTACGTCTCGCTTTTGCTATGACAATTAGTAAGTCCCAAGAACAATCGCTGGATGTGTGTGGCATAAATCTTGAATTTCACGTGTCGCAAAGCTCTCGCTTTGTACGTGTACGCACCCGATAATAGAAATAGAAGCGGTAGGTTGGCCGACAAGTATTTGATTTAATTTATTTATTTAATTTTATTATAACTTTTGAATAAAAAATTTGAATTGACCGAATTACATGAAGCAAAATGAAGCGAAAGCTCGGAATTATTAGTTTCATTACTTACCTACATTAATGAATTTGGGCGGAACGAAGTTCGCCGGGTCAGCTAGTCAGTGATAAATATCAATTCAATATTTTCAATGTTACATTGATATTAGGAATGTGGAAAAACAAAGTAGGTATTAATTTAACACTTTCGTATCAATTTGATATTGTTTTTTTTTTTTTCTGTTTTCATATTAAAAATATGAATTCAATATTTTAAATGTTAGGTACGTTAGTGTAATTTTACTGTAATGTAGAAAAAAAATTGAACATTGAAAAACAGTTTCTGCTTTTATGCAGATATGAAATGGCGAGCTTATCAATAATGATATTTTTAATGTTGGACGACTTTTATAACCCAAAAACGTTATTTTTACAGTTGTTTTATCAATTTTTTTTTTTCGGTGTAGTTTGTTACTGAAGAAAGGTACATTATGAACTATAAGAAGGTATAGGTAGCTCAATATTTTTTAATAGGATCCATTCATGCGTCATGTCCGCCACGAGTCATCCCTTCAATCCCTTCCTAGTTAATGCTCATCCCCCCTTTCCAGGTCTATGTCCATACCTAGCTTACAATCTCCTTTTGTTGCACTTGCAATCCGACCTACTGGCCAACTGATACTTCAAAAATACCTGATCTGATCGATTTTTTCGTCGTGAAAGGAATACCTATTAACCACATTGAAGTTGAAGAGAGCTATGATCTGTCATCTGATCATTCACCGGTTATTTTATCATTGAACGTAAAACTAGTAAATAACCTTGAGCCAGCGGGATTAACTGGTAGAACAACTAACTGGGAAGGCTTTAGGAACGAAATTGAAGAGAATGTTGAACTTAGCGTTCCACTTACGACACGCTATGAACTTGAGGTTGAAGTAGATCGCTTCGTTGAGATCGTACAGCTCGCTTCCTGGAATATTACGCCTAATCCAAGGAAAACGCCGGCCAAATACGATGTACGATATCATCCCGAAATATAAGAATTGGTCAACGAAAAAAGAAAGGCGCGTAAAAAATGGCAACAGAGTCGCGCTCCGCAACATAAAACACATTTGAATTATTTGTGCAATTTGTTAAAGACAGCTATTAAGGACTTTAAAAATCATGCGATAGGTTCTTACCTTGAAAGTTTAACGGCGAAAAAAGATTCCAATTATTCACTTTGGAAAGCAGTAAAAGACACAAAAAGGCCCAAAATCCCCGCGCCGCCAATTAAAATAAATCAAAATGAATGGGCAAGGGAAGATAAGGAAAAAGCGGACGTTTTTGCCGCCCATTTAGAAGAAACCTTTAAACCGTACGATGGTCGGGCGGTACATGACAGTGTTATTGGGACGGAATTACAATCCGACGATTTAATACTCACAAGTGCAACGCTAAGGGAACAAAAACGTGAAATTGAATCCCTAAAACCTAAGAAAGCTCCTGGTTATGATTTGATCACGGGAGAAGTTCTCAAAGTTCTACCAAGAAAAGCACTAATTAAGCTTCTTCATATTATAAACGCCGCGCTCAGACTAAAACACGTACCGAGCCAATGGAAAGTTGCGGAGGTCATAATGGTTTTAAAACCAGGAAAACCGCCAAATGAAGTAAAGTCATATAGACCAATTTCCCTTCTTCCAGTCATATCCAAAGTTTTCGAGAGAATCTTACTAACGCGCCTACAACCGGTTATAGAAAACAATAATCTTATCCCTGACCACCAGTTTGGGTTCAGAACCAAGCATTCGACGATTGACCAATTGCATAGAAATACTGACGTAATTGAGAAAGCATTTGAAGAAAACAAGATATGCTCAAGCGTATATATTCGCGATATACCAAGAGAATATGGCACTACTCTCGCTACGTTCGCCGACGACACCGCTATCCTAGCAGTAGGTAACACTATCGAAGAAACGACTGCAAAACTGCAAATCGCACTGAATAAGGTAAATTAATGGACGAGGGACTGGCAGATCACCCTCAACGAAACTAAATCTGTTCACGTGAATTTTACGTATAAGAAAACAGATGACTTGCCAATTTTTTTAAATTCGGGAGAATACCCTTTGCAAACGAGGCCAAATACCTGGGAATGACACTCGACGCAAAGCTGAAATGGAATTCGCACTTGAAAATGAAACGTAAGGAACTCGATATCAAATATAGAGAAATGTACTGGTTACTCGGAAAACATTCCCAGCTCAGTACCGAAAACAAACTGCTTCTATACAAGCAAGTGCTAAAGCCGGTGTGGACCTACGGTATACAACTCTTGGGTTTTACCAAGAAAACAAATGTCAATATTCTACAAACTTTAGAGAAATTGTACAATTGTACAAGCACCATGGTATATTAGAAACGACGATTCCACAGAGATCTCGGAATTCCAATAACTGAAGCTGAAACAAAAAACTTCGCGAGAAAGCATAGAAACCGACTAATCGGACATGTCAACAATTCAGTCCGACAAATTTTGGACGAGAACAATTTATTGCGCCGACTACAAAGAACGAGACCGTTCGACTTGGCAAGATAGGATTAACCGCGTCTAAATTGCGGAACATGCAGGATCTTTCATTGGAAAGTAGCCTGTCAAAAGTTGTTATTTCGTTATAGAAAAATTGCTTGATAAGTTATATCTTAGTTGCAGTATCTAACAATTCTTCGAAGGGTGGTGTTTTTAGTCAGTAAAAATCTGACACTACTATAGCACGCGCTTTTCACCTACCCTCGGTAAAAAAAAAAAACTTGCAATCTTATTGTTACATGAAGCCGCTTAAATTGTAATTTTTGTATAAAACGTTTTCTAGTAAACTCCGGCAAACATTGCCTTGCCTACAATTCCTCTTCGCGTCCAATTGAAAGCAATTGAAAACCTTACGTCAACTTGTCAACAGACACTTGTCTGATGAATTCGTTTAGCTACGTCGCATTTTTCCCTCAAAGGTACTCCACTTAAACATTTCTGTATTCGTATTTGTCAAGCCATTCAATACGACGTGAGTCAAACTTAAAACTGAACAATATAAATTCACAATAAGCAGACACTTGCAAAAAATAGAGGCATGTTTTATATCGAATACGTATCAGTTGCATATATGACAGCTACAACGCCAATGGGTTGACATTGGAATTTGAAAAGGCTTTAACAAAGGTGGGTGTGCGCTAGACGATTTATTTTTAGCTTTCGCAACTTTTTCGCCCGTGCCAAGATATAGGTAGGTACTCTTACGCACGGACTACTTGCAATCACATCTTCCAACTGTCTCTAGCCACAGTGTGCTCAGTGGTTCATTTGGGGCTAATCTGTTTGTCACTTGCAAGCAACTTTGCTTGAAGCCATTTCAATTATTTCTCGATCCGTTGCAATCTACGGACGATAATTATGAGTACTCGCCATTTAAGTCAGCCCGAAATGATAATCACTAGCGGTTTGCTGTTTGTCACACCTTAAATGATTTAATAAGGTGTTTCGTTTTTCTGTTTTGGATTTATATCGGCAATCTGAATTCTGAACCAAATTCCAAGTGAAGGTACCTTCTACTTGTATGTAGATACTCAATTGCTATACATGAAACCAACTTGCAGTCTTGGGTACCAATCAATTTTTTTTAGTTGTTGAAACAGAGCTAGCTACCTGTTACTCTTTTGATGACTTGGATGTCATGGAGCTTACGACTTTCACTTTGATATTGAGGATTGTTGGTTATTGGGAAAATTATAATTGTAATGTGTTTGTAATGAGGAGTTGCAGTTACAGCAATTAGCGAATATATGTTGAATAGTGAACTGCCTTACAAAAACGATGTTTCTTTTATAACGCAACTGAAAGAGCAAACGAATATGTATTTCCAAGGTTTAATGGCAAAAATAGTTTACTTCTGGTTGCGTCACTCCATACAAAGAGCAAAAACGTGGAGCTAAACATCATCGAAAGTTTTGGGGCTGTTTGATCCGAAAGTGAATTAAAACTTTAATTGCAAATTGATCAGCTATATTTTTGGAAGTGTTAGAATAAAATCGCAACTACTTCTCGTTATACAAATGTCGATTATAAATCAATTTCTTGTAATACATTATGTAGGTACAGAATTAAACTTCAATGAACGTAACATAAAGTAACGTAGGTAGTAATAATATTGTTAGATAAATTTAAAGAGTGTACTAGATTTGTAATCAATTTCAGTTTTTAAAAATTAGGGTCCATGGTAAATAATTCATTTATTTATACCAATTAAATAGTAATAATAAAAACAAAAAATAGGAAAATAAAATAAACATAAATTTTAAAAACCACACCTGTCGTTCAAAACAAACCGTCTGTGATTTTATATATTTCAAAGCATATTCTACCAATAATTTGTTTCTTTCCTCATTTTTTATATTTTTTAGATGTGAAAATTTACGTTCAGAAGCTGCTCTACTGTAAGTCAACCAAAATAGTTGTAAAATGTATGATGAAATGTTTTTGAATGTAAAATTTCCCATGCCCATGAATTACAGAAAAAATGCCATAGATTACACTTGTAAGTACACAAAAAATGTAAAAACATAGCAAATAAGAAACAAAGCGCAGTAAATGGTATACTGTACTGAAAGTTTTTGCTAATGCAATTGTCAGAGAAAAACAGTGGTAGCTGAATGCGTGTATGGGTAAAAGTAAGGCGAGTAGATATAAGATTTTAAATTTAATTCAATGATGGAAAAGAAATATTATTAGCGAATAGCCATGACTAAACAGTGGTAGATTTTAAGTTCAGGTTGGTAGAATTTCCGAAAGTGTAAAAAGTGGTAGAAATACCACTTAAGTGGTAGAAGTCCGATGACTGCGTAATGACTCGTACTTCAACCTAGAAGTGGGTTACAAAAAAGCAACATGCTCCGGGACACGAACCTAAACCCTTTAACTGCAACGAGTTCATTTCATGTATCGGATGTCCGCCGCGCCGTTCTAATTAGAAGTGGTAATTCAATACGCATTCCCAGTGGGAATCCCCCTCGTTAGTTATGAATAACTTCATAAATTACATCAATTCACTACAAATTACACTGGCAAATTACACGGAGGACAACTGCAGCTAACCATCTAACTCCTCGGAAATTACACAGCGATCGCCAAAGGAACGTCTCCGATGTTCATAAATCGCAACATTCCCCCGCTAAGCACACTCCATTCCCATGTTTGATGGTAATTCCGCAGCACCGCAATACCCATCCCGCATGCTTTCTGCAAAACTATAAAATCTCAAATAATAATTATAAATTTCACTACACAGCCAGGATTGGGACGTTGGACAGTCACTTGTTGGTGCCGCTACTCCTCGCGAGTGCGCGTGTAACCTTATCTAATCTATAGTCAGAGATTAATAGCTTATCGATTGGAATGAGTTGGTTGTTTCCCTGTTGCTCTTAGGGGACTGGTGCGCTATCCGTGCTCATCGTGCGCTGGTAGGGGAATACCTGTGGCGTAGTGAATGATTAAAATAAATTCAAACACCAAGTGGAAGACGTGCGACCGGACACCGGACAACGGACAGTAGAGCCGCTGCAATTAGCCGCGAATACATTCTAATAAAACTGCAATTTTATTTGTCTCCACGTTGAGATTGGTGTTGCATGCGACAGTGATGGTGGTGCCTGGTCCGCCACCGCCGCCATGTTAGGTAACACAGTAGGTGGTGGAATTCAGGTACAGAAATATGCATGTACTTGCATATAGATACCATCTTTGGGATGTATAAAGACAGATTGTAGCTGGCTGACAAGAAATTTGCTGCTGCTGCCTTTTGCACTGATGTGTAATATATGCGGGAACGCTGCCGCTTGGTATGAACGGAATTCCTCTACGCTATTGCAGTGGGAAGTTTATGGTTTAACGATTGTATTAACATAAATTCGTGACCAACGAGGTGGTATGTAATTGTGAGATTTTCCTCCAGCCGTAGCATATGTAAATACTGGGAAACGTTGGTGCGGGTGGGGGTCTTAGGTGATCGTGCGTTGAAAAAAGTGGTGCTCAGGTAAGTAGCTCTCGATCCAAAGAGGCTGGGCAATAATTGCAATTATGTCGTGGGCAAAGTGGCAAGTAGCTTCCAGAGTGCTCAGACAAGTCTGCATGCTAAGTGCATTATACACTCGACAGCCCATTCAACCGCATAATAAAGTTTGGTTCTCTTATTAATTTAATAACTTATTTATTTAGCTCCTAAAAATTAAAATCTCAGTTAACTAATAACAGATGTAATGGAAAAAAAAATGCATGGTGACCTTGATTTTGCATGCTCTTAAGCTTCTTTAGAAGTAGATCGGGGGCAGGGATGAAAAATGAACTTTGTGCGGACTGTTATCAAATCTTAGTTCCTCAGAACACTGATGGAGATTTATTTGTCTTTGGTGAGTTTCTATCAGCTGATGGATCCATCCTGAGAGTTTTATTAATTCGTTGTTTCTTCTTTCACCATGAAAACATAATGTATATTCTACAAAATGGATAATGTAATCAGCATAAATAACTATAAAGGAATAAATTCTGAAAAATATATTTGTGGAAATAAAATAAGATAAATGTTTATGTATGGCAAAGAATTTAAAGAGAAAAATCGATCAAGAATAATATAAGATTTGAAATATGATTTTCGAGTTAAAACCTTTTCGTTTAATAACGGAAAATAACAAAAAAACATTAAAATTAAATAGGAAATTGGAAATAATTAACAGAATAAATGAAATTTAATTTGAAAACTACAGCCGAAAATATGAATAATGCTAATTTAAAAAAAAAACACACAAATAACGAAAATGAATTTATTTTCTTTAAAATGTTCGGGAAAGAATGAAATTCAAAATGTAGATATATCAGCAAAATTGCAAAAAAAAAAGTTAGATCAAGTCCGAAATTTCTCCTCGGCCCGTATGGGGATTGCACCTGATGATCTGATCCGCGACCCTACTAAATGGAAGAGCGGCCATTGAAAACAAATAAATGAATGAAAGGGTTTTTTTTTTGCAACATAAAAAAATACAACTGAAAAATTGTTGGTACACCTTTTATGAATGAAAGTAATGACATTCCATGTATATTTACAGAGGATTACTTGAAAATTAGAATAAAGATACCACCGGGAGTGTTGAAAAAAGCATCCAACGTTTTGTTGCAAAATGATGACTGCACAGTTTATTCTAGGATATTTTTTTGTTTTGTAATTTTTCTTAAACTTTTTTAACCGACAGTACAGTTTGTCAGTTTTGTTTAATGCTGTTGGTAATTGTTTAACAAATCAATCATTTTTTAAAAACAGTCGAAAGAAAAACCGCTGGCGAATATCGCGAAAAAAATATGGGTGTGAAATGAAAAATAAATATATAACGCTGTTCGCGTTTCTTAATTTTAATATCATAAAAACTACATCTTTGTATCAAAAGTTCATTATGGAATGCCTTGCAATATAGATTCCTTTGCCTCGTACCGTGAAATTTGAACAATCCTACCTCTTCCTAATTAGAATTGATTCTTATTCCATGGTGTATATCTACATAATTAGTTTCACTTACCAAGAAATAAGACAATTGAACAATGTAGCGAATAATTGCAACCTGAAACTATTATTTAAGTCCATAAGACGCTACACACTACATATTTTGTTGGCATTTTTTAGGATAATTTTCGATCGACCTTATTAATATAGAGATATCAAAAAATGCTCTAAAAATGTATTCAATTGTTCGGCACTGGAACGAGCAGGAAATCAAAGTTAGACTTGGAATTATTGATTCTCAAGCGGTATGATAAACCAGTTAGATGAACCAGATGAAGACATTTTGCTTGTATAGACAATCAGTTTTTTGGCTGAAGCTGTCAGTCTATTTAATACTTAGCTTAAGTGAAATACTAAAAGAACATATATACATTATCGACATACCGTTTTTTATCAGTATAGTAGTACAACAATTTAGTCAATTTGTGTGTAGGTGTTACAGTGAATAATGTCAGAAAAACACAAGGCGGCCTATTTGGGCCGTCGAAAGACAAAAGTAATAAAGAGCAGAATAAACAGACGAACAAATTAAACAGGAAAAAAGTTATTACGTTTATTTAGTAGCGCGTTTCATCAGCCACTCTGTTCATTTATGTAAGCAATTGGATTTTTTTTCTAAACTATTTAACAAGCTCCCACCAGTATACATAGCCCATAATACCCAGAGCCTACATCATCCATCTTACTGCTGTGGTATAATATGTGTGTATTTCCAGACAACTGTTATGAATCTATAAAGCAACCCGCCATTCAATGAAAACTTAAAAAGAAAGACTCGGCGATCGTATATTCCGTAAAACACTTGTTGTTATTTTCTTCAGCCTGCAGGTGTGAGCTCACATACATTTTAGACAACCCAAAACGAATTTTGGATAGACATTCGATCTAAGTAACCTGCAATTTCATAAGGAGTACTATATAGGCAAGCGATCTTCTTGGATTCCAGTTTGGTTATAGTTGCTTCAATTTCGGGATTTCATCTCGGAATGGGATGTATTAATTGTTAGCACTCCATGTGCGAACTGCTTGATCCATTTCCAGTGTAATATTGACATTCGTAGCCGTTCACCATTCCGTTTTAGACGAAAAGCAGCATCCGGCAATGCTACATCGGGATATACACGAGGGTACTTATGATTTGCATAAGTACGCGCAAACACAAAAAAAAAAAAAAAACGTTTCGCAACACCCATATAACCGACTCAAGATCTCACCACATGTATCGAAACTGGTTACGAATCAGTAAGAGTATTGAAAGGAAGTCGTTAAAACTCCCAACTTTATCCTGGGAACCATTATGCTAATAGGGGCCATACACGACACAGACATGTCGTTGCAAACTTATATATTTGTCTCTATCACTATCGTGTGTATCCTATGTCTATCCTTTGCAGCGATCGTCTGCGTGAATTCAAAACTTTTTGAATTTTCCTTGGTCTGCAACGAGATGTCTGTGTCGTGTAAGGTCCCTATAAGCTATCAAATTGAAATATCACACTAAGTTGCAGTAACAGTCATCTGACAGGTACACTTATTAACATCATTTTGCACATGATAGATTTAAAGCCCTTAATGGCTTGTGACATCCCATTTATCTTTGGGTTTCATAATAAACAGCTCGGACTATCCTCCTCTTATTTTGCTCACTTTTGCGTTGACGTTGTAATAAATTTCTGTCAATTAGCTATCAATTCATTTTCCTTGCCAACTATATGAGTTGCGTCCCGCGAAAGCAAAATATTCATCTCCGGCACGCACTTTTACAGCAACCGACAACCGCCTACCGTACCTACCGTGACACCGCAAAATGTGGACAAGAAAAAACGAACACCTTAACAACGAAACATGCAGCTTCATGCCTCCAAGGCACGATGCATCGTTCCCTCCTATGACACTATCATAATTTAATGTTCATTTGCGCTAAAAGTTAACGCCTGCCTATGTTTTCGCACAAAGGCCTCATACCCACAGCCGCCCACTTAAGAGTTAATCACATGGTCACGAGAAGATGATCCCTTGCCGCTGAGGAAAAGATCCTCCACCACAAATCGGCGGAAAATTTGTGGTTATATGTTCAAAATAGTTTCATTTTGTGATCATGTCCTTTGGGGAAGTGTGCAATAATTATGCAAACAAAGTAGTTTTTGGTGTTTATATATCGCGCTTGGAAACACTGTCGCGTATCTTTGGAATAAGAAAGAAATCCAAATAGAAGAAGCACTCGGAAGTCTGGACATTCTAGATGATTAACGGCGCAGCGATGTAGCACTCAGAAGCTGAAAGAACATCTTGCCGGTGCGGCTCCATATCTTGTGAAGAAAGACTGGTAGTGTAGTTAAGTTGCTACTGGATCGGCAGAAAACCATTATTGCCAGTTTGTGCACCTGCGCATAAAAAAAGGCAGCTAACGCAGCTAGATGAAAAAATGTTGCAGTGCGCATCTATAATGCATGACTCTATCCATATCGACGAGCGGACAAACGCACGCGGCAAACAAAGATAGCCAGACCGGCGAGTTATGGCCTCCCGTTACGCTACTACATAATTTAGGTGGAATTATAATGCAATAAAAAATATCTGCTGCTGCCACTGCCACATAGAGCGCGAAAATGAAGCTCTAGGAAGAGGATAAGAAAGCAGCAGTGGCGACGTGGAGCGGCATCCTACGGTGATATTATGTTTTAACCACGGGTGGCTATAAATCAGTTCAGATATTTCGTTTGTATCTTTTATGGTTTATTGATTTTGGAGTGCATCTGTGCCTGCTGTGAGCGATGGATTACTTTGGGAAATTGATTTTTCGATCCGAAAGTTCTGTTGGTGTCAGCCTCGGAACATAACGCATTGATGAACTATGATTGATGTCTTTTGCGGCCAAACGACCGACGTCTGTCTTCCTCTAGGGGTACGCCAGTGGAGATTCCTCCATGTTGGGTGAAATATGTGCTTCGTGTCATATTACAGTATGACGTGTCTCAAAACGATTGATCCCCGCAAGAATTGATAGCCTATATTTACCACTCCATCAGGTCTGAGATTGATTGCCAGGCGGTAAGAGGGCTATCCTTGCCATTGAAATGATCCCGAATCAACATTAAACAGCACGTCCTATTGATAGGGCTTTACTATCAAAATGAGTGCTCGTCAGAGCAAACGTTGCGCGCGTTGCGCCCATTTTAGGGCAAGCGAGGTATGGCCCTTCAAAGTGGACTCCCAAAAGTTTGGTGGCCAAATTCGAGAGGTAAATAATTAGCCAACACCCGTACGTCAAAGAAACCGGGGTCATGGAAGTGCGCGGGAGAGCACGAGGCAGTCAATTTCTTGGCGATTTTTTCTACGGGACTTGGCCCTACACCCGAATAGGATTAAACTGATTCAGGAGCTCAAAGTTAACGATCATAAGCAACGCCATTTGTTCACTAACGTTAATGTGCCGAATTATCTCATCCTTTAGCTCTTGAATTATTGCTGGCTTATCGACGTACACCTTTTCTTTCAAATAACCCCAAAGAAAGAAGTCCAACGGTTTCAAATCACATGATCTTGGCGGCCAATTGACATCGCCACCACATGAGATAACACGGCCATTTAATTTGTCGCGCAAAAGAGCCATTGTTTCGTTAGCTGTGTGGCAAGTGGCACCGTCCTGTTGAAACCACATATCGTCTACATCCATATCTTCCAATTCGGGCCATAAAAAGTTCGTTATCATCTCACGATAGCGAACACCATTCACAGTAACTGCCTGACCGGCCTCATTTTGGAAAAAATACGACCCGATGCTGCCGTCAGCCCATAAACCGCACCAAACAGTCACTCTTGTGGGTGCATTGGTTTTTCGACAATCACTCTTGGATTATCATTCTCCCAAATGCGCCAATTCCGCTCATTGACGAATCCACTGAGGTGAAAATGTGCCTCATCAGTCATCACTGAAGATGATTTTCTTCGAAAACTGATCATCCACTGTTGCCATTTCTTGGCACCATTCTGACCATTAACGACGCTTGAAATGGTCAAGAGGCTTTAGTTCTTGAGTCAATTGCACCTTGTAAGCGCGTAAATGCAAGTCTTTATGCATAATGTTAATCAACGACAAGCGTGAGATGTGCAATTTTTGGGCACGACGACGAGTGGAGGTGGACGGCTCTCCAGCCACACTATCGCGAACAGAAACAATATTTTCTGCAGTACGAGCTGCACGAGCATGCACTGTTGTTTTCACATCTCCTACAGACCCGGTTTGCTCAAATTTTTGCACAATTTTTCCGATTGTACGCACATTTGGATGATTAAATTGGACGAAAAAATCACTAAGTGCACGATATGCATTTTGATTTGAACGCCCATTTTCATAATAATCCTGAATAACTTTAACGCGTTGCTCGATTGTGTATCTTTCCATGGTTCAAATTTAGGTAGTCTGAAATTGAGAAATCTCAAATGAAATGCAGAAAAAAACTTGACGTTTAGGTGTAAATGAAATGATAGCCTACACTTTTTACTCACTCATCGCCACTGGTGAGGGTAATGCTCATAAAGATATGGTGCACTAGTGTTATGAGTTGTGACAGACAAGGACAACAAACAAAAAAATGCATTCGGTAAACTAGCAATAGCAACCGCCCAGTGAAAGTCATTCAAAATTGTAGCGCTGGCCATCTTTCTTCACGTTTCTATTTCAGGAAAACACATCAGAACGCATGGGTTTTGTATTCCGCATATGAATGATAACCTAATGCAGGCTTGAAACTTCCAATCAGAAGTTCTAACTGATAGTAAGGCTAATGCGGATAAAATGCATAATAATAGTCAGATAAATCGATAGTCAGAATGCACCGGCACTGGCATCTGCTTACATTTATATTGAAATAGGTAGCCCCTCTGGCAGAAATATGCAGTCCGATCAGAACCGAGTGAGGTTGCACCTTGGATATTATACCAGAACACCGGGGAAATTAAATTATTATACTATGGACTATTGAGCCAGGAGTCTCAGGTATACACCCCAGAAAATCAAAAATTAGACCGCAACTTTGTGATACGTCTTCAACCCAAGTGATTTTATACCTATTCGGAGAGAGCTCCTTACTTTAATCCTTTTGGCGACGGGATAACATTACAGAGTTCCAAAAATGGGCCAAGGCCAGGGTAACATTGTGAGACAATCTTTTTCGAAGGCAAATACACCGCGGATTGACCCTTGACCGACGCTTGTATACCTTGGTGATAGGGCTACCCAAGTACAGTCCCAATTTAACATCTCAAAAATTGTTTGTACCCCAAAACCGTAAATTAACAAGGAGGCACTTAAAAAAAAAGTGTGCTTGTGATCACACATAATCAAAAGTAAAACTCCGAAACTATAAAAAAAATAAATTGTTGGCGCAACAGGTCCGAAGGCCTAGCTTCTCACAACCATTCGTTTTGTGTGAGTTTCTAATTTTTCGAACGAATGGAAGGGATCTACAGTTTCATGCCGACTCCAAACAGCTAATTGAGAAGCTCTTACAAGACATTTATACTCTCGGATATTTGTCAGACGTTCACGAGATGTAGCGCAGTGGAAAAAAAAACATAAGTTGGAATTTGGGTTTTTGCGGGATTCGAACCTGAGACACTCCGAAGCTATACCTAAGTTTAATATTTTGACGGGTGATTTTTTAGCTGGTTTGGTTTTGGCAACACTGGTTTTGACAGCTGACGTGTGTTTAGTACCTTGTGTCAATGTCAAACAGCTTCTAGTACGGGAGCCGACTGCAAGATTACCTACCTCATCGAGTTAAAGGATAATTCGCATTACAATTGAAAGTTAAGAAAGGGACAATGATAAAACCACTGGTCGGACAGTCATTATCCTGCCGGGTTTCGGAGTATTTGATATTTGATATTTGATATTTGATATTTATTTAATTCAGAAACGCTGTACATCAAGATAAACTTATAACTAGTACAGGATATAAATGACAATATAAAACATTTAATGGCAAGAATGCTAACGGGCCACTTCCGGTACAGTTTTTATGTGTTTACTTATGTCATAAAGTTAAAGCACAATTTTAGTTTTATTAGCTAGAGGTCAATTAGTGTTGCATAAAAAGCTTGGTCGGACAAAGTATATCCTGCCGCAACCCTCTGTCCGACCACTCAAAAGTCCTGTATTTTTTATGTTTACCTACCTCATCGAGTTAAAAGATGAAACTGGTGTCAAATGATAGGTAACATCGTTCTCTTTAAGGATTCACTGGTCGGCCAAACCTTAACCTGCCGCAAAAATGCGTCTGACCACTTTTTAGGTCATGAGCATATCATTTCACTGCCCTACGCGTGTCGAACAAATTCAGTCATTTTAAATAGGTAACTTATAGACTACCAAAAGAAAACTAGTTTCAAATAAAAGTTTATAACACCTTCTTTAAAAATGTAGTCATCTGCCAGACCACATCCTACTGTATCCGTTTATATCACACGTTTTTAAGGCATAAATTAGTTATTTTGGGGTAAGACCATAATTTCTAAAGTAGCTAAAAAAAATATACGTTCTTGTAGAACCTACAAACTAGTCTCAAATTATAGCCCAGAACGTCTTCTGTCCGAAGCCAGTAATTATTTCTACTTTAATCTGCCGAAACAATGCGCCCGACCACTTCCTAAGTCATACTAATGATGAGTATGCAATCCACTATGCGCAGAACTTGCTCTACATGTATGTAGTAAACTTTATTGTTTATAAAACGAACCCTACCGAGTACAAACATAAAACTAGTATCAAATGAAAGGTTATAACGTCCTCTTTTAAAATCCATCAGTCGGCCAGACCTAAACCTGCCGAAACTACACGTCCGACCACTTTTAGGTCATGAATATGTTACTTTGCAGTATAACCCCATTTATATATGTATCCTCTTCATCGAGTTCAAACAATTTTAATATGTAAGGATTAACAAATTTTATTCAAATTTAACAGGAATTATTACTTATAATAACAGTATAAAATACAAATGAATCCAACCACTTAATATACAAAGTCTTACACATATTCGTCAAAAATAACGAATCACTGAACATCCTCAATTTAGGCATTTTTTATAAAAAAAAATGTATTAGAATCATTTTGTACAATCATTTAAGAAGGATATACGTTCACAAATCGTCTGCATCGTTAATCGTCACTTTCCTTAATAACTATATCGTCAATACTTAATGGTGTCGGTTCTCCCTTAAACCAAAATGGGACTAGTTTTTCGTTTATTTTCACCCACCCAAACTCTTCTGCCCTCAATTTTATGCAACTGGAGTCCGTTGCATTTAGCCACATTGAGCTAACAAATATTGTTCTTCTTATCTTTTGTTGCAGAGATTTGTAGCAAGGTGGAATCAGACTTGAATCAAAAATTTTCATGTTTTTGAAAAATTACCTGCAGCATGTTTTGTGGCATATAAATTTTGAAACATTCGGACCCTAGCAGAATTAACATTCTTACAGTTTTTACACCGTAGAGTAGTGCAGTGTATTTCTGAATAGCTTCAATTTTATATCTATCCTGTATATCCGCCTTATTATTTAAAGATTCAAACATTGTTACGAAACGATCATTTCTCTCTAAAATTCCAAGTGGCTTAGCCTTCCCTTTTCGATAAAAGCTCGCCGTGTAGTCGCATCCTGTAAATGCATGAAAAGCCGGCAAAGCAGACCATATGGTTGGGCCTAGGATGACTGACAGCTGTGTACAGTTTATGCAATTTAGGTCATTAGTTCTAGAATATCCACTTGTTAACCAAATTTCCATATCCTTGAATTTGTGGATATTTCCTAATAAAATTATTAAAATATCGGTGTCAGATGCTTTCACCATAACTTTCGAATAAGGTTTTGATTTACTCAAATGATAAATCAACCTTGTATCGGCTTCCTCATGACAGCACTGAAATATTATTTCTTCAACTTTACTTACAATCCGATTTTTAGCTTCAAATGAAAAGCACTTGTCATCCACTGTTAAGTAAACTTTTTGTCTCCTAATATAGTTGCAACAAAGTCACCTTCCCAGTGGATAGCTACAAATTTAATCAGTGCTTCCTTGAATTTTATATTTTTTAAACTTTTAAAAAGTCATTAGGCCGATTTTGTGATGGTCCGATAATGGTGTAGGGAATTTCATGTTCTTGGCGGTTTAAACGTTCGAAATCCTTTATAGATGGAGACAAATATCTGCCAAAGACCAAATGTATTTCTGACGCATCCATAGCGCAAATTCTCCTCAAAATCATTTCAGAAATTCTTTCAAATGTTTGTGGAACTGATGGTCCCATATTTAAAATTTTTGCTTTTCCGCATTGCTACAAAATTAAGGCATTTATAAATGTTTCACCTGTAATGCTGATAACCTTTTCAGATTCACCACAAATAAAACACTTTTTCATGGCAGACTTAATGTATTTATATTAGAAGAAATTTAAGAAAATTATTCAAAAACCGATTCAAGCTTTAATCACAAAAACTTTTTTTATTATTGTTTTCAGTCTTACTGCTGATTTAATTAATTTTCTGCGAAAAGGTATTACTCAATGCACAATATTTTTTTTTCTAATAAGAAACAAAAGCTTGTTGTGTAAGCGCTTCATTTTTCTGTTAGACAAATGATTTTAGAAAACCGATTAACAGTTTCATATTTTTAGGCAGGTAGGTACTCGATGAAGTGGATATATATATAAATGATGACGTATATATATATTGTATGCATACAGAGCTCAGTGGCGATTCCTTGTCTTAAGCAATGGGTTAGCTACGTGTTCCGGGGAAGTTTAAAATAAAAATAAAAAATATAAAATAGTTTTTTTTTTTTAACTATAAAAAAATCCATTTAAATTCCATTGTAAAATTCCTCACTTTCTTTCAGCTCTTTCAAAAACTCCTTTTGTACCTGTTGGCTGTACAGAGTCTGTGTTTTCATAGAAAAGCAGTCAATTCGTTCTTTAATTCAGTGAATTCAAATATGTTCGGGTAGCTTTCAATTACATTTTTAATTAATTCTTCAGGAAAATTGTTTTTTTGGCGATAGTTACTTAATGGTTTCCCGTTCAGTAAATAGAAATATTTCAGTTTTTCCAGCTAAACATGCGTAAAGGGACTACTGATTTTCATTAAAGTGTCTATTATACTCTCTATTACGGTCCTTATGCGTTGATTTTAAACCTGATAGCTTTGGGCACGATCGACGATCGCGTTCCAAATGGTTTCTCTAATACCAAAAGAGATCACCCTATTGGAAGATGCTCTTATTTTTGCAAATGGCCGCCAATGTCAAATCTGTTTTGACATTTGTGGACTAGACAGATGTAGAATACAAGTCAACAAGCCATGCGATGCACTCCCCAAGAACGCGGAATAATTTCGAATTTTCGATTTTTTGACCAAAATCATAATGAGCGATGAGGCTCATTTCCACCTCAGCGGGTACGTGAACAAGCAAAACTATCGCTTCTGGGGCACCAAAAATCCACGAGTAATGCACGAGGAGCCATTACACCCGCTCAAAGTTACTGCATGGTGCATGGGGCCATTTTTTCGAGAACGCCGCTGGTCAAACTACAACAGTGGACGGCGCGCGCTATAGGGCCATGTTAACAGAGTTTTTTCTGCCGCAATTGGACGAATTAGGACTGGAGGACATGTGGTTCCAACAGGACGGAGCTACGGCACACACTGCGCAAGCCACAACCGATATTCTAAAGGCGGCGTTCCCGGGTCGCCCCATCTCTCGTTTTGGCGATTTGCACTGGCCCGCAATATCGCCCGATTTAACCGTTCCATACTGCTTTTTTTTTGTGGGGTTTTTTGAAGTCCCGTGTTTACGTGAACAAGCCCGAGACCCTAGAAGCCCTTAAGGACAACATTCGACACGAGAGCGAGAATCTGTCGCCCGAAGTTCTCGCCGAAGTGATGAAAAATGCCATAAAACGAGGGCCGATATAAGGCCGATATAATCTTCTCGACTTGACCAATAAAACTCGAAAGGTTCAAACAAACATAATCAAAAAACAAAATCGATGTTTTATTTAGAAAAAAAAAATGAGAGCCAAACAATATCGGATGACTTCTTTTGGCCCACCTTGTAGATCTTCAATTATGGATTTTGTTTTAGCAGTTATTGTTGCAGATTCCATTTTATGTCTAACCTATTATTTATCTTAATAATAAGGTACATGTTCCTATTTAAAAAATATGAAACAAGCAAATAAAAACATAGCATTTGCTTTGAAATACGAAAAAGTAATTTTCCCTTATTTATCGACAAAATTTTGTACCTATGGAATGAAACAAAACTAATGTCTATCTTACAATAACTGTCACATTATGAATATTTCACTATGATCTATATAAAATTACTTTTCTCCCTTTGCATTACTTCCATCTCACTTCTCACAAAAAACAAGAAAGCACCACAAATATATTATTTACTCACATTTATAATCCACGCAAATAGGTATCAAATAATAAATTACACAATTTCGCACTTAACTTTTAAGATTCTTAGCTTACCTACTGCAATTTCCCTAGAAAGAGAAACATACGAAAGTACAAACAAAAAAGAAGAAAAGAGAACGCAAACAATGTGCTTGCTTACACAGTACACATTACAATACAATACAATCCACTTTCGATTTAGCGCAATTGTTTGCGCTATCCCTTCTGCTTATTTAACTGGGCTTTGCTTCGACTGGTAGTCAAACACCCTCATATAGATTGTATGAAATTTGGTAGCGCAATTTCTTGCGCTAAAATCCTACAAGCGGGAGACATTTTTTAAGGGAGTTTTGGATTGTGCGTGTGCACTGTGTGTGTGCTGTGTATGCAGGGAATATGGTATCGCAATTCGCAAATTTTAACGCTAAAGAAAATTTTAAGAGAACATTTTTGTATGGGAGAATGTGTTGTGTGTTTGGGTAGGAAAATATGATTTGGAAATAATGTAGATAGTTTTATTATTTGGTATTCCATTGTTTGTTGCAATTATTAATCTTCATAATAATTTTAACTTCGTCATTTGTTGTATTTTGCGTATAAAATGTATTTCAAAGAATTTATTTTCTTGGCATATTTTCTTGGTTTAGCGCCGCTAAACTAGCTAACTGAGAGGAATCGCCACTGACAGAGCTGGGGTTGTACTGCAAAGTAACATCTTCATATTCATGTCCTAAAAAGTGGTCGGGCGCATTGTTTCGGCAGATTAAAGTATAAATAATTACTGACTTCGGACAGAAGACGTTCTGGGCTATAATTTGGACTACCTGAGCGAGTGGTTAAAATTTTTGTTTAAAATATGTATAGGTAATATAAATAATGAAAAGAATGTACCTCTCATTCTTTCTACTAAGCGATATGTAGATGCACCCTACAGCCTACTGCCAAACAGCCTCATACAATTTTGCAAATAAAAGATCCCTTCTACCTATAGTATAAACAACAAACACAAAGTACCTCTCATTCTTTTTACAAAGCGGTATGCCGTATGCGCCGTATGGCCAACGCATACATACGAGGCATATTCTCTTTCATGTTTTTGATGTTTGCCTACCACCCCCAAACAGTGTAGCCAGAATTTAAAAAAAAAAATGCTAGACTGCAAAAAAAAATATGCTAGAATGTATGAAGCCAAAAAATAAAAATGCTAGACAAAACAAAATGTGTTTTCACCAGATTTAAAAAAAAATATTATTTTGTCTTTTATACTACAAATTCATCTGAATGTATTTTGTTGCCTATCTATATAATTTAAAATGTCACTCTCTATTTAGTAAGTAATTTCGACCCTAAAAATATCTCAGAAAATAATAAAAATCATGTTTTTTAAAACAATGAATTTTATCTTTATTGAACATTAAAGACTGACCCCCGTATTAATAAAAACTGTGTAAAAGTTATCAACTATACTCAGCAGTTATGTCCAATTTTTGTATGCTATCTGACGTTTGCTAGCTAACTTACTTGTGTACATTTTTTTATTAATAAGGGGGTGATACTTTAAAAAAGGTTTCAGAAAAAAAAAAAAAATGTCAACAGTAACTACAGTGGGTGTATTTTTTAGACTTTTAAGGCCCACCATAGATAAGATATAAATCCTTTACCACACGTCTGAATTAATTAGCCCATGTATCAAAGGGCATGGTAGTCTATCTATCTTCAGTACCAATGAAGTCATAAACTTGAAATACGGAATTTTTACTAAGCTGATCAAGCACAAGCGCCTCAGTAAAAGTTTTAGCATTAGTAAAAAAAAAATAAATGTAGGGCTTCAAAAATCACAATCATAACTGACTGACAGATCATCGAAATTATGGAGTACTCCCCGATATCGTGGAATGTTGTAATTTTGCACAAAGGTATGTCTTGTGGTGCAAGCAAAGGAATAAATAAAAAATGTGAAGTTTCTCTATAAGGCGACGTGCAAAGGAGTTCACTCCAAGAAAATTAAAAGAAATAAGTCCCAAGAATTTTCGTATGAATTAAGGAGTTATTACAGGTGAACGAACTCCAAAGTGTTGGAACTTTTTTCCTCAAGTTTTGCATTTATAACACCTTTTAGTGTTAGGAGTTTTTTTTTATAAAAAAGTAACTCCCAAACCCATGCAAATGAAATAAGTGCAAATAAGTGGACTTATCTCATCAGTACGGCTTTGAGAGCTATTTGTTCATCTATATTTGGAGTTACTTCATTTGTTATAGCAATTTGTAAGAATATTTTCCATTCTAAATTGTAGTTTTTTTTCCACAACTTTGGGACTTCGGGTAGGGGTTAGAATATACCCGAGGTAGGCATGCCTGTCGTAAAAGGCGACTAAAATCCAATCTCCGTATACCGAGCGAAATGGCGTATACAAAAAATGCAATGAACAAAACAAAAAGATTAAGTACCCCAGGTGGCAGTCCAGCTTTACTGGAAAATCCACCCTCTTCGGAGGTCGGCTCTACGGATTCTGGGGAGAGCCGCTTATTGCAATCCATAAACCCTTTTATTAAAAGCACAAGGGTATCTCGATCTCCTCCAACAAGATCGAATAACGCCGGGAAAAGAAGTCCGCCGGGAACGCTAGCGCGTGAAATACAGGACTCAGTGAAAGATAAAAGTCTTGAGGAAGAAAATAAAGCACTTCGAATCAAGCTTAATGAAATGGATCTACTCTATCAAGATCTTAAGAAAGAGATAGAACAGTTAAAAGAACAAAATAAGGTTCTAAGGAACACCCATTTGCAGAAAGAACGCGAATGTACTCCACCACGGTTGGCTAGTCGGGAATACCACACCGACGAAGAAGAGCTAGCGCGCGAAACGAATTGGGTAACTAAGAAAAGACCTAGTAAGAAAAGGAGAGCCGGTTCTTCGCCCGAAGTCGAGCCCCTAAAAGAACTAACGCGTAAAGTACCGCAAGAAAAAAAACTCCGAAATCATATGCCCGCACCACCTCCAATAAACATCGTTGGGGTAACGGATTATAATAAATTGAACAGCCTCCTTAAAGGAACGATTACATCGAAATTTAAGGTTACATTTTCGAGAAATAATGCGTGGAAAATTAACATCGATAACCACGAAGACTACCGGGCAGTGTCCCAAAAGCTAAATATCGAGAAGATCCAGTGGTATACTTTCGAAATAAAGTCAGAAAGGCCACATCGTGTTGTAGCAAGGGGACTCCACCCCTCATGCAAAAAAGAAGATGTTATAAACGACCTTAAAGCCAAAGGGTTTAAAATTCTTGATGCCGTTAATATCATCAAGAAGGAGAAACAGAAATCGGAAGAAGATAGGGATGTCCTGGTAAGGCGTGAACTGCCGCTCTTTATGCTTACTTTCGATAGGTCTGATAATATCGAAGATATCTACCGAATTAAAACAATACTAAATATTGTGGTAAAAATCGAGCCCATGCGCAGAAATTTAAAAATAATTCCACAGTGCAAACGTTGCCAAGAATTTAATCATACGCAAATGTATTGCAAAAAAGAGCCGCGATGTGTGAAATGCGCCGGAAATCATTTCTCCCAAGACTGTGGAGCAAATAAACAATCCTCCGCTACCTGTGCCAACTGTAATGGTAAGCACCCGGCAAATTATAGAGGTTGCGAAGTAGCTAAGGAGTTGCAAAAACGGAGAGATGCGCTCCTTAAGCCACAAAATATAAAAACAAAGCCGCCAACAAAGACAAAGCGTAAGACCGTCCAGGAGGTAGTAGGCAATATAAAACCTCCGCTTCAAGAGCGTAATAATGTCAAAGAAAGAGAGACAACAGAAAAGCCCTCGACCTCTGTTGTCAAAAGAAACGCTACTGAAAAGTTAAAATCAGGAAAGCCAATAGTGGCGAATAGTGGCCCTCGGTCAGCCAGAGTGCAGACCTACGCTCAGGCCGCGGCATCCGAAGGAGCAAAAAACGTTGAAACTTCGCCGGACCCTGCTTCACATGTTTTCTCAGTTATTTTGCAGAAACTTGAGGAACAAAGCAAAATAAATAAAATTATTCTCGATCGCTTGGTTAAGCTCGAAAATAATTCACGGAAAACGCGTACATCAAATAAAATATGAATGACAAACCAATGTTAAAAATATGCACTTGGAATGCAAACGGTCTTTTGCAAAAACTCGACGAATTGGAAATATTCATACGCGAGAAAGATCTTGACATTTGCTTGATTTCTGAAACTCACGTGAAAAGGGGATCGAGCTTAAAAATAAAAGGCTATAATGACTTCCACGCTTGTCACCCTTCGGGAAACGCGAGAGGTGGATCGTCATTGTTTATTAAAGAATGCATTGAACAATACGAAGACCTGAAGATAGAGCTTGAAACTATGCAACTGTGCACGATTCGAGTAAAAAATAGTCAGCGTAGTCTTAGAATTTCATCTATCTACTGTCCACCGCGTTCCGCGCTTGAAAAAACTGATTATACTAACTTGCTTAAATCGCTCAAACCAAACTTCATTATTGGCGGCGATTTTAATGCGAAACACACGTTCTGGGGTTCTAGATACATCTCGCGAAAAGGAAGAATGCTCTATGGGGCAGGTATGGAGTACAGTTGCGATTTCCACTCGACGGGCAAACCGACCTACTGGCCAACTGATACTTCAAAAATACCTGACCTGATCGATTTTTTCGTCGTGAAAGGAATATCTACCAACCACATTAAAGTTGAAGAGAGCTTTGATCTGTCATCTGATCATTCACCGGTTATTTTAACAATGAGCGTAAAACTAGTAAATAACCTCCAGCCAGCGAGATTAACTGGAAGAACAACTAACTGGGAAGGCTTTAGGAATGAAATTGAAGAGAATGTTGAACTGAGCGTTCCACTTACGACACCCTATGAACTTGAGGTTGAAGTAGATCGCTTCGTCGAGATCGTACAGCTCGCTTCCTGGGATAATACGCCTAATCCAAGGAAAACGCCGGCCAAATACGGTCTACGATATCCTCCCGAAATAAAAGAATTAGTCAACGAAAAAAGGAAGGCGCGTAAAAAATGGCAACAGAGTCGCGCCCCGCAACATAAAACACATTTGAATTATTTGTGCAATTTATTGAAGACAGCTATCAAGGACTTTAAAAATCGTGCGATAGGTTCTTACCTTGAAAGTTTAACGGCTAAAAAAGATTCCAATTATTCACTTTGGAAAGCTGTAAAAGGCACCAAAAGGCCCAAAATCCCCGCGCCGCCAATTAAAATAAATCAAAATGAATGGGCAAGGGAAGATAAAGAAAAAGCGGACGTTTTTGCCGCCCATTTAGAAGAAACCTTTAAACCGTACGATGGTCGGGCGGTTCACGACAGTGTTATTGCGGCGGAATTACTATCCGACGATTTAGTACTCACAAGTGCAACGCTAAGGGAACTAAAACGTGAAATTGAATCCCTAAAACCTAAGAAAGCTCCTGGTTATGATTTGATCACGGGAGAAGTTCTCAAAGTTCTACCAAGAAAAGCACTAATTAAGCTTCTTCATATTATAAATGCCGCGCTCAGACTAAAACACGTACCGAGCCAATGGAAAGTTGCGGAGGTCATAATGGTTTTAAAACCAGGAAAACCGCCAAATGAAGTAAAGTCGTATAGACCGATTTCCCTTCTTCCAGTTATATCCAAAGTTTTCGAGAGAATTTTACTAACGCGACTACAACCGGTTATAGAAAACAATAATCTTATCCCTGACCACCAGTTTGGGTTCAGAACCAAGCATTCCACGATTGACCAAGTGCATAGAATTACTGACGTAATTGAGAAAGCATTTGAAGAAAAAAAGATATGCTCAAGCGTATTCCTAGACGTCTCACAAGCCTTTGACAAGGTGTGGCATGACGGTTTAAAATTTAAATTGCGACAAGTTCTTCCCGTACGCCTATATGATATCTTAGAATCATATCTCGGGAATAGACTCTTCCGTGTTAGACATGGAAACGAATACTCTGAACTTAAGGAAATTTCGGCCGGCGTGCCGCAAGGAAGTGTCCTTGGGCCCCTTCTCTATTTGTTATATACTCGCGATATACCAAGAGAAGATGACACTACTCTCGCTACGTTCGCCGACGACACCGCTATCCTAGCAGTAGGTAATACAATTGAAGAAACGACTGCGAAACTTCAAATCGCGCTGAATAAGGTAAATGAATGGACGAGGGACTGGCGGATCGCCCTCAACGAAACTAAATCTGTTCACGTGAATTTCACGTATAAGAAAACTAATGACTTGCCAATTTTCCTAAACTTGGCCCGAATACCCATGGCAAACGAGGCCAAATACCTGGGAATGACACTCGACGCAAAGCTGAAATGGAATTCGCACGTGAAAATGAAACGTAAAGAACTCGATATCAAATATAGAGAAATGTACTGGCTCCTCGGAAAATATTCCCAGCTCAGTACCGAAAACAAACTGCTTCTATACAAGCAAGTGCTAAAGCCGGTGTGGACATACGGTATACAACTTTGGGGTTGTACCAAGAAAACAAATTCCAATATTCTACAAACTTTTCAAAATAAAGTGCTTAGAGAAATTGTACAAGCACCATGGTATATTAGAAACGACGATATCCACAGGGATCTCGGAATTCCAACAATTGAAGCTGAAACTAGAAGCTTCGCGAGAAAACATAGAAACCGACTAATCGGACATGTCAACAATACAGTCCGACAAATTTTGGACGAGAACAATTTATTGCGCCGGCTACAAAGAACGAAACCGTTCGACTTGGCAAGATAAGATTAACCGCGTCTAAATTGCGGAACATGCAGGATCTTTCATTGGAAAGTAGCCTGTCAAAAGTTGTTATTTCGTTATAGAAAAATTGCTTGATAAGTTATATCTTAGTTGCAGTATCTAACAATCTTTCGAAGGGTGGTGTTTTTAGTCAGTAAAAATCTGACACTACTATGAGCACGCGCTTGCTATTCTCATAGTGTCTTTGGAAGATTTTCACCTACCCTCGGTACAAAAAAAAAAAAAAAAAAAAAATCTTTTATTATTATAAATTAATACATGATGAACTTATTTCAATTTTCTTTAGAACTTGTTTCATTAAAACAGTTTGGAGTTATTGCAGTTAATTTGTAGAGCCGATCGGTAGAGCTCGAAAATCTAAAAATTTTCATTCGAGATGTCATTTTGGAAATTTACATGCAACTTAAAAGCTCATGACTTTTCTAAGAACTTGTTACTGACTAAAATTTGCTGGGCTTACTTGACAAGTTTTCTTTTATTGTGCCAAATTCGAAAGGTTTTAATAATTAAACAATAAAATTTCTCTCTTAATTTGTAGTTATTTCAGTATTTTTCTACTTTAAATATTTCGTATTAAACCTTAATAAAGTAAGAACTTGGTGTACTTTTAGATATCGCTACTTTTCACGGCTGACTTTGTTACCTAGAAGAACTCTTTGGCTTTTTTTTAAACATTTTTTATGTTTTTGGTCTGATTTCCACGTACCCAATAGACATGATTCATCGCAATCACACATTATCCGCTCACATTTCACATTTTTTCATATGCGTGGGAAAGTGGTGGGAAACATCTTAAACTTCGATGCACTGTATATCAGCTTAATGTACACGAATGACTAAAATTACAGAAAAAATATCGAAAAATACTAAAATCCAAAAAATTGTAAAACAGCATCTGGCATTTTTATTTAGAAAAAAAAAATATAAAAAAATGCTTTCAAGTCTTCGAGAATGCTAGATCTAGCAAAATGCAAGAATGGCATCACTGCCCCCAAAGCACAGAAAAAAATGCAAAATTTTTGATTATGCAATTTCATCAACTGCGATCAGTGGTGCCATCAAAATATTTGGACAAATCTGCAATTATGACAACAAAAAAATCTGCAATGGAAAAAATGTCTTTGGAAAAATCTTCATTCACTACTTTCATTGGAATGTAGCCTGTCAAAAGTTGTTATTTCGTTATAGAAAAATTGCTGGATAAGTTATATCTTAGTTGCAGTATCTAACAATTCTTCGAAGGGTGGTGTTTTTAGTCAGTAAAAATCTTACACTACTATGAGCACGCGCTTGCTATTCTCATAGTGTCTTTGGAAGATGTTCATTGTTCACCTACCCTCGGTTAAAAAAAAAAAAAAAGATTCTCAACATTTTTTAAGTAACAATAACAAAAAAAAGAGCTGAATACGAAAATGAAAGCAAGTGTACAAAAACTGTTGAAATTGTTTTTTAAAAAGAACAAAATACTGATTATTGAAAGCTAGGTCGAAAATCTGCAAAATGCAAACAAATCTTCACTTATTACAACGCTGACTGCGATCTGATTTTAGCTCAGAATACTCGGAGAAGTATGAAGAGTTAGATAATAAGTTGAATGAAGAATGAAGAAAATTCAAAATAAAGAAACTCATCATGCTAAAAGAAATCTACACCACCAACAAGTCAACCACGTTTCTATACAATGCTATTACTATGCATGCTATGCTATGCTGCATGTATAATAATATAGCTTTCCTGCTCCTTCTCACTATGTTACATGTTTTCTTCCCTCGTTATATGGCATTGAAATTTCACTGAGAAGTTTTACTTCAAAAATCTACCTACTATTTTTTGGAATTACAGAAATACGAATTTTATGAAATACAACAATTCATTCATTGTTTTAATATATAAAATTCTCGTGTCACGGTGTGCGTGGTTGAACTCCTCCGAAACGGCTCGACCGATTTTCGTGAATCTTAGCGTGCATATCGGCTAGGGTGGAGAATCGGACAACATCTATTTTTCATCCCCCTGGGTGGTCCACCCCTAATTTTTTTTTTTTAGACAACATTTTTTGTTTTTATTTTTTTATGATACTGCATACACAAATACATACAACCCTAAATTGTCACCCCTCTACGATCAACCCCTATTTTTATTTTTTGTTTATTTAAAACTTCAATTTTTTTTTTTTTTTTGCAAGATTTATATTTTACTATCCCCGTCAGGTGTCACCACTCATAAGCTCCCGCCAACAACGGCAATTACCGTACCTGTATAATATTGTACTAAACATTTTTTGGAAATAGTGAACCCGATAGGCGGCTCTGTAGTCGATCTCCGCTGTTGCCGATCTCTGACACACCTCTACCGAGTTGATTGATATTCTGTAGTTGGATATGGAAAGTTCGGATAGTTTTTGACCCTATAGGTGGTACTTTGTAAAACATAAGCGGGATAGGAAAACGGGTTGTGGCACGTCTCATTTAAAAATAAAACCAAACGCTATTTCTAAAGTTTAAGGTATGATTAAAATTATTAATGGACATTGTCCAATAGAGCACTTTGCGAAATGTGAGCAAGATTTAATACGAAAGATACGGGTAAGCCGGGTGTATCGATTTTTATGATTTTTGGTTGGAAGAAAGTACATATACTTTATAAGAATTAGTTAAATTCTTGAATTATTTAGATGTTCCGGGCTTTCCTTTACATAATTTGGATTTGAAAGTCGGCTCTGTTATAATTTTGTTGCGCAACATCAATGTACTTAAAGTTTCTAACGGATCGCATTTGCTTTATGATGAAGGATCTCAAATTAAATTTATTTATTTATTTTTTTTTTTCCTTTTTTTTAATAAGGTTTGTATTAATTCATTTATTTCTTATTTAATTTTTCAGTTATTTGTTTTATCATTTATGCGTGAAATAATTAAATATTTCATATATGTATATGAATAACAAATAATATATAATTATATATATAATATTACATTTGTTATATGTATTTTGCATATTTATGGGTTTTGGCATTGTTTAATTCTTGTAAATAGATGGATTTTAGGGGAGATGAAGCGAAATTTAAAGCCTGGTTAGCTGAGTTTCATGACGATGATGTCGATGATCCAGCCTTAGAATCTTCTGGTTCCGAACATGAAGACAATCTTGAATAAGACGAGCATGTATAGGAATAGAAGAAAGTGAGGATGATATGTCCTCTGATGAAAACTTTAAGAAGAGTAGGAACTACAATGTTTTGCTTTGACCGGTAGAAAACATAAGTGTCATATAAACCTTAGTCGAATACAGTTGACTTTCTTCTGTCCACTATACTCACGATCAGCCCGGAATTTGTTCTGCTGTGGACAAGCCAGAAATCTTTGAATTTTACAATAGCTCAAAAGGAGCGGCAGATACTGTGGAAAAAAAATGTGCTCAATAAAGAGTACCAGTCGTAAAACCAATAGATGGCCACTATGCTTGTTCTATGAGATTCTATCGGCCTTACCAATAATCAACTTTAGTCTGGCACTTTGCGACTCCAGACTTTCCAAAATCGCTTTACCAATAAACAAATATAGTTGCCAGAATATCGCTAACTGTAGGGTTAAATGTTAATGGTGAGAAAGTCATGTTTATCTCGGGTATTAGCTAAATAAATTCTCCCTTAATGTCATTTTGAAGACGAGTGTTGCCCAACCGCTCTAAATAACATTATTAAATTTCGTAATATGATATATTTAAATACGCTGTTGTTCAGCCTGAACGTTTGCAATTATAAATTAATTTTAGTAAACTATAAATGTTTTCTAATTTTATTCGTTGTAATAAAACAATGCTAATGGTTTTTAAGTCTAACAAACACAAATTTGTACAAATGTATGCAAAAAATATTGCAATTTTGTTTTATTTCTAAACGCTTGAAGCAATATAATTCCGTGTTTTCCTCTGTTTTATCTTGTTTAACCGCTAGGTCTTGCTTTTGAATTGGGTTTCCTTTTAAAATAGTTGATAGCAATGAACGGATGCTTACTATAAAAACTATCGCATTGAGTCAAGCTGTTCGAACAAATGTGCCAATGTTGAATCAAGAAAAAAAGAAAGTGTACGATGAATTGATGCAACAATCGATAACGATAGGTGCGCCCGGTGGAACTGGAAATACATTCATGATTTCACTGATTTTGGCTACAATTCGAGTTCGAGATCTGGGATCGCTTTGGCCCTAGCCTCTTCTGGGATAGCGGCTACTTTGTTAGAAGGCGGTCGAACAGCATTGAAATTGCCATTGAATCTGCAAGTGGATGTAGAACTTACATTCAACATTTCAAAGAACACTGCGATGACGAAAGTACTGCAGCAATGTAAGATTATCATATGGGACGAATGCACAATGGCTTACAAACGCGCATTGGAGGCCCTGAATCGTTTACGTAATGATAAGCGACCCTTCGGTGGAGAAATGATCTTGCTATCAGGCAATTATCGTCAAACGCTGCCTGTCTAGCTGACCCGGCGAACTTTGTTCCGCCCAAATCTATGTTATATAAAAATTGAGCCTTAAAATTGTGTTCGTTTGTCGCCGAATCACGCCTTTACGCATTTACCGATTTTAACCAAACTTTTTCACATCTTTGGTACTGGTCTATTTATATGATTTTTGTGAAGTTTGGTTGCAATTGGTAAACGTATGTTTGTGTAATTTGTTTAGAAAAAACGGTGCAAAAAAATATATTTGTACTGTAAAATATGTTTTTTTTTTTTTGTGTTATGAGAAATACATTTTGTTTTGTCAAATCACTTTTTTCGAATTTCCAGTCGGTTTTTTCAGTTTTCTCAACATTTTGAAAAATTGTAGTTGTACGGTTCCTACGCTGAAAAACGGTGCCGTGAAATAAGGCCAAGTGAAATAAGGCCAAATTCAAAAATTTGGCCTTATTTCGCTTTGTTAAAGTGAAATAAGGCCAAATTTCTACGTTTGGCCTTATCTCACTTTGTCAAAGTGTCAAAGGCCAACCGTCAAGTAGAGCGTGTGAATAGGACCCTAAAAGCCATGTTGGGAAAACTGTGCGAGCCGGTTAGTCATGCCGATTGGGTCCAGATGCTTCCACCGATAGAATTCGCTTTGAACAACCCGAGGCATAGTTCGACTAAACATCTACCAAGTGAGTTGCATTTCAATCAATCGGGCTTCCCCGACGGTGAAGTATGCGGTAAACGATTTCGTTGTTATTCGAAATGTGGATGTTACCCCCGGTATAAACAAGAAGTTAATCCCTAAGTATCGCGGTCCGTATGTAGTCTGTAAAGTATTAGGAAATGATCCATACGTAGTTCGCGATGTTGAGAACTGTCAAATAACTCAGCGTCCATATAATAATGTCATTGAAGCCGCCCGTATGCGGAAATGGGTTGAAAATAAAAACGATGATGAGATTTAAAACAGTTTTGAAAGCAACATTGGGTATATGATAATTTAGTTTTAAGCAGGAATATATGTATATGTATCGAGGTCGATGGTTATGTAGATTGGCCGAAGCTATAAGAATATTATACCTATAATGTAATAGATACTTGATGAACGCACTAAATCTTTGTAATTCGAGTAGCGCCACCTGGTTGTTCTCTCTAGTTTTAAGTGGTGAAGAAAAACGAAGTAGCCGTGGCTAGCTTCACTTTTCTTAGAGGAGACAAGAAAGAACCGGCCACGAGTTTTTTCGATCATATTTTTTTGGAAAATAAAATAAAAATGTAGATTACAAATAAAAGTAGATAAACTTGTTCATTTAAAGTTCACTTTGTTTTCCGCTGTAAAACAGTGGAGAGTCTGTATTTTTGGAACATGCGTGAAGTTGGCTACTAGCAGTCCATATATAAAAAGTCAATGACAGTCTCAATAAAATACATACCAAACTGACAGAAACTGGATAGATATCAATACCGTTCCTTCTCGAAAAATTCGTAAAGAAGGGCGTCATAAAGAAAGAATCTTGCGAATTTTTACTCAACAAATTTTTTGGTGTAAGAATTGGAAAATGTGGTACCTGACAATTAACACACATGATTTAACATTTTTTTCCTATTTGGCATTGTCTTAAAACTGATGTTACCCTACCTCAAGCAACGGGCCATCCCTGCAACAGTCAGTGACCATCTGACAGTGACAGATGCAGAGGAGAGGGGTAGTAAAAATGGAGTTAAAATTTAAATTACGACGCTGAAAAGAGGAGACCCAGGAAGAAAAGAAGAAAACTAATTTTGAATTTTGAAAACAAAGAAACAAAAGTAATATTTGTAACCTTTTTTGTTAAATGAATAATGTAATTTGTTGATTGAATAAATTTCAGGGAATTTGAAGCCTTACGCTTTCAAATAGCGAATATAAAACATTATCTACATCTTTTCTTTCGGAGTTGGCATTCACTGTCAACAGGCATAGTCGTGCATATATGTTTTCATTTTAATAAATAGTTAGCGCAACAGGTCCGGAGGGACCCAAGGCCTAGCTTCTCACAACCATTTGTTTTGTGTGAGGTTTTCATTTTTGGAACAAATGGAAGGGATCTACAATTTTATGTCGACTCCAAACGGCTAATTGAGAAGCTCTTTCAAGACAGTCATACTCTCGGATGTTTGTATGACGGTTTTTGCGGGATTCGAACCTCGACTAAGCCACTGCGCCTACATGTTTTCATTTTATGCATATTAAAATGATATCAACAGGTGGCAAAATTAAATTGAATGAAGATTCTTTTCGAAAATTCCGACGAAGTTCTTCCTCCTCCACGAACGGATGATCTCCTTCACGTAATTTTAAATGCAGTGTTGCGTTTTCCTTTTCTCGAATGTTTATTTGAAGTTTAATCAGTACAAATTCTTCCACAAACTGGGATTTATCCTCCACCTTTTTTGAAAAACATTTCTTGCGACTTCCCTCGGTTGACCGTCAGATTTCACAGTTTACAGTATCCAAAAAGCCGATTTATCATGAGCTTTGCAACTAAGTCTAGACCTGCGTACTACACATCTCCCGGTAAAATATCCATTTTATCCTCGATGAACAGGGCAAATAAACTTGGGCTCAGCGCACACCCTTGTCTTACTCCTGACCGCGACTGAAACCATTTGGATAGCACCTCTCCCTTCCAAACACCAGCCTCGATATCCTCGTATAAGTGTTGTATTACTGTCCCGAACTTCAAAGACATTCCCATCATGTACAGCTTCTAGAATAGGGTATTGCGGTCTACCGAATCAAAAACTGCTTTGATGTCAACGAAGAAGACATAGTTCGTTGTTCCTGCAGAGTAAATACTGAACAATACCTACTACTTAGAACAAACCGTGATCTTTAGTGAAATATCCTGACCGAAAACCAGCTTGATATTCCTTGAGTAATTTATTTGTAATCATCTATACATTAACTCTGCTATGTAATATAGCTGTACATATTTTGCATAACGAATTTAGAAAAGAAATGTCTCTGTAGTTATGGCTGATGTGTAACTCAAAGTTCGGGAGATTCTGCTGGTTTCCAAATACACAAAGAAATGCTGGCTTTTTCTATAATTTGCGTAAGAGAGTTCCAAGTGAGTTTTTCGCCAGAGTTAGGTTAGGTTAGGTTGGGTGGGGTTGTGAGATCGTCACAAAAGACCAGGCACCAAAGTGGGCCCATCGCCATCCCCAGGGAACCATTACGGTTAAAAACCTAAACCGATTCGCCCAAACAATCAATTTCCCTACAGAATTTGGTTATGGTCCCAATATTATTTGAGGAACCAACCTCCTCTAAGTTATTAAAGAAGAACCTGCCTAGGTGCTTCCTTCTACTCCGAGCAATTGCTTGACACTCGCATAGAAGGTGGGAGATGTCCTCCGTAGCTTGTAGGTCCTCACAGTACCTACATGTATCCGTATTAGTCGAACCTAGTCTCATGGCATGCTTCCTTAAAAGGCAGTGTCCAGAGAGTAGATCTCAATCTCAATCAATTAAAAAATGAAACGCGCCTTGTTATATATTTAATTGTAAAACAATGTTTATTACGCGAATGCTGAACCACGACTAATCTTTAATTCCTTCATTTACATGTTAGTTCATTCTATCTCTAATTCTTCTTTATTATTTTTCTTTTGTCTCTATTTTCTCTTATACCTACTAAACGATCAACTACAATCTACTACACCCCTTCTCGTTGCATAAGTCCCAATTTTTCTGCCAGGTACTGGAACTGTGGTTTAGGCAGAGATTTCGTAAGAATATCTGCTTCTTGGTCTTTAGTGTTTATATAATGCAACGTGATATCGCCGTCCTCTATCTTTTGCCGTATAAAATGATGCCTGACGTCAATATGCTTTACACGTTTGTTTTCCATATTGTAAGCCATTTTTATGCAACTCTGGTTGTCTTCAAATATTGGTATGCTATCAACTTTAATACACAAATCATCCAACAACCCTCGCAGCCAAACACCTTCTTGTACAGCAAGCGCCAACGCAACGTATTCTGCTTCAGTAGTTGAGCAAGCAACGACCTGTTGCTTCTTCGACGTCCAGCTGACAACATTTCCAAAAACTTTGAAAAGAAAGCCACTTGTTGACTTTCTGTCGGTTTCATCCGAAGCATAATCGGCGTCTACGAAACCTACCAAAGGTTTCTCTCCTATGTTCTTCGTATAAACCAACTCATGATCCATCGTAGCCTTAAGATAACGAACCAACCTCTTTCCGCACTGCCAGTGTTCTACACCGGGAGCGTCTTGGTAACGACTAAGTTGTGATATGGCAAAACATATATCTGGTCTGCTACAAAGCATCATATACATAACCTTCCCAATTAGTTCTCTATATGGAACAGTAATTTTCATATTATCATCATCGATTCTCTTTAACTTTGTTGATTGATCAATGGGAGTGGATACTCCATTGCAATATTTCATATTCATATACGTAAGCACGGTTGCCACATTGGTCATTTGTGACCAAATTTGGTCATTTTTTTCTATCTTGGTCACATGGTCATTTCTTATTCCATTTGGTCATTTTTTACGAAAAGAAAAAAGAAACTCGACTTTAATTTTTATGCAATGCGCTTCTTTTTTTTTGTCTGATGTAAATGCTACATTACGATCACTGAATGAATTCAATTCCTTCATTTGACAATTTATTGGCAGAAATACGAAACAACTGCTACTTAGATTTGATCTCAGTAATAATGATTTGTGAAACTTATCCATAACTAGCGTAACTGACAAACTTCGTCGCACCCAAAACAGATTTTTTGATTTAAATAATTTTGAGCATCTAACCTTTGCGATCGATTACAGTTGCATTTTAATTGATGATTGATTAAATGACATACACTGAAACTTCAAAAACATTTAAACTACACGGTTACAACCTATCGATGGATTGATCATTACTTTTTTTGTAAGTGATATCCATCCTCTTCATTGCAGAGCATGAGTGGATTGCAATGCGTCGTATGAGCTTTGGTGCACGAATCCCTACGCAGGTGCTGGAAGTTGTTTTCGATAATCTCACCGGAATCACTGAAACTATGCTGACGACTAAAAAAATTACCAATACAGCACTGAATGACGAAGCATGAAAGGCTTAAATATTATATCTTCACGAGTTCGATGAAAAAAAAAAAAAAACCTAACATAATGGGGCATATTCATAAATCTTTGATAAGCTATTACTATGTTATAACTAAACTAAACCGGAGTTTATGTAATTCATAGACAATTTAAACTCATGTCTAAACGAAAAACTCGGGTCTAACAATAAACACGACAGAACCTATGTTTAAGTTGTTTTTAACTCTATTAAACATCAAAAGACAAACAGAAAATATAAGAATTTTGCAAATTTTGTGACATTTGGTTTCCAATAAATAAATTAACGTATCGCGAAAATAAATTACTAAAAGAAAGTAAAGGAAAAATGTCGGTAGATCACAACATTGCGGAAGATTTTGAAATTTTGGAGGATATTGCTATGGTACCATCAACTAGAAGACTGGAGCGCTACAGAACCCGCATAGATCCCTTTCATATTTATTTGAATATGCAGCTTTTTTTTTTAAATCTATCAATATGATTTAAAAAAAAAAGCTTCTTTTGTCATCCACAACAATTAAATGCCTTCGGACCAACTCACGCAGCATTTCCTTTTCTGCTTCCGACCAGTTTTGTTCTCATGCTCTTTTAATATTTTCTTTGCCGCTCATCTGCAATTTTATAATTTTTGTTCATATCACAAAACATAATTATGTTTGCACTAAAATGCATACCTTATTTTTGTTTACAAAAAACTCCAGAACCAAGCAGAACCACAACAAAACGCAAATTACAAGTTTTAAATCCTTTTGACTTTTTGCTGTCAGAAAGTATTTATGTAATAGATTTGTAGTAGAATACACATTAGATTCGGATCTAATTAAACAGAGCTGCCAATTTCTTTATGAATAGCAGTTCTGTTTAACCTGTGGGTTAACTTTAGATTCGAGTTTAGTTAGACCCAGGTTTATTGAATAACTATGAATATGCCCCAATAACTCACTGACAGCTGTATGCATGTATGCGCATGTACGACATCAGCACACAGTAAACATACAGCCAACGCTCATAGGCGCCTCTCTTTTTTTTATATGGACAAAATCAGATGTTGACATAACTCACGAACGCGTTGACTAATTTTGTTCAAACTTTAGATAAACCAATTACACGGCCATGCAAACAAACCCCAAAAATTTGATCGAATTCGGTTTGACCGTTCGTGAGTTATAAAGTCACAACGCTTTTGCAACTCTCTTTTATATATAGAGAGTAGAGAAGAGAAGAGAAGAGATAACTCCAAAAGGTGTTTTGTTGGATTCCGAAATTTCACCTTTAATTATTGGTTTTCCTAACTTGGTTCAGGGTAATCAGGAAGATGTAGTGACGGAGTGGAGAATGCTAAGATTTTCAAATGATCATAATATTAACGATAAAATTGACACATGCGAATTTTGGGAAAAAGTCGGTTTTCTTAAATATGCTTTGAACGAGTATTGCTTCGAAAATTTAGCGGAGTAACGTTCGACATCAAGACCTACCGTCACCGATGAAGTATCTGAACGAATTGGTAAGCTTGAGAAACTAATGCATCCGCAAAAAGTGGGTTACAAAAATTGATCAGCTTTCATCTATTAACTGCTGCGATGATAAAGCTACCATATACCACATGAAAAACCGTCTTGTTGGGTTGGCTAAGGTATGGTATTCAAATTTATCAGATTACGATTTATCTTGGGAAGATTGGAAAATTCTTTTAATAAAATCTTTCCCAAATCACATCGACTTTTCGTTTACATTAAGAAATCTGGTCAATAGATATTAGCATCCCAATGAAATAATAAGTTACTTTGTGAATTTATTTGTACCTGTTTTTCTTTTTGTTTTTTTTTTGTTTGTTTATTATTAATAGGTAGGTAATTAAAAAAAATGTTGGTAATTTTTAGGTACAGTTGGTCATTTTTATTTCCAATTTTGGATACAAAATTTATTTTCAAGTGGCAACCGTGTACGTAAGTAAATCTTTAATAGATTTCTTTTGACACATACTCAACCATGACTCTTCAGCGTTGTATGTAATCCCTATACCAAGGAATTGTTCGAGTTCTTTCGTTTCCTTCATCTCAAACTCTCTTGTCAACATACTCTTTACTTCATCATTGTTCTCTTTGTGTCCACTAATCAACAACAAGTCATCAACGTATAAGACTAGATAACTAACATGTTCGTTATGCTTTCGTACATATACGCAGTAGTCATGTTGTGATCGAGTAAAACCAATTTTTACCGCTGTATCGTGGAACTTCCGATACCAGCAGAGAGGGGACTGCTTCAATCCATATAATGATTTCTTTAATTTACAAATCATACCTTGTTTAGCATTCATACCTTCAGGAACTTGCATGTACACACACTCATGCAACTCTCCGTTGAGAAAGGCTGTTCGCACATCCATTTGACAAATATGATAACCTTTATGTATAGCCACTGACATCACAGTACGTATGGCTGCCAACCTCGCCACGGGAGCATACGTTTGGTCGTAATCAATGCCATACTCTTGGTTACATCCTCTTGCTACCAATCGTGCTCTGTATGTATGAGGTTTTCCATTTTTATCGGTTTTTAGTTTAAATACCCATCTACAGCTGATTATTTTCATATCCGGTGTTCTCTTTACCAGCTCGAACGTTTCGTTCTTTTGTAATGAACGCAGCTCCTCTTCAACAGCAGCTCCCCACTGTTGCCGGTCAGGCCTCAAATCGATTTCTTTAAAGTTTTTCGGTTCAGCTGAAAAATTAAACTCCGACAGATTTATTTGCTCAAAATTATTGTTATATGCCAACTTGCCTGGAGTTTTGCGCTCTCGACAGCTTTGCCTTTGATTAACCAAAGATTGGTGCTGCCGGAGCGCGTTTTGTGGTCCATCCTCAGAAACAGGTTCAATGCTGAGATCAGTTGACTCCTCGCTATCCTGCACAACCGTTTCCTCTAAGTCCTCCTCCGCTGATTCAAAATTGTAGTCAGATGACTCCCCGCTGTCTTTCACAACTGTCTCCTCTAGGTTTTCCTCCGCTTCATTGTCAACAGCTGCTTCGTGTTTCATCGGAGCCCCTTCTCGAACTGATGTCCTCCTCCCAGCAACAACGATTGGCTCCTCTTGATTTCCAACCCTGGCCGGAAAGCTTGACTCGTCAAACCTTACATTCCTCGCAATTACAATTTTTCGTGAATCGGAGTCCCACAGTCGATAGCCATTAATTCCGTATCCAACCATCATCATAGCCTTACTTTTAGGATCAAATTTAGCCCTTTTTTCTTTGGGTATAAGTGCAAATGCCTTGCAACCAAAAATTCTTAGTTTTTTAACATCTGGTTTTACACCAAACCATACCTCTGCAGGAGTTTTACCAACAATACACCTCGATGGACACCTATTCAGTAAATAGTTTGCAGTTAGTACTGCTTCTCCCCACATTTCCTTCTTCACGCCAGAATCCATCATCATAGTCCTAGCTCTCTCTACTACGCTTCGGTTAAAGCGCTCTGCAGTACCATTTTGCTTTGGACAATAACCCACTGTAGGTTCCAGTTGAATACGCTTTTCCGTATAAAATTTCTTTTGCTCATTAGAAAAATATTCAGTACCCTGGTCACATCGCAAGTAAACTATTCCGCATCCAAACTTTGCTGTCACATGACCTTCAAAATTTTTAAAGCACTGAAATACCTCAGATTTTTGTCGCATCAAAAACACCTGAGCAAAATGACTATAATCGTCAATGAAGGTCACAAAGTACCTTTGACCTTCATGTGTACTTGGCGTTATGGGTCCGCACACATCAGTATGAATTCGTTCAAGAACCCTAGTAGTCCTCGGTCTTTGCTTCGAGAAAGGCAATTCGGTTTGCTTTCCTTTAACACATGGATAACAAGAAACCGACTCCTCACCAGCTTCCATACCTGTGACCATGTTTCCATACTTCATTTTTTCCAAATAAGTGCCATTCACATGACCCAGCCTACGATGCCACACATCATTAATCTTACACAAATTTAGTTGAGCTTCTGTGGGATATAATCTCAACTCATACAATCCATTTGACAATGCACCGACAGCAACAGTTACTCCGTTAGATTTAATCAACGCTTTATGTCCGCGAACAAAATAAATTTCGAGACCTTTCTCTTGGAGTGCCTTTATCGAAAGCAAGTTTACACGCAGCTCTTTTGCGTATAACACTTCCTTCACCTCTATAGCTATTTTCCTTCCATCAACAAACGTATATCCTTTTAACACTCCCTTATGCGTTGCATTCATTGCACCGCCCTCTTCAGCGGTACTAATTACCAAATGCTTCTCCAGCTGCTCAACCTGAGTCAAAGCCTCTAAATCATTTGTTGCATGCCGTGTACTTCCTGAGTCTAACAACCAAACATTTCGTTCAACTTTCGCATTCGCCACCATAAATGCAACGGCACTGCTATCTCTAGAATTTTTAGACGACGTACCTTTCCTCCTAAAATTGGACTTCGGACCTCTTTGCGGACAGTTGAAACTTTTGTGGCCCTTTCTCTTACATTTGAAACACTCCCCTGCAAAGCGCGCCGAAAAAGCTGCATCACCACCGGTGTCGAAATCGTTAGTTTCTTTGTTCACCTGCTGACGCATTTCTTCATTCAACAAGCGGGATTTTGCATACTCCAAGGTTAAACTGTCATCCGGCATATTTTCAAGTGCCGTTATTAGCGGCTGAAAATCTTCTGGAAACGATTTAAATAAATAATAAATTATTTCGGTGGATTCCAGTTTTGCCCCCGCTGCAGTCAACTCCCTTGTACATTCGTCGAATTTAGTAAAATGCTTCTTCATGTCAGCCCCTAGCTCATATTTCAGCCTATCTAAACGTGAACGTAACATGTTCTGCTTTGCCATATTTGTTCCTGAAAATGTGGTCACAAGGGCAGACCACATGTCTCTTGCTGTAGATTTACCTTTAATGTACTCGAGATGATTATCATCCACTAAGCATATAATCAAATTCTTAGCCGTCGCGTTTCTTTCGTCCCATTTTGTAGCAGCAGCTAAATTGGCCGCCGTTACCTCCGGTTTTTCTTGCAAGAGAACGTCGAGAACATTTTGAGCCTCAAGAAAGTTCTCCACACGATACTTCCACGAATCAAAATTGCGCCCGTCAAAAGGTTTTATTTTAGCAAAAACTAATTCCATTACATTCGACATTTTACTGAGAGACCTGGGCCCATAACCTGTAGATCTCAATCAATTAAAAAATGAAACGCGCCTTGTTATATATTTAATTGTAAAACAATGTTTATTACGCGAATGCTGAACCACGACTAATCTTTAATTCCTTCATTTACATGTTAGTTCATTCTATCTCTAATTCTTCTTTATTATTTTTCTTTTGTCTCTATTTTCTCTTATACCTACTAAACGATCAACTACAATCTACTACAATTCCTACCGTTAATCTTAGCTTTGTTCTACTGAGATTGATTAATTCTTCAGACCTCTTCCGATTTAAACTGGGCCACAGTGCCTTTGAGACCCTGTGCCCCTCTAGCTGTGACCATCTAGTAGCTGCTTTATTGGTAGTTTTCTCAACGATAACCCTTCTATCAACGCCATAGGTGGTCTGATGCCCTCAATCATTGTATTTACTGGGAGTTCCGCTCCTTCCTTAGCCAAAACGTCGGCCCTTTCGTTGCCCTCAATATCACAATGCCCAGGTACCCAACATAATCTAACACGGTTCTGCGAACATAATGCCTTAAGCATTGCGCGGCAATTCCTGACTAGTTCAGATTTAGTGGTATGTGACTCTATAGCGCTTTAAGCGCAGCCTGACTATCAATGTAGATGGCGATATTCTTATTGGATATCGATCTCATCTCAAGTACCTCCGCAGCTTTGAGTACGGCCAGAATCTCTGCCTGGAACACACTGCATGTGTCCGGTAGTCTCAGGGCCATATGTAGGTCCAACTCGTTGGAGTATATACCTGACCCCGTACCCTCACTGGTTTTGGATCCATCAGTATATACTGAGATCTCATTTCCCCTCGAAACTAAGTTCCTATGCCACTCCTGTCGGTCAGGGTACGACACGTCGAACGGTGTGTCAAAATCAAGTGTACCGAGACTTTCATCAGCTTTTCCCGGGATTTCGGAGAATGTTTCCTTTAAAATAGTACTGTGTCCTATCCTACTGTTTTTAAAAAGCCCTGCATTAGTGAGCCGTAGCGCACTATTACCTGCTATTGATTGTAATTGTAAATCCAGTGGTAAAAGATGCATAAATGCTTCCAGTGCAGCCGTTGGTGTGGTACGTAAAGCACCCGTAACGGCAATGCAGGCTGTTCTTTGTACCCTGGTCAACATATCCCGTACATACTTCTTGCTCGCGGCTTTCCACCAGACAAGAGCCCCATATGTAATTATGGGCCTTACTACCATTATGTACAGCCAACGCAACATTGAAGGCCTCATGCCCCATTTCTTACCTGCTGTTCTCTTACAGATGAAGAGAGCATTGTGAGCCTTACGGACTCTTTCCTGGGCGTTAAGTTTCCAATTTAGTTTCCTATCTAATACCGTACCAAGATATTTTGCGCTTTCTGAAAGAGCAAGTTCCACTCCAGCAAGCCTGGGCAGCTTGAAGGGTGGTATCTTGTATTTTGTACTAAATAGCACTAGTTCTGTTTTATCCGGGTTGACTCTTAGTCCACACCCTTCGGCCCATATTCTGAGCCTATTAAGGGCTGTTTCCATAAGTTCACTAATCGTGTTTAGGAATTTTCCTTGAACAATGATAACTACGTCATCCGCGTAAGCGATGACCTTGAATCCTGCACTGTTTAGTTCCTTAAGTATCTTATCTATGACCAACACCCAGAGGAGGGGGGAGATGACCCCTCCTTGGGGGGTGCCTCTAGTAACAGATTTTCTTATAGAACTGTTGCCGAGAGTGGAATTAATATTTCTCGTCGAGAGCATTTCACATATCCAACTTGTAATGCCTTGCTCGACATTTATCTCTTCCAAGGCGCTCTTGATTGCATCTCTCCTGACATTATTAAAAGCTCCCTCAATATCCAAAAAGGCAACTAGTGCAAATTCTTTCTGGTGAAGGCTGCCCTCTATTTTGCCTACTACTTCGTGTAGAGCCATCTCTACTGATTTACCTTTTAAATATGCATGCTGAGCATTACATAAGTTTCCGTTGCAACACTTACTTCTTATATAAATGTCAATAAGCCTTTCAAGTGTCTTTAGGAGAAATGACGAAAGACTGATAGGTCTGAAGTCTTTCGCTGAAGTATGGCTTGGTTTACCCGCTTTAGGGATAAATACCACTCGTACTTCTCTCCATGCCCTAGGTACATAGCCTAATCGCAGGCAGTGTATAAAAATATTTCCTATCATGTTCATAACTGTGCCTGGAGCCCGTTGAAGCATAGCCGGCAGAATGCCATCAGGGCCAGGTGCTTTGAACGGAGCGAAGGACTTGATAGCCCAACGCGGTTTCTTCCCATTAATGATATTATTAACCCTCTCATCTATTCGTGCGCCAATGTTAGGTCCATAAGGTACCGAAGCCATTGGTGCACTGCTTCCTGGAAAATGGGCTTCAACTAGTGCTTCCAGAACCTCCTCGCTGCTTTCAGCCCACGAACCGTCCGATTTCTTAATGAAGCTAGGAACTGCCGCGTCTTTGGCTAGCATTTTACGGAGTCTGGAAGCCTCGCTAGTATCTGCGATCGCTTCACAGAATAGCTTCCAGGATTTCCTCTTAGATTGCCTGATCAAGTATTTAAACTCTTTCTTGCTCTCTATGTACAGATCCCATGTAATGTCGTCCCCTACAGGGCTACAACCTTAGCCCTATTATAGAAGTGTCTAACTTGCCTCCTTTTGGAGTTTAACTCCTTATTCCACCACTGAGGCTGGGACCTCTTGGTTGGTTTCCTGAGCGGGCAAACTTCTTCGTAAGCCATATTCATTATCCTGCCTAAGTTATCAACTGCCTTGTCTAAGTCTGATGAAGTGTCAATGAATGGTACTTCATTTCCTACCTGATGACTGATTATAGATTCATACCTATTCCAGTCAGCCTTCCTGGGGTTCCGATAACTATTCGTAGTCTTGCTGTGGAAGCTTATTTGAAAGCGAATCCACTTATGATCCGATAGTGAAGCCTCTTCTAAGACCCTCCATTTCTCAATTGTGAGGGAGTCAGTGCAGGATGCGAGAGTGATATCTAACACCTCCTGTCTGTTCCGTACCACAAAAGTCGGTTTGTTGCCCTTGTTACATATAATGAGTTTAGTCGATAAGATATAATCAAAAAGACACTCACCTCTTGCGTTAATATCGCTGCTGCCCCATTGCGAATGATGCGCATTGGCATCACATATTCACATCCCAAGACGAAAAGCCATTTGTCCCTGCTCGTCAGCTGCCTTGACTTGTCGGGGGGTACTACCGTCGACTCGTAGGGAAGGTAAGCCGATATCAGGCACAATGGTTTCCTTCCCATTTGTTCGCAGGAAACTGCAACCAGATCTCCGTCACTGAAATTATTCAAAAGAAATGCCCTTATGTTGTTTTTTAATAGGATGCAAGCCCTAATTTTACCTTCATTAGCTTTGAAGTAAAGCGTGTAATCCCTTATGGAGAGACCCTGAATCCGGTTGTTTTTGTTGATCCAGGGTTCTTGTATCAGTATGGCTGAAACGTCATGCTTGATTATGTATTCAATCAAGCACGCCGTCGCAGCCCTACTGTGATGCAAGCTTATTTGCATCGTCTCCATCACCTTGGGGTTCTGCTACCTCCACTCCCTTGGTCATGACTCTTATCATGACCTTCCCCATGCTGTACCGTACCATCCCCTTGAGCTTTTCAAGGGCTGGGAGCGAATCCTTATTTAGGCTCAGCAGGAAGTGCTGGCCAAATTGCCTTCTGGGCCCTGTTTTCAGGACCTTCCACGTGTCAGCCTTAAGCTCCCTATTTTGGATGTGGAGAAGGCCGAGTAGTTTGTCGGGGTACATGTACGGCAGCGGAACCCAAACCCAGGCCTTGGGCGGAGAGTACTTTGCCAACTCCGCCACGGTTACGCATTTGAGTTGTGCTCCGCTCCATACCTCGCCAACTCCTAGCACAAACTCTCTGAGGAAGCCGACGGATTCCCTGTTTCCACAAGCTACAACCTTGCGACCGCCATCCCATCCAGCGCCGTCAAAGAGAAGGTCACCACCCTCTGTGGAAGACATCTTCTTCCACAAAGCGTCCTGAAACTTCTCTTCAACAGCCAGGCACTGTTCCATGGTAAGGCGTCCGCTCGGCTCCTGCTCATTAACGATGGCGACGAGGAGCTCGTCCTTCGAGTCATAAACCGGGCGCACCACGGGCGAAGTACCAGCCTTCACCTTTTTAGCTGCACTCGGCTCAATAGCATCGTCGGATCTGCTCATTTTGCTTAGGAGGTTCACTCCGGCCCCCCAGACACGGCCCCCTCTCTATCCTTCTTACCTTCTTGCCTAGCTGAGGCTAGACCACTAGAGTACGCCTGAGCTACTGCCCTAACTTCGACCGCTGAAGCTGCCGATTTTTTGGCGGCCTCGGCGGCTACTGTTCCCTTGGCCCGTTCAAGTTGTTTTCTGTCCCAGGCGCTAAGTGAACTTATGTCGCACCCCCTGAACTGCTCGACTTTGCGCTTCACACTCTCGACTTTACGTCGGGCATTGCGCATCAATAGCTTATTCAGCTGGTGTGCGTTTTTGTTCGTCCCTGATTGTGCGACTGCGGGAGATCCAGAAGCAGCAGAGTACTTGCCTACTGCGCCTCCAGTCTCCTTCGTCGATTTTTTGCCCTTAGGGATCGCAATGAGAGTACCAGCCACCTCATTGCTGTCCCTATTTACTAAGGTGAGTGTACCAGCCAACTCACCTTTGCCCTGTTCAGTACTGGTGGGAGTACATGCCGTCCCACCGCATACCTTATCTACGGAAGTGAGAGTACCAGCCACCTCACTTCCCGCTACGTTAGTGTCAGTGAGTGTGCAATCTGAATCCTCACTGTCACTAGCTAGCAATACCTTCGCCAGAGTTAGGCCCATGTATTTTGACTTTCATTCAAAAACTCTATGCAAGTAAAGTGTATATTTTCAGTTTTTCTTCAATAGCAAAGGAAGTGATCCGTTTTGTCGTCGCCCTTTCCACAAGCGTCGCAGACAAGTACGTTACTTAAGCCTGCACAGCAAAAGGAAGATTCCTAGTGCACCATATTTATCGACCATATCCAAGATGCGCATTAGCATCACAGACAGTCTGTAGACATGATGCGATAAAAAGTCTTTAAGCGGTTTATCGATCCTCGTAACAAGTTCCTAAAGGGCTTGCGTTGCCATACTTTCCCAGTTGTTGGTTTTTGTGAATTACTGTAAATGACCATCGCACATATTATTGTAGGCAATATTTTTATCATACTTATGGGCAAAAGGAGGAGATGCCTACAGTCAGTTGGCTACGACCTACTTCTGGGTATTAACGTAGCCCTAGCCACATCTTGCTTCAAAAATGTTGAAGAGCAGCGGGCTACTTTTTAAAGAATTGCAATGAATTCACCAGCATCTTCAATTAAATCTGCTCCATTTGAAGGCTAACTTGATCTTGCCTTGCTGACACTGAGTTACGTCACTCAATAAATATACCTATCTTCAGTTAGACACACCCAATCTTTTCTGTCATACAAATTGCAACTACTCCGTCAAGCTACGATGAACCCTTCTGAAATATTGACTCAAAATCTGCCTCCTTTCTTGCGTATCTAATCCATCGTCCACTATTGAACAACCTTATCCACAATTGCAGCCCAGGTAGAATAAGTTGCTCACATTAATTTATGTGACATAGCATAACATTCTGACATAAATAATTGATAAGAGCAATATGTATGCACATCGATGCCATCTAGCAGCCCGCATCGCTCTCGAGCAAACATCCGACTTTGCTGCCTAACAAATCTTCCCTCCTTGGTGGTGGACCGCACCAGCACTTACACTCGCTCACTCACTCACTATAGAGGCATGATCCAAGGAACCAAACCGAAACCAGACCTCCTCCTGATGCTGCATTGCAATGGCAAAAACTTAACCCTGGCAATCAACTACTTAACCCATTCAGCAGTCAGCACAGCATCGTCTTGGTCACTATCGTCTGGGGATGTTTGTTTCTTTGTCGTTTCATGAACGCCACGCAGTAAAGAGACTACTTCGTCCAGTTATGGTATCAAGGATGGAGCACAGTGTGTCTGTCTGTCTGTCTATCTGACTGAGATGGCTTTTCGATGACAAGGTGAATTGCTGATATGGATTTACGAGTTATGGCGTGTACCGCTGTTGGATGTATCTAGTTTTTTGCTATTTCTCGTTATTTCGCTTTTTCTTTTTGCTCTCTGTCGTCATAAATCGATGGATACATGTAACCAATATTTTTATGTTTTGTTTCACCATCAAGCGTAATGACGTTGAAATATATATGACTACAACTTAATACGATGCACTTTACAATATGGCATAATGGAACATCTCTACAGCTCAGAGATGTTTATATTATTAACTCGAGTACAAGTTGGGCCTGAAACCTGTCAAGCCACCAAATCGGCTACTCTAATATGATGCGGTTCATTTTTTACAAGTCACAACGTCACAAGTTTCTGGGAAAGGTTGCCCATTCAGCTGTTTGAGGTATTTTTTATTTTAGTTATATACGAAATATACTGCTTCGCACTGCAAGGCATAAATCACCTCAGATTCATAATTATAAATGTAAGGCCGAGAAAATGCAAGCAAAAGAGTATGTACTTCAAATACAACTTAATAAATTGGGCTAATACAAGCTACTTAAATGTACATAGTGTGACTAACTTCTAATAAAGCTACAAGTACTAAAGAGACCCTCTGTTTCTATGCCAGCAAGTGCGAAGGTTGGGTGTTAATTTATTTTTATTTTATATTTCAGGATCTTAATTAAAGACGGACAGCAGACGCTCAATACTTTTTTACTATTAGTGGCGCTTACAGTCCGCGGTGAACCACAGCCTCAACCAACAAGCCTCTCCATTTATATATTTTATTAATATACGCTTTGCTGTTAAGCCGACATCATTTAATATGCAACACGCCACGCACAACATTGCACAGGAATTTGCCGTGAACATTTTTATTGTGTCTGATTAAGTTACTTAGATCATTCACTAAAATAAAATGTTTTATCAACTGAAAGCACTATAGTAATTATGTATAGCAAAGCACTTCCATACCTATGAGAGAAAGAGATAACGTAATCTTTTAGACCTTTTGAGAATCACTACTGCCTATTGTAGTCCTCAGAGATTTCACCGCCAAAATATAGATATGGAGGACATTTTTGGTAGCACAATCGGGAAGAATATGACACCACGTCTCAAAATAGACTAAAGCCAGAATTTTGAATTTTATAAGCTATTATTATTTGAAAATTTGTATCGGCACCGCAAAAAAGAAACAACTGCGAATCTCACACTTCTCAAAAATAGCGAAACTCCAAAGCTCTTTAAAAAAAAAACTGTAAAGCATTTCTTTCTCTTAATAATAGCAACTCTGATTTTCGATTCGATTTAATTTTTTAAATTCACACAAAATATGACATAGTACAAAAACACAGAGCGAGGGCTGGTTTTGATGGCGATGCAGTGATGCCATTTCAGCATTTGGAATACTAGATATTACATAGCTTTTGCAAATTCTTAAAAGTATTTTCCGGAAATAAAATGTCAAATGTATTTCAGTATTTTCTTAAATTTAATAAAACTCTGAACATGTCTTTTAGTAGCTTATATCATAATTAAACTTATCATTATTAAGCTTATATTATAAGATGTTTTGTTTTAATGTAGGTATAAGCATTCAATTAAAATAAATTAAATGACAAAAAAAAGAGAAAATAAATCGTTACTTCGAATTACTTTTTACACGACTGGAAACAGAGGCGTATAAAAGTAAAACTAAAGTTTATAGATTCGAGAGATATTCGAATCAGACCACCATTGTCGGGTCTCTTTTCGTCTCTCAAACCTAGGCCTAGCTTCTCACAACCATTCGTTTTGTGTGAGTTTTTCAAGTTTGAAACGAATGGAAGGGGTCTAAAATTGTATGCCGACTCCAAACGGCCAATTGAGAAACTATTTCAAGACAGTTATACTCTCGGATGTTTGTCAGACGTTCACGAGAGGTGCCGCAGTGGAAAAAACCCTAAGTTGGAATTTGGGTTTTTGTGGGATTCGAACCTCGACCCCTCGCTTAGTAGTCCAACACACGCGCGTATAAAGTGTTGCCAACTTTTGAAATTGTTTCCCCCTAAAAGTAATGTCAAAACCCCCTAAAATAAAGGCAAAACCCCCTAAAACGAGATTTATAAAATTTGAAGTGTTTTTAGGTATTGATTCAGTAATTTTAAATAAATTAAAATTAAAAACTTATTCATTGAGATGAACAGCTGTTGGCTGCCAGATGTTCTGCTGTTGCAATAAGTCTATTGTACTCACCACCTGATGTTGTTACTATCATTAAATTTAGGCGAGGTACACACTAAGCAGTTCTGCTGGTGTTCAATGAAAAAAAAAATAGTATATCCCTAGAAAACCCCCCCATACACCTTTTAGGGTGAAAAACACTGACGTATACCTATAGCAGTTAATTTAAAAAAACAAAATAAAAAACCCGGTTGTCGAAAAAATAATTAAAAAGAAACTATTTGGCATTCGGAGGCTATGCATGTATTTGGAAGTGTCCGATTGTCAATACTTTAATCTTAATATGTAAAAACGTTCGTGCGTATGTATGACCGACCATAACGGCTGATCCACTGAAGCTACCCCTATATTCACACCATATGTTTTGTGTGGTGCTCTGGATGGTTTATGTTTATTTTAGACCCTATAGGGGGCGCTGGGATCGCTTTTTTGAAAATTCTTATTTATGGACCGATTTGGCTCAAATTTACACTATATAACACTTAAAAAAAATAGAAAGCTTTTGCCAAAATTTGGACCCGATAGGTGGCGTGGGAGATATTTACGACAAGTTAGATTTCCCTGCACATCAATTTTGTATCAACAGCATTAAATTTAATTGTAGTTGTATAGTTGGCGTTGGCTGTCTATACTTTTTTGAATTTGACATTTCAGCAATTCATATTTCATTTAGCTGTACAATTGTTTGATGAAAACTCCAAATTAGTTTTTAATCAATTTTAAATAGGTAAATAGCATTTGCATTCGATTTCCGGCACATATAACAAAACCAAAAAAATGTTCTTACTGGGCCAAATTTTATGATTCTTCTTTTGTTTTGTTCGTATTGGTGTTGTATTTCAGGCTTAGGCAGTCTTAAAACATAAAATTTTGGACCCGATAGGTGGCGTTGTTGTCGATCTCCGAAACTGCTCAACCGATTTCAATGAAATTTCGTGGATGTATATTCTTTGTTCCCACTTGAAGCATAGGATAGATACTTTTGGACCTGATAGGTGGCGCTGTTGCCGATCTCCGAAACAGCTCTACCGAAACATACTATAGTTTCGGACCCTATAGATGGTACTTTGCAAAACATAAGCGGGATAGGAGAACGGGTTGTGGAAGCATTAAAATGAAATGGACATTGTCCAAATAAAGGACTTTGCTTAGTGTGAGCAGGACTTAATACGAAAGGTTTGAGCAAAGCCGGGTGGGTACAGCTACATATAAAAAAGACTGACGTCCGTATGTGCTCACTCATAACTCGGGAACAAATCCTTCAATTTTTATGATTTTTGGTTTAAATTCGCATGGGCCCAAGGAAGGACATATGCTACTTTTTGTCGTAAAAACAAAACTTTATGGGGATTAGTTGAATTTTTGAATTCTTTGGATGTTCCGGGCTTACATCTATACAATTGAAAGTCGGCTCAGTTATAATTTTGTTTCGCAACCGCAATACACCAAGACTTTGTAACAGAACGCGTTTGATTTGGTGGTGAAGGATCCCAAATCAAATGCCATGCAAGTGACGATTTTGAGTGGAATATCCAAAGGCAAACACTCTCATTCCGCAGATTCCGCTTATTCAGAACTATTTGCCTTATGTATTTAAGCGACTTAAATTTCCTGTGCGTCTCGCTTTCACTGTGACAAATAATTTGTTGCAAGCTTTTCCAGCAGCCTTGCACAGTGAAAAAACGTTCATATTTTATGTAAATGTATTGGTAAAGTGAAATTGAATGTACAAAAGTACGTTTGGCACAAAGTAACCCTGCAGGCACAAAGTAACCCCAGCTTACGGTATTTCTATAGCATTTAATATAACTTTTGAATGAAGCATTTTAATTGCCCGAATTACATAAATAAGCAAGCGCATTGTGCATGCTCGGAATTATTATTTTCATTACATTAACAAATTTGGGCAGAACGAAGTTTGCCGGGTCAGCTAGTTGTATATATAATTGAATCTATATTTCATATTTTTAGTTCTTTTTTAAATAAGCTTTTTTATTATTGAAGTTTTGGTCAACTTAATAAGCTATATGAATCTTAATTTCACTCTGTTTAGAATGCTATATCTAGCGTGGTCTTTTCAGTGTGTGGCAAACCAAATGTTTTATCGTTTATGATTTGTCAATGCAATTTTATATTTCTACTGGATAAAATCTATAAATAGTGCATCACAGAATGCGTTGTGTAAAACTATTTGTTTAGTTTCTTCCAAAGTTGAGTTTTATATTTACTGTTAAAACCAATTTTTTTTAATATTTTTTTTATTTTTTGGGTTAGTATACCTTACCTATCTACCCTGAATATAATATAGTTTACAAAAACTGCTGTGAGTCAAAAATGCTTAGACCTTTTTACGACATTCGTAATTCTATTGAGTAAAATATAATCACGCAAAAACCCAATTCCGCCTTTGTAGGGTTTTTTCCGCTGCGCTACCTCTCGCGAACGTCTGACAAACATCCGAGAGTATAAATGTCTTGTGAGAACTTCTCAATTAGCCGTTTGGAGTCGGCATTAAACTGTAGATCCCTTCCATTCGTTCCAAAAATGAAAAACTCACACAAAACGAATGGTTGTGAGAAGCTGGGCCTAGGGTCTCTCCGGACCTGTTGCGCCAACTAAATATTTACATTTATTTAAAATATAATCACGAAAGACGAAAAAGTACCCAAAAGGAGTATTTAATAACATTTTACTGCCATTTCACCTACAATCTTAATCAATTTTTAACAAAAGATTGATCATTGATGTTCTTAAAAAAAAAAGATTGCTATTCGGCTTTGCCTTCCTACCAAATACTGCTTGCCCCAAAAGTTGTTATTTAGAGATTTTATATAATTTTAACTAAAGGGTGATTTTTTAAGAGGTTTAGAACTTTTTTTTAAAATAAAAATTCGAAAAAATGAATGAAATATTTATTTGAATCGATAGTTTGAACCTTGCGATTTAATGTTTAAAGATAATTTCATGCAAATGTTGACCGCGGCTGCGTCTCAGGTAGTCCATCCGCTGAGTCCAATTTTGGCATACTCTTTCACACATATCGGCCGGTATCTCACAAATGAATGCATGGATGTTGGCTTCCAGTGCGTCAATCGAAGCGGGCTTGTCCCTATACACATTAGCCTTGACATACCCCCACAAAAAATAATCTAATGGTGTCAAATCGCACGATCTAGGCGGCCAATTGACCGGCCCGAAACGTGAAATTAACTGTTCACCAAACTCGCCTCGCAATTGCGCCATTGTTTCGCGTGCTGTGTGGCATGTGGCACCGTCTTGTTGAAACCACATATCATGCAAGTCAAGAACTTCCATTTCGGGCAAAAAAAAGTTTGTTATCATCGCTCGGTAGCGTTCACCATTGACAGTAACGCTGAGATTCGCATCATCTTTGAAGAAATATGGCCCAATAATGCCGCCGGCCCATAAACCGCACCAAACAGTGGCTTTTTCGGGATGCATTGGTAGCTGTTGCAATGCTTCTGGCTGATCTTCACTCCAAATGCGGCAATTTTGCTTATTTACGTACCCATTCAACCAAAAATGAGCCTCATCGCTGAACACAATTTTTCGATAAAAAAGCGGATCCTCGGCCAGCTTTCCAAGAGCCCATTCACCAAAAATTCGGCATTGTGGTAGGTCGCCTGGCTTTAGTTCTTGCCAAGCTGTATCTTAAAAGGCTTTACGCACAAATCCTTCCGCAAATTTTTCCACGTAGTGCTGTAACAAAGGCCTAACTGCTGGGAACGGCGCCGAATCGACATTTCGCGGTCTTCTGTCACACTAGCTGATACGGCCGCAATATTTTCTTCACTACGCACAGTACGTAAACGTGTTGGTGGTTTAATGTCCAACAAAGTAAATTTGGTGCGAAATTTGGTCACAATCTTCCGAATAGACTGCTCAGAAGGTCGAGAATGCCGATCATAAAGTGGAAGCAGCGCGCGATGAACATTTCGAACCGAGCACGAATTTTGATAGTAAAATTCAATAATTTGCAAGCGTTGTTCATTTGTAAGACGATCCATGGTTAAATTGCAAACCAAACTGAAGCTGTTTGACAGTGACACAAGGTACTAAACACACGTCAGCTGTCAAAACCAGTGTTGCCAAAACCAAACCAGCTAAAAAATCACCCTTTATAAGGTCCTACAGGGTCATTTTTCGTCTGTCTATTGGTGTAATGGTAGAGAAAATCTCTAAAATAATCATTCGGGTTTCTCTTGATGCCTATTGCTGAATATATTCTGGTGCATTTGGTGCATCACAGGCTTATAGAGGATACCTAGGCCTACAATCTCCACTTTGTTTTAACTCTATATCTCTATAAATTCCGGAAAAAATTGGACAAGAGAGAGTTTCGTTTCGTTTCTTATTAGCTTATAGAAGACAGCTGCAGTTACAACTTAGGATATCCATTATCTCGATAACAAAAAAGGTTTTTAAATAAATAGGCAACATTTGAAACATTTCTACGATTTTCAGCTCGGTGACTGATATGCACTTCATTCTCTAAAAGAAAAAAAGAAACACATAAAAGAAATGTCAAATCAGTGATAGTACCTACATGTAGGAAAAAATCCCTACATGTAGGGATTTTCGATCCAAAAATGACGACGTAGGGGAAAAGGAAAGATTTGTATCACGTAGGGATTTTTTCGGACGAAACATTTTCATCTTATTTGTAAGTAAATCATATAAATATAAAAATAAATAAATAAATTGATTTGCTTAGTCAAAAAATTATTTTTGTTTATTTGCCTATATCTATATATATAAAAGAAAGTCTTGTTAGTTACACCACTTATAACTCAAGAACGGCAGAACAGATTTGGGTGAAAATTGGTAGGGAGGTAGCTTAGAGCCAGGAGACGGACATAAGATATCCCGTTCGACAGCGTTCCCGTGTGACTTGACATGAAACGTCAGTCACTATAAAACGTGGTATAACAAAAAAGAATCAGACTTGGAATAACAAAACGCAAATGACAGCTACGTAATTGACGTATAATGACAGCTATGTAATGACGTATAGATGACAATTTTATATTTTTAAGAAATCAATATTTAAACTATTTCTATTAAATAAATAATTAACAATTATAATGTAATGATAGTGCCATTGCCCATTCGTATTGTGGTAAATCAGGCACTTAGTGAATCAGGCACTTAGGAATTGTGGTGAATCGGGCACCTGGTAACAATCTGTTTCCGTCTTCAAGTTCCACTTCCAATTGGAGACTGGAATTGTATTGCAGTTTGTATTAGTTAATTCTAGAACCATCTAGAGAAGATATGAAGTTTACATCTGGAATCTATCTACTTCTGGAACATTCGCCGATAGGTGGCAGCGCGGATATAAAAGGGGCGCGTTGACAACAGATGGACAGTTGATTTTTAACCAGCGATAGTTGAGTTCGAAAGAGTAATCGGTTGTGAAATTAATAAGTGTGAAGTAATAGAATAAAGCGATTGGATTGAGACGTTTAAGAATTGATTAAGGTGATATTGTTTTGGAGATAAATAAGTGAATATTTGGAAAGTGTAAATAAAGTGATTTTATTGGAACAGTTGAACAGAATAGTGTTTTATCTTTTCGAATCCCAGCCCAAATGTAACAGTATAAACAGTGAAGTGAACTATAAAACTCGGTATGGTTGAAAATTTGAGTTTTGAAATAAATCTATACTTATAATAAAACTGTAGGCAATTTTTTTGTTACCTAATGGCGTGAAAACTACTGCACAGATTTCGATGAAAGTTTTTTTTAAATGTTTCTTAAGATTCTGTGCAACATATAGGCTATTCCTTTCATTGCCATGCCTATTTTTTGGAGCGTTTTTGACCAAAATGTGTTTTTTTTTCTGACTTTACTGCCCTTAACTCGCCATTACTCAGATAATTCTTAATCAATCCAAACAAAACAAAATACTTAGGAGAGCCAACACTTTTATAGTTATTTCAAGCCATCAATCAGCTTTCTATGTCCTTTAGAAGCTGAGCTACAACCTAAAATCTAACATGAAAAAAATAAATTTATTTTCTCAAATCGAACATTATCAGCAGCCGCGGTTCTTGATCGTTGTTCTGCTTGGGGGTGGTTTGGTGGCGCACATCGCACAGGCACGTTCATATGAAAAAAAAACTGCGTGGTGTTTTCTCCAAATTAAGTGAAACGAAAGAGAAGTATGGGACGTGAATATACATAATGTATATTGAATCAACAGCAACAATGTGTTTCTGATGAAATGCGCAGATGGCTGATGACGTGTGGTGATCAGCGTTGCCATAAGTGCAGATTTGTCTGCATTTTGCAGATTTTCAACATTGCTGCATATTTTTAAAAATCAGAAATCTGCGCTTCAGATTTTGTCTGCATCTCCAATAATATATTTTGTTCTTTTTAACAAATTTTAACATTTGTTGCACACTTGATTTCGCTGTGTGCTGTAGTTTTCGTATTCAGCTTTTTTTTTTTTTTTTGTTATTGTTACATACATAAAAAAAAATTTGTTAAGGAGGATTTTTCTATAGAAATCTGCATTGCATTTTTTTTGTCATAATTGCAGATTTGTAAAAACATTTTTATGGCAACATTAGTGGTGATGGACGTATGGTGGAGGTGGTGCATATAGAAATTGAGTTCATGGTTTTTGTTTTAATGGTTGTTATAGTATCTACGTTGATACCTACAGTAAAGAATTGAAGAATTCAAGAAGTAAAGATGATTTATGTAGGTGAATTTTGTTGTTTGATTTACGTATTGTTGGTGTAGATACAAATTTCTGTTCAGGCTTTTGTTTTAGTGGTTGTTTTGATATTACCTACGTTGTACCTACAGTAAGGATTAAGGAAGTGAAACTTTAGTACTTATGCTGTTGAATTTAATTTTCTTAGATTGGTGTTTTAGGTAAATAGATTTGTTTGAATTATTGTTTCACATTGTCAAATCTCTTTTATTGGAAATTACACAGTCTCACGCCGCGTACGAAGTTGCGGGAACAGCTAGTCTATATATATAAAAAGAAAACCTTAAAATTGTGTTCGTTAGTCGTCGATTCACGCCTTAACGCATTTACCGATTTGAACCAAACTTTCACACATAAATTTGCTATTGGTCTGTATATCATTTGTGTGAAGTTTTGTAGCGAAAACAAAACTTTGAGGGGATGAAAAAGGCTATGAAAGTTTGTATGGGGAAATGCACTTTGAAACAACAAAAAAATGAATAGAAATAGTGACATTTCAAATACAAAAAAAAAAAATAATAATAATAATTTTAAAAGCAATTGTTGTTGTCAATTATTTTCCGAGCAAATTGTTGTTGTGAACAATTTTTAAATTTTTTTTAAATATAGGAACCTACCTAATAAGTTTGTGCTATTAAATTATGTTTACTATGTTACCAAGTAACATTTTAAAGTGGAGTAGATACTTTGATATTTGTTTGATGGTGTTTGAATCCATTATTTTCAGGATCCTTGCATTAGTACGAGTGAGTAAGTTGAAATGTAGGGGTGATTGAGATGCGTGGACAATGATGTTGTTCAGCGTTTTGAGTTTTCACGTAGAGGTTGTTACGAAAAATGAGCGAGTAACAATCTTGGTACTCTGCTCATTCGTGAATAGGGTTATGGCAACTGCAACAACATTAACCAATTTTTTCGACACTTGCCGAAGCCACGAGTTTGCACGAGCACTTACTTATTGCGAAATGCCCCGTTATTGGAATGCTTCGTCGAAGAAGTTCCAGCGGCGGAAACAAGGTGAAGTAGTTCCCGGATTCCGTGGTGTTTATGCAAGTGATGCAATTGGTAGAATTTGCACAGTTAACCCGAAAAACAACGAATGCTTCTATTTGAGAATGCTTTTGGTCAATGTTTGTGGCCCTACTTCGTTCGAAGCGCTGCGGACTGGTGACGGTGTGTTGTGTGCTATGGCCGACGATATTTTGCATCGAATTCGCACTGTGACATCGGATAATGAAGTGATCGGATCGGATAATCATCTGATGTGAAATGAAAAGCGCAACAAAGCTTTGATTTTGATCGAGGATATGTGTCTGCTCATAAGTGGCAATTTTTGGTTTAAAATGATAACACAAAGATATTTTCAGGAAATCTAGATGGTTTTGGCGTTCATCAAGATTATACGGCCTTTTATAGTGAATTGACGTCTCAAGATGATTTTTTTTTACTGAAAAATAGTTTTTTTTTTTTTGTGGAATTGTGGCAGAGTTATCGTGACTATATGACCGAAGATATCTTGAACAGAATGCGTCGTATTTTAGTTATAATTGAAGATATGTAGTTATAATTGAAGATATGTGTTTAGCAATTGCAAATAAAACATTGTCACAATTAGGTTTGCCAGTTCCTAATTGCCCATTGCATGGCGTATTTAATCAAGAAATGCAACGTGAACAACAATACGATGTAAATGAACTGAACCCATTTATAAATTTGAATCTGCCGAAATTGAACCGAGAACAAAGAAATGTATATGATACAATAACTCAAGCTATACAAAACGAAAGCGGAGGAATGTTTTTTTTATACGCGCCAGGTGGTACCGGAAAAACGTTTTTGATTTCCATGCTACTAGCTACCAGAGACAATACTGAGACCCCCAACTTCGGCCGATTTTCCGTTACTTGCCTACAAGCTATATTTCTATGGGGTGGTACACGCTAAGTGCGTTAGTATTGTTACATAGAAATTCGTATTGACAACTGTCACTCACCAACACACTCGCACCTTGCGTGTCCCACTTCCGCTGTCGGCAAAGTTGCTTCCAGCGTTCATAGAATTTTGTCAGTTAAATTTGAAATTATTCGTTTCGTGTAAATAGTATTTTATTTTAGGAATTAGTGCACTTTTGCTGAAAATATTTATGAAAAATGATTACTGCAGAATGGTTGTAGGAAAATAAAAACATTTTGAGCAATTTTTCTTCAGTTATTTAAGAAAAATGTACATATGAAATCGAAGTTAATGATATTCAAAAGCGGAAAATACACAACAATGTTTCTCCTTATATGTTTCTGGAATATAAAACAACTCATTTAGATAGTATTATTAACCAAACAAATTATATTAATCGATTTTTGAAAATTTATAATAATCAACCAATAGCATTCAGTTATCTTAAAATGTCGTATTCCCGAATTCTTTCACATTCCCCCATGGTTGGTAGCGGTTGGCAGCATTGAATTTATATTTTTTGTATGTTTTTACATGTCACACGGATTCTAAATAGACATAACACCGATAGGAAAACAAAATGGCGAATTTGAAAAAAAACTGAGGGGGCCAGCGGCAAGAGGATTGTGAGTTGGGGGTCTCAGTATTGTCTCTGCTAGCTACTATAAGATCACCGAAGAATATAGCATTAGCACTTGCATCGTCTGGAATAGCTGCTACATTGGATGGTGGTCGTACAGCGCACTCCGCAATTAAATTACCTACCATTGAATATGCAAATTAATGAGAATCCAACGTGTAATATTACTAAAAATTTTGGAATGGGAAGAGTTTTGCAACAATGCAAATTAATAGTATGGGATGAATGTACAATGTCACATAAGAGATCGGTGGAAGCTTTGGATAGGACTTTGAAAGATTTACGTAATAATCAAGAAAAATTTGGTGGCGCTTTAATATTATTGGTTGGTGATTTTCGTCAAACACTGCCAGTGATACCCCGTGCAACTCCAGCAGATGAATTAAAGGCATATTTAAAGTCATCAAATTTATGGAGAAATGTACAAACACTCACTTTAACAACAAATGTGAGAGTACAAATACAAAACGACTCATCGGCTGAAGAATTTTCTAGGCAAATACTGTCGATAGGAAATGGACAAATTCCTATTGATAACACTGGATTAATCACTTTTCCAGATAATTTTTGTAATTTCGCACAAACAAAACAACAATTGGTTTCAAGTGTTTTTCCAAACATAGCGCAAAATTATAAAAATCACAATTGGTTAGCTGAAAGAGCAATATTGGCTGCCAAAAATAAGGACGTCGGCCAATTGAATGCGGATATTTTAACTGACGTGCCTGGTGCGATTGTAACGTATCAATCAGTAGACACGGTCACAAATCAAGGTGACGCTGTCAATTATCCGACGGAATTTCTGAATTCGTTGGATTGACCTGGATTGCCGCCTCATCGTTTACAATTGAAAGTTGGTGCACCAATTATTCTTCTTCGGAATATAAATCAGCCTCGATTGTGCAACGGAACAAGATTAGCAGTTAGAAATGTTATGAACAATCTTATTGAAGCTTTTGAATTCAAAAGATTCCAATTTCCGACACGTCTTGCGTTCGCTATGACAATAAATAAGGCGCAAGGACAATCTTTGGAATTGTGTGGAATCGACCTAGAGTATCCATATCCATGCTTCTCCCACGGACAATTACATGTATCATGTTCACGTGTAGGAAAGCCATCAGTTTTGTTTATTTATACTACTACTCAGGACAAAACAAAAAATGTAGTTTATGAAAAGGCTCTGCGATAGTTAAAAAAACACATACTTTAAATAAAAATAATAGTGATTAAGTTGTCCACAACATTTTTGCTTTTTATTTTTGGCGAAACATTTTTTTTTCTTAGTTTTTTAAATTTGGCATCAAAAATTATGTTTAACACCAAATCTTCACCGAACCACGATCCATTCCCGAGTTATGAGTGCACATACGGACGTCAGTCTCTTTTACATATAGCCGTACCCACCATACCAAAATAGTATCCTCTTTTTCAAACTGTAACCAACCATACACAGTCCCGAAATTTCATTGAAATCGGTTAAATGGCTCAGGAGATTGAACACAGCGCCACCTACCGTGCCCAAAATAGTCATATCTTTCAAACTGTGACCTACCAAACACAGCCACAAAATTCCATTGAAATTGGTTGAGTGGTTTAGGAGATCGACAACAGCGCCGCAAATATATTTTTTTCGTTTTTTGTAAACAAATTAAACAAACATACGTTTACCATTTGCAACCAAACTTCACAAAAATCATATAAAGACCAATACCAAAGATGTATGGAAGTTTGGTTAAAATCGGTAAATGCGTTAAGACGTGTATTGGCGACAAACGAACACAATTTTAAGGCTCAATTTTTATATATATAGATTTGGGCGGAACAAAGTTCGCCGGGTCAGCTAGTAATTATATATAAAAGAAAGTGATGTTAGTATCTACTTAACTCAAGAAAGCGTGGACAGATTTCGATGATTCGCACCAATTCTGACTGGTCTTCATATGGGCGAAGAAGAATATCAAAGAAAATTCCCGAAAAATCCACGAAAAAAAAATTATGAAGAAAATTTATTTTCTCATATATTTTGTATGGAGATTCATTTTCCCATAGGTACATTTCATATTTCATGTCTTTAAGAGAATGAAAATCCGAGCCTCACTGATAACAATATTGAAGAGAGTTGTATACAAATGTTCTAACGAAACTCTACGTGGAAATATTTGAATGCTAGATCTAAACAGTAGCAGAAAAGAAATTGTATGTAAAACTCGTAGAAAATATGTGACTATTTCATTACCAATTACTAAGATGTAAATGTTTGTTCAGCAAACCAAAATATATGCACAATATCACCTACCTTTTTTAACTTTCCCATTTGCAAAAGGGAACAATTTTAATGAAGTATATAGTTGATAAATTTCAAAGGCAAGCAATATGTAAACATATACATGTACAGATACACCCGTATTTATTAGATTCCCTTACGAAGCCTCTAAGATGCTGTTTAGTTAAACATCGCGTAAAGATTTACGCAGCGTCTACATGACTATACTGAAATTTTTATTTATAAATATTTTCCACTGTCTAAAAAGGTGGGAACTTCGATAAAATATTACAAAAAACACACAAATCTATTACTTTTGTTCTGAAACGGACATCAGCTGTGATTAGCTTCGTAACTAAAATCATTTTACACACAATAAAAATTTCAATGGAAATTCGTGCTGTTTCTAAAGTTGTATAAAATTATATATGGACATTATCAAAATAAAGCACTTTGTAAAATATGAGCAGGATTTATTACGAAAGGTACGGGCAAAGCCGGGTGGCTACAGCTACATGTTAAAGAGACTGACCTGTTCGATTTTTGAATTTGTATTTAAATTCGAATGGTCCCAAGGAAAAACATAATGCTCCCTACTTTTTGTCGTGAAAAAATAAAAAAAAAACATTATGGGGATTAGTTGAATTGCTGATTTCTTTGGATGTTCCGGGCTTCAATTTGAAATTGAAAATCGGCTCAGCTATAATTTTGCCGCGCAGCCTCAATGCACCGAAACATTGCAACGGATCACGTTTGATTTGATGATGAAGGATCTCAAATCAAATGTCATGCAAGCGACGATTTTAAGAGGAAAATTCAAAGGAAAACATTCTCGTCCAGCGAATTCCGCTTATTCAGAACGATTTTTCATTCGTATTTAAGCGTATTGAATTTCCCGTGCGTCTCGCTTTCACTGTGAGAAATAATTTGTTGCAAGGATAATTGCTGGATATTTATGCATTTGTGGCATCAATCTTGAATTCCCATGTTTCTCACATGGTCAATTTAGTGAAAAAGCGGAAGGATTATTTATTGAAACGAATCGACATTTCTATACTGCAGTTATTTCTATTGTATTTAATATAACTTTTGAATAAAGAATTTGAATTTACAGAATTACATAAAGTAGCAGCGTTTTTGGTTTTGTTTACAATTCGACCACGACCAAATGACATTTGATGCAAAAACATATTTACGAAAGCTCTACGCAGGCGCAAATTCTCGCGTTTAACTTAAGAAGCCCTAAAGTAACGTTGCTTAAGTTCGAAAAATCATTATAAATCACATATTCCTGCGGAAGGGCATTTTAGAGGATGCGTAAAGGTAAGCAGACTGGGTTTATAAATATGGCTGATAGTATTTGTACGTATTTATGGGCGCGCCAGAAAGATCCCGTGCCCCGAGCGCCAGTTATGAACCCTACTCCACTGATGCATTTGACGTAAAGACTCAAAAACTACTCTACAGATTTCGCTGAAAATTTAACAGTTTTATTAATATTTGTGCCTCTATTATTATATTATTATATTAATTTTTGCGCCATGTTTGTAGCTTGGTTTGAATACATTCCGACTTGGCACTGTTGCTTTGACTGCGTTTTTTTATATTTTTTTATCAATTTCGGAGAACTCCTTATCTCTTCGTAGTACAGATATTGGTGCACGCTTTCTGAATTTATTACGGCCCATGTCCGTAAATTATTCCCACTGCCAACATAACCAACAGCAGTTGAAGATCAACATTTAGACTGTTTGTAAACCTATCTAAATTGTGAGATTGACCATATAGTCACCCGGGTCGGCACTACTCTAAGTTTCGTTTCGACAAATATACAGAAAACCACCACATTCTTTACAATAATTCTAATTTCAACTCAATACTTACTCGAACGATTTCAGTTGAAGTCTTTTAAATATTTCCACGCATTTTCAACATGTTGGAGAAAACTAACAAGCACAATATGTAGGCAGGTATGCAATACATAGAGACCTCGTACGATTTTCGTTTAATGCACTTTCACAAATCTCAACACATCTCTGGGCACAAGAAACACACACGGTTTTGCTTCTCCTTTAACATGAAGCCAGAGATAAAGAAAAAGAGTATAAACAAATAAAAAAACAAGCAAAGCACGCAACAAGATTAACGCGAAGAATCAATGGAAGTTCTTTGTTTGAAAATTTAATTCACACCAAAGCCGGAAGAGGACGGTCGGTTGGATGGTCTAATCGCGAAAAGCTATAACCAAAAATGTTTTCGTTTTTACAGCCTCCAGTAGCGTCCAGCGAGAACCCTTACAGTTCTGTATAAATCACGTTGCTGACGTTACAAACCGACGCGACGCGTTAAACTGACTCTGTAATTCTGTTGATATTTACTATTCGCACGCGCAAATAACGAACTATCTTCTGCTTCTCCTACGGCTACGACGAGTCCGTAGTCCGTTTTTTTTTTTTTTTTAGCTCAGGTGTAAGCGTGGTGGGTTTCTCCGCATTACGGGGTGAATTTCTAAATAAATACTTCTGTAGATACATATTTTGTTGTTTATTTTTTTGCAGTGCGTTGATTTGATTTTCAACTCAGCTGGATACAAAGCCATTGCAGATCGAGAACGAGCTGAAAAAGTGGGCGCAAATGGGAGGTTTATTCTGAGTTGAGATAGTTACGGCAAAATACCTGAAAGCAATGCGTTTGTGCGTGATGCTGTTTGTGGGTGGTGTGGTGGGGGTATACACACAAAACGATCTGCTTAGAGATCAAATGATGATATAAACAAACAGGACGCGAACGCGATCCCTCGCCTCTCAATAATTCATTGGATTTATTATATTGATTCTGTGGGCATGGTAATCATAGTCATAGTCATAGTGCAGTGCCATGATTTACTAGCAAATATTGATTCATACCCGATGAACGTGAGGTATTTTGGTTTCCGATTGATCTGTGTGTGAGATCTGGGAACGGGTTTAAGGCGATCATAGGGTACCTATTTGATACGCGAAATAGAAGATTTGATAGATATTTAATGGCGGATTTTGTTGCTTGCACTATTACTGGATAGGTTTCTGCGGATACTGAGATGAATTTACAAAGTTTGTCGGGAAAATTGCTATGCAGAAGACATCGTGCTCTTAATTTTGTTTAACGATACATTTAATCGCTGTAGGTTATTGCTGAGCCTGCTTCGAAGGCACGTACACAGTATTATAGGCACGCGATTATGAAAAACAAATATACATATGCTGGTTTTTAATTTGCGGCGGCCTTAATTCGCCAAGGTAGGTAGGTACTTAATACCTGTTCATTCACATATAAAAAGCTGAGGAAAAGAATGGAGCTTCAATCAGGGGTGGAATCAGCTAAGCTCTAAGGTGATAGTTGATAATCAAAATTCACGCTCTGGCTTCACGAAAGGTGATTATCTGATTGACTATCGCATTTTTGCCACCGCTTGCCTGTGACAGCTATTAATTTGTCGTTTTCATACATTTTGTGTCGTTTTCGTGAGCCATGTAGGTTGACTCGGCTTCAACTTCACCAAAAATTGAAAGTTTTGTGAAAAAAGTGTTTCAAAGTTATATAAATAGAAAGAAATGAAGAAACAAATTACAAAAAAAAACACTCATCGCAAAAATCGACGACAATTATTTGCCTTCAGTTTTCCAAACTGTCAAACTTCTTTTCACGGAACAGAATTCACTGGAATTCAGTGGCGTAGCAAGGGGGGGGGGGGGGGGCAAGGGGGGCTAGGCCTAAGGTTGCCAGACGACCGGGACTCGCCGGGATTGTCCAGATATTCTAAGCGGTGTCCAGAGTCCCGGTGAAAAATGAATTGTCCAGTCAAAAGTCCCGGCGAAACTTATTTTTCAAATTCCATGATTTATTGAAAAAAGTGTATGTATTTCCAATTTCATAAAATTACAAAATACAAAAATTCAATCACTGAAATACTTCCAATTTAAAAATATAAGAATTTGACTGAACTCATCCACTCAACGAAATTGCAATCACTTTCAAACATTGGCACATTTGTTCCAATAGGTTGACTCAATGCTATTCGATCGAAGTCCATTTCTCGCTCCAATTCTCGATTAAATGCGTCTTGCATTGAATGATTTGGCTGTGGCATCCCCAATTTGCACAATAAATGGCCACTCATGAGCAACACATATCCTCGATCAATATCAAAGCTTTGTTGCACATTTCATCTGACATCTCCAGTTCATTATCCGATACCACAGTGCGAATTCGATGCAAAATATCATCGGCCATATCATCTTTGTATAATCAAAGTATCTATGTACTTCATTTCAAAAAGTTACTTAACGTAACATAGTAAACATAATTTATTAGAACAAACTTTTTAGGTAATATTAAAAAAAAAAAACTTCAAAATTGTGGACAATAACAATTTGCTTGGAAAATAATTAAAATAATTGACAACAACAATTGCTTTTAAAATTTAAAATATTTTTTTTTTATTTGAAGTGTCACTACTCGATTTCTATCTTCTTCTTTTTCAAAGTGTATTTAAATATACAAACTTTCATAACCTCTTTCATCCCCTCCAAGTTTTGTTTTCGCGACAAAATGTTAATAAAAACCTGATATACAGCAAAAATAAAAAAACAAAAAAAAAAAATAATTATGAAAATCGTCCCAGGGGTTATCGAGTTACATGATCATCGAGTTACACCCCGAAAGAATTATATTATAGAACATATGTTGTAGTCAAATGCCAAAGCTCAGGCGCTAGGTTTGATTAAAAATAGTTCGGTCAAAGGTCGAAATTGGGTTTTATTTCGGCCTTTGGCTGATGTATTTTTAGACCCTAGGAGCGACTGAACTTCGTTGTTTGACTATAACTTATATGAATATGAAGAGAAATGTGATTGAAATCTTTGTTTGCACATTAATAGAACAAATTATTTCCCTTTTTTAATTAATAAACAAAAATAAAAAAATCGAAATTTGAAATGTCCAGACGAGTCCCGGAATTTCAACATAATGTCCAGATATGTACTGATTTCGAACTGGCAACCCTAGCTAGGCCCCGGGCGGCAATTTCAAATCAATTTTTTTTTTTTTTAATTTGCAAAAAAATTATAAAACTTACAAAACGGACACTGCTTCACAGGAAGTAATCAGACATTCCTTGTGTTGCTTAGCAAAAAAAAACATACACACACACACACAACATTGCAGGTATACTTTTCTATTTTGTTTTATTTTGCTCAAAAGAAGTGAATTGTTGAAATTATTTTATGCTGCGTATTCAAGATGATTGAAAAAATGAAGAAGTGGGCAATATTTGCAAAAAATATGTTTTGCCTTGCTGCTATTGTATTTATAATGGAAGTGCTGAGTTCTAAAAAAAAAATAAACACAGATCGGCTTTTGAGATGACTACTGAGAGAAACTGATGAGAATCTAAGTACGTGGTCTTATTTGAAATACGGATATTATCTTTAGTATGCATTTTGATCAAAATCTTAAGACCGGTTTTTGTAATTACGCAGACAAAACCGTACCAAATTTTGCAATGTTTAATTTAAAAAATATACTATTGCCTAACTATTTAGCTGAAAACTGACTACCTAAAAGCTTTTTTTTACTTGGTTTCTAGAGTTTTATCGAAATCAAAATTAGGGTTCTCGAGATATAAGCAGTTTTCAAAAATAGCGTTTTCGGTGATTCATTTTGTTCAAAATCGTTATCGCCGTTTCCCTAGAAAACTAAAGAAAACCAAGTTTTCAAAAATCTATTGTACAATAATATCGAAAAAAAAACTGAGCCTGCCATTCAGTTAGAAAAGACCATGGGTCGTATGAATAAAGCGTAGCAATTGCTTTTACTCAAGCGAAATGTCAAAGTCGAAGCATTTGCTACGTTTCGTATGAATAAAAACCAATTTGAGTTAGTTCCAACTTCTGACATGTTAGAAAAGCGGCGACACTGACCTTTTACTCAGATCGGTATGAATAAACAAATCAAATGCTATGCAAATTCTGAGTCTGCTATTTAGTTGACTCAGACCTTTTGCTAAATATTTTGTACGCATATTTTTTACAAAAAAAAAGTAAGCAATGAGAATTTTCGATGGTTTGTCTATAAATAGTTAATTAAGTTTTGTTCGTGCAGGAAAACCAACAAAATACCTGTGAAAAAATCAATTATTTCTTGTCACGCAAAAAATATTGAGTGTGGACAATTAACGGCTAATATTTCGTTCAGATGCAAATGTTTAGAAAGAATAATTTCTAAGGTATATACGAGATCCGAACTTTTGGGTTGACAGTTCAAATGACCGGCGTGTCAACAAATATTTCCAACAAGCCTATGATCTGATATAGGTAATTCCCGTTACCTGAAGAAGAAAAAAAAACATCAACAACCTTTTTGGCAAACCAAAATCATATTTCCAGGTACAATTGGAGCTAGTTTTCAATCTTATTTCTGAATTTCATTTTTTTTTTTAATTTCAATTTCCACAAATGTCGTTAGAATCTCAAGGAAAATTCAAAAATTCAAATTTACTGGTCAGGTTTGACAGAAAGTGCACGGCAAGTACACCTTAGAAATGAATTTTTGTTTTCGAGATATTTCGAAATTTCAAAAGTACCGTTATTCTATTCCAGAAATTTTACCAAGTTTACAAAGGTCTTTTTAGTGTCTGAAAAAATTACGGGGGGCGGCATGAATTGGGTCTGCCCCGGGCGGCTCCAACTCACGCTACGCCACTGCTGGAATTGAATTGATTTGAATGAAAGGTGAAACAAATAGTTTCTATCTATTTTAAAATAAACTAATGTAAGTGTCATTCCTTTCGTGGTTTCTAGTTCGTAGCGCTGGAAAACTCAGCTGTCATTTGAAGAGTCATAATATAGACATTTTTCGCGCATTACGCGATGGTTATGATTGTCATAATCGACCAACGATGCAAGCAATCGGAAAAAGAGAAGTGAGAGAAGTAAAGAGAGTGGAATCGTTACCGTAACTTGTAAGGCCTGTGCCTGTGTTCAGTCGAAAATATTGCTGCTGAAATTGCATCTTGGAAGATGCCAATGGGCAGACAGTTACAGTCAATTCGGAGCACGTTTTGGCGACGTTAATTGGCCACCAAGATCATGCGATTTGACACCCTTAGATTTTTTTCTGTGGGGCTATGAAAAAGACCGTGCCTACGCGAATAATCAACGACCTCTAGACGCATTTAAAACCAACACTACTCATGTTATAGTCGATATACCGCCCGAAATGTGCGAAAAAGTGCGAATCTTCCTGAGGCGGTCATTTGATTGATATTGTTTTTCACACTTAATGCCAAAGTCCAAACTTTATAATGAAATAAATTGTTCATCAAAAATATATCGCTGTGTGTGCTTTATTTAGCCTTACTTTCGAAACCGAAAAATGAATGACTCTATTATGAACCCACCTATTAATTTGTGCAACTTTTTCTTTAAGAGATGCAATTGTTAAACGAAAAACTTGCTAATGTTATGTTTTCGTTCTGAATATGAAATAAATTTGTTTTTTGTTTTATAGGTTTTGTTTTTTCATTATCTGCTACACTTTTTTTTTAAATCTATATCATTTTTTGGGTACGTAGGCTTAAATCGAGCTAAAATCGGTTTAAACTCCGCGTTTTAGTGCATCTTTATTCAGCGAATTTAATGCATGTTTTTTGAGTGAATATTATAAATAATTTAAATTTAAATTATCGGATTTAAAGAATATGGATTCGGGTCTAGAATTAACTTAAACCTAAGTTTTTTTTTTTTTGTGCTTGGATTCAATATTTTATGTTATGGCATTTAAAAAAAAATATGCACTATTTAGTACGCTTCACTACTATTTCTTTTAATTTTTTAGTACAGTTGAGAAAAGTCGATTTGCGTCACTGGTTGGAAAAAATTCCTTGAGAACTTGTTCTCAGGAGGGACCCTAGGCCTAGCTTCTCACAACCATTCGTTTTGTGTGAGTTTTTCGTTTTTGGTACGAATGGAAGGGATCTACAATTTTATGCCGACTCCAAACGGCTAATTGAGAAACTTTTTTCAAGACATTTATACTCTCGGATGTTTGTCAGACGTTCGCGAGAGGTGGCGCAGTGAAAAAAACCCTAAGTCGGAATTTCGTTTTTTTTGCAGGATTCGAGCCTCGACCCCTCGCATAGCAGTCCAACACACTAACCACTGAGGTACAAAGCAGATTTTAAATACCGTTCTGGCTAGGAGGCTTTCCGTTTCTGGCATAATCGAATAGGTTGATAAAATCTTCCTTAAAATGACCCAGTTCATATCCAAACCTAGTCTCATTCCTTGACGTGACGTGAAGGAGGATTTCTTTCTTTTACGTATCTCAGCGAAGGGATAACCTTCTTCGCATAGAGCGGAGCCACATCTTGCACATCTTCTTGGGAAAGCGAAAATATTTCCAAATACTTTTGTGAGCCGAACAACACGCATGTGGAATGCATTGCCTCACACGGTTTTCCCCTCTCATTACAGTCCACAATTGTTTAAGACCAATGTGCACCAGTACCTCTTCTCTATCCTCCCTATTAACCCTTCCACTCGTGCTGTGCATTAGCATTATAAGGGAACAAAAACCCCTTGTGCACTAGTGAATTATAAAAAAAAAAAAAAAAAAAAAAAAATGTCTAATTCTGTTGAGAATACGCCCGCTCCCGCTCCACAGTTCATTTTTACAGCCATCTATGAATATAGGTAAGTAGAAGATAAGATACGAGTGCTCCTCCCATTCTGATCTTGAGGGGATCTGGAGAATTTTTTTGCGGAAGTTGAGTTTGGGTATATTGTGTAGTCAGTAGAGAATTATTATATGTTATAATATGTTATGTTATTATATGTAATCTCAGAAGAAAGGAAGCGGAAGGAGGGATCTAGGTAGGGTAACTTCGGGTAATGTAGTTATTTGTTTTCTAACAATTATTTCTAATTTGTATGACATAGCTTTTGCCGCACTATTGATTATAGCTCTTTGATACATTGCGCATTATATGTCGTCTTCAGAACTCTGCAGCGTTAACCAACCTGCAGCTGTTTACAAAAAAAATGAAAAAATCTCTGTAACTCCCCTTAATCAAATTGGCGGGTAATGTGATACACTACCTTCGGATAATGTGATATACCATATCACATTACCCGAATAGTTTCCAACCGAATAAAAACACTTGTAATCCGATAGATTATGAATTCATTTATTATTTTAACATTTATTTACGAATCTCTCCTTTTTTGGCATGATCTGAAATGATTTATAATCGTAATTATTTACATTTATATATTTATCACCAAAGAATAAAATCTTTCATAGATATAAGACCTCAAAAATTAAAATTTAAAGTTACATAAATAAGATACAAAGTAAACGTAAAGCAAAATAACTATGACTGTACATTCTCAAGTAATTTTCTTTTTATAGAGGAAACTGGCAAGTTGAAATCGATTAAAATGGCATTTGCATTATATGCTGACGTTAAACCATTAATTGATGAAGATAGACCGTATTTTGTACGAGAGTGGCCTACTCTAAAAAATCGAGAGTTCCGTAGGTCGAATGAAGGAACACTAATATTTAGAAGACTTAGGATGTCCGTTGAATCAATTTCTCCTATGAGAACCCTATGAATAAAGACTACTCTGGCTACTGTTCTTCTAACTTCCAGTGATTCTAAATTAATTAATTTTAACCTAGATAAATAAGGGGGTAAGTTGCTAGAATCAGGCCAAGGAAGTCCTCTAAGAGCGAATCTTAAAAATCTTTTTTGTATAGATTCAATTCTTGTTATATGAACTCTATAATATGGACACCACACAATAGAGGCATAAGGTCTTGAGAACATAAACATCCGAGAACTCACAAGCATATCGCCTTAACATTCCCCATGTTCTATTTGCCTTGTTTGTGATGGACTCAACATGGTAGATAAATGAGAGCTTGGTATCTAAAAAAACACCCAAATCTTTAGTTAGATAAACACGGGGAATGGCAATACCATCAAAGGAATACGTAAGCATGATAGGAGACTTACAGCGAGAAAATGTTATGACAGAACACTTCGAAATGTTTAGAGAGAGGTTGCTTTTAGAGCACCACAGATGAAATTTCTGAAGATGTGAATTTAAAAGTTGAAAAGGACGATTATCATTACCCGACATATAAATCTTAAAGTCATCGTCAAACATCAACAAAAAGCATTCAGGTAAAAATTGAACGATATCATTCACAAACAGGATAAAGAGTAGCGGTCCAATATGACTTCCTTGGGGGACGCCGGAGGTTACAGATATATTTTTCGAAATGTGTCCACGAAACTTTACATTTTGGAGTCTATCCGAGAGGAAGGAGGAAAGCCAATTTAAAAAGAAGACTGGAAAACCCAGTCTTGTAAGTTTATATATCAACAATTTATTTATCTATCAATAATTTTATTTACTAATCAATAATTTATTTACTAATCAATAATTTGGCGGGTAATGTGATATAGTACATCACTTTACCCAATTTTAACTATATCACATTAGCCGCATTTAGATTTTGAAACAATCGCTAGATTTTTGTAAAAATGCACTTCATCGAATTAAAAACTCACCCAATATACTGTCAGCTCTATTCTAATCTAACAAAAAACATTCAAATTATAATTTTTTGCTGAAATTTTCTGAAAACACCTTCATTTCACCATGATTATCAAAATTTTATCAATTTTCTAGTACCAAAAAATAATCGTAATAATGTTACAAACTGTGATTTTTATACTAAAAGTTAATTAACCTTGATTTTCTTTCCTTGTATAACAAATTTTACTTTTAAAAACTGGATTTTGAGGCGAAAAAGTATCGTGGGATTTTAAAAGGGATTTTAGGTACAGTGAAAAGGGAAAAGATGGAAAAATATCCACGCTTTGTGGGCTAAATGAAGGGAGAGTGCTAACAACACTGCACACAACACATTGAGCGCGAGCGAACCAAAAGCTGCAGCTGCAGCACATGTTCTTCTCCATTGCCGTCATGTTGAGAAGAAAATTCTTGTCGAGAATTGATTATTTCGGAAAATATGCAGATCCACTGGTAGAAGCCTAAGAATAACGTTGTGCCCCTCGATCGGATTGGTTGTAGGGCTCTTGTGTTTCCAATTCCAGCTGTTCTTTGACTCTGCTTAATTTCGCGTCAACAAAATAAGCTTCGCGTGTTTGGAAAAACGATGCTGTGTCTGGCTAGACTCGACACTGCGTTTTCGTGGGAAGCTTTTTCTATGGAATATGACCCAATATTTTTCGTAGGAAACTTAACGTTCCCATAACTTATATTTACTATCAAAGTTTGTTTTCATTTCGTGGTGACGAGTACGAGTTCTGATTTTTAAGGTTCCATACCTAAAGGGAGGAAAACGGAGCCTTATTATTTTCGCTACGATGTTTGTCCGTCTGTCTGTCTGAACGCACTAGACCAATTTGGCCTAGGTCTAACTCAAAAATTGAAGTAGAAGGATGAAATTTGCACACAACATCCGGTTAACGAACCTATAGTTCCGATGATAGGTTAACATGACATTCATACTCGTCTGCCCATTTTCTGGACTTATCACGGAATAAATCCCAAAAAAAAGGAAGTGTTCAATTGCATTTCCACCCATACGCTGCATCCACCTTTAAGTGTAAACTCATATGCTATTAGCGCTTTTCTTTTTGTGATCAAATCAAATTTGTCTCTGGGTGCGAGAGACCGCTATATATAAAAGTCAACTTGACATTTGATTTTCGTTATTGCAGTCATAATGGAGCATGATGGATGATGGTGGACACTTGACCTTAAATCTTACCAAGTAAGAAATTAAGTTTGTTATTTCTTGCAACGAAGTTTGAGTTGCGGAATACCGGCGGAATACCCGCACAAAACATGAATAAAAGACCCGTACCTACAAGAAGGGATGACCTCTCCTTGATGAGTGCCTATGTCAGTCGGTTTTTTCGATTTTTTCAGTTGACTTTCCAGCCCGTATCTGCCTTGATTTGTAAGATATCGCAGGACGCGGAGCCTATATACACGAAGAAATGGGCAGTATTTATGTTCTTATAGTGAGCCATTGAAAGGTGCTAGTGCTAGTCCTGTGGGTCTCAGTAACTGAGCATATTGCTCATGATTGGAACTAGTGAAAAACGAAATCAAACGCCTTTATTAAAACAGATCACTCAATAGACATGTTTTCGCCAAAGTTAAATCAGGAGCGCCCACAAGGCAATCAGAAGGATGAACCCATGGGAACGGTGCGATCCCTTAGAGTAGTGGGTCCTTGGGATTGGCCGGGCTAGCCAACATGAAAGAGTGCTTCCGAGACGTGACCACGCTTATGGCTTCGATCGAATCTCGACGGCGCGTATGAACCCCTGCTGGCGGCCGACAGGCAACCATGGACGCGATCGGGATGGTGCCCAATCGATAAGATTGCTCACCATCCTGATTATTGGTAAGTTAGGTTAAGTAGCTTAGGTAGTTTTAATTAGTTTTAAATAAAAACACATAATAAAGTTTTATAAAGTTTCTTGGAAATTAAAAAACAAAACAAATTAATTATAGATAGATTTAAGGCCGAAAGGCAATAATTTTAAGAATATTGTTAAGTTTAGAGCGTTCGCTAAGAGCCAGTAAGCTAGAATAAGATAAATGTTGGTTTTAAATTAGATTTACTCATTTTTGTTTAGTATGTAAGTTAAAAAAAAAGAATTAATACAAATGAATAAAAACGGACGGTGGGATCCTTCAGAATTGCTGTCATGATGTCGGTACACATATAAACGGGTAAAGCTGCGTCATGCATATGCGACTCCATCTAATTTCAGCGGAACATTAACTGGTAATGTTAAGAGCTTGTTGAGCTATGTGTGAAGTTTGTTGCTGGTCGTAAATATGTAGACAATAACAATAAACTAAGCCACAAGCTGACAAGTAGTACTTGATGTAAACGCGAGCGAGAAATAGAAGAACACATCATGTCTCAGTAAGCCGGTGTAAGCCTTCAATATGCTCCTCTGCAATAAAATCCACAACTAAGTGCCCCAAGCCACGCATCGAACGCATGAGACTGGGACGACACGTAATCCCCAGATCCCCAGGGAAAATATATGCAACTGTAGCATTATACGCTTTTACGTGCATTTCATTCGCCATTCCCCATACGGCCCAGTAGCGACTCAAAAAACCAATGCATACCATGCGCTGTCTGCCTGTCTGTCGTATTCTGCCTTCAAAAGTCAATCAACAACTCCCATTTGGCTGGAGTGGAAAGCATCCTGTCCATATATCCACTATATGCGAACTTTTTATTGCGTAGCTATATTCAAAGCGGACTAGTTTTTAAGGAAGCCAACCTTAACTACTGGCAATCAGAATCGATTTCTTCCAGATCGTAGGTCGATGTCTTATTCAATTACAATCTTCCTTCCTCCGACAGTCTCTAGAGCTGGACTTTGTGTGTATGGTACAGCAGAAGCCATATCTGCATGTTTATCCATATGAGGACCAAAAGTAGCTACCCAAGTGTAACGTTGCGTGTTCATCTTCTGTAAAGAAATCGGCCCCTACCTTACCGTCGTCTATCAGTGCCTACATCTGATTTGCGCTTTTACTAAGGTCATTTGCAGTTTCTAAAGAAATTACCGCCACCACCGGGCTAAACATCCCGCATCCGATTCCTAGCGAGCACTCGGAATTTAGATATTTTTTCTGTTTCTATAAATATGTCTATCCGAATACGCGCGCATGTTCACCATGAGCATGGCCAACTCCGCAAAGCGGACATTAGTCTACGCTGTTTATTGCAAACAGAGTGCACAAAACACATGATGTGCATCCTTGAACGCGACTGAGCAACTGAGAACTGATGGAAATTAATTGTTTCTTGTGGCGAGCTAGTATAAGCCCCGCAGCTGACTAATGACGCTAGGATATGGGGCCCACTCCACACTGATGATTTCATAGCATCACCAACGTTTTAATTAATTTCTGCGATTTAATTTGCTGACGGTGGTCACTTGCTATCTGTTTAATCTAATTAAAGACATCGACGACCATCCTACACCACGGTTTCCTGTTTTTGTCTGGATATCTTTCACTTTGGGTCTTGTGTGTGCCTGCCCATGTGATGCGGCCTCTGAATTAATTTGAACCCAATTGCTGGACCAAAGCTGTCCGCCATCAAGAGCGCAATTCCTCATCGCAGTTGGAGTCGCTGTGCGCTCAGATAAGTTCCACTTTAGAGTGTAATAAATCAAACGAGTTCAGTTAAAGGCGAAAAATCCATTTGAAAACTCATTTGGTTGCCGCGGATAAATCGTCGAAATGCGCGAGTCTTACGCCTACGTGCTGAGATGTTATGCGCGCAATGGGAATCGAGATTTTAATGGGATTTTAATTCAATTGGATTCAAATGGATCTCGTGCGCAGGATATGTTAGATTATTTTGTTTGCTAAAAAATTAACTTTTTTTTTTTATTTCAGATGAAGGGATTCACACTTTTTTTTGAAATTGTAAACCGTTAATTAATAATTATTATTCCAGTGAGTTTCTTTCCCAACTCCCGAAGGTATGCTACGGAACTTTCTATATAAATTTAGTTCGATTTCTGTGGAGTGAGTTTTTTGAAGCACTAACTGTTGTTGCTGACTGCCGCCCTAAGAACCGGCAAAGAATTTTGAAAAATCGAGTGGGAAAATCACGTGGACTTTTGGGTCAATTATTGTTCTGTGAAAAAGTGATACAAATGTTTTTTAACCTACCGCATTTTCGATTCTCGTGAAACCAAACTTCAAAAATAAAATGTTTTCATTTTCTCATTTGCAAGTGAATGTTTTTAGTGAGAGTTTGAAAATTGAGAACCTAATTTCATATTACATAGTGTGCGATATTGAATTCATCACGTAAGTTTTGCTTATTGAGCGAGAATCACTTTTTAGTACCAAGTGAATCGAAAAATGAAATCAATGTGTGAAAGCGAATGTTAAAACAATTAAAGTATTCGATTCACTCTTTCACAGAACGAGAATGAACCTTCTGTTGAATTTCTTAAATTTTGTTAATCCGGAGTTTTTTTGGGTTTTAATTTTTTTTTTTTTGTAAGATTCAAATTCCTAATCCGACAGAAATTTATAAATTTTAAAGATTGGACCATTTGTGCTTGTTTTGTTGTTTACTCTTAAACCAAGCGTCCATCTCACCCAAATGAGTAACAAACAACAAATCGATCTCACTTCCTCACTTGAGCCAGTCAGAAATTTCCAACTTTTTGGGTTTTTTTTTTTTTCTACATTATTTTGTGAAAATTTCAGAACCGCTGCGGGGCCTGATTACGCAGCCAAATTGCTCGTTTCCTGGTGAAATCGGGCCTTAGGGCAGGAGTTGTTTGAATTGAAGATGTATTATCCCCGAAAGTACGCAAAAAAAAAATTTGTGTGGAAAATTGTTGATTTTCCAATACAACGGAAAGTATGCAGTATTTTGGAAAATTATTATAATACAAATTAAAACATACTTTTTGGAAAATATTTTTTATCAAAATGTACGAATTATAATAATAGTGTTGTTTTAGGGTTTTTCAGTGCGCTAGAATTTTTGAATTCAAGAATTCCGTCCACCTCATACCAAAAATTGTTTTATTCGTGTCTGCTTTCATTGTATATAGAGACTATAGTACTATCACTTCGACGAGAAGATCATTGCGCCACGATCGCAAACAACGCGAAGCTCGAATATTTGAGTGGTAGAAGATCATAGATTTCGTTGGTTTAGACCACAGACAAGAGAAATATATGTATATATTTATATTTATATTTCTCTTGTCTGTGTTTAGACCAACCCCAACATTTCATTTGTTTTCTTTTTGTCCGCAAATTTTGTTATTATTTTGTTCTGAGAACGTATGGTTGTGGATGCGCTTGGCTTTTACCTTTTTTGCACTTTTATCAGCTATAATGAACGAAATAATGCTTAAAACTAGAGAATATGTGTACCGTATTCAATGTTGCATAAACTGTTGTCGCGCCCAGCGGCAAGCAAATTTTAGCAGAAGGTTTTTCTAAATTCCCAGCAAGAGAGAAATACATTTTGAACAAGATTTAGTTACCTATGATTCAGAAACTTAAGAAAGGCTCTGTTTCAACAACAAGCATGTAGAAAATTCTGAGAACGTTACAAATATTCAAGATTATAAATCAGAAATCATGAAATTAAAACAAAAAAAAAAAAAACATATGATTTGGAAAAGACTATTCGACAAATGTGCAAATCAAATACCTACCTAATTTAAAACAAATTAAAAGACAGCCTAAAAAATGTCGTTGATTTAATCGATTCATTCCCTGTTGGAAACTGCAAATGTTTTTGCCAGGACGCTTTTAACAAAAAATAAAACCTACTCTTGAAAAGAAAAATGGATTTCTGACTATTGGCAGTGTTTGAAATATAAGTTCACCAACCTCCAATCTAAAACAAAGATTTTTCTTATTTCACGTTATCAATTGAAATTCAGTGTTATAATTCTGCTGTTTGTACACATGGCTTAAAAAACAGGAACCATGGAACTAATGAATGACAAAAAATGACAATAATTACAATAACATAACGAATCCATCCAAATACCCATAGCAGTACATGTAGGTACAACAATAATATCGTCAGCACAAGGTCAACACACAAAAAGGAAATAAAGAAAAACAAAACCCAAAATACATTTTCGTTCGAATCATACAATCCTTATGGACTTGCTTCATGTTGCAGGCACTTCATAGGTCTCTGGGTGGCAGTTGCAATGATGTCAGCGCTGGTGGTTGCTATTTTTTAAAGGGAAAAAACCCAAATGAATGCGTAGGTATGCATTCGCACTGACTGCGGTGTTATGATGCTTTCCCTTTCCGATTTCAGAGTGTGGATGAGGGGTGGGTTTTGTAATGTATTCTTTTTCTGCCTTTTTGGTTCGATTTCATAATATTTTCAGGTTTGTTTTTGTTGTCTGTTGCTTTTATGAATGAGATGAACAGGTAGGTACCTACTTTGTGTGTAGTTGGAGTGCATTTCTTTTTATGTGGAAGAATTTCTGCATTACGGTTTGGTAGATTTTTCAATTCTTGGTTGAGCACACATGAATTGAAAATTTGATTTCTATCTTCTATGGGTATATGACTGATTTACTCGATGGGTTTAAATTGTTGTGGGGGTAGAATTTTGTAGGGAAAAATTGTGAAATAAATTGCAAATTTATTTAAAAATTCACATCTGTTACTTTTGAAGAGATGCTGCTCTCAATTATCAGTTATTATCTAGTAAGAAAGTATACATCATACCTACCTACTTATTTTAAACTTATTTGAAAAATACCTACCACGTTGAAGTTTTCATTATGAACAGGTGGATAGGTCCTCATTTCTGAAACTGGTTTAATTGAAATTAGGGTTTTTATCTCACTCCCCATACTATTTTTCATAGGTACTTTTTTTATTTAACTAAGACTCGTTTCAGAAAACTAATAAAGCCATGAAATAAACTGTTTCATTACCCGAACTCTAACCTATGATTGATTCTTTAAGAAAACATCATATTGGCGCTACCCAATGCACTAAGGTCCATTTAGTCTCTATGTAAGTTAATTGCAGTCTTCGGCTCCGATCCGATCATAAAGTCCCACAGCACACTTGCACAATCTATTTCCATAGCACACTATATTATTTTCCCTTACATTGCATTTCCGTCACATTGACCTACCTAACCGCTCTATCAGCACTTCCCGTTCCCAGCAAACTTAGCATAAACAAAACAACACACAGCACATTCACCCATTATACTGACCTACCTTTATAAAATTTACAACTAAGCGATTATAATGTAATGTAGATTTAAGAATGAAATCGAATAAAACAGAATTGATTCACACACTGAAGTAATCGGTTGTATTTATTCACTTATACAATGCTGCTTTGTATATACATTTCTATAGTAGCGCCAATCCAGTACTACCAGTATTTTAATAGGTGTCGCTTCTCATACCAAATCGAGAATTCCATTACTGAGAGTTTTTGAGCCTTTGATAATTTTGTATTCCTTATAAAAAAGCATTCGTTGAGATTTTTCTTCCTTCATTCATTCTATGTATTGTTCGTCGATCGGTTTCGTTTTTTGTTTATTTTATGTGAATTTCTTAAGGTGTGTCCAGACCAGTGAAACATTTGATTAATAAATGTTTACTTAATGCTTATAAAATGTTTCCGATTTGCTTCAGAAACATTTCATAAATATTTATTTAACATCTCTTCAATGTTTCTTTCAATCTGGACGCCAATGAAACATTTATGAAATGGTTATGAAATGTTTAATTTTCATCCATTTTTGCGCTAAATAATGACGATCTCTAAAGCGGTAGTGTTATTAGCAGCGTGCTTCATTAGCATACTTTTTTTTTAATCGATTTAGTTCAAATAATTTAATTAAATGAATAACCTCCTCCATGATTTTTTTACATTTTTGTTTTTATATTCAAGCTATTTCAACAAACAATGCCTACCTACTTTTTGCCCGGAAACTTGTGAAACAAAAATTATTTCCCGTCACGAATGGGAAACTGCGAAACATTTTGTAAACATTTCATAAATGTTTCATTGGCGTCCAGACCAACGAAATATTTCATAAAAATTTTTTTCTGTTTACTAAATGTTTATGAAATATTATGCGCATTCAAAAAATGTTTTAATTGTAAAAATGTAGGAGGTGTTAGTAGATTTTTCATTTTTTCAGCTACCTTATGACTGCCGAAGAACTATTTGGGTTAAACATTCGGGAAATAGTGAAATGTTCGGTCGTTTACCTTCGAACACATTTTTCTGCGAAGAGCACTTCTACGAAAAGGACATTGTTAAAAATGTGAGAACAAATTTGAAAAAAGGGACAGATACAAAATCGTGCAATAAAATATGTTTATGCACAGATAAAAATATTGAACAAACCTGTGAAAATCTGAACTATATATTTAAACCAAAATATCCCATAAAACGAAAAAGATACCTCAATGATCAAGTTTTACTAAACCCACCAAATTTATTAGAAAATAATGAAGATGAACTGATTATACACTCCATCACGAAGCCTTACCTCCTAATATATATTTAAGGAATTTCTCTCTACCTCGTTTACCTGATTGCATCTCTCCCCTTAAATTTCTTGAGCCTGATTAACGACATTTCCAGAATGAAGAATGAATAAAATGAAATGAAAGAGAATGAACCGCATCAGAAAATCCCGAAAACTATTTTTGACGCCCCTAACCATAACTGTAAGCGACAAATAGACGTTGGAAAACAATTGGATGGTAGAAATGCAAAAGTTTTAACATTTATAAAAACTGAACTTCATGAAGCTCGAATATCTGAAACACATTTCCTTTAAAACGTTATTAGTTTTCGTAGAAAACACTCCGCTTGCATGAAATAAATGAAAAAATAAGCAAACCTACGCTCAAAAAGGAGTCAAAATGACTCTAAAGCGTCCAGAAAGGTAATACTGACTGCCAGTGTATGGTGTGAACTGTGTGTTTGTGCAAGCGGCATGGCATGAGCAATATCAAAAATTTTTGATATTTTCTTGTTTGTGCATGCAAGCATGTGTGGTGTGTGTGCTACATTTACTTTTTGATGAAAATTTGCCGCAACAGTGATGAAAATCGACTTTTCTCAATTGTACTAAAAATTGAAAAGAAATAGTACTGAAACGTACAAAATAGTACATATTTTTTTTTAAATGCCATTAATTTTTCATTTCAATTCAAAAAAGGCATATTTCATTGAATCTATAACGCCCATATTATTCACTCCGTAATAATTAATCCGTGTAAATGAGGCTTAAGTTAATTTTACACACTTATCCCAATTTTTTGAACCCGATGATTTAAATTTACATTTATAATATTCACTCAAAAGCATGTATTAAGCGCGCTGGATATAGGTGCATTTAAAAGCGGAGCTTATACCGATATTGGATCGATTTCACACCTACATACGTTATGTTAAATTTCACATAAAATTACATTTATTTTTTATTGTTTCTCTTGGCAATTGCTTTTTTGCTGTGTGCTGAGTTTGATTTTTTGTTTGTATTTATTATGAATTTAGCCTCAATATGCCTCTTTTTTGGCCAATATTTCTGAAAATAAACTACCATAGTTGTCATTGATTGAAGCGCTAGCCCGCTATATGCTGATATCGAAGCTCAGAAAAACACGACTATGGTCGAAGACGTGGACGGCGTTAATTCACCATCTGCTGTTCCATCAGCTCTTCGATAAATTCATCTTCTAAGTTCTAACTACGAAGCCATCAAAATTGTATCCACTTTACATTTTTTTAGCTTCTTGATACATGTTACATATACTATTTCACTTTTACTTATTTCCTGAAGCTAAGTAGGTACACTGCTCGAACTGAACTAAATTTTATCTGCTCTCCAACTTTTCTCTCCAAACATTAATTAAAATCCCAGCTAATTTTGAAATAAAGCACGCCGCGGATATGTGTCAACTGCTGTTCTTTCAAAATAATTTACCTACTTCAAAAATTCAACACTCTGATTTCAACCATTTCCGATTCTAGGTACTCCTCGTCGAGGTATTTATTAAAAAAAAAACCTTCCTTGCTTGCCTATTCCCCGCAATACAAAATTGAAATAAAACAACAGAACACAACGATCTGTCAAAATTTAGCTTGAGAAAATGTACCGCCCCATTTAAATGGGCAAGATAAATTTTGACAGATACATTAATAAGTACATTCTGAAACAAAAGTTTGATTATTTAGCTCGAAGCTTGTGAAGAGCAGTCGCGAAGAGCTCAGAACTCTTGGAACACAGCACAAGGTATTACTGTGTTGGGTCCCTGGACATGAAGGCATTCCAGGCAATGAGAAAGCGGATGAACTAGCACGACATGGCTCGGCTAATGCTCTAGAACAAACAAGCCCCCCTGTGTGCATCCCGCTCTGTACACTAAAGCTAGAAGCAGGGAAAAAGGCCACGGATGAGGCAAACGCTAGATGGAAATCCATGGATACGTGCGAAAACACAAGGAAACTATGGCCATCTTTCTGTAAATCCAGAACAGATAGAATCATGCGGAATAACCGGAGATGTCTCTCTACGCTTGTAGGTATCCTTACGGGACACAACACCTTGCGATACCACATGAAGAAAATGCGACTGACCGAGGAAGAACTTTGCAGAGGCTGCGGTGACGAGGGAGTTATAGAGGATACAACCCACTTCCTATGTCACTGTCCAGGTCTTCAACACTCCAGATACAGAGTCCTTGGAAAGTTCTTCTTTAACAACCTGAACGAGCTATCTAGCACACCAACGGACAAAATCATGAACTTCATCAAATCCTCAAGATGGTTTGTATGCAACGACACAGTAAGTAATTAATCAATTAATTTACAGGCAGAATAGGTCACTACGGATAAGGAATAAAACCTTTCCCCCGACGGGTATCACAATGGGTCAATTTTGACCTGAGTGTGGCGCGGGACACTCCCCGCCAGCCCACCAACCTAACCTAACCTAGCTCGAGCAGCGTACCACTCAGCTAAATGGGTTCGCTTAGATTTAGTTCAGATAAATTTTGGAAAGAATTTTGTATGGGAGCGAAAATTAAGCTCGAGCAGCGTACTAAGCTTGACCGAAGAAATGTCACTATTGTGAGATTTAGTTTTGACCCGAGTTAAAGTCCTTAAACTTGTCTCCGCAGTGCAATTTAAATTCAATCGACTTAAATGCTGACATGTTTAAAAAATTAGTCTATGTTGGGATTTAATGACTGAATATTATGGAATATTATATTATGGATTTGGGTTCAATTTTTGAAATAACCTTATTATTTTCGATTTTTTTCAAGAACCAAAAATAGTACAAATAGTACTCAAAATTGAGAAGTGGTACTTGCGTACTCGGGAAAGTCAAATAGTACAGAAATCAGTACAATAGTAAGCCTTTCTGCAACAGTGGTCGGAGCTTAACATTTTTTTAAAGTTTTCTGTTCAGCGGTGAATACACGACTGAATATTGTACAGTTTGCATGCGTAGTGTATGGGGAAAGAGTGTTTGTGCATTTTTGTGCTTTTGCATGCAGGCATGTGTAGTGTATGGGCCCTATAACTCGCGCACCGAAGGTTCCGTACTTCTTTAGAGTTGGAATTTGGAAACTGAAGCGTAAAAGCAGAGAAAGGGAGAGAGAACATGGTGAATGCACATGGGTAGAGTTCCAACTTCCAATTAGAATCGATTAAGAGAACACACAATAACAAATGAAAAATGGTTAAAAGAGGCGTACTTTATATAGTGATGGACTGTTTTTTTTGTAAATATCTTCTAAAATATTATCTTTTCGGCAAAACATTCTTAGGGACACATATAGCTACGAGCATAATCTACAAAAAAGTATGTATCCATTTTTGAGTAAATCAAGAAATAAGCAATTTTTTGTACGAATGAAATATTTGTGTTCACCAAATTACTAATTACTCTAAAACCAGTCGATGTATCGCTACCATTGTTATTTGTCATTTAACTATAGGTTATAGTTATACCGGATATTTTGTGCAAATTTCAGTCTTCTAGATCATTTAGTTTCTGAGTTAGACTTAGGTACAAAATTGGTCTTTTGGTCGGACAGACATCGCAGCGGAACCAATAAGATTCCGTTTTTTTCCTTTGGGTACGGAACCTTAAAAAGGCAAAAAGTTACGAGCAGGTTCAGTTATCCCAGGTCCACTTAACTGAAATTTTGTTCAGTTATCCGGGGTTCACTTAACTAAAAAACTCTGTTAATTGAAACTGAAGTTAATGTTTTTGGTCATTTCACTTAAGCGGGTTTGACTGTACAAGAAAAGGAATATTGAATTTGAAGATTTTAGCCCTTAAATTATTTCGTATGTTTCTTTTAGGTATTTTCTACAAGTTTATTGCATGGTGTTTATGTCTAGCTACATAATTAGTTTCACTTACCAAGAAATAAGAAAATCGAACAATTATTTATATAGAAATATAGCGAATAATTTTAACCTGGAACTAAGTAAAACTATATTATTTACAAAACACCCTCGATATTGAAATGAGAATACACCTCAGGCTACCTGACAGCTGACATTCCGTATAAACCGGAAGTTTAGGCTGGTGTTTTTCATAACATGGCACAAATACATGAATTCAAACTGGGCTACAATCAATCCCTCTTTTTTGGCTGAAGCTGTCAGTTTATTTAATAGGTACTTAGTTTATGATTTAAACTATGCAATGTCGGCTTGTTTTATTGTATCTACTGTTGGGAATCTTAATTTTAAATTGGCAACAGCTTGTGTTCAATTTTATTCGAAGTCGAATGATCGATTTTTTTTTTAGTTATTAAAGGTGAAAATCTAGAAAGACACAATGGGGCTAGAAACCCAGAGTAGTGTGGGATTCTAACCGCACTAAAAACACATCCTTAATGATAACCAATCAAAGAAAAATCGACAAATGATTTTAGTTTCAACGTTCAGTTGCGTTTGAGAAGGTATTACAATTTGAATACAAGTTCTCATTATTTAGATTATAAGGTCGTGAGGTTTAATTCTTCTTAATCTACGAATATTGTATCGTACATTTAAGACGTCTTCTATTTCAGTATTAATATGCATCTGCATACGCTCATTGTGACGAATTGCGTACTTTTTAATTACTTCCGTCAGAAAATCAAAATGATTATTTCTAATATACCATTATACCATGGGGCATTGTATTATTTGTACATTTGTTTTTTTATTGTACAACCCCATAATTGGATAGCATAATGTCGAAACAGGTTTTAGTATCTGATTATAGTTATAATAAAATGTTCAATGGACATTTCCGAATTATGTCCTAGCAACCAATACAGTTTTCTATATTTAATATTTAACTCTTCTACTTTCTTTTTCACATGTTCCTTCCATTTCAGCTTAGCATCTAAATTCATACCCAGATACTTAGCTGTGTTAGGATACGGAACTACTTGGTTATTAATAACCACAGGAAAGTTCGTTATTTTTTTATTTGTAAAATTGATGTGAGTGGACTTTGACTCATTGAGTCTAATTCGCCATTGTTGTGCCCAATCACATACATCGTTAACTGAATTTTGTAGTTTTTCTGTTTTTTTTGTTTATATATATATACTTCTCCCGGGAAAGGCGAACCTATAACGCTTCAACAGCGCCCCGAGATGTCGCAGATGTATGTTTGCTCTGCACTTAAATTGCTGCAAATTGTAGTCCTCTGGAAATATATCCCCAGGAAGCGAGTTCCAAAGTTTGCTTGTCCTGTAACAGAAGGAGTTTTGGAAAGTTGATGTCCTCGCGGTTGTCAAGTGTACGGTATGGTCATGAGCATTAGCAGCCTGTCTTGTTGGGCGCCCAAAAGTTGCATTTCGAGGGATAATGTCTTTGAGTTCCTCAGAAGATCTACCATGGAAGTACCTATAGAACAAGCATAGGTCAGCGTCTTCTGTGCACCAACGGTTGTAGATTCGATGTGAGTGTAGGTTCTCCAATGAGTCGAATTGCTCGTCTCCGTATGCTATCAAGAAGGTTAAGTGAATGTTTTGGGGCCGAGCTCCATATATGGGAACAATATTCCAAGCCTGGTCTATCAGTTGATAGAAGAGCAGTGTCGCCTGCGAATGTGGCTGTCATCCTGTCGTTTGTAAGTGGTATATCACTAATATACAATAAATAAAGGGTTGGTCCCAGAACACTTCCCTGAGATGGAACACCTGCTTGTAGTTCTTTAAGTTCAGAATACGCTGAACCATAGCGAACTTTAAAGCATCTATTTGAAATATAAGATTTAAGTATCTATAGTATTGCCTAGTTAGATCCCTATGAAGTTTAACCCTAAGCCCCTCTAAGCCCTTATGCCAGACCTTATCAAAAGCCTGAGCAACGTCAAAGAACAATGTAGAACAAACTTGTTTTTCTTCTATAATATTTGTTATACGATGTGATCTATTGTCGAGTGTTTATTTCTAAACCCGAACTGATGGGTGGGAATAAGCCTTCTCTGCTCTATGATTTTATCTAGTCTTTTAAGAAGCAGTTTCTCAAAAATGTTTGATAATACAGGTAAAAGTGAAATTGACCTGTAAGGGGTAACTTCTGATGGAGGTTTACCTTGTTTAGGCATAATTATAACTTCTGCCATCTTCCACTGATGCATTAATTAAAAGCTTAAGTTTAACCAATGCTATGAAGGGTAGTTCCTTCAGGATTTGGGCAGTTTTTAGATCATAACCTGGTGATTTTCTATTAGAGAGCTTGTGAATACATGTGCGGATCTCTTTTAGCGAAACGTAAGTGATTACGTCTTCATCAATTCTATCAGAGAATTCAAGGCATTCGTTTGCCGAAAAAAGTTTGACCTTTTCTTTTGGGTCGCCGATCCATTTCCCATCGGATGTTCTTAACGGGTGATCTTGCGCTTGAGGTCTCTTTAAATATTTGGCAGCTTTGCAAAGGGAGTAGTCTGTGACTTTGTTAGCTGTTAAGTTATGAAGGTAGTTGGATATAGATCTTGTGGCAACCCATCAGCGATGACCAGATCTGAGCTTACATCGCCGTGCATACTCTCGCGCTCAACCTAAAAAAACGTCTGTTGGAAAAGGAGCATTCCCTGGAAGAGGTACTAGAGATGTGCCAAGTACACGAGCAGATCGCGAGTCAGACGGAGACGATTGTTCCTGCTCCTTCGTCGTGTGGGATCAACCGCATCTCTCCTGTTCGTAGGGAAAAATATACAAGCGATGGCAAAGAATGCCAAAGGTGTGGACGGTTGGGTCATTTGGCAGATAATAGCTATTGTCCAGCTAGGAATATCAAATGCAATAGATGTGGTTTCTAGACACATTTTTCCAGGAGATGCAAAACGGGGTCTGACAAACGGAAGAACGCATTTGATGATGAGCTTGGTAAGAAGAAGAAAAGGTTTATGTCATCAAATATTAGGTTTGTAAATGGAGAAAGAGGAGATGTGGAAAAAACAAACAGTGATAGGCCTCACCAGCATGACTGTTTCCAAGTCATAGAAGACCGAGAGGAACCTTCAAGCGGGAAAATTGTCTGTTCCATCGGGAATTGTAAACTGTCGATGCTCATCGATTCGGGTTCGCGATTCAATCTGATAAGAGAAGAAGACTGGGAACATTTGCATAAATCGTCAAAAACATTGCTGAATATCCGAACGCAATCGGAAAATAAGTTCAGAGCATATGCAGCTAAAGAAATGCTTGATGTAAGAGCTGTCTTTGAGGCCCCCATATCCGTTGATCACCGACCGGAGTCGATTGCATCGTTCTACGTTATTAGAAATGGAAAACAATCCTTGCTGGGGCGTGATACTGCACTGAAATTAAAAGTTTTGAAACTAGGAATTGACATTAACCAACTGGAAGACCATCGGCCTTTTCCAAAAATTGTAGGCATACAAGTGCAGTTGACTATAGATAAGTCAGTCAAGCCGGTACAACAACCATTGCGTCGCATTCCATCAGCGTTAGAGGAAAGGGTCGAACATAGAATAAAAAAAGCGGTTGAAGAAGATATTATCGAGCCTGTTTACGGTCCGAGTCCGTGGATCTCACCAATAGTTATAGTCTAGAAGACGGAGATATTCGACTATGCGTGGACATGCGCCGACCAAAGGCGGCTATTATGAGGGAAAATTTCCCACTTCCTACATTTGACTCGTTCATGACCAAACTCAAGGGTGCTCAGTATTTATCCCGTTTAGACCTTAAAAACGCATACCACCAATTGGAGCTAACCGAAGAGAGCCGCGAAATTACGACATTTATTACCCATAAAGGATTATTTCGATACAGGAGATTGTTATTTGGAGTAAATTCTAGCTCCCTGTCCGAATACTCTGAGTTACTTGGATGACATAATTGTTTTTGGACTCACTGAGGAGGAGCACGACAAAGAATTAAGGACTGTGTTAAACATTTTCAAGGACATGAATGTTACCCTCAACAGGGCCAAATGCAGTTGGAAAGTTCGCGAGCTAAAGTTTTTGGGCCATGTATTATCCCCAGCTGGCATTAGTGCAGATCCAGACAAGGTTTAAACGATCTTAGACTTCCGGTCTACTACTAAGGAGGAGACAAGGAGCTTTCTGGAACTTGTCACATACTTAGGAAATTTTATTCCGGATATGGCAGATACAACGGAACCATTGTGGAGTCTCATTAAAAAAGATATTCCATTCACCTGGGGGGAAAAGCAGGAACAGGCATTCATGCGATTAAAGAGTTCTCTTGCGAAAATCCCAACCCTGGCTTATTTTAACACCAAAAATCGTACCCGGTTAATAGCTGATGCAAGCCCTGTCGCATTAGGAGCAGTCCTTTTGCAGTTTCAGGAAGAAACTCCTCATGTTATTTCTTTCGCCATCAAAAGCCTCTCTGCAATAGAAAGGAGATATTCGCGGACCGAGAAAGAGAGTCTAGCGTTAGTTTGAGCTGTAGAACGGTTCAATTATTACCTTGCAGGAATCGAATTTGAACTCGTAACGGAACACACGCCCTTGGAAGCAATTTTTAAGCCCACATCCAAACCTCCAGCTCGAATTGAAAGATGGGTCCTTAGAATTCAAGCATTCAAATTAAAAGTGATATATCAGACAGGCAAATGGATTATAACGGACTCTTTATCGAGATTGTGCAAATTGCAAGATATTGTGAGTATAACGTATGTGCATTGATTGAAAATATGGTTCCGCGCGCACTTACAATAAGCGAAGTAGTAAAAGAAAACGCCACTGATCAAGAGATCACGGAAGCAGTAGAAAACATAAAAAACGACGACTGGACAACCAGTAGTAAAAATAACCTCTTTCCATTTAGACTAGAACTTTGTACCTTGGGAAACATTCTCCTTCGTGGTACGAGGATTGTTATACCGGGGTCGCTGCGATCCAGAGTAATGGAGCTGGGACACGAAGGGCATCCTGGAGAAACAGCAATGAAGCGGAGACTGCGTTTAAAAGTATGGTGGCCACTAATGGATAGGGAAGTTGAATCGTTCGTGAAACAGTGCCGTGAATGTCTCTTAGTTTCAAGACCAACACCACCAGTCCCCATGCAGCGGCATGCCTTTCCGGACGGCCCTTGGCAATGTGTTGCAATCGATTTATTGTGCCCATTACCAAACCACGATTTCGCTTTTATCATTATTGACTATTACTCTAGATATCAGGAGACTAAATTTGTGAAAAAAATTACATCATCAGAGATTATCGCGATTGTGGAGGAAATCTTCTGTAGATTGGGGTATCCGAAGTCAATAAAAGCTGATAATGGCCGGCAGTTTGTTAGTGGAGAATTTAAAGCCTATTGTGACTCGAACAATATTGATCTGATTACTTCACCCCCTTATTGGCCTTAGGCCAACGGCGAGGTAGAGAATATGAATCGGTCAATTTTGAAGCGACAGAAGTACTCGATCCAACAGAATTCGAAGTAATCGAACGAAGCCGGAATGAAGTGGCTTGAACTTGCACCAGCCAAATCAGCCCACCGCAACGAAACATAATACATCATTTTTTACACATTTATTACAATTTATTACAGTTAGTCCGAATTTTATTACACTTGCCGTTCTCGAGATATCGCGTGCTGGTGTAGGTTTTATTTGAACCTACACCACCACTCTATAACTCTTGATGCAGTTGAGATATTTGGTTCAATCCTAAACCAGAATTTATTACAAATTTATTACAGCTGCACCAAATCAATTTACAGTTCAAAAATCAGAAATTTACAAAACTACAAGCTTTAGAAGATACCCATGTAAAATTCCAAAACATAGGATTTTACATTAACATCGAATATTTTATTACACCACACCGCCTGATGTAATATTACTTTTTTTGACTAAAATGCCTTCAGAAGATTACAATAGACAAACATTCACCATATGGATGTGCATTTTTACCCCTACATAGAAATACAGACATTAGAAAATTGCCACTGTCACTTAGTATACTTATTTATACTTAAGTATTATACCACACCTCCTTAAGAAAAAATATCTTATTAAAACGCTTTTAGAGGGTAGCAATAGGCATGTCTACACTGTAGAAAATTGCATTTTTACCACCGCTTTGAATTACAGGCATTAGAAATATCTAATAAAAATTCAAAAATATCACATTTTCCTGAAACATAGAATAATTTATTACACCACACCGCCTACTGTAATAAAAGTTATTTCGGCTTAGATGCCTTCAGAAGGTTCCAATAGACTAGCCTTCACCAGAAGAATGTGCACTTTTATCCCCGCCTTGAGGTACAAGCCTTAGAAAATTGCACTAAAAATTCAAAAACATCTCATTTTCCTGCAACATAGAATAATTTATTACACCACACCGCCTACTGTAATAAAAGTTATTTCGGCTAAGATGTCTTAAGAAGGTTCCAATAGACTAGCCTTCACAAGGGCGATGTGCACTTTAACCCCCGCCTTGAGCTACAAGCCTTAGAAAATTGCACTAAAAATTCAAAAACATCTCATTTTCCTGCAACATAGAATAATTTATTACACCACACCGCCTACTATAATAAAAGTTATTTCGGCTAAGATGTCTTTAGAAGGTTCCAATAGACTAGCCTTCACAAGGGCGATGTGCACTTTTACCCCCGCCTTGAGCTACAAGCCCTAGAAAATTGAAAACAAAAATCAAAAATACCTCATTTTCTTGCACCATATAATAATTTTTTTTTTTTTCAATTTACTAAGGCTTGTAGCTTAAGGCGGGGGTAAAAGTGCACATCGCCCTTGTGAAGGCTAGTCTATTGGAACCTTCTAAAGACATCTTAGCCGAAATAGCTTTTATTACAGTAGGCGGTGTGGTGTAATAAATTATTCTATGTTGCAGGAAAATGAGATGTTTTTGAATTTTTAGTGCAATTTTCTAAGGCTTGTAGCTCAAGGCGGGGGTTAAAGTGCACATCGCCCTTGTGAAGGCTAGTCTATTGGAACCTTCTTAAGACATCTTAGCCGAAATAACTTTTATTACAGTAGGCGGTGTGGTGTAATAAATTATTCTATGTTGCAGGAAAATGAGATGTTTTTGAACTTTTAGTGCAATTTTCTAAGGCTTGTAGCTCAAGGCGGGGGTTAAAGTGCACATCGCCCTTGTGAAGGCTAGTCTATTGGAACTTTCTTAAGACATCTTAGCCGAAATAACTTTTATTACAGTAGGCGGTGGGGTGTAATAAATTATTCTATGTTTCAGGAAAATGAGATGTTTTTGAATTTTTAGTGCAATTTTCTAAGGCTTGTAGCTCAAGGCGGGGGTTAAAGTGCACATCGCCCTTGTGAAGGCTAGTCTATTGGAACCTTCTTAAGACATCTTAGCCGAAATAACTTTTATTACAGTAGGCGGTGTGGTGTAATAAATTATTCTATGTTGCAGGAAAATGAGATGTTTTTGAATTTTTAGTGCAATTTTCTAAGGCTTGTAGCTCAAGGCGGGGATAAAAGTGCACATTCTTCTGGTGAAGGCTAGTCTATTGGAACCTTCTGAAGGCATCTAAGCCGAAATAACTTTTATTACAGTAGGCGGTGTGGTGTAATAAATTATTCTATGTTTCAGGAAAATGTGATATTTTTGAATTTTTATTAGATATTTCTAATGCCTGTAATTCAAAGCGGTGGTAAAAATGCAATTTTCTACAGTGTAGACATGCCTATTGCTACCCTCTAAAAGCGTTTTAATAAGATATTTTTTCTTAAGGAGGTGTGGTATAATACTTAAGTATAAATAAGTATACTAAGTGACAGTGGCAATTTTCTAATGTCTGTATTGCTATGTAGGGGTAAAAATCACATCCATATGGTGAATGTTTGTCTATTGTAATCTTCTGAAGGCATTTTAGTCAAAAAAAGTAATATTACATCAGGCGGTGTGGTGTAATAAAATATTCGATGTTAATGTAAAATCCTATGTTTTGGAATTTTACATGGGTATCTTCTAAAGCTTGTAGTTTTGTAAATTTCTGATTTTTGAACTGTAAATTGATTTGGTGCAGCTGTAATAAATTCGTAATAAATTCTGGTTTAGGATTGAACCAAATATCTCAACTGCATCAAGAGTTATAGAGTGGTGGTGTAGGTTCAAATAAAACCTACACCAGCACGCGATATCTCGAGAACGGCAAGTGTAATAAAATTCGGACTAACTGTAATAAATTGTAATAAATGTGTAAAAAATGATGTATTATGTTTCGTTGCGGTGGGCTGATTTGGCTGGTGCAAGTTCAAGCCACTCCGGAATGAAGCAGTGGTACGAGGAGATGACGGGAGGACCTTCAGACGTAACTTAAGCCATATGAAGAAGATTCCACTTTTTTCTCAAATTCCATCGGAGACAACAACAGCTGATGTCATTCCCGACACCTCACCGGGAGATGCTGATGAAGAGAACATTGAAGACGCTAGACGGCCAGGAAGTTCAAGGTTGAAGCTAAAGCTGAAAAACATAGGAGGGATGTGGCAACCCATCAGCGATGACCAGATCTGAGCTTACATCGCCGTGCATACTCTCGCGCTCACAAGTCAGTCGACGACAAGTGGTTGTGGGTAGCAGACGTAATCCGAGTAAATAAAGAGTTCAATAACAAAGTGACAAATTGTGTTTTTCTTCTTATTATATTCGCTCAGATTACAGGTCATTACAGATCTATTTTTTTAACTTTGTTACTTAGTCTATTGAATATAGTTCTATCACCAGGATATCTTGGCATTTACCATTTTCTGCGAGCTCTTCTCTTTTCTAATATAAGTTCTCTAATATCTGTGGGATATTTAACCGATGCTTGTTTGTGTTGTCGACAAGTTGGTGTACTATCTTCTGCTGCCTGTTGTATATCGGCAATGAATTGTTCGACTTCGATGTCAATATGCCTTGTTGCTACCAGTAGAGATCTAAGGTTAATAAATCGTTCGAGTAATTCGTTGAATATACACCAGTTCGATATTTTATTGGTCTTTCATTGTTTGTTTGTTCTATTGACATGCCGATGACCGTTAAGATAACGGGTGTATGATCGGATGACAAATCATCACTGTTTTCAACTTTTAGTTCTTTTCTATTGATTCCTTTCGTTATGTAGAAGTCAGTGAGGTCTGGTATTTTCGCTGGGTCGGATGGCCAATAAGTGGGCGATACAGTCGAAATAATTTTACAATTGAAATTTCGCCCTGCTTTATAAAGCTTCCTGCCTTTTGTCGTTACTAATCTTGACCCCCAGTAGGTGTGTTTTGCATTGAAATCACCCCCAATGATAAAGTTATTGCCTAGAGATCGAAGAAGGTCATTAAGATCTTCTTCTGTAGGCGAATGCCTTGGTGGGCAGAATATGTATATAGCAGCTATGTTAAATTGCTTGCTTTTAGTTATAATGCTTATTGTCGCTACTTGCATAGTCGGTTTTTTCTATTTTTTTCATTTCATAAGGTTTTAACATACTTTTTACTATTACAGCACTACCTCTCCTGGCACTGTCGGATGGATAGGGAGAGTGGTAGCATAGGTAACCAGGGATTGTAATCCCTGTTCCCTGTTTAAAGAAACAGATCAGAAATCAGGCAGACATCAATGTCTTCATTGCATAGAAATACCTGAAATTCAGAGATGTGTTGAAGTAAGCCGTTTGCATTCCAGGTTGCGACTTTCAGATTTCTAATCATGGTCATTTTTTGGATTTTTTCTTTTGGAAACTTCTTTACTCAGTAGCTTAATTACTTTATCTTGATTATCCAATCTTTGAATAATAGTGGAAAGCATTTCCTTTACTTTACGTACGAGTTTGACGAAAAACAAATTTTGAGTTTCAGTTCTATGTATGGGGAACCCCCAAAATTTATTGTTTTTTTTTTTTTTTTCTAATAATAAGAACAACTTCGCCTTTGAAATTTCCAATAAAAATCGTAGCTTGAATAATATTTGATATTAAACTCTTCACAATCAAACCCGTACCGTTACAAAGTTTTGGTTCATTTAGGTTGCACAACAAAGTGGGATAGTTGGTGGCTTCGTTTTCATCCATCACGGAGTCGATTGATTTGTATGAATGCAACTCACCAGCGATTTGGTTTTGAATGGCGAAATTCAAATGATCGACGCTCTTGTTTTTCGCAGCCAAAATCACTCTTACACTCAGCCAATCATGGTCAATATAATTCTGAGCGATATTCGGGAAAACATGCATAATTAGTTCTTCCGGTGGCGTTGTAAAGTTGCAAAAATTTTGTGGAAACTCAATCAGGCCGGTGATTAAGTTTGCTGGAATCACACCATTGCCCATCGCCAACAATTGCCTGGAGAACTCTGCAACATTTGTTGTCAAATGAAATTTCTTGACGTAAAAAAATCGCCCGATGGGAAGATCATTGCTCCACCGAAAGGTCGCTTATCATTACGTAAACGATTCAAGGCCCCCAATGCGCGTTTGTAAGCCATTGTGGATTCGTCCCATATAATGGGACTTATATTGCTTATAACGGGTGATTTTTTAAGAGGTTTAGAACTTTTTTAAAAAAAAAAACACAAAAAATTCGAAAAAATGAATGAAATATTTATTTGAATCGATAGTTTGAACCTTGTAATTTAATGTTTAAAGATAATTTCATGCAAATGTTGACCGCGGCTGCGTCTCAGGTAGTCCATCCGCTGAGTCCAATTTTGGCATACTCTTTCACACATATCGGCCGGTATCTCACGAATGAATGCATGTTGGCTTCCAGTGCGTCAATCGAAGCGGGCTTGTCCCTATACACATTAGCCTTGACATACCCCCACACAAAATAATCTAATGGTGTCAAATCGCACGATCTAGGCGGCCAATTGACCGGCCCGAAACGTGAAATTAACTGTTCACCAAACTCGCCTCGCAATTGCGCCATTGTTTCGCGTGCTGTGTGGCATGTGGCACCATCTTGTTGAAACCACATATCATGCAAGTCAAGAACTTCCATTTCGGGCAAAAAAAAGTTTGTTATCATCGCTCGGTAGCGTTCACCATTGACAGTAACGCTGCGATTCGCATCATCTTTGAAGAAATATGGCCCAATTATGCCGCCGGCCCATAAACCGCACCAAACAGTGGTTTTTTCGGGATGCATTGGTAGCTGTTGCAATGCTTCTGGCTGATCTTCACTCCAAATGCGGCAATTTTGCTTATTTACGTACCCATTCAACCAAAAATGAGCCTCATCGCTGAACACAATTTTTCGATAAAAAAGCGGATCCTCGGCCAGCTTTCCAAGAGCCCATTCACCAAAAATTCGGCGTTGTGGTAGGTCGGCTGGCTTTAGTTCTTGCACAAGCTGTATCTTCAAAGGCTTTACGCACAAATCCTTCCGCAAAATTTTCCACGTAGTGCTGTAACAAAGGCCTAACTGCTGGGAACGGCGCCGAATCGACATTTCGCGGTCTTCTGTCACACTAGCTGATACGGCCGCAATATTTTCTTCACTACGCACAGTACGTAAACGTGTTGGTGGTTTAATGTCCAACAAAGTAAATTTGGTGCGAAATTTGGTCACAATCTTCCGAATAGACTGCTCAGAAGGTCGAGAATGCCGATCATAAAATGGAAGCAGCGCGCGATGAACATTTCGAACCGAGCACGAATTTTGATAGTAAAATTCAATAATTTGCAAGCGTTGTTCATTTGTAAGACGATCCATGGTTAAATTGCAAACCAAACTGAAGCTGTTTGACAGTGACACAAGGTACTAAACACACGTCAGCTGTCAAAACCAGTGTTGCCAAAACCAAACCAGCTAAAAAATCACCCGTCGCCATCGCAGTGTTCTTTGAAATGTTGCATGTAGGTTCTTCTTCCACTTGCAGATTCAATGGCAATTTCAATGCAGGATGAGCTGTTCGACCGCCTTCTTACAAAGTAGCCGCTACCCCAGAAGAGGCTAGGGCCAAAGCGATCTCAGATCTCGAACGAATTGTAGCCAAAATCAGTGAAATCAGGAATGTATTTCCAGTTCCACCGGGCGCAAGGAAGAAAATTCCGCCATTTTCGATATCGACTGCTTGCATCAATTCATCGTACACTTTCTTTTATTCTTGATTCAACATTGGCACATTTGTTCGAACAACTTGACTAAATGCGATTCGATCGAAGTCCATTTCTCGCTCCAATTCTGGATTAAATGCGTCTTGCATTGAGCTCTGAACTAAAAAAGAAAAACGCCGAGTAAGGTTAAAAAGTTAAAAAGTTAAGAAGTTAAAATGTGTTTTTCGTAACTCTATCAAATTCCCCGAAGGTTTGCAGTATTTTTTGGCCGACTTCATTTAAAAAAAAAAAACGCATTCTTTTCGTTCATGACAAAATAAATAACAAAAAATATGTTTCAAATTTTTAGCTTTTTGAAACATAAATCCGGCACCGGGAACTCTGTACCTAGTAGTTTTATAAAGAGGAGGGGCCGATTTCTGTACAAATGATTCTCGATGCATTTTAAACCAATGTTGTTTTCAAGAACTGTTCATCTTATAGCTGCCATAAAACTTCTTGACCCTGCTGGCAGTCAGTTTACCGAATTCCAAATCTATCCACGAAAAGCTGGTGGATAGGTGTATGTATGTGTGGTATACAGTTAAAAACAAAATACACTCGTACGCTGTCTGCCATTCCCATTGAATAAGTCCCCCTTATCTGGATTGATTTATGGCATAATTTTCCTACCTATGCTGAACTCTTATTACGCTGCGCCAATACTGGTCTAAGTTTCATGCCGACCTCACAATTGGCACTATTAAGTGATGATGATGATGGTTTGTGTAACGATATTAGTCAACTTGACGTCATACCGTGGGTGTTACACCAATAAATCCATGTAATACACAACCGCAAAAGCCTGCCTCTTTTGATGGATAGAATCTATCGAACTTTTTTGATTCAGAACTTACACTGCTACCCCAGTTACATTGACGTAGTCTACCGTTCAGGGTCAAAACCATTTAGTGCATGTTGTTTGGAGAAAAATCGAAATGCAAGTTCATTTCCTGACAGGAGAAAAACAGAAATGTCTTCCCAAGTGGAATTATATACGGAGAATTGACTGTCAGAATTCAAAATTATTCAAACACTCACTTCAAAGGAGTCTGATGATAAATTATTAGTAGTGTAGTTTGAAATAGCTACTCGTATCATTCCTTCCAAAAGTGACTGTGTCTACGAGTTATTGTTAAGAGTTGTTCCCTCGAAAAACAACAATTCACAAACTGAAATTCGACATTTTTCCCAACAGAAATTGTCAGGGTAACTCCCAAATAAGCGAGAATCGTTGTTACTCCTGGTTACTTGGTGGGTTCACTGATCAAGTTTTTAAAACCTTTCTAAGTTGGCGTGAAAGAAAACTTGCCAAGTACATAAGCCCACCAATTTAGGCAGTAATAAGTTCTTAGAAAAGTCATGAACTTTTAAGTTGCATGTATATTTTTAAAATGACAATAGGCAGACACGGCGAATGAAAAATCTCTACCTCTACCGGTCAACCAAATTTCATTATTCTACAGCAATCGGAAGTCCTCCTTATAATTGGCAATAATTCTGAGAAAGTGAGTGACCGACGCAGGGACATAAGCCCCCGCACACCGAATTGATTTTTCGAGACTTAAGTCCACGTGGTCCCGGTTTACCCGGGACGTCCCGGATTCAAGACAGAATTTTGGTTGTCCCGGATTGCGACTAAAATTCATAAACAAAAATACTACTATAAACATATTTTATTACATTTTTCAGATTCAGATTTTCAGATTTTTAAATTTTGGAGCGAGTGCGTGCACCCCAACCTTATCTATTAACGTAAACAAATCAGCTGGCAGCTTTTTTTTGTTGACATTTCAAGATTTGAAAATTTGTTCTATTTCGCTTTAGTCTCTTTTTGTCTTTTTAGCCTGATTTAATGTATAAAAAAAAAAGAGGAAAACATGAGAGAAAAATGTCGAATCATACGACATACGGGCTTAACAAATTCTCGTTAACATTTTCAACCAAGCACACCTAGCATATAGGAATAGGGACGTTCGGATTCCTAGTTTCTTTAAAACGTCAACTAGATATGTCGGGACTAGGTTAGGTATATGTACCCGAAAGCGTTGACTATACAACTTGAATTGTTTTTATATTCTCGCGGTCAGCGTTACCTTTGTGTTATTTTGCCCTTTTTTATTTAGAAAAGTCTCTTCATACATTTTCAAAAATTTTATTCTGAAATAAGTACATTTAAAATGTGACACGGTTGCCTACCACAACACTATTGTACTGTTTTGCGAACTAATGGTTTATAAATATCGTGCGAAAATTTAAATTTGCAGAGTAGCTTTAGAAATGAAACCTTGTTGGCTTTTTCTCTCACCGCAGTAGGTAGGTACGCAGGCAGGATTTTTTTGACCCGATTCGTCGGCTTCCCCTCCATAATAATGTCAACTGCAAAAACTATACACGTGACCACTCTGGGCCAATTAAAACTCAAATTCATTTAGTCAGTCAGGTGTCAGACTTACTAAGCTAGAATCCGAACGTCCACAATGTATTTTTTTCATATTGACAGCTGTCATTCAAATGAATAAAAATTATTTCTTATTTTTGTCCCGGGAGAAATTTAGAAATCCCGGATTTTTTCCATATTCATGCGATATGTCCCGCCGAGCTGCGAGCAACATATGGCAACCCTACTTAGTACATATGTAACAATGATCTTCATAGAGATCTAAACGTTGAAATGGTTGAAGATGAGGTTAAGAAAGTTGCTCGAAATCACAGAAATAGGCTTCTCAACCACGTAAACACAGAAATAATAGAACTTTTAAATAATGACAATGTAATCAGTAGATTGAGACGCATAAAACCTCTTGATCTATAGGATTTAGCTAGGGCTAAGGAATCAGGTATTGTTTTCAAACAAAACAAGTTTAGAAATGCGACAAACGGCGGATCTTTCTCTTAAATTCAAAAAAAAATCAAAAATAAATTGCTGATTATACTGTGTCCAAGAAAAATTGTTAGTACAGGCCTTATGGAGGACCTTTTTTTCTACCAGTGGTGCCTGTAGCTACTCTCACGGCACTCAAACACAAGATTTGCCACTGAAATAAAAACGAAACCACTGGCATTCCAAAGAATTTGTTGTTGTAATTCTCCTGAAATTCGCATACATCCCACCATAACCAGTCTGCCACACAGCCGCGGGCAGAATGAGCACGATCGTCTTGTGTTCGCTTGCTATCATCAACCAAAATAAGCAGTGTGTGTGACTGAAGCACATCAGAAGAGTGTTACCATATGTCAATGAAAGCATATCATTAAGGGGGTTTCTTTGAATTTTATCAAAGAACTTTCGGTTTTGGTGCTTTTTGGAGCTTTTGAGGGCGGCATATTATGTGGGGTGCTGCCATTCGGTTTTAATTTGTTTGTATTTGTAAAAGATCCAATAATATTCAGTTAAAACATATTTTTGAATGTTGTCTTTTAGAAATAATATTTATTCGTGGGGTGTTTTAATGCATTCATTTCATTAACGCAACAAGTGATCATATGTGCGTTGTAGAGATATTGCGATAAATTAATAGTGATTACTATAAGGCAACTCAACCGGATTCATGCAAAGCATGGCATTTTTTGGGATAAAATTTGATTAAATATTTTAATATAGAAAACTAAGTACAGATTTTCAAACTTATTCGTTAGGGCATATTTCTGCATGTTTTGGTAGGTATAAATTCATATTTCATTTTGTAGAGCATATTTTTCACAAAATATCAAAATGATGAAGCAGGTAAACCTATACTGTTTATTTTCGATGGTTGGGTTTTACCACATCCGGTCACTCCTCTCCAATAAAGCAAATGCTTGAAAGGATTTTATGATCCTTTTTTTGCTACTGTTTCCGCGAAGTTCTGCATTGACGGGTAATAATTTGTTTAACAAATATGTAATCTAGGTACGTATATATGTCTATATTCCAAAATGTATGTACAGCTGCACAAGTAGTGCAGTCCTTTTACCATCTGTTTAGGGAAATGACATCGAGTCGTGGTTATATCAGTTTGTATTCTAATTGCCTGTTTGTGTATACATGTATTTTTTGGAAAACAAACTAAAGCGATAAGGCCTACTGGGGATACCCGTTAAAAGAAGCGAATATTAGAAAAGGAAAACTGAAAAGATAAACGGAATTTATTTCGTTCAGCAATATTTTTATTTTAAATTGGAAGATGGTAGCCCTAACAGTATTGCTCTCTGAGTTATGGCGAATTATCATACACACTACGGCAACCCTGTGAGAGCTTTAAAAAGGGACCGATTTATGTAAGCCATTGCAACCGGACTGAGAGACAAACATCCTATCTTCCCTGTACTGACAATTTTTCTTGGGCAGAGTATAGTCGTAAGACTAGTTGCAATCCTTTTCGGGATGGCGAATGTCAGTCCCCCGGGAGTTTTTCTTAGATGAGTCCATCACTATTGCAGAAGCATCCCTCGCGTGCTAGCTCTGCAATGTCTTTCGGTGATTTTTTCTTCCAGCGATTTCCCAACGCGGCAGGCGATGACTTGGGTAGGAGCATGCACCAACTCATCTGTAAAATATGGTTGGAGGAAAGTATGCCCGATGAATGGAACCTCAGCATTGTTTGCCCGATCCTCAAGAAAGGAGATCCTCTGAACTGCGCCAACTACAGAGGTATAAGTATTCTTAACATCGCCTACAAGATCTTATCTGCCGTGTTGTGTGAACGCCTGAAGCCTTTCGTCAACAACCTGATTGGTCCCTATCAGTGTGGCTTCAGGCCAGGAAAGTCTACCGTTGACCAAATATTCACACTGCGGCAGATCTTGGAGAAAACCCAGGAAGTCCAAATCGATACCCACCACCTGTTTATCGATTTTAAGGCCGCCTATGACAGCATTTATAGAGACGACCTATATAGAGCAATGTCTAGTTTTGGCATCCCTGCCAAACTCGTCCGTTTGTGCAGGATGACAATGGAGAATGCACGCTGCTCCATTAAGGTCGGTAAATAACTCACCGAGACCTTCGATATCAAAAGAGGATTTAGACAAGGCGATGCGCTGTCATGTGACTTCTTTAACATCGTTTTGGAAAGAATAGTGCAAAACTCAAACGCTAACACCAGAGGCACTATCTTCCATAAGTCCGTCCACCTACTCGCTTACGCCGACGACATCGACATAATCTGCAGAACGCAGCGTGATGTGATTGGCGCGTTCGTGGGCATTGAGACGGAAGGAAGACAAAGTATATGCTGTTATCAAGAAAGGACACCCAACACTGACGTCTTGGACAAAATGTCACCATAGACAGATATAACTTTGAGGAGGTAAAGGACTTTGTCTACCTAGGCTCCGCTATAACTTCAGACAATGACACCAGCGCTGAGATTAAACGAAGAATAACTCTTGCCAATCGCTGTTTCTTTGGGCTAAGGAAGCAATTGAGTAGCAAAGCCCTCTCTCGAAGAACTAAAGTGACCCTTTATAGGACCTTGATCATCCCAGTCCTACTTTATGGTGCAGAGGCATGGACTCTATCAAAAGCGGATGAGGCTACTCTTGGTTACTTCGAGAGGAAAATTCTTCGAGTAATTTTCGGTCCCGTCTGCATAGACGGTGAATGGAGGAGGAGATACAACGACGAACTGTACGGGCTGTACAGCTACATCGACCTAGCCAGAAGAGTGAAGGTCCAGCGACTGAGGTAGCTAGGTCATGTAGAGCGAATGGACGTCAATGCTTCGGCCCGGAAGATCTTCGAATCCACACCCGAGGGACGGCGCAGTAGAGGAAGACCGCGACTCAGGTGGCGCACGCAAGTGGAAGGGGACCTTAACCAACTTAGCGTGCGAAACTGGAGACAGCTGGCCAAAGATCGTGCTGGCTGGAGACGCTTGTTGGTTGAGGCCCAGGTCTACCACGGACTGTAGCGCCACCTTAAGTAAGTAAGTAAGATTTCCCAACACAAAAAAAAAAAAAAAAAATTGTTGGCTTCATACATTCTAGCATATTTTTTTTTTTTTTGCAGTCTAGCATTTTCTTTTTAGAAATTCTAACAAAACTGATTCCGAGTTAACTCTCACGAACTCACCTTTAGTGTGTCGTTGGCGAACTAATTTCCATTCTGACATATCGTTGCCCATCCAACAATCCATCAGGCGAATGACGTATGAACGACTTAAGTCTGCAGTTTTATATTTAGCTGTTCCGGTTTATTAGTAACCCAATCAGCGCTTCTTTTAAAGTGACAGGGTATGGTAACTATTAAAAAAAGAAAAAATAGATCTGTTCCCTTAGCATCCTCACCGGATGGAACAAAACGCCTTAGACAAACAAAACTGTTTTTCTGTGTGTTTCCGAAATTTAAATATGTACACACATTTAAATACGCGCGCCCACACTGAATAAGGCAAAATAAAGAAAAAACACAAAATAGGAGAGTTTTGTTCCAATAGGTGTGGAAGCTCCCTTACTTTCTAGTTTAATACAGTCCTGCCAGGCGCTTTAAGTGAAATTCCCTATCACATACCTCAAAATTCCACCTTTTCCCCATTAATCGTGGTGGTACACTGAGAAATATGGGTACCAAACCCGAAAATTTCTTTCCTACATCCATAACTTGGCAAGCTTACCCATGTCTTGGATGTCATTCCCAAATCGAGGCTAATGTAGCCAACAAAGAGTTACCATAGCTCTTTAGCACGGTTGTTAACAAAATTAATTAAAATTAATTTGGGTCGGGTATGAACACCGTACACCAATGTCCTGTTACCCGCTAAGCTTGCTATGTTTGCTTACAACAACCTTTTATCAGCTGCGTTACCTAGTCCTTACGGTACAAGCACTGCCATACGGCTATGATAACTCTTTTCTGTACAGTTCTGCTTAGGCTATAAGGTTGTTCTGGCTCGTAGAATAAGTGACAACTGAGTGGTTTAAGGTATAACAACTGACATGCGGCTATGACAGCTCTGTGTTGGTCTAAACAATTCTCTTTCTTCGTTTCTACTGCTATTAGTATCGAAGACATCGCGCTGTTCAGACGCGTTATTAATTTCGCCAGGTAAGAGTTCAATTTTTTTTTAAAACTGTTCTAATATTTTTGTATGCATGTAAACGTATCAAGAGTGAAAAAAAGACAGCGATTCTTTTTCAATTTTATTTTTAAATACAACAGATAAGGACGAATGTATGCAGCCATGAATCGGGTTTCAAGAGACAGCTGCCAAACAGTGGGCTTTCAAATTTCTTAGGAAGTCAGGCTAAGTATAATAAGGGGCTTCCCATTTGGGTTGTCAGAACCTCTCAATAAGGTGCTAACAGCTCTGTGTGTAGCTACTACAAATCTTAAAAGAGGCTGTGACAGCCTTTCAGAAGGATCTGACAGCTCTGTATTTGGGTATCACAACTTGTTTAGAGGCTGTGACAGCCTTTCAAGAGGGTGTTGCAGCTCTGTATAAGGGTGCCATAAATTTGTGTAGAGGCTGTGACAGCTTTCCATGAGGTTCTGACAGCTCTGTATATGGGTACCATAAATCTGTTGAGAGGCTTTGGTAGCCTCCACTGCCTTCGCATTAGCTTTGGAAAGAGGTATTAGAAGCTCTGTATGCGTGTCTGATAGCAGACTTGGATGTTCTCAAATATATTTTGTTGGTTACTGCAGCTCTGTTAATGTGCGGTAGCCATATAACTGAAGGTATCACACCTTACTTTTGGTTGTAGCAGCAACAAAGTTAGCAGTTGGTGGCGCATTTAGTAGGGCTATCGTAGCTCTGTAGTTTTCTGAGTGTATTACTCATTCGATTCCTCACAATCAAAATATTGAGTTAACCGACTGCTTCTTACAAATTTTTCACCCAAGTTCCAATATAAATGAACCTGTGCATATTCAATTATGGCTCATTTTCCAACCAGTCATACACGATTATAATGATACCCGCTAGTTGCGTACGAGGAGTTTAGGCATTCCACAAAAAAAAGGAAGGTGTCTGAAGTGTTTTGTGGCTACAGTTATTTGTATATTTAGTAACCTATGCGACATTTTTGCCTTATAAGAAAACGTTTGTTCCTACAATTTGCTAAACATTTTTACTCATAACAGGCAAGATGACATGATACCCGATCGTCGAAATTCACACGCTATGTCATCTTACCCTAAAGGTAGCAATTTATTTTAATTTGTGTGTGTGTATTTTTTTTTTTTTTTTTGTAGTATGCCAAATAACTAAAAAAGGACTTCAAGCAGGCGTACTTGGTCAAAAGACGTATGGCTAAGGCTATTCAAGGCATCAGGAAAAAATAAATAAATTAGGCCATTAGGTCATTTTACACCAAACTATGCCATCTAAGACTTTTAATTTAAAAATATTTTAAAAATACTACTTATTGTTTTACACTATTACCTAATTTAAATGTAGTTTTTGTTACTAACAAATGAGTTAATTGAATTCACTTTGTTTTCATCCCTATGATTTGTAAATATTTTTATTTTAAACTTTCAGTAAAAAGTATGTCGTCTTGAGCTCCACAATTCCCCTACAATACAATATATACTGCCCTTTAAGCAGCGAAGACTTGCTTTCACTTACGAATAGCGCAAGTTGGTATGAAACTGGGCAGAAAACTAAATTAGAAACTTTATTCTTCTTCTTCGTAGCAAAATTCCGAATACGACGGATTCTGTGATAGACCCGAATATGTGTGTATATAATAACCTGTAGACGCTGATGGCTGACATTTTAATCGTTGACAGAACTCAACCCAGCTGTCACTGGTGCGTTTGCAGTGAAGCAGTAGCAGAAAGCAGCTAAAATGTTTTTGACGGTTAATGGGGGCAAAACTTTCTTTCTATGCTCATATAAACTCGGTGTATCGAAACGTTCCGACAGGCGACATCGTAACCGTCATGGGGGACCTGAATGCCAAGGTTGGCCCGGACAACGTAGGCCTCGAGCGCGTTATGGGTAGACACGGTTTGGGCCAGCGAAATGACAACGGCGATTATGCTTGTTGACTTTTGTAACGCTCGTCAGCTTGTGATAGGTGGAACCGTGTTTCCACACAAGACCTGCCATAAAGTAAACTGGGTCTCTCCTAATGGTCGAACACAAAACCAAATCGATCACTTTATAAATTATAATACAACAACGGTGGAGGAAATCACTTTGCGATGTTAAGAATGAGAGAAGTGTGGACGCAGGAAGTAATCACACCTGCTACTAGCAACGCTCCGACTAAGAACAGCTGCTGTCCGGCGACGTTCAGAGAGAACAGCTAGTAGACCAAAATTGAATACGAACGCTCTTAGTGACCCAAATATTTGTCGTCATTTTGCCAACATCCTAAACGACAAAGTGTCAAATGTGAATCTAGACGTCGGTGTTCCCATTGAGGCGGTGTGGGACAACGTAACGAGGGTTTTTATGGAAGCTGGACCTGAAACAATCCGAGTACCGGGGCAATCAAGGGATAGAGACCTTTGGATTTCCCAAGACACCTGGGACAAAGTTACGTAGCGCATAGCACTCAAAATTAGAATCAACAACGAAACTGATGCTCACCAGAAGTTGGTTCTTCGCCAATCAGCTTTGATCGGTTGTTCTGTCAAAAAAAAAGTAGTAAATCTGTTATTTTCGGTGGAGTTCTGGTCAATTTTATATTGTAGTTTAAATTATTGTTTGATTTAGATTTCCAACTTGGTTCAGCAATGTCCCTTTAGTGATTCCAGTGTTAATAGAATAATCCCGAAAAATTAAGTCGTTGTTTTCCAAATTACTTGTACATTATTATCTTAGTTTGTGTCATTTTCAGAAAATAAAATTGAATTTTGCACTTAAAAAGTTCGCCTTCGTCGTTTTCCTTATCCTTAGGATTTAATTGGGAAAAATGAATTCGATATTTGTCGTTGGTGAGCCGGATGGTGGTGAATTACTGTGAAGCAACAGGGTTTACGTTTTCGTGGTGGACATATGAACGAACAACGAAGTCGAATTCCACAAATTTCATAAATAATTTGATAGTATTATATTTTAGTGTATACTAGCTGACCCGGCGAACTTCGTTCCGCCCAAATTCATTAATGTAGGTAATGAAATTAATAATTCCGAGCTTTCGCTTCATTCTACTTCATGTAATTCGGTCAATTCAAATTTTTTATTCAAAAGGTATATTAAAATTAAATAAATAAACAAAATCAAATACTTGTCGGCAACCTACCGCTTTTTCACTGAAATGCTTTATGGTACACAACATTTTTTGTTCTATTTCTATTATCGGGTGTGTACACGTACAAAGCGAGAGCTTTGCCGACACGTGAAATTCAAGATTTTGCCACACAAATCCAGCGATTGTCCTTGCGACTTATTAATATACATAGCAAAAGCGAGACGTAAGAAATACGAACGGCAAATCGTTCTGAATAAGTGGAATCCGCGAAATAACAACACCTTCGCCTATGAATTTTCCAATAAAAATCGTTGCTTGAATTATATTTGATATTAAATTCTTCACAATCAAACGCGTACCGCTACAAAGTTTTGGTTCATTTAGGTTGCGCAACAAAATTATTACTGAGACGATTTTTAGTTTCAAATTGTGTGGAGGCAAGCCCGAAACATCCAAATAATTTTAAAATTCCGTGGGATAGTTGGTGGCTTCGTTTTCATCCATCACGGAGTCGACTGATTTGTATTAATGCAACTCACCAGCGATTTGGTTTTGAATGGTGAAATTCAAATGTTCGACGTTCTTGTTTTTCGCAGCCAAAATCACTCTTCTCTTACACTCAGCCAATGGTCAATATTATTCTGAGCGATATTCGGGAAAACATTCATGATTAATTCTTCCGGATTCCGGTGTCGTTGTAAAGTTGCAAACATTTTGTGGAAACTCAATTGCCATTGCCCATCGCCAACAATTGCTTGGAGAACTCTGCAGCGGACTGGTCATTTTGTAAAGAAACTTGCATGTTTGTTGTCAAATGCAGTTTCTTGACGTATCGCCATAAAGCAGACGCCTTCAAGTATTCAATTCATCTGCCGAAGTTGTTCTCGAAATGACAGGCAGCGTTTGACGAAAATCGCCTGATGGCAAGATCATTGCTCCACCGAAAGGTTGCTTATCATTACGTACACGATTCAGGGCCTCCAATGCGCGTTTGTAAGCCATTTGCATTCGTCCCTTATGATAATCTTAAATTGCTGCAGTACTTTCGCCATCGCAGTGTTCTTTGAAATGTTGCATGTAGATTCTTCATCCAATTGCAGATTCAATGGCAATTTCAATGCAAAATGAGCTGTTCGACCGCCTTCTAACAAAGTAGCCGCTATCCCAGAAGAGGCTAGGGCCAAAGCGATCTCAGATCTTGAACAAATTGTAGCCAAAATCAGTGAAATCAGGAATGTTTTTCCAGTGCCACCGGGCGCATCAAGGAAGAAAACTCCGCCATTTTCGTTATCGACTGCTTGCATCAATTCATCGTACACTTTCTTTTATTCTTGATTCAACATTGGCACATTTGTTCGAACAGCTTGACTCATTGCGATTCGATCGAAGTCCATTTCTCGATCCAGTTCTCGATGAAGTGCGTCTTGCATTGAACGATTTAGCTGTGGCATCCCCAATTTGCACAACAAATTGCCACTCATGAGCAGACACAATCCTCGATCAAAATCAAAGCTCTGTATCTGTTGCGCATTTCATCTGACATCTCCAGTTCATTATCCGATGTCACAGCGCGAATTCGAAGCAAAATATCGTCGGCCATAATAATCATCTTTGTATAATCAAAGTATCTACTTTATTTCAAAAAGTTACTTAATGTAACATAGTAAACATAATTTATTAGAACAAACTTTTTAGGTACCTATAGGTATTTAAAAAAAAAACTTTCAAAATTGTTGACAACAACAATTTGGTTGGAAAATAATTAAAATAATTGACAACAACAATTGCATTTAAAATTAAAATATTTTTTTTTGTATTTGAAGTATCACTACTCGATTTCTATCCAGTTTCTTTTTTTTCAAAGTGTACAAAAATTAATTTATTGGAATGGCGGTTGCGCCTTCTTTCAAAAATGTATCATACTAATATATAAACCTTCTCTGCATGGTCTATTAACCAACAAAAAAAAACTAAATCAGAATCGGATGTATGTGGCAGTCGGTAGGCTGTCACACACACATTTATCAAGTTATTTTTATATATATGGAAGATTATATTTTAATATTTTTTTTAATTAATTTAAATATTAAATATTAGGTATTTAATATTAAGTATTTCAGTATCATTTCATCATATAATTTTACAAAACAATTGAGCTTGGCTTTGCCATCTGCCAAATTTTTTATTTGATTTGATATTTATTTCAGCCAATAAAATTGTTTTTGAGATATCTCAAGTAGTTTGCATTTAAATTTGCATTTAAAAAGTAAGATGTCAAGTTCTTAACAAAACTCCCTTTATAATCGCCTGAAATGTGACGAACGATTTTTATTTCCCAGTTTGTCCTCATTCCGCTAATTGTTATCATCGAATAAACATTCAAACATCAGTCGGGTGACACACGAAAATCATTCCTAAGTCACACTCTTCAATTTATGACTGACCTCTAGTTATCTAAATGCTTTGCCCAACAAATTATCGAGGGCAACTACCAATAACAATACCCCAAGTCAGTAGATAAGATAACCCACAATCAGTCACGTCTCTATGCCTGCCTAAGTCTGATTGCTCTACATTATAGTGCCCATGCCCAATAAAAATACACAAAAGAAGTGAGAATACGAACCTACTTGAAACAGAGTTAGCAGCTTGGAAAAAGCATCTGTTTAATTACACCACAACCCATCGACTTAAGCTAGACTAACTGCAAACCATCGCTCACATTCAACAAATGCCCGCAACGACATTCGACATGATTATTCTGCCTTTTAACATTCAACTGCAGTCCGAAATATAATGAATCATCATGTTTTGCAATTACCGTGACGTCAATGGAAGCCATGAACAATTCAAAACGAACGAAAAAATCTCAAAAATTTGTTAACCAAGTGAATGTTTATCGTAGCTGTAACAGGTTTTCGATAAAATAAAATTAAAAACAAACTGAACAGCCCCGTTAGAGAGTGTATATACACAACACGGTCGCGTAAAACATCACCAGAAGACATTCAATTAACATTACAAAGCAATTAGTTGACACAACACAGCAACGGCACTCGAATTGTAAGCGAACGTGCGCATTTTCAAGTGCTCGACTGTATACGTAAATAGAACACTTTGGCTTCGCCTGTGACAAGTGTACTTTCTGTCATTATGGGTATCGAAATGTCAAGCCATTTGTATGCCACCGGTTTTAGAAGGCACCGCGGACCAGCGATACCACTTTACTTCAATTGAAGTAGATTTACTTCAATTTTCGTACATAAAATAAAATCTGCTCCCTACTTCGTACTTTTAGGCGTTTTTTATTATGCGCGCATGATCCATAGGTATAGATAACTGATTTTCATGGTTTACAACAACAGTTGGATCTCGTATTATTGTTGTAATCTAAACCACGGAAATTAACTATCTATATAGATCGGCGCAAGGACATAAGTCCCGAATTCATTTTTCGGGACTTATGTCCCACTTTGTATCATTCAAAATGGGACATAAGTAGCGAATGAAATTAGATTTTTCTGATTCCTACAGCCAATAGCACCTACCGCGGGTGAATCTTTTACCTTCCATCATGGAATACGTATGTGGGGCATGCTGCCCCCTGCAACCCTCCTGCTTGGGTTTACTGTTGGATTACGGTGTGGGTACGAGGTAAAGTATATACAAAGTTCCTTTAATCTTAATCCCTATAGATCATGAGGGCATAATAAAAAAAGCCTATTGTTAAATTATTTGTATCTGCTTCACTTTAGAAATCCCTTATTTAATTCGCTTCAATTTAAATAAAAAAAAAGTGTCTTAAATCTACTTCCAAAAACAACATATTTTTTAAAAAATGTTTTACACTCTTTCATGTAAGCCCAGATTCACAATTTCATCAAACTCCAGTTTAAACATAACAGCCTTATTCATAACATTTAATTAAAGCTGAATTAGATTAATTTTGGTTTAATTGCAGAGAACCTTATTATAAAGATAATTCACACTTAATCAAATGTCAAAAATTAAATGACTTAATTCGCATTAAGTTTGTTTCAAAACTTCGAATATATTTTTGAAAATTTTGAATAAGTTTTGTTACTAGTTAAATATATAAAATTCGATACATACGAAAGTGGACGCAGAAACAATTATAAAACCTAGCCCTTCTTTTTTCAATAATTTTTGTTTTATCCTTTTTCTTAAGTCATAAGTCCTTTGCACACAACCGGCTAAAATTATTAAAACTATCTGATATTCATTTTTTCGTTAATAATTTTGCTGCTGCTCAGACGTTTTACATTTTTTTTAATTATTAATGTCAGATGTCCAGATTGCTAAAATGCGTGAGTGCTGCCAGATTTTCAGAGTAGTTCTGCTTAATTATTAAGTTTATCTACTCCATAGCAAAATTATTTTTATGACTAAATATTTTCGACAGGAACATTAAAGGCAAATTAACTCATTTGACGTGACCTGGGTTGGCAAAACTACATCATTTTCAGTCGGCCGATGTAATCTACATAAACGATGTAGATTACATGTGTATTCTATATGTAGAAAACCATAATAATGTATTTTTGTAAATACAGTCGAACCCGTTTAAATAAAATGAGAAAAAATCGTTTTTAACCGGGTTTTTCATTTAAACGGACTTGGGATAACTGAAAAAGTACACGGGGACAAATTAAATTTTTCATATAAGCGGGGTTTTCAATTAAACGATTTCAAATAAGCGGGTCCGACCGACTGTAGTAATTATGGACACGTAAAACGGAACTAAACACAAGCTGCAGTGATCAACATTTCTGCAATCACGTGAAAACGATCCCTTTACTAATTTAAAACATAACAAATGAGAATGGTAAATAGTTTCAATAAATTTAAACAACAATTTAGCAATTTATATTAAGGTAGGTAGGTTTACGATTTTCGAATAGGAGAGCTTAGATCCAGCCTGTGGGATTCAAAAAGGTTATCAGTTCCAGTGGCGATTCCTCTCAGTTAGCTAGTTTAGCGGCGCTAAACCAAGAAAATATGCCAAGAAAATAAATTCTTTGAAATACATTTTATACGCAAAATACAACAAATGACGAAGTTAAAATTATTATGAAGATTAATAATTGCAACATACAATGGAATACTAAATAATAAAACTATCTACATTATTTCCAAATCATATTTTCCTACCCAAACACACAACACATTCTCCCATACAAAAATGTTCTCTTAAAATTTTCTTTAGCGTTAAAATTTGCGATACCATATTCCCTGCATACACACACACAGTGCCCACGCACAATCCAAAACTCCCTTAAAAAATGTCTCCCGCTTGTAGCTTGTAGGATTTTAGCGCAAGAAATTGCGCTACCAAATTTCATACAATCTATATGAGGGTGTTTGACTACCAGTCGAAGCAAAGCCCAGTTAAATAAGCAGAAGGGATAGCGCAAACAATTGCGCTAAATCGAAAGTGGGTTGTGTATTGTATTGTATTGTAATGTGTATTGTGTAAGCAAGCACATTGTTTGCGTTCTCTTTTCTTCCTTTTTTTTTGTACTTTCGTATGTTTCTCTTTCTAGGGAAATTGCAGTAAGCTAAGAATCTTAAAAGTTAAGTGCGAAATTTTGTAATTTATTATTTTATACCTATTTGCGTGGATTATAAATGTGAGTAAATAATATATTTGTGGTGCTTTCTTGTTTTGTTTTTTTTTTTTTTTGTGAAAAGTGAGATAGAAGTAATGCAAAGGGAGAAGAGTAATTTTATATAGATCATAGTGAAATATTCATAACTTTGTTTTGTGCAAAAAGTCCCCAACGGCTAATGTGACAGTTATTGTAAGATAGACATTAGTTTTGTTTCATTCCATAGGTACAAAATTTTGTCGATAAATAAGGGAAAATTACTTTTTCGTATTTCAAAGCAAATGCTATGTTTTTATTTGCTTGTTTCATATTTTTTGAATAGGAACATGTACCTTATTATTAAGATAAATAATAGGTTAGACATAAAATGGAATCTGCAACAATAACTTCTAAAACAAAATCCATAATTGAAGATCTACAAGGTGGGCCAAAAGAAGTCATCCGATATTGTTTGGCTCTCATTTTTTTTTTTCTAAATAAAACATCGATTCTGTTTTTTGATTATGTTTGTTTGAACCTTTCGAGTTTTATTGGTCAAGTCGAGAAGATTATATCGGCCGTCACAATTAATTGCCATACGGGGTCGTTTTATGGCGTTTTTCATCACTTCGGCGAGAACTTCGGGCGACAGATTCTCGCACTCGTGTCGAATGTTGTCCTTAAGGGCTTCTAGGGTCTCGGGCTTGTTCACGTAAACACTGGACTTCAAAAAACCCCACAAAAAAAAAAAAAAAAAAAGATGGGGCGACCCGGGAACGCCGCCTTTAGAATATCGGTTGTGGCTTGCGCAGTGTGTGCCGTAGCTCCGTCCTGTTGGAACCACATGTCCTCCAGTCCTAATTCGTCCAATTGCGGCAGAAAAAACTCTGTTAACATGGCCCTATAGCGCGCGCCGTCCACTGTTGTCGTTTGACCAGCGGCGTTCTCGAAAAAAATGGCCCCATGCACCATGCAGTAACTTTGAGCGGGTGTAATGGCTCCTCGTGCATTACTCATGGATTTTTGGTGCCCCAGAAGCGATAGTTTTGCTTGTTCACGTACCCGCTGAGGTGGAAATGAGCCTCATCGCTCATTATGATTTTGGTCGAAAAATCGAAAATTCGAAATTATTCCGCGTTCTTGGGAGTGCATCGCATGGCTTGTTCACTTGTATTCTACATCTGTCTAGTCCACAAATGTCAAAACAGATTTGACATTGGCGCGGCCATTTGCAAAAATAAGACATCTTCCAATAGGGTGATCTCTTTTGGTATTAGAGAAACCATTTGGAACGCGATCGTCGATCGTGCCCAAAGCTATCAGGTTTAAAATCAACGCATAAGGACCGTAATAGAGAGTATAATAGAAACTTAAATGAAAACCAGTATTCCTTTTACGCATGGTTAGCTGGAAAAACTGAAATATTTCTATTTACTGAACGGGAAACAATTTAGTAACTATCGCCAAAAAACAATTTTCCTGAAGAATTAATCAAAAATGTAATTGAAAGCTACCCGAACATATTTGAATTCACTGAATAAAAGAACGAATTGACTGTTTTTTTATGAAAACACAGACGCTGTACAGCCAACAGGTACAAACGGAGTTTTTGAAAGAGCTGAAAGAAAGTGAGGAATTTGACAATGGAATTTAAATGGATTTTTTTTATAGTTGTTAGTAAAATTAAAAAAAAAACACTATTTCATATTTTTTTTTAAACTTCCCCGGAACACGTAGCTAACCCATTGCTTAAGACAAGGAATCGCCACTGATCAGTTCCCCATTACTACGTTTCGAGACCTCCTCAAGGGAGTCGAAAAAGGGTTTACCAAAAGATCGCTGTTTGGCCCTAGCTAGTGCTGTACAGGCGCAAAGGAAATGAGTGAGTGTTTCCTTTTCGGCTGTGTCATTACAGTTTACAGCTGCGGCAGTGTATATTATGTTATGTGGGATGCCCTAATCTAATTGCGTGTTCCCCTATTGGCCAATGGCCTGTGGTTATCGCTGTTATTCTGGCAATATATTTTCGTGTTTTACTTAGAAGGTTTTATCCGTGCTGTAGTTTGGCCACATCCTTCTAGATACGATACAGCTCGTCAGCCTCCTCCTCCTCCATCTGAGGTTGGCCTTCGATAGGAATTCTAGGGATATCTTTGCTTTGACTGCTCCGAGCGGCATTTTAACAGATTCCGAAAGTGAACAGTGAAGGGCTGAGCCTCGCCTGGCCAGCTCGTCAGCATGTTCGTTGCCGCAAACGTTGCTGTGACCTGGAACCCAAATCAGGGTAACCTTGAACTTGTCAAGCGAGGACAGCTCCTTACAGCACTCTAATACCAATTTTGAGGTTATGTTGACTGAGGCGATAGCCTTGATGGCAGCTTGACTATCAATGAAAATGTCTATCTTTTTCCTCGGAACTATGTTTTTGTGTAGTTTGATTTGACGATAGGCCTCGCGAATTATATTAAATAATATTAGTCGTCATTTCATCACTTCCGGAAGCCATTTTGTTTTGAAGGACAACGAAATTCTCTTAGTCATTGCTATAAAATATCAACATGCAGAACTTGCCTTTAATACCTACTACGTAAACAAAGTGCCCGACCAAAATACTATTTTGTTGTTGTCGGTTAAAACGTCTAAAAAATTGATCAACGTCTATTTTCTTTTGCGATCGAACGATTTTTGTATTAATTTGATAACGACGACGAATTTTAAAAAATTAAATTTTGTTATTTTTGTCTATATTTTAACGCATAAAAAATATAAAAAAAAATGTTTTCTACATTATGTATTCTACATGGTGAATCAGGCTGAGTAATCTACCTCATGTAATCTACGTAAAAAACTCATGTATATTACATACGAGTAATCTACATGCCAACCCAGGACGTGAGTTATGCTTATGCACATTACACACTACACAAGTGCGGCGGAGTTTTTGTCAATTCAATTATAAAGGGTTATTCAATAAGAGGTGTTATTGTGAAAGGATATGGTCCTGTATGCGTTCTCGTGGTGGCCATTTGGCTCATGTTTATGGCATACCTTCCGCTTTATTGCAAAATAAACATCCGATCATTTATCTCAAAAAATGACATTTTTCTTTGAATACCGAAATAACACCTCTTATTGGAAAACCCTTTACAAGACTGGTGCGCACTGTGTTCCAGCAAGAGTATCAATCAAATCGAGATTCATATTGGTTTCTGTACAAGTTGGTTCATAATCGACTATCGGCTATCTAATTGATCGCTTCGATCACGTGCCTAATTCAATTAAGGCGTGTGTGCGGTTCGGGTTTGTTCCTTTGACGTCAATTGGGTGTGATGCGATGGAGAGAATTCGATTGCGAATGCAGTGTATACCTCCGCTGCTTGTGCACTTTAATTGACTTGATTTTATTTTAGTTGCGGGTGAGGCAACAGCACTCTGAACTCAACCCTGATGGAGGTAATTGAATAACGAGTGATCGCAAATCAATTAGAAACCCACTTTTCGCTTGATTATTCGCCGTTTAACCGTCATTTACAGAAGGCATTACTTTTGGTGCTGTCCACTTAAAATATCGATAACTCGTTGAGTAACACATGTTCGTCAAATCGTTTACCACGTATTTATATGGCCTACTTACAAGAAAGACTGTGTTGCACCTTGCACCCGCGGCAGTTCATGTAAATCTGGCATTTGTGATCCTTATCTTTCGGCAAGACCGGCTAATCTAAAACACAACCTGGTGCTAAGACAAGTGTTCGTTTATAGTTGGGGCCTAAGGCGGGGACGTTCAGTAACTAACCCACTCTCTGATGTTCTCTGATAAATGCTCTGATATAATTGATTAAATCTTATCGGCCTTGATAAATCTTAAGAGATATAGTGAAGTGTTTCTTATTTTAGTCTTTTATGATAGACATGACTTTGGCTCATGTAGGTACAGCCGACTTAACCTCGAAGCAATGAAAAAAATAATCACAAACACTTGTTTTGTGTGAGTTTTTTTTTAATTCTCTGGCAAATAGAAAGGGCCTACAATTGTGACACTTATGACGTTCGGATGCTTGTCAGACGTTCGCGAGACTTTTAGGTGTATAGTATGTGTTTTTCGGGGGATCGAACCTAGTGCATGTAATATGAACAATGTTCATAATTCATAAACCATAACAGTCATATTCCGTGTTAAGCTTACTAAAAAAATTGTTTGCACAAACCTTGTTCCTCCAAGCAAGGCCGCCGTAATATAACTCGATAACCCCTGGGACGATTTTCATGATTCTTTTTTGGTTTTGTTCGTATTGCTGTATATCAGGTTTAGGGAGAGAGAAAATTCCGGAAAATCGCCGTGTGGTCCCGATTTGACATCCAATGATTCTTCCTGTATTTATTTTGACTTTTCTGTGTCAAAAATTAATTAAAAACCTACACATGTGATATGTATGTGATGTGCGGATTCGTTTTTTTTTTTTTTCAAGAAGTAAATTGAGAAAATTGATATTTTTAGATTAATGTATTATACGTTTGTCAACAGTGATGGTTTGTTTTTGATTTTGTGCATCGCTCCAAGAGTTTCATTGCTTTTATACAGTTAATAAGGTAAAAATGTTGTTAAATGTTGAAACGCGGATAAAATGGTTTTTGAAAAGTAAATTTCAGTGATTTTTGAAAATGTCAAGATGAATGCGCGCATATATTGGCGGACGAACAAGGCAAGCAAGTCAACAAAAAATATATCAACAAAGTTAAACTGAAAAAGAACGCGAAGAATGGGACATCGCATGGCATAAGACCAGATCAACAGGCAAGCAATTTGAGAGTGCAAGTAATGAGAATTGCGTCAAATCGTACAGCTGAGAACAAGTTCAAATCAAAGAATGGCAAGACGCGCGTGGTTAATGACATTCAAACGACTGGCATTTCAGTAGAACGAATAGAAAACTATGGCGGTGATGTGATTTTCGACATTGGAGCGATGACTATAATTATGTACCACCATTAAAACGCGCTAAAATTTAAAGGCGAAACGACCGGTCATTGCTGTGCTTTCATTGGTCATTTGGTCATTTCATGGTAATTGATTTTCTAAAGAACATATATGACAGTACAAAAACAACTGTTTCCGTATGACTTCGTTTGGAACACAAATCGTTCATAAAACTGGGTATCATGCCGACTTGCAAGGTAATATTTTTTCTTATACCTACATCATGCAAAAACACATGTTCTAACAATGATACGGGATTCTACACTGCACAATTCGGTTAAACAGATTCAAGGCCAAATTTACCATCGGATGGATCCATTCTTGCCAGTTATGAAGACGTTCACCAATATTCGCAGGTGTACTTCATTTTGTCGGGCGATGATCAAGTCGATAGGCTATACAGAGTGCAAACGGTGACAAAAAACGTCATTCGACAAATGCAAAATTTATATAATGCAATCAACGCTTTCATTACAATGCTTAAAACGGCGATAGAGAAAATGAACTCAGACGATCGCAGATTTGTCTTCAAACTGATTATAGAACCGCACTTTAAAAATAAATAGAATGGATAGAAAATGGGTAGTGTCTCTTCCAATACCTACAAAAAAAAAAAAATATTTATTACAAGTCGGCTCAGTTATGATTTTATTGATCAACCTTAATGCACCGAAACTTTGTATCCGATCGCGTTTGATATGTTTGTGAAGAATCTCAAATTAAAAAGGCAAACATTGTCATATCGCGGACTCCGCACTCCGCTTATTCAGAACGATTTGTCACAATGAGAAATAATAAGTAATAAGTCGCAAGGATAATCGCTGGATATCATCAATCAATCTTGAATTCCCATGTTTTTCACATGGTCAATTGTATGTGGCATGCTCACGTGTGAGCAAACCACTTTAGCGGAAAAGCGGAAAGTTGGCCGGCACGTCAATCATTGCGGTTTTATTGAAATACCTACATCGATATTGCTATCCTTCAGTTATTTCTTTTGTATTTAACATAACTTTTAAATAAAGAGTTTGAAGTGACGGAAAATTTAAAATTTCTATTTTCCTCGAGTGGACGTGTTTCTTTCTTTGCTCTTCCGAAATGTCGAATATTTGTGCCAAATGCAATCAAAAAATAAAGCGTACTGATTTAAATGAAAGTGTAGTTTGTGGCTCTTTGTGGCTACCATTTCATAAAAATTGCGCCGAAATTAACCAAAATCAACAAAATATTCTGGCAAACTCGAATTTCTTTTGGAAGTGCAATATGTGCTCGCAATCAAAATTTTCTGATTTCTTTTTGCGTTTTACGGAACTTTCGGATTATGTCATTGATCTCAAAAGAGAAATAAGTTTCTTAAGAGACCTGATTGAAAACAGCTCAAAGTGTGTAGTTGAAATTAAGAAGGATATTTCTGCCCTGAAAATTAAAAACAGTGAATATATATCAGATGATCTATCTCGGTATAATCGAAATAATAATTCTAAATCAAATAATAATGACCAATTTCAGATCAAATCTGTGTCAGTGGATTCTAATGAATCTCTTCAAAATCTCCCCTCAACCAGTGAATTGTCATTGTCAGTGCCTTTAAACGCAAGAAATACTACCAAAGAGAAAAATAATCCTAAAACCACAGATAAGAAATATACAGATGTCTCATCCATATGGGAAAAGATGATGTATGAAAACGAAATCTACTTAAAAAAAAAGCTTTTTCAAAAGCTTCATATATGCACAATTGTTAAATGAATCTTTGCCTCTTTTTCTTCTCTCTTCTTCTTTCCATGCATAAAAAAACCGCACACAGAAAGTACATTGCTTTCTTCCTGCCTTTTGCTTCAATTCACACAACGTTAAGAACATTTTTTTTGGTTTCTTTATTTTAACTTGCGGTTTGTGCGTAGGGGTGGATCGTGGTTATCGTGATCGTCATCATTGATTTAGCACAAACTCGTATCCATGTTAAGATGTTTGGTTGTTATTTTGTTTGAATTTTGATGTGCAGTGCGTATTTTAGGATTAGGATATTTTAGTTCAGATTGTAGATATCCTGCTATTCTATATTTATTTCCTGTTGAATATTTAGATTTCCATTGAAAATTATGTAGGAACATTATAATATGCTACCTAGTTGTTTTTAATAAGCAACTTCGGCCTGAGATAACGAGTCAAATTGTACATTTTAATAAAATAACCTTTGAAACAGAATGCTCTATTTCTCGCTTTTATCGGTTCAATGTTTAGCATATAAATTTGCATTTCCTGTAAAAAACTAATATTTTGATCATTCCGTGTAAGCGCAAGTTTTCCATTAAGAAGGTCAAAAACCTATTTATTTTTCTTATAAATTCTTCGGTTCAATTTCAGATTGTGTAGGTGATTTAATGACGTAATTTTTGTTGTGTTGGAAGTGAGTTTTTTATCCAGACAATTTTTTTTTTTTTTTCAAAATGCCATACAACAGAAAGTAGCATATTATGTCCTTAATTGGGGCAATGCGAATTTAAACCAAAAATCAGAAAAACGGAACGATCCCGAGTTATGAGTGTACGTACGGACGTCAGTCTTTATATGTAGCTGTACCCACCCGGCTTTGCCCGCACCTTTCACATTAAGTCACATTGGTCACGTTTCCCAAAGTGCTTTATTTGGACAGTGTCCATTAATAAATTTAATTACACAACTTGAGAAATAGCGTTTCCACGCTATGGGAGGTGCCACAAATAGTTTTCCTATCCCGGTTATGTTTTCCAAAGTACCACCTATAGGTTCCAAAACTATCCCGTCTTTCAAACTGGAACCAACAAATGAAATCAGTAGAGCTGTTTCGGAAATCGGCGACAGCGCCATCTATCTAGTACATAGTACTTAGCTTTCTAATTAATTTTTGAGATAGAAAAGTCAAAATAAATATTTAATAGGAAGAATTATTGGATGCCAAATTCAATCACATTCCCCCATGCTTGGTAGCAGTTGGCAGCATTGATTTTATATTTTTTGTATGTGTTTGCATGCACCCAGAGAAAAATACTATGGAAACAATACGAATTCCCATTCATTCAATGCGTTTTTACTATTAAAATTAGTCAATGTGATTTATCCAATTAATGTTATAATGTACAAAGTATTAAAATTATAGTATGTTCATAAATAATAACCAATAGTCTTGCAGTATTAAAATAATAGTTCACCACATTGATAATTAAAAGGACATACGTTTCTTTTAATAATGACGTACCATTGACGTTTTGTTATACCTTTGAGCATTTATACCATTAAATTAATAATTTCATACCATTAAAATAATGGTACACACTTTTAAATAATGATACAGATTACTATTGTTTCAAAAGGATTTCAGTATTAAAGTCATGGGACACAAATTTTGCATACCATTGAATCTATCTGACAAAATAATTAATTTCATAGTACAAATACTTTTGTTTCAATAAGAATACGCCGTTTTGTTTCAATAAGGTATTACGATTGATTTTATGGGAAATAAAGTTTTGCCTACTATTGAAACTATATGATTTTCTTATTGTTATCAATAGTGCATACTTTTAAATAATAATAGTTTATGTACCGTTATTTTAATGAGGTCTTACCATTGAATTGATATGACAATACTATTAATTTAATAGTGATCATATCATTATTTTAATAAGGTTTTCAGTTCGAAACTATGCTGTTTCCTATTAAATAATAAAAGGACATCTTATTATTTTAATAAGCTAATACTATTAAAGCTATGTGAGTGAAGTTTATTTATACTATTAAATGTATGTGACTCTCTTATTGATTTAATAGGAAATACAGCATTATATTAATGTGATTACTATATCTAAAACCCAATATAGTACTATAAAAATTATTGGTTGAATACTTACTCGCCGTTGAATCGCCTAAATAACATTCGAATATTAAACTAAAAACATTTCATGTCAAACAAATTTATTGTTTATTTATCTTAAAATACACATAAGAGTGGTAGTACCTATATACAATATATACTTAAATAAATTAAAAATACTTCGAAGAATGTCTGTATAGTTCAATTTTTAGTTTAAGTGTAGTTTTAAATAGATAAGTATACATAATATTCTTTTATAAGGTCATTAGAATTTTTTAATTCGAAAAGCTTTTTTCCCATTTTCAAGCAAATGCAAATGAATTGGAGGACCATCAAATTCAAAAACGCTTTTTAAAACGTGTGTCTCTACATTTTTCTTTTCGACAAAGTAAGATTGAAAATGCTCACTAAAATATGCAACTTTCCACTGACTGCAGATTAAATATAAAGTTGAATTATGTATCAACATTTCTTTAATTTCGTATAGTAGAATCTGACTTAAATTTGAAGTTGTTAAGAAAAAATGTTTCTTATATACTTTTCCTCTGAAAATGATTTTTCTTAAGCAATAGGAGTCCGTTAGGTTTATAATAGTCTGATTAATATTCTTATAAGTTCCGCTTAAGTCGGATTGGATAACGTCACTTGCTGAAAATGTCAAGTCCTTTTCGAAAAATGTTTCAGTTGAAAGAAGATGTGCAAATTTCAAGCCAGCCTGAATCGAGAGCGTGTAAGGAATGTTAACTCTAGAATTCGTTACTTTAGCTGAGTTTTTATAGGGCTTATGAAGTGCTTCAAAGCGCATACACCACAAATGTTTTAACGGACCGCATTTTCGAATCGCCGTTGGGTAATGCAACAAGAAATGGAACTTTGGCTTTAATGTGTCTTCAAATAATGCTATATATAAAGAATTATGTTTTGAAATAAGGTGTTCTAATGATTTAAGATTATGTTCATTAAGGGATGACAATAAGACCAAATCCACTATTTTTATCAAAACAATCAATAAACTCCATACTTTATCATTTTCAGGGACTAAGTCGCCAACCATCAGGGATAAGAAGTTAACAAATGTCATTGATTCCCGTGCTGTCATTTTTAAACAATTTGATTTTAGACTAGCCAATGTTAATGGTGGTGAAATATTGCCAATTTCAGTTTCCCCGTAATCAAACATCTGCTTACGGAAGTTTAGAGCTTCTAATGAAAAATATTTTGAAGTATCGATTAAATATAGTAAAATTTTTGAGATGTCATATCTACAAATGCCTTCAAAAATGTCGTGCATAATATCATAACAAAAGTTATCTACAACATGAAATGTCGAAATTTCATTAAAAATAGACTTTTCTTTAATCCCTGTTAACTTTTCATTATTTGTTAGAATATCAGCTTCATAATTTAGTGCATTGCGTATAGCATGTGTTGCTTCAACAACATCCGTTTGCATTTCAAACTTATTTCGTTTACAAGACCGGCAGTAAAAATTAGAATTAAAGCTACATGAAAAACCAAGATAAGTGTTTAAACCTAAATTATCTCCGAGAATAAAAGCTAATATAAAATGGATATGAAATTTTTCATTGTCGACCTCAATAGTTAGGCCAATGGTTTCCATATTCTTAATTTGATCTACAAAAGGCCTTAATGTATATGAATTTCCGAAAGATGATCGGTCTTTCGTTTTAAAAAATCCGGCAACAAAAATATTGCTGAGCTTTGACAAATGGTGTTTCGGAATTGTCGGAAATGTATAATATACACCACACACTGATTGTGCCTTAGCATGTGAGCCTAAAGGATTGTCAACAGCGAAATCGTCAAGATATAAAACGTAAGGAATTGTCAATTTTCCTTCGAAAGACTTAACTTTTGACTTCCATATACTGCCATTTATTAAATTGCAAAATATATCAGAACTAGTTCCTTCTAGATCTTTTGTATTCGCTAGAGTTTGTTTCAGGATATCCCCAGATTCAAAAAACTTTTTGAATTGAAATTCTAAAGGCATTATAATTCCAGTCGTTTTATTTGTATCAATCGCTGGCAAATAATTAACAATTATTTCACAAATTTCTTCATTGATTGTATAGTGTAGAGGGTTTTTATAAAACCCTTTAAGTTCCAATTCTTTAATAAACTTGTATTCCGAATTTATATTCTTAAAAGGATAAATTAGCGGTTGCAGTATACTCGAAGCTAAACTCCTGTTTTCCATATTTTCAATTAAGGGTAATATATTTGTTACTATAACGTGCGCTAAGGGGTCCGTTACATTTGTCTCTATTGTATTTATTATAAAAGATACATTTTTTCTATTAAAATTATTATTATTATGTAATTCTAATGCTAACTGAAGACCAGAAGTTTTTCGAAATGAATTGAACTCTTCTATTGTGTCAGTTACTAAACATTTCGATTTAGGGATGTTTTTATCACTTTGATTATTTTCAAAGCTCTCGCTTTCTTCACCTACAGTTACTCGCCTGCTTCTTAGCTGCATTGGACTAATCACATATTTATGAACTCGGTCCAGATGCCGTTTAAAAGAATACAGGCTTGTAAACTTTTGCGAACATTCGGCTTGCATGCACTGTATGACTTCATTTTCTTTCATTATATGACATGATTTAATGTGCTTTATTAAAATGATCGAGGACGGAAAAGTTATTAACTTTCCAAGACACAGGAAGCAGGAAAACATTTCAACGAATTCTTCTTTAAATTATTAAAAACAAGTAAAATGAAATTATTCAGGGAAGTCGTAGATATGATGAATATTTAAAAAATTATCCAATCATAAAAAGTATTAGACTATTACTAATGACCTAACAATCAATTGTTGGAAAAGTGATAAGTTGCATATAGTTCAAATCAAGAAGATAAATGAACAGTGAAAGTTGTATTAAAAAGAATCAAAGATATTAACCTTCCAAGACGCAGGAAGCAGGAAAACATTTCAACGAATTCTTCTTTAAATTATTAAAAACAAGTAAAATGAAATTATTCAGGGAAGTCGTAGATATGATGAATATTTAAAAAATTATCCAATCATAAAAAGTATTAGACTATTACTAATGACCTAACAATCAATTGTTGGAAAAGTGATAAGTTGCATATAGTTCAAATCAAGAAGATAAATGAACAGTGAAAGTTGTATTAAAAAGAATCAAAGATATTAACCTTCCAAGACGCAGGAAGCAGGAAAACATTTCAACGAATTCTTCTTTAAATTATAAAAAACAAGTAAAATGAAATTATTCAGGGAAGTCGTAGATATGATGAATATTTAAAAAATTATCCAATCATAAAAAGTATTAGACTATTACTAATGACCTAACAATCAATTGTTGGAAAAGTGATAAGTTGCATATAGTTCAAATCAAGAAGATAAATGAACAGTGAAAGTTGTATTAAAAAGAATCAAAGATATTAACCTTCCAAGACGCAGGAAGCAGGAAAACATTTCAACGAATTCTTCTTTAAATTATTAAAAACAAGTAAAATGAAATTATTCAGGGAAGTCGTAGATATGATGAATATTTAAAAAATTATCCAATCATAAAAAGTATTAGACTATTACTAATGACCTAACAATCAATTGTTGGAAAAGTGATAAGTTGCATATAGTTCAAATCAAGAAGATAAATGAACAGTACTTCGCAATGGAAATTGATATTAAAATAACTAAAGATATTAAACTTTTATAAAAATGCTCACAATATTAAAGTAGGTAATTCTTCATTATCTTCATTTAAAAAATTAATGAGGCTGGTTACATTTGGGGATGATGTAGTTTCAAATTCGTAAAAGTAGTTTTCTAAAAATCCGTAAACAGTTTTTCCCTCAATCGGGTATTTAAAGTTCATTACATGAAAGAGTTTGAAGGTTGTGTCTAAGCATTTTAAAAAGGAATGAAATTTATAAAAAATACCGTCGTAAAACGTATAAAAATTTGTTAACGATGTCTTTTCGGGACCAATTGCTGCCATAACAGGTTGAAAAGTCATACCTTTCTCGGAAAAACGATTTTTTAATTCTTCTAGCTTGGTGTTAAAGTGTCCGACCGAAATACAATGGAGAATTGTAGCTTCTTGGGAGTCTACTATGCTCGGTTTCCATTTTTTTCGTCCATCTGCCTTATTGGGAATCGAAACTATGGGTGATTTTAAAACTGCATGCAACAGGAAAAATATGATACAATCTCTAGAGCCTGAAAGTAAAGAAAAAGGTTTTAAAAATATTATTTTAAATTTGTAACTAGCACTGGCAAAAAAAATAAGATTTTCCAGATATTCGACTTACTGCTATCAATTTCATTTTCCAACTCCTTCAAAATTTTTATCGACGGCTTATCTTTAATATGTTCCTTAAAATAGCGAACAATTTTAACAGAGAAGTTCGGCCATTTGTTGAACAATTTTGATGGGTTCTTGGGTTTCGATATAGTGTAATCTATTTCTACCTGTAATAATATAGATCGTAATAAGTATGTTTCCTATATAATTACTGTTAATTTGTAATTACCAATAAATGCCCAAGCGCGTGTTTGAAAAGTGGCCACTTTTTAAGAATGTTTTCATCTGGTCTTGTCATATCATTCTTTCGGATGTGAGCTACTTCTGCCCATTTCGCTTCAACATCCGCCCATGGCTCATTATTGTGCTGCAACCAAACGATAGTATCTACTTCTGATGGAAGTTGTATTTTTGTTGATGTTGACGAACACGATCTGGTATCTAAAGGCAATCCTGTATTTTTGGAAGTATTTCAAAAATTGAGAATAAATGTCCAAAACACTTTTAAAAGTGGGAACAATTTATTGTTAAAGTTTTTTAACAGCAATGGATACTCACTTTGTTCCTTACGTAGTGATTTTGCACACTTTCTGCCTTTTAACCTTGCATTAACAGCCTTGTCATGGAGTTTTCCTATTGGATTAAGGCCACTACCTCTTCTTTTGAAATAATAGTCCTTTTATTGATATATATATATATAGAAATATTACAAATAAAAGTGTTAAAAAGACAGTCATACTCCAAATGAACAATTAAATCAACTCAGGAGTCGAAATAACTTCGGAAATATGAAATTGTAATAATCTACATTAAAAGTTCTAAAGTACCTAAGGCAAACGGACATTTAAGCTTACAACGTGTATAAATTAAGTATATGTTTTAGACAAGAAATATATATTGAAATTTTCTTTTATACTTTTTTTAAGACACGGAGTTACTACGACTTTAGCACAAACAAAAAACGCATGACCTTCCTTCTCCCGAAATTATGGTTACTAGAGTACATACGCCGATTGACTTAGTAAATGGTAAGGGATTTAAAAGAAAATCAAAACTAAATAAAAAAGCTCACACAACTCTCCGATGGAAACACAGATTTAATAGCATTTGTGCTACTCACTATATCCTCCATTTTCATTTTCATTTTTTGATCAGAGAAACTATCTACGATGATAGATGTTAATGCTTCTCTATGCTTATCACTTAAAGACTTATTTTGGTCATAGAATTTGACAATATCAATGCCTTTTTGGGATTTTTCTAATAGCTGTGTCAATTCGGATTTGTTGAAATTTGTGGGTCTAGACGAACCGATAACTCCTGAAGTGCTTGGTGAAGTACACGCCGACGAGTATGGTTCGTTTGAAGTAAGAGTTGAACAGTACCGTTCAACCCATTCTCTACAGGTGTCGTTTTCCATAGTACTTGCCTTAAGACCAAGATACAAATTAATAAAATATGCAGTTGAGTTAAGGCATGCAAAATATTTTACACTTTGTCTCCATAAGTTCAAGTGGTGTCGAAATTTTGCTCGTATTCCTATTTGCTGAATTGGAAACATATCATCGATGTCCTTATTCGTTAAGACAAAAAGACTTTCGAAATCTACTGCACAAGCTGGTAAATAAAATAGGTGTTTCAGACTAATTTGTTATACAATAAAATATTTAATTGTAATGTTACCAATGACACGATCAAAAACTGCCTCTTCAAAATTAAATTTTTGGCAAATTAAATCCTTGAGTTTCCTATTCCCCGAGCATAATTCGACACTAGTTGTTTCAATTTGCGAACCATTTTCTTGAAATTGAGCTTCATCGTCGTCCATTTCAATTAAGTCATCTAAGAAGAAGTCGCTTTCTTCGCCTGGGTCCATTTTTCTGCGCAGGTATCAACCTTGTTTTATTCAAAGAATGCAGTTTTATGGAACCGAAGAGTAACAGTTTATTAATGAGGTAAAAATAATGGTAAGTCGCGTAATTAAATTAAATTAAATCGAGGTAATTAAATACACCCGAAACACTACGCCTTGAACTTTTAAGCATTTATAATCACTTTAATTAATATAGTTTTCCATTGGAACCACCAGAAATCTTTTTCAGATCTCAGATTTTACGCTGCCCATGGAACATGCAACGAAATTGATATACTTTTGCAAATGAATTAGTGCGTTAATTGACAACAATATCAGCTGTTCAAATTGCATTCGTTTTTGGCAAAATCACAAATGGATATCGACTGGAAAAATATTTTCCCTGTTGTTGTACAAAGAAGTATTTTTGGTGATTTGTAGCAGATTTGTAGTCTTTATATGACGAGGAAGACAATGAAGTTAATAATTGCTTCAAAACTATATCCATGGCTATTTATGTATTTCGCTATTTTGGTATTCACGAAACTTTGCGCATTTGTCTTGAAAGGAAAATTCTTAAACTGACGTAAACCAGCTGTGCAAAGTATATTTGTATTGTGGCAGTATGTGTTGATTTAAAAAAATATCGAGATCTGCAAAAACGGATCCGAATCGAAAAATGTATTAATTTTTGGTCCCAATGGAAAACGACATTTGGATTTTGCAATGTTTTGTTTTGTTACCAATGAATGTAATTCGCAAATAGTACATAATAAAAAAAAAGAACTTGCCGGTTGCACTATCTCACAAATTAATTAAAAACTCTAAACGCACGTAATATCGGTGCAAACACTAAAACCTATACTGAGAGAATGCAGTTTCTTCAACAGATGTCAGCAAACAATGAAACAGGCATTCAATGGTATATCCCATGAAAAACAATAGTGTGTGTACACACGAATTCAATGGTATATCCCATGAAAAACAATAGTATGCGTACTATAAACGAATGCGCACGATAGAACATGATAAAAGCAACGCGTGCCTAAGACAATCAATCATATCTTGCTTATTATATTAATGTTTTAGAATGTAAATGTTACCAATAAATGTAATTCGCACACAGTAGCTATATAATATATAAAAGAATTTGCCGCTTGCACTGTCTCACAAATTATTAAAAAAAAACTTTTAACGCACGTAATATCGGACCAAACACTAAAACGTATACTGAGAAAATGCAATTTCTTCAACAGATGATGTCAGCAAACAATGAAACAGGCATTCAATGGTATATCCCATGAAAAACAATAGTGTGTGTACACACGAATTCAATGGTATATCCCATGAAAAACAATAGTATGCGTACTATAAACGAATGCGCACGATAGAACATGCAAAAAGCAACGCGTGCCTAAGCTAAATGAATAATATCTCACTTATTATAATGTATTAATATTTTAAAATGTAAATGTTACCATTAAATGCAATTTGCACACAGTAGCTAGGTATATAATATAAAACAAAAATTGCCGCTTGCACTGTCTCACAAATTATTAAAAAAAAAACTTTTAACGCACGTAATATCGGTCTAAACACTACAACGTATACTGAGAGAATGCAATTTCTTCAACAGATGATGTCAGCAAACAATGAAACAGGCATTCAATGGTATATCCCATGAAAAACAATAGTGTGTGTACACACGAATTCAATGGTATATCCCATGAAAAACAATAGTATGCGTACTATAAACGAATGCGCACGATAGAACATGATAAAAGCAACGCGTGCCTAAGACAATCAATCATATCTTGCTTATTATATTAATGTTTTAGAATGTAAATGTTACTAATGGATGTAATATGAACACAGTACATAATAACAAAAACAACTTACCGTTTGCAATAATACTGTGTCTTCCAAATTGATTCGAACTGTTGTAGCACTCAATCCGAATCCACACACTACACACTTAAGCTTACACTAACCGTGACCATTATATGCAAAATGCAATATTCAATCAACATCAGTGCTGCCACAAGGAAAAAAATTTGCGTAGCAAATTTGAGTAGCAAAACTTAATTTGCGTAGCAAAACTCAAAAGTCCAAAATATAATTTTTTTTTTCGGAAACAAACAAAAAAAAACTTAATTCTTTACTCAAAGTAAATATGTCTTTAAGGGCAAATGCAAGTATAGTTGGTGAACTATATATTTTACAAAACTGAAAAAAAAAAAACATTAAAAACTTCATTTTAAAGGCGCTTTGCATGCAAAATTGCCTTAAAAAAAAGAAGTTCATATCACAAAATTATAAATGTAGGATCTTTGTACCAATAGCAGAATTAATATCACATAGAAATTCCGGCAAGTCTTTTAGATTAATACAGTTTTTTAAGTTAAAAAATTAAGTTTTTAAGTACCTTTTAGAAAAAAATTAAAGATCGGCGCCCATATTTCGTTTCTTTTTGAAACCAAACATTTTGCAGCCATTATTTTATCTACTGTCTCTATTTTAAATGAATTCGTCTTCTTGTTCTTTGTCAAGCTTAAATCTAAAAAAAAATCTATCAGCAGCTGCGCTGCTATGTGTTAGAACGAGAAGTTTTTTCATTAAATTGGAAACTTTTAAAAACAGTGGCTTGCCAGATTCCAGTCAAATTGAAACACTAACACATCCGAAGAAATGGGTACTTGTTGGGTATGGTAGAAAAGAATATAAGTTGGTGTGGGAAAGTGAGTAAGATTGAATAGGTATACTTTCGTTTATTTTATTTTTTTTTTATTTTTCAAGAAAAATTTCAAAATTTATGTTGACATTTCGTGCTTTAAAAAAAAGTAGCAAAATAGACGTTTTTAGGGAGAGTGCGTAGCAGCGTAGCAAATTAGAAATCGCGTAGCAGTTTTGCTACGATCGTAGCAAAGTGGCAGCGCTGTCAACAATCGTTTCACAGAATGCCAAGAAACAGGTACGGGGGGACATTTTGTATGTATAGACTATAGATAGATGCTGGGTGTACACTGTAGACAGTACGCGGCAACAATGGGTTGCCACTTTTCGCTAATCTCAATTGCAATTCGCTAGAATTACTGTTTTGAAATATCTGAAAAAATGCCAAAGTAGCACAGAATAAATTGTATCGCTTCAAAGGCTGGATTTATTTACCTCCAATGTTGTTTGTTAAGTTAAAATCCATCTGGAACTGATCACATGGAAAATTACAGAAAAAAAAATTATTAAGCACTTATCCCTAATTCTTTTGGCCCCAGTTATAGCCATACGTAAAACTAAACCTCTTAAATATTTTTTTTCTTTTTTTTATCACTCTTGGTGGTTTGAACTCAATCTAGGTCTTAAAATGTTGCTAATTAATTATAAAGTTAGTTTATAAAACAAAAACAGGCAAATAGTCTTTAAATTTTCTAGAAAAATAATTTGTTCCTTTTTTTTTAGTCATCGGAAAAACTTTTTCGAACGGAAAAATTTATAAATTCTTATTTTAGAAAATTTAAAGATAATTTGCTTATTTTTTTTTTTTTTGATAAACTTATTTTATAATTAATAAGCAACATATTAAGGCCTAGATTGAGTTCAACTAACAAGTTAAAGTGGTAACAAAAAATAGAACATTTTTACGGTTTCGTTTTACGTATGGTTATAACTGGGACCTTACCGAAGTTTTAAGCCAAAATGCATGGACGAATTTACTTTGAATTTCGTACATGAGTTAGGCTATAGATTTAATATGAGATAGTGTACCAGGTTTCTATTCAAACACAAATGTAACATTTTTTAATAAATGGTGTAATTTTCTGTTGCTAAAAGGCTTAGAAATAATCGGTACACTACATTTTTTTTATTGAATTATTGTGTAATTTCTGTATTAAAAGATATACTGAATACTTTAATAGGGATATTGGGGTTAATTTACATGTTAATATTTTTATAAACTTCGAATTTGGGAAGTTTTATTTACAAGTTTTGCGACAGAATTTTTCTTATTTAATTAAATTTTGTGTATACAATTCTTTAAAAAAAATATGCGTTTTTTTTCATTTAGTTAGAAATGCAGAAACAATAAAATGGAATCTCTGCCTTGACCACGTCATAGTTTATATGCATTTTCCGACTGAAGTAAATTCCAGGCAAATAACGGTGTTCAATGTTATCACATTGTCTGAATATAGTATATTTTTTTTATAATAGAAATGAAACGCATTGAAATGTTTAATGAAAATTTTTTTCAATAATATTAGCAAAAAAAAAAAAAAGTTAAAGAATAGCAAATCCGAACTATTATATTTATAGTATACACTCTTTTAAATCAATACATATATGAATATTTTTGTTCAAGCAATCGATCTGCAAAAAAATATAAACATAATTGAAGTAATAGGAAAATCTTATTATTTGGCGTACTATATTAAAACAATAGTAGTATACTTACATAAATATGATTATACTATACAATTAATAGTATTAGCATTATCAAATATTATTTATATTATGTACAGTTTCAATGCAATCCTATGATACTAATGGTAAATATACTTTTGAGTCAATGTTATGTCCTATCAAAATAATAATATTGCACATGTAAAAAAACAATAACATATCCAACTATTGCATTAATAGGATAAAACGTATTGTTTTGCATACGATAATGGCTTTTACTATTGAATTAATAATTCGAATACCATTAGTTCCAGTTAAGCTGAAAATCTAAAGTATTATACCATTAAAGCAATATGATCGTAGACTAAATTCAATACGATGGACAATATTAATAAGAAATAGTATTGTACTATTGTTGTTAATAGGACAATACCATCAATGTTACAGTAAAATTACTATTAATACAATGCTGAATCCTTTTAATTTAATAGTATCACAATTGCGGCTCAATAATAGTACAAAATCCCATGAAAACTATTATATTAATAGGAAAAACCTATTGTTTTACGTCCTATAAAAACAATGGGCGTAGTTTTGATCACTTATGGTATATTTTTCCCTGAGTGTGTCACACGGATTCTAAATAGACATAACGCCGATAGGAAAACAAAATGGCGAATTTGAAAAAAAAAAAAAAAAAAACGGGGCCAGCGGCAAGAGGATTGTGAGTTGGGGCTTGGGGGTCTAAGTATTGTCTCTGGTACGTTGTGGTCCATGCTTGGGCCTATCACCCACAGACCCTCTTTCTTCGAAATTATTCACTACACGATAAATAGTGCGTTTTTTTGGCACTCCCAAAAATTTCACGTAACTTTCTCATCATCCAACTAATCGATGATTGATTTTGATAAAAAATTTAACGATTAAAACACGTTAGTTTATCGAATATTTTTCCATAATAAATTTGCCACGGGTCTACTTCACGACTGCCAAATATGAACTTGCAACTAATGTTTACCAAAATGGCGGCAAAACAAAGTAGTACACCTTCCCGGCGGATACCCTGTATATATAGAGATTACATAATTATTTTCATTCCTTTGCTCTTGCTGTGTCTCAACCACAAGGCAAAAAGGACTCTCTTTTATTAAAAACTAGCGTGCCCGGCGAACTTCGTCCCGCCCAATATTTACTTTTTAACTAAAATAATTTGAATTTGGAGCATTCACTATTCCACCAGAAATTAATATTTTTGATCCAAAATATCTTTTGACAAATGCGTCAAATCCAATTTTTTTTTAAATAATACTCCCCGTGCAAAATATATGGAAAATAAATTTCTACAACTCTCCAATTTCCCTTTCAAATTTTCCATTTTTTTTTTTCGTCGCATGAACCTTTCTTAGGCACATTCCACAATTGATTATCTTTATTTTGATACCAACTAAAGCCAATATTATTTGATTAATCGTCTTAAAATCGTAAATAAAAATTTTCAATGATGCATTTCAATGAAAGCTATAACTGGGGCCTTAGGCGTAGACAAACACAATTACACAACAAAGAAAAGATAGCTCAGATCCAAAGAGTATCCAATACTCTTTGCTCAAATCGGACGATCCGTTCTCGAGTTCCCTCATATGAAAAATGTTGTGGTAGGTATTTTTACCATCTTTGAGATTGAAAGGGAGACCCACGGAAAATTCAAGACGCTTAAATACGAATGGCAAATCGTTCGGAATAAGGGGAATCCGAGCAATGAGAATGTTTGCCTTTAAATTTTCCCCTCGAAACCGTCGATTGGATGACATTTGATTTGATCTTTCACCATCAAATCAAACGCGTTCCGTTACAAAGTTTCGGTGCATTGACGTTGCGCAGCAAAATTAAAACTGCCCGGAACATCCAAAGAATTTAAAAATTCAACTAATCCCCATAAAGTTTTATTTTCACGACAAAGATTTCGTATGTCCTTCCTTGGGCATATGCGAATTTAAATCAAAAATCATAAAAATCGACCAATCCGTTCCCGAGTTATGAGTGCATTATCCGGACGTCAGCCTCTTTTACATTTAGTTGTACCCATCCGGATTTGCTCGTAACCTTTTGTATTAAGTCCTGCTCTCATTTTGTAAAGTGCTTAATTTGGACAATGTACATTAATATTTTTAATTATACAACTTTAGAAATAGCGTTTGGTTTTATTTTTGAATGAGAAGTGCCGCAACCCGTTTTCCTATCTCGCCTATGTTTTGTAAAGTAGGTACTAACAATAGGGTTCATAACTATCCTCTCTGTCAAACTTGAAGCAACCATACCCATCCCAAAAATTTCAATCGTCTCAATAAAACTGTTTCGGAAAACGACAACACCGCCACCTATCGGGTCGAAAAGTATTCATCTTTCAAGCTGGAATCAACCGTACACCATCCATAAAATTTCATTGAAATCGATTTAGCGGTTTCGGAGATCGACGACAGCGCCACCTATCGGGTCCAAAATTTGATCTTTTAAGACTGCCTGAAATACACCAATTCGAACAAAACAAAAGAAGAATCATAAAATTTAGCCCAGTAAGAACATTTTCCTTGGTTATGTTATTTGTGCCGGAAATCGAATGGAAATGTTACTTACCTATTTAAAACTGATTAAAAACTAATTTGGAGTTTTCGTCGAAGAATTGTACAGCTAAATGAAATATGAATTACTGAAATGTCAAATTCAAAAAGGTTTGGACAACCAACGCCAAATATATTATTACAATTAAATTTAATGTTGTTGATACAATATTGCGATATGCAGGGAAATCTAACATTTCGTAAATATCTGCCAGCGCCACCTATCGGTTCCAAATTTTGGCAAAAGCTTTCTTTTTTTTTAAGTGTTATATGGTATAAATTTGAGCCAAATCGGTCCATAAATAAAATTTTTCAAAAAAGCGACCCCAACATAAACCATCCGGAGCACCACACAAACATATGGTGTGAGTATAAGGGGGATAGCTTCAGTGGTTCAGCCGTTATCGTCGGTCATACATACGCACGAACGTTTTTATATATTAAGATTGTTGACCTCTGTTGTTCGCTCGACGATTCCGCATTGCCAACCGAGCTGTTTCACGGGCTGCTTCACTTTGCTCTCGTGATTGAGAAGCACGAAGTCGAGCCATACTATCGCGGCGCTGTTCACGTGCAATTTCTTGTTCTTCTTCAGTCCTTTCATTTGCAGTATTTCGTATTCTTCTTGCATTACGGCTTTGTCGGGAAAGATTCGATCGTCTTGCTCGCGGCATTATTAATTAAACTTCACTTCACTTCAATTCACCTATTATTATTAATTTATTTCAAAACTCAAATTTTCAACCATACCGAGTTTTATAGTTCACTTCACTGTTTATACTGTTACATTTGGGCTGGGATTCGAAAAGATAAAACACTATTCTGTTCAACTAATACAAACTGCAATACAATTCCAGTCTCCAATTGGAAGTGGAACTTGAAGAGGGAAACAGATTGTTACCAGGTGCCCGATTCACCACAATTCCTAAGTGCCTGATTCACTAAGTGCCTGATTTACCACAATACGAATGGGCAATGGCACTATCATTACATTATAATTGTTAATTATTTATTTAATAGAAATAGTTTGAATATTGATTTCTTACAAATATCAAATTGTCATCTATACGTCATTACATAGCTGTCATTATACGTCAATTACGTAGCTGTCATTTGCGTTTTGTTATTCCAAGTCTGATTCTTTTTTGTTATACCACGTTTTATAGTGACTGACGTTTCATGTCAAGTCACACGGGAACGCTGTCGAACGGGATAAAAAGTATCTTATGTCCGTCTCCTGGCTCTAAGCTACCTCCCTACCAATTTTCACCCAAATCTGTTCTGCCGTTCTTGAGTTATAAGTGGTGTAACTAACACGACTTTCTTTTATATATATAGATGCACATCACTTGAAACCAAATAACATGAAAAAAAAAAGAAGATTTCTTCTAGAGTCTGGCATTAAGTGATTCGAAACGAATTATGTCTGCTGCTGCTTATCAATATCTGGCAGCGTGCTTCTGCTCAGCGTTGCCACTTCAAAAAAAAGAGGAGCGCAGTAGATCAATAAAAAATATGCAGTAGATTCGATCTTTCCGCAGTAGATTATCACTTTAATATTGTTTTTATAAACGTTTCATTAAATAAATTAACATTTTGGAAATACTAAAGCCCAGGAGAGTGGGCTCTATGGGTGTCCAGCAACCGTTTCTGACATTCATTTCAGACATTCATTGACATTCACGTTAAGTTTGTTTCGTAGTTTATTTTTTAAATGTCTTACAATCGAAAACTTTCGCTCTGCAGCTCAAAATCCCGTTAGTTAAGCAGAAAACGAGAAAATAATAGAAATATAGACAGAGAGAAATTGGTTTCATGATCCATGAGAAGGTTTATCAAACAAAAAAAGTGCAGTAGATTGGATTTAGTGGCAGCAGATTTTTTTACGAAAAATGCAGTAGATTTATTGCTGTTGCAGCAAAGTGGCAACGCCGCTTCTGCTTACTTGGTGTATTATTATATTTTTGTTATCTTGCTCTTTCATTATTCGGCAATTTATAATTCCTTGTCTCTTGCTTTGTCATAAGCCCATAAGAACAAGGCGTAAGGGAAGGGGGCAAGCTCTTTGCCAACACAAATGAATGGAGCGAAGGAAAGGCACTAGGAAATAAAAGAGCTTTCTTCTCAACGCTTATTTTGAAAGCTCCTTGTCTGGTAAGGCGATGAAAAAGGTTGTCTGGTAAGGAAAAAATATGCTTCAAAATTTTGTACAGGCATAAGACATCTGTATATTTATTGTCTGTGCTAAAACCTTAGCAAAAAGCTCTCTTCCTAAAACTCAAAACAAACCCATAAAAGTCGTTGGTTCTGACAATACCTCATTCCTTAATGTTTTACCCTCAATAAAGTGGCTACACATATCTAAATTTCGTATTGACACTAATCCTGGTGATATTGTGCAACACGTTTCAAAAAAGACAGGTATACAACCTGAGCATATGCAGTGCTACAAACTAATAAAAAAAGATGCTGACTTATCCTCATTGAAACATGTGAACTTTAAACTTAGTGTTCCATCTAACAAAGTGGACAGTGTCATGAATGCCTCTGTCTGGCCTTGCTTTGTTCAAATTAAATCATTTGTATCACGTCCAAAAAACGAAGAGATGAATGGGAGCGACATACCCCAAGTACAAATAACTTAATTGGACTGCAAATGCAAACTGCCTCTTACTCTCACTCTCCCTTCAATGACTTTCTCATCTACTATCAAAACACCGGTGGACTACGAACCAAGATGCAGCAAGTGCTTCTCTTTTCCTCATCCGCCCAGTATGACATAATTGCTTTCACAGAGACTTGGCTAAATGATGATCACCACGATGCTGAGATGTTTAATAAAGAGCAATATGTTGTTTTCCGCAAAGATCGTAATTATGAATTACTTGATTGTGAAAGAGGTGGTGGAGTGCTGGCAGCTGTGCGTACTTCACTTCGTTGCACTCAAGTGAAATTATCATCACTGGCTGGCGCTCTCGCTCCCGTTATCGATCAATTAGTGCTGAACATAAAATTTGACTGTATAAATGAAGTTTTTCTTATTCTTTCATACATTCCACCAGGTAGCTCTTTTGAATTGTATAAAGCTCACGTTGATAATTGTAGTTCAATATTTAAAAATTTGAAAGATAATCAACGAGTAATTGTTGTTGGTGATTTTAATCTGCCTAATGTTAAATGGATATATGATCCCGATGATAAAATCTTAGTTCCTTTTAATGTAGTATTTAATCATGACTGTGAAGTTGTGGATACCTTTGCACAATTTGATTTGAGACAAATTAATTATTTGCAGAATTCTTTTAATAATGTGCTTGATTTAGTTTTCGTTGATGCAGAATTAAATGTTGATATCAGCAACTCAATTATTCCTTTTTTTCCTAACACAATCCATCATGTTGCATTCAGTTTGCATTTAGAATTTTATAGCTTTTTTACACCTCCAACCACAGACGCCAATGTTATTTATAATTTTGCAAAATCAAATTTCAATGCAATTTCAGATTTACTGAATTCAACAAACTGGCTTGCTTTATTTGATTGTTCTAATTTAAAAGGGTTCTATGATTCGTTTTTAAAAGTTGTTTCTACGGCGATTGACTTATATACGCCCAAAGTAAAATTAACTAGGGGCTCGAAGCCTGTGTGGTTTAATAAAAGAATTATCAATCTTAATAACATAAAAAACAAGGTTTACAAGCAATTTCGCAAATCCAATAATGATGATGAGCTCTATAAACTGTATCGAGTGTTACAAAGACAATTTGATACACTAAATAAATTTCTTTATAATCAATATGTGTTTTCTGTTGAATGTAACTTAAAGGCAAATAGTAAATGTTTTTGGAAATTTATAAATAGTAAGAAGCAATCCAATGGCATTCCAAATCGTATGCATCATGATGGAATTACATCCTCTGATCTATCAGTTATATGTAATTTATTTGCCAAACACTTTCACTCCGTTTACTTAAATTGTGGTTTTACTATACCTCAAGCTGCTGCTGACAGTGATTCTCCATTTAATATTTTGAATATTGGGAGCTTAAGCCTATCTAACGCAGAGATAGAATTAGCTTTGTTTAAGCTTAATGCTGATAAACGACCAGATAGCGATGGCATTCCCCCTATTATTTTACAAATGTGTGCGAAAGCATTTGCTCCACCTTTGCATCTGATTTTTAATCGTTCTTTGGAATATGGCGAATTTCTAAATACGTGGAAGTGTTCAACAATCATACCAATTTACAAATCGGGAAGTAAGCAAGAGGTTTCAAATTACCGTCCAATTTGTAAACTCTCTACCATTCCCAAATTACTTGAAAAAATGGTCTATGACAAGTTAGCTCCCACTCTAAAAGGAATTATTTCTCCCTACCAACATGGTTTTGTAGCTGGTAGATCTACTAGCACCAACCTAACTATTTTTTGTAATTCTGTTTTAAATGGCCTTGAAAAGGGCTCGCAATATGATGTTGTGTACACAGACTTTTCCAAAGCATTTGACCGAGTCAATCACGATACTTTGCTAATGAAGTTAGCTAAAGTAGGCTTTCACTCGAATTTCCTAAAGTGGCTAAGAGCATATTTAAGGGATCGTGTACAGTACGTACGTATCAATAATACTCTTTCTTCGCCAGTTTATGCTACATCGGGGGTCCCTCAGGGTAGCCATCTCGGTCCACTACTCTTTCTGTTATTTGTCAATGACATTCCCGACATAATTTTAAATTCAAAATGTTTGATGTTTGCTGACGACTTAAAAGTTTTTCGTTGTATAAACTCTGAGCTGGATTGCATCCTATTGCAAGAAGATCTTGATAGATTATCGAATTGGTGTAGGATTAATTCCCTACATCTGAATATTTCCAAATGTCAAAGTTTAACTTTCTGTCGTAAGCGTTCATCAGTTAAATTTATATATAAAATTAACCATAAGGCATTATCCGTCATAACCCTTAAAAAGGATCTTGGTGTAATTTTTGACCAAAAATTAAACTTTTTGAAACATATCGATTTTTTAGTCGCTAAAGGCAATTCAATGTTAGGTTTTATCTTGCGTAATTCTAAAGACTTTTCGGATCCTCACACTCTGAAATGTTTATTTTTTGCGTTTGTTAGGTCCACCTTAGAGTACTGCAATACGATATGGAATCCTTCTTATGAAATTCACTCTTTTAGAATAGAGAAAATCCAAAAACGATTTACTAGAGTTGTAGTGAAAAGACTCAGCTGGAACATAGTAATGCCTTCTTATGAAACGAGGTGTAAATTACTTGGAATTATGCCTCTACACATTCGAAGGAAATATTTCTCGGTTATGTTCATTAGGGACGTACTATAGGGTCACATTGATTGCCCCTCTATCCTATCTCAAATTGGGTTCAATATATCTGCGAGAATGCTTAGAAACCGATTGTTTTTCAATATTCCGTATCATAGAACTATTTATGCCGCAAACGAACCAATAACCAGGTGTTTACGAGAAACAAATACTGTTTGCGACATGATAGATTTCAGTCATAGTAGATATATATTTTAAACAAATCTATTATTAATTTTAAATAACTTAAATGGTGGAGATGTTTAATATTTTTATTGTATCTAGTAATCACTGAAGTATAATTGTAACTTTGTTTGATGACATAAACTAAACTAAAATACATAAAGTAGCTTGCGTTGTACATGCTCAGAAATATTATTTTCATTACATTAACGAATTTGGACGGAACGGAGTTCGCCGGCAGAGCTAGTCTATATATATAAAAATTAATCCCTTTTTCCCTTGGTCACGGCATCACGCGTGAACGGCTGAACCGATTTTGCTAATTCTTTTTTTGTTGTATTTATCAGGAGAAGAATCTTATGAAAGAAAAAATTGAGAAAATTGCGCGGAAAATTATAAAATTCAAGAATACTTAACCACCATATTAAATTATATCTAATGTAACCATTGCAATTTCACAATTCAAACTTTTTTGATGTAGCCTTATGGCGTTTGGCATAACATTGACAGAATGCGTGCTGCAAATATCGTCAAAGAGTATGTAAACAAAATGAATATCGTTTAAAACAGATGCTACGATCGGAGTTTATTTATTGATAAGGAACATAATAAAATAATTAATTTATTATTTCTAACAAAAACTGAATTTCTTAGTGCACATCGTCAGAAAATCCTCAACATGTGGCGGTTATGTCGTTTTTCAGTTCAATTAAATTTTCTTCAATAATAATCTTCTTAATTTATACCTATAATTCTTTCGGGATGAAACTCGATGATCCCGAGGCTAAATTTTTAAGATTCTTCTTTTGTTTTGTTCGTATTGTTGTATTTCAGGTTAATGCAAACTTAAAAGATAGAATTTTTGACCCACTATATGGCGTTGTTGTCGTTCTCCGAAACCACTCACCCGATTTCAATGAAATTTTGTAGATTTATATTCTTCGTTCCCGCTTAAAGGATAGGATACTTTTCGACCTGATAGGTGGCGCTGTTGCCGATATCCGAAATAGCTCTACCAAGTTGATTGAAATTTTGTAGGACATGGTTGCTTCCAGTTTTAAATTTCGGATAGTTTTTGACCCTATAGGGTCAACACAAGCGGAATAAGAAAACGGATTTTGGCACGTCCCATTCAAAAATCAAATCAAACGCTATATCTATAGTTGTATAGTCAAAATTATAAATGGACATCTCCAAATAAACCAAATTGCGAAATGTGAGCAAGATTTAATTCGAAAGGTACGGGCAAAGCTGGGTGGGTACAGTTACATATAAAAGAGACTGACGTCCGTATGTGCACTCATAACTCGGGAACGGATCGTTCGATTTTTATGATTTTTCGTTGGAAGGAAGGGCACAATGCTACCCTTTGTTGTGAAAAAAAAAACTTTATGGGGATTAGTTGAATTTTGGCTTACCTCTTCATAATTTTGATTTGAAATTCGGCTCAGTTAAAATTGTGTTGCGCAACATCAATGTACCAAAACTTTGTAAAGGATCGCATTTGATTTATGGTGAAGGATGATGTGAGATATCAAATATCATGCAAGTGATGATTCTGAGGGGGAAATTCAAAGGCAAACACTCTTATTCCGCAGATTTCGCTTATTCAGAACGATTTACCATTCGTGCGACCTCAATTTCCCGTGTGTCTCGCTTTCACTATGAAAAATAATTTATTGCAAGGATAATCGATAGATGTTTTGTGTGCATTTGTGGCATCAATCTTGATTTCCCATGTTTCTCACATTGTCAATTTAGTGAAAAACGGAAGGTTGGCCGACACATCATCATTGGCATCATTTATTTATATTGCATTTAATATAACTTTTGAATAAAGAATTTTAATTGGCCGAATTATATAAAGTAGGAAGTGCATTGTGCATGCTCGGAATTATTATTTTCATTACATTAACAAATTTGGGCGGAACGAAGTTTGCCGGGTCAGCTAGTCTATTATAATTATATGTCTGTATTTAGGTATTTTGTTTTCATTTTATTTTCTTGCATAAGATCGGATATAAATAAAAAACAAAAAATACATATTAATAGGTTCGTTCGTGTACGTTCAGCATAGAAAAATGAATATTGTCAAATCTCTAAGCTCGAGAGAGAAATCTCTCAATTTCAAGAGAAGTACCTGACCGGTTTTTTAACAAAAAAGTTAAGAAATGTCATTTTGACATTATCGTAAAATAAACAAACCTTCTCTTTAAATTCAGCATCTACAAAATAAGTTGGAATTGAATTTTTTATAAGCTAAATACACATTCAACTTACCATTTTGAATGCGCTTATATGTGCTAGGAGAACATTCAATTGTTACAACTTCTTCTTCCGACATCGTTGAAGACGAAAATAAATAGAGTTTATACTTGTCAAATTTTTGAGCTGCCTCTTAGTTGCCAGTTTCCATTTTTAAGTAAGTCCAAACTCTCCGAGTAGAAAATTACGAAAAAATTAAAAGAGAGGAATTTTTTTTAATTTTCTTCAGTATACGTGGTCGCATTCGCACAATTTCTTTGCAAATTTTTAATAATTTTACGTTTGCAAAAAAGTACAAGAACGAACCTAATGATTTGTCAAAATAATTTTCGTAATTCATTCAAAAAACTAAAAAGACTGCAAAGAACAGCCAGTATAGGCACGACGCCAACGGGTGCAATGAGGTCGGCCCCAGAGGATGCCCTTACTGTGCTCCTGCATCTTTTACCTCTCGACCTACACACAAAATATACCGCACTATGCAGTGCTATAAGACTCAGGGAGTCTGGGTGCTGGAGTGCAAGGCCATACGGCCACAGCAACATCCTCGACTCGTTACCAAACGACATGGTTACGTTTCCAACCGACTACATCACACCCCCAACTTTATTTCAACAAAGGCTTCCAGGTAAGTTTCCCTTCCAGAGCTCAGTGGAAGAGGAGCGAGGTAGTGCACGGTTTCGACACGGTCATATACACCGACGCGACGGATCTAAGATGAAGTGTGGTGTGGGGGCCGGGGTCTGCTCAAAATCGCCGAAGATATCAGTATCATATCGCTTGCCGGATTTTGCCAGCGTCTTCCAACGCACAAACAAAACATTGCTATCCTTGTAGATAGACCAGCCGCCATCAAAGCCATCAATTCGGCTACTATACCCTCTAAGCTGGGGGTCACCCTTACACAGCTCACTCGCGGCAAGAGTCGACGTTCCACTAGGAGTGGTCAGGCGACAAATTCATTCACATTTCCTGCAGAAAGCTAACCTCCAATGGAGGGGGTTGACCAACTGCATCATATGAGACCATGCGGCCAAACTTGGGATCCCACATAACTCTCATTGCCGCAGTTGCGGGAACATAAATGAGAGAGAAACTCTCTCCCATTTTCTTTGCAAATGTCCAGATTGCACACGCTGAACCAACCTTTTTTCGACGAGCTTAGCGACATCTCGGGTAAAGGGATTTTAGACATAGTCCGTTTCCTTAACTCCACAGGTTGGATATAGGCACCGGTTGCATCACGCTCTTAATAATCATAGCAAACTACATAGGTCACACGAGTCGTGGTAACAAAAAGGCACATCAGAGTGCTACTTGGGTACAAAGATAAACCGCCACTTCTACCTACCTACCTACCCTCATTCGAAATTTTATTTTAAAATCTTGCTTGAAAAAAATATTGCTAGTTACCTTTAGGCAAGGTTACCTTTTACCCCTTGGGTTCCGATTGAACCTTTCTTCAACACTGGGACCCCAGAACCCGCCTTTTTCAAAATAGTCTAAATTGGACCCCTTTACGAAAAAACAGGACCCTTTTTGACGCCTATGGGTCCTTTTTCAGAATTGGCTATTCATCACAATTCACAAGATAAAAAAAATGCTATTGTTTATAACACTAAATGCTACCATAAAGCGCAATGTTCTCAAATACTATAAAACTGTACCTATGTGATCAAATTAACATGAGAATAGATATTATCGATAAATAGTTGTATTTGAGTTTGGTCGTTTAACTTTGGACCCAGAAAAAGTAATAAATGAATACAAATTACTTAAAACTAAAGCTAAAGATAAGACGTTGAAACAATTATTTGAAATTGATAACATAGAGGAGTTTTGGTTCAAAGTAGGAAACTTAAAAAAACATCTTAACGATTACTTATTTAAATGACTTCGTCATTAAGATTTTGAAATTGCCGCATAGTAGCGCATGCGTAGAACGAATTTTTTCAAGTTAACGCTCTTAAAAACTTACTAATAGGTTGAAAATAAAAACGTTTCAATCGATGCTATCTGCAATAAATATATTAGAAGGTGAGGAAATGGAAATGTGGGTTCCTAACTCCGATTTAGTCCGGAAATACAGGGCCAAATTTTCTAATTGATGATATATATAATATATATTATATATTCGGTTTTTTTTAGATTAATAGCAAACTGAATTTGAATGCTGTGTTAATTTGTATTATTTTTACTATATGAACGAAGTTCATATATGTGCAATCTATCCCTACAAATAAAGTATTTGTTTTGTTTTTTGTTTTTTTGTTATATAATCTACTTGATTTTCTTATAATATTTATTTAAAATGAATAAAAGCCATGGGATACCGTTTCAATACTGTTGTTTTTCTTGAATTTCATACGGGACCCTTTCTGAAAGCCAGGGACCCCTTTTTAGACCCTTTACGAACATTTTGGAAGGTAACCCTGCCTTTAGGACATTATTATAATTTATTGACTTACTCACTTGAGTCTTTCCACAAAAGTTGTTCACGAGCTTACCTGCAAGAAAAGAAATAAACATGAAATAATTTACAAGCGCAATTTCGATATGGTTACAAACACAAACCTAGATTATATTTTTTACGAAAAATGCTATCTTTTGGTTGCCTTATTTTATATCTGTTTACCTGAAGTATGTATACCTACTGCAATAATATAAGTAAGTTTATTTAGTTAATTCATATAAGACGTACAAGACTTCTGGTATGCCTGATGACAAGACGACTCGCGAATCGCGATGATAAGAACAGAAAACCGCCAGCGCTTACGTCAAAACATGGGAGGATTTAATTTTGGTTTGAATCGAAATGGGCCAAAGAACAGTCTTAGAAGGAGTTTGGTGAAAAATTAGACCGTGATCACAGATCTGCAACTTAGAGGAAGGAAGTGGAATATCATCGATGGAAAACCAAAGATGGTACACTTCTTTCCGATGAGAAAGACATCTACCCTCGAGGTAAACTCTGGAGTGTACTGCAGAAGTATGGAATTGAGGGTTCACTTCTCAGAGCGATTCAATCTCTTTACAGAAACTGTACAAGCTGCGTTCGGGTAAACGGCGTTAAATCAATACCTTTCACCGTGGGTGTTGGACTTCGGCAGGGGTGTGTTTTGTCTCCTCTCCTTTTCATTACTTATATGGACTGGATGTTACAGCGCAGCCTTGACGAAGAACGATTTCAATTGGGAGACCTAGAAAATAAGTCATTTGCTCTTCGCTGATGACTTGGTCATTCTTGGGGCCTCCCAGACGGAACTTCAGCGCGCACTCGATAGGTTTGTAGCCGCACTGAAAAAAAAAGTCGGCGTCGTATTGATGAATGGCGTTCATCAACATGATATTCATGGATATGACGTACTTTTCATAAATATTATGAACAAATTCATGAACACTTTTTGACAATTGATGAACCGTTTTTCAATATGATGAAAGTGCATTCATCAATTTTTTCAACAGGATTCTGAAGAGAATTTGCCGTATGTTCTTATGAACTACGTTCATTATTTCATCAAAACATTTCATCAATATGACGAAAACACTTATTTTGATGAATTTAGTCATTTCTTCATCTAGTTGATGATTTATTCGTCTTATTGATGAATGGAATCATCATATTCAAGTACGATTGCCAAGTTTTGAATTTTTATCATATTGATAACGACGTTCATCGTTTTGATGACGACTTTTATTATATTGATGACTGCGTTCGTCAGAAAACAGACATTCATTTTTATTAAGGAGAACGTTGATGTAAGCTTTCATCATATAGATGAACTAATTCGTTATATTGATGAAAAAAATTAAATGCACCGTTATATTCATCATATTGATGAATGGAATCATCATATTGATGAACTTATTTCATCGGTTTCTTCAATGTGATGCACAGATTGTTAATATGATGTATGCTGTAGGTGTACACACACGAAGTTGGTACAGCATTTATACTCACACACACAAGATGCATCTTTTAAAGTATGTATGCGTAGATAATTATATGCCATTGCTCATCAAGTGTAAGGTATAAGGGTGCATAGAAGTAAATTGCGAATGGTTTTACGACGAACAATGAATATCTTAAAAGATTCGATACATGTGATTTAGAAATTTTATCATAAAATTATATGTTTATCTTTTAATTAATGTTCCCCCAAAAGTACCCATTCGCATTTTAAAAAATGTATTGACAATTGCTTGCAGATGAACAAACTTTTTTATTTTTGCCCTACGGTCGACTGGTTTTGCTAAATAAACTGCAGCATATAAAATTTAAAACAAATAACGAAGTGTGAAAAATTCAATATTAATGTAAAAATGGTGGAAAAATAAAAAAGCTGTAGTCTAACTTCGATTATTCACATTATATAAAATGTTATAAATTTTGCATAAATAGGTTTAATACATTAATATATTTCAAGTTTGTATTATGTTATCAGTAGAATGAAACTTAAATAATTAGAAAGGTACTGTGCTTATCACTTAATTGAAAGTATTTTGCTAGCAGTTATGTATTCAAATATAAATAATTTTAGGTTAGAACCTATATCTTCGATGGAGCGTCTCATTTCCCCAAAAAAGAATGCAATTAACCTACCCTTAATTAAAGGTATGCAATTAATGTATAACTTTAATTCAGTTGCATGGATATATCTGGAAGGTGTTCACCAACCGTTTCAATCAATCATCAATCAATTTCGTTTCAATGATTTTACTATGTAAATGAACGTTTTTCGACATAAATTGTTTGCTCTAAATATTCATAGCGACGTTTTAAAAGCTAAATCATGAGTAAGACTATCTAATTTTCAAAGGGGCGTACTTTTCCGATATATTGATATAGCTTTTTCATTTGTAAAAAGTAAAACGTAAATATCGAAAAGTGTTGTACGTGTTTTAGTATACATTTAGAATTAATCCTGAAGTGTTTCCACCAAATAAAAGAAGATTAACTGAACGATTAACTCTGGCTCTGTCCATTCGAGAAAAGATGACATTTCACGAGAGAGAGAGACATTTTTCCATTTTTGATGTCTTTTCTTTCATTTCTGCCAAAAGCATCTCTGTTTGCTTTGTACTTTTGTGATCTCGAGTCTCGACCTATGGAAAGCGTGTTTGTTTTATTTCTAATCTCCCTTTTTATGAGATTTCTTTTGTATAATAAATCCCGAGATTTATGCGGGATTTACGGAAATTTTTCTAAATCTCGCAGTTATTCTCCGGTGGAAAGTTAGCAAGCGAGACTAACGTTAAATTAATATGTTATTGAAATAAAGCTACAATTATCATGAATTTTCTACAACGATTTTCCTTCGGTAAAAAATAGCTCGCTATATAATTATAACGTTGTTTAAGAATATTCTCAAAATGAATGTAATATTGTTAGGTATTTAACCAAACTTTTCTCATACATTGTTCTCTCACGCCTTAACATTATAAAACTCAATAGAATAGATCAATAAAACTATAACTAAATAACAAAAAACGCAAAAACACATTGAAAACACAAATTTATGCACATGCACCCTGTCACTCTACCTGCAGGCAAATGGCCGTTCTCTGATTCTCATTGGGATCCATTATAAAAAAAAAAAAAATTGTCTCAGGAGTGATAAAAGTAACTCAGATATAAAATTTATTTTTATAAACCTTCAATATTTCTTGAGCGCGTGAGTTTTTGCCACTACACTTTATTGACATTCGTGATAAACTGATTTTCGTTTGAATATTTTCCTTTCGGATGCGAAGAAATTCAATAGATAGATTCACATAATATTACCATTACCATTTTCATGACATTATGCTCGTTTAAGTATTTTAGCATCCTCATGAAAGTGAGAAGGCTATATCTTTACGATTTATATTGGTGTCAGTATTCTTATTTCATGTTTTTATTTGTGTGAATAATCTTACAAAACACATGAAAACAGATTTGACAGCACAGAAAGTGTGAATCATATTGATGAACAAATTTGTCAATATGATAAATGAATTGAAATGATGAATTTTTCATAATATTGATGAACAAAATTGATGAATGATGATCAACATCATATTGACGAAATCGGTTTCATCATAGTAATGAAAAAGTTCACTGGACTAAAATTGTTGATTTTTTCATCACATTGATGAACTTTTTCACTACTATGGTGTACCCTTTTTTTCAGTGCGTATATGTGTTGAATTTGGGATGAAGGTGAATGTGAACAAATCTGAGGTAATGGTGGTCTCCATAACGCCTGTTCAATGCACTCTACATGTAAGTGGAGTCATATTGAGCAGAGAAGTTTAAGTATCTCGGGGTCTTATTCACGAGTGATGGAAGGAGCAATGCTGAGTTTTCCTATAGAATTTGTCAGGCTGGATCAATTCTGAGACAGCTAGGCCATTCTGTTATCAGGAGGACAGAACTTGGTGTCAAAGCCAAGTTGTCGGTCTTTAATTCGGTGTTCGTTCCTACTCTTACCTATGGTCATGAAATTTGGGTAATGACCGAAAGAATAAGATCGCGAATACAAGCTGCCGAAATGAGATTCCTTCGTTGTATTGCTGGGGTGACTCGCAGAGATCGTGTAAGGAACACCAGAATACGTGAGGAACTGAATGTCGAGCAGCTACTTCTCCGGACGGAGCGGTCCATACTTCGTTGGTTTGGTCACGTTAAACGCATGCTTCCAACTCGGATCCCAAGACGTGCTATGGAATCTGTGCCATCAGGTAGGCGTCCCCTAGGAAGACCCAGGATGAGATGGTTAGATCAAGTCCGAAATCTCTCCTCGGCCCGTATGGGGATTGCCCCTGATGATCTAGAGTCGGTGGTGGAAGATCGGGAGCTATGGAGGGTCCACTTAGGTATCCTACACCCGCGACCCTATTAATGGAAGAGCGGCCATTGCAAATGAATGAATGAATGAATCGAAATGGGCTGCAAATAATTAAACCAACGCTCTCTACAAGGTTGTAAATTTATAGAAGCAACATAAATATTGTGGCTTTTAATAAAACTAATCATTATAAATATCCTATAATTCAATGGACTTGCTTTTATAGTATTTATAATCAAGAAGAGGAATGTGACTTCAAGTGTGTACCTACTTTTGAGAATGCTACTACAGCTATGCGAAAGAGATTTATGTTTGTTTAACAATGGATGATCAGATATATCTGTTTTTTCGACTTCAGCATCCCCAAATAAATTGCTCTTAAATGTCACATGGGTAAGAAAGTTTGCTACATTTTCTGCAGCTCTCACCTTAAACTCAAGTCATATGAGTAAAATGGTGGAGCGCACAGCGCATGATCTTTGGGGTAAGTATTTGACAATTTTATGGTCTTTTCAATTATTCATAATATATACAAAGAGTTTCGATGGATCTCCCACCTACAAAAGGTGTCGTTGTTATATATACAAATTGAAAGTATTGATGATTAATGTAATCTGAAAAGTTAGCAATAATCAGACATTTATAATTAGCAAATCCTTATCGCTTTATACCTTAATCGAGATATTTGTTTTTACTTTTATTCATCGACGCTTGTGAGTGCATTTCACTCTGGCGCAGGTTGAAATACGAAAACAGCTCTGAGCGTATTGCATTGCTATCGCAAAATTGTTCGACGTAAACAGTCTTGTTTGACGTTGTTTTTTATTCCGTGCGTGTTATCACAAGCAAGCAAAGATAAATTATATCTACGTTTTCGATAAGATGTGGATGTTGATAAGTTGTTTTTTCGAGCGGAAGAATGGAATTTATTTTTTAGTTTAAAAAAAAAAAGCTGAAATAAAATAGGTTGTTGAAATAGGAAAGAAAAGTTTTGAGCCCGAAGTGGATAGACACAGCATATGGGTCAGCATTACATACTGAGATTTATTACAATTTGGTCAAGGAAAAATTCGTTACTGTATACAACAGAGGTAAGAGAGACTGAGATCCCCATCTTCGACCGATTCACAATTATTTGCCTACAAGCTAAATTTTACGCTCCCAAAAAGTTCAGGTGAGCTAGTATTGTTACATAGAAATTCGTATTGACAAATGTCAAAAAAAAACCTTTCACTGTGGGCAAATCTTCTGGCAGCGTTTATACTTTTTTCCGTTAAATTTGAAAATAGTTCGTTACGGCTACATTTTAGGTGAATAATGATTTATTTAAAAATAATTGTATATTTATTTGAAATACTCAACAAAACTAAACTAAAGGGTTATGGAGAAACATAAGCATTTTGAGCAAACTTTTATTAGAAATAGGCACTTAAAAATAATTAATCCAAAAAATTAAAAAAAAAAAAACTAATCATATTATATCGAAATACGTTTTAAATATGTCGAACAGCTCATGTTGAAGTATAATCAAAATTCTCAGTCGTAAATAGGATGAAAAGAATAATATTTGATACAATATAGAAGAATGGAAGGTAGTCAACAGCATTGTCAATCGTAACCTTGGTAATCAAAAGAAATCTATAGAATTACAAAATGATAATGCTAGCATTTGTGATCCTAGTATAAATTCTTTGGATAATTCCAGCTCATGTGGTACCGCTGGTATTTCTAACCAAGTTTTGAAAAAAAATGCTCTTAATATAGTTGACGTCTTGGCTCATCTTTTTAACCGGAGTGTTCTCTCTGGAAGTTTTCCCGAAGAACTCAAATGTGCGATTGTGTTACCTCTGTATAAAAAAGGAAACAAAAAGGAAACAAATAATTATCGACCAATTTCACTACTACCTGCTGTTTCAAAAATATTTGAAAAGGCAGTTGAAGTCAGAGTTTTGAGATACCTCAACAAAATTAAGTTTTTCAGCTCGATGCAGTTTGGGTTTAGGGTTGGGCTATCTACTGAAGACGCTCTCCTGCAATTTTGTTCTCTTATACAGAAAGGACTGGATGATAAAAAATGTTGTGCTGGGCTCTTTGTAGATATCACCAAAGCCTTTGACATGGTTGATCATAATATTCTCCTGAAAAAATTGTTTAATGTAGGTTTTCGTGGATCCATTCATGATTGGTTTGCCTCTTACTTGAAGGACAGAAAGCAAAAAGTTAAAGTTGGGACGAGCCTAAGCAACTGCAAGGTAATCAACCTTGGCGTTCCTCAAGGGTCCGTTCTTGGGCCAATTTTGTTTCTGATATACATCAACTCCTTATTTTTACAACCTTTTATGGGTAAAGTAAAGGCTTTTGCTGATGATTTAGGTATCGCATATGACTCAGTTAACCTCTTTAACTTAGTAGCTGCTATAAATCATGATGTTGACCTATTAAGAATCTGGTTTGCTAAACATAAACTAGTAGTTAGTAGTAAATACAAACCTGACATAGATATAGTTTTCCATTCGTCTAATTGTACAAAGTTCAAATTTTTTCATAACATGTGTTCTGTTCCAGGCTATAATAACTCCTTTAACGTTAATGTCGCGTGTAACGCCAGTTGCTTTAGAATCGAAATTGTAGACCATTTCAAATACCTAGATGTTTCTATCGACAATAACCTAAAATGGTCTGAACAAATTTCGAATTTGAAGCAATATTTGCTTTCAACCATTCGTAGCTTCTATCATCTGAGAAGGTATTGTTCTAATAGAACTCTACAAACAATTTATTACGGAATTTTTCATTCAAAACTTCAGTATGGTATAAGCTGTTGGGGGGGGCGCTTACCGGAATAAGCTTCAGCAATTGGTTGTATTACAAAAATGCGCAATTAGAAAAGTTTGTAACTGTCCTCGCCTAGCCCATTCTATGGAGCTTTTTCGTCTTACGAGCATCCTTCCAGTTAGACATTTATTTTATTACAAAGTCCTTAAGGTTTTCTTTATGAGAGGTGGATATATGCAAAGTCCAATTTTTGACACTTATATCTTACGCAAAAAAGGTCGTATTGTCATTCCGGCGTTCCGCACTACCAACTTCAGAAATTCTTACTCCATCATTTCCCGCAAATTGTTTAACAGACTCCCTGCTAATATACGAATAATAAGAAATAATTTCGCCTTTCTGATTAAAGTAAAAAGTTGGCTTCTTGATTTTGATCACAATGAAATTGAAGTATTGTTGCGTTACATTGTTTAAATTGTTTAATTTTAATTGTAATTTAGAAAATAATTGGTTGCCACCTACAAAAAAAAAAAAAAAAAATAAGTTCACCCCACACTTTTGCCTGTTTTGAAGTGACATTAGCTCTGTTTCATATGAAATATTAATGTCTCTAACTATATCCTCATTTTCTTATCTATATAAACTTAATATTAGTTAAAACACAATTGTGTATATTTTATGTCTGAGAATATTGAAAAATAAATTATAATGAATAATAATTTGGCACATAACTCAAAATCAGCAAATTATTGATAGAGTTTTTTTTTTGTTTTTCATTTTCAAATTTTTGTAAAATCGCAACTGACATAAACAAATTTTCCAAAAAAAAAAAAACATAGCTATTTTCAAATGTTGGGTATACTATTTCAATAGGTAATTTACTGTTTTTTTATAATTGTGGGAGGCAAAAACTGTAATGAAAATGTACTGAGATAATTTACTTATTCACTACACTTGTTGAAATTTGTCACAATAATGCTGTATTTTTGAACTCTTGCCGCAACAACCACGGCTATCAGCTGGGCTCATACCTTGTCAAATTGTAAAATACGATGATGTAAGAATCGATAAGTTTAGTTTATCTCTTTATTTTTATATATTTGAAGTATTTATGGTAGGTATTTATACAATTGCTATGAAGTCAAATACATTAGTCTTTTTTATTGCAAGATCAAGACTGGTGTAATAGGCCTACTGGGGAAACTGAACACCATACAAAAAATCGGTTAACGAGTCAACATGTATACCTCATAAGTGGCTTGGAAATGCATAATTTATAATTATATAGATATAATAAATAAAGTTTACATTTTAAGATAAAAAAGTGTTCCATTTAAGCAGAGCAAAGATCTTGGATTTAATTTAGTCCACAGTAATGTCCGCTTGCTGAAGTACCTAAACATTAAATTTGTTGAAGGACGTCCCAGCGTTGGTATACATGAAGTGCTCAAAAACTTCCGCCGCTTTCGGTGGCAGCGGAAATGTTAAGAATACATGATACATGAACAGGACTATCAGGTAGAAGGGGCTCAAATCAAATTTGCACTTTGAAGCGCCCTCATTGATCCAGACAGCTTTACTTTTTACTTTACGTTGTACAAATCTGCCACTTTGTCCTTCTTTGGATCGAATTCCCTCAGAATATGGTTAAATTTCTTGTCGTCCTCGGGTCTCTTCGGTTGTTTGAGCTCTCAGCCTCAACCTTCTCATAGAAATTGAACGCATATGCTGTTTAAAAAAAAAAAAAAAAAAAAAACAATTATAGAGAACTTCCGAATGCAAATGCAAACTTAAAACAAAAAACCCATTTGCATCCTTTCGATTTGCGTCCTCTGCACTATCTGGCAGCAGCATGTGTCTCAGGTGTTCCTTAAACTTAAGGACTATTCACGTGAGAGCGAATTGCGAATAGGTGAACTGTGAACAAATCAGTTTAACTGTATTTATGAATTGAAATTTGCCATTTCGTCGGCTGAGAATTGGTTTGACGTATATGCCATTTCAACTTTTTTGGGAAATCGCAATTGAAAGTTTACGGTTCAATTAAAATTAAATGGGTCGATAGAAGTTTCTCATTTTTTCTTCAGTATTATTAAGAATAAATCTACTTTCTGATCATAATAACATAAAAGCTCCGTCTCTTCTAGTTTATTATTTATTCAAAGATTTCCTCAGAATGGTTTTGACATATACGCCACACAAGATACTTATTTTTTGTGTTCATACACGTACGTCAAAAGAACTGCACGTACGTCATTCCAATAGTAAGCACAGATGGTGGTGCTGAACAGAACACTACCTTCACAGAAACATAATAAAATACCCTTTTTATGGATATTGTTATTTTTGTATATTAATGAAAAAAATTGTGTTATACTGTTATACAGCATAAAATAATTCCTATGAAAAAAAAAAAAAACAAACGTACCTAATAGAAAAAAGTAAACAAAAATAATATCTTCTTGGTCCTGAATCGGAAACTCGAAAACACGCGTTTTCCCAAACATAAGACTAATCTAGAACAATTGTTTACTCCCGAAAACCCCCATATACCAAATTTGAGCGAAATCGTTAGAGACGTTTCCGAGATCACAGAAATAAATTTATATACCTACTACAAGAATTGCTCGTTTAAAGGTATAAGATTTTCCATCCCTGCTATAACAACCATTAAAACCAAAACTTTGAACTCAATTTCTATATACACCACCATAGAGTAGTTCGCGACAACGTCAGTGTCAAATGAGAAAAAAAAAAAAACAAAGTGACAGCTGAGCAACTTGTAGGAAAACAAACGAAATTTTATATGGCGGGAGATAGTAATAAATTTGAAATTTAATAAAAATTCACGTAAATGTTTTGAAATCGGAAAAGGAATGTTGTTTTAAATAGCAATCAAACATAAAAAGTGACCAAGAGCAAAATAAAGTGCTCTAAGAAGTCCATCGAATACCACATCAGTGTTTATTAAAAGTCTTAAAAGTAACTTAAATCTCGTATTTTTCTACTTGGTCTTCTGGCAATGCGTTGTTTGTGCCACTGGAGTCTTAAAGCTGATAATGAGTTAAATTTACCGGCGTACCTCAGGAGGAGGCTTGGAACCCAATCCGGATTCAAATCGTCCGACAGTTTGGCACATTTACCTAAATATACCTAATATTTGTTATGATGGTAACATTATTGTAAATATGTCAATATACCTGAAATAAAATGCCTGAAACAAACACGAGCTATTTTAGTATTAATTTTCTTTAAATTTATAGCAGCTAGCCATCGTTTGTGCCTCTTCTTAGACAGATTTCGAATTTCAGGTTTTGTTCTTAATTGTGGAAATATATAAAAACATATATCTTCATTTTTCACTGCGTTGTTCGTACAGTTTTTAATGCAGCAAATTGTCGGCATTTTTTCTTATTTTATTATGTTCATTGCCGCCAACACTTTAAGCAAACACAATATTAATTCTGCAATGTTTTAAGATAGTATTTTGCACTTTATCATAAATCTTTAATCTTCAAACGAAATAAATCATATCTCCCGCCATATAAAATTTGGTTTGTTTTCCTACAAGTTGGTTTGACGTTTAAGTAAAAGAGAAAGCAAAGTTTTGAAAGGGATAGCTTCGCGAAATACCCTAGCGCACGTCATCAGCCATCTGCGCACTTCCTCAGAAACACATTGTCGCTGTTGATTACATACACATTCACGTCCCATACTTCTCTTTCGTTTCACTTAATTTGGAGAAAACACCACGCAGTTTATTTTTTTCATATGAACTTGCTTGTAAGATGTGCGCCACACAACCACCCCAAAGCAGAACAACGATCAAGAACTTCGGCTGCTGATAATGTTCGATTTGAGAAAATAATTTTTTTTTTATGTTAGATTTTAGCTGATTGATGGCTTAAAATAACTATAAAAGTGTTGGCTCTCCTAAGTATTTTACTTTGTTTGCATTGACTAAGAATTGTTTGAGTAATGGCGAGTAAAAGGCAGCAAAGTCAGAAAAATAAACTCACTCACCATTAAACGCATGAAAACTCGAAAACACGCGTTTTCCCAAACATAAGACTAATCTAGATCAATTGTTTACCCCCGAAAACCCCCATATACCAAATTTCAGCGAAATCGTTAGAGCCGTTTCCGAGATCACAGAAATAAATAAATAAATTTATATACATACATACAAGAATTGCTCGTTTAAAGGTATAAGATATGCACATACGGCAAACCAAAACTAAACCTTTTGTTTTTGTCCACGCGTAGGTGTATACGATGAAAAACACATATTTACTTAATAACATGCACGTACATCAAAACAATTCTGAATATACTTTTTAGTTTTCTTGTCATATGATCGAAGTCTGTGGACATACGGCAAAACAATAAAAAAAAGAAAATGGGAATTGCATAGAAAATTTGACGTAAATCCAAAAAAAAGGCGTTTACGTCAAACCAATATTCTAACTTATTAATTTGGGTGGATATACGTCAAAACAATACTAGATATCTCAGGATTGGCTAGAGATAGGACCAAAAGACAACATTATTTGGAAAGAGCACACTTGAAAACATAAGACTGCATTTATAGTACAAAAAGTACATTTTGGCGTATACGTCAAACCAATTCTCAGCCGACGATTTTGTTCTATCACAAAATCATTATATTTAATTAATCTAACATCTATTCTTAAAAAAAAAAACATGAATCTCAATTGATTTAAGCAGCTTGATTACCAATTAAAGCAATTTTCTCGCGAATTGAAAATTCTTGCCGCGAACTGTCACACTTTATTCACAATCCACACAAAACAGTCGCGATCGTCAAACCCATGAATGAAAAATTTGTTCGAACTTAACCTTTAAAAATGAAACTGATACGCGGGTATCAAAAAAAGTTTTTATGTTAACGAAAGGTCAGAAACTACGAGTATTCGCGTGTTCGCAGTTCGCAATTCGCTCTCATGTGAATAGTCCTTTACTTTCTTCCACTTTTCCACAGCTAGTCACAAATTGTTGCAAAATTTGTTTTGCAAATTTTGACATTTATGACAACCGACTTCTGTCAAACCAAATTCACCACATTTTTTTTTTTTTTTTGTTAATTTTGTTACAATTTTGTTCTTTTTTGTTCAATTTTACACGGATTGGAATTGACGTTCACGGATAGGACAACAAAATGACGGATTCCTGGCAAAAATTGAGGGGGCCAGCGGCAAGAAGATTGTGAGTTGGAGGTCTCAGTATGGTTTGTTTATGGTATACACAGCTAGTTTCATCGACAATGATCTTGCGAATTCGATTCAAATTGAATACATGCTTATGGCAGTTTAAAGCGAAACCTCATGAACGTTAAATCAAGCATTGCATTCTACACTATTATCGAAAAGTCAAATGACAATTGACAAGTGCCCGCAGTACGAGGTCATGATTGTTTTCGTCGAATATGGTCCTTATTTCATTTTTCTTTTGGGGCCTTATTTCATTGGGGCCTTATTTCGCAGAGCCTAAGAAACAACTCCACCGACTTTAATGAAATGTGGATGTAAAGGTTGGTTAAATTTTAAGGGCCGATGTTGAATGTGAACCACACCTAAACGTTAAATATTTATTCTGCATTTCATTTGACATTTCTCAATTTTAGACTAACTCAATTTCAACCATGGAAAGACACACAATCGAGCAATGCGTTAAAGTTATTCAGGCTTATTATGAAAATGGGCGTTTAAATCAAAATGCATATCGTGCACTTCGTAATTTTTTCGGTCAATTTAATCGTCCAAATGTGCGTACAATCGGAAAAATCGTGCAAACTGAGTCTGTAGGAGATGCGAAAACACCAGTTTCCGACAGATACCTCGCTAGGGGCTAGGGCCGATTATGTTTTCAGTCGAATGAAACTTATATCATTCGAAAGGTACTCGAAAAGTCGCCACAAAGACTAGTAGAATTAATTTAACAATTTCCCATACAAAATGCTTATCAGTTGTCATTTCTGTGACATTCAATTTGTCACCGCAATATTACCATAGTTATGTAAGTATTCAAATATAAAAAATTTTGGTTACCTATAATATAATTATTATCTTTGATTCATCTTCGCCTCATTTACCCAAAAAGAAATGCTATTTAGCTACCCTCAAAAGTATGCAATTATTGTGTAATTTTAATGTAATTGCATAGGTATATCTGGGAGGTATTGATATTCTACTTTCGTTCCAATGATGCTATTAAGAAAACCAACGTTTTTCGACATAAATTCTTTGTTAAAAAATGTTCATTAGTATTAAAATCTCAATCATGAGCAAAACTTTTTTTCAAAGGAGATTATTTTTTCGATATCTCGATGTCGCTTGTTTATTAAAAAAAAAAAAAAACTAAATATTGAAATAAGGCTAGAATTATACATTTTCTACAATGATTTTTATTTGGTAAAAAATATTGCCATAAGGACTACAATGTTTATAATGACACAACTAGCTAGATTTATAACACTAGCTGTGCCCGCAACTTCGTACGCGGCGTGAAGCTGTGTAATTTCCAATAAAAGAGATTTGGAATTTTTTCTCAACGTCATATTTGTTAAAAGTCAACAGTCTAGCTAAAACAAAGCGGTCAACATTGTCAATGTGAAACAATAAATCAAAGAAATCTATTTACCTAAAACACCAATTTAAGAAAATTAAATTCAACTGTAGGTATCAACGTAGGTAATATCAAAACAACCATTAAAACAAAAGCCTTAACGGAATTTGTATCTACACCAACAATAAATAAATCAAACAACATTCACAACATTTCACCTATATCGTCTTTACTTCTTGAATTCTTCAATTCTTTACTGTAGGTATCAACGTAGGTACTATAACAACCATTAAAACAAAAACCTTGAACTCAATTTGTATATACACCACCATAAGTTCACCAGCGCACGTTATCAGCCACCTGCGCATTTCCTCAGAAACACATTGTCGCTGTTGATAACATACACATTCACGTCGCATACTTCTCTTTCGTTTCACTTAATTTGGAGAAAACACCACGCAGTTTTTTGTTTCATAAATGAACGTGCTTTTGGGATGTGCGCCACCCATCAACCCCAAAAGCAGAACAGCGATCAAGAACCGCGGCTGCTGATAATGTTCGATTTGAGAAAATAAATTTCCTTTTTTCATGTTAGATTTTGAGTCGTAGCTCAGCTTCTAGAGTACATAGAAAGCTGATTGATGGCTTCAAATAACTATAAAAGTGTTGGCTCTCCTAATTATTTATGATCCATAGTTTTGTTTGCATTGATTAAGAATTGTTTGAGTAATGGCGAGTAAAAGGCAGTAAAATTTTGGTCAAAAACGCTTTAAAAAAAATAGGCATGGCAATGAAAGGAATAGACTGCGTCCTTCTCAAAATCTTAAGGAACATTTTAAAAAAAGTTTCATCGAAATCTGTGCAGTAGTTTTCACGCCATTAGGTAACAAAGAAAATGCCTACAGTTTTATAAAATGTATAGAAGATATATAGATAGATTTTATTAGATACATAAATGTTAATACCTATGTTTACCTTATTATTTCACTTTTATGAAAGTATGTATTGGCGCATATTTAAATATTTTCAAAATCAATTTAATATTATTATTTAACTAAACTTTTGTTAGATACAAGTTCGCTCATGCTTTCAAATTATAGCATTCAACAAAATGTAACAATTAAATATTGGTTATGTTATGACTAAATAACAAAATACGCAAAAACACATTTCAAACACAAAGGTATGTATACTATACTTGCAACCTGTGTCCCTTCCTAAAGAAATGCAGCCAAATGGCCGTTTTCTGATTCTAATTGCAATCTATTATCAAAAAAACAAAAAAAAAAAATAGTCCCAGGAAAAATAAAACTAAATCAGAAGTAAAATTTAATATTATAAATCCTTAATATTTCTTGAGCGCGTGAGTTTTTGGAAGATCGCCAGCTAGCTGACAGTAGATCGCTGAAAAAGGCATGTAAGAAGTAAAGCTCTCTCTCTCTCTCTCTGTCATAAGGCCATGGAAATAAAACCCAAGTACTCTAATTATTAATTAGGCGCAGAGGCTTAGTGGTTAGTGTGTTGGACTACTAAGCGAGGGGTCGAGGTTCGAATCCCGCAAAAACCCAAATTCCAACTTAGGGTTTTTTTTCCACTGCGCCACCTCTCGCGATCGTCTGACAAACATCCGAGAGTATAACTGTCTTGAAAGAGCTTCTCAATTAGCCGTTTGGAGTCGGCATAAAATTTTAGATCCCTTCCATTCGTTTCAAACTTGAAAAACTCACACAAAACGAATCGAGAAGCTAGGCCTAGGGTCCCTCCAGACCTGTTGCGCCAACTATTTATTTATTTAACTCTAATTATCCCGGTTCTGCTGTATAATCCGGAAGAATCGAAGGCGAATTTTTTTTTAAATGCATGGGAAATACGAATATAAAAAAAAACATTGATAGATCCGCCAACGTAGCTTTTGTAGTCACTTTATGTATTTATTTCGTTGCTTTTAGTATAATTTAATTCTTAAGTTTTTGAGACCAGATGGGTCGGCTGGTAATTTAAGTAGAAGGAAAAATGGTTACCCCGTCGGCAGCTGACAGCAGCTTGTCGGTTGCGCGTGATAGTGCAGCATGAATCAACAAGTACACTATACTGAAATAATTATTATTTTTTTTTTTTTTTTATACAATACAACACTTGTGTGATATTATTTCTTCCGGAAGACAGTTTAATTTCGTAAAAATAAAAAGTAATAAGTAATAATTAATACCAGTAAAGCTCTTGATTGTATTATTTGTATTTATTTTTATCACACAGTTTATGAGGAATCTGACGTCAAACAAGCGGTCGATGTTTGACTTTCAGATAAAAAAGCAAAAACAATAATGTATATAGTTAGCGACCATTTTACGCTTCAGGGCTATCAACGCGTTTAAGCTAAAAAGATTTATGGCATCGCTATGGTGATTACCTGCTGGGAACTTACAGCTGAACAATTGCCAGAATGAAGCTCTGAGCTTATCTTGGTTATTTGATACAGCAACGCATATAGAGTAAGGGCATTGAGTTTGAAGTGGGAATGCACTAGCAAATTTATACAACGAAATGACTTGGTCTGAAATTTAATAAAGGATCAAAAGACGACGCCACCAGGTCGCAGGCGTTTTAAGACTGGCGAACAATGAGATCATGGCCCCCTCAATTTCCTTTCAAATTCGTAATTTTGTTTTCAAACGCACATGTATTGTTCAATCTGAAGAAAATGTGAGAACAAATCCAGATTCACAAAAGTGCTCTGAAAACTAAAAACATTGTTTTTTTTTTGTGCCAAACGAACATAAAACCCAAAATCGTAAAAATCAAACGATCCGTTCCCGATCCCGAGTTATAAGTCCACACATGGACGTCAGTCACTTTTACCCACTCGGATTTGCCCGTAACTTTCGTATTAAATCCAGCCTACATATCACAGTGTTTTATTTTGATAATGTCCACTAATAATCTTAAGTATATGACTAAGAAATAAGAAATAAAGTTTGATTTTCTTATTTTTAACTTTCTCCATTACGTAGTAAGAGAAAGATATTGTTTTCGTACAAAATTTCGAACTCGAGATGTTAATCAATTCTGACATAACGATGATACACGAACTCAAAAAAGTGGGTCACAGGCCTACAGCCTAAACGGCTGACCAGATTTCTTTCAAACTTCGGATTAGGAGTTTGTGGGCTTAGGGCTCGGGGTCGTTTTTTATTTTGTAAGGTATCCTCAATATGAATGGTACTTCCCATATAAAATTGTTGTACCAGTTTGATTTGTTCGAAAACAGTTCTAACGATTTCAAATTGATATACTCTGTCCAAGAAAAATTGTCAGTACAGGGAAGATAGGATGTTTGTCTCTCAGTCTGGTTGCAATGACTTACATAAATCGTTCCCTTTTTAAAGCTCTCACAGGGTTGCCGTAGTAGGTATGATAATTCGCCACAACTCAGAGAGCAATACTGTTAGGGATACCATCTTCCAATTTAGCCAGGGGGCAGATTCCGTATATCAATGATCGTTTGAACGATATCGTTTTGGAAACTTTAATCACCAGTAGAAGTTATAATCTGCTCGATTTTTTTTGAATATCGTCAGCTTTCATTACATTTGTGGGAAATGAACTGGATTAACCTCTCGAACTTGTAATTTTAGCACTTAGTTGCTAGTTTTGGGTTCTATCGTTTCGACGATAATCGTCTGAAAAGTTACGGAATAAATCTTTCTTTTCTCTTCTCTAATTTTTTTTAATTCGCGTAGATATCTTCGTCTCCAAGAAATAATGTCACTTCTTTCCAACAACAAATTCTTTCGCTGACGTTTGACGAATTTAAGTCCGAGATCTTTTTGCAATATTGTATACAAAGTTGATCTGCTTAGTTTTGTTATATTTTCACTTTTTTGTACTTCCAATAATATCTTGTCTAGCGTTGGAAGGTCATTATCCATAAAAAACTTATGGACTATCCGCCTAATCGCACATTTGTCAAAATCATCCACCTTGCTCTTGATACCGGAATTATTTTTCTTCTTTGGTGGTGAATTGTGGCCTTTGGTTGCTTTTTCCCTTAAAAGCCTGTACACAGTTCGTTCCGTATAAGAAAAAACAGTAGCCGCATTTCCTACGGCTTCCGATTTACTTTTGAAACGGTCATAGAATTTTTCAGTTGCATCAACAATTGGTTGTTTCTTTTCTACACTTAGACCCTTTGAAGACTTTGTAGCCATGTTTCTGTTTATTCATATGCACAATAAAGTTAACCACTTGCTTAGATGCACTATCCGCTATTGAGATAACAACCATTGTTTCCGCCTTATATACACAAACAGGCAATTAGAATACAAAATTATATAACCACGACACAATGTCATATACCTAAACAGATAGTAAAAGGACTACACTTGTGCAGCTCTACATACGTTTTTTAATATAGACTAGGTATATGTCATATATCTACATATTTGTTAAAAAACTATTACCCGTCAATGCAGAACTTCGCGGAAACAGTAGCAAAAAAAGGATCATCAAATTTCAAGGCATTTGCTTTAGTGGAGAGGAGTGAACGGATGTGGTAAAACCCAACGACCGAAAATAAGAAGTAGGATAGGTCTACCTGCTTCATCATTTTGATATTTCAGTGTGAAAAATATGCTCTTCAAAGTGAAATATGAATTTATACCTACCAGAACATGCAGAAATATGCCCCAACGAATGGCTGAAAATGTATACTTAGTTTTCTATATAAAAATATTTAATCAAATTTTATCTCAAAAAATACCATGCTTTTGCATGAATCCGGTTGAGTTGCCCTAGTAATAACTATTAATTTATTGCAATATCTCTACAACGCACATATGCGTTAGTGAAATTAATGCATTAAAACACCTCACGAATAAACATAATATGCCGCTCTCAAAAGCTCCAAAAAGCTCCAAAAAGCACCAAAACCGAAAGTTCTTCGACAAAATTCAAAGAAAAACCCTAAATGATATGCTAACATTGTCATATGGTAACACTGCTTATTTTGGTTGATGATAACAGCAAACGAACACAAGCGATCGTGCTCATTCTTCCCGCAACTGTGTGGCAGACTGGTTGTGGAGGGATGTATGCGAATTTCAGGAAAATTACAACAACAAAATTCTTTGGAATGTCAGTGGTTTCGTTTTTATTTCAGTGGCAAATCTTGTGTTTGAGTGCCGTGAGAGTACTACAGGCACCACTGGTAGAAAAAAGAGCTTCCCATAAGGCCTGTACTGACAATTTTTCTTGGACAGAGTATAGTTAAGGTTACCATACCCAGTTTTTGACTAAAAATTCGAGTACGGTACTTTTGAAATATGGAAGTATCTCGAAAACGGTTCATGCGATTGTAACAAAAACTCATTTCTAGTGTAATATGGTAATTCATAACTTAATGGAAAACTCAGTTTTTCATTGTATTATCGTAAAATGGATTTTTGAAAAAGCTCTTTTTTTTTAATTTAGTTTTCTTTAGTCTACCTGAAAACGGCAATAACGATTCAATCCAAAATACACACATAGACTGATATGAAAGTTCTTAAAATGATTGCGTTTTTAATTTTCAATTCGAATCACCGAAAACGGTAATTTTAAAAACTGCTCATATCTCGAAAACCCCATTTTTGACTTCGATAAAACTTTAAAAACCAAGTAATGCTTATATCCCGAACAATAACTCATAATCGGTTTTAAGCTATATAGTTAACAAATAGTGTTTTTCCAACTTAATATTGCAATATTTAAAAAAAAAAATTTAAAAAACCGATTTGGTTTGTCTAACGATGTTGATCAAAATACGTATTAAAGATAATATCAGTATCTTCTATATATATAAAAATGGATCTTGGTTTGTTCGGATGCTTAAAACTCGAAAACGACTGGACCAAATTGGATACTTCCTTCTGCGGATTTGTTCGTAATTGCTCCGCGAAGGTTTAGGAAAAAAGAAAAATTGAAAAAATTAAGATAATTGCGCGGAAAATTAGAAAATTAAAGTTTGTATGGGGAAATACACTTTGAAAAAAAAAAAATAACTGGATAGAAATCAAGAAGTGACACTTCAAATAAAAAAAAAATATTTTGAATTTTAAAAGCAATTGTTGTTGTCAATTATTTTAATTATTTTCCAAGCAAATTGTTGTTGTCAACAATTTTGAAGTTTTTTCTTTTTTTTTTTAAATATAGGTACCTAAAAACGTTGTTCTAATAAATTATGTTTACTATGTTACATTAAGTAACTTTTTGAAATGAAGTAGATAGGTACTTTGATTATACAAAGATGATATTATGGCCGGCGATATTTTGCATCGAATTCGCACTGTGACATCGGATAATGAACTGGAGATGTCAGATGAAATGCGCAACAAAGCTTTGATTTGACGCATTTAATCGAGAATTGGAGCGAGAAATGGACTTCGAACGAATCGCATTGAGTCAAGCTGTTCGAACATATAAATTATATAAAATTATATTAAATGAATCCCTATTTCCCTTGGTCACGGCATCACGCGTGAACAGCTGGACCGATTGCGCTAAATTTTAAATTTTTTATTTATTTTTTTTATTGAAAAAAATCAACATTGCTATTCATCATTTATTTCTATTGCATTTAATATAACCTTTGAATAAAGAATTTTAATTGGTCGAATTACATAAATTAGCAAGTGCTTGGTGCATGCTCGGAATTCATTAGCAAATTAACAAATTTGGGCGAAACGAAGTTTGCCGGGTCAGCTAGTTCTTAATAAAATGCCGTACTTAGTTTTTCTACAAAATTCGAGAAAATAATTTTTGATAATTTTTTCTCAAAAATGACTACCCAAAAGCCGATCTGTTCTCATATATATTTGTAAAACTCAACACCGCACTTTAAAATTCAAATTGCAACAGCTATTAAAAATGCAATAACAACAACGCAAACTTATGTTCAGCAAATATTACCCACTTCTACTTTTTTTCAAACATTTTGAATATGCACCTTAAAATAATTACAACAATCGGAATATCCCACTTCATTGCACCCCCACACACGTTCATCGCGATATTCAGTTAATAACTGCTAATTCAAATTCAAAAACAAATCTCTGAATTCTTACATATACATATATATATATCATATGTAAAGACATCGATCTATCACGAACAATACTTCCAATCATTGACAATTTAACCCAGCGTCATTAATCTATTCCAGTCAAAAAGAAAATCATTCCCAAGAAGATCAAAAATCAGAAATTCCTACTAAACTTGTTCTTGTACTCAAAAACTTGTAAAGTGTAAAAGCTATAAAATAGTACAGTAGGCGCTTATAAATATATAGAGCTTCAACTTTTAAAAACTAAAAGTGAATTTTATTTAACACTATGTATTCCTTTTTCTATATTTCATGAACCCTTTCTATTACCTACCATCGCTTCTCAGATCTCTACGTACCAATCTAATAAAATAAGAAAACAACCGACAAAACTTTTGATGAACGAGAAAGTTTTGTTCGACCCAGTGGTGCGTTTTTTAATTTGTTATCGGAGGTGCTACAACCCGTGCTACCTATCTGGTCCAAAACTATTCTATCCTTAAAGCTGGAACGAACCATACACATCCACAAAATATCATTGAAATCGGTTGAGTAATTCAGAGATCGACAACAGCGCCACCTATCAGGTGCAAAAGTATCCTATATTATAAGACTGCCTAAACCTGAAATACAGCAATACGAACAAAACAAAAGAAGAATCAAGGTATATAGAATAACATGGTAAAACATTGCCCATGTCCGCATCTTATCTCACTCGCACACTGAAACGTCACGTGTATCACGCTGTTTTCACATCTCAGTGCAAGTTCAACGTTCTCTAAATTTTTTGTGGAATATTTTATAAGCAAATAACAATAAAATGGTTATATGTGCGATATTCGGCTGTAATAATAATAACGACAAGAGTCGAAAGCAAAACAAAGTTCCCGGGCGCGAAAAATTGTCGTTTTTCAGATTTCCCAAGGATGAATCTATGAAAAAAGAGTGAACAAATTATAAATGCGTTGTTAAGAAACACAGTGAGTGCATCGAACGCCCCACTTAGCTGACCCACCATACCAATCGTCAGCGAACAACAACCACTGAAAAATTCACCTAGCTGACCCACTTCGGTGCTGAGGACATGGAAAAACCATTTCTGCAGACTGCTAAACGGCGAAGACGACACAAATTCCGCTGTCAGGCAGAACGAACCATTCAACCTGGACGATGAAAGCCAAGACTTCCGTCCACCTGACCAAAATGAAGTGAGGATAGCAATATCCAAGCCGAAGTCCAACAAGGCTGCTGGACCAGACGGCTTACCTGCCGAGCTCTTCAAGGCAGCCGGAGATGACTTGGAAGAGTGCATACATCAACTCGTCTCCAAAATTTGGTTAGAGCAAAGTAAGCTTGATGAATGGAACCTCAGCATCGTTTGCCAGATCCACAAGAAAGGAGACACTCTAAACTGCGCCAACTATAGAGGCATCAGTCTCCTTAACACTGCGTATAACATAATGTCTGCTGTACTATGTGAACGCCTGAAACCTTTCGTCAACGATCTGATAGGTCCCTATCAGTGCGGTTTTAGGCCCGGTGAGTCCACGACCGATCAAATATTAACACTACGGCAGATCCTGGCGAAAACCCAAGAAGTCCAGATCGATACTCACCATCTTTTTATCGATTTTAAGGCCGCATATGACAGCATTTATAGAGACGAGCTATACAGAGCCATGTCTAGTTGTGGCATCCCTGCCAAACTTGTCAGATTGTGCAGAATGACGATGGAGAACGCTCGCTGCTCCGTAAAGGTCGGAAGCAATCTCACCGAGACCTTTGATGTCAAAAAAGGATTTAGACAAGGCGACGCGCTGTCATGTGACTTCTTCAACATCGTTCTTGAGAAAATTGTGCGAAACTCACAAGCCAACACCAGAGGCACAATTTTCCATAAGTCTGTGCAACTTGCATACGCTGACGACATTGACATTGTTGGCAGAACACAGCGAGCTGTTACTGGAGCGTTTTCTAGTATTAGCCGGGAAAAGAAGTACGCCGGGAGCGCTAGCGCGTGAAAAACAGGACTCAGTGAAAGATAAAAGTCTTGAGGAAGAAAATAAAGCATACTCCGAATCAAGCTTAAGGAAATGGATCTACTCTATCAAGATCTTAAGAAAGAAATAGAACTGTTAACAGAACAAAGTAAGGTTCTAAGGAACACCCAGAAAGAACGCGAATGTAGGTACTCCACCACGCTTGGCTAGTCGGGAATACCACACCGATGAAGAAGAGCTGGCACGCGAAACGAATTGGGTAACTAAGAAAAGACCTAGTAAGAAAAGGAGAACTGGTTCTTCGCCCGAAGTCGAGCCCCTAAAATAACTTTTTTTTTTGTATAATTAACACGCGCTAAAGAGGTTGTGACTACTCTTATAGTGAAATGTGATTTACACAGCGCGGGCATTAAGGAAATTGGGATAGATGGGATAGGAGATACCGATTCACGCATTGGTCTTAAATGTAGCAGAATTTTTGGAAAAACCTGGGGACCATCTCCTAAAATTAAACTGTGAATGTACAGGTACACGGCTATAGTAAGACCCATACTGACCTATGGCAGTGTCGTATGGTGGCCGGCAACCTACAAAGCCACCTACATACCTAAAGGTCATTACGAAAGTACAAAGACTAGCGTGTATCGGCACCACCAGTGCAATGAGGACAACCCCAACCGCAGGTTTTGAGGCCATCCTCAATTTGCTTCCGCTAGATATCTTTGTACAAACATCAGCCGCCATTAGTGCCATGAGAATAAGCCAATCATAAAATTGGAAACTGAACGAAATGGGTCATTCGTCGATCCTACAGAAATACTTTGGCTGTGTACCGATCACGGACTACATTACGCCATACTTAGAATTTACAAGGCATTTCTCGAGCGCCTATCCCACTGATACTTCAAAAATACCTGACCTGATCGATTTTTTCGTCGTGAAAGGGATATCTACCAACCACATTAAAGTTGAAGAGAGCTTTGATTTGTCATCTGATCATTCACCGGTTATTTTAACATTGAGCGTAAAACTAGTAAATAACCTTGAGCCAGCGAGATTAACTGGTAGAACAACCAACTGGGAAGGCTTTAGGAACGAAATTGAAGAGAATGTTGAACTTAGCGTTCCACTTACGACACCCTATGAACTTGAGGTTGAAGTAGATCGCTTCGTTGAGATCGTACAGCTCGCTTCCTGGAATAATACGCCTAATCCAAGGAAAGCGCCGGCCAAATACGGTCTACGATATCCTCCCGAAATAAAAGAATTGGTTAACAAAAAAAAGGAAGGCGCGTAAAAAATGGCAACAGAGTCGCGCCCCGCAACATAAAACACATTTGAATTATTTGTGCAATTTGTTGAAGACAGCTATTAAGGACTTTAAAAATCGTGCGATAGGTTCTTACCTTGAAAGTTTAACGGCGAAAAAAGATTCCAACTATTCACTTTGGAAAGCTGTAAAAGGCACCAAAAGGCCCAAAATCCCCGCGCCGCCAATTAAAATAAATCAAAATGAATGGGCTAGGGAAGATAAGGAAAAAGCGGACGTTTTTGCCGCCCATTTAGAAGAAACCTTTAAACCGTACGATGGTCGGGCGGTTCACGACAGTGTTATTGCGGCGGAATTACTATCCGACGATTTAACACTCACAAGTGCAACGCTATGGGAACTAAAACGTGAAATTGAATCCCTAAAACCTAAGAAAGCTCCGGGTTATGATTTGATTAAGGGAGAAGTTCTCAAGGTTCTACCAAGAAAAGCATTAATTAAGTTTCTTCATATATATGCCGCGCTCAGACTAAAACACGTGCCGAGCCAATGGAAAGTTGCGGCGGTCATAATGGTTTTAAAACCAGGAAAACCGCCAAATGAAGTAAAGTCGTATAGACCGATTTCCCTTCTTCCAGTCATATCCAACGTTTTCGAGAGAATTTTAGTAAAGCGCCTACAACCGGTTATAGAATATAATAATCTTATCCCTGACCACCAGTTTGGGTTCAGAACCAAGCATTCAACGATTGACCAAATGCATAGAATTACTGACGTAATTGAGAAAGCCTTTGAAGAAAAAAAGATATGCTCAAGCGTATTCCTTGACGTCTCACAAGCCTTTGATAAGGTGTGGCATGACGGCTTAAAATTTAAATTACGACAAGTTCTTCCCGTACGCCTATAGGATATTTTAGAATCATATCTCGGGAATAGACTCTTCCGTGTAAGACATGGAAACGAATACTCTGAGCTTAAGGAAATTTCAAGAAAACAAATGTCAATATTCTACAAACTTTTCAAAATAAAGTGCTTAGAGAAATTGTACAAGCACCATAGTATATTAGAAACGACGATATCCACAGAGATCTCGGAATTCCAATAATTGAAGCTGAAACAAAAAGCTTCGCGAGAAAGCATAGAAACCGACTAATCGGATATGTCAACAATTCAGTCCGACAAATTCTGGACGAGAACAATTTATTGCGCCGATTACAAAGAACGAAACCGTTCGACTTGGCATGATAGGATTAACCGCGTCTTAATTGCGGAACATGCAGGATCTTTCATTGGAAAGTAGCCTGTCAAAAGTTGTTATTTCGTTATAGAAAAATTGCTTGATAAGTTATATCTTAGTTGCAGTATCTAACAATTCTTCGAAGGGTGGTGTTTTTAGTCAGTAAAAATCTGACACTACTATGAGCACGCGCTTGCTATTCACATAGTGTCTTTGGAAGATTTTCACCTACCCTCGGTAAAAAAAAAAAAAAAAAAAGTATTAGTACAGAAGCGACAAAAATGGGTTTGGTAGTGAATGAGGGTAAAACCAAATATATGCTGTCAACAAGAAGGTACACACAACATCGACGAATCGGACAGAACGTCACGTTAGACAGCTATAACTTTGAGGTAGTTAGGGACTTTGTCTACCTCGGATCCGCTATTAACTCAGAAAATGACATCACCTTAGAAATCAAGCGAAGAATCACACTTGCCAACCGCTGTTTCTTTGGCCTAAGACGGCAATTAATTAGTAAGGCCTTCCTTCGCTTGGTAGGCACCTTGACGTGTGTGTCCCTGTGAAGACATTGTCTTTGCAAGGGCGCCTGGTGCGGAGGCTTCGTATCGCAATGAATCAACGGGCTATGCTGTCGACGACATAGTCGTCAGAAGGGCCACCCATGGCAGACAGGCTGTTGATGAGCGATCAACTAAGAACTACCGAACCCCCCCCAAGCCCCCCCCCCCCCCCCCAAAACAAACATGAAAGGACAACGAAAAGATTTAACTACTCCAGGTGGAACGCACAAAAGTGAAAATCCACTCGCGAAAGCGGCAGGGTCACGGAGTCTGGAGGACCCAACTTTCATGGAGGACCACACTGATAGCCAAGGGTGTGGAGGCAGACTGCTACTTGACGGAAAAAGGATCATAAATCGACAGGACGCGAGAGATTCGGAGGAAGTTGAAGCTCTGTCAGAGAACTCTTGGCCGGACATGACCGTGCTGGGGGAGTTATTCTCCTCTCAAGCCAGTAACAGTTCGTCCATTGACTCTGAGACGGAGGACAGACTTCTGGAGAACACTCTCGTACCTAGCAAGAGGATAAGAGCTCCAAAAACATCTCAGCAAAAGAAAAGAGAGGGCTATAGAAGCTCCCTGAGATTCCTGAGAAAGTTGAAGGACCGCAACATGGCTGAGCTCTCTGAAAGAGATAGAGCGCTGGTGAGGAAGCACACCAAGCTAGTCAAACAGTACGAGAATCGTCTTGGCAACAAGACACATCTCGTACCCGCGACTATTGAGGATTCGGTCTCACCCAAATGCCAAACAGAAGAAGCTACAGGAGCCGAGAAGAGAGAGGAACAGCCCGCTTCGGAGGCAATCCCCACCCCATCGACCTCTAAGGCGAAGGTTCCCGCCGTCCTACCACCACGAAAGCCGGGCACTATTCGGAAGGAAGTCAATGCCAAGCAATCCCTCCAACGGTCGGAAAAGTCCAAGGACTCGACGGCCGCGGGTAAGGAAACAGCTAAGCAGGCCCCCAAACGAATCCGCTCAGCCGACGAGGTAACAGGGAATTCGGCGAAGAAAGCTAAGCTTAAAAGTAGCGAAGACCTCACCCTAGCCATTATTGACCGCAGCAACCCTGATGGGAAACTTGCGACCGATAAATGGCTCAAGGTTGAGGCAAAGATCCTGGAGGCCATGATATCAGCGGGAGAATCTGCTGACATCAATAACACCTGCAACTTCGATGGGGCAGGTTGGCGGAAGGGAGTGAAGGTCGTCGGATGCGGCAACAAAGAGTCACTGGACTTTTTAACGCGCTGCATTCGTAGCCTAGGAGAACTGTGGCCTGGTGCCAAACTAGAAGCCATTCCTGCTTCAGCCCTACCACTGCGGACCCTAGTACACGTATGGATACCTCCTCCGGTTCCGGAGGAACAATCCATACTCAAACTGGTAGGTCTGCGGAACAAAGAGCTGAACGTAGGAGAATGGAGAATCGTGGGTTCCAAACCGCGGGAGAAAGGTGGCGGTAGGGACCTACGCATTGTGGTGGACCCAAAATCCACCAACTATATCAGATCTGCAGCAGGGGTCGTCAAATTTGGGTTGGGGAACATCAAGTTCTCCTTCCCCAGTAACGATGACCAGCGCCGGAAAGCTAAGGGTGGTGCAGATTAATTTGCACCACTCTCAAGCTGCCACCGACGACCTGCTGCACTTCATGACCGACGCGAGTGTGGACGTGGCCCTAATCCAGGAACCATGGCTATACAAAGCCAAAATCCAAGGATTGAGGTCAAGAAACTACACACTCCTTAGGAGCTGCATTCTGATAAAGAAATCAATTAACTTTCTTTTCTCTTATCGTTTCAGCAACAGCGATCTGACAGTGGCGATATGCGACCGCAAGAACGAGCCCCAACTCATTCTTGCATCCGCATATCTGCCCTACGAGGAAGAAGACCCCCCATCACCACTACTAAGGGACCTGGTACAGCATGCCAGCAACACTAGAGCCAACTTAGTAGTAAGTATGGACGCCAATGCTCACCACACTCAGTGGGGCAGCAGGGATATAAATAAAAGAGGTGAGTCTATACTTGATTTTATATTACTTTCCAACCTACATATTTGTAACAGGGGTAGCCATCCTACTTTCCACAACAAAATTAGAGAAGAGGTAATTGATCTAACTTTAGCACTCCCAGTGGACAGATTCAGGGTCGATGACTGGAAGGTTTCCTCGAAGTGCTCCTTCTCTGACCACTTCAGGATTACTTTCACAATTGACTTTGAACTACCAAAAGAACTCCCCTTTAGGAACCCTGTCAAGACTGACTGGAGTAAATTTTCTGAACTGGTCGAACGTCGACTTCCACCTAACCCCATAGGTACATTGTCGAAGGCGACACTCGTTAACGAAGCAGTAAATTTTCTCACCAAGACCCTAACCGACTCCTTTAACAAATCCTGTCCTATTAGTCGCCCTCCCAAAAGAACACACGCGGCTTGGTGGACTAGGGAACTACGACTTCTTAGGTCCAAAACCAGGAAACTTTTTAATAGAGCAAAACTGACAAAAACCGATGAAGACTGGAGTATATATCGCAGCAGCTTCAACGAGTTTAAAAAGAAAACTAGAGCAGCCAAACGAGTGTCCTGGGCAAACTACTGCTCTGACATAGAATCCACCACAGAAGCGGCAAGACTCCGGAAAGTTCTTGCCAAAACTCCCTCTCATATAGGGCACCTCTGTAAGGAGGATAATTGTTGGACAGCTAGTAGTCAGGAGACTCTTGACCTGCTCCTCAGAACACACTTTCCGGGATGCACAATCCCAGGAAGGCTGCTACACAGTTCTGATGGCAGCCTCTCCTCATTTCCGGTTGAGGAACTGGCTACCATAAATGACTGCACTAGCACAAACATAATAACATGGGCTCTTCAATCCTTCCAACCGTACAAGTCGGCGGGACCGGACGGAATTATACCTGCCATGCTACAAAGAAGCAGTAAAAGGACCGCCCCATGGCTGCAGGCAATCTTTCGTGGTTGCCTGACACTCGGACTTGTTCCTGACTGCTGGAAAGAGGTGAGGGTGGTCTTTATTCCCAAAGCAGGGAAACCCAGTCACTCCACACCCAAGGATTACAGACCAATTAGCCTCTCATCTTTTCTTTTGAAAACACTAGAAAGGTTATTGGACCTGCACCTTAGGAACACTCTCGAAACAAGCGATACTCTGTGTAGTGCACAACACGCATATGTCAAAGGTAGATCCGTGGAAACAGCGCTACATGAAGTAACGAAAACAATCGAGAAATCCCTAGGAAACAAGGAATTTACATTGGCGGCCTTTCTGGACATAGAAGGTGCATTCAACAACCTGAACACAAGAACCATTATATCCTCACTTGAGGAATCAGGTTCAACACAGTTTCTGACAAACTGGGTTAAGACTATGCTTAACAGCAGAGTTATTAACAGCAGCCTAGGGGACTGTGCGATTAAGAAAAGTACTAATCGTGGAACACCACAAGGGGGAGTCTTATCTCCTCTACTGTGGAACATCTCGATTAACAAACTACTTAAATCCCTTGTCAACAGAGGTATCAAGATAGTCGCCTACGCGGATGATATAGTAGTACTAATAACAGGAAAATACCTTTCCACCATTAGAGACATTATGGAATCTGCGTTAACAGAACTATCCAAATGGACGGAACACAACGGTCTTGCGGTTAATCCGGAAAAGACCGAACTAATTCTGTTCACCAGGAGATATAAGGTACCAAAATGGGACCCACCGAAGCTTAAAGGTGTCCGACTTAATCTTTCGACCGAGGCCAAGTGCCTGGGCGTGATATTCACCTCCAAACTTAACTGGAAACGGAATACTGAAGAAAGAATGAAGAAAGGACTTAATGCCTTTTATGCATGCAGGAAAACCTTTGGGAAAAACTGGGGCTTGCAACCGAACATTGTGCACTGGATGTACACCGCGATTGTGAGACCCATTCTTACCTACGGCTCGGTTGTTTGGTGGGAGGCGGTTAAAACCAAATCCCATCTTAAGAACCTGAACAAGGTGCAGAGAATTGCTTGCTTGGGAATAACAGGCGCAATTAAATCCACACCACAATTAGGTCTGGAAACACTATTGAACCTGCAACCCATTGAGCTATTCACTAAGAACGTGGCAGCCAAAGCCGCTCTCAGATTAAGAGAGAACAAAACTTGGAAGCCTGGTCACTACGGACACTCAAGCATACTTGAAATCTTCGATCGGAAGGGACTCACGTCACTCACCGATTACGAGAAACCCAGATATGACTTCGAGAAAAATTTTAGAATCACTATACCCAAAAGGCAGGACTGGAAATCACCCAGTACCATCATTAAAGGTATAGCCGTCTACACGGATGGTTCAAAAACAGAAAATGGAACAGGAGCCGGCATATTCTCAGAAAGGCTTGCTATTAGCCAGTCGTTCCGACTGACTGATCACTGCAGTGTCTTCCAAGCTGAGATATATGCGGTTAAAAAAGCAGCACAGACTATCTTATCGATGGGACTACCAGCAATGGAAATAACCATCTGTGTGGACAGTCAAGCAGCACTTAAAGCTATCGGCTCCAATCTTATCAATGCGAAATGTGTCACAGATTGCCTCGTGGCGCTCAGGGCTATACGTCATCACTCAATTCTACTCTGCTGGGTTCCGGGACACGTTGGGGTGGAAGGGAACGAAAAGGCGGACGAATTGGCCAGATACGGCTCTGATATGGACCCTCAACTTGCGGACGGAGAGGTGCTACCGCCTTTCAACACTGCTAAGACTTTTATTGAAGATGTCACCACACAACTGGCTAAGGAACAATGGAGCAACACCACCGGTTGCGTCATAACCCGAAGTCTGTGGCCTGTGGTTGACACCAAAAGATCAAAGATCCTAATCTCCCTTAATAGAAGCCAAATCCGGATGCTCGTCGGGGTTTTAACCGGACACTGTATCATAGGAAACATGGCTAAAAGGCTGGGACTTTTTGCAAATGACTTCTGTAGAAGCTGTAGAGACGAGGAGGAAATAGAGTCCGTGGAACACCTTCTATGCCACTGCCCAGCTTTACAAGAACGCCGCTCATCCTGTATGGGAACTAGGTTCTTCGAAAGTTTGGACGACTTGGCAAGGGTACCTCTATCAGACATAAAACTATTCCTCAACAGAACGAAGTGGTTTTGTTAGCCACATGTCCTTACATGTACAAACAGGGTACTCACAATGGGCCTTCATGGCTTCTGGGTGAAATTTGCATCTGTTGCAAAACTGCCCTCCCAACCTAACCTAACCTAACCTAGTAAGGCCTTGTCAAGAAGCAGGAGATTCTATATAAGACTCTCATCATCCCTATCCTGCTCTATGGCGCAGAAGCATGGACCCTAGCAAAAACGGATGAGGATCTTCTTGGTCGCTTCGAACGCAAAACTCTTCGAATGATTTTTGGTCCCGTTTGCGTTGACGGGATTTGGAGGAGAAGATTTAACAGCGAATTCTACGAGCTGTACAGCGACATCGACCTGGTCAGGGAAGTACGCATTAGTCGTCTAAGATGGTTGGGACATGTAGAGCGAATGGACACCAACGCTCCGGCCCGGAGAGTCTTCGATTCCAACCCGGAGGGACAACGCAGTAGAGGAAGACCTCGCCTTAGGTGGCGCCAGCAAGTGGAAGGGGACCTCAACCAACTTGAAGTGCGCAACTGGAGGCAGTTAGCCAAAGATCGCGCTAACTGGAAAGGCGTATTGGTTGAGGCCCAGGTCCACCCCGGACTGTAGCGCCACCTTAAGTAAGTAAGTAAGTAAGACCCACTTCAAAGTCAGCTATCAACCAAACGCCAGAGTCAGCATAACTGAAGACAGCAACGGCATTACGACACATTGATGGTTCACCTTAGGTTAAGCATTTTATGTGTAAGTAGGATAGATTAGTAAGCATATTCATGTAATTAATTATAAGTATAAAAGAGGCATTTGGTCCACCAATAAACATCAATCAACAACCATTTAATGATCAGCAATCATCATCGTCTTTTTATTCAACGACTCTTCGTCTATGTACTTACAATTGTGAACAAGTTCAAGTGCTTGGCTCACTACAATTTCAACAAAGATAACAAGTGCAATCGCTTGATATCTGCCTTACAATCGCAGCAACAAGCGTAATTAGTACCAAAGGTACTGTATCCGAATCAATTATAACATCTAGTATGCTCTTTAGTTTAGTGGAAGAGGAAACTGAAATCAAAGAAGATTGTGGGTACGAGCCCAGCGATGATATCAGTGACTTGGAGTTCGATGCATTGGAATACTTATCAGGCTATATTCTTTACCGGTTAAAGTCGAAGATACCGAATCTACTGCAAAATTATGCTGAAGACCAACCGACCGGATCCTTCACATGAACAGATCAAGTCAGTGAAGGTGGACTTCGAAAACCCAACACTATTTTTATAGAAAAAATACGACTTCTTACAAGTATTTTGAATGAATATGAATATATAACTCGACTGGTCTAAAAACTCGACAAAAATACATAAAAACATTGTTAGACCTTGCCGAACCTATTGATTTAGATCGCGCGATCAAAAAGTTGTTTTTCCGGTGCAAAATGTTCTTTATGATTCGAATTCTTAACAAAACACTAATTACGAATATCACTGCAAAAAAAAAAAAAATGTATAAAACGCTTAACTAATTGTAAAACTGATATGGACTTGTTTTTATTTCTAATATTTTCGCAGATTGTAAAGGACTATTTTTACATTATGGTTATGAGGTTTGATTGATTATTGAAAGAATAAAAGAACAGCTGCCAACATCAGATGATTTCTTTGTTGTATTGCTGTTGAAACAAGTTGTATCGTACCAGGTACCACCAACAGCTCGCTTTAAAACATTTTGGCCACTATATCTTGCAAATCACATTTTTATTAATTAGTAATCCACAACCCGTAGGCGCAGTAGCTTAGTGTGTTGGAATACTATGCGAGGGGTCGAGGTTCGAATCCCGCAAAAACCCAAATTCCAACTTAGGATTTTTTCCCTGCACCACCACATCCGAGAGTATAACTGTCTTGAAAAAGCTTCTCAATTAGCCGTTTTGAGTCGGCATAAAAATGTAGATCCCTTCCATTCGTTCCAAAAATGAAAAACTCACACAAAACGAATGGTTGTGAGAAGCTAGGCCTAGGGTCCCTCCGGACCTGTTGCGCCAACTATTTACTTATTTATTTAATCCACAACCCTAATATAAAGCACATGAATGTGAATTGTTCTGAAGTGTCAAAATATGTCAAAGAGAATCCAAATTGGTTTGGATCCTCTTTGAAATATGTGATACACGTGACGTACATGCGCAGAACTTAACCAATATTTTTCTCCGGAATGTCATACCATGTATTCTGTATACCTTGAAGAAGAATCATGAAAATTGGCCAGTTGTTATCGAGTTATAACGTCATCGAGTTTCACCCCGAAAGAATTTTATATATAGAAGGTTACAGGTCGCAGATAGTTGAGATAGTATATAGATGTAGCCAATTTGTCCTAACATTACCGATACCGATTTATCACAAATCGCGACGTCATATGCGCCTATTAGCTGAAAACCCCATTCACGTCTACTACCCCCAATACATCAATATATCTTCAATTGGTTTCATGCAGTTAATACTGACCCTAACAAAAATTATGTAGGTATACAAAAAACGACAGAACAAGAAGGAGAGATATAAAAACGTCAATACCTAAATAAATAAATCATTTTCGGTCTCAGCAAAAATCGACTAAAAAATCATTTGACAATATAACAAGAAAATGCTGCACATACGACTCCGAAACAGAAATATACAGCCTCAATAAGTGGTTTTAAAGTTCTTTACCATAACTTTGTTGTATTTTTTTTTTTTTTTGGAAAAGTAATAGCAGACAAAATGCTGGGGTTAAACGGGACACTCTACAAAGATAAAATTTAATTGTTTATCTAAAAATTGAATTTTTGTTATCTGATGTTTTATTTATTAAAGTGAGACGTTGGTTTATTTTTTTATTTTATTTTTCAAACAAATTGCAATTAATTTTCCTTCAGATTAAGTCAGCGTAATCTGTAATGTGTGTTTAGTTACTTTTTGTGTATTATATACGAACACAAAAAGCTGTTTATCATTATGAGCGGGTGACGTCTTTTGATTAAAATTCCGTAATTTCCAGGAAGGTTCTCAACTGACTTCTTGTTAAGGAATGCCATGTATCAAGCGAAGTCAAGGTTGGAATGCCGAATTTTCGGTATTTAATTTAATTTAATTTTTTTTGGCAACTTGAAAGATAACTGATAAATGATAACGTTTTGCGCGAAAAAAATACCACACATGAAATTATGTCAAGTATGATACAGATGTGTAACACGCAATACTTTTATCAGCAATAGATTTCGGTTTGGCAGTGAAGACAACAACTCTTTTGAAAAATACAATTCACTGGTTTACGGAGTGCTTAAAATTTACAGCGATGTAGAGGAAGACTTGGGCCTTACTAATAATCATTTTTAACCTTCACACTAAATATTTTGTAGGTCACATCACAGCATGCAATTTTGTATGGAAAATTTGGCTATTGTGCGTTTGAAGAATTTAGCTTGGAGACTAAAATTAGTTATAATCAATCGGGATTTAGGAAAAAACATTCATATGAATTTTACACTTAAGTATGTTGTGTCAGAGATTCAGAGTGAAAAGAGAAAATACACAAAAAAAAAAGGTTGCTGCTATTTATTTGGATCTTAGAACGGCATTTGCAACAGTCGATCGGAAAATACTGCTAAAGAAACTGGAGAGTTATGGCGTGAGAGCAGTTGAAAACCAATGGTTTGAATCAGAGACAATACCGAGTCTACCAACTTCGGCCGATATCCCGTTACTTTGCCTACAAGCTGTAGTCTTACGGATTTGTCACGTTTTTTTGCGCTAGTAATGATACATAAAAATTCGTATTGACAAATGTCACGAAACTTCAACACACCAACACACCCTCAAAAAATATGAACAACTTCCGATGCGGTAAATGTTGCTGCCATAAAATTTTATCCTTTAAATTGATGAAAAACTAGCTGACCCATGGTCGCCTTGCTTCGCCAGAGTTCAACTCCTCAAATTTAAAACAAAATAATTAGCGCTATACAACGTAGCTTACGTAGCTTACCCGAAAAAAGAAAAGAAAAACTGCCAGTAAAACAAACCAAACAAATACCTAGGTTCTAGGTAGGCTAACTTCTATTATTCCCTCTCAATCTCATTTACATTCCACTTGTAAGTTGTAACATTTAATACCCCATCTCAATCCCATAACCTAGAGTCTCCATATACCTCAAACAAAAAAAGAGGACATATTTTACAAACCCCTACCCTCCCAATACCCCCCCCCCCCCCCTTTTTGGTTATTCAAGGAAAACATTTATACTGTGTATAAGTGGACATCACGTACCATAGGTGACTGCTACAGATGTGGCACGTGAGTGTCGTTGAAAAAAGCTAGTCTTTGGGCGTACTTAAAAGTTTTAAAATGAAGGGCTTGTTTTTATTATGAAATTATAATGAAATTGAAAAAAGAGAACAAATAAAGAGGACAAAAAAAGAGCCAAACGAAAAAAGAAAGTGTAAAATAGATCGCTGACAAAAAAGAGGACATGTTCTCTTTAAAAGAGATGTTCTGGAAACCGTACTATAACCCATATCATGCGCCACATTCGCTCACTTACTACTCAAACCCGAACATCCTCAAGTTCTAATTAAAAAAAGAGAACAAAATAATAAATAAAGCAAAAAAGCTGCAATTGCCCAAACAGCTTTAAGCATGCACTTGCACATGTAGCACTATCCTTACTATAATAAAACTGTAACTTTTTTTCCGGCTGTAAGCTGTTTGCTATGAATAGATTCAAAAAGTACTGCACGAAATTGATTCCGGTTTCAACAGTTGCATTGGAAATTGTACAGATTAGGTTATAGAATATGTTATACCATTATTCGCTGCCCCGAAGCGGAAATCTAAGCTGATATTTAAGAAAAGTTGTAATTCTCGAATGCCTTCTAGCTCCTAGCTTTGGAATGACTCATCCAAATAAAATGGGATGATCACTGCAGAATGTTTGTAGGAAAATTAAAACATTTTGAGAATTTTTCTTCAGTTATTTAAGAGAAATGTATTCATGATAAGCGGAAACTATTCAACCGTGTTTGTCCTAGTATACAAAAATATCTCATTTAGCCACGGCAGTCGCGGTTGGCAGCATTGATTTTATTTAATTTTTTTATGTTTTTGCATGTCAATTTGAAAAAAAAAAAATTGAGGCGGCCAGCGGCAAGAGGATTGTGAGTTAGGGGTTTCAGTATTGTCTCTGGTTTGAATCATATCTACAAAACAGACAACAAAAAGTTAGATTTACTAACGTAATATCTGAACCATTGACTTGGGAGTACCTCAGGGATCTATTCTTGGACCACTTTTATTTTTGTTGTATATAAATGATTCGAAAAATGTTCTAAAATATTGTGATATTGTCCTATTTGCTGATGATGGGCTTTTGTATGTTAGTTATGATAACTTATGTCGTTGTAAAAGAAAATTGCTCGAAAATTTAAAAAATGTCAAAATATATAGTAATATAAATAACCTAAATTAAAATGCAGAAAAAAAAACAAAGTAATGGTATTAACGAAAATAATGCAGGCTTTATAGTTTATATTTGAAGAATTTGACTGTGTTGATGATGAAATAAAATACTCACTTATACTTTTAGATAGCAAGCTAATGTTTGAAAACCTTTTTAATTTTCTAATTAAAAAATTAGCAATTAAAATCGGTTTCTAGTTTCAATGGCTATAAAAATATATAATATCGTTTTAGATCCCATCTAGAGTATTGCCCAATAATATTGCGTGACTTGGATCTGTAGGTAAGTGAAAAGTTACAAAAATTGCAAAATAGAGTTATGCGGACTATATTCTTAAATGTAATATACCTATTATACACCTATTATTTATATTTAGCGACTGCAAGATATATAAAGTATTGGCCTTATGTTAAACAACGTATTATAATTAACTGTTTTATATTTATATACAGAATACAAAATAATTTAATGCCTGACTACCTAAACGAAAAACTGTCACTTAGAACAGATGCTTGAATAATTGAGAATTTTGTATTGGCTACTCTTATTTGTAATGCTGCTATTCTTTCATTGTAAGAGTTAATTTTTTCGTTTCCAACTATCTTTTATAAAGAAGCCGATCCCATACAGCCCCTTGGTTTCTCCTTTAAATTTCAGATAGCCCACTATATATCCCAATTAATTTTTTCAAGTGCATTTTCAAGTTCTATTTGGCGGTGTTCTTCCCTCAGTGTACGTACATTAAATGTGCATATGTGGATGTTTTGATTGATGTTCTCATTGTCCTTTGCATCAGGATGTGATGTGTTTGGGGGGTTTTGATCAGGTCTCCTCACGGTGATCAGCCGGGTTGAGGAGTTTTCATTATTTTTTGTCATTCTTTTTGTTTGTTTTTGTTCATATTCCGAGTTCGTGGCCTGGTTTGTTTTTCTGCAGATTGAGTAATTTGTAAATTGTATTTGCTATTCTTTGGTGTTCAAATGGTTTGATGTTTGATCAATTAGACTTGAGTCATTGATTTTGTAGGCGTCAAAAAACTTTGAAATGGAAGTGGGTGTTGATGGTTTGTTAGTTGTTTCAACTTGTCTTCTTTGAGTTGCTGTTGTTGGATTATTTGATCTTGATTTAAAGTTATTCCATTTGATATTATATTGCCTTTTAAGATTTTCGCATCTACGCTTTTCTCTTTAAGTTCCGCGATAATCGTCCGCATCTTTTTGTTTTTTTCTGCAATTTCTTTAGGCAGATCATTGACTAAGTAGATCTTTTGGTTGCTTAAATCTTTCAGTTTATTTTTGTTTGCCATTATAATTTGTTTTTTACGGAGAGACACCTAAAATTAATGGTCTGATTTTATTTCTACTGGGTTGACCAAGGCGATAAAGGAAATCAATTTCACTCTTGGAGAATTCCACCTTTAGATGTTGATAATTTAGCTCCATTACCACGGCTTCTAGTTCTGCTGCGTTTGCAGCTTCTTCCGGAAAATTGTGAATTATTATATTTCTCTTCCTTCTATCCATTTCTAAAAAGTTGACTTTCCTTTCAATTCTCTCTATTTTTCCACTGAAGTCTAGTTCTAATTTTTCAAATTTTTCATCTATTTTCCTATTTGTTTCTTCAAATTTATTATTTATATCTAGGTAGGTATATTATATCCGAAATTCGATATTCTAACAATTTCATAAACTTTAAAAATGTTTAATTGAACGGCGATGTGAACACCGTGTAACTAATGGGCACCAAAAATGACGAACACAGTCGCCCCCAATTAAAATTCCACCTTAATAATGGCCGCGCTATTGACATGAAGTCCCTGCCTAGGAATTTCCTAAGTATGCGTGCGGCAGCAATGGTGCTCCTTTGATTTGTACAGGCACGAATACTTAGGAAATCCCTAGACAGGACAAGGTCACAGGAAGCTTGTGGGCAATTGTACTGTTTCTGCTCTCAGTTGACCATCTAGTTTGTATCATCTTTGGTAAATACTATTCCTTGAAGGTACCCTCTAACTGATTAAATTAATTCAGATATTTCTAATCGATCATGTCCACCCAATCGTTAGGCGCTCTATTCCCTTTTTGAAAGAATAAATACGTCGTATTGTCTAGTGTCGATCGGCTCTTTAATCTACTTTACTTATTGCGTATTCTTTTCAATGGACAAATGCGAAGATTGTTCCTATCCCAAAAAGTCCAACCAGTAAGGAATACCGTCCTATTTCCATTCTTCCTTATTTTTCGAAGGTCTTTGAGAGGATAATGCAGAAGCAAATGAACTGCCATGTTCACTCAAATCTTGCTTTCATCGAAGCAATCTGGTTTCAGGGAAAATCACTGCTGCATAACTGCGCTCATTTAAGTATTTGAAGAGATTAGACAGTCTCTGGACGAGTACAAAGTGACATCTATATATATAAAAATGAATCCCTATTTTCCTTGGTCACGGCATCACGCGTGAACGGCTGGACCGATTTTGCTAAATTTTTTTTTGCTGTGTTTGTTATTGTCAGGAGAAGAATCTTATGAAAGAAAAAGTTAAGAAATTTTCGCGGAAAATTAGAAAATTTAAGAATACTAAACCACCATATTAAATTCTGTGGCCAAAAGGAAAAACAGCATAAGTCACTTTTTGCAATTTTTGAGGAGAGCGGTTTGAATGTTTACCTTTCCTTGTGCGTTGTATGACGTATGTGTTTTTCTTTCTTCTATAATTCAAAAACCGTAATAGATAAAAATACAAAAAAATATGGCAAAAAGAATGGAATATTTCGCATACGATGGTGTAAAAAACTCAATTTCGACATAAGTCGACTTAAGTTGTTTTTCCTTTTTGCCACAGAATTATATCTAATGTAACCGTGTTTATAATTAACAAAATTCAATTTTCTTTATTGTAAATTCCTATCAACGAGTTTAAAGTTTAATTTAATTTTACGACAGAAATTTTTGGCACTCTTCACTTAACTCACGTTCTCCGTCTTTCTGAACTACAATTTTCTTTCTACTCCAATAAATAACCTCTTCCTTTTCTTCCTCTTAGTTTAGGCGCCATCTGTGCACCACTAGCATTACTTTGGAGGCTATCGCCATCTACTTTCTGTACGCTACATCACCCCCTTCCCAGCGCAGCGGACCAGTTTGACAGGTAATGACACTGACAGCCTATTCGTCTTGAAATGGTTTAATTCGATCTATGGCGACTGACAATGTTTTTCCACCTTTTTTGATAATAAATTGTTTTCGTAGTTTTCTTATTACCTTGAAAGGACCCTCATAAGGAGATTCTAATGCTCTTTTTATTTTGTCGCTTCTTACCAGGACCTGCCTGCAAGTGTTTAGAGTGTTTGGAAGGTGGATGGAAGTTTGTTTTGTTTTTCTCGTTTGCAGTGTTAATGCTGGGATGTTTTTAAAAAAATTTTTCAGATGTTCCACAAAGTTGAATTCGTTAGCCTGCTCTGTGTTCGATGAAGAAAAATCTTGTGGCACTTTAATATTTTCTCCGTATAGGAGTTCGGACGGTGAATGCTGTATGTCCTCTTTGACGGTCGTGCGAATTCCGAGAAGGATTAAAGGAAGTGCATGTGACCAGTTTATTTTGTCTCCAGAGGCCCGTATTGACGTTTTTAATTGGCGATGGAACCTTTCCACCATGCCATTAGCCTGTGGGTGGTAGGCTGTGGTGCGAATGCGTGTGGTGCCGAGAAATTTTGTCAGTTCACTGAACAACTTAGACTCGAATTGTGAGCCTTGGTCAGTGGTGATTGTGTTCGGCACCCCGAAACGAGCAACGTGCTCGTGGACGTATGTCCTTGCGATCGTTTCCGCAGTTATGTCCCTAATGGGATAGGCCTCGGGCCATCTGGAGAATCTATCTACTATTGTTAGTAAGTATTTGTAGTCGTTAGATGGAGGCAGCGGACCTACGATGTCCAAGTGGATGTGTTGGAATCTACCTGCCGGAACCATTATCTGATCGGTTGGTGATTTGGTGTGTTTTTGCACTTTCTCTTTCTGGCAGGCAGCACAGTTTTTTGCCCATGTGTTTATTTCGTGGTTCATTCTCGGCCAGAAGTACATTTTTGCGATTTTCTTTCGTGATGCCCTGATTCCGGGGTGTGCGAGAGAATGTATTGCGTGAAAAATAGGTTTCCTCTTTTCTTTGGGAACGTATGGCCTGTTGATACCCGTAGCTGTTTCGCACCATAGGGAAATATCAAAAGCCGGTATTCTTATAAATTCCAGTTTTACGCTGGAGTGTGGAGGGGGATTGTGAATGAGTGCGGAGAGTTCCTCATCAGCGAGCTGTGCTTCGGCGAGTTTCTCGATTCCCGGAAGGGTAAGTTCGAGTGACGCGGTATCTGGACGTGAAAGAGTGTCGGCTACGACGTTCAACGAGCCCTTGACATATCGTATATCGCTTGTGAATTGCGATATTAGATCTAATTGACGCTCTTGTCTAGGACTGCGTTGGGTTTTTGTTGTAAGCGCTGTTGTCAGCGGCTTATGGTCTGTAAAGACCGTGAAGTCTTGTCCTTCGACGAAGTTTCTGAAGTGTTGTATCGCAAGGTATATTGCAAGAAGTTCTCGGTCGAATGCAGAGTATCGTGTTTGTGTAGGCGAGAGTTTTTTGCTAAAGAAGGCTACTGGTTCCCAATCTTCTCCTCTCCACTGTTGCAATACAGCGCCGATGTCCGTGTTGGATGCATCGGTTGTTATGCTGAGCTTAGCATTCTCTTGAGGATGGTTGAGAAGCGTAGCTTCAGCGAGTTGTCGCTTTGCCTTTTCGAATGCTTCTTGGCAAACCGGGGGCCAAGTGAAATTATTTTTGTTATCTTTTCTTTTGGACAGTTTTGTCAAGTGGTCGTAGATGGGGGCGAAAGTCCTTGCTAGATGTGGTATAAAACGATGATAATAATTTATCATACCGACAAATCTTTGCACGTTTTTAATAGACTTAGGTTCGGGAAAGTTTTCTATTGCTTCGACCCGTTCCTTAGATGGCTGAATTCCATCTTTTGAAATGTGTAGTCCTAGAAATTGCAGTGTCGCGACTCCAAATGTGCATTTGGAGGCTTTTATGCGTAGACCGTAGTCGGTAAGCCGTTGGAACAGAAGTTTGAGGTGGGTTTCATGTTCCGCGTTCGTCTTGCTTGCGACTAATATGTCGTCCACGTAAACAAACACAAAATCGAGGCCCCTTGTTACTTGGTGCATAAACCTTTGGAAGGTCTGGGCCGCATTACGTAGACCAAATGGCATTCGCGTGAACTCAAAGAGTCCGAATGGTGTGATAACAGCTGTTTTAAGGACGTCGTCTTGCGCCATTGGAATGTGGTGGTATGCGCGTACCAGGTCAATTTTTGAGAACACCGTAGCGCCTTGGAGTATTGTGGTGAAATCGTGTATGTGTGGTAACGGGTACCTGTCTGGTGTCGTGATTGCGTTTAACCTTCTGTAATCGCCACACGGTCTCCAATCATTTGCTTCCCGTTTCGGAGCCATGTGTAAGGGCGAGGCACAAGGCGAAGAGGATGGTTTGCAAATTCCGATTTGAACCATGTAATCGAACTCTTCTCTTGCTATTTTGAGTTTAGTGCTGTTCAAGCGCCTAGGTCGGCAGTGCGGTAAGGGGCCCTGTGTTAGGATGTGATGTACGACTGTGTGTTTTACGGGGAAGTTGAAGTCTGGATGTTCCATGAGTGATGGGAAGCTCATCAAAATGGAGTTATACTTCTCTTCCACCGCGAAAAATCGTGGACTAATCACGGCTTGTTGGCACAGTGTGCCATTGACCCATGTATTTGTGAGAGGATCGATCAATTTCGAATTTTTAACATCGATAACAAGGCCGGTTTGTCTTAAGTAGTCAGCTCCAATAATGGGCTTAGTGACTGACGCGACTAAGAAGATGTGATTGAAAACTCGCCTAAAGCCTAGGCTCGTTTGAAGGTATTTTGTACCAAAGACCTGGATGGCAGACCCATTAGCTGCTGAGATGCATTGGTCTGGTTTGGTGTTTCGGGTTTGAAAATATGTTGCGGGGAGGGCTGAGATGTCTGAACCTGAATCAATCAAGAACGTGATGTTCGATATAGGGTCTTTTATGAAAAGGCGGCATTGTATGTTGCGACTTATACTACCATTTGCCGCCGTGATGGTAGTGGCAATTAGTTTGGGTGCTTGAAACTGCATGGTTCACTGCATTTTTGTGCATTCTGTCCCCACTTTGAATGGAACCAACATATTTTGGTGTCGTTCCTTGAGCGAGATCTGTTGCGTGTGGCAGGTGAAGGGCCATGCCCTCTGCTAAGGTTACGAACACGCGGTTTATTTATGTTTAGATTTGAAAGCATCGTCTTTATTTCAAGGATCTCAGCTTTGAGATTTTGATTGAGGCAGGTGAGTTCACTAATTGTTTTTTCAGAGTGAGAGGAGATGGAAAAGGTGGACGTGTTTTGTTGTTGGTAGACTTCAAATATGTCGTCAGCTACCTCCAACAGCTCTTCCATTTTGGATTTGGAACTTGCTTTAATTGAAACCTGTATCATCGTGGGGAGGCGTCGCTTCCATAGTTCTAAAATAAGGCTGTCTGTTACAATCATTGATTGTCCAGCTAATGTTTTAAGCCTGCGATAGAATTCGGATGGTCTTTTATCACCCATCTCCTCCCCTGACAACAATGCCTCTATCCGTTTCCCCTCGCTCATGGAATGGCGTTCTATTAGAGCCTTCTTTAAATTTGTGTAAGGGGTTTGGGATTCTTCGACTAGGATGTCATAGACACTTGCAGCCACGTCCTGGGGAAGCGATTGCACGACATAGTGGAACTTGGATTGTTCCACAGTTATATTTCTAATCGCGAATTGTGATTCTACCTGTATAAACCAGATCGCTGGCATTTTTGTCCAGAACTCTGGGAGTTTAATTGCGACCGCGTGCACTGCCTCGCCCGGTGAAGAACCTGGCGGGCCTGCAGTTTGTACCCGTGTATTTGTTGGGTTTGGGGGATTTGCGGCGGAAGATGTAGCGGCGGTGGGTGGTTCGTTCATATTTTTATATATTAAAACTTTGCGTATCTTCTATTTTTGAATATTTATATAATAACGTTACTCGCGCGGTTGGAAGAAGAAAAGGTTTTGGTTTTACAATGCGATTTATGAATACGTCAGGAGGAACGTGGGAATCGAATTAAGAAAAATGAGCAATCATAAGAAGGAATATGTACATAATGCGTTTAATGAATTGTATTGCTACGTAATTAATGTAAGTCTATGCCTACGATACGTTTAGGATATCTTAAGAAATAAGAAATATACTTGCTGAGGTTTTAATTCTTCCTGTTTATTGGTGGGTGATGCTGATGATGATGGTGAGACTGTTGGTGGATGGTGTTGATGCTGGTGCTGATGGTGATGGCGAAATTGTTGGTGGATGATGCTGATGATGGTGCTGATGATCGTGGCGTAGCTTTGATGATTTTGCTTGCGGAAACAAGCGTGTGTATTGGAGAGTGAGCCGAAGCATCGGCTTACGACGATGCGATGCTGGTGAGATGGACCGAATTGGATTTTCCGACGCTGGTTATAATGTTGGGAAGAGTGCGCATGCCAATAACTTGGGGTTTGATTGTGCCGAATTATTTTGACTGTTCGGGCACTGTGTGGGGTTGATGGCGCGGGGGTATTGCTGTTTTGTCGCTGTAAAATTTTGTCTTCAGCGACGCGGTGGTAACGTGCGGTGAAGCACGTGCCTTGCGAGTTACGACAACCAAGAATTTTACGCCTCGACGGTCGTGCCAATTGCGGATGCGGATTTTATTTTTCTGTCGAATTTGCGATCTCGATGTTCGAGAAAAATCTGGATTTGTGTGATGTTCCGTGCCAGATGTTTGTTGGTGGTGCGTAATGGCTTGTTGGTTGTCGCAGCCTCGTGGTTTTGCGCGATGGTTGGTAGCGAATTCCGGCGCGTAAAATTTTATGTGCGGGGTCACCAATATTGAATTTAAATAAAACGCTTGGCCGTGTTTATAATTAACAAAATTCAATTTTCTTTATTGTAAATTCCTATCAACGAGTTTAAAGTTTAATTTAATTTTACGACAGAAATTTTTGGCACTCTTCACTTAACTCACGTTCTCCGTCTTTCTGAACTACAATTTTCTTTCTACTCCAATAAATAACCTCTTCCTTTTCTTCCTCTTAGTTTAGGCGCCATCTGTGCACCACTAGCATTACTTTGGAGGCTATCGCCATCTACTTTCTGTACGCTACACGCTTTTACAATTCAAACTTTTTTGATGTAACCTTATGGCGTTGGCATAACATTGACAGAATGCGTGCTGCAAATATCGTCAACGAGGATGTAAACAAAATAAATATCGTTTAAAACAGATGCTTCGATCGGAGTTATTATATTGATAAAATACATTATAAAATAATTAATTTATTATTTTTAACAAAAACTGAATTTCTTAGTGCACATCGTCGGAAAATCCTCAACATGTGGCGTTGTAGGCGTATGTCGTTATTCAGGTGAATTAAATTTTCTTTAATAATAATCTTCTTAATTCATACCTATAATTCTTTCGGGATGAAACTCGATGATGATGATATAACTCGATAACCACTGGGTCAATTTTTATGATTCTTCTTTTGTTTTGTTCGTATTGTTGTATTTCAGGTTAACGCAAACTTAAAAGATAGGATTTTTGACCCGCTATATGGCGTTGTAATCGATCTCCGAAACCACTCATCCGATTTCAATGAAATTTTATAGATTTATATTCTTCGTTCCCGCTTGAAGGATAGGATACTTTTGGACCTGATAGGTGGCGCTGTTGCCGATCGCCGAAACAGCGCTACCAAGTTGATTGAAATTTTGTAGATGGATATGGTTGCTTCCAGTTTTAAATTTCGGATAGTTTTTGACCAATAGGTGGAACTTTGAAAAACACAACCGGGATAAGAAAACAGATTGTGGCACGTCCCATTCAAAAATAAAATCAAACGCTATTTCTAAAGTTGTTTAATGAAAATTATTTATGGACACTGTCCAAATAAAGCAATTTGCGAAATGTGAGCATGATTTAATACGAAAGGTACGGGCAAAGCCGGGTGGGTACAGTTACATATAAAAGAGACTGACGTCCGTATGTGTACTCATAACTCGGGGACGGATCGTTCAATTTTTATAATTTTTGGTTGGAAGGAAGGAAATTATGCTACCTTACCTCTACATAATTCGGATTTGAAAGTTGGTTCAGTTAAAATTTTGTTGCGAAACATCAATGTACCGAAACTTTACAACGGATCGCATTTGTTTTATGGTGAAGGATCTCACATCAAATATCATACAAGTGATGATTTTAAGGGGAAAATTCAAAGGCAAACACTCTTATTCCGCAGATTTCGCTTATTAAGAACGATTTACCATTCGTGCGACTTCAATTTCCCGTGCGTCTCGCTTTCACTATGACAAATAATTTATTGAAAGGATAATCGATAGATGTTTGTCAATTTAGTGAAAAAGTGGAAGGTTGGACGACACGTCAAAATCATTGCGGTTTGATTGAAGAAAATCAACATTGCTATTCATCATTTATTTCTATTGCATTTAATATAGCTTTTGAATAAAGAATTTTAATTGGTCGAATTACATAAATTAGCAAGTGCTTGGTGCATGCTCGGAATTTATTAACAAATTAACAAATTTGGGCGAAACGAGGTTTGCCGGGTCAGCTAGTTTTTAATATTTTTTTACTTTTCTAAAGCTTTTTATACTGTGGTTTTTCACCATCAGCGGTTTCATCAATGTCAGCATACCTAAGGCTAAGAAAACAAGCAGCTTATGTAGGACATTATTCTTCTGACTTCTTGTTAACCTATCGTGGGGTTCCACAAGGTTCTATTCTGGGTCCTCTTCTTTTCTTACTTTATATTAACGAGATTCCAATATTAGTATCCACATCGACATCAATACACATGTATGCGGACGATGTACAATTGTTAATTCAATTACTAATTCAATTGTATCTACGGAGGATAGCTAATTGGTCCGTTTTCCGATAGGAATAGGCTATTTCTTAACCCCGGTAAAACTAAAAATTCTCTTGACCTTTCTTCTCTTTTCCAGACATAACACTTAACGGCTCCAGAATAGAGTACCTACGTTGATTCAGCCAAAAGTCTGGGAGGGAAATTTAATGGGATACTAATATTGGATACTCATATTAATATAGCTGTAGGCAAAGTATACGGTGTGTTACGCCAGTTGGACCGCACAATATTTTACCCCTCAAAAAACGCGTACGATGTTAGCAAAAACACATGTTGTTCCAATTCTAAGCTATGGTTGCGAAATTTTCTCCAACTATGATGTTGCCAGCAGGAGGAAGCTTAATGCCGCATTTAATAATATGTATTGTGCGTTATAGTACGGGAGGTAGCGTTGCATTTTTACGAGGAATTTCATACCGCTGCAATTTCATTGTTAGCAGTTGACTAATATTCAATAATCAGCAAAATGATCGTCAGTTGCCGCACCCGCGGTGGAATCAACCGTAAACACCATGTGAAAGTTGTAAAAAAAAATGATGCCAAAAGTATTTTCATACCGTGCCAAAATTTGTACGATGATTTTTTAGATAATATACAACCAAAAAATAACAATCAGCTGTATTGAGGAGAGGGGATTATACGTCAGTCACGTATATGAACATATTAAAAATGGTCAAATATAAAGTCATTTTATACCTTATGAACTTTATACGGCTGAAATCTCATACTTTTCAGGTAATAAAAAGAATAGTCAGCTGCATTAATAACGGGGGTAAGACCGTCAGTCAGCATCATAAACATTCTGCGCGAGTTACGTTCTCAGCAGCCCAACGGTACCTATTTCTAAACAAGTAACATCAACAACAGCACCATTATCGAACTATTAGTAATATTAGCATACATAACATACAGCGACAACATTATTTACTATTAACTGAGGCGGCTTATCAAATATACAGTTATAATTTGTTTTTTTATCAAGCTGTGGTAGAATCGCAGGTAACCCATTATGTAACCGTAATAAGGCAGTCTGGGCCTCTGAAATACTTATGGAGCTGTCGATATGAATCAAAACATAGAGAATTTATAGATCACGATCAGTTATACTCTATAGGTTCCAAAAGTATCTCCTTGAAAATAATAGCTATTGCCGACTTTACAAGTCCTCCAATTCATGTTTACTATTTTCCAGATGGAACAGGTTTAATAAGAAATAAAATATTTTAAAATAAATTGTTATTAATTGTTTTATAACTGAAGACGTACAAAGTCGTCTAAACCTATTTAAGGATTATAAAAAAAAAACCTTATTGCAAAATAAGTCAACTTAAGAATTAAGGTTTGAAATACACCGCTTGGACAAAATTAGAGCATCGATGTTAAAAATAAGTAAGTAAAAATTAATATTGATTTTACATTTCTAATATAAAATTGATTACATTGATTTCATATTAATTAAACAATTTTAATATCAAAATTTAAATTATTCTTACCAAAAATAAATGAAAGCTATATTCATTTTACGTTTTCATCATAGCGATTACATAATTTTAATATCAAAAATCGATGTTCTCAATATCAAAAGTAAATGCGTATCGTATCAATTTCACATTTTTAATATTAAAATCCACAAGAAAGGAGACTCTCTAAACTGCGCCAACTACAGAGGCATCAGTCTCCTGAACACTGTGTATAAGATCTTGTCTGCTGTACTGTGTGAACGCCTGAAACCATTCGTCAACGATCTGATAGGTCCCTATCAGTGCGGTTTTAGGCCCGGTAAGTCCACGACCGATCAAATATTCACACTACGGCAGATCCTGGAAAAAACCCAAGACTACCAGATCGATTTTATCGATTTTAAGGCCGCATATGACAGCATTTATAGAGACGAGCTATACAGAGCCATGTCTAGTTTTTGCATCCCTGCCAAACTTGTCAGATTGTGCAGAATGACAATGGAGAATGCTCGCTGCTCCGTAAAGGTCGGAAACAATCTCACCGAGACCTTTGACGTCAAAAAAGGATTTAGACAAGGTGATGCGCTGTCATGTGACTTCTTCAACATCATTCTTGAGAAGATTGTGCGAAACTCACAAGCCAACACCAGAGGCACAATTTTCTATAAGTCTGTGCAACTGCTTGCATACGCTGACGACATTGACATTGTTGGTACAACACAGCGAGCTGTCACTGGTGCGTTTGCAAGTATTAGTACAGAAGTGGCAAAAATGGGTTTAGTGGTGAATGAGGGTAAAACAAAATATATGCTGTCAACAAGAAGGGACACACGACATCGAAGAATCGGACAGAACGTCACGATAGACAGCTATAACTATGAGGTAGTTCGGGACTTTGTCTACCTCGGCTCCGCTATAAACTCTGATAATGACATCACATCAGAAATCAAGCGAAGAATCACTCTTGCCAACCGCTGTTTCTTTGGCCTAACACGGCAATTGATTAGTAAGGCCTTGTCAAGAAGCACTAAGGAGATTCTATATAAGACTCTCATCAGCCCTGTCCTGCTCTATGGCGCAGAAGCATGGACCCTAGCAAAAACATGTGAGGATCTTCTTGGTCGCTTCGAACGCAAAATTCTTCGAGTGATTTTTGGTCCCGTTTGCGTTGACGGGATTTGGAGGAGAAGATTTAACAGCGAACTCTACGAGCTGTACAGCGACATCGACCTGGTCAGAAAAGTACGCATTAGTCGTCTAAGACGGTTAGGACATGTAGAGCGAATGGACACCAACGCTCCGGCCCGGAGAGTCTTCAATTCCAACCCGGAGGGACAACGCAGTAGAGGAAGACCTCGCCTTAGGTGGCGCGATCAAGTGGAAGGGGACCTCAACCAACTTGGTGTAACTGGAGAGGCGTATTGGTTGAGGCCCAGGTCCACCCCGGACTGTAGCGCCATTTTAAGCAAGTAAGTAATATTAAAATATTATAAAATTCTAATATCAATTCCACATGAATTCATTGTTTAAATTACATTCGAAACGTATATGAAATTAATATTGGAGTCATATCAGAATTGATATTTTCAACATCAGCTGGATTTTGTCAATGAAAAATATCAATATTACGGCTGTTTTTTACAATATATTTTTTTTTTCAGTGTAGCTTGAGCGCATCATTGCCAGGATTTCATGCCTTTACAGGATGCGACTTCAATCCTGCTTTCTATAGAAGAATAGATGAATAATAATAGATGAACTTCAAAGAAAGATCGAAGAATTTGTGTGAAGAATGTATGGTCTAAAATCAATCGACAACGTAAATACAGCACGAGTAGCAATATTCACCAAAACTTATAAAATAAATAAAACAAAAGACAGATTTATGCTAAAGAATACAATTGACGGAGCAATATTTCCTCCATGTCAATCGGAGCTTTATCAACATATTATATTACGCGCATATATAATTAAAAACCGACACGAGTATGAACAGACTATATTGAAAACTCGTATTTCACGGCATACAGCGGCATAACTTGTATTAAATTAATATAATACCTATCGATATTGAAATATGGATTAATTTTATTGCTGACAACAATAAAAATCGCAATTAGTTGAATGTTTGTGGGTGTAAAGACCGTCAAATCATTTGCCAAAGTGACTATGCTACGCTCAGATGTACTGAGCGCGCAGCATGTTTATGATGCTGACTGACGGTCTTACCCCCGTTATTAATGCAGCTGACTATTTTTTTTTATTACCTGAAAAGTATGAGATTTCAGCCGTATAAAGTTCATAAGGTATAAAATGACTTTATATTTGACCATTTTTAATATGTTCATATACGTGACTGACGTATAATCCCCTCTCCTCAATACAGCTGATTGTTATTTTTTGGTTGTATATTATCTAAAAAATCATCGTACAAATTTTGGCACGGTATGAAAATACTTTTGGCTTCATTTTTTTTTACAACTTTCATATGCTATCACCTTAAGCTCCACCACTACTGGAGTAGCTGACGATCAGAACTCGTATGTATAAGAGGAAATCTATTATTGTTATGATTTTCAGTCGGTATGAAATTACTCTTTCAAATGCAACGCTACCTCCCGGACTATTAGGTTTATAACCTGGGGTGGAATTTTGTAAGGTGATTGGTGGAAGTTTATAGTCACAATCACATTATTTGCTCTACGTAAGGTGATAATCAGAGTGATAGTCGCTTTTTTTCGATCGCTTTTGTGTGACACCTTTTAAGGTATCATCTTCTAATATATAAAATTCTCGTGTCACGGTGTGCGTGGTTGAGCTCCTCCAAAACGGTTCGACCGATTTTCGTGAATCTTATATCATATCGCGTATCGGCTAGGGTGGAGAATCGGACAACATCTATTTTTCATCCCCCTAAATTGTGGTGGTACCCCTAAATTTTTTTTTTTTTTTTTTTTTTTTTTGTAGACAACATTTTTTGTTTTTATTTTTATGATACAGCATACACAGATACATATAACCCTCATTTTTCACCCCTCTACGATCAACCCCTAGACCCAAGGAAGGACATAATTATTATGCTACGTGAAAATAAAAGTTTAAGGAAAATTGGGGATAGAACTGTGTATGGAGAACCGCACCTTAAACAAAAATAGATTGGATAGAAAAACGGGTAGTGTCACTTCCAATACAACAAAAATTATTTAAAATGTTTATTTTGAATTATTTTGATGTATGGGCTTACCGCTACACAATTTTAAATTGAAAGTCGTCTCAGCTATAATTCTGTTGCGCAACCTCAATCCACCGAAATTTTGTAACAGATCGCGTTTGATTTCATTGTGAAGAATATCAAATCAAATGTCATGCAAGAGAAGATTTTGAGTTGTAAATTCAAAGGCAAACATTCTAATTTCACGGATTCCGCTTATTCAGAACGATTTGCCATTCGTATTTAAGCGTATCAATCTCCCGTTTCGCTATGACAATTAATAAGTCGATCGCTTGGAATTTTGTGGAATCAATCTTGAATTCCCATATTTCTCATTAACTCAATTATATGTGGCGTAATAAAATAAATAAAGAGTTGGCGCAACAGGTCCGAAGGGACCCTAGGCCTAGCTTCTCACAACCATTCGTTTTGTGTGAGTTTTTAATTTTTGGAACGAATGGAAGGGATCTACAATTTTATGCCGACTCCAAACGGCTAATTGAGAAGCTCTTTCAAGACAGTTATACTCTCGGATGTTTGTCAGACGTTCGCGAGAGGTGGCGCAGTGAAAAAAACCATATGTTGGAATTTGGATTTTTGCGGGATTCGAACCTCGACCCCTAGCGTAGTAGTCCAACACACTAACCACTAAGCCACTGCGCCTACCTTCCGTGGCGTAACCTTCCGCTTTATATATCGTGTACCGTAAAGGACTTTAGTGAAAAAGCGAAAGGCTGACTGATACGAAAGAAATTGAGTAGCATGTGCATTGTGCATGCTCGGAATTATTATTTTCATTACATTAACGAATTTGGACGGAACGAAGTTCGCCGGGTCAGCTAGTTATGTCCGGACGCAATCGTTTGGTCTGTCCACATCCAACACAGCCACGCCACCGACACTCGTGTTCCCGAGAAACCCAAATATCAATGGATGACTTAACCACCGATGTAGGCAGACCCAATATATTTTTATATTAGGTTCAGGTCCTAATATAGGTTCCAGGAAGATTGAGAAGCGTTAGCAGAGAGTCAACTACCATACAAAATAAAAGGGGAGACAGAACACCGCCTTGAGGGCAGCACCTGTTTACCCCTGTCACGACGCGTTTGCCACAATCCGCCTCGGCAATCAACGTCCTGTACATTAGCATTGCTTTAATCTACAACACCATTGTTTCATCTATACCATGATGTCTGGCTGCATTGCACATGCTATCAAAAGCACCCTCAATGTCGACGAAAATGCCCAACGCGTACTCCTTCCGATCAAGAGCACTTTCAATCCTACCAACAAGGATTTTCCGCGCTGATAGGCGTGTTGCATCTCTGAAAGAGGGTGCGATCGAAGAGCGACATTGCGCACGTGCAGCTCAACCAGTCTCTCCAAGCTTTTCAGCAGGAAGGAGGACAGACTTATGGGTCTGAAACTTTTGGCGAGAGTGTAGTCAGTCTTACCTATTTTTGGTATGAACACGACTTTAACCATACGCCAAGGAGAAGGTATGCCGGCCAAGGCCAAGCTAGCGGTGAAAATTACTTTCAGCGTCGGCATCAGCTGACTACAACCTTGTTCCAGCATAACCCGATACATGCCATCCGGACCAGGTGACTTGAAACCCTCAAACAATGCAATTGCATATTTGATGGCCTCATCCGTCACTACTCTGGATGCAACATACCAGCTACGCCGCGTAGTGTTTGACAGTTCAGGAGTGGCCACCGTTGCCAGTACCACTGAAGAGCATGTAGTAACCTGATTTCCCGGGAAGTGAGTCTCCGCCTTTGTCTCAGTGTAGGTACCATTAGATTTTTGGAGCGATTCCAGTTTACTTGGTCTGTCCCTTTTTAGGACTTTAACAAGCCTACTGGTCGCACTTCGTGATTCGACCTCCTCAGAAAATTTCCTATAAGAGTAATTTTTCGATTTACGAATTAGTCTCTTAAATTCTTTTTGTTTCGATCGATATAGATTCCAGTCTTCTTCCAAGTTGGTTTTTAAAGACCGACTTAGGAGCTTCCCGGTTTCTCTGCGAATACGCTGCAGTTCGGTATTCCACCAAGATACCGGTTTTCTACGGGAGTTTTTTGTTACTGGACACGCTAGTTCGAAGCAACGGATAAGGGTGCTACTCAGATTCTAAGCAGACCTCTCTACCCCCTGTATCGATCTTAGTTTGAGTGGAGCTTTAACAGAGTTGCCAAGCTCCTCCCCAAACCGTGCCCACTTTGTTTTTCTCGTATTTCTCCTCTCTAGCAAAGGCGAAACTTCACAGAAGATTTGAAATTCGAAGTATCTGTGATACCCGTCAATTCGTGATAGTCTTGGAGTGCCGGTTGGACAGGGTAACATCAATTTCTTTATGTCTCCTGGCTGTAAGAAATGTAGGTCGACAACCCACATTGTTGATGGTAATGTCAGACGATAAGATGAAATCCAGAAGACGATCTCCTCGTATATTGCATTTGCTGCTGCCCCAAACAGTGTTTTGAGCATTAGCATCGCAACATAAGATAAGACCTATCTGTTTGGACTCGCAGTACTCTACGAGCTCAACAACAGCCTTTGGTGGTGGAGGAGTTAAAGAGTTATAGGGAAAGTAAGCCGATGCGGTGACAAAGGTTTCCCAACTGTCGTTTGCACGGTAAGTTATAGTTGCGGCAACCAAATCTTGGCAACAGAAACGTTTGATTGTAACTGCCGTAAGGGATTTCGATACAACAAGACATGTCCTAGGTCTCTCGGACAGCCTATCGTAAAGAACGTTGTGCGAACCGCTCAATTCACCAAGGCAACAGATGCGATTTTTCCACACCCATGGTTCCTGGATGGATGTTATGCGATTAATTGAGCTTACAAATTCAATGTAAGTTTGAGTACCTACCTATATTTTCATTATGGTATCCTACTTTTATAAGACTTTTCAAATTAAAAAACTCATGCATTATTTTATCAAAAGACGCATTTCTAAAAATCTTAACGTTGGTATGTCTGAATAAAAGATGAGTAGAGATCTACGCATATCCACATTTCTTTCTGGGTGAAACCTTAAAAGTTTTCGGAGGTGGCGCTTAGAAAAGGTTATTTGGCGCTGATTGAGATGTACCTATGGGTCAGCGTACTGTAGCCTAAGTTCCTGCGGAATCATAGTGAAAACTATGCTAAAATATTATACAAGTTTTTAAAATATTATACGGTTATTTTCTTTTTAAAGTAGGTAGTGTTTATAAAATGATTGCAGAGCTCTAACATTTATTTACACATGGTAGTTATAGGCTGCGTCGATGGAAGTCATCTTATAAAAAATAAAAATAAACATACTGTTTTAACCCAAAAGAGTATAGGCATAGTAAAACTGCAGGTTGTAGGTATAATAATATATGCATGCCTATATCAAATACTAGCTGGTAGGTACCCGCGACTTCTTCTGCGTAGAATCAGTAGCCACTTATAGAGTCCACAAACAAAAAATATAGGAAAAAATCCCTACATGTAAGTATTTTCGACCAAAAAATTACTCAGTAGAGGAAAAAGGACAGATTTTGTCTACCTTAACTTGTTTTTTGTCTATGAATACTCTTCTTTAAATGTTTGCATTTATTTATCAAATCAAACTAAATTTTGTGAAAATTTAGACGGGCAATTTAAATTATTAATTAATAAACTAATTTAATATAATAAATATATACCTACCTAATAATTTCTTCCGCATTTCTGCTTTTATTACTTTCTATAAATTAACTAACTTATTTTTTTCGTTACTTTTTGTATAGATATAACACAATTTTGTTTCTAATATGAACACTTAACTTTTTGTTGCGTACCAAATTAATATAACAAACTTTTCTAAATAAAACAAATACAGTATTGCTGAGCATTTGAACACATTTTTTTTTTATATATCATGCGGTCAGGCAGATTTGTATGGGAAATCTTACGTCAGTAAGTAATTTTTTGAGCCGTAGTAGGTATTTTGATTTTTGAATGAACCACTAAAATTGGTTTAGCAGTCGTGAAAAGGTAACAATCAGAGTTAGGTACTTTCGCATTTATAATATTAGTGAGGATTAGAATTACAGTGGAACTTCCATAAGTCGAAAATTCGAGTTGTAAAAAATTAAAGAGAAATAAATACAAGAACTTGATTTTTTTTATCTAATATATAAAATTCTCGTGTCACGGTGTGTATGGTTAACTCCTCCGAAACGGCTCGACCGATTTTCGTGAATTTTAGCGTGCATATCGGAGTTCGAGTTATGGAGGTTCGACTGTATATCAAGGCTACCTTGAATTTTCTGTGCAAATGAAAATTGAAAACAAAACTATGTTTTGAAAAAAAAAAAGGTGATGCCAAATTTGTATTATTGTAGTTATTTTGCGAAACCTCAATTAATTGAATGGGGATGTATGTATGTATATATTGTTTTTGCTTTATCTATATATAGTATCTACAAATTAGTACAATTTTACTTTTATTTTTTAAATCTCTGAACATGTCTTTTAGTAGCTAGTATCATAATTGAATTTATCGTACCGTATCGCATATTCAATTAAAGAATTGAATTATAAATGAAGTGAAAAAATGATGTAGAGCATATATATTTTTTTTAATTGGTATTCTGTCAGAAAGAATTTTCATATACGATGGTGCGGCTACTTTTTCCATTAGGTACTCGAGAAAGCAGGATGTTGTGAAAAAATGTTGATGCACTTTAAAATGCTATTTTCGACTATTCACTCTAAAAGTTATCATTAACTTCTTTACTCGTTGCGCTGCTTCCGACTTATGATCTTCGAGTTGCAAGCCGGAGGTAGCCAACGATCCACGTATAGTTACAATTGTCTACAGTAAATATCATTGAGAAGAACTCTACAGACTTACGGAATCCTTGTATATAAATTCAAACCTGCTAAGGCCACCTCCTATCCCAGACAAGCCGATTTATTTGTCTACCTACGAGTACTAGTAAGTTTGTATGAAATTTTAAGTGCCTTACTAAAAAATGCATTCGCAGTATACAATCACTGGTGACGTTCAAGTATCTAGTTTAGTAAGTCTGACAGCTGTCTGAGGGCTAGCCGATGAATCTAGTCAAGAAATTCGTAACTGAGTACTAAAATATGATATATGTGGCTGACGTAAAAAAAGTGACTTTCCCGACCAACCTAGTTTTTGTGTTAAGGTTACATCTCATCCAGAACAATCTAGTCGACTTAGGATAACTACATTCTTGATTGTGCCCACTGCTTCCCAAATGAATGTTCATCACTCCCAAATGTTGCTCACAATAATTATAAATGAGAATGTTACCACTCTGCTCAGTAAATCGCATCACACTGTTAATAGTGATCGGCACAAAACCTAATGCTGATCAAGTGATATTTAAGTTATTTGTCAACAACATTCCTCTCTTCATTTACGCACCCTAAAAATCAATGGAATGTTTTGATCAACTACGAAAGTTAATCGAAATCACATCACGTGCTCAAAAGTTCCACTCTGAATATATACTTTCCCACAACGCCAAATAAAATCAATGCTCGAGACGTGCAGAAACCTATTCGGGAAACAAATTAAAATATCCCCACGAATATGGTGTTGGGATTGGTCATGGCATGGCAGTCGCAGAACATTAACGCACCAAGTTAACTCGAGAACGGGACAGACGCGTACTAGTTCTTATTCCAAAAATAGTTATATTAATGCAAATTGCTTAAATTGTTTTCGGTAAATGTTTACGTTTAGTATGAAAATGGTACCGCTCAGCATTGCCGAATGATTTACTAATGTTGGGGAGTAGTGGCGTACGTGGTTATTTACATGTATTCACGTTTTTTCAAAGCGATTTTATTTAGCGCCAGAGTTTTGTTGCTTTTTCAAAAAAGACAACAACACAACAAGATGTGTGTATGTGTGTCTGGAAGTTTCCAAAAAGCGGTACTGTCGAACCTGTCTAGGTGGGACTTGGCTAAGTGGAATAATTCTATTAGTGGGCCTAATTCTGACGCACATTCATTTAACTTAAAAACAACTATAAGTGAAACTTTCTCCGCCTCTATAAGGTGGGAGAAGCTAAGGAAGGGCTTATATGTGTGAAAATATAAGTACGGGTACCAAACCCGAAGCATTTTTTTTTTTCCATACTCACAAGCTCTTAAAGCAAGGACTGTTAAAGAACTTAATTGATGTCAGCTATGGCTATAAATGCTCTGTATTGTGTATTAAACAATCTTTATCTTTGTTTCTATGGTATTTTTTTTTTTTTTTTTTTTATAATTTTATTCGCGCTCAATGGGTTATGAATACCCTTATAATGCGGGGCACAGCGCGAGTTAAGTATCCATAGCAAAACATATTGAGAAAAAAGATAACATTATTTGTATTCAATGATATCTTTAGTCTCTAGTACAGTCTTGCACACAACGCTACAATGATAACATATGTAAAAGAGATAATATCGTTTGTATACAATGTTGGAATATTATCTCTTCTTCATTATCAAGCAAGACGATTGTACGCTTGGGTCTCCTTGTAGATAGATAAGAAAAGTATATAAATACGACTGTATGATGAATTTATCAACAGTCTTATTGTAACTACATAGTAGCCTTAAGCTCCTTTTAGAATTAGTAAAAAGTATTTCAATAATAAAGGACATAGTTCCAAATAAATATTGTTTAATTTTAAAAGTAAGAAACAAGTGTTTTAATTGGCGATCCTGCCAGGAGGTTAAATATACTTTTTAACTTCAATCGAGCGGACCTCGGGAACAAGTAGTGAAATCTAGTATAAACAGAACACTCGCGTTACCGGTTACAAGAATTACCTAGCATAGCAGGTACAAATATAGCTTCTTCGTACGAAGCAGCAAAGCAATTCAGTGAAAGTGTATATGTGGAGAAAAAAAACACACAAATTCGACGACAACAGACACGAGTTCAAAATGGAACAACTCGCAGTATTAATGGCAAGATTAGAAGCTTTAGAAACCAGGAGCAACACAGTAACACAAACCCTAGAGCACACACGCACAGAGAATGCAAGGTTAGCAGCAATAATAACTAACCAAAATCAAATAAACACTAATTTAGAAACAAAACTAAATGAAGTAAAATCTGGATTAGGCATAGTACCAAACATACCTGTGCTAGAGGAAATAAGAACCACATATACAGATGGTAGTGAAATACAGTTAGACGCATTTAAAAGCCTACCTATTTTCAACGGCGATCAATCAAATTATCGGTCGTGGCGCGAAGAAGCATCCAGATTAATGGACAGCATTAAAAACTTCAAAACACACAGTAAGTACGCAGCAGCATTGACTATAGTGAAAAGTAAAATACAGGGTGCAGCCGCGAATGTGTTAACTAATTATAACACAATTTTTAATTTTGAGGCGATACGTAACAGATTAGATTATACGTACTCTAATCAAGAACCTCTATACGTGCTACAAGACATGATGAAAGCCATCACGCAAAAAAGAAGCACACTGTCTGAATACCACGACGAGATAAATAAAAATCTCAATTTAATAATATCAAAAATCACTATGTCAGGTGATCCGCCGAATATAATCGACAGACTAATTAAAAATGCTAACGACGACGCAGTTCGTATATTCATTGATGGTATGAGTGACAACTTTACAAGAGGATCATTATATTCAGCTACAATAAATGATCTAGAACACGCATTCGCAATTGCTCGCAGAATAGAACATGATAATGTGCACAGGCATTTACATCTCACTCAGGATAAGCACCACAAAAATATGCCACATGAACGCAGAAACGAAAGAAGACCAAATTATTCGAGCCAAACAACGAATTATCAACCCCAGAAGCAATACGATAATATGCAGCAACACAATCAAGGACCACAGCCGATGGAGATAAACTCGAGACAAATTGTACATGCACAGCGACAAAATTGGAATCAATACAAACCCGATGTATATAATCCACCAGCGAAACGTGAACACAGCGGGAGTTTCAACACACACAACAGACCGCAACGATCTTATCAGCAGAACTTCAAGCAGCAGAGAGTAAATAACTCCCGACAACAACGCAGAGACGATGTCAGCAGTACATATGCAGAAGCAGATGAAACGGAATGTATGGTAAATAATAACATAAGAATAGATCATTTAAACTAGTAGACGGGTTGCCCTGCTTAAATTTAACTAGTACTATTTCTAAGAAAATTTATAAAATTCTTATTGATACTGGTGCAACCCATAATTACATTAATAGAAAATGCGATTCTAGCAAAAAAATTAAAATTAAACCTATAAAAATAAAAACAATGCATGGTTATTCTATGGTAGATACAAAGAAAGTAGTTAGGATATTAAAGAAAAATATAACATTTTTTGAATTAGAGGATATTCAGTCTTTTGATATGATATTAGGATATGAAGGACTTAAAGTTCTAAACGCGGAAATAAATTTCAGTAATATGACTCTAACTACCATAAGCAGTGTCGAATCTATTCAGAAAATTAATTACATAATTGGGGAAAATAATATTTATAAAGCAGACATAGATAGACTGATGAAGATTAATAACAGCATAGGACCGTTACCCTTTACAGATACTATAGAAGCAAGCATTAGGACGACCAATGATAATCCGGTTTATGTTAAACAATATCCATATCCCATAGCAGATAACGAATTCGTAAACAAAGAAATACAGAAACTCTTACATGACGATATAATAGAAAAAAGCCATAGTCCTTATAACAGTCCCATATGGACAGTACCTAAAAAAGGTTTGGACGAAAAAGGAAAACCAAAACGGCGCATGGTTGTTGATTTCCAAAAACTTAACGCTCACACTGTAACAGACAGATACCCCATTCCGGATGTCAACATGACAATTCAAAATTTAGGTAAAGCCAAGTACTTTACAACATTAGATTTGGAGTCAGGTTTCCACCAAATTAAAATCAAAACAGATGATAAAGAAAAAACAGCTTTTGCTATAAATGGCGCAAAATATCATTTTAAACGAATGCCTTTCGGGCTCAAAAATGCACCAAGCATATTTCAGAGATGCGTGGACGACATTTTGAGAGACTTTGTAGGTAAATTCGTACACGTTTACATTGATGACGTATTGATATATTCTTCATCTGAGGAAGAACATATACAGCACATAAGTCAAGTATTCGACGTACTCAATAAAGCCACATTAAAAATATCTGATGAGAAAAGTAAGTTTTTTCAAGAAGAAGTAGAATACTTAGGTCACATAATCAGACATGGTAGAATCACTACGAACCCTGAGAAAATAGCAGCTATAGAAAATTTTCCAGTCCCACAAACGGTAAAGGATTTGAGAGGATTTTTAGGTCTTACAGGTTACTATCGTAAGTTTATAAAAGGATACGCAAGCATAGCCAAGCCCCTGACATTATATTTACGAGGAGATAACGGTAAAGTAAACAAAAAACAAAGTAAAAATATTAAGTTAAATCTGAATGATTCAGCATTAGAAGCGATTAGAATTTTAAAAAATTATTTGAAAGAACAAGTCGAACTTTTTCAACCGGATTATAGTAAACCATTCGAGCTTACTACTGATGCATCCAACATAGCTATTGGAGCCGTACTAAGTCAGAATAAGCAACCTATACACTTCTTGTCAAGAACACTGAGTAAGACAGAAGAGAACTATAGCACAAACGAGAAAGAGCTATTAGCGATCATATGGTCCTTACAAAAACTCAGAAACTACATATATGGTATAGCAGACTTAACCATATATACCGATCACCAGAGCCTTATATATTCTGTATCAGAAAAAAATCCCAACACAAAGCTGAAACGTTGGAAGGGAATCATTGAAGACTTTGGAGCAAAATTAGTTTATAAACCAGGAAACCTAAATCTTGTAGCTGACGCATTATCACGTCAACGCATAAATACTTCTACCATAGAAACAGCACATTCAGCTGAAAGTTCTTCTAATGATATAATAAAAACTGTGAATCAGCCTTTTAATGCATACACTGCACAGTTCGAACTTATTGAAGATATAACAAATAATATCGAAACACAAATCTATTTTAGTAACAAAATAAGACTCATAATAAAGTTTAAGGACAAAGACTCTTTACTAAGGCAGATGAAAGAAGTTATACAACCCCAAAAGATTGTAGCTTTGCATACGAAATTTGAAAACATATACAAATATGGTGAAAACATAAAAAAAGAATTCCCACTAGTAAGATTTATATTCACACCAAGAAAACTTCAAGACGTGACAAATTTGGAGGAACAACTAAAACTTGTAAGGGTAACTCACGAAAGAGCACACCGAGGGTTACGTAACAATATACAAGAAATCTCAGAGAAATATTACTGGCCCGATCTAAATAAACAATAATAAACAAAAAACTATAAATTCTAGATTTGAACAAATTTTGCAACAATTCGAAGGTCAGAGCCTTAAAGAACATTTAGTAATAGAACAAGTGTACGAACAATTATTATTATTGACCAGAACAATTAATGCAGCAAAAAATAATGAATATTTATCAGAAAGCCTAGACTTAGATGACATTAAAAATATTATTCAACATGAAATAATTCAAGTACCCATAATAAATATACTTGAGTACTCTAAAATATTATTAGCTAGAACTGATGAATTCTTCATCACAATATATAAATATCCAGTTCTAATTAAATCATGTAAATTGTATAAAGTAACACCTTTAAATTCAAAACATGGAAAAATCATTACAGATAAAACAATTGCCTTATGTAACCAAACTTATTTAAGAACAAGAAATTGTCAAAATCATCTAAGTAAAAACATTTGTGAAATTAACTTTGAAGAAGAAAATTGTCTTATTCCACTTTTAAAGAATATAACTTCAAAATGCAACATTAAACAAGAATACGATTACGACTTAGAAATTGAATCCGGTGTTATGTTATTAAGCGGTAAGCATAAGTTAAATAATCAAACAATTAATGGTATAAACTTAGTTACTTATGAAAATACTATAAATCTAGACGATAAAATATACAAAAACATGCATAAGCAAATTAAAGAAGTTATATTAAGAAATCATAATTCAGAGTCTTACATCGACCAAATAATTAAAGAAGATACAATGTACAAATTCGATAACATAGATACTTTAAAAAAACTAATTATTCCTTTTGAAGAAAAACCGATATTATCAACTATATACACAATTGTAACACTGATTGTTATTCTAGCATTTACGTACGTAATGATAAAAACTATACAATGTATAACAGATCGTCAAAAACAAAAAAAGATTGACGCATATAACAAAACTTATGAAAGAGAAATGTTAAAAATAGCGTCGAAAAATCGGGACGATTTCGTTTAACAAGGGGGGGAGTTAAGTATCCATAGCAAAACATATTGAGAAAAAAGATAACATTATTTGTATTCAATGATATCTTTAGTCTCTAGTACAGTCTTGCACACAACGCTACAATGATAACATATGTAAAAGAGATAATATCGTTTGTATACAATGTTGGAATATTATCTCTTCTTCATTATCAAGCAAGACGATTGTACGCTTGGGTCTCCTTGTAGATAGATAAGAAAAGTATATAAATACGACTGTATGATGAATTTATCAACAGTCTTATTGTAACTACATAGTAGCCTTAAGCTCCTTTTAGAATTAGTAAAAAGTATTTCAATAATAAAGGACATAGTTCCAAATAAATATTGTTTAATTTTAAAAGTAAGAAACAAGTGTTTTAATTCGCGGCATTCAAGTTTTTTAGGAAGAGAAAGAGGGGATAGGAAAGAGTTTGTGGCGCAGTGGATGTTCTCCACGAGTGGCGTCCTAATAGCTAGGGGAGAATTGTTGATATTTGTGTTCGCTTATAATTCACTCAAACTTATTCGCAGTTTTTATTTGTGAAAAATGTTTCGTGGTACTGGCTCGGATTTGAACACGTAACCTCCCACTCAACAAGCGAACACTCTATCACTGCGCCACGGCCACCCGCAATGCTATGGATGCTATCACAGTTTTGAAGAAACCGTGTCTCTCAGAAGTATAACTACTACTACTAAAAACTGAGATACCGAAGCAACATTAAGATTTCAACCTCTTTCCTCTGACATTTCTTTCATGAATATGAGCTTCCCCAAATAGCTAAAAATGCTGTAATATCTTAGGAACTAAGTGAAGGTATACATATATCGGTTTTCAGGATTATGACAGTTGTGGACGTCCCAGATCTCTGGAATTATTGTTCAAAGGTAAGATCCTTTTAGTCTTTTAAAGCTTCTAAGAGGCTGTGATATTCACCAAGGTATAATTTGTCTATATAGATGTTATATCACTTTTATTAGGCTATGTCAGCTTCCCATTTGTATATATACAGTGTAGAGTGTACACAACCTCCCTGGTGAGGTTCTAACAGATCTATATGTAGATGGTTTGTTGGCTATCAAGTTCTAAACCGCGCAAATACTGAGATCAATACCGACCCATTGTGATTCTATTTATAGATACTGCAAATCTGCTGAAAGGCTATACCAGCTTCCGATGTGTACTCCTTAGCTCTGAAGTGACTTAAGTAGCTCTATATTCTATCTACGCTAAACTTGGATGTCCTAAAATATTTATATGTAACTATAATGTACCTCTGTTTAATACGCTGCAGCCATGTAACGTTATGGCTTATGGCATGACTGTTTACTTTTGGATATAGGTATATAGGTGGCCCAGGTCCAGGTATAGCAGCAGCGTAGTTAGCAGTTATGTCGTTTTCCATTGTGCAAGTCTGGAATCAAAAAATTCGCTGGTGATTCTGAGAAGAGAATTTCGCTTCTCGATTTGAAGTCAGAATCAGAATATACTTAAGAAGCACTCACACAAGTGTAGCTTATGTATTTTATACAAGTCAGCTGACAACTCCGGTAGATTTTTTTTTTGCATTTCACCAATACTTTTGTGGATGCAATCAGAAGCAGTTTTCTTGTTCCATTGGGTTACAGAATGAGTGGATCCCAGAGTGAAACCAATGGAAAACGACATTAAACTGTCATTTTTCGTGGCAAATTTTGACATGTCGACGTCATTCTGACGTAAACACTTGTCCTAAATGTATCAATAGGTCACTACGTATGATCGCCTGTCAAAGGCTATTGCAGCGTACTCTCACGAGAGATACATGACACATGAGTGACAATAGTAAAAGAGAATTTGTGTGACGTCGGCATGTCAACAATTTGCCACGAAAAATGGAACGTGTAATCTTAGCTTAAAACAGAAGTAGCACTTTGGTTTAAAAGGGGGGAGGTTTTATTCTATCCACTTAATTGTGAAACACTACTAGATCGATGTGCAGTACAATCAAATAAACAAAGAAAAAAACCGATTGGGCCCGTAATGTGCCGGTATTCGCCCGAAAGTGTTCCTGTGTAGTTTGTTCAAAAGTAAAGGGCTTGGCACCAACCACACAAAAAGAATTATGCTATACATATACAGCATTTTTAGCATATTTCGATGTCCGAAAAGCCTTCCGTGGGATAAAGGGAAAAACAGCAAAATCGAGAGAATTTCGGGAATCCCACACAAAACATTCAAACTACAATTTTTTACTGAAATTTCATCAAAACACCTACACTCTACCATGATTATCAACACACTGAATTGTTCATTAAAAAACAGTTCATTTAAATCGTGTTTTATCAAAAAAATTTGGAAGACTTTGCTGAGAAGGAACTGGCATGTCAGTCAGATGACCCAACGATGATTACATAATTTTACACAGCCGACATACGGCCCAGAAATGTTGGCCCGTATTTCATGTTGGCAGTTTTGAACTCCATTTAATATTCAAAAATCGTAATTTGAAATATGAAGCCATCACTTCGCTGAAGTGTATTAAATGCGTCGTTTATGCATGGACTCTTTTCCCAGGGTATCGATTTATTTAATGTAACTGGTTTTAACACGTTTATACAAAAACAAATGATCTTCGAATACATTTATTCACTTATTGACCGACCGGCAGTGTCCACGAAAGAAAAAACATTTTTTTTTCGGTTCCTATGCTCTAACCGATAACCCAATTAATAACTATATATATGCGAATAACGATAACTGATTAGATAAAAATCCAGTTTAATAAATAACAAAAATTCCGACAAGAGAAATTTCGCCGAAGAAGATCAAAGTTAGGGATACTTGAGTTCATTTATAGTAATTTGCGTTGCGATGGGGAATACCTCCGAAAGATATTTATTTCAAGAGAGGTAGCGCTGCAAATTATAAGAAAGTACGGATTTACAACTCTAGCTTTTTCTGCTTTAATGTGGAGATAACTGTATGAATTGTGAGCTGATACTGGGGGCCATTAAAAATACATCCTTTAACAGGGTTGTGAGAAGCTGCAATGAGCAATGCACCGGCATTAATATGTGAACATAGTTCAAAAAGCCAACCTACATCGTTTAAAATTACAATGGCTCGTCCCAAGTAGGGGAGACTGGGTACGGTTGAAACACAGGACAGTTTTGAAACAACACAAATATATCGTGAGCCAAACGCGCAGCGTCTATGAGTATAAGGGGTGAATGAAGCAAAAACAAGTCCGTAGACGAATGGCAGTCATGTATCGTTCGTTTGGCGGTTCAGTTTTACTTTTTAGTGAGAGCTTATGTTCTATTTAGACTATCAAAAGTAAGTATTTTTGTTTGGTTATTTTTCATTTTACTGGGGTTTCTATCCATGCGAAACTGCTGTGCGTATTTTTTTATATTTAGTAAAGAGTGTAGACTACAGTATGGTGACTAGTTTAAACGTGTCAGTGTTGTTTTCGTTACTTTATAGATTTTGTTTACTTAAAGGGGGGGACGGTTGAAACAATGTGTTTAATTATTTTTTATTATTATATATTATTTTAACGAAATCAAGAGAACCAGAAACTAAGCAAACTAAGAAAAGGTTGGAAGGTGTAAAAAAGAAAACAAAAGTTACGAAAGTAAAAAAAAAATAATGCAGCATTCCAGTGCTCTATTATTATTATTTTTTATTTTTTTTTTTCATTCAGAAGATGAGGACTTTTACTGTCTCGTCTGCTTGTCAACATATTCAGGGAGCAGATCTAGTGAAAATTGGATACAAATGTATCACCTGTAAAATGTGGGCTCACAAAGAGTGCACAGAAGGTTGTAATAGTTATGTTTGCCACAATTGTGATTCGGAATATTCCGACAACAGAATTTTATCGATTGCATTATCGAAATTAAAGTAATGTTCCTTTTGTTTATTTTCAATTACCTAACTTAATGCATTAAAGTTTTTTTTTTAATTTTTTGTTTTTTAGAAAAACTGTTTTTTTTTTTTAATTCTATATATAACGATGACGTGATGAATATTGTAAAACAAAGCTATTATTTTAAATAAAAATTAATTAAATATGTATGTATTTTTTTTATGATAGCAAAATATCAAGCCGAGTACTCAAAAAACACTTTCCCTTAGTACATAGAAACATGCTCCTCCATTTCACATAACTTCATCGCCGCTTAGCTTATAAACGGCAATGGTATAGATGGTACAGGCGAAATTGTTTCAACTGTACCCAGTCTCCCCTATTATTATAATTCTAAGAAAAGAGAGGTGCAATGTCAGGTCAATGCAGATAACATTGTCAATGCTATCTCCGGAAAAGGTCGGTCACAATTTTGTCCTGAACAAGTTAGTAAAACGGACGGATATTGTAGGACTTGATGTCAACTCCTCCAAGCCAGAGCTAGTACTGTTCACTAAAAGATATAAAAGTCCTATGATTGATCCACCTATACTGCGAAAAAATTAACTTATATATACAAAAAAAAAAACAAAAATATCCAGACCTAATTCTAAATACCAATCTGGCTTAAGAAGATCAGCATACAAATGCATCACAGGGGCTCTCAGACACATTGATACACCTCTTTCCTGTTGATATCTTCTTCTGAATACTTCTCTCTATAAGTAGGAACAAAATCAGCTGTGTTATAGGAGACATTGTTTGAATGGTAGGCACGGCTGTAGGATGGGAGTACCATACAACGATTAATGTGGGACACATTGGTCACCTTCTTTGCACCTACCACTCCTACACAGCTCTTGCCACTTTGCGTAAGGCAAATTTAGGAGGTCTACCCATCTCGTACTGACTTTAGATGGGTTTTTTATTTTTATTTATTTACTAGCTGACCCGGTGAACTTCGTTCCGCCCAAATTCGTTAATGTAATAACAATAGTAATTTCGAACATGCATAATGCACTTGCTGCTGGATTCGGTCAATTCAAATTCTTTCTTCGAAACTCATACTTATACACGATAAATAACTGAAGTATAGCAATGTCGCAATATTTCATTTAAACCGCAATGTGTCGGCCAACTTTTTCACTAAAGTACTTTATGGTAGAGGACGTACAAAGCGAAAGGTTTGCTCACACGTGAGCACGCCACATAAAGGGTGGTCAAACCATAATGCACAATGTCAATTGTGAGTCTCACCTTAACGTCAAGTTTTTTGCCCCACCTTAATTTGACATTTCTTTGTTTCAGTATTTGACAAATTCAGGAAAGGTCTAGCATTTAGTCGATATTTAGTTTCACACATAATTGTCATAATGTTAAGATAATTCTATGAAAACTTTTTGTTTTATTTACAATTAACATCGTGCGTTTTCGTCGGACAACCCTTTACAAGTGACTATGTGAGAAACATGGGAGTTCAAGATTGATGCCACAAATTTCCAGCGATTGTCCTTGTGACTTATTAATTGTCAAAGCGAGACGCACGGGCTTAAATACCAACGGCAAATCGTTCTGAATAAGCGGAATCCGCGGAATGAGAATGTTTGCCTTACAATTTCGTCGCTTGCATAACAGTCAGTGTCGTATTAGCCACGTAGCAAGAGTAGCAAATGGGCCCGTGCATTTGGGGGCTCCGCGCAAGCACCCTTTCTTTTAAAACAATGGTACAATACTTACCACGAAAGAGTTGTAGCAAAATATTTAACTATAATTTAAACTTTTATTACCTACATTTCTGTCGGCGCAGTGGCTTTTTGGTTAGTTTGTTGGACTAGGGGTCCCAGTTTCGAATACCGCAAAAACCCAAATTCCAACGTAGGGTTTTTTTTTCCACTGCGCCACCTCTCGCGAACGTCTGACAAACAGCCGAGACTAAAACTGTCATGACAAAGCTTCTCAATTGGCCGTTTGGACTAGGAATTAAATTGTAGATCCCTTTCATTCGTTCTAAAAGTGAAAAACTCACACAAAACGAATGCTTGTGAAAAAATTGGCCTAGGGTCTCTACGGATCTGTTGGGCAAACTAAAAATACTGACAAAAGGGGTTTGTTTGGAAAAATATCCAAATATCTGAGGGTTTTTCCAGATTTATCTGGGGGAAATATTTTGATAGTCAACAATGTTCCCGACAGCATTACATATGGTGAAGAGGTATTCTCTGAACACTCTCAGCCCTATTGCGAAGATCAACTATCAATCGGTTGACGATTGACAAATTTATCAATTAAAATTGATGTTGGTATTGCGAAATACGATTGATAAAAATATAACCTATTGTGAACATAACGCCAAAAATAAAGTTATTGTGAACTCAACTTTGACAGTTCTAAAATATTTTATATGGAGAGTGGTTGTTACGATTTTTGCAAACAATTTAATTAAACAATAATAACGAGTGTTAAATCTATGAAATTTATTGAAAACCATGTCATCGGTTGAATTATTTTTTGATGATGACCAAGACGAGACAGAGTACGGGGAATTGGATGCTATAATTTTCAATTTCAATTTCAATTCCAATTTCATTTCCAAGGAATAAAGCATTGAGATATTGGACCCAAACTCAAACCGATTAATTGCAGCTCTGCATGGCCTTGGGCAGTCAACTGCAAAAATGTCCTTTATTCTAAGTGAACTGCTAAACGCGTTATGGAAAATTACATGTGCCCAAAATGGATAAAACTCATTACACATAGGAAGAAATATCTATATATACATATATCTAGCCTCTAATAAATAACAACAATAACAATTAAAAACGTTGATGTTCAACATTTTCTTCTGAGAGTCGTCCTTATCAACACCGAAATTGCGAGTGATAGAAAAATTGACAACTACCAATAAAATTGTTCAAGATTGACATTCACAATACTGATTTGTCAACCGACATTTGCTGCACGTTCACAGTCGATCAACACTTAATTGATAATTGATCTTCGCAATACCATTTAAAGAAATTTATTGATAAGTATCAACTATCAATTGATAGTTGATCTTCGCAATAGGGCTGTCTGTCTGACTTTGAGTTATACAGTCCCTAACATTTGTATAGCCTCATGTACAGGGCCGGCCCAACCATATGTGCAAGGTGTGCAAATGCACAGGGCGCCAGGTTTTGGGGGCGCATTGCTAGGAAAGAAGAACTAATTTTAACTTGCGCGAAGAAATACTGTCATTTTCATTTAAAAAAAAAAAACTGTTCAAATAAGCGCAAAATAACATCATCCATCACACCTGTGCTGAAGTATTTCTTGCACATTTACTCACATCACTTGCAAAGTTGCAACTTCAAGGAGAATCTAACTCAAAATATCGAACAATAAAGAAATCCCACAGCCATATGCAAGTTCATTTCTTACCTAACAAATCTGAAAATATTACACCCTGTTCATGCACGTAAATTTCTTGCACATCCACTTTACATTTTCAAAGAGAATCTGGTTCAAAAATCTCAAAACAAAAAAAGTTCCACTTCCACCTCGTATGTGCAGGTTTTATTTCTCGCACATTACCTCGCAAAATTTACATATGAAAAAAGTCAAACAAACAAAAATTATTCCTAGTTCCTACAGAATCGTTTGTGTTGAACGTGCAGGTTTTTGATCCTGCACAGTAGCACAGTGCACATATGGAGGTGGAGGATGGGATTTCTCATCTTCGAAAGAGAGTCAAAAATTTCTCTTACAGTTACAAAGAGAACAAGTAGCTCGTATCTCGTATGTCGTATACGTATCAGCGCTACCACTTTACTTCAATTGAAGCAGATCTGCTTCCTTTTTTTTTTTTTTATTAAAATCTACTTCCTACTTCGCACTATCTTCAAAATACTGAAATCTGCTTCAATTTAAAATTGTCTGTTTCAATTTTACGAAAAAAGGCCAAATCTACTCCTTTTTTCTTTTTTTTCACTCTAGTATGTAAACCCAGAATTTCCATAAATCGAAAAAAAAATTATCGTTCCACACAATACAAATACACAAATGGATAATTTAAAACGCTGGAAAGAGAACACCACAGACCACACTCATGTGTACAGTGTACACGAATCTTATGAAAAATTCCCTTGTGTATGTATAGGTAAATATGGTTTCGGTTCTCCCTTTCTTCTAGTATACTACAATTTTACCCTTTTACATGTTGTTTGATTTATATCTTTGTTGATATTCTCTGGTGTTTGTATTCTTTTTTCGTAAAACTGTTATTTGCAATTCTTTACTTTAGTAATTTGAAACAGATATTCGGAATTTGCTTATTGTTTAAAAATGAAAAGATATTTCCAAGTGATAAAACAAAAAACAGAAGAAAGGTTTGTTGAGATATTTGAAAACCAGTTAAGTTTGAATTATGATTTATAAAGTAACTTTTTTTCATAACAACAGTCCTTCAAAATCAAAACTTTCTAAAGTCGTTTTATCTGATAAGTCGACAGGGAGTCGTAAATAATTTTAATGTTCCTCTTTTATAAATGAATAATTACTTAAGTACCTTAAAATGAAGTACATTTTTTCTTTTTGTTGTTTAGTTAAACTAATATTTTGTTAAATGAATTAATATAAAAATGTAAATATGTTGAATATTAGGTTAAGTTTTTGTAATACTTGTTTGTTTAATTATATCAAAAGTAGAAATAAACATTTAATATAAATATGATGTCTAAAAGAATTTTTATTTTAATTTTTGTTTCATTTATTAAATTTAATAATTAAAAAAAAAACTAACACAATAAGATTTATATAAAAATGGTTCATTTTGAAATCTACTTCGATTTTTTAAAATCTACTTCCCTTTTTTCCTCAAATCTACTTCAACTTTTTTTCCGAAAGTGGTAGCGCTGATACGTATTCGTATCGTATTTTCGTAAATGAAAATATAGTATTCTCTTCCACTTCAGTGCCTTTGAAAATTGAAAGTCTATTGTGATTGTGACATATGGAAAGCTGCGACCTGCGAGGGATGAACGCGTGGAATCGTTATTGCGCAGGCGATTTTGAATAACGAATTTCTTTTGCTTTGACTAATGGAATTTTTGTTTGAAAATTAATTACTGACCCCTAAAATTGTAAAAAGAATCTCCCTACATAAACCATATATACTCACTGTCGCTATTAGATATAGTCTGGTGCAGTGCGGCGCAGTGCAGTGAAGTGCGGTAATGTTATTTATATTCTAAATTCTGTTTCTTTCTTTCAATATGGACAAAAAAAAGCCCTCGGGGGCAGAATTTAGAAAAAGGCGAAGGCTTGTTGAAGCCGATAATAAAAAACAGAGCAAAAATTTAATAAAAATTTTAAAACGCAGCGAGGAACATGCAGATGGGGTAAATGTAACTAATGTAAGTAATTTAAATAATACAGGTAGGAAACACATTAGGGCCAGGAAAAGAAGTATCTTTAGTTCTCTTCTATCAATTGGGAAAATTTATCTGATGAGTTTTATAGAGAAGAGTTTTAAAGGGTCCAATGCAAATTCGGGATCAACATTTTCCAAAAACAAAATTGCCCCGGACACTTTGATTCCTTCAATGAGCTCCTCTTTAGATGTGTACTGCTTTCCACCTTCATAAAATTTGCGTGTTAGCCAACCCCACACATTTTCAATAATGTTCAAATCTGGAGAGTAAGGTGGCCAGGATAGTTGCTGTACATTTTGGCTTTCCAACCAGGTTTTATAGTCGCAGTAGCTTAGTGGTTAATGTGTTGGACTGCTATGCGGGGGTCCCAGGTTCGAATCCCGCAAAAACCCAATTCCGACTTAGGGTTTTCTTCCGCTGCGCTACCTCTCGCGAACGTCTGACAAACATCCGAGAGTATAAATGTCTTGAAAGAGCTTCTCAATTAGCCGTTTGGAGTCAGCATTAAATTGTAGATCCCTTCCATTCGTTCCAAAAATGAGAAACTCACACAAAACGAATGGTTGTGAGAAGCTAGGCCTAGGGTCTCTCCGGACCTATTGCGCCAACTATTTATTTTTAACCAGGTTTTAACTATGCCGGCTGTATGTATAGGTGCATTGCATTGTCATGCTGGAAAATAATCGGCAGTGGCGTAAAAACGTCCTGAAACTGAGGCAATGCTGTTTCCAAAATGGTTTTTTAGTACTTCGCGGTCATTTTACAGTCCACAAAAACCAAACCGATTGTGCCATAAAATGATATTGCACCCCATACCATAACTCCTCCCATACCTATCATAGCCGAGATATGATGGCGATCCAAATACAACTTATCCTTTCGCAAATCATGAAAGTAGTAACTGTATCCCCTCCGGTCCATCTAGGTTGAAAAGATCAGTTTTCGCCAATTATTTGAACTGCTGTTGCTATCAGTATTCCATGCCATGTGATGTTTTGCAAAAGTAAGGGGCTGTTGCTTACGCTCATTGTTTAGTGGTGGTTTTTCTTCAACTTTAGTTGCTTTAGGTGTCCAGCACTTTTAATAACCCAACTTATGGTCATTCGGCTAACTTCTAATCCAGCTTCCTGCCTTATTTTATTCAATGAGTGGGTGGAATTAGAAGCTAATCTAATGATTTTCCGCCTGTCTTGATTAGAAAGAACTGAAGAACTGTATAGCTTTTCCCATATAATAAAGGATTTCTTAAATAATTGTTAACTACTTTCGGACTTCGCCTAATTTTAATGAGCTACAGTGCGGTTAGAAAGCCCCTGCTCATAAAAGCCCTTTATTTTGGCAATTTCTGCTATTGTTAATGAGTTTTGTCTACTCATTTTAAAAGTAGAAACAAAGAAAAAATTTAAAAAAAAAAAACGGTTTTATCGCTTCCCGATAGCTTGTCGACACTCAGCTTTAAAAATTTCGCTTAAACTGTGATTGAGGATATTCTAATGTTCCGAAAGCTCTGTTACACTTAAACAGTTTCTGAAATCTCTCTCAAGTCTCAGAGAGCAGTCTCTTACCTTGTCACTCAATATATAATTCCTTATGTAAGCATGAAGGAAGTAGCGGTAACACTTGATTGTAAAAAAAAACAATACGTGAGGCTATCCAAATGTTACGGACTGTATATAATATAGACTTCGAGAGATGATAGAATCAGACCACCATTGTCGGGTCTCTTTTCGTCTCTACCAATATGAATCTTACCCAGAGAGACTGTCTGGATTTCTCCAGAGCTCTTCCCTGGGCTCAGTTCCTAGTGATAATGCTAGCATCTGTTTATGGAAGATCTGTTTCATCGACTGGGTCTCGACCCAATGATGCCCCAAGATCTTCATTTTGCCAGCCAACGCCGGACATTGACACAGTATATGTGCCGCTGTCTCAGATTCCTCCAGGCATAGTTTACAGGTATCATCATCTCTAAGGCCCATCCTCCTTAAGTGATACCCCAAAATACCATGTCCTATTAACAAGGCCACCACCCATTTCAATGTTCTGACTTTGAGTTACTTCTAGTGGCATGTGTCACGTGTGTTCAAAGTTGTATAAATGACGCACAAAGTCAAGCTATTAAACCGCATGACGTTTCGAATATAATGTTCGATCGACCTTCGTCCGAAAAAGGCTAACAAACCGCAGATAATCATCAAACTGACAGCGTCATCAATTATTAACTACGTCAAACGAACGATGAATTTCACAAGACCAAAGTTCATAGCAGAAAACAAAAGAATTAACCACCCATGCCCATTACCCGCATGCCGCACACAAAAGCGGAACAAAGCATAGAACACAACCACACATCAAATCTCGTCGCAAAAATGGCGTACCTACACGAAGTATATACATATGATGCGCATGCGACCACTAGATGTCATCAAAGTGTCAAGAGAGATCTTTAAAACCAATATTCATGAGTCACAGCTGGCTAGAGTGGTTTCAAAATGTTTGTTTATTAATAATTTGTTGTTACTAGCAAAACTATATGTTACGCAGCGGATTGAGTACAGTACAGAACAAGACGAACGTCGCATTCGGCTGCTTGGCTTACAAAAGTCTTATTTGTGGCTTAAACTACTAAAAAAGAAAACATACAATGTTGTTAATACTAAGCAGATAATACTTAACGACAAAAAATGGCTTAGAAAATATACTGTTTTTTATACAATCGAGTCTGTCGTACTGTTTTTTTTTTTTTTTTTTTTTTGGAGATTTATTGGAAAGAAAATTAGATTTTTTGAAAAATAATTCTGTGCTACTGTTTATGGTTCGCTGCAGTTGCTGTTGGTATTGCAGGTGTCGGTGTTGATGGTACCGCCTACCTTTTTCGGTTTCCTATTCGCCTGCTGCTGCTGGGCGATCATCTGATCCGTGCAGTAGCTGATGTACTCCTTGAGATCTTCCGGCTGTTCGGGAATCACAAACGACTGGCCGTCCTCGTCGCCACTACCCTCACAAGTTGAACAATTGGAGATTTTACGATCGATTGGCATGCGAATTCCATTTACGTAGCACTCGGCGCCATCTAGCGCACTTATGGTTGAGCCACAGTAGTAAAGATTGCTGCATGAAGAGGTCGCACTGACGTCTGAGGCTGCGTCATCCTTCTCAGTGCCGAAGGTTTCGACAGAGGAGCGCCGCCGTAGTCTCTGCGCCCGGAAGTACTCGATCTCTTCTAGCGTTATGCCACACATTAGGTCATCTGAATAATCAGACACGACGACAGATGGCGTTCGCATAAACCGCACACCACTACACTCACTGATCGGATAGTCACTGATGCAGCTTTGAGCGGACTCCCGCCGGGAACTGGACATCGATCCGAAGCGGTCCTCAGGAATCTCCACCACTCGTTCTTCGATCAGCACCTTGCTGGGGATAGCAGTTTGGGTGAGCAGGGCGTTCAGGGAGATGTGCGCATCTGTTGTTGGTGAGTCAGGCAGGTCGGTAGGTTCAGCTAGTGGCAAGAGGGCAGGCCTAAGTGGCAGGTCTGTGACAGTCAGGGTCAACCGACGACCCTGGTTGAGATTTGCTGGTGGTTCCATGGGCTCTTCGTCGAGCCCCAGGGCTGAATCGCTACTAGCAGATCGGGCGACTCGTTCCTTCTTCTTTCTGGCAGGCTTAATGGACTCTCTTTCATCATCTTGCTCATCATCGCAGTCTGAGGAGTAAGGCGACTGGCCCAGAGTGCAGCCTTCATCAGACAGTGGACTATTCCGATGGGGGTCGACCGATGATTTCAACTGCTGTTCGTTCTCCTTAAGTGAGATTTTCTTTTCGAAATCCTGAGCAACATCGTGGACCATGGTAGTGGTATCTCTGGCTGAAGCTGGCTGCTTGCTGTCCTGAAGAATTTTCGTATACATTTTTACAAGACGGTTGACAGAGGGAAAGTTCACCGATTTCCTTTGAAGATCTTCAGTGATGGGCGATCGTGATCTACTTCTAGCTCTGGTATCCTCTTGCGAGCGTTCAAATAGATCGCGTTTCCGTTCCTCGACTAATGATCGTCGTACCGAAGGCGTTAGTGATGATAAGTGAACCGCGGAGAATGATAAACCCGATGGTGATTCAGACGACAACGACGATGCGAACGTTTTAAAGTTTGAATGGCAACTAGCATTCGGCTCTTCGCTACCCGTCCATTTATTTTGATTATTCACTAGCGGTGGCGGCAATAATGTCTCCCACTGTACTGCCGTCGCGTTCATTGTAGTACTTATGGTGTTGCTGTTCGTGCTGGTTGTGGTGGTGTTTTTTTTATTCCGCTTATCGTTGCTAACGTCATTGGAACCGACAGTGCAAATACCGTCGCCGCTGCCGAAAGTGATACACGTCGCTGTGTGGGTTGGGAAATCAGAGCCATCATCGGTGTGGCTGCTTACGTCCGTTGTTTTTCCGATTAGATTAGCCGATGCCATTGGTGGTTTTGAGCCCCGTCGGCGGCGACGAATTGTTTCCTCCCCCTCTGTCGACAGTTGCCAACAACCTTCATATGATTCCGTTTCCATTGACACCCCGGCGGCTGTCATAGTTGCCGCTGGCGACGATAATTCTGTCAGCATCGGCAACCGGCTACTGACGTCAGCGAGTGAATTAAGTACACGCATTACATTGTCGTTGGGCGAAGAGATTTCAGCATCAGCAATGACTGTCCCGCTGTCATTTGACTCCGCTACGGACGTGGACGATGATGCCAATGGCTCATTCAGCTGATCGTCGGAATTTTTCAGTATTTGTCCAGTTACATCTTTCTGAACATTACCCTCAGCTGCTGGGGCAGAGCTTTTCTTATCAGTACAAGTGCTATTTCTATCTGCCATATTTATTATATTACTGTCATTGACGTTTGTCGGTGCAGTCGTAGTGGGGCTGCTGGTGTTGGTTGTGTTGGTTGTGGCTACGTGCGATAAACGGCGATAAAATTGCCTACAGAAAGGAAAATAAAGATAAACATTAGCAGAGGCAATAAAAATATATTTTGCGTTAGACTATCTGTGTTTTGTTTGTAGTTTTGTAGACTTTTAATTAACAACGTCGAATGAAATGTGGCATGACACTTCAATTGACGTTAATAGTTTTATAACAGATGTTGGTTGTGAGGCGAGGTGGCAGTAATGGGTTGTGGTGCTAAAAACACAGATTGTACTTACCTATGACATGCGGCGAGTTTCTTGAGTGAATTCCGGACATCTCCTTCATTTTTGTGATTTAGCATTGTTGCAGAGGGTGTTGCTGTCGTAATTGATGTAGGCTCTAGGGCTGTGGTTGTCTCGAGGGGAATTTTACTCTCGATCAATGTTCAGGTAAGTGAGGTAGGCGGCTGTAAACGAAAAGGGAGTAGGATTACTTTTAGTAGATTTTGTTTTAATGATTTATGAGCACGATTATAGAACGTGTGATAAGGCGTTGGATGTGAGTGATTGAGAGTTGGCGACGTTTAGTTGTTGTGCGATCACTTGTAGATTAGTTACATTTAAGTGACTTGTTAATGAGAAAACACCGAAGAGAAGTAACTTCCCTTCACTTGCTGGAAGCATTATTTGAAATACCATAAGATAATGGTATTGCCATTCCCCGTGTTTATCTTATTAAAGATTTGGGTGTGTTTTTAGATACCAAGCTCTCATTTACCTACCATATTGAGTCCATCACAAACAAGGCAAATAGAACATGGGGAATGTTAAGGCGGTATGCTTGTGAGTTCTCGGATGTTTATGTTCTCAAGACCTTGTATATCGCTTTTGTGCGGTCTATATTAGAATATGCCTCTATTGTGTGGTGTCCATATTATAGAGTTCATATAACAAGAATTGAATCTATACAAAAAAGATTTTTAAGATTCGCTCTTAGAGGACTTCCTTGGCTTGATTCTAGCAACTTACCCCCTTATTTATCTAGGTTAAAATTAATTAATTTAGAATCACTGGAAGTTAGAAGAACAGTAGCCAGAGTAGTCTTTATTCATAGGGTTCTCATAGGAGAAATTGATTCAACGGACATCCTAAGTCTTCTAAATATTAGTGTTCCTTCATTCGACCTACGGAACTCTCGATTTTTTAGAGTAGGCCACTCTCGTACAAAATACGGTCTATCTTCATCAATTAATGGTTTAACGTCAGCATATAATGCAAATGCCATTTTAATCGATTTCAATTTACCAGTTTCCTCTATAAAAAGAAAATTACTTGAGAATGTACAGTCATAGTTATTTTGCTTTACGTTTACTTTGTATCTTATTTATGAAACTTTAAATTTTAATTTTTGAGGTCTTATATCTATGAAAGATTTATTCTTTGGTGATAAATAAATAAATGTTACTACTTCAGATGTAACCAGGATCGTTGAGAAAGTTGTTTTCGTGGGATATATAGACAAGGAGAGTCCAAGAAATGTGTATATGAATCGTATTGCCTTCGTTGTGGTTGGGTAAACATGATTTAAGCGCTTAGGTTGCTTAGAACGCAATGCTCGGTAATGCGGCTTCTACACCGCGTCAATACGAGCAATATGTTATAGCTCATTACCTGTCAATTTTCATAGGGTGGACATTTTTTTAGCTTTCGACAGTCATCCCCGAAAACACATATGTTATAGGGGCACCTGGGGACACTTGATGCCCTGGGTTTTATTTCCAAAACGAGAGTTGTTTTCTTGGAATAATAAGGTGCCATCACTGCATTTAATATTGAAAATTACCTCAGACGGCATTTTGTAAATCGTTCGAAAGAACTTGAACTTCAATGGTGTGTTTTGTGTAGCCGTATAGCCGTAAACTTTTTTTTTTTTTAGTTTTTCTTGTATTTTTATCTCCACAGTGTTGTTAAAGTGGGCTATAGATACTACACTTGTGTCTGCACCGGCGGCATTCCGCCATGCACATCACACCGATCGAGACACCGGCACCAAAAATCAAAAACTTTTGATTTTACTCGCTCTGTGTCTGACACCGAAAATCGGTGTGCACACCAGCGCACAGACAGCACACGTTTCCGTACATCGACACTGGAGCAGGCACAAGTGTAGTGTCTATGGGCCGCTTAAGTGAAGTGCTTTGTGTGTATTTATTTTGAAAAGTCTTTATTTTGGTAAGTATTTGTGCATATAAGAATAATATCTCCATAAAAGTTAGTTTAAAATTAAGAAATTACCAGAGGGAAGATTTGATCCCATTAAAGTAGGGAAGACTTGATCCCGAAATCCAGTCTCCCATAATATAGGAAATTGCTCAAAAAGGACCTAAAAAATTCGACAAAAATGTTGACATACACTCCAGAAAAAAAACAAAATCGAAAAGAAAATTTAATTGCATCAGATGAAAAAAAATGCGCAAAAATAAACTCCGAAGGTAAGACTTAATATGACTGCGGCTATTTCATCGTCATCCGAAGATGAAGGCGAATTGCCACCATCAAAATGAGCTACTCTGTGTAGTTGGCTGGGTAATTGTGGATATTATGCTTTCGATGAAAAACCGAGTACACCGTTATGTTGGTACAATAAGATCACTAACGCAACATGGACATGAAGTACGCTTTACTAAAAACAATCAATAACAACACTTTTAAATAGCCAATAAAAGAAGGTATACATATTTCCGAAATAGCAATAGACTCTTCCGTGTTAGACATGGAAACGAATACTCTGAGCTTAAGGAAATTTCGGCCGGCGTGCCGCAAGGAAGTGTCCTTGGGCTCCTTCTCTATCTGTTATATACTCGCAATATACCAAGAGAAGATGGCACTACTCTCGCTACGTTCGCCGACGACACCGCAGTAGGTAATACAATTGAAGAAACGACTGCAAAACTGCAAATCGCACTGAATAAGGTTAATGAATGGACGAGGGACTGGCGGATCGCCCTCAACGAAACTAAATCTGTTCACGTGAATTTCACGTATAAGAAAACTAATGACATGCCAATTTTCCTAAACTTGGCCCGAATACCCTTAGCAAACGAGGCCAAATACCTGGGAATGACACTCGACGCAAAACTGAAATGGAATTCACACGTGAAAATGAAACATAAAGAACTCGATATCAAATATAGAGAAATGTACTGGCTCCTCGGAAAATATTCCCAGCTCAGTACCGAAAACAAACTGCTTCTATACAAGCAAGTGCTAAAGCCGGTGTGGACCTACGGTATACAACTTTGGGGTTGTACCAAGAAAACAAATGCCAATATTCTACAAACTTTTCAAAATAAAGTGCTTAGAGAAATTTTACAAGCACCATGGTATATTAGAAACGACGATATCCACAGGGATCTCGGAATTCCAACAATTGGAGCTGAAACTAGAAGCTTCGCGAGAAAGCATAGAAACCGACTAATCGGACATGTCAACAATACAGTCCGACAAATTTTGGACGAGAACAATTTATTGCGCCGGCTTCAAAGAACGAAACCGTTCGACTTGGCAAGATAAGATTAACCGCGTCTAAATTGCGGAACATGCAGGATCTTTCATTGGAAAGTATCCTGTCAAAAGTTGTTATTTCCTTATAGAAAAATTGCTTGATAAGTTATATCTTAGTTGCAGTATCTAACAATCTTTCGAAGGGTGGTGTTTTTAGTCAGTAAAAATCTGACACTACTATGAGCACGCGCTTTCTATTCTCATAGTGTCTTTGGAAGATTTTCACCTACCCTCGGTAAAGAAAAAAAAAAAAAAAAAAAATAGCAATGTACCAAGTCGTTAAAGATAAGTAAATCCACCAATCGTGTTATTTTGCTTTCAATTTAAGTTTAGTTTAGAGTAAACTTTGGTTTTTCTTATTAATTTATACTAGAACTTTACCCAATATTAATAAAAAAAATATTATGCATTCTTATATATTTTGTTTCTTTTAATAATCTACATATAATACAACTTTTTAAAATGTAAATATAAAAATATTACAATAGTGTTTTATTTTTTAATATATGGAATGGAGTAGAGTTGATCCCCCTGTAACCAAGTCTACCCCAAAATGGGATCAAGTTAACCTTATACGGGGACACTTGGTTACTTTTGAAAATTTTAGAAAAAAAGCTTAAAGTATATCTTATCGAACTTATACTGTTTGTTGAGCTTAGAAATACGATAAACAACAAAAAGGATTACAAATATGTTAATTGAGAAGGAAGTATATCTTATACTTTCTGAAATAATGTGAATCTAGGGGGTTCAACTGTCCTCAGGTTGCCCTACTAAATATTACAGCGAAACTAAATACTATTCATAGCCTCCAATCTGGAGCTCACGGTAAGAAGTAATACTGAGTATGCTGAGGTTCTGTTTTCTAAAGTAGTTTTTCCACCTTGTGACAAGTCAGTTCTTGCTTTATAAACATACCTTAGTTATTTCGTAGAGTCATAAAAGAGCTCCCTACTCACATCAGAGTGGCCCATAATAATTTTATTGAGAGAGGTCGGTATTTTAGACCTATAAAGGCAGCTTGAAATACGTTCCCAATTCCACAAAATTACGCGGGTTTGTCACGTTCAATAGTATTTAAAATTCAATTTCATTTATTTTCTATATATATTTATATATATATTTTACATTATATTTTCTTTTATTTCGATAGTACAACTTGTTATCTAATCATCTTAGGCAACAAAAAAATCCCTCGCCAAGATACAATTTGATCTGCAATTAAATCAGGCCTTGTTGAAGTACGGATATTCATGGTTCTGTCTCTTTCTTTTAGATAAATTACTTTAAGTCCATCATTTTGTTTAAAAAAGACAAAAAATTAAAAATTATCCCTGTAGGACTCGTCTTAAGGACGTGGTAAAGGGTGTTCGCGAAACAATTTTCGAATTTAAAATTAAATAATAAAAGATTCACAGGTTTTTATATAATCGTTTTTATTTTAAAATAAAACATACAAATGCGGATTTATGTTTTGAAAATAATTGAAGTTAAATGTTTACCACGGAGACGAACACACTCATTTAAACGAAACACCATATTTTTTGTGAAAACTTTTTTGCAAGTTTCTTGCGAAATTCCTCTGATTTCGTTGCGAATATCTTTTCAGTTGCAATAAATTTCGCGGTTTGTTAACGTAGACTTTAGATTTTAGAAATCCCCATAAAAAAAAAGTCCGCAGGTGTTAAGTCTGGCGATCTGGGGGGCCATGGGATATCACCACAACGACTTATGACTTTTTCGGGGAAAATGCGCCTTACAATGTTCATTGATGCCTCCATCCTGTTGAAACCATGTCGATCCGTTTACCCATTCATTGTTCTCCAACTCAGGTTCCAAAAAGTTTTCCAACATAGACGAATAGGTTTGGGAATTTTTTTTCTTAGTGAAAGACGTGGATTTGCAATAACATCACGACGAACTGCTTCAATTGTTTCGTCAGTTCTCACAGTTCGCGATACACCTGGCCCGTGTCCCACTACAGGTCCTTGTTCACGAAAACTTCGCACCCACTTGCCAATAAGTTGCGTACTAGGACAATCCCGTATACGCCGAATATTGAAATGTCTTGCGAATAGCCACGGGAGAATCGTTATTTTTAAAATATGCCTCTACAGCAAACGCACGATGCTCCGCCGACCAACGATCCATGGCTACTAAAATCCGCACGACGCGTAAGTGTAATGAATACGCCTCCCCCCTCCGCCGATACCCCGCTCGCCGTTTATTCAAATTCAAAGTCGAAAATTCTTTGGCGGACACCCTTTATGAAAACTATACCACTGCGCATGAATTATAACGGGTGATTTTTTAGCTGGTTTGGTTTTGGCAACACTGGTTTTGACAGCTGACGTGTGTTTAGTACCTTGTGTCACTGTCAAACAGCTTCAGTTTGGTTTGCAATTTAACCATGGATCGTCTTACAAATGAACAACGCTTGCAAATTATTGAATTTTACTATCAAAATTCGTGCTCGGTTCGAAGTGTTCATCGCGCGCTGCTTCCATTTTATGATCGGCATTCTCGACCTTCTGAGCAGTCTATTCGGAAGATTGTGACCAAATTTCGCACCAAATTTACTTTGTTGGACATTAAACCACCAACACGTTTACGTACTGTGCGTAGTGAAGAAAATATTGCGGCCGTATCAGCTAGTGTGACAGAAGACCGCGAAATGTCGATTCGGCGCCGTTCCCAGCAGTTAGGCCTTTGTTACAGCACTACGTGGAAAATTTTGCGGAAGGATTTGTGCGTAAAGCCTTTTAAGATACAGCTTGTGCAAGAACTAAAGCCAGCCGACCTACCACAACGCCGAATTTTTGGTGAATGGGCTCTTGGAAAGCTGGCCGAGGATCCGCTTTTTTATCGAAAAATTGTGTTCAGCGATGAGGCTCATTTTTGGTTGAATGGGTACGTAAATAAGCAAAATTGCCGCATTTGGAGTGAAGATCAGCCAGAAGCATTGCAACAGCTACCAATGCATCCCGAAAAAGCCACTGTTTGGTGCGGTTTATGGGCCGGCGGCATTATTGGGCCATATTTCTTCAAAGATGATGCGAATCGCAGCGTTACTGTCAATGGTGAATGCTACCGAGCGATGATAACAAACTTTTTTTTGCCCGAAATGGAAGTTCTTGACTTGCATGATATGTGGTTTCAACAAGACGGTGCCACATGCCACACAGCACCCGAAACAATGGCGCAATTGCGAGGCGAGTTTGGTGAACAGTTAATTTCACGTTTCGGGCCGGTCAGTTGGCCGCCTAGATCGTGCGATTTGACACCATTAGATTATTTTTTGTGGGGGTATGTCAAGGCTAATGTGTATAGGGACAAGCCCGCTTCGATTGACGCACTGGAAGCCAACATCCATGCATTCATTCGTGAGATACCGGCCGATATGTGTGAAAGAGTATGCCAAAATTGGACTCAGCGGATGGACTACCTGAGACGCAGCCGCGGTCAACATTTGCATGAAATTATCTTTAAACATTAAATTGCAAGGTTCAAACTATCGATTCAAATAAATATTTCATTCATTTTTTCGAATTTTTTGTGTTTTTTTTTTTTAAAAAGTTCTAAACCTCTTAAAAAATCACCCGTTACTTTTCAACGATGGAACTCATTAGGCGTTTTTCTTTTTTAGTTCAGAGCTGAGCACTGAACTGAGCTCGAGCTATATGAGCGCGCTCTGAACCGAGCGTGCTCAGATCGTTCTGATGATTTTCTGTTTTTCCTGTTTTTTTGTTCTCTCAAATATGACTGGAAGTGTGAATGTATATGTGTAATCAGCATTTTACTCAGCCTGCTCAGTCAATTAATTCTGAGCTCATAGAGCGCGCTCTGATCAAGCTCTGAACGAAAAAAGAAACACAAATTCGAAGGGTTCCGAAACAGCAAGTAACATAACATAAAAGTTCTTGAAGTTCGTTGTAACTTTGATCGATATTTTAATAATAGTGTATTTTTATATCATTTACTATTAGGAATAAGGGTTCAGGGTTTATGTATAAGGTTTATGTTTATGATATTAATTTTTTTTTTTCGAGTTGATTGTATTAAAGGTAAATTGAGGTTTACGATTTATGACGTATAAAAAAAAAACTACTCGCTAGATCTCGTTCAAAAAATTTTCATTTGAAGTTTACATGGTAATGTACATCATATATTTTTTTAGTTTTATCGTTCTTTTATTTTAGAAGTTAGGGGGGGGGGGGGGGGCAACATTTTACCACTTTGGAAGTGTCTCTCGCGCAAACTTTCACTTTAGAAAAAAAAGATTTTAGAAACCTAAATATCATTTTTGAAGATTAGATTAGATACCCCACACGTATGGGTTTGATGAAAAAAACATTTTTAAGTTTCAGTTCTATGTATGGGGACCCCCAAAATTTACTGTTTTTTTTTTTTTTGTGCAAAATCTTAATGCGATTCACAGAATACATCTACTTACCAAGTTTCAGCGGTATAGTTCTTATAGTTTCGGAGAAAAGTGGCTGTGACATACGGACGGACAGACAGACAGACATGACGAATCTAATAGGGTTCCGATTTTTGCCATTTGGCTACGGAACCCTAAAAATGAAGTATATTTAACGATGTCTTTTCAATTGGTTTGTTTAAATGTTATTTTCTTTAACATTGTTGAACGGTCATATTCAGTTGTGTAAGCTTGTATAATACTAAATGTTAGTGAAAGGATTTAGATAATGAAATAGGGGTACCCTGTCCTCCTTTTGTATTTTTGATTACAAAAAAATTGGTGCGACTGTAACCAACACTCCCGAAATATGTGTATGCGTAAACACCGTGCGTGCGGTATGTGTGTGGCTTGATACACGTCATTGAGAAAAGAGGGAATTGTAATAACCGTATTCTTGATGTATTATGAAATAACAATAATTTATTCGTTCTGTGCTAGTTTCGGTAGAATAGATACAATCGGATTGTGGTAGCTGAAGTAAGATATATACCAGAGACAATACTGATACCCCCAACTCACAATCCTCTTGCCGCTGACCCCCTCAGTTTTTTTTTCAAATTCGCCATTTTGTTTTCCTATCGGTGTTATGTCTATTTAGAATCCGTGTGAAATTCAAAAACATACAAAAAATATAAAATCAATGCTGCCAACTGCTACCAACCATGGGGGAATGTGATAAGAGTTCGAGAATACCACATTTTAAGATAACTGAATGCTATTGGTTGGTTATTATAAATTTTTAAAAGACGTTTAATATAATTTGTTTAGTTAATAATGCTATCTTAATGAGATGTTTTATATATTAGAAACATATTAGGACAAATATTGTTGTGGATTTTCCTTTTTTGAATATCATTAACTTCGATTTCATGTGTAAATTTTTCTTAAATAACTGAAGAAAAATTGCTAAAAATGTTTTTATTTTCCTACAACCATTCTGCAATAATCATTTTTCATAAATATTTTCAACAAAAGTGCACTTATTCCTAAAATAAAATACTATTTACACGAAACGAATAATTTTAAATTTAACTGACAAAATTCTATGAACGCTGGTAGCAACTTTGCCGACAGCGGAAGTGGGACACGCAAGGTGCGACTGTGTTGGTGAGTGAAGTTACGTGACATTTTTCAATACGAATTTCTATGTAACAATACTAACGCACCTAGCGTGTACCACCCCATAGAAATATTGCTTGTAGGCAAGTAACGGAAAATCGGCTGAAGTTGGGGGTCTCAGTATTGTCTCTGTTATATACATTCGAGACTGTAATCTACCTAGATTACGCTGGAAGACAGCACCGATGGTTGTTCCATATCGTGTTGTTGAAATTTTCCAATTGGAGTTCATTTGAAGATTAAATTTATCTTGCATAAAATCAATAAATGATTGAGCTTCTGGAGTTGCAAAATTGATATTGAAGTCTCCGCTTGGTAAAAGATGATAATCTCCCTGCAGAGTTCTTGAAATTTCTTCTGAGTACGGTGCAAGGACGGAATGAAGAAATTTTATTTCACATCAACAAAAAGCTGAAATTAATATGCACGAGCTCATAAATGTATGCAATGATAAAATGTATTCAATGATAAAACACAATTTTATTTCACATCAACAAAAAGCTGAAATGAATATGCCCAAGCTCATAAATGTATGCAATGATAAAAACGTATGCAATGATAAAATGTATGCAATGATAAAACACAATTTTATTTCACATCAACAAAAAACTGAAATTAATATGCCCCAGCTCATAAATGTATGCAATGATAAAATGTATGCAATGATAAAAAACAGTGACGCATTCCCTGTCCCCGCAAGTTAAATGTGTGGAATTACTCTACCAGATTCCAAAAAAATGTATGCAATGATAAAACACAGTGATGCATTTCCGTCCCCGCAAGTTAAATGTGTGGAATTACTCCACCAGATTCCACCAATGCGCGCTTAGATGTTTACACATAAAAAAACATTTTTAAAACGTAATAGGAAGTTTGTTCCCCCTAAAGGAGTATGTATGGTAACCCTGTGTACAGTACAGGGTACTTTATGTTTGTATGTTAACCGCAATATTAACTAAACTCGCCTTATAACGATTTTAAACAGTTTTTAGGGTTCCGTAGCAAAATTCGGAACCCTATTAGATTCGACATGTCTGTCTGTCTGTCTATCCGTCCGTATGTCACAGCCACTTTTCTCCGAAACTATAAGAGCTATACCGTTGAAACTTGGTAAGAAGATGTATTCTGTGAGCCACATAAAGATTTTACACAAAAAAAAAAAACAGTAAATTTTCGGGGTCCCATACATATAATTTTTTTCATCAAACTCATACGAGTGGGGTATCTATGGATAGGTCTTCAAAAATATTAGGTTTAGGTGAATAGTTAGCGCGAGAGACACTTCTAAAGTGGTAAAATAGTGTGTTCTGTCCGTCTGTCCCGAGGCTTACAGCCTAAACGGCAACCCGGATTTCATACGAACCTTGGATTTGGGATAACCTCAATATTTATGGTATGTACTTCCCAAATAAAATGTTCACACCAGTATGATTGGTTCGAAAACGGCTCTAACGATTTCAACCAAAATTAATATTTGAGCTAAAGTAAGTGGAATTTACATGACTACATACTCATACACTCGAAAACGGTTCATACGATTATAGAAACAAATTCATTTCTAAGGTAATATGGTAATTTAATCGTACAATAGGTTTTTGAAAAAAAAAAAAAGCGCCACCTAAGTAATTTAATTTTTTGAGGACGCCATCGGCAATACTGCGGTAACTGCTACTGGCGAATGCTACAGGGCCATGCGATAAATAAAATAACTTCTTACTTCTTCTGCCAAAACCAGATGAGCAGGGCTTGGTGAACAGATATGATGGTTTCAACACACGCTGCTTCTACCTAACCAACCGAACCGAAATCCGAAACCGAGTCGTGTGTTGAAATCGGTTTATGCGTGGCATTTTATTATTCGGTTTTCGGTCGGTTCCTTTCGTTTCATCGGTTTTCGCCAACTCGGTTTGATATAAAGCAACTCGGTTTAACTCGGTTTAACTCGGTTTAGTAGTAACTCGGTTCAAACCGGTTTACCAAACCGAGTCGACACGTCACTAGTTTCAACAAGACTGTGCAATCGCACACAGCACGAGCCACAATAGATATTATGAAGGAAGCGTTTCTTGGTCGCGTAATCTCCCGTTTTGGCGATTAGGCATGGCCATCCCAGACTTCGTTCTTTGCGGCTTCTTGCAGTCGCGGGTTTATGCCAACAAGCCTCAGACAATCGCAGGTCTTGGAGAGTATTCGACAGGAATGCGAACAGTTCAATCTTGCGGAAAGTCATGGAAAATGCGATAAAACGGGCAGAAATGTGAATTAACACTGGCGGCAGCCACTTGACGGATACTATCAATCTTAAAATCTTTTTTTTTTATGTATAAACATCTAAGCGCGCGTTGTTGGAATCTGGTGGAGTAATTCCACACATTTAACTTGCGGGAACAGGGAATGCGTCACTGTGTTTTATTATTGCATACATTTTATCATTGCATACGTTTTTATCATTGCATACATTTATGAGCTGGGGCATATTAATTTCAGCTTTTTGTTGATGTGAAATAAAATTGTGTTTTATCATTGCATACATCTTATCATTGCATACGTTTTTATCATTGCATACATTTATGAGCTCGGGCATATTAATTTCAGCTTTTTGTTGATGTGAAATAAAATTTCTCCATTTCGTCCTTGCACCGTACTCAGAAGAAATTTCAAGAACTCTGCAGGGAAATTATCATCTTTTACCAATGATCATAAGCGGAGACTTCAATATCAATTTTGCAACTCCAGAAGCTCAACTATTTATTGATTTTATGCAAGATAAATTCTAAGGTGGCCGGTAGAAGGAGTATAAGTCAAAAATTGAAAATTTTCAGGAGACGTAAAAAACTTAATAAAACTTTCAATTGTTGATTTTTTTTTTATTAAATTTTTTATTTGTGCTAAGATGTCGAATTCGAAAATAGCAATCGCATTTTTTTATATTTTTTAGTAAATAAGGAAATTGGTGACTTGTACTTATCTCATTTTGACCAAATTTTGACTTATACTCCTTCTACCGCCCACCTTAGAATTTAATCTTCAAATGAACTCCAACCGCAAAATTTCAACAACACGATATGGAACAACCATCGATGCTGTCTTCCAGCATAATCTAGATAGATTACAGTCTCGAATGTACATATCTTACTTCAGCACAATCCGATTGTATCTATTCTACCGAAACTAGCACAGAACGAATAAATTAATGTTATTTCATAATACATCAAGAATACGGTTATTACAATTCCCTCTATTCTCAATGACGTTTATCAAGCCACACACATACCGCACGCACGGTGTTTACACATACACATATTTCGGGAGTGTTGGATACAGTCGCACAATTTTTTTTTTTTTAAAGGTATTCCAAAAACAAAATTGGAACATTCAATTTGAGTCACCCTGTACAAAGCTTGTTAATAAAAACTGTTTTTAGACAACTTTTTTTTTTATTCTTTTCATACGGAAATACACATGAGCAATGAGCATGAGCAAGGAACCTGGGATTCGTCCTTAAAAAAGAGATGCCTAACAAATATCGTTCTGTTACTGATGTCTGCACTTTTTTCAGACCCCCTTTCAGTTTAAAAACCTGACGGACATCTTTTTGAATCATATTTCACTGAAAAACTACCGTAAGGTCTTTCATAAAATCGCCAAATACGTTAAAACGTAACCGCGCTACACAGAACACATTTCAACTTTATTGCCCATTAAAATGTTTCAGTTTATGGGTTAGTTCTAAACACATGCAGCTTGAAGTTAAACCCAAACCGGATGTTCTTATTAATGTCTAGTAGGTATATGCTAACATTTCCGCCAGGTGCACCTCAAAGCAATTAGTTACTAACTAAAAATAGTTCATGGAAATTTTATTTCATATCAATATTTGTCTTTAACTATCTCATTGCAATTACCTACACGCGTTTCCCCCGAAAAAAAAAAAACTGTATAATCCGACGTCATTACACCAAACAGCAATTCTTTGGTAAACTTCTCGGTTAAATCCAATTAACTACGCTTCATCATTCGGCTTCATTTCAGTCGTGAAATGGCGAAATCGCGAGCCGAAAAAAAAGTTGAAGGCGCTCCATAAATTATAGCTGGAAATGCAATAACGAAAAATAGTGTTTTTTGTATAAATTAATGGCCATCATTCATGCATACATATTTTATTCGAGATGTTGCTTGAGTTTCTTTTCTCTTAATTTATTTCAGTAAAATGCAGACTGGCTTGGCGTTGGCTATCATTTATCCATTGGACTACCGCGCCACCGAACCGATTTGGCCGCTGCTGGGGACAACCAACAAAGAACGAAGGTCGTTGGCAAGATCTACTGGCACGATTATTGTTACGTTTACATTTTTATATATATTTACCATATATTATGGTTTCATTTGTGCATTTTCCGTTGTACTCATATTTATGGTGTATGTAGGCTGGTACGGGTACGGTACATGTTTCTTTACTGTTTTTTTTTTTTTGTATAAATTAATGTCGATGCAACGAAAGTAAAATGTTGCTCCGGGATACAGAACAAAAAAAATGTCCACTTTTTAGGGGAAGCGACAAGGATAAAAGGAGGTTTAGTTGAACACAACCTCGGCAGATCAGATTGTTTAAAAATATATACCGCGCAGATATCCGCTGTTATTGCAGTGCATGGGAACTCTGTTATACACAGTGGGGTGGCTGGAATTTTGAGTGGGCAAGGAAAACTAACTAATGAACCGCATAACGGGCGCCACCGCAGTAATTTAACGACATTTATGAAATAGGATGACAGCAGAGACAATACTGAGACCAACTTCGGCCCGTTACATTGCCTACAAGCTATATTCTTACGGAGTGTCCTCGCTTTTGAGCGTAAGTATTGATACATAGACCCTCAAAAAATTTGAACAACTTCCACTGCGGGAAAAGTTGCTGCCAGCGTTCATAGAATTTTGTCCGTTAAATTTGAAGTTATTCTTAACTTGTGGATATTCCTTTTTTTTTAGGAATAGGTGTACTTTTGCTTAAAATGCTTATGAAAAAATAATACTTTAGTTTGGTTGTAAGAAAATAAAAATAAAAATACATTTTGAGCAAACTTTCTTCAGTTATTTACGAAAAATGTAAACATGAAATCGAAGAAAGCCGAAAATACACAACAATGTTTGTCCTAATCATGCTTATTTTGACATTCGAACGAATAGCCAATTCGAACGAATGTCTATCAAAATACACAAGAGTTCATTCGAACGAATAGAGACGTTCCTTAGAATTTGCTATTCGTTCGAATTTCAAAATAAGCATGAATTTGTTTCTAGTATACAAAACAACTCAGTTAAAGATGTCCTTCCGGGGACATGTAAAAAAAACGCGAATACGAGCCCGAAGGCTCGCCCAATATTCGACTTACGAATCAAACACACGGTTTATCTACGTTATAATAATTATTATATTCACGATTCCATCCTACTTGTTACAAGTCAAACTTAAGACTAACTTATCAAATAAATGTTTCCCGTTGGGAAACCGCCGGTCCCACGATGCGAATTGCTGATTCGTCAAATATGCCTTTGCACACGCATCCGGTGGCAACGGCACTATGCGCAATATGATCCTAATGCACCGGGACTGTGGGAACAGGTAGAGACTTGAAAGTGATGACACAGCTAATCATATACGATTAGCTGTTGTACTTTTTTGCTCTGGACCTTGGACGATGGTGTTAACTAACTCATTTAGATAGTATTATTTGTTTGGTTAATAATACTATCTACCATCACAAAAACAATTAATAGATAATTGTCTTTTAAAAATGTATAGTAACCAACCAATAGCATTCAGTTATCTTATAATGTGGTATTCTCGAACTCTTTCACATTCTCCCAAGTTTTGTAGCATTGATTTGTATTTTTTGTGTTTTTTTGCATGTCACACGGATTCCAAGTTGACAGAACACCGATAGGAAAATAAAATGGCGTAAAAAAAAAATTGAGAGGGCCAGCGGCAAGAGGATTGCGAGTTGGGGGTCTCAGTATTGTCTGTAGATGATAGCTTGAATCGTAAAGGTAGGTTAAGTTTTAAGGGCCGATGTTGATTTTGAATAAAACACAAATTATTTAGGAAATTACTGTCATTTATTTTTATTATGATAATATTGGTATGGTTCAAATATGTATGGAACAAAATATCGGCCAAATGGCCGCCACCTCCATCCAATGGTCGAAATTTTCGATGAAGCTGAGGCATAATTGAGGTTCTATGCCGTTAATGTGCCGAATTATCTCATCTTTTAGCTACGAGCATGCACTGGTGTTTTCACATCTCCTACAGACCCGGTTTGCTCAAATTTTTGCACGATTTTTCCGATTGTACGCACATTTGGACGATTAAATTGAACGAAAAAATCACTAAGTGCACGATATGCATTTTGATTTGAACGCCCATTTTCATAATAAGCCTGAATAGCTTTAACGCGTTCCTCGATTGTGTATCTTGACTCGACGTTTAGGTGTGGTTCACATTCAACATCGGCCCTTAAAATTAACCACCCTTTAGAAAATCGAGACGCGAGTCAATATGAATGAGAAAATATACAAAATGGTAGGTTGGCTTAGTGTCGCACTCTTGAAGTTTATGTTATTTATTTGTGTTTTATATTTGAATTTTCAAACAACTATCGTTTGAAAGTAGACTCCTACAAGATGATAGCTGTGGAGAATGTAGCTTCCAAATGGGTCTAGCTGTACCCTGCGTGCGTTGCAACGCCACGAGCTAAAATAAATTTGAAGGAAAGAGATTACACAAATATTCAATTCATTTTGAGTCATTTTAATGAAAATTGTGACATTACAGTAGGGTCTCCCTCCATATACCTCAAACGAAAAAAGAGGACATACTTTACACACCCCTTACCTGCCAATACACCCCCCCCCCTTTATTTAATTACTTATTTATTCATTTAATTCATTCGAGAGAATTCACTTCCGTTGCCTCGCCAGATCAACATTTTCGTACCACATACACCAGTTCACTCGCTAGATCCAGCATGCCCATAAAACTAGATATTGAACTCATAAATGAAGTTTAAATTTTTTTAAATGAATGTTTATATCTCGACAACAAAACTATTCCATCTTTGAAGCGCACATCCACAAAATTTCATTGAAATCGTTTGATTGGTTTCAGAGATCGACAACACCCTATACGCACAAATACACGTCAGTTGACTATGCCTATAACTGATAAACCAATAAACATACAAACATCCTATATACATAAAAACCTTGGTATTGAGTTACCTTTCATGAAAATTTTACTGAAACAAATTCGGTTCACTCATTTCAGAAAACATCAATTTCAAACACAAAACAACTTATTTTTATATATAGAGATAGAAAGATTGATAAAATCAGATGTTGACATAACTCACGAACGCGTTGCCCAATTTTGTTCAAACTTTAGATAAACCAATTAAACAAACAAACCAAACAAACCCTAAAAATTTGATCGAATTCGGTTTGACCGTTCGTGAGTTATAAAGTCACAACGCTTTTGCAACTCTATTTTATATATATAGATAAGAGATTATAATGAAATTGAAAAAAAGTAAGACAAGTGCGAGTCGGACTCGCTCATGAAGGGTTCCGAAACAGCAAGTAACATAACATAAAAGTTCTTGTAGTTCGTTGTAACTTTGATCGATATTTTAATAAAAGCGTATTTTTATATCATTTATTATTAGGAAATAATGGTTCAGGGTTTATGTATAAGGTTTATGTTTATGAAATTAATAGTTTTTTTTTTTTTCGAGTTGATTGTATTAAAGGTAAATTGAGGTTTACGATTTATGACGTATAAAAAAAAAACTACTCGCTAGATCTCGTTCAAAAAATTTGCATTTGAAGTTTACATGGTAATGTACATCATATATTTTTTTTAGTTTTATCGTTCTCTTATTTTAGAAGTTAGGGAGGGGGGGGGGGGGGCAACATTTTACCACTTTGGAAGTGTCTCTCGCGCAAACCATTCACTTTAGAAAAAAATGATATTAGAAAAAAAAAATTTTGAGTTTCAGTTCTATGTATGGGGACCCCCAAAATTTACTGTTTTTTTTTTTTTTTTGTATAAAATCTTAATGCGGTTCACAGAATACATCTACTTACCAAGTTTCAACGGTATAGCTCTTATAGTTTCGGAGAAAGTGGCTGTGACATACAACGGACAGACAGACAGACAGACATGACGAATCTAATAGGGTTCCGATTTTTGCCATTTGGCTACGGAACCCTAAAAAGAGAACAAAAAGAGGACAGAATAAATAAAGAGGACAAAAAAAGAGCCAAACGAAAAAAGAAAGTGTAAATTGTAAAATAGATCGCTGACAAAAAAGAGGATGTGTTCTCTTTAAAAGAGATGTTCTGGAAACCGTACATTACAGCTTTTCGTTTCAATTCGATATTTTTATTAATGTGGGATACACAAAATTTCTTGTTTTTCCATCTGGAGCGTAAACGAATAAACTAGAAGGTTTTCCGACGGGTGAGCAGGCCACATAGAGATGCCCATGTAAGAAGCATGGATTCTCCAAATTTATTCCACACACTTGCAACGATTGTCCTTATGCTTTGTCGATAGTCATTGCGAAAGCGAGTCGCAACGGGAACTACAAACGTTTGAATTCGAATGGCATATCTGTCAGGATCATTGGGATACGCGGCAACAGTACGTCTTCACCTTTGAATTTTCCAGTAAAAATTGTTGCCTCGATAACATTGTTCATCATTTTCTTTACTGAGAGTCTGGATCCGTTGCAAAGTCATGGTGGATTTATGTTTCGAAGAAGAATGATTGGTACGCCAATTTTCAATTTAAGAACGTGCGGTGGCATGCCTGGCAAATCAAGCAAATTCAAGAATTCAGTTGGATAGTTGACAACTTCGTCTTGTTACACCACATCGATGGACTTATATGTTGTCGTTTCGCCGGGTATTCCATTCTGTATGGTGAAGTTGATGGTATTGACAACGATGTTTTTAACCGCTAATATAGCACGCGTACTGAGCCACTGATGATTTTTGTAGTTCTGTGCAATATTTGGGAAAACGTTTTGCACCAATTCGTCTATGCTTTCTGTGATCTTACAGAAGTTTGCTGGCGAGGTGATATACAGTGCGTAGATTCATCAATTTGCATTCGCCCATTCCTAATAACCACTAATTGTTTTGCAAAAGACAATTTTTGTAAATGATGCCATAAAACTGATGATTTGAGACATGCATTAAGTTCATCAGCGGGTGTTGAACGTAGTAAAACCGGCAGTATTTGTCGAAAATCACCAGACAATAAAATGAGTGCACCACCGAAGATCCGTGCGTTTCCTCTCCAATCTCGCAATGTACAATCAAGCGCTTCCAATGCTTTCTTGTGAGACATTGTACATTCGTCCCATATGATAATTTGAAACGTTTGGAGTACTTTGCCCATTCCAAAGTTTTTGCTGATGTTGCATGTTGGTGCCTCAGTTTTTTTGCAAATTCAACGTCAGTTTTAATGCTGAATGCGATGTTGTGTGTAAATTTGAACTCAATCGATTCGGGCTCTTTCGAAATTTAAGATTTTTAATGTTTTTTTTTTTTTTTTTTTTTTGTATGGCCGGTGCCACGCCCCTTTGTCCAATTTTGACGAATATTCACAGGTATACTCCTGGGCCAATACATGAAATTGTGTGTAAATTTCAACTCAATCGATTCGGTTGCTTTCGAAATTCAAGGTTTTTAGTGTTTTTTTTTTTGTATGGACTCCAATATGTCCAAAATTGGTCGTACCAACTCAGAAACCTTCGTGGGCTCATGCACAACAACTTTGCTAAAGATCATCACATGATCAAATGCATAGTTTTTTTCATGTTGTAAGTTTTGCCGTTGTTATTTAATTTATATATTTTATTTTATTTTTCATTTGAAGTATTTTTTTTAATTTTCTCGATTACGTAGTAAGACAAAGACATTAAGAGCCTTACCAATAAACATTTTTAGGCTCGACTTGAAATTTTAGTAGTTCGCAGTGGTTATATTTTCCATACAAATATCACAATTGTGAGCTCCCGTAAATTAAAGTCAATACTTAAATTTGTTTTTAGTATGTTTTTTTTTTTTTTGTACAAAATTTCGAACTCGAGATGGTTATCAATTCTAACATAACTCAAAAAAGTGGGTCGCATAATTCTGTCCGCCTGTTCGTCTGTGCCGAGGCCTACAGCCCAAACCGCTGCCCGGATTTCGTTACAACTTAGTGTTTGGAGCTTACAGGATTAGAGTTCGGGCCACTTTTTTTTTGCAAGGTAAATTCAATATCAACGGTACTGCCTATATAAAATGTTCGTACCAGTTTGATTTGTTCAAAGACGGCTTCAACGCTTTCAACGAAAATTGATATTTACCCAGTTTTTGGCTAAATCAAGATCTAGACTACGAAAAATGCTCTCAAAAGAGGCAAGCGTACGAAGCTTCATCAAAAGAAATGATGGAACCTGGGCTGAAAGCAGTCAGGAAGTTCTTGAAACTCTGGTGGAGTGCCACTTCCCCGGGGCTTCTATCCCAGAGGAAATTGACGTACATAGGCACTCTGAAATCAATAGTAACCCTCTTCCGGGTGAAGAAATAACTGATCTCATAAACCGGAAAAAAATACGGTGGGCTATACAATCCTTTAAGCCGTATAAATCTCCAGGTCCAGATGGCATTCTGCCGATCATGCTGCAAAAAGCACCGGAAAATGCGATAGCGAAAATTATGGAAATTCTAAGACATAGTTTGAAATTAGGATATATACCAATAGCTTGGAGGGAGGTAAAAGTGGTTTTTATTCCCAAAGCAGGCAAGCAGGGGCATACAGCCGCGAAGGATTTCAGACCAATCAGTCTGTCATCTTTTATTTTGAAAACCCTCGAACGCCTCCTAGAGGCACATATAAGGAGTATATGCGGCAATGGCTTCTTAAGTGAATCACAGCACGCATACATGAAGGGAAAGTCAGTTGAAACGGCTCTACACAATGTAGTAGGAAAAATAGAAAGGAGTCTACATCTAGGTGAGTTTGCTTTAGCAGCTTTCTTGGACATAGAAGTGCTTTCAACAACGTAGAGGGCAGATCGATCGAAAATGCAATGGTGAATGCACGGCATTCGTTTTTGGGTAAGCAACATGCTTAAAAGTAGGAAAATTAACTACACTCTGGGGCGAAGTTCACTCAGAATGTCAGTAACCAGAGGGACCCCGCAAGGTGTAATACTCACCTCTTTTGTGGGTACTGGTTATTGATGGCATTTTGAAGAAACTAAGTTCTATGGGGATAAGTGTCACAGCGTATGCAGATGATGTGGTTATCACTGTTCACGGAAAGTATCTAAACACTCTAAGTGAAATCATGGAGGGTGCTTTAAGGATGATTAGCCAGTGGGCCAAAGGGTGTGGGCTCAATGCCAACCCATCCAAAACGGAACTAGTACTCTTCACCCGAAAGTACAAGATACCGCACTTCAATCTTCCGAAGCTGGAAGGAGTAGAATTGCCCCTATCAGCCAGTGCGAAGTATCTAGGGGTCATCCTGGACAGGAAACTAAACTGGAATCTAAATGTGGGGGAGAGAATAAAAAAGGCATATAATGCTCTCTTTACTTGCAAGAAAATGGTTGGGATCTGAAACCTGCTATGATGCATTGGCTATACACGGTGGTAGTCAGACCCATACTCACATATGGCGCACTAGTGTGGTGGAGAGCCGTAAAAAGGAAGACAATAGTGGGCAAAATTGCGACCGTGCAGAGGGCGTCATGCGTAGCTATAACGGGTGCACTTCGGAGTACTCCCACAGCAGCGCTAGACATCTAGACATTTTTCTGCATCTTATTCCATTAGATTTACATATAAAACAACTAGCAGGAAATAGCGCCTTAAGGCTCAATGCTCTAGGCCACTTCAAGGATGGCAATTTCGGACACTGTTCCATATTATCAAAACTGTTGCCCGGTAATCAGATACAAACGGATGAAATCTTCCCTTTGGTTGATCTCGATATTCCCTACGATGTATCTTATCCAGAAAGGGATGAGTGGCATTTAGACAAGGTCACCAAACAATGTGAAATAGCAATTTACACAGACGGCTCGAAAACAGGGGAAGGCACTGGTTCTGGCATCTAATCTGTAGACCCACAACTAAAAGTGTCTATATGGCTACCGGATACTAGCAGCGTCTTTCAATCAGAAGTTTTAGCCGTTCTGAAGGAGGCAGAGCTTTTGCAGATGAGATCTATATCTGGAAGGAATACCATCTACATCGATAGCCAGGCTGCACTCAAGGCACTGGAATCCCCTAACATCAATTCCGAAATAGTCAGGGACTGTCGCACAATGCTCAAGGCATTATGCAGTCAGAACCAGGAAAGACTGTGTTGGGTGCCAGGACATTGCGGTATAGCAGGAAATGAGGAAGCTGACGAGCTTGCGAGAAAAGGAGGGGAACTAGGTACAGAAGTGGAAGCATGGCCCAAACCACCTCTGGGTATACTAAAAGGTAAAATCAAAAACCAAACCGAAATGAAGGCTGATCTAAGGTGGTCAAACATCACCGGACATAAAGTGTCCAAGGCACTTTGGCCACAACTCAACAACAAAAAAAACTAGGGAAATTCTAAAATTAGGTAGGGAACAACTCAGAACATTGGTTAGAATCCTGTCAGGGCACTGTCTTCTAAGAAAACATGCAAAAAGACTTAGACTGACAGCCACGGACACTTGTAGATTCTGCGACGACCTGCAAGTCGATCAAGCACATACTGTGTGAATGCGAAGCAGTATCTCGCAACCGAAGGAAGTTTTTAGGTAGGTACTTTTTCCAACAGCTGGAGGAGACTGACCACACAAATTTCAAAGGGCTACTCAATTTCTGTAAGGAGATTAATTGTTTTTCAAGGGAAATTGTTTAGGTTTTGTTAACTGTTGCTTACTGCAATTGGTCCCCCAGGGATCGCGATGGGCCCTTATGGTGCCTAGTGCCGTATGAGATCTATTTATCTCATACCCCTTTTTTACCTAACCTAACCTAACCTAACCTAAAATAATAACGGTAGTTTCGAAATTTGGACATATCTCGAAAACGGTACAAAAACTCATATCTAAGGAAATATAGTAATTTCTAACCTTATAAGAAACTCAGTTTTATCGTACAATGGATTTTTGAAAAAAAAAAAAATTTCATTTAAATTTATGTTTCCTTAGTTTAACTAGAATAAAATTTAAGTTTTAAAAATTAAAGCGTCATTAATTTTCAATTCGAATCACCGGAAACGCAAATTTTAAAAACAGCTCATAAATCGAAAAACCTATTATCGATTTCGCTAAAACTTTAAAAACCAATGTTTAGATTCCGAACAATAACTTATACTCAGTTTTCAGCTTAGTGGTTAAGCGCAGTAGTATTTTTTTTACCTAAACACTTCAATATTTTTTACTATTTTGTCTGCAAAATTTTACAAAAACCGTTCTAACAATTTTGATCAAAATACTTATTAAAGATAATATTAGTCTTCTAAATAAGATCCCGTAGGTATATACTTAGTTTTTCTCAAGAAATTCGAATAAATAATTTTTTTAATCATTTTCCAAAAACGACTACCCAAAGCCGATCTCTGTATATATATATTTTTAAAGCTCAAAATCCCACTTTTAAACTCAAATTGAAATTTATTTTTAGGACACATTACTCACTTCTTCTTTTTTTCAACCATATTCAATATGCACCTTAAAATAATTCCAACCAATTGGAGTTTACGCTATCAGAAACTCTTGCTTTCATTTGAACACCCACACACGTCTATCGGGATATTCAGTTTAAAGCTGCTAGTGCAAATTCAAAAACAAATCTCTGAATTCTTACATATACAAATATTTTATGTGCAGATATCGATCTATCACAAACACTACTTGCAATCTTTGAAAACTTAAACCAGCGTCATAAATCTATTCCAATCGAATAAAATAAAACCCTAACAGACCAAAAACCAGAAATTCCTACTACACTCGTCCTCTTACTCAAAAATCTTGCAAAGTTAAGATCCCACATTGTTATATGTACTGTCATATCAGATGAGTAAGCCAAAAGTAAATTTTATTTAACACTATTCCTTTTTTAGATAGAGATAGATAGATAGATAATTTAATTTATTTCTTGAAAATATATTATGAATATATACAGACAAAATTAAAACATCTATGGTACAATGATAATAGATTAGAAAAATGAGACATTCTGTATTTAACAAATTGAATAATAGGAAAATAGTGATGAATGCCACTTCAAAGAGCTTAACAATACAAGATACAATTATGGGGGTGGGGTGACCCTAGTGAAACAATGTTCAATTCAAATACAAATTTAAACAGATAAGAACAAAATTAGAGGCAAGTTACAATTACTTAAGCTTAAATTATCCATTAAGAAAACAAACAAAAAAGTAAAAATAAAAAAACAGTAAAAAGTAGACCAGAATATCAGTAATTAAACCAAGAAATCGGCAATAAGTGATTCTAAATTACCATAAATAAAAAATAAATAGTTGGCGCAACAGGTCTGGAGAGACCCTAGGCCTAGCTTCTCACAACCATTCGTTTTGTGTGAGTTTTTCAATTTTGGAACGAATGGAAGGGATCTACAGTTTTATGCCGACTCCAAACGGCTAATTGAGAAGCTCTTACAAGACATTTATACTCTCGGGTCTCGGATGTTTGTCAGACGTTCGCGAGAGGTAGCGCAGAGGAAAAAAACCCTAAGTCGGAATTGGGTTTTTGCGGGATTCGAACCTGGAACTCCCGCATAGCAGTCCAACACACTAACCACTAAGCTACTGCGACTACCATAGTGAAAGTTAAATCAATCCAGACATTGATGTAGTCCTGATCGATAGTGGAAATTTATTAAAAAAAAAGCGATAAGAAGAAACAGTTTAAAAATTACGAATGGCAGTGGTACAGTTAGCATATTAGGAAAGTTACCACGTAAATTATACGTTGAAATTAGACGAAAATTACGATTACCAGATTTCATATAAAACGTTTTCAACACTTTGAAACAATATAAATGACGAACGGGAAGAATTCTCAGCTCACAAAACGAGGGATAACTAGGATATCGAACAGGTTTACGACATATTTTTCTTAAGAAATTTTTTTTTTTTTTGAAACTCTTCCTGGAGTCAATAGTTAGACCCAGATATTCAAAAACATCCACTTGTTCAATTGCAAAATACTTATCACTACATATTATGCTGCTACAAAAGAACGAAGAAGAACAATTAAATACACAATTACAATTACACAATTTATATCTTTGGCATTCTGGTGCATGGAAATAAATATTGGGCTCCATCTTTGGTATCGAAGACAAACTGTAAAACATAACTTTAGTTTTGGAGCTTATAACTAAATTGTGTTCAGCGAACCATTTTCTGAATAAATTGAGATCATAGTTTATGCCCGAGATTAAATCTGAAGGACAACTGCAACTATAGGAAAAACCAACATCATCCGCAAAAGCAGTAGGTGTACCTTTAAAATTCAGTAAAAATAGTGAGTTAATATAAATTAGAAACAAAATAGGTCCTAAAACGGAACCTTGGGGTACTCCTAAGTTAAAGAACCTAATTTTGCTTCTTATTTCGCTTCTTCAGTCTTTGCGACATGTTACCAAGATAAGACTGAAACCACTCCAGTATGAAACCACGAAAACCAGCTTTATTTAATTTCCTCAATAGCAAGTTATGGTGGTTGGGTTTTGTATGAAAAGGGTAGGCACTGATTGGCGTCAACTTGGCGATGCCCAGGCGTTGTAACTGTTCATACACATCAATTGTGCTTATTTTACCTCCGCGCGGTAGCCACCGGTTACTGGTCTTGTCCTTCCGGGCATGACTTGCTAAACTTATAAGCGCGAGTGTTGAACACGAAGAAAATAGCAACACTATAATGCTCTGTCGGAATGACTGCCTGATCGAGTCTCAGAGGTCTTACATGAGCCCCTCAGAAAGAGGACGTACGGCGAATGAATTCACATGGTTGAATCAACGGTGGCGTCAACAGTCAACATGGCAGATACCTCAATGAGCTACTTCGACGTATTTGGAGCTGAGGTCATTGAGGATTTTTCAGCACTAGTCAGGGTGTTGAAATAGAGATGGTGGCGGAAGAGCCCTTAATGGGTCAACGGCAGCTCTCACATCCCCGCAGCGGGTTACTGACTCCGGAATATTCCGACTCCTTTTGCCCAAGGGGTTACAGAAAGGGCCTGATCCTCCAGGTTGGGGGTTGTGCGTGGGGTTAACTACCCTACCACGGAAAAAAAGCACTGTTGCGAAGCAACCAAAAGCCTCGGATAAGGACGGATTCACTGTTGACGACCCTGCAAAACGAAAAAAGGACAATGACGTTCGGATCTGCACGTGGAATGTTCGAACTCTGAAAAGACCGCGTGCAGCCGAACAACTAGCGGAGGCCCTAGACTGCTACAAAGCAGGTATCACCGCCATCCATGAAGTGCGGTGGGATGGGCCGGGCAAAAGGAGGATGAAAAACTGTGACATTTACTACGGTGACTGGTACAGAGAACAAAAGCAGCGTCTATTTGGATGCGGATTTGTTGTAAGCGGCAGACTTAGGCAAGAAGTCTTGAGCTTTCGACACGTTAGTGAACGCCTTACAACTATCCGCATCACGGCTAAATTCGCCAACATCAGCCTGATATGCGCTCACGCCCCCACAGAAGATAAAGACGATGCTACCAAAGAATGTTTCTACGAGCTCCTCGACAAAACATATGAGCAATGTCCTAAGCATGACGTTAAAATCGTCTTGGGTGATTTTAACGCCAAAATAGGAAAGGAGGACATCTTTCGTAGCACAATCGGAAAACATAGCCTACACGACACCACGTCTGGAAACGGACTTAGGCTGATTGATTTTGCTGCGGGACGTAATGTTACCATAGCTAGCTCACGGTTTCCTCACCTCAATATACACAAAGGAACATGGCGGTCACCTGATCATCAAACCGTCAACCAAATTGATCACGTTGCGATCGACGCAAGGAACTCCTCCAGTATTCTAGATGTCCAAACTTTCCGAGCGGCCAACATAGACTCGGACCACTACCTTGTTGTAGCCAAGGTACGGATGCGGATATCCCAGACACCACAACAGCGAGAAAATACTGTGAGGAGATTTAACGTTGGACGGCTACAAACGCAACAAACCGCCAGAACCTTTGCCGATCGCGTATCCCTCAACCTCTTGAGAAGTCCTATACTGCCAGGATCAAGTGCCGAAGACCAGTGGCGCCGATGCCAAGAAGCCATCAAAACCGCCGCAACTGATGTGCTCGGTTTCACCAGCCCACCCCCTCGAAACCCCTGGTTTGACGAAGAGTGCCGGCAAGCACATGCAGCAAAACAAAGTGCATACGAAGCGTCGCTGCATAGAAGGACGAGAGCAGCTCGTCAGCTCTACGAGCAAAAAAGGAGGGAAGAACATCGGCTTCTCCGGAGAAAAAAGAGAGAGCATGAGAAGCGCGCGATCGAGGATATAGAGAGGTGTTACTCCAGGAACAATGTTCGTAAGTTTTACCAAAAGGTAAAAAGAACGTGTCATGCCAACAAGACTCGAACGAAGACCTGTAGAGACGAACAAGGAAACCTTGTAGTAGAGTCACAGTCGGTGCTGAGGACATGGAAAAACCATTTCTGCAGACTGTTAAACGGCGAAGACGACACAAATTCCGCTGTTAGGCAGAACGAACCATTCAACCTGGACGATGACAGCCAAGATTTCCGTCCACCTGACCAAAATGAAGTAAGGATAGCAATATCTAAGCTTGAATCCAACAAGGCTGCTGGTCCAGACGGCTTACCTGCCGAGCTCTTCAAGGCAGCCGGAGATGACTTAGTAGAGTGCATACACCAACTCATCTCCAAGATTCGGTTAGAGGAAAGTATGCCTGATGAATGGAACCTCAGCATTGTTTGCCCGATCCACAAGAAAGGAGACCCTCTAAACTGCGCCAACTACAGAGGCATCAGTCTCCTGAACACTGCGTATAAGATCATGTCTGCTGTATTGTGTGAACGCCTGAAACCATTCGTCAACGATCTGATAGGTCCCTATCAGTGCGGTTTTAGGCCCGGTAAGTCAACGACCGATCAAATATTCACACTACGGCAGATCCTGGAAAAAACCCAAGAATACTAGATCGATACTCACCATCTTTTTATCGATTTTAAGGCCGCATATGACAGCGTTTATAGAGACGAGCTATACAGAGCCATGTCTGGTTTTGGCATCCCTGCCAAACTTGTCAGATTGTGCAGAATGACGATGGAGAACGCTCGCTGCTCCGTAAAGGTCGGAAACAATCTCACCGAGACCATTGATGTCAAAAAAGGATTTAGACAAGGTGATGCGCTGTCATGTGACTTCTTCAACATCATTCTTGAGAAGATTGTGCAAAACTCACAAGCCAACACCAGAGGCACAATTTTCTTTAAGTCTGTGCAACTGCTTGCATACGCTGACGACATTGACATTGTTGGTACAACACAGCGAGCTGTCACTGGTGCGTTTGCAAGTATTAGTACAGAAGCGGCAAAAATGGGTTTAGTGGTGAATGAGGGTAAAACAAAATATATGCTGTCAACAAGAAGGGACACACAACATCGACGAATCGGGCAGAACGTCACGATAGACAGCTATAACTTTGAGGTAGTTAGGGACTTTGTCTACCTCGGCTCCGCTATAAACTCTGATAACGACATCACATCAGAAATCAAACGAAGAATCACACTTTCCAACCGAGAAATACTAAGGAAACTCTGTATAAGACCCTCATCATCCCAGTCCTGCTTTATGGTGCAGAAGGATGGGCGCTATCAAAGGCGGATGAAGATCTTCTTGGTCGTTTCGAACGCAAAATTCTTCGAGTGATTTTTGGTCCCGTTTGCGTTGACGGGCTTTGGAGGAGAAGATTTAACAACGAACTCTACGAGCTGTACAGCGACATCGACCTAGTCAGAAAAGTACGCATCAGTCGTCTAAGATGGCTGGGACATGTAGAGCGAATGGACACCAACGCTCCGGCCCGAAGAGTCTTCGATTCTAACCCGGAGGGACAACGCAGTAGAGGAAGACCTCGCCTTAGGTGGCGCGCGCAAGTGGAAGGGGACCTCAACCAACTTGGAGTGCGCAACTGGAGGCAGTTAGCCAAAGATCGCGCTAACTGGAGAGGCGTATTGGTTGAGGCCCAGGTCCACCCCGGACTGTAGCGCCACTTAAGTAAGTAAGTAATAGCAAGTTATGGTCAAACATTTCGAAGGCTTTGGTAATGTCATTGTCAATAAACAAACCAGCTGTATATTTTTTACTATCGAGGTTTGATATTATTTGAGAGCAGAACTATAGCAGTGCGTCTTCTGTTGATTTTCCTTTTTGAAATCCAAATTGAAGTGGACTAAAAAATGGATTATTATTTAGGTATTTTACTATTCTACTTTTTATCAGTTTCTCAAAAATATTACTGAAGACGGAAAGAAGTGAAATCGGCCGATAATTAGAGATTTCCGTAGCGGCACCTTTTTTCAACAGTGGGACAACATCAACACATTTGAGAACTTCGGGTAAAAAAAACAGAAAAAACGCAACGGATAAAAATATCTACTAGACCATTCAGAACAGAATAAGCAATTTTTTAAAGAATGAAATTAGATATACCATCAGCACCACACGAATTTGATTTTTTAAGAGTACCAATAACTTTTAAAACCTCGAGAGGAGTTATGGGCTGATACGCAAAACTGTTTACTTCAATATCTTCAGTAGAACTAAGATCGGATGAACAAAGTAAACCCATTGGTGTCATGGAAGATGGCTGTAAGCTTTTGGCTATATCGGTGAAACAGATGTTAAATTCATTAGCAATAGTAAATTTATCAGATACATCGCAATGATTGACTCTAATAACAGCAGGTTTCTTAGTTGAGGACGACTTATTAAGAATACTATTCACAATTTGCCATTCGTTTTAAATTACCATTATTTGCAGAATTAAATTGTGAACGATCAAAATTATCCCGGAAAATTTAAATTCTTATCCTATTTCTAATATATTCCTTTTTCTATATTTCATGAAAACTTTCTTTTATCTAGCATTGCAGATGAGATTTTTACCTACATACGATACAGTTTCGTTCGACACAGTCGTGCATTTCATTTTTAAAAAAGTGACCTCCGCCTAAACGGAGCGAGACAGACCCACCCCTTCCGTACGATATCTTCGTTTCCAAATTTATTGGAATTGATCGGCCGCACTGTCCTCCATTCTTCTGTGCGTATATATTCTCATCGAAAATTCAGAGAAAAATTCAAGTGTGAGTGTAATCACGTAACTTAATATCTGGCACGTACATTCATTCCGTTTTGAATAATCGTCTCAGACATACATGCAATGCTGGTCGTAAAAGTACAAACTAATTAAAAATATTGACGGTGTAAACTGTAGACACTCATATTCAAATTTCCACTTCATTGCCTCACTTGGCTAAATGATCGACATCGTGTAACAGCACTGTATACATTATGTATACCGTACCCACGTAAATATAAAGCGATGATGACGATCATCGATCGTGCAGTGTCATAATGAGAGTTGGCAGCGCGCAATTACACAGCCGACTTGACGTGATCTTGATAAATGACAGACAACGATTAAACCTCATTAAATGAGGTTGACTGCCCTCTCGTTGCAGTACCTACAGACGAGGCTGTTCCATCTAAGGTTCATCAATGAGAGCGATCTATTTTTAGACTGCACAGCTTCGTTTGTTTTGCTAAGCTGTCCGAGCCGGACTATGATGCCATCACATTCAATGATGGCACTGCCAATATCTGAGACATGTCATATTCATGCTTCCGGGTCAGGCAATATATATCGCATGTCGTTTCAACGCAAATATTGACAATCGTAACGAACTGAGATACGTGATTTGAACGCCTGCCTCTCAGTTGTATGCGTGAGTAGTTTGTTTAAATTATTAACTTAGTTCACAACCAGTTTGAGCGTGTACACAGTCCACCCATACATTTATATGCAAAAGATATGGTTTTACTGATGGTGATGGTGACAGAATTTGGGTCAATATTCTTGGCTGGTAGCGGCTATTGGCATTGGTCTCGCTCGCTAGCAGGATGACAAAGTTGTGGTGTCCTTTTGATTTAATGCGCCAAACTTGCGTCAATCGCGTTGTTCTTTGACGTAAGTAAACCGAAACGATCTTCGCTGATTAAATTAATCGCATTTAAGATACGCAGATTGAAGGCAAACGAACAACAAATTATTTCAGATGTGTGAATAGGTATTCGTTAATAGCTCAATGACTCCAAAAGAAAAATATGTAGTTAATGGACATTTGGTAAATGGGCTTATATATTGCCTGCTGGAAGCATTCTACAAAACGGGGCGTTGCACCTCCCATTCAAACTAAAACTCAATTTCTGGGAGCAACTTTATAATGCGGGTTTTAATAGGAACGCTAACGAACAAGCCAACGCCGGACGGATCTCTACAATATCGGAAATGCACCCCAGGACAACGTGGAAAAATGTGACAGTTCGGTAGATCTGTTTATTTTAGAAACATACGCATTATTAGTATATTGTTGGTGGGTAGATGTCATGGCCGAAGACGGCGATAACATACCGCCCCCAGTAAGCTGACTGCACTCGGCATCCGTCTTACTCTCCTCATCGCTAGTCCCAGTCACGTCCAGCACGGCCATGTTAGCTGTAGGTCGGTCGTACAAACCACTGCAGGTTCTAACTGTAGCTCGGTGAACTCCGTCTTTTGCCATAACGGTGTCCACGACAACACTCTGGGCCAGCAGCTTCTCGGCAAGTTATGGTCGAGTATGATGACTAAATCTCCATTCGCGATCGGTTTCATCTTTTGGAACCACTTAGGCCTTATGTTAGAGTCGGCAAATATGCCTTCACCCACTTCTTCCAAAACGCATCAACTCTACCTCACATCAATTACTTCAGGATCATAAGGGGGCTTTGAGCCATTTGAAGTACCGAGAAGAAAATGATTCGGCGTGAGTGCTTCGTCATCCGCACTTTCCAAGGATACAAAGGTCAACGGTCTCGAATTAATTATGTTCTCGACCTCAATAAGAGCGCTTCGCAAAGTCTCGTCGCTAAATTTGTTTGAAGGAAGAATTTTATATAAGACAGTTTTAATAGATCGTACAAGCCTCTCCCACGCACCACCCATATGAGGTGCTACGCTGAAAAAAAGGTACACCATAGTAATAAAAAAGTTCATCAATATGATGAAAAAATCCAGTGAACTCTTTTATTGCTATGATGAAAACGATTTCGTCAATATGATGAACTTCGAAAATAATAAAATGTGTTCATCATTCATCAAATTTGTTCATAAATATTATGAAAAATTCATCAATATGATGAACCAAAATTCCCCTTTAATTTCATAATGTGATGAATGTATTCATCATGTTGACAAATTTGTTCATCAATATGATGCACACTTTCTGTGCTGTCAAATTTATTTTCATGTAGTTGTAAGATTGTTCACACAAATAAAAACATGAAATAAAAATACTGACGCCAATATAATTCGTAAAGATATAGCCTTCCCACTTTCATGAGGATGCTAAAATACTTAAACGAGCATAATGCCATGAAAATGGTAATGGTAATATTATGTGAATTTAACAATTGAATTTCTCCGCATCCGAAAGGAAAATATTTAAAAGAAAATCAGTTTTACAACGTATGAACGTATGTCAATAAGTTGTAGTGTCAAAAACTTACGCGCTCAAGAAATATTGAGGATTTATAAAAATAAATTTTATTTCTGATTTACTTTTATCACTCCTGGGACTATTTTTTTTTTTTTCATAGTGGATCCCAATGAGAATCAGAGAACGGCCATTTGCCTGCCATATACATTTCTTAAGGTAGAGTCACAGGGTGCATGTGCATACATTTGTGTTTTAAATGTGTTTTTGCATTTTATGTTATTTAGTTATAACTTTATTGATCCATTCTGTTGAATTTTATAATGTTAAGGCGTGAGAGAACAATGTACGAGAAAAGTTTGGTTAAATAACAATATCATATTGATTTTGAAAATATTCTTAAAAGGTGAATGTATATTTACATGTATGTGTGTAATGACATCCCAACGATATAGTTATAATAAAGCGAACTATTTTTTTTACCACAGGAAAATCGTTGTAGGAAATTCATGATAATTCTAGCTTAATTTTAATGACATATTTATTTAATGTTAGTGTCGCTTGTGGTCGAAAATTAACCCTACTGCTTATTTTCCACCGGAGAATAACTGCGAGATTTAGAAAAAATTCCATAAATCCCGAATAAATCTCGGGGTTTATCAAACAAAAGTAATCTCATAAAAAGGGAGATTAGAAATAAAACAAACACACTTTCCACAGCTCGATATGTCAAAAGTACAAAGCAAACAGAGCTGCTTTGACAGAAATGAAAGAAAAGACATGAAAAATGGAAAAATGTCTCTCTCTCTCTCTCTCTCTCCTCTCTCTCGTGAAATGTCATCTTCTCTCGAATGGACAGAGCCAGAGAGAATACGTCAAGTTAATCTTCTTTTATTTGGTGGAAACACTTCAGGATTAATTCTAAACCTCTTGTACTTAATCTTGGGATTTGTGTTCGGTGGAAACGTAGCTTAACCTACCTTTTAGAAGTATGTATACTAAAACACGTACAACACTTTTCGATATTTACGTTTTATTTCTTAAAAATGAAAAGGCTATATCAAGATATCGAAAAAATACGCCCCTTTGTATTTTTACTCATGATTTAGCTTTTAAAACGTCGCTATGAACATTTAGAGCAAACAATTTATGTCGAAAAACGTTCGTTTACATAGCAAAATCATTGAAACGAAATCGGTTGGTCAACACCTCCCAGATACCTATATCTATGCAACTGAATTAAAGTTATACATTAATTACTTACTTACTTAAGGTGGCGCTACAGTCCGGGGTGGACCTGGGCCTCAACCAACAAGCGTCTCCAGCCAGCACGATCTTTGGCCAGCCGTCTCCAGTTTCGCACGCTAAGTTGGTTAAGGTCCCCTTCCACTTGCGTGCGCCACCTGAGTCGCGGTCTTCCTCTACTGCGCCGTCCCTCGGGTGTGGATTCGAAGATCTTCCGGGCCGGAGCATTGACGTCCATTCGCTCTACATGACCCAGCCACCTCAGTCGTTGGACCTTCACTCTTCTGGCTAGGTCGATGTCGCTGTACAGCCCGTACAGTTCGTCGTTGTATCTCCTCCTCCATTCACCGTCTATGCAGACGGGACCGAAAATTACTCGAAGAATTTTCCTCTCGAAGTAACCAAGAGTAGCCTCATCCGCTTTTGATAAGGTCCATGCCTCTGCACCATAAAGTAGGACTGGGATGATCAAGGTCTTATAAAGGGTCACTTTAGTTGTTCGAGAGAGGGCTTTGCTACTCAATTGCTTTCTTAGCCCAAAGAAACAGCGATTGGCAAGAGTTATTCTTCGTTTAATCTCAGCGCTGGTGTCATTGTCTGAAGTCATAGCGGAGCCTAGGTAGACAAAGTCCTTTACCACCTCAAAGTTATATCTGTCTATGGTGACATTTTGTCCAAGACGTCGGTGTTGGTTGTCCTTTCTTGATGACAGCATATACTTTGTTTTGCTTAATTGACCGCCAAACCCATCTTTGCCGCTTCCGTCTCAATGCTCACGAACGCGTCAGTGACATCACGCTTCGATCTGCCGACTATGTCGATGTCGTCGGCGTAAGCGAGTAGTTGGACGGACTTATAGAAGATAGTGCCTCTGGTGTTAGCGTTGGAGTTTTGCACTATTCTTTCAAGAACGATGTTAAAGAAGTCACATGACAGCGCATCGCCTTGTCTAAATCCTTTTTTGACATCGAAGGTCTCGGTGAGTTCTTTACCGACCTTAATGGAGCAGCGTGCATTCTCCATTGTCATCCTGCACAAACGGACGAGTTTGGCAGGGATGCCAAAACTAGACATTGCTCTATATAGCTCGTCCCTATAAATGCTGTCATAGGCGGCCTTAAAATCGATAAAAAGGTGGTGGGTATCGATTTGGACTTCCTGGGTTTTCTCCAAGATCTGCCGCAGTGTGAATATTTGGTCAATGGTAGACTTTCCTGGCCTGAAGCCACACTGATAGGGACCAATCAGGTTGTTGACGAAAGGCTTCAGGCGTTCACACAACACGGCAGATAAGATCTTGTAGGCGATGTTAAGAATACTTATACCTCTGTAGTTGGCGCAGTTCAGAGGATCTCCTTTCTTGAGGATCGGGCAAACAATGCTGAGGTTCCATTCATCGGGCATACTTTCCTCCGACCATATTTTACAGATGAGTTGGTGCATGCTCCTACCCAAGTCATCGCCTGCCGCTTTGAACAGCTCGGCGGCTAGGCCATCTGCTCCAGCGGCTTTGTTGGACTTCAGCTTAGATATGGCTATCTTCACCTCGTCCAGGTCGGGTGGACGGAATTGTTGGTCTTCATCGTCCAGGTTGAATGGTTCATTCTGCCTGACAGCGGGATTTTGTTCGTCATCGCCGTTAAACAGTCTGCAGAAGTAGTTCTTCCATACCCTCAGCATCGACTGCGATTCTACTACGATGTTCCCTTGTTCGTCCTTGCAGGCTTCGGTTCGGGCTCTGTATCCTTGGGAAGTTCTTTTAACCCTTTGGTAAAACTTCCGAATCTCATTCCTGCAGTAGCATCTCTCAATTTCCTCGATCGCGCGCTTCTCATGCTCTTTCTTTTTCCTCCTCAGAAGCCGGTGTTCGTCTCTTCTCTTCTGCGCGTAGAGCTCACGGGCAGCTCTTGTCCTCCTTTGCAGCGCCGCTTTGTATGCCTCTTGTTTCGCTGCATGTGCTTGCCGGCATTCGTCGTCGAACCAGGGGTTTCTTTGCGGTGGTCGGGTGAAACCCAGCACATCAGAGGCAGCGTCTCTAATGGCTATTTGGCAATGGTGCCACTGGTCTTCAATACTTGATGCTGGCTGCATAGGACATCTTGAGAGATTGAGAGAGACTCGATCGGATAAGGCTCTGGAGATATCTTGCGATTGCAGCCGTCCGACGTCAAACTTCCTCACAGTATTTACTTGTCTTGGCGGTGTTCGGGATATCCGCAGTCGTACCTTGGCTACAACAAGGTAGTGATCCGAGTCAATGTTGGCCCCTCGGAACGTTCGGACATCCATAATACTGGAGGAGTGCCTTGTGTCGATCGCAATGTGGTCAATCTGGTTGACGGTTGATTGGTCCGGAGATCTCCATGTGCCTTTGTGAATATCGAGATCGAGATGCGGGAACCGCGTACTTGCTACGACAACATTTCGCCCCGCCGCGAAGTCGATCAGCCTAAATCCATTATCGGAGGTGGTGTCGTGTAGGCTGTACCTTCCGACAGTACTACCAAAGATCGCCTCTCTTCCTATCTTTGCATTGAAATCACCTAGGACAATTTTAATGTCATAGTTAGGGCATTGCTCATACGTCTTGTCTAAGAGCTCGTAGAACCTCTCTTTGGTGTCGTCGTCTTTCTCCTCCGTGGGGGCATGGGCGCATATTAGGCTAATGTTGGCGAATTTAGCCTTGATGCGGATTGTCGTAAGGCGCTCGTTCACACAGCTGAAACTTAAGACTTCTTGCCTGAGTCTACCGCCAACGACGAATCCACAACCAAATAGGCGCTGTTTTTGTTGTCGATAGCAGTCGCCATAGTAGATATCGCAATTGTTCATCCTCTTCTTGCCCGGTCCATCCCATCGCACTTCTTGGATGGCGGTTATATCTGCTTTATAGTGGTTCAGGGTCTCCGCTAGTTGTTCGGCTGCACGTGGTCTGTTAAGGGACCTAACATTCCATGTACAGATCCGAAACTCGTTGTCCTTGTATCGTTTGCCAGGTTCGTCAACAGTAAAATCATCCGTATCCGAGGCTTGTTGTTGCTTCGAAACTAGAACATTTTTCCGCAGTCGGGCAGTTACCCCGGCGTACAACCCCCAACCTGGAGGGCCAGGCCCTTTGTTGGACCCCTTGGACGAAAGGGGCCGGATTCCTCCGGTGTCAGTAACCCACTTCGGGGATGTGAGAGCTGCCGTTGACCCATTAAGGGCTCTTCCGCCACCATCTCTATTTCAACACCCTGACTAGTGCTGAAAATCCTCAACCATGTGAATTCATCCGCCGTACGTCCTCTTTCTGAGGGGCTCATGTAAGACCTCTGAGACTCGATCAGGCAGTCATTCCGACAGAGCATTATAGTGTTGCTATTTTCTTCGTGTTCAAAACTCGCGCTTATAAGTTTAGCAAGTCATGCCCGGAAGGACAAGACCAGTACCCGGTGGCTACCACGCGGAGGTAAAATAAGCACAATTGATGTGTATGAACAGTTACAACGCCTGGGCATCGCCAAGTTGACGAGTTGTTATACATTAATTGCATACCTTTAATTAAGGGTGGGTAAATTGCATTCTTTTTTGGGTAAATGAGGCGCTCCATCGAAGATATAGGTTCTAACCTAAAATTATTTATATTTGAATACATAACTATGGTAATATTGCGGCGACAAATTGAATGCTACCAAAATACTTTCAATTAAGTGACAAGCACAGTACCTTTCTAATTATATAAGTTTCATTCTACTGATAAATAATAAATACTTAAAATATATAAGGATGCTATTTATGGAAAATGTGTAACATTGTATACCTATAATGTGAATAATCGAAGTTAGACTACAGCTTTTTTATATTTCCACCATTTTTACACTAATATTGAATTTTTCACACTGCATGAATTGTTTTCAAACCAATCGCCCGTAGTAAAATCAAAAATAAAAAAGTTAATTCATCGGCAAGCAATTGTCAATACAATGTTTAAAATGGAAATGGCTACTTTTGGGGGAACATTAATTAAAATATAAACATATAATTATATGATGAAATTTCTAAATCACATAATCAAATCTTTTAAGATATTCATTGTTCATCGTAAAACCATTCGCAATTTACTTCTATGCTCTATGCACCCTTATACCTTACGCTTGATGAGCAATGGCATATAATTATCTACATCATATTAACAATCTGTGCATTACATTGAAGAAACCGATGAAAGAAGTTCATCAATATGATGATTCCATTCATCAATATGATGAATATAACGGTGAATTTAATTTTGTTCATCAATATAACGAAACGACTTAGTTCATCTATATGATGGAGGCTTACATCAACGTTCTTCTTAATAAAAATGTATGCCTGTATTTTGACGAACGCGGTCATCAATATAATAAAAGCCGTCATCAAAACGACGAACGTCGATATCAATATAATAAAAATTCAAAACTTGGCAATCGTACGTGAATATGATGATTCCATTCATCAAAAAGACGAATAAATCATCAACTTCTGCCATCCTGGGTAGCAGGGTTCGCCACTGGATCCATCGATCGATGAGAGGAGGGGGTACCTCCTCGTCCCAACCTATCTCCGTCCTCCAAATATCTTGCAGTAATATTTTCACATAGACCAGAAAATGTGAGAGAAACCCCATTGGGTCAAAGATTGCCATTAGAATCCTCAAGACTTCTCGTTTGGTGGGAATATTGCCATCGCAAAGTTTTTAGCCTAATAACTTCTGGAACCATCGATGGTAACAAAAGGCAACCGAAGTAAATTTTCAGCATCTGTGAACCCCGCGAGACTTGTGCTTTTTTCAAAGGATCTTATAAAAAGAAGCCACTCTTCCGGGAAGCCATTGAACAAGGGTAGTTCCTTTGGAATCGCGTTCCTGGTTGCTAATTGAGTCAGTGAGAGAGTATTTATTTTATATTCAATGGGGGGAGAGCGAGAGTTAGAACAATTTGGTTCTTGGGTTCTTATGGGTGCAAATAAATCACGTTTCTGTTGTAAATTACTGTGGTGAGGCTGGCCATGAGTCACACCAGCAATCGAAAGTGGCCGCTTTGGCTCCTGGCTCGGTTGCACGGGTACGTGAGCGCCAATGGGAGCAGCGGAATTCATTTTATCTACCCATCATTGGGCTATTTGGCTACGATCTACTAATACTGACTTACCTGAACCTTCTTCTTCTTCTTCTTCCGATTCGACTGCTTCCGACAGAATCTTGTGCTTCTTCTCCAGATAGAATGCATCGCAAGGGGGGGCAAGTTATTTATTTATTTTTTAATATATTTTTTATATTATGTATTTATAAATATAATTTTGGAAAGTTCTGGTTAGAGAGCTATAAGCGCCTACTGTACTATTTTATAAGTTCTTACAGTTTATAAGATGTTTGAGTACGAGGGCAAGCGTAGTAGGAGTTTCTGTTTTTGTGACTGCAAGTAATGTTCGTGATATATCGATATACTTACGAGTATAAACCAGTGGCGTGGCGTCCATATAACTCGATTCCTACCGAGTTACCTTTTGAAATCTCCACCAGGCAACACTATCTATCTACCAAAAACCGAATATACATGAAACACTACCAAATGAATGTGAATACTCACCAAATGGTACACACACAAAAGCACTCATATAAAAATCGTGTGTGTATCCATTTTCATACAACGTCGTCATCGTCTCGTGGCGAAAAAGCGAAGGTAACCCAAAATAAGTCGAGTTATTAAAGTTCTCACTTTATAGTTCATTTTGAGAGAAAATTTGCTTGTTATCTCTTTTTTTCTTCCCTGAGTACTTTGTCTGACTCTGACACCTCTTTGTTCAACACCCATTGTAGAAAATAACCCGCTTTTCTTCGAGTTATTCGCGGTTCACACAAAGTTCATTTTGACTGCTGTGCTGCTGCTGAGTACTGAGTGAACATTTGTTTGTATCTCTTTTTTCCTTCCCAGAGCCTAGGGTTGATTCGATACCAGGTCAGCGCTCACTTTATGCGACTAAAGTTGCATTTTTCCCCTTTTTCTATCTCTGTCCCCAATGAGACCACTTTTTCAAAATTGTCCAGATTTGCCCCTTTTTCTGAATTTCGTTGAAACTTTGTCGCATTTTTTAAAAAAAAATTTTTTTGTATGAAACACGGAATATTTCATCCTAAATAATTAATTAAACTAGTTCACAGCTAATTGGGATCTGAATGCATCCTTTTTCTATCAGCTGCAATAATTTAAGCCATTAGCCTTTAGCCATCGTTCACTGAGAAAACTAAATTTAAAAATATGGGTACCAAACCCGAAAATTTCTTTCCTACATCCATAACTTGGCAAGCTTACCCATGTCTTGGATGTCATTCCCAAATCGAGGCTAATGTAGCCAACAAAGAGTTACCATAGCTCTTTAGCACGCGGTTGTTAACAAAATTAATCAAAATTAATTTGGGTCGGGTATGAACACCGTACACCAATGTCCTGTTACCCGCTAAGCTTGCTATGTTTGCTTACAACAACATTTTATCAGCTGCGTTACCTAGTCGTTACGGTACAACCACTGCCATACGGCTATGATAACTCTTTTCTGTACAGTTCTGCTTAGGCTATAAGGTTGTTCTGGCTCGTAGAACAAGTGACAACTGAGTGGTTTTAGGTATAACAACTGACATGCGGCTATGACAGCTCTGTGTTGGTCTAAGCAATTCTCTTTCTTCGTTTCTACTTCTATTAGTATCGAAGACATCGCGCTGTGCAGACGCGTTATTAATTTCGCCAGGTAAGAGTTAAATTTTTTTAAAACTGTTCTAATATTTTTGTATGCATGTAAATGTTTCATGAGTGAAAAAAAGACACCGATTCTTTTTCAATTTTATTTTTAAATACAACAGATAAGGACGAATATATGCAGCTATGAATCGGGTTTCAAGAGACAGCTGTCAAATTTCTTAGGAAGTCAGGTTAAGTATAATAAGGGGCTTCCCATTTGGGTTCTCAGAACCTCTCAATAAGGTGCTAACAGCTCTGTATGGAGCTACTACAAATCTTAAAAGAGGCTGTGACAGCCTTTCAGAAGGTTCTGACAGCTCTGTATATGGGTATCACAACTTGCTTAAAAGCTGTGACAGCCTTTCAAGAGGGTGTTACAGCTCTGTATAAGGGTGCCATAAATTTGTGTAGAGGCTGTGACAGCCTTTCATGAGGTTCTGACAGCTCTGTATATGGGTACCATAAATCTGTTGAGAGGCTGTGGTAGCCTCCACTGCCTTCGCATTAGCTCTGGAAAGAGGTATTAGCAGCTCTGTATGCGGGTCTGATAGCAAACTTCGATGTCCTCAAATATATTTTGTTGGTTACCGCAGCTCTGTTAATGTGCTGTACCCATATAACTGAAGGCATCACACCTTAATTTTGGTTGTACCAGCAACAAAGTTTGCAGTTGATGTGCCTACACAAACAGAGGTGGCGCATTTAGTAGGGCTATCGTAGCTCTGTAGTTTTCTGAGTGTTCATTCAATGCATATGCAATAATAAGATAGAACGAGATGTGTTAAAGTTCTTAGACCCTTTTGTAATTAAGTCAGGGGAAGAGATTTTATATTTTGTCCTTGTTTCTGCATTCAAAAATTTAATAAGTGAACCCGAAAATGTTGTCGAGGAGTTGAAAGTTTTGGAAAATAAGGCAAACCAAAAGACATTTGAAAAATTATTTCAAATATCCAGAACACAGAAGAATTTTGGTTTAAAATTGGTCAGTTAAAAAATCATTTTGATGAGCATATGTTTCCAAATTTATTACGATTTGTTAAACAAGTTTTTACACTTCCACACCGCAGTGCAAGTGCGGAAAGATTTTTTTCAAAATTAAGCCTTATGAAAAATAAGCTCATAAATTCTCTGAAAGTGTCTACTTGTCAATCCAAACTTTCGGCTCTAAATTTACTAACTGATCAAAGTTTAGAAGATTGGGTGCCAGATTGGGAGCTCATGAAAGAATATAGAGACAAGGTCACAAATAAATAAAAGCCAAAAGTGAAACTTAATATATACTAGGTACTACTAAGACTGATTTCTTAATGACTGAATTATTTTATTTATTTTTGTTATATTTATGGGTTAAACCCATTATAATTTGTTATGTAGTTATGTTACATAAACATTTTAATAAACAAAAAAAAAATGTTAATTAAGTTGTTTTTTTGGTTTTTCTGCCATTTGTCGACAGGTTAGTATTGCCCCTTTTTGAATGGAAATCCCCTTTTTTTTGCGACTTTTTCAAAATCTTCGAAGTGAGCGCTGTACCAGGTCAGTACTGATATCAGTACTATTTTCGGTACTTGCAACAGGGTATCGATACCCATGGAGTATCGAATCAAAAGTATCGATACCTACTCGTATCGAAACAAATGAGTACTTCTTACTTTTTTCAATAACAATCAACAACAACAACTATGTGAAGAATGTTATGTGGTCTGGTGGCTGGATCACTTCAAACTTAAACGGGGGAATTAAACAACACAAATATTATTTGTACTATATTTTTTATTCAGATAATAATTAAAATCAATGTAATTAAAAAAATACATGTTCAGGAATTCCGTTCAAAAATGTCCGCTACCTATTCCAAATGTTTGCCGCTGAGCCGATTTCTGCTCTTGGAGATGATTGTACCTACTTTGGAAAAAGACAATTGACATACCAACTGCACTACAAAAATAGCAAAATGGAACAAGCTCACACATTTGAGCAAAGCACCAAATATGCAAATTCCTTACGAGTATTTTGGATGCAGTGTGAACTATAAATGGGATTGAGAGTGATAGAGTACTGTATTGAAATGAAAATGATTTCAGGTGTATATATTGGTGTTTTGGTTATGCATAAATGAATGAGAATGAGAAAACAAGCTACTATACTAATTCGCACGTTAACGTAGTGGTGTACAGAAACACACTCATACAGATAAAGGGCAAGCGTATTTTCGCATAAAGAGTAATAATAATAATTTTGATTCGATACGAGTACTTTCATTCGATACTTACTTTAATCGAATCAGAAAGGTATCGATACTAAATTTACTTGTATCGAATCCAAAAGTATCGAGTATGTACTCGTACCCTACCAGAGCCAGAGCTTGTTACTGGTACTGGCCATGGCATGGCCACTGGGTTGTGTTTTGGGTATGTCGTATGTGTTTGTTTGGTTATGACTTATGATATGAACAAAATAACGCGCTTTTCTTCGAGTTATTCGATTTTCTTTTACTTCTTCTTTTCTTATTGTCTCTTGTGTGAATAATTACAGGTAGTTGTTGAGGTAGGTAAGGGTGTGTTTTGGTTTAAAAATTCAGTTGGCTGGCAAATGAACACTAAAATATTTCTGAATAACATATCTTTATTTTTTATTATAATCATTAGGTAATCTGAATTTGCTTTAAGTTATGGCATCATGCGTCTGTCAATAAGGGCTTCTATAGAAGCCACTTTTAGTATGCCTTAAGCTCATTATAAATTTTAAATATTAATGACTTAAAGTATAAAAAAAGCTGGCTTGAATTGATTTTGCTTCGACTTCCCATTTAAAAATGTTCACGCCACGCCACTGGTATAAACTGATGGACGTGTGTGGGGGTGTAAATGAAGTGGGATTTTCTGATTGTGTAACGCTCCAAGTTGTTGGAATTATTTTAAGGTGCATATTCAAAATGGTTGAAAAAAAGGGGAAGTGGGCAATATTTGCAAAAAAAAAAAACAGTTTTGCGTTGCTGCTACTGCATTTTTAATGGAAGTGCAGGATTATAAAAAAAAAAATATGAACACAGATTGCTTTTGGGTAGTTATTTTTGAGAAAAAATTTAGCAAATTGATTTATTAAATTTTTTTGAGAAAAACTAAGTAGGGGATCTTATTTAAAATACCTACGACCCAAACGCAAAATAGTTGGTGCACCCAATTTTTTTGCACTTGGAAACTTCTATACCTATTATTAGTTTAACGTACATACATATTTCATTTTTACAAAAATAAAAAAAAACTTCATAGACAATTATACTCTTTGATTGAATTACTGATACAAATAAGCAATATCACAACAAATACCGTTAAAACTGTGTGCTTTTGTTAATGAGTGCAAAATAGTTGGTCTACGTCATTCGTTATGCAAAAGAGTTGGTCTACTCCACATCATCGTATGATTAAGTTAACCGTTAGGAAAAATTAAGCAAAAACAAGCGTGCTCTTGCTTTGGCAGGTTATAAGTGTACCTGTGCAATAAATTGAAATTCATTTGTTGGGTTATCATGGCACGTGGTGTTCCCTTATCTAAAGATCTTAGGTAATCAATTATAAAAGCTTTTGAAAATGGCTTTTAAAACTACAAAATTGCAACAAATTTCAATCTTCCTCGTTCATCCGTACAGAATATTATTTCGTTCTTTACTTAGATGGGTAACATTAAAACCCGAAAGAAAACTGGGCGGCCACCGATAGCTAGAGCCCGCGATTGTAGGGTATTAAAAAAAAAATAATTAAGGAAAACCGTCGTCAAACTGCTGCTGGGGCAACAACTGTAGAGTGGAAAAACCGCATCAAAAAAGAAATATCCGTCGACACTTGTAAGCGCAACATGAAGAAAATGGAACATACATTTTACAAGGTTTGTTTAAAAATCTTTTTTTTTTTTGTTTTTGCATTGTGATTTTTTCAACCCATATTAATAGGCGAAAGAAAAGCCTCTGTTTATTTTAGAAGCATCCTAGGGTGCAAACGCATTGTTAGTACATTGTTAGCGGGTAGATGTCGTGGCCGAAGACGGCGATAACAGTCCGCAAGCTTCTTGTAATTATTGCACTAAGCCTGATGTTACTATATGTAATGACTACAGAAACAGCTTCACTTTTGAGCCTATTCCAGGACTTGAATTATACTTAAAACTATTAATTCTCTACCTAACTCTAATTTTTGTGATAGTGATGGGATTTCGAATCTAGTTCTAAAGAATATTGGTCTCAATTTAGTAGATATTTTGTCGTACCTTTTTAATTTCAGCATTATGTCTGGAACTTTACCCAATGATCTGAAATGTGCCATAATAATTCCATTAATTAAAAAGGGTAATAAGACTGACACATGCAATTATAGACCAATTTCTTTGTTGTCTTCTATTTCCAAAGTATTTGAATAATTAGTTAAAACAAGAGTTTTAGCCTATCTTCACCATTTTCATTTTTATCATCCCATACAGTTCGGTTCTCGGACCGGCCATTCCAGTATTCCACTGAGGATGCTCTACTAAACTTCTGCTCTATTTTATATAAGAGTTCAGATGACAAAATGTCATCTGTCAGGCCTGCACTTCCTGCACATGCAGTATGCTCCGTTAGAAATATTCTTGCAAGTTTAGCTAGTGAATTAGTTTAAGATATATATAAGGCCGGATTTATCTACAATTGGTTTGAGTCATGTCTCAAAAATAAAATTCAACGAGTTAAAGTTAGAAGCAATATAAGCCTGACAAAACAAATAACCTGGGAGTGCCCCAAGGTTCTGTACTTGGCCCAATCTCACTTCTAATATATATAAAATCATTATTTTCACTTCTATTCTGGGGCAAAACTTTGCCGACGACCTTGGTATTGCTTATTGTTTAGTCAGTCCTTAAGATTTAATATCTAACAGAAACCAAGGCGTATTTTTATAAAGATGCTGGTTTACTGCAAACAGGCTTATTGTTAGTAGCAAAACTAAACTGATGTATTGCAGTTTAACTGGACAGGAGTTCTCCGACTCAGATATAGTTTGTCATTCCTATGATTGCATAAGTCATATGCTTTTGAACAACATTTTTTCGGTTTCAAAAATGTTCCTTTTTTTAATAAAACGCAGATTGCAATCCTAACTGTTTTAAAGTTGAAAGTATTGATATTTTTAAGTATCTTGGTGTTACTATTGACCAAAATTTGAAATGGTCCACTCACATATCTATTCTGAAAAAAAAAAAATATATCTACTCGTTATTTCTTTCATCTTAGGCAAAGTACTACTCTTCTAACACAATAAAAATCGTCTATAATGGCTTATTCCATTCGAGATTGCAATATGGACTCAGCAGTTGGTATTTTAAGCTGCAGCAATTACCTAACTGTCATACAAAAATCTTCTATAAGAAAAGTTTGTAACTCTCATCATTTAGCTAACACTATGAACCTGTTTAGGTCGTTCAAAATTCGTCCCTTGCGACATTTATTTTATCCAAAGTTCTTAAGGTCCTTTTATTGAGAGCTGGGTTCTGGAAAGTCCGATTTCTGAATTTCGCAGCTTATGAAGCTGTTCAAACTTTGTTGTAAATTTACCTGTTTTTCACACTACAAGTTACAGAACCTTTACTCCATTTTATCACGCAAACTTTTTAACTCATTAATATTGGAAATTCGGTCCATGCGAAATGTTCGCATGTTAACAAAACAAACGAAAACTTGGCAACCATCACGAAATAAAAACCCGGTTGTGCTATACTGCCTAAAAAAAAATATGCATTGAATATGGCATTGAATATGACCATTTTATTTAAGTTTGTCCTTTTTAAGGTTCCGTACCCAAGGGGAAAAAGGGAACCTTATTAGTTTCGCTACGATGTCTGTCTGTCTGTCCGACCCACTAAACCAATTTTATTCGTAGGTCTATCACAGAAACTAATAGACGTAGAATGCTGAAATTTGTACACAAAATCCGGTATAGTAGGTATAACCTCTAGTTAAACGTTTTTTGTAAAAAAAAATGATTTTATTCGTACAAAAAACTGATTATTTCTTGATTTACAAAAAAAGAGTATATAGTTTTTTCTAGATTATGCTCGTAGCTGTGTATGTGCCGAAGAATGTTTTGCCGAAAAGTTAATATTTTAAAAGATATTTACAAAAAAACAGTCAATCACTGTATAAAGTACGCCTCTTTTGACCATATTTCATTCGTTATTCGTGTGTTCTCTTAATCGATTCCAATTGTTCATTTACATCACAACTCATCCAGGTTCCAGACATCAGTGTTCACCTTCACAGCAGTGATGGGACTTGAGATTTGAGAAAAGCGAAACGGTGGTAGATAGCCTTAAAAGAAGGTGGTTGAAATGCGGTAGAATACATTTTTTTCCATGGTATATAATTATTTTTTCATTTATACCAATTAAATAATAATAATAAAAACAAAAAAAAAATCAGGGAAATAAAATAGACATAAATCAGTCATTATTATTAATTTAATTTTGTTTTTTAAATCACATTTGTCGTTCAAAACAAACAAAATTTATCGTCAAACAGGCTAACATTGACCAGGGGGGGTAACATTGACCAAAAGCATACCAACTCTTTATATTCACTTAACCGGCATCTGGTAGGTATAAGTTAGGATTATAATTATTATGTGTATATAAGGAGTGCTATTTGTTCACAGATGGCGGAAAAAAAGATAAAGAGAATAGGTGCAATTCTTCCTACCTGGACAGCTAATGCAGTGAATGTCCGCTTTGTTGCACTTTTGATGTGCATCAAACTTCTAGGTATTTCGGAGTTATTCAAATACTATTTCGTTAAAATGTTAGGTCATATAGGTAGTTTAAGATATTGTCTATTGTAAATATATACTTTTTAATATAAATTTAAGTTTTAAGATTGCTTTTGAGATCAATTTGAAAATTGTGTCGAAATTTATGGGCCAACGGCTAACTTTGACCGAGGGCATTGAAACTTTGATTGGGCGGTCAAAGTTAAAAAAAAAAACATATAATGGGTAACATTGACCACTTCTTTTTTGCCGTTTAATAGGGTTTTATTCAAATTAAAATACGATTTTTATTAAATAAAGGTCATATAAATTTACTTAAGAGTCGAAACAATAGTACCAAGGAAGAGCAAGTTTAAGTTGAAGCTATTTCATAGTGGGCATAGAATTTTAAGATCGCGAAAGTAAGATTGATGATGATCAAGTTGAAACATAATGAGGATATTGGTAGATTGACCAAAACACTTCAGTAAAGAGGAGAACATTGCAATTTAAAGTTTTATTGTTAACTGTTAGCTCCACACAAACCAAATCCGAATAACAAATTCAGTGTTTGTAGAGGTGGATCCTAGTAGGTACCTATATAGCTGAAAACTCTTTTTAAAAATAATATGATTTAGTATTGATTTAAACTACGCTCTGCCTAGTAGAAAAATGTGTCTTAATGAGCTCTAACACTTTTCATTTAAAATTCAAAAATGTTTAGGGCTCTGCGAAATAGGGCCCCAATGAAATAAGGCCCCAAAAGAAAAATGAAATAAGGCCCCAAAAAATTATACAGGAAACAACAACAACGATTTTAATAGAATTTGGGGTGTTATTTCCTTTTTTGGGGGCTTATTTCTTAATGAAAATTGGGGTCTTATTTCATTATGAAATATGAGTAGAGCTACTTTCTACTATCACGCGCGTTTGACAACTTTGGAACTTCGAATTATTCGATTTGAAGTCACAGAATGTGCCGTTTATAGATGGAGTGGCACAGATCCGCTAATGTTTATTACACACAACTTTTAAAAAGCTTTATGATGTTTTTTGAAAGCATAGGTAATTAATTAATTCAGTGTGTGCAATTGAGAAATACCTTTTTTTTTTTGTAGGGCAACTACTAATTTCTTTAGATCTTTTGTAGGAAAAATATTAATCAAGGGTCTTGTATCCGTATTAAGGTTGTTGTGTGCTTTGATATATTGTTAAATATGATTTTCTTGTATTTTGGAGAATAGTTTTTCAATTCGTGCATAAAAATTACAGCTCCAAGAAAAAAGGGAGTAGACTTAAAATTTTAATTCTGCTCTGAATTTGTATTTTTCAGCCAAAAAACAAACAGAAATTTTAGCTCGTCAAACTTTTCCCTGTTAATGCGTATTCGCTTCAAAGCAGCATTTTGTTTTACAAAATTGTTGCTCGCACGCTTTGGCATTTAAAAACGTAAAATTTCGATAAAGCGTGTCAAAGCGTGCCGACGCACGCACGCGTGCAACGCCGAATTGTGAATTGGGCATTAGTGAGCCAACAACAAAATAAATTGGGAAGTTATAAAGTTTCTAATGTGATATTCGATTGGGCTTCTTCAGATTCGCTCTCAGATTTCAGATTTCGTGTGGCTAATCGAACGTAAAAACGTCACTTGCCCTTTTTTGTGTTGATATTCGTGCGATTCGAATATATGTAGCGTGTAGCCTTCAATACTTTTCAAAGCGTCTTCCATTCACTGGTTAAATTTTATATTAAAACATTCGAAATTTGCGTCCCAATTGATCTCTATTTATACATTAACTACCGTGCCCGGCAAACTTCGTCCCGCCCAAAATTGACTTTTTGACTAAAATAATTTTCACTTCTTGATACTACGATCAAAATTAAAAAAAAAAACTCTCCGTAGAAAACGTATGGAAAATCAATTTTCACAAACTTTCCAATTTCCCGTTCAAATGTTAAAGTTTTGTCGCCGTATGAACCTTCCTTAGACGTACATAGACAAACGCAATAAAGAAGACTAGGGGTCGCCCCGTGGTCGAAATTCGACCAATTTATTCTATAAGTGAAGGGGAAATATCGGAGGGCTTATAAATAGGCAATCGAAACCATTTTAGGTTTTCTTTAAATTGCGAATAAAAAGTGTCCAGTAATGCGGGCTGTCTTCTATTTTATATTACAGGTAGAAAAGGGTGCATAGAATAGATATGCAAAGTTTCATCGTTTGTTGTTCAACAGTTTTAGAGTTATGGGGACCTTAAGTTAGAAGCCAACATTTTTCTTAAATTTAATATAAACAATAAACCGTTAGGTCGATTGGTACGATTTGAGTTTTATTGGATTAGTAATGCCGAACACTTTCGAAAATAGATTTTAGAAATTTTATCACTTTGCTAGCTGCGGTTTCAGAAATAACACGGTTTTAAGGGATTGGGATTTTGTTTTTTCAAATGGTTCTAACTTTCAAACGGTTGAACTACAAACGAAAAGAATTTCACTACAAACAGCTACAAACGATTGTCTATCGAACTGCATTTCACGTTTTTCATTCTAGAAAAAGTGCGAATTAACTTCACGCGGGTGACATGTTGTTGTTGTTGTAATTTCATGCAATTCGCTTAAATTTACCTGATTTAATTCATAATTTGTGGATAATTTTTGTATTGTGCACTTCTATGTATTGTCCCCTACCCAAATGTATATAGTGTTGGCATATTTATTTATTTGACTTATAATAGGAAAAAAGGGGGGAAACACGTTTTAGGCAACTCCGTATTAATATATAGATGAGGACCTTGAGTTAGAAGCCAACATTTTGCTTAAATTTCATATAAATCATAAACCGTTAGGCCGATTGGTACGATTTTAATTTTATTGGATTAGTAATGTCGAACACTTTCGAAAATAGCATTTAGAAATTTTATCACTTTGCTAGCTGCGGTTTCAGAAATAACACGGTTTTAAGGGATTGGGATTTTGTTTTTTCAAATGGTTCTAACTTTCAAACGGTTAAACTACAAACGAAAAGAATTTCACTACAAACAGCTACAAACGATTGTCTGTCGAACTGCATTTCACGTTTTTCATTCTAGAAAAAGTGCGAATTAACTTCACGCGGGTGCCATGTTGTTGTTGTTGTAATTTCATGCAATTCGCTTAAATTTACCTGCTTTAATTCATAATTTGTGGATAATTTTTGTATTGTGCACTTCTATGTATTGTCCCCTACCCAAATATATATAGTGTTGGCATATTTATGTGACTTATAATAGGAAAAAAGGGGGGAAACACGTTTTAGGCAACTCCGTATTAATATATAGATTAACGTGTCGTCCAACCTTCCGCTTTTTGACTAAAATGGTTTACAGTACACGACGTACAAATTCGTTCTCAATAAGCGGATTCCGTGGAATGAGAATGTTTGTCTTTGAATTTTTTCCTCAAAACCGTCGCTTGCATGACATTTGATTTGATTTGAGATCCTGTAACAAAGTCTCGGTGCATTGAGGTTGCGCAACAAAATTATAACTGAGCCGATTTTCAATTGTAAGCCCGGAACATCCAAAGAATTCAAAAATTCAACTAATAGGTACCCATAAAGTTTTGTTTTCACGACAAAAAGTAGTATATGTCCTTCCTTGGGCCCATGCGAATTTAAACCAAAAATCATAAAAATTGAAGGATTTGTTCCCGAGTTATGAGTGCGCACATACGGACATCAGTCTTTTTTATATGTAGCTGTACCCACCCGGCTTTGCTTATACCTTTCGTATTAAGTCCTGCTCACATTTAGCAAAGTCCTTTATTTGGACAATGCCCCCTAATAATTTTAACGCTTCCATAACCCGTTCTCCTATCCCGCTTATGTCTTGCAAAGTACCATCTATAGGGTCCGAAACTATAGTAAATATATTTCAATCTTGAAGCAACCATATCTACCCATCCACAAATTACAATCATCTCGGTAGAGCTGTTTCGGAGATCGGCAACAGCGCAACCTATCAGGTCCAAAAGTATCCTATACTTTAAGTGGGAAAGAAGAATAATACAAATATATATCCACGAAATTTCATTGAAATCGGTTGAGCAGTTTCGGAGATCGACAACAACGCCACCTATCGGGTCCAAAATTGTATCTTGACTGCCTAAGCCTGAAATACACCAAAACGAACAAAACAAAAGAATCATAAAATTTGGCCCAGTAAGAACATTTTCCTTGGTTATGTTATTTATGCCGGAAATCGAATGGAAATGTTATTTACCTATTTAAAATTGATTAAAAGCTAATTTGGGTTTTTCGTCGAACAATTGTACAGCTAAATGAAATATGAAATACTGAAATGCCAAATTCAAAAAAGTATAGACAACCAATGCCAACTATATTATTACAATTAAATTTAATGTTGTTGATACAAATAATTTATGCAGGGAAATCTAACTTGTCGTAAATATCTCCCAGCGCCACCTATCGGGTCCAAATCTTGGCAAAAACTTTCTTATTTTTTTAGTTACCTAAATATGGTGTGGACTGTGTCTACAAGTTGTTGTCAAGAGTTCTTCCCTCGAAAAAACAACAATTCATAAACTGAAATTCGGCATAATTTCCCAACAGAAATTGTCAGGGTGAATCCCAAACAAGCGAGAATCGTTGTTACTCCTCGCTTCCCCCACTCAGTATATATGGTGTTAATTTGAGCCAAATCGGTCCATAAATAAGAATTTTCAAAAAAGCGACCCCAACGCCCCCTATAGGGTCTAAAATAAACATAAACCATCCGGAGCACCACACAAACATATGGTGTGAATATAAGGGGGATAGCTTCAGTGGTTCAGCCGTGATGGTAGGTCATGCATACGCATGAACGTTTTTATATATTAAGAAGATATTTTACAAAAATAGATTCACCCGATGTAATGCCTTTCCTTGCAGTAGAAAAACTAAACAAAAATGTAAATAAACTCCACCAGTTGTCAAACTCAAACGAAAAAATATCTAGATTCGCAAAAGTGCTCTGAAATCTCAAGAAGACTGTTTTTTTGTCTGTACCAAACGAACATAAAAAGTGCTTTGAGAGCGCCCAATCGAATACCACATAAGGTTGACAGTTGACACTTGGTTTGGTTGGTAGCTGCTGAGCATTACTGTTATTTCTGTCGTTGTACATATACATATGCGTTGCACAAATCTCTATTTTTAAATTTGGCTTGGCGTCGGACTGATTGCTTAATTAAGAATTAAGTAGTGACTAGTGAGCAGCTCGTCAGCTCTATGAGCAAAAAAGGAGGGAAGAACATCGGCTTCTCCGGAGAAAAAAGAGAGAGCATGATGTAGTATACACATAAATTCCAAACAATAATTCATAGTAACAACCAGACCTACAATAAATATACTTCATTCATAATTTCAATTTATGTACAACTAACAAACAAATTCCCATACAAGATACACATTACACTACACAGCCGAGTGCGATTAATGCGCTCGACACTCGATACATGATAAAGCCAATAGCCGCTATGAAGTCAAGGCCATCTGACTTGTGTTGAATAATGCTGCCACAGCATTATGTCAGCACATTCTATCAATTTGCGAATTTATATTGTATTTTTATATCTTTAGAATTATGTATGTGTAAGATCGATTATAAGTAGCAAGTAAGATATTTTTGTATAAATAGGCTAAGCATTTAGAAATAAAGTTAATGTTGATGATACAAGCGATGTGAATGGTTTGGCTTCTTAGCCTATATTTATATTTACAGCTCGGCTCTTTAGCCACCCCATACAGTTCGGCTTTTTAGCCAGTAACAATATCGGCTTGGGATAGCCTAAAATCCACATAGTTTATGCAGGGAGGTAGTCATTTGCTTTAATCATAATATAACATTACATGGCGATCCTGCCAGGAGATCATGACAAGATGACAAGTTCCCATTAACGAGATTAGACGATGTTCTTGATACACTAGGTAGAGCGAAATTTTTCTCAACATTAGATCTAACAAGCTCCTTCCATCAGATAGAACTGCATGAGAAATCAAGACCAGCAACAGCATTTTCCACAAACCAAGGACATTTCCACTTTAAAAGATTACCATTCGGTTTAAAAATATCAACAAACAGCTTCCAACGAATGCTATCCATAGCCCTAGCAGGCCTAAGCACAGAAGCATTCTTGTATGTGGATGATATCATTATATTTGGATGCAGTTTAAATCATCACAATGAAAATTTAGTAAAAACTCTTTTGAGGCTCAGGAAATACAACCTCAAACTTAATCCAAAGAAATGCAATTGGCTAAAAACAGAAGTAACATACTTAGGTCATTTGATAACCAATGAGGGAATAAAAACTGACCCTGAGAAATACGAAACCATTACAAAATATCCATGTCCCAAAAATGCGAACGAGGTAAAGCGATTTGTAGCATTCTGTAATTATTATAGACGATTCATTAAGGATTTTGCAGCCATAGCAAGACCACTGAATGCATTATCAAAGAAGGGTATAGAGTTTGAGTGGACAAACGAATGTCAAACTGCTTTTATGACGTTGAAAGAAAAACTCATTAATCCACCTATTTTAAGATACCCAGATCATGACAAGACATTTATAGTAACGACAGATGCCTCTAACACCGCACTTGGAGCAGTATTATCTCAAGGCGAAATAGGAGAAGATCTTCCGATTTCCTTCGCCAGTAGAACTCTGAACAAACATGAATTGAACAAACCGATTATTGAAAAAGAGTTACTCGCAATACACTGGGCTATAAACCATTTCAGGCCATATTTATATGGAAAAAAGTTTATGGTAGTAACAGATCATAGACCGTTAGTAAGCCTCTTCACACACAAAAATCCATCAGACTATACGTTCGATATAAAATACAAACAAGGGTCAATGAATACAAATGCGGATGCATTATCACGTATAAAATTAGACTCGGAGATATTGAAAGGAATGATTCCGACATCGGACATTAATGTCATAACTCGAGCAATGACAAGAAACAAAACTAATAGTGATATACCCAAAAGCAATGTTTAGACGTAAGGCCTGATCAACTTTACGCCTGGGAATGCACTTCAATTGCAGAAATAAAAAACGTACGTAAACTAGAATTTAAAATTGTGCTCAAGAACTCGCAAGAACGAAGAAATACTTCGCTTAAAATAAACGTCGACGATGAAAAAGTTATAATAGAATGCAGCGATAATCCTAATCAGGACTTAGGTCAGATTTTGGAGAAACTCGTATTCGTAATGGCCAAAAGAAATATTGAAAAATTAGCTATAGCAAAAACTGATGCAATATTCGAGCACATTAACATAAATGAATTCAAAATGACATACAACATGTTGCAACAAAAACGTGAAATTAATAAAAAGCTAGCAAATCTAAAATTAATAATATATCAACCAGCGCTGAGAATAAATGACAAGAATGAGATGCATAGAATAATAAGAGAATTCCACAACACCCCTTATGCAGGTGCACATTCAGGTATCAGAAGAACGATAAATAAAATTAAACAACGGTATTGTTGGAAAAATCTTAGCAAGATGGTAAAAAGGCATGTCAATGAGTGTGTAGTATGTGCGCGGACTAAGCAAATTCGAAATACTAAAGAAAAATTAGTAATAACCGAAACACCAGAAACAAGTTTCGAAGTAGTAACCGCAGATACAGTAGGACCAGAAAATTTTATACTCAGACATGGTAGTTTCAAAACATTGAAAACAGATATGGGAACAGAATTCATTAACAACATAATGAAAAATGTATATGAAATATTAGGTATAAACCATATAACATCAACACCATACCATCATGAAAACCTAGGTTCGATAGAAAGAAACTACAGAGTGCTCAATGAATACCTTTTAGCTTTTGCTGAAGAAGATAACTGGCATGAATGGATACCTTATTTTGCATTTAGTTACAATACAACACCCCATTCTAGCATAGGAATATCACCCTTTGAGTTGATATATGGAAAATTAGTAACACTACCAGAAAACTCTACTATGGTTGAATCAAACCCTGTATATAATATTGAAGACTACTCCTTAGAATTAAAATTTAGATTAAGTCAAATGAGAAATATTGCGGCAGATTTATTATTGAAAGCAAAGCTGGAAAGAAAGCATTCAGTAGATAAAAAGGCAAATCCATTAAATATTAGTATAGGAGATTTAGTATATTTAAAAGTAGGAAATAGGAAAAAATTGGATTCACCTTATAAGGGACCCTACGAGGTTAAAACAAAAAAAAAAAAAAAATTTTATAAAAAAAAAAAAAATTTTTTTTTCTCCCGAAGAGAAGGGATGTAGTATACACATAAATTCCAAACAATAATTCATAGTAACAACCAGACCTACAATAAATATACTTCATTCATAATTTCAATTTACAACTAACAAACAAATTCCCATACAAGATACACATTACACTACACAGCCGAGTGCGATTAATGCGCTCGACACTCGATACATGATAAAGCCAATAGCCGCTATGAAGTCAAGGCCATCTGACTTGTGTTGAATAATGCTGCCACAGCATTATGTCAGCACATTCTATCAATTTGCGAATTTATATTATATTTTTATATCTTTAGAATTATGTATGTGTAAGATCGATTATAAGTAGCAAGTAAGATATTTTTGTATAAATAGGCTAAGCATTTAGAAATAAAGTTAATGTTGATGATACAAGCGATGTGAATGGTTTGGCTTCTTAGCCTATATTTATATTTACAGCTCGGCTCTTTAGCCACCCCATACAGTTCGGCTTTTTAGCCAGTAACAATATCGGCTTGGGATAGCCTAAAATCCACATAGTTTATGCAGGGAGGTAGTCATTTGCTTTAATCATAATATAACATTACAATGAGAAGCGCGCGATCGAGGATATAGAGAGGTGTTACTCCAGAAACAATGTTCGGAAGTTTTACCAAAAGGTAAAAAGAACGTGTCATGCCAACAAGACCCGAACGGAGACCTGTAGAGACGAACAAGGAAACCTTGTAGTAGAGTCACAGTCGGTGCTGAGGACATGGAAAAACCATTTCTGCAGACTGTTAAACGGCGAAGACGACACAAATTCCGCTGTTAGGCAGAACGAACTATTCAACCTGGACGATGACAGCCAAGATTTCCGTCCACCTGACCAAAATGAAGTGAGGATAGCAATATCTGAGCTTAAATCCAACAAGGCTGCTGGTCCAGACGGCTTACCTGCCGAGCTCTTCAAGGCAGCCGGAGATGACTTGCTAGAGTGCATACTGCATACACCAACTCATCTCCAGGATTTGGTTAGAGGAAAGTATGCCTGATGAATGGAACCTCAGCATTGTTTGCCCGATCCACAAGAAAGGAGACCCTCTAAACTGCGCCAACTACAGAGGCATCAGTCTCCTGAACACTGCGTATAAGATCATGTCTGCTGTATTGTGTGAACGCATGAAACCATTCTTCAACGATCTGATAGGTCCCTATCAGTGCGGTTTTAGGCCCGGTAAGTTCACGACCGATCAAATATTCACACTACGGCAGATCCTGGAAAAAACCCAAGAATACCAGATCGATACTCACCATCTTTTTATCGATTTTAAGGCCGCATATGACAGCGTTTATAGAGACGAGCTATACAGAGCCATGTCTGGTTTTGGCATCCCTGCCAAACTTGTCAGATTGTGCAGAATGACGATGGAGAACGCTCGCTGCTCCGTAAAGGTCGGAAACAATCTCACCGAGACCATTGATGTCAAAAAAGGATTTAGACAAGGTGATGCGCTGTCATGTGACTTCTTCAACATCATTCTTGAGAAGATTGTGCAAAACTCACAAGCCAACACCAGAGGCACAATTTTCTTTAAGTCTGTGCAACTGCTTGCATACGCTGACGACATTGACATTGTTGGTACAACACAGCGAGCTGTCACTGGTGCGTTTGCAAGTATTAGTACAGAAGCGGCAAAAATGGGTTTAGTGGTGAATGAGGGTAAAACAAAATATATGCTGTCAACAAGAAGGGACACACAACATCGACGAATCGGGCAGAACGTCACGATAGACAGCTATAACTTTGAGGTAGTTAGGGACTTTGTCTACCTCGGCTCCGCTATAAACTCTGATAACGACATCACATCAGAAATCAAACGAAGAATCACACTTTCCAACCGAGAAATACTAAGGAAACTCTGTATAAGACCCTCATCATCCCAGTCCTGCTTTATGGTGCAGAAGGATGGGCGCTATCAAAGGCGGATGAAGATCTTCTTGGTCGTTTCGAACGCAAAATTCTTCGAGTGATTTTTGGTCCCGTTTGCGTTGACGGGCTTTGGAGGAGAAGATTTAACAACGAACTCTACGAGCTGTACAGCGACATCGACCTAGTCAGAAAAGTACGCATCAGTCGTCTAAGATGGCTGGGACATGTAGAGCGAATGGACACCAACGCTCCGGCCCGAAGAGTCTTCGATTCTAACCCGGAGGGACAACGCAGTAGAGGAAGACCTCGCCTTAGGTGGCGCGCGCAAGTGGAAGGGGACCTCAACCAACTTGGAGTGCGCAACTGGAGGCAGTTAGCCAAGGATCGCGCTAACTGGAGAGGCGTATTGGTTGAGGCCCAGGTCCACCCCGGACTGTAGCGCCACCTAAGTAAGTAAGTAAGTGAGTAATACTGTTTGCTTTATCTTAAAATGTATACATATTTCATTTATACTTACATCATTTCTCTTCCAAATTGTTAATCTATTCGGAAATGTTTTTATAGTGAATGGAATAGGTTAAAGTTCATTATTAAGCAGATCTTCGCCAAAGTTGAAAGTCAAATTGAGGGTTTTTAGTGAACTTTTAATTTGTTTTCTTTGAAATTTGTAGGTATATAGCTATTTCAAATACCTACGTTTATGAATAGAAATAACTTTATGATGAAATCAAGGAACAGCGAATTTAGTTGAATACACTATTCCGAATCGGTTTTTTTTGGAATTTAAATTTCGAATTTAATGTTTACGTTGATAAAATATGAAAAAAATCGTGGTTTAAGCTAAAAACTGAAAAAGTACTACCGTTTGTTCTAAATGCAACCATTACCTTCCGAATTTTATTGTTAAATTCATGTGGAAAACTCATCAATCATTTTAAATTTATATAAATTATTTATATTTACATTATTTATATACAATACCTACTAGCGTGCCCGGCGAACTTCGTTACGCCCAATCTTGACTTTTTGACTGAAATTATTTGAATTTGGAGCATTCACTATTCCACCAGAAATACATTTTTTTTTTTATCCAAAATATCTTTTGCGGTCTCACTGTACATACTACGATCAAATCCAAAACAAAAAATATATACATAGGTATATACAAAATATATGGAAAATAAATTTCTAGAATTCTCCAATTTCCCTTTCGAATTTTCCATTTTTTTTTTTTTTTTTTCGTCGTATGAACCTTCCGTAGGCGTAGACAAACACAACAAAGAAAAGATAGCTCTAATCCAAAGAGTAGGTATCCAATACTCTTTTCTCAAATCGGAAGTTCCGTTCTCGAGTTCCCTCACATGAAAAATTTTGTGGTAGGTGTTACCATCTCTGAGATTGAAAAGGAGACGCACGCAAAATTCAAGACGCTTAAATATGAATGACAAATCGTTCTGAATAAGGGGAATCCGAGTAATGAGAATGTTTGCCTTTAAAATTCCCCCTCGAAACCGTCGCTTGGATGACATTTGATTTGATCTTTCACCATCAAATCAAACGCGTTCCGTTACAAAGTTTCAGTGCATTGACGTTGCGCAGCAAAATAATAACTGCCCGGAACATCCAAAGAATTCAAAAATTCAACTAATCCCCATAAAGTTTTGTTTTCATGACAAAGAGTAGCGTAGTATGTCCTTCCTAGCGTTTGACTTTATTTTTGAATGAGAAGTGCCGCAACCCGTTTTCCTATCCCGCCTGTTTTTTGTAAAGTACCAACAATAGGGTCCATAACTATCCTCTCTGTCAAACTTTAAGCAACCATACCCATCCCAAAAATTTCAATCGTCTCAATAAAACTGTTTCGGAAAACGACAACACCGCCATCTATCGGGTCGAAAAGTATCCTATCTTTCAAGCTGGAATCAACCGTACTCATCCACAAAATTTCATTGAAATCGATTTATCGGGTCCAAAATTTGATCTTTTAAGACTGCCTGAAATACACCAATTCGAACAATACAAAAGAAGAAATTACACAATTTGGTCAGTAAGAACATTTTCCTCGGTTTTGTTATTTGTGCCGGAAATCGAATGGAAATGTTGTTAACCTATTTAAAATTGATTAAAAACTAATTTGGAGTTTTCGTCAAACTATTGTACAGCTAAATGAAATATGAATTACTGAAATGTCAAATTCAAAAAAGTATAGACAACCAACGCCAACTATATTATTACAATTAAATTTAATGTTGTTGATACAAAATTGATATCTAACTTGTCGTAAATATCTCCCAGCGCCACCTATCGGGTCCAAATTTTGGCAAAAGCTTTCTATTTTTTTAAGTGTTATATGGTGTAAATGAGCCAAATCGGTCCATAAATAAGAATTTTCAAAAAAGCGACCCCAGCGCCCCCTATAGGGTCTAAAATAAACATAAACCATCCGGAGCACCAAACAAACATATGGTGTGAATATAAGGGGGATAGCTTAATTGGTTCAGCCGTTATCGTCGGTCATACATACGCACGAACGTTTTTATATATTAAGATTATATTATTTAAGTAGAATTTAAAAACATCTCAAATTTTGTACGAAAACGATATCTTTCTCCTATACTTATATACGAGAAACGAGAATTGAAAAAATACAAAAAAATACAATCGTAACTCAGATTTAGTTACCGTCCACAAAGTTAATTTTTCATCCTTGTCATTAAACCATCAACCATGTTCTCATTCTCATGCACACGCACATATTAGATTTAAACAAAGCCATAAACCAGAGACAATACTGAGACCCCCAACTCACAATCCTCTTGCCGCTGGCCCCCTCAGTTTTTTTTCAAATTCGCCATTTTGTTTTCCTATCGGTGTTCTGTCAATTTAAAATCCGTGTGACATGCAAAAACATACAAAAAATATAAAATCAATGCTGCCAACCGCTACCAACCATAGAGGAATGTGATGGAGTTCGGGAATACCACATTTTAAGATAACTGAAATGCTATTGGTTGGTTATTATAAATTTTTAAAAGACGATTAATATAATTTGTTTGGTTAATAATACTATCTAAATGAGTTGTTTTATATACTAGAAACATATTAGGACAAACTGGTTGTGTATTTTCCGCTTTTGAATATCATTAACTTCGATTTCATGTGTACATTTTTCTTATATAACTGAAGAAAAATTGCTCAAAATGTTTTCATTTTCCTACAACCATTCTGCAGTAATCATTTTTCATAAATGTTTTCAGCAAAATTGTACTTATTCCTAAAATAAAATACTATTTACACGTAACGAAAAATTTCAAATTTAACGGACAAAATTCTATGAACGCTGGCAGCAACTTTGCCGGAAGCGGAAGTGGGACACGCAAGGTGCGAGTGTGTTGGTGAGTGAAGTTACGTGACATTTGTCAATACGAATTTCTATGTAACAATACTAACGCACTTAGCGTGTACCAGCCCATATAAATATAGCTTGTAGGCAAGTAACGGAAAATCGGCCGAAGTTGGGGGTCTCAGTATTGTCTCTGCCATAAACTTTGTGGTTTGTGCTAGGGTAAAGAAAATTTTTAGGAATTTAGGAATTTCGTATTCATGACAACTTTATTGTTTGTATATTTGATTTCTGATGAGCATTATTGAGTTCAAAGTTTTCGTTGACATTTTATTTCTCAACTTATTTTTAACTATGTTCATCATACTGAAAATGCGTTCCACTGTGTCAAGTGTCAAACTCGAATACCAAGGATGTAACATCACCAGGGGCGTAATAATTTAGAAAAGCATATTTTTGCAAAAAGTCACTATAAAAGTAACTAGAATTTTTTAGTGACAAAAAATAAATTTTTGTCACTAAACTTTTGAAAACTCCACTAGATATAGCGACAAAGTCACTAAAACGGCAACCGTGTTTGTGCACAAATGTGGCTCTTCTCTCTGGTCTCGCTCTCGGCTTTCGGGTTTCGGCTTTCGGTTTTCGGATCTCGGACCTCGGTGCTCGGTCATTTCGTTCATTAGATAATCAGAGTAGGTAGTGTGTTTTCTCTTCTTACGCTTAAATTCATGTAGTCATCATCAAACAAATTTCGCTATTTCCAAATTTCAGCTCTAAAGAAGTATATGGAACCATAAACAAATCATACTGAGACCCCATACTCACAATCCTCTTGCCGCTGGCCCCCTCAATTTTTGCCAGGAATCCGCCATTTTGTTGTCCTATTCGTGTACGCCAATTCCTATCCGTTTTCCTTTGCCCACAGTGAAATGTAAAAAGATTAGGAGCGAATGTGTTGGTTGAGAGGATTTTAGACATTTGTCAATACGAATTTCTATGCAACAATACTAGCGCTTAGCGCACCTAAACTTTTTGGGAGCGTAAAATTTAGCTTGTAGGCAAATAACTGTAAATCGGTCGAAGTTGGGGGTCTCAGTATTGTCTCTGTACGGAACTCGCACTTGGCCGGTTTTTCATTTGTTTTTCTTTTTTTCAGTTGACAAAGAATGCTTTTGATTTCTTTCTAAGATTGCTGTAATTTTCTTTTAATCGTAACCTCAATCTTTTTCTTTTTATCTACCTTTGTACGCCACACACAAAGTTAAATTTATCTAAATGTGACATCATCTTTATTTATTTATTTATTTATTTATTTATTTATTTTTTTTTTTTCAATATTAATGTCACTATCTATTCGATATGTAATATGTATACGGTGACCATCCGTTCATTATTATAATGAACTGTTCATTATTTGAAGTAGATGTTCATTATGAATTATTTTGTATTGAAAAACATAAAAATGTTCATTATTTCAAAAGCTGCTCATTATTTGTTCAGTATTTTATTCAATTTTGTTGAAACAAAAACGAAAAACTAACCAAGCCAAAATTCTTTAAACAAAATGATAATGCAAACGTGCCCTAATTTAGTGAATGTGCAAAAATGGTAATGTAGTGCAAATCTTTCATTTCGGAACACCCCCTACATCATTCTCGGAACTCAGCTTATGTCAAAACGTCAAAATCGAGCATTCAGATAATAATCAATTCGAAAGCTTTATTAAAATCTATACTTATAATAAAACTGTAGGCAATTTTTTTTTACCTAATGGCGTGAAAACTACTGCACAGATTTTGATGAAACTTTTTTTGAAATGTTCCTTAAGATTTTGTGCAATACATAGGCTATTCCCTTTCATTGCCATGCCTATTTTTTGGAGCGTTTTTGACCAAAATGTGTTTTTTTTTTCTGACTTTACTGCCTTTAACTCGCCATTACTCAAATAATTCTTAATCAATGCAAACAAAACAAAATACTTAGGAGAGCCAACACTCTTATAGTTAGTTCAAGTCATCAATCAGCTTTCTATGTCCTCTAGAAGCTGAGCTACAACCTAAAATCTAACATGAAAAAAATAAATTTATTTTCTCAAATCGAATGTTATCAGCAGCCGCGGTTCTTGATCGTTGTTCTGCTTTGGGGTGGTGGTTTGGTGGCGCAAAACAGCGACAATGTGTTTCTGAGGAAATGCACAGATGTCTGATGACGTGTGGTGTCGTGATGGACGTATGGTGGAGGTGGTGTATATAGAAATTGAGTACATGGGTTTTGTTTTAATGGTTGTTTTATAGTACCTACGTTGATACCTACAGTAAAGAATTGAAGAATTCAAGAAGTAAAGACGATATAGGTGAATTATGTTGTTTGATTTATTTATTGTTGGTGTAGATACAAATTTCCGTTAAGGCTTGTGTTTTAGTGGTCGTTTTGATATTACCTACAGTAAGGAAGTGAGACTTGATTTTCTTATATGCCGTTGAGGAAACGGTCAAATCGCTTTTATTGGAAATTACACAGTCTCACGCCGCGTACGAAGTTGCGGACACAGCTAGTTAAAAATAAAAATTTAAAAAAGTAAATTTTATTTGATATTATTAATTCAAAAATATCCAAATTAACATTAATAATTATCTTTAAGTTCACTGATGCCACCCAGAAGAAACTTTTTAATGAAGAACTACAAAAAGAATGTAAATTCTTAGAAAAAAAAAAAAAACAACAGAAGGCGATGTGAAATGCAACAAGTGCATGGCCACATTTTCTATTGCCAACAATGGACATAGAACAACATTAGGTGCATTAGGTCCTTATTTTAAATAATTAGGATACTTATTTAGTTTTTAAGCGTTTATTTTACAACATTCAGTTAAATTAAAGACTGAATTTTATTTATTTAATGTAAGAGTTCCTTCTTAAATATTAATTTTAATTAACTAAATCAGAGACTGAATCCTTGTGTTATACATATTTGGTTTATTGAGTTATTTTTTAAAATAAAATAAATTATAATTGGCTTGGCTTAATTTTTATTTTTTATTTTTGTTCATTATTTGGAATTCAAAAAGATGGTCACCGTAAATATGTATTATGTAAAAAATTGTTTGTATAATTTTGTAAACTCATTCTTCATGTTTTATACATATTAAATTAAGAATAAGTTTAATTGAAATTTGGAATTGGTTTGATATCGTCTGCCAGATACAATTTTTTTCTTTTGAAAGTTATATTTTTATAAATAAACAATAACGTTTTATGTTCTACAATTACTTTTTTAAATAAAGAACACCTAATAATATTTATTTTAACAATTAGATAGATGGTTTTGTCTATCGATGGATCCGATCGGAACGAAACTTCTATTCGAGAACTCCGAAACGGAAACTTCGAACGTTATCTGAGTTAAGGACAGATTTGACTTTCGTTTATCGTTTCGTACCTATTTATTTTCGAAACTGGATAGGATTATGACTATACTTTCTTATTTCATATTTCAGGCACTTTTCACTTCTCGCTTTAATGCGTTTCCAAGCCAGTTATGTATCTCCATACCCTTAAGAAAACAGTCACCGTCTAGTTATATTGTCTGTTTGTGTTTTTAGCTTATCATTACTGTCTCAATGTGACTCTTTTTCTTTCGTCAACAATCTAACAAATTAGTTTATCAAATTGTTAAGTACTCATTAATCTCCCAGCCGCATTTCCAGACTCAAAATGTGATTTAATTGTGACCGTGAGTTGCCATTCCCCATTTATTTTATTGACAATTCCACTTAACTAATTGCGTGGTAATCACTGCTTATAATGACTACAAAGGGCGGTATCCGTTGACGTCAAACATAATTGGAAATCTTCAAAGTTAATTATGGACAGCTTTTGTCAAATCCAACAAAAAAATATCAAAAGAGAAGAGGCAATCAACGAAAAAAATATACAAAGAGGCAATTCATTTTGTTTTAGTACGCACACATGAGATATGAGGCTGAAATGCGTCAGAGACAGATATTATTTGCATTACATTAAACCGAGTGATTCGTGACTGTATGACAATATCAATGCAGCCAAAAATAAAGTAGCTTCATAATTATGAATTTAGTGTGTTGTGTGTTTGGCGTGTTTATTCTCTGTAAGTTACTTATTTACATATACCTACTTAGGTGGCGCCCCGGTCAAAGGTAGTTCTGGACAGAGACAAACCATACTGAGACTCTCAACTCGCAATCCTCTTGCCGCTGGCCCCCTCAATTTTTTTTCAAATTCGCCATTTCAATCAATTTAGAACCCGTGTGACATACTAAAACATACAAAAAAATATAAAATCAATGCTATCAACCGCTGCCCACCCCGGGGGGGTATGTGGTAGAGTTCGGGAATACGACAATTTAACATAACTGAATGCTATTGGTTGGTTATTATATATTTTGAAAAGGCGATCAATACAATTTCTTTTGTTAATAAAACTATCTAAATGAGATGTTTTATATAGTTATATAATGTGCTTCTACTTGCGTCTGTGTATCAACTCCTAGTATACTGGTCTCACAGGCCATTTTCGCCACACTTGATGTTTGATCTACAAACCCCAGGTGTGAATAGAACTTCTCCTGTTCTAGCTCTCCTCTCACACCTTTAAAAATAATAATTCAGTGTCGCTTTAATTAAGCTTTGAATATATAACTATATACTAGAAATATATTAGGACAAACATCGATTCCATGAATAATTTTTTCTTAAATAACTGAAGAAAAATTGCTCAAAATGTTTTTATTTTCCTTCAACCAATTTACATTCTTTATACCTATTTTATAAATATTTTAAGCAAAAGTACACTTATTCATAAAAAAAGGTACTACCTATCCACACAAAACGAATAATTTCAAATTTAACCGATAAAATTCTATGAACGCTGCCAGCAACTTTGCCAACAGCGGAAGTGGTACACACATGGTGCGAGTAGTTGGTGAGCCGGAATTTTTGAAGTTACGTGACATTTGTCAATACGAATTTCTATGTAACAATACTAACGCACTTAGCATGTACCACCCCAAAAAAATATAACGGAAAATCAGCCGAAGATGGGGGTCGCAGTATTGTCTCTGGTTCTGGATCTGATATACACTTCCCCCAAACATCGTCTTGGATCCATCTGTGAAAGAGTGGATCAATTCATAATTGAATGGTCAATGGAAAGAAATACCGAGACGCTGGGTACAATATGTTTCATAGTCGGAACTGAAATCCGAAATCAAAATCGGGAACATAGCTTCATTATATTGTGACACAACTGACTTTTTTGTTATATCCATTGAATTCGGCCTGTTGTTTTTTATACCATTTTGGTGCAGACTTATTTTCGAAATCTTACCTTCCAAAATAATATACAACTTTCATAGCACTTAACAATTAATAGGACATGACAAACAAAATTATAAAAAAAATTTATGACCAACCAATTTGTAGTTGAAAATAAATTCATCGTTTGACAAAAAAGATGTCTTATAGCAACAACCATAACGGAAATGAATTTATTTGCTTTAAACTGTACGGAAAAGAACATAAACAAAAATGTATGGCTATCAGTACAGTAAAATTCCAAATACATAGTTATTTGTAAATACAGTCGAACCCGGATAATGTCACATCGCTTAATAGCACAACTCGTTTAATATCACACTAATGCGAAGCCAGTTGTCTTTTTGGTACAATTTGTACTGGCAAAAAACCTTTTATTAGCACATCGCTTAATATCACAACTCGCTTAAAATCACACAAAAAATATGCTTACAAAGAAAAGCTGCATGCAATTTTGCCCGCTTATAGTCACATTTCACAGTCCATACGTAATATGTATGGAAGTCGTCTTCAATGCAAAAATGGGGTGTGTATGTACATTTTCTTTTGTCGATTGTCTTAATCACTTTCGAATGATATCGAATCTCAAAGTAACTCTGTATTGTATGTATTACTGTTTTTTTAATTAATGTGCAATGAATGCATACTTTTAAGTTTTGCTGACCAATTAACTAAATAAACGTTTTTAAAACAATAAAACCGTTGTATTAGTATTTTTTTCTTATTTTAAAAATACCTGAATGTATAAAAGTAACAACCCGCTTAAAGTCACAGCCCGCTTAAAGTCACATTATTTTGTCGCCCGTTTGATGCGATATTATGCGGGTTCGACTGTACTGACTTTATTTTATTTTTGCAAATGATCCCTATAGTTCATCGATTTCCATTGTTCACAACCACAATGTTAACATCATGTACTGTGTGGATTACCTAGGTAAAATAAAAGCAGTCCTTATAATATTCGTTTTAATGGAAAAATATAAATTGGAAAGAAATTCACAATACCATACCCACCGTTTTCTTAACAAGTCCCCATAACGGGCAATTATTTGAATTATTTGAATTTTTTCCAGTGTCAGATTGAATTGTCAGTCATCGGTCAGGTTGCTACGTGCCAGTGTATGCGTGCTTCTAATCTACTTTAACATGGCACACATACTTTCGCACATAGCAACACGGAAAACAGCTTGTAGGTAAACTCTCTTCAAGTGGGCGGAACTGACGGTCTATTTAATACTTATTTTATGCTTTAATCTAGCATTTCTTCTCAGGTTTGTACCTACCTATCTAATAAAATAAGAAAACAACCAACAAAACTTTTGATGAACGAGAAAGTTTTGTTCGACCCAGTCCTGCACAAACTTTCTTATCTTTTCGTTTTTTTTTTTTGTAATTATTAATACGTAGATATTTTCGATATTTTAATAGTTCTTCTGCTATTCGGAGCGGCGACAAATCCAACAATTCCATATATCATCAAAATCGGTCCAGACGTTCTTGAGTTATGAATTGTGTAACTAACCCGACTGTATATAGGTACTAGCTGACCCGGCGAACTTCGTACCGACTAACGGTCAATGAATTTAATGATATATTTAGCTGAACTTAATTTATTATTTTAATTAAGCTCAATAGTTGATTGAAAAAAAAACTCAATAAAAGAACAGCAATCAAATATTTCAATGGCCTGTCAGCAAAACATTTGTTTAGATGAAGCTATGTATTTTGCTTCAATGGTTTACACTTAGGTTTATTATCTTCACTGAAGCACAGGGCCTGATCAAGAGTTCTGACCGCCCTAGGCTAATTCTGAGGACGCGCCCCTGTCAGCTGTGTTACGGACGGTCTAAAAAGTAGTAAATGGCTAGAGTGAGAATATGATACAGAGTCGTCTAGCGGCAAACGCGAGAACTAGCTTGCACATGTTTAAATTCCGAATTTCCCATACAAAATGAAGTTAAAATTTATATCCGTTATTGCGAAGCGGATGATACAAAACTTGCACTAGGCACTCTGTTACCAGCTCACCCACTCGTTCGACCACCGACCGATTCAAGTAACAAGTCAGTGTTTTATTTATATTTATTGTTAAAATCAGGGACTCTCAAGCACATTTAGTTTTAGTGTTTTGTCTCGGTCTAGTTGAAATATGTAGGGTAGATGCAATGATGCTAGATTAGTACATGCGAAGACATGATTTTAGCGCGAGTTAAGTATCCATAGCAAAACATATTGAGAAAAAAGATAACATTATTTGTATTCAATGATATCTTTAGTCTCTAGTACAGTCTTGCACACAACGCTACAATGATAACATATGTAAAAGAGATAATATCGTTTGTATACAATGTTGGAATATTATCTCTTCTTCATTATCAAGCAAGACGATTGTACGCTTGGGTCTCCTTGTAGATAGATAAGAAAAGTATATAAATACGACTGTATGATGAATTTATCAACAGTCTTATTGTAACTACATAGTAGCCTTAAGCTCCTTTTAGAATTAGTAAAAAGTATTTCAATAATAAAGGACATAGTTCCAAATAAATATTGTTTAATTTTAAAAGTAAGAAACAAGTGTTTTAATTGGCGATCCTGCCAGGAGGTTAAATATACTTTTTAACTTCAATCGAGCGGACCTCGGGAACAAGTAGTGAAATCTAGTATAAACAGAACACTCGCGTTACCGGTTACAAGAATTACCTAGCATAGCAGGTACAAATATAGCTTCTTCGTACGAAGCAGCAAAGCAATTCAGTGAAAGTGTATATGTGGAGAAAAAAAACACACAAATTCGACGACAACAGACACGAGTTCAAAATGGAACAACTCGCAGTATTAATGGCAAGATTAGAAGCTTTAGAAACCAGGAGCAACACAGTAACACAAACCCTAGAGCACACACGCACAGAGAATGCAAGGTTAGCAGCAATAATAACTAACCAAAATCAAATAAACACTAATTTAGAAACAAAACTAAATGAAGTAAAATCTGGATTAGGCATAGTACCAAACATACCTGTGCTAGAGGAAATAAGAACCACATATACAGATGGTAGTGAAATACAGTTAGACGCATTTAAAAGCCTACCTATTTTCAACGGCGATCAATCAAATTATCGGTCGTGGCGCGAAGAAGCATCCAGATTAATGGACAGCATTAAAAACTTCAAAACACACAGTAAGTACGCAGCAGCATTGACTATAGTGAAAAGTAAAATACAGGGTGCAGCCGCGAATGTGTTAACTAATTATAACACAATTTTTAATTTTGAGGCGATACGTAACAGATTAGATTATACGTACTCTAATCAAGAACCTCTATACGTGCTACAAGACATGATGAAAGCCATCACGCAAAAAAGAAGCACACTGTCTGAATACCACGACGAGATAAATAAAAATCTCAATTTAATAATATCAAAAATCACTATGTCAGGTGATCCGCCGAATATAATCGACAGACTAATTAAAAATGCTAACGACGACGCAGTTCGTATATTCATTGATGGTATGAGTGACAACTTTACAAGAGGATCATTATATTCAGCTACAATAAATGATCTAGAACACGCATTCGCAATTGCTCGCAGAATAGAACATGATAATGTGCACAGGCATTTACATCTCACTCAGGATAAGCACCACAAAAATATGCCACATGAACGCAGAAACGAAAGAAGACCAAATTATTCGAGCCAAACAACGAATTATCAACCCCAGAAGCAATACGATAATATGCAGCAACACAATCAAGGACCACAGCCGATGGAGATAAACTCGAGACAAATTGTACATGCACAGCGACAAAATTGGAATCAATACAAACCCGATGTATATAATCCACCAGCGAAACGTGAACACAGCGGGAGTTTCAACACACACAACAGACCGCAACGATCTTATCAGCAGAACTTCAAGCAGCAGAGAGTAAATAACTCCCGACAACAACGCAGAGACGATGTCAGCAGTACATATGCAGAAGCAGATGAAACGGAATGTATGGTAAATAATAACATAAGAATAGATCATTTAAACTAGTAGACGGGTTGCCCTGCTTAAATTTAACTAGTACTATTTCTAAGAAAATTTATAAAATTCTTATTGATACTGGTGCAACCCATAATTACATTAATAGAAAATGCGATTCTAGCAAAAAAATTAAAATTAAACCTATAAAAATAAAAACAATGCATGGTTATTCTATGGTAGATACAAAGAAAGTAGTTAGGATATTAAAGAAAAATATAACATTTTTTGAATTAGAGGATATTCAGTCTTTTGATATGATATTAGGATATGAAGGACTTAAAGTTCTAAACGCGGAAATAAATTTCAGTAATATGACTCTAACTACCATAAGCAGTGTCGAATCTATTCAGAAAATTAATTACATAATTGGGGAAAATAATATTTATAAAGCAGACATAGATAGACTGATGAAGATTAATAACAGCATAGGACCGTTACCCTTTACAGATACTATAGAAGCAAGCATTAGGACGACCAATGATAATCCGGTTTATGTTAAACAATATCCATATCCCATAGCAGATAACGAATTCGTAAACAAAGAAATACAGAAACTCTTACATGACGATATAATAGAAAAAAGCCATAGTCCTTATAACAGTCCCATATGGACAGTACCTAAAAAAGGTTTGGACGAAAAAGGAAAACCAAAACGGCGCATGGTTGTTGATTTCCAAAAACTTAACGCTCACACTGTAACAGACAGATACCCCATTCCGGATGTCAACATGACAATTCAAAATTTAGGTAAAGCCAAGTACTTTACAACATTAGATTTGGAGTCAGGTTTCCACCAAATTAAAATCAAAACAGATGATAAAGAAAAAACAGCTTTTGCTATAAATGGCGCAAAATATCATTTTAAACGAATGCCTTTCGGGCTCAAAAATGCACCAAGCATATTTCAGAGATGCGTGGACGACATTTTGAGAGACTTTGTAGGTAAATTCGTACACGTTTACATTGATGACGTATTGATATATTCTTCATCTGAGGAAGAACATATACAGCACATAAGTCAAGTATTCGACGTACTCAATAAAGCCACATTAAAAATATCTGATGAGAAAAGTAAGTTTTTTCAAGAAGAAGTAGAATACTTAGGTCACATAATCAGACATGGTAGAATCACTACGAACCCTGAGAAAATAGCAGCTATAGAAAATTTTCCAGTCCCACAAACGGTAAAGGATTTGAGAGGATTTTTAGGTCTTACAGGTTACTATCGTAAGTTTATAAAAGGATACGCAAGCATAGCCAAGCCCCTGACATTATATTTACGAGGAGATAACGGTAAAGTAAACAAAAAACAAAGTAAAAATATTAAGTTAAATCTGAATGATTCAGCATTAGAAGCGATTAGAATTTTAAAAAATTATTTGAAAGAACAAGTCGAACTTTTTCAACCGGATTATAGTAAACCATTCGAGCTTACTACTGATGCATCCAACATAGCTATTGGAGCCGTACTAAGTCAGAATAAGCAACCTATACACTTCTTGTCAAGAACACTGAGTAAGACAGAAGAGAACTATAGCACAAACGAGAAAGAGCTATTAGCGATCATATGGTCCTTACAAAAACTCAGAAACTACATATATGGTATAGCAGACTTAACCATATATACCGATCACCAGAGCCTTATATATTCTGTATCAGAAAAAAATCCCAACACAAAGCTGAAACGTTGGAAGGGAATCATTGAAGACTTTGGAGCAAAATTAGTTTATAAACCAGGAAACCTAAATCTTGTAGCTGACGCATTATCACGTCAACGCATAAATACTTCTACCATAGAAACAGCACATTCAGCTGAAAGTTCTTCTAATGATATAATAAAAACTGTGAATCAGCCTTTTAATGCATACACTGCACAGTTCGAACTTATTGAAGATATAACAAATAATATCGAAACACAAATCTATTTTAGTAACAAAATAAGACTCATAATAAAGTTTAAGGACAAAGACTCTTTACTAAGGCAGATGAAAGAAGTTATACAACCCCAAAAGATTGTAGCTTTGCATACGAAATTTGAAAACATATACAAATATGGTGAAAACATAAAAAAAGAATTCCCACTAGTAAGATTTATATTCACACCAAGAAAACTTCAAGACGTGACAAATTTGGAGGAACAACTAAAACTTGTAAGGGTAACTCACGAAAGAGCACACCGAGGGTTACGTAACAATATACAAGAAATCTCAGAGAAATATTACTGGCCCGATCTAAATAAACAAGCAAAGAGTTTCAACAGAAAATGCATAGCATGTCTATTTGGAAAATATGAAAGAAAACCTATCAGAGAACCTCTGAATAATTCAGAAATACCAACACATGTGGGAACACACATTCATATGGACATATACTTCAACGACAAGTATACTTTCCTTGTAACAGTAGATAAGTATTCTAAATATACAATCCTTCGGGAAATCGAAACTCGAAACAGAGTGTACGAACAATTATTATTATTGACCAGAACAATTAATGCAGCAAAAAATAATGAATATTTATCAGAAAGCCTAGACTTAGATGACATTAAAAATATTATTCAACATGAAATAATTCAAGTACCCATAATAAATATACTTGAGTACTCTAAAATATTATTAGCTAGAACTGATGAATTCTTCATCACAATATATAAATATCCAGTTCTAATTAAATCATGTAAATTGTATAAAGTAACACCTTTAAATTCAAAACATGGAAAAATCATTACAGATAAAACAATTGCCTTATGTAACCAAACTTATTTAAGAACAAGAAATTGTCAAAATCATCTAAGTAAAAACATTTGTGAAATTAACTTTGAAGAAGAAAATTGTCTTATTCCACTTTTAAAGAATATAACTTCAAAATGCAACATTAAACAAGAATACGATTACGACTTAGAAATTGAATCCGGTGTTATGTTATTAAGCGGTAAGCATAAGTTAAATAATCAAACAATTAATGGTATAAACTTAGTTACTTATGAAAATACTATAAATCTAGACGATAAAATATACAAAAACATGCATAAGCAAATTAAAGAAGTTATATTAAGAAATCATAATTCAGAGTCTTACATCGACCAAATAATTAAAGAAGATACAATGTACAAATTCGATAACATAGATACTTTAAAAAAACTAATTATTCCTTTTGAAGAAAAACCGATATTATCAACTATATACACAATTGTAACACTGATTGTTATTCTAGCATTTACGTACGTAATGATAAAAACTATACAATGTATAACAGATCGTCAAAAACAAAAAAAGATTGACGCATATAACAAAACTTATGAAAGAGAAATGTTAAAAATAGCGTCGAAAAATCGGGACGATTTCGTTTAACAAGGGGGGGAGTTAAGTATCCATAGCAAAACATATTGAGAAAAAAGATAACATTATTTGTATTCAATGATATCTTTAGTCTCTAGTACAGTCTTGCACACAACGCTACAATGATAACATATGTAAAAGAGATAATATCGTTTGTATACAATGTTGGAATATTATCTCTTCTTCATTATCAAGCAAGACGATTGTACGCTTGGGTCTCCTTGTAGATAGATAAGAAAAGTATATAAATACGACTGTATGATGAATTTATCAACAGTCTTATTGTAACTACATAGTAGCCTTAAGCTCCTTTTAGAATTAGTAAAAAGTATTTCAATAATAAAGGACATAGTTCCAAATAAATATTGTTTAATTTTAAAAGTAAGAAACAAGTGTTTTAATTCGCGCCCCCTCCGATCCTCACGCCCTAGGCTGCAGCCTAATTAGCCTAAGGGTTAATCAGGGCCTGCTGTAGCACCTTGTGATACACAATATTTTTCGTTTTGTTATCAGGCGTAGGAACAAATAAATGGTTTGCCTACACTTAAACATGCCACGTACAATTCACTATATGAGAAAAGCGTGTCTTTTCTAAATTCAGATCACAAACACTCAATTGTATTGACCTTGTGATTTGTTAATCGTCGTGGTGATGCAAGACGATTCGGAAATTGAAAATTTCGTGGACGTCTATTAGTATTTTAAAAACCGTTTATTCCACAATCATATAAAAGAACTGATAACCCAGTTAGAACTTTTGGCAGAAATTGTGCAAGAGATCTATAATTGATATGCTTTCTAATAATTTTACTTTATTTAGTTGCCCTGGCGAACTTCGTGCCGCTTAAAATTACTTATACCCCTTTTGAAAGTCAAGTCCCTCTATTGAAAGAATGAAACTCTTTTGAAATTAAATTTAACTTAATGCATATGCATATGCATAGTTGCGACTTCATAGATTTCCGTCTTCTTGATCGGGTATATATTTCAGTGATAATGGTTGAATCCACTTGGTGCAGTTAGATTATCTAAATTAACCAAAGCAGAATGTGGGCACACAGCAATCCTAGCTTCTGCCATTACAACCAGCAACGCGGTTGTACAAAACTGCTTAAGGATGATGTCCATGATGGTTGCCAGTTGCCAAATTTTTGTTAATTCGATTTTGCACGATTTATTATTTCCCGGCCAAAATGTTTGATGTTCGGCTCTATAGTGTGTTAACCTGGATCAATACGAATACAAAGAAAATCATCAAATCGCAGAAAAACACTTGATTATTAAAGAGAATTTGTGTTGATGCAAATCCAGATTCGATGTACCGATAAACTATAGGGCAAATGTTCTCTCTCTATTTATTCATCAGTCAGATCAATTTTGGATGTGCAAATTTTGTTTTGCTTGTAGAATTTAGGATAGGTTAAGTTAAAGAAGGGGGTCTTGAGACACATTGTGATTAACTTTATATATACATATAATTAAACAAACCCCAAAACAATGAAAATGAAAGTAGAAGTCATGTTTATGATCATGAAATACAGTAATAGTAAACAAATTAGCCGCGATCCAATATTCATTATGTACAAAATGAACCTATTGTCATAGATTCAAATTTTCTTCAACCCAAACCAAATTATATACATATATCTGAATTAAGCAAATTCCGTTTGAAAATGTCTGGCAACACTGGCTATGATGTCATATGGATGACTTGATGAAATGAGAATGGGAAGCGTCAAAATCAATAAGTAATATAATTTAAAAAATTTGAAATATTTAGTTTTGTTTTTTGTTTTATTATTTGAAGTGACAACTAAAACCAACTTTTAAAGTTATTGGGAAGTAAGTAAATCGGGCCTTAAGCCTTTGTCCGTACATAAAAGTAGTAGAAATAGGTTATGTCAAATGCGAATTATTTTTGATACAAATACCAATATAAAAGCAAACAAAAAATAAAGTGCAAGACTGGGTCAAAGAAACTTCCGCGTTGATCAAAAGTTTTCTTATTTTATTACGTAGATAAAAACTGAGACGCGATGCTGGGAATAGTGTTAAATAAAATCCATTTTTGAGTAATTCAACTGATGTGGTCGTATTTATATAAAAAAAAATGCGAGTTTTTATAAGTTTAAGCTTTAGTTATTACAGAGTTTTAAGCGCTATTGTACTAGGTATTTTATAAAATTTTATATTTTACAAGATTTGTGGGTAAAAGCATAAGTGTATAGTACAAGTTTCTCTTTTCTGATCTGTTAGGGCATGTTTTTATTTTCGAGTGGAATAGATTAATGATTTAATGACCTTCGCTTAAGGTGTCTATGATTTTAAGTAGGGTTCATGATAGACTTATATCTTTACATAGATACATAATGTAATAACTCAGAGATTTGTTTCTGAATTTGCATTAGCAGTTATAAACTGAATATCCCGATGGACTTTTTTGGGGGTGGTTTTAAAGTATACATGAACACAGATCCGCTTTGGGTACCTACACTGAAAATAAAACCCTGGTATATTTGATAAAAATGAGGCTTGATTCAACAATATTTTTGTCAATATACGTCCAACAAAATGTTTCTATCAGATTGACAAAATTTTAGTAAGTTTTATCTCGTCTCAAAACTTTTGTTGTGAAAACAAAAAAAATTGTTGTGTTAACAAAAATCGTTTCTTGTGCGTATAAAAATATTTTGTTGAATCAATCAAAACGTTGTTAATTTTACAAAGAAATTTATCAATTTAGTCTTTATATTTCTGTCAAATTAACAAAAAAATTGTTAATAATATCGAAGTAGTTTGTCAATTCAGTTATTGTATTTTGTTAAATCAGCAGCAAATATTATTGATTGTACAGAAATTATTTGTCAGTACTGCCGTTGTGTTTTGTTAAATCTATGAACAGATTGTTGGTTACATAGCAACATTTTGTGAGCTCCAGTATGTATGTCTATAATATGGTTGTAAAATAGATTAGGTATTACCTAAAAAATGATACGCAAACCAAATACCTAAGTTTAATAATTAGATTTATTAAAAAAAGTAATTATACAAATTTAATTAATTCATAAAATACTAAATTATTAAATAATTTTACAAAATGTTTCTTCCTGCATCCTTGAAGTATACTCCTTCCACCTCGTCTTATGTCCTAATTATCATATGGACTCTCGTAAGCGCCTTCGTTGGTCGCTACTTGCTGGTCAGTATAAAAACTGCACGCAGAAAAAAAAACACCGCGGCAAATCGACCATCTATTGAGAAAGTGACAAAAATGCGTTTGTTGTAATAAAAGTGTTTGGTCGATGAATTAGTTTCCAATTTTAAATTATATACCTATATACAATCGCACTAACTTCTTTCACTTACCTTTTAAATATTTCCATATGGGGCTTTCTTTTATTCATGAAGGCTTAGTGCACAAATTAGGTCCTTATCCATTTATTTATTTTAAAATGTTTGTTTAATTCACTTTCACCGGTTACCTTTATGCGCACTAACAAACTTTCTGCTTCACGTGTGAAATATAAGTGACGCCATCATCGCCATCTATTCAACACGTGGTTACGTTCCCAGAACCCAACATACAATTATAAAACATAATCTTAAACATTACAATGTTAGACGTAAGAAGAATACATTACAATGTTAGACGTAAGAAGAATCGAAATGTAATGTTTACACAAGAAATCGAAATCTCTTAATTGCGGCATATCTTTTAATGCCTTTTGCCTTCAGTGCAACAATGTTATTTAATACGATATATCTTTTGCTTTCATAAACAGCACAACAATGTTATTTAATGCGACATAGCTTCCTATGTCTTTTGCCCTAAGCACAACACTGTTATTTAATGCGGCATAGCTTTTAATGTCTTTTGCCTTCAGCATAATAAAATCACGACTAAGCATATCATCCACTTTGTATGATAGCTATTGGTCCAATACAGATTTCTTGAGTAAACAAAAGTCATCTATATAAACTGCTCCACTGATCAGTGAGAGTCAGTTCTAATTGTTCCTCGTATAGCTAAAGATTTCCCCCCACCAGTGGTAAGGGATCTGAAGCTTTTTAAAAGAATAAATAAATCCTTTTATCCAAAGTTGAAAAGTGTTTTTTTTCAAAATTTACAAAGTGAAAAACAAAATTGGCGCAGTCGGTAGGATTCTCGAAAGATCCATAGTATCTTACTTTCTTAAAAGTTTAATTCGGGAGGACTAAAAAAAAAAAAAAAAAAAATCGTCCTTTAAACTAAGTAAAATAGTTTGCCGGTGAATTCAAATCACATAAACGGCATAGGACAGTAAAAAAAAAACAAACAGTGAAAAACATAGTGAATCAAGATCCGTAAAGGACAATTTCACAAAGTCTCGTAGAGAGAATGTTGAACTGTTAAATGTTAAGAACAATAAAAATAAAAAAATATTGTAAAAAGTGTCCATGTTACCTGAAAAAGGAGCAGAAGCACCCCAAGAAGAAAAACCAAAAACAACAGTGAACGAGTCAAAAAGCTGGATAGACGACGAGGCTACAGCTGACTTCCAGGAATATTTAAGAGCTCAACAACAACATTTAAGACGACAACGATTAAGGCAAGATAGACCCACATGAGGAAATACAAGCCTTACCATATACCAGTAGCACTGTCATCAACATCAGAAGAAATTGAAACACCAGAAGTACCAAAAGGACCAGCAAAATCAACTGTTCCAGATAAAAACACAACAACAGAAAACAAGATATCCAGAAATACATAAGGAAGAGGTAGATAAACAAATAATCGACATGCTAAACCAAGGCATCATAAAAGAAAGTAAAAGTCCATATAATGCTCCTATCTGGATCGTACCCAAAAAGATAGATAACTCAGGACTTAAGAAATGGCGTATTGTCATAGATTATAGAAAACTTAACGAAGTAACCGTGGAAGACAAGTTTCCTATACCAAATATTGACGATATATTTAGTAAATTGGGGAGATCCCAATATTTTACCACGTTAGACCTAGCAAAAGGTTTTCATCAGATATTGGTGAATCCCAAAGATACACATAAAACAGCGTTTTCTACAGCCAATGGTCATTACGAATTTAATCGAATGCCATTTGGACTAAAAAATGCTCCCGCTACTTTTCAGCGTATGATAAATCATGTATTAGAAGGTCTTGTAGGAAAAATATGTGTCGTATATTTAGACGACATTCTTATATTCAGTACATCAATAGAAGAACATATTTGTTCAATTAATAAAGTGTTTGAAAAACTAAACAAACATAATTTAAAAATACAAATCGACAAATGCCGATTTTTTTGCAAAGAAACAGAATATTTGGGGCACGTAATTACTACAAATGGTATAAAACCAAATCCAGAAAAAATAAAAGCAATTGAAAAAATACCAATTCCCTGTACAACAAAACAAATAAAATCTTTTCTAGGACCAACAGGCTACTACAGAAAATTTATTCAAGATTATTCAAAAGTAGCAGTACCTATGACCAAATATCTTAAGAAAGGAGCAAAGATAAACATTAAAGACCCAGAATATGTGACAGCTTTTGAAGAACTTAAATTACTTATATCTAGTGACCCCGTTTTAAAATATCCTGATTATACAAAAGAATTCGTGTTAACAACAGATGCATCAAATTATGCAATCGGATCTGTTCTTTCACAATTAAATCACCCAATATGCTATGCATCTCGCACCCTCAATGAACATGAGCGCAAATATAGTACTATAGAGAAAGAATTATTAAGTATTGTATGGTCAACAAAATATTTCCGACCATATCTATACGGTCGCAAGTTCAAAGTACGAACCGATCACCGACCTTTAATTTGGTTAAGTAACCTTAAAGAACCAAATTCAAAACTCCAAAGATGGAAAATCAATTTAAATGAATATGACTTTGACATTGAATACCTTAAAGGAAAAGAAAATCACGTAGCAGACTATCTTAGTCGATTAGAAGTAAACGCTATTAATAAAGGCGAAAATTCATCATTAGGAACAAATCATAGTGGAATAGAAGAAATCAATGATCACATAGGAATTTCAGAATTACCTACAAATACATTTAAGCACCAAATAGAAGTTATAAGTTCAGAGGATGAAGGTAAAAACATCAAATATATATATCAAGGTGTAAGAAGACTTACTATTAAATTAAAAAATATAAGCGACAATTTTACTGAAGCATTAAGGGCCTTTTTACCCGATCACGGCAAAGTGGCAATTTATTGTCCAAGCGATAAGTTATTTTGCAAAATTCAGGAAAAATATGTAGAGCTTTACAGCAATCAAAGTAAACTAAAATTACTAAGATGCACTAGGCTTTTAAAAGATTTAAGTAACACAAATGATGCGTTGAATCTCATTCAAAGGATTCATCAACAATTTAATCACAGAGGGATAAATGAAACATATCTTGAAATTAAGAATGAATACTATTTTCCAAAATTAAGGGAATTAATAAGAAGATACATAAACAACTGTACAGTGTGTCAAACAGCGAAACATGATAGAAGTCCAGAAAAAATAAAATTTGAAATAAGCAAAACTGCACTTAAACCAAACGAACTTGTACATATGGACATTTATATTCCAAGTAAAGATATTTATTTTTTGACTATATTAGATAAATTTACAAAGCATTTAACAGCTTTTCCCATTGCAAGTAGGAATACATATAAAATCATCGAGCAACTAAAACTTAGAAATTCGATTATGGGTAAACCCCAAGAAATAATATGCGATAACGAATTTAATAGTCTAGCATTTAAAGAATATTGCAACGAAGAAGGAATAAAAATTAAATTCATAACTCCAAATCATAAGACAGGAAACTCAGATGTAGAAAGAGTGCATGGTACACTCAACGAACACATAAGAATATATAATGCACAAGAACAGAAAAAGAATATATTAAACTTAAAAGAAAAAGTTATAAAAGCAGTTGGTATTTACAATTGTACAATTCACTCAACAACATTAAAGAAACCCTTAGATTTTATACAAAATAAAGTGAAGACAGAGGAAGTAGAAGAAGTAGGAATAAGAATTCAAAAAATAAAAGAAGACAATATTAATAGGCTTAATCGAAATAAAACCGAATTTATCGAGCCAGATTTAAATAAAGACATATATGTTAAAGCCGACGTAGTCAGAACAGCAAAGAAAATTGCAGCAAAATATAAGAAAACTAAAGTAGAAAAGAAAGATAACCAATATTATGCAAATCAGAAAAAAATACATAAAATTCATTTTAAAAGAAAATACAAATATCAAAATAGTGTTCTCACAAAATCATGAAAGCATCCTGATTTTACCAGTACTAAATAATAAAGGTTTTGAGGTAGAAATTACAAAATATAATTATATTATACATAATAAAACATTATATGAAAATAATGAAACTAAATATATAAAAAAACTTAAGAAAAAATATGAGAATTGTAAAATAAAGCCTAACAAATATCAAGAATTAATCGAATTAGAAGACGGACTTATTCTTACAAAAAAAAATTTATTCAAAACAAGTCTAAATAACTATTGTAATAATATCGAATACAAAATTACTGAAAATAACCTTATATATTTTAAAGATTGCAACATAAAAATAAATGCAACTATATACAATAACGAAAAGAAAACATTTAAACAAAATATTCTTATTCCTTTATATAATACATTAAATACTACTAATGCTAACTTGACGTTAGACGATATACATTTAAGTCATATAGAGAACCTAAAAACCTTAAAACAAATAAAATATAGAAACAATGTAAAACATATAATATCTTTTAGTAGTATCACATTTATAATTGTTATAATTGCAATTTTATTATTATACTTAAAATATAAGAATATGCAACAAATAAATATAGAAAATAAAATTAGAGATACTCAGGAGAGCATCAAACTTATGGGGGGAGGGGTCACGTTCCCAGAACCCAACACACAATTATAAAACATAATCTTAAACATTACAATGTTAGACGTAAGAAGAATACATTACAATGTTAGACGTAAGAAGAATCGAAATGTAATGTTTACACAAGAAATCGAAATCTCTTAATTGCGGCATATCTTTTAATGCCTTTTGCCTTCAGTGCAACAATGTTATTTAATACGATATATCTTTTGCTTTCATAAACAGCACAACAATGTTATTTAATGCGACATAGCTTCCTATGTCTTTTGCCCTAAGCACAACAATGTTATTTAATGCGGCATAGCTTTTAATGTCTTTTGCCTTCAGCATAATAAAATCACGACTAAGCATATCATCCACTTTGTATGATAGCTATTGGTCCAATACAGATTTCTTGAGTAAACAAAAGTCATCTATATAAACTGCTCCACTGATCAGTGAGAGTCAGTTCTAATTGTTCCTCGTATAGCTAAAGATTTCCCCCCACCAGTGGTAAGGGATCTGAAGCTTTTTAAAAGAATAAATAAACCCTTTTATCCAAAGTTGAAAAGTGTTTTTTTTCAAAATTTACAAAGTGAAAAACAAAATTACGTGTGTTGTCAATTCAACAAAATTACTGTCATATCTACAAACATTTTTTTCATTTCGACAAGATTTTTGTAATATAGATAATCTGTATTTTGTTTGGCTAACAAACATTTTGAGTAGGTTTTGTCAATTTAACAAATATATACAAAACTGATTTTTGGTTCTGTTTTTATGGATATAACAAAAACTTTGTTAATTCAACAACAAAATTGTTCAATTCCTACAATATCGATTTATTAAGCTGAAAATAGTTTTTTGTTAATTTGACAAAGTTGTTTTTCAGTAAATGTTTTATCCGTTTGACAAAATATCTTTCAAATTGATAAAACTTAAGTTGTATTGATAAATTTCATTTGTTATTACAACAATTTTTTTTCAGTTCAACAAAAATATTTTTGTTGAAATTTTACAAAAGAATTTTGTCAATATTACCTGGTTTTTTATTTTCAGTGTACTACCTAGTACCTAGAAGACTGCCACCACTTTGGTTGTAAACACCTGACTTGTTCTTTGGGGCTTGAAATGTTGAAAGACAAGTAGGAAGGGAAAGCTTCCTTGAAAGAAAAGTTTATGGATATGGATATATATGTGGGCACTTATTGTAGACGCAATGGCGTATTCTAAGATGTAGTCCCAATGTCTGACTACAAACGCAACAAACCGCCAGAACCTTTGCCGATCGCGTATCCCTCAACCTCTCGAGAAGTCCTATGCTGCCAGCATCAAGTGCCGAAGACCAGTGGCGCCGATGCCAAGAAGCCATCAAAAACGCCGCAACTGATGTGCTCGGTTTCACCAGCCCACCCCCCCGAAACCCCTGGTTTGACGAAGAGTGCCGGCAAGCACATGCAGCAAAACAAAGTGCCTACGAAGCGTCGCTGCATAGAAGGACGAGAGCAGCTCGTCAGCTCTACGAGCAAAAAAGGAGGGAAGAACATCGGCTTCTCCGGAGAAAAAAGAGAGAGCATGAGAAGCGCGCGATCGAGGATATAGAGAAGTGTTACTCCAGGAACAATGTTCGGAAGTTTTACCAAAAGGTAAAAAGAACGTGTCATGGCAACAAGACCCGAACGGAGACCTGTAGAGACGAGCAAGGAAACCTTGTAGTAGAGTCACAGTCGGTGCTGAGGACATGGAAAAACCATTTCTGCAGACTGCTAAACGGCGAAGACGACACAAATTCCGCTGTTAGGCAGAACGATCCATTCAACCTGGACGATGACAGCCAAGATTTCCGTCCACCTGACCAAAATGAAGTGAGGATAGCAATATCTAAGCTTAAATCCAACAAGGCTGCTGGTCCAGACGGCTTACCTGCCGAGCTCTTCAAGACAGCCGGAGATGACTTGGTAGAGTGCATACACCAACTCATCTCCAAGATTTGGTTAGAGGAAAGTATGCCTGATGAATGGAACCTCAGCATTGTTTGCCCGATCCACAAGAAAGGAAACCCTCTAAACTGCGCCAACTACAGAGGCATCAGTCTCCTGAACACTGCGTATAAGATCATGTCTGCTGTATTGTGTGAACGCCTGAAACCATTCGTCAACGATCTGATAGGTCCCTATCAGTGCGGTTTTAGGCCCGGTAAGTCCACGACCGATCAAATATTCACACTACGGCAGATCCTGGAAAAAATCCAAGAATACCAGATCGATACTCACCATCTTTTTATCGATTTTAAGGCCGCATATGACAGCGTTTATAGAGACGAGCTATACAGAGCCATGTCTAGTTTTGGCATCCCTGCCAAACTTGTCAGATTGTGCAGAATGACGATGGAGAACGCTCGCTGCTCCGTAAAGGTCGGAAACAATCTCACCGAGACCTTTGATGTCAAAAAAGGATTTAGACAAGGTGATGCGCTGTCATGTGACTTCTTCAACATCATTCTTGAGAAGATTGTGCGAAACTCACAAGCCAACACCAGAGGCACAATTTTCTATAAGTCTGTGCAACTGCTTGCATACGCTGACGACATTGACATTGTTGGTACAACACAGCGAGCTGTCACTGGTGCGTTTGCAAGTATTAGTACAGAAGCGGCAAAAATGGGTTTAGTGGTGAATGAGGGTAAAACAAAATATATGCTGTCAACAAGAAGGGACACACGACATCGACGAATCGGGCAGAACGTCACGATAGACAGCTATAACTTTGAGGTAGTTAGGGACTTTGTCTACCTCGGCTCCGCTATAAACTCTGATAACGACATCACATCAGAAATCAAACGAAGAATCACACTTGCCAACCGCTGTTTCTTTGGCCTAAGACGGCAATTGATTAGTAAGGCCTTGTCAAGAAGCACTAAGGAGATTCTATATAAGACTCTCATCATCCCTGTCCTGCTCTATGGCGCAGAAGCATGGACCCTAGCAAAAACGGATGAGGATCTTCTTGGTCGCTTCGAACGCAAAATTCTTCGAGTGATTTTCGGTCCCGTTTGCGTTGACGGGCTTTGGAGGAGAAGATTTAACAGCGAACTCTACGAGCTGTACAGCGACATCGACCTAGTCAGAAAAGTACGCATCAGTCGTCTAAGATGGCTGGGACATGTAGAGCGAATGGACACCAACGCTCCGGCCCGAAGAGTCTTCGATTCTAACCCGGAGGGACAACGCAGTAGAGGAAGACCTCGCCTTAGGTAGCGCGCGCAAGTGGAAGGGGACCTCAACCAACTTGGAGTGCGCAACTGGAGGCAGTTAGCCAAAGATCGCGCTAACTGGAGAGGCGTATTGGTTGAGGCCCAGGTCCACCCCGGACTGTAGCGCCACCTAAGTAAGTAAGTAAGTCCCAATGTCCTCGCAACATCTCCACATAAGATGATCTTTAACTCCCTCCAAAAGATTTTTTTTTGACACGATAAACCGAACTTGCATGTTAAAGATCACATCGATGCGGATAACGCAGTCCTTGATCTTGTTTACTGAAAGCAAGGTGTCCAGTATCTCACATGAAAACGTTTCAGTTCATTTTGGCTCGTAATTCAGTTGTTTCTCCTTTGTCTCTTATAACAATAGGTGTTCCGTTTATCGCCTCAATTCAAACAACTTGAGATCAAATTTTGCTTACACCATTTACTAAGGCCATATCTGAGAAAAGGCTCTGAGAAAATATGTATATCTTATGACTTCACAGTGCGTACGTATATTTTTTTTTTTTTTTTTTTTTTTTTTTTTTTTTTTTTTTTCAATTTAAAAGTGTTAGTAATTCTACTCAGCCAGAAATCATTTGTGTCAGTCATCAATCGACAAACACCTCGTTAATTGCTCGATATACCACAAAACCATTTCACGTTATTACACATAATCCATCATAAAACTGAAAACAGATCTCGCGAGTTATGCGCCTCCCCCCTTTTGCTCGCAACTATGTGAATTTTAATCGACAGTCGGACACTTATACAGTGTTAAATGAACTCGACCTTAATGGTGCGTTCCCGTAAATGGTCAGCATTCCAAATAAAATCGATAGAATTCGCAGAGCAATGGTGCACTGGACTTGTTTATTGTGTTGTAGCACATCATTAAGAAAAAATAATCGATTCGAATAGTGTCTACAAGATGTACGCACCTACTATTATAGAATTGAAATAAATTCACCTGAATTGATATAATTCCCATTGTGAGTGGTATTTGAAATTGAGGATCTTATACAGTTAGAAGTGAGACATTAGTTTTGCGTCAATTACGTGCGGGGTCAAACAGACGATTTCAGACACACATCGAATATATGGGTTGTCTCCTTTTTTTGCTAACAAAGCTTGTTTATTATTATTTGTTTTACTGTTCAATTGGAACTGTACAAAAAATATCAAACAGACTGCAAATCGTTCACAAGTGTTACTTACAAAAGCACATGCACAATGGACCATTTGTTTAAATGACTTTTATAGTTTGTTTATTTTATTATCGGAGAAATTCCCGGCCGGCGTTGAATGTGCTCAGAAATGTTATTCTATAATTAATTGGCCATATCTGAAAATAGTGAAACCCTGCAAATTACAAATTCAAGCTGATGCTTCGAAATCACTCTAAGCCTGTACTATTTCTATCAATAAAAAGCCAATGCCTTGTAACTCTGCCGCAGTTTCGCCAAAGTTAAACCCCAATAAGTTCCTAAGTTCACTTGAGTATTAGGTTTATGTGATCCTTAAGAGTTATGATGTTGTTACATTTCCAATATCAGCCCTCAATTGTAATCTAGGTATATTTACACATACCAACTCTAAAAAGTATTTCAGTTTGTACGTGTATTTGAACTTGCATCACGTTGAAACTGCTTACCCTATGTATCTGATTTTCACAAGAAACCTGAGGCTTAACACGAAAACAGGTTGACCAGCTCGTTCAGTTGAAAATACCTATAAGTTCAATTTTGTGACGGGCCTCTCGGGAAAATTGTCATATTGCTACTTTAGTCACGTTCACGCTGACGACAAGTATTGCGTCCGAAACAGTTCCAAAAATGCACAGCACAAAAAGTTTTGTAACACGCTGGCCCCCTCAGTTTTTTTTTTTTTTTTTTTTTTTTCAAATTCGCCATTTTGATTTACTGTCGGTGTTCTGTCAATTTAGAATCCGTGTGACATGTAAAAAAATACAAAAAATTATAAAATCAATGCTGCAAACAGCCAACCATTATGACTTCCGCGATTTTCCATTGACTCGGAATGTATTGTAATCTGATCGCGGCGTTTATAATGTGGAGAAGCTTAGTTAAAGCTTTCCGATGTAGCATTTTTAGGAGTTCACCCGTGATCAGATTGTCTTGTTTGAGCTCAGTGGGTGTAGCGTTTATTACTACATTATTTTCAGATATTAGTCTGTCTGATGCATTAATATTTCCATTATGCACTTGACCATCGAACTGCTTAAAAGTTTCTTCTAGATGAGCGGCGAAAACATCCGCCTTCTCTTTGTCGCTTTTTGCCCAAACATCTTGGGTTATCTTAATAGGCGGCCCTGCGATCTTCGTCCTTTTTGTGGCTTTAATAGCCTTCCAAAGCGAGTAATTGGATTCTTTTTCAGCTGTTAGGTTTTCGAGATAATTTCAAGCGTCGTCATTTTTAAAATCTTTGCGGGGTTCGAGTTTGTTGCCATCTTTTTCGAGCTTTTCGTTTTGTTCTAACCATATTAATTATTTCCTGGGGGTATTTGATGCAGTTATAGTTCGATGTGAGGAGTATTATTCCATGCATCTTTTTGTACGACATTGACGAAACGGTCGACCGCAACTTCTAGTTCGTAAGGCGTCTCGAGTGATTCACACAGTTCAGTATTATTCTGAACATCTTTTTTGAAACCCTCCCAGTCTGTTTTGCCGTTTGTTAGCCTCGGCGGTATTTCATTTTTTATAAATGTCTTAGTCGTTGTTAAAATTACCGGAGAATGATCAGAAGAAAGATAAAAACATTCTTCAACTTTAATACGATTGGCGGGTAGTCCTTTTTTAATAAAGAAATCAATCAAATCAGGTATTTTAGCGACATCAGTCGGCCAGTATGTTAGTTTGCTGTCGAATGAAAATCGCAATTGAACTGCATACACACTTCGTAAAGTATTCTTCCCTTTCGTGATATGCATCTAGATCCCCAGAAACTATGTTTGGCGTTAAAATCACCTCCAATTATAAAATGTTGTCCGAGGGAATTGATTAGGTTTGAATAACGATTTTTCTCTATCTTGCATCGTGGTGGGCAGTAGATAGAAGATATTTTTAAAAATGCATTTCGATATTTGACCTGTACAGAGCTCACTTGCATTGTTTTGAGTTCTAATTGTAAATCGATTGAGTGGCCGATACACTCCTTTATATACAAGGATGCTCCACCGCTGGCCTTATTCGATGGGTGAACGGCGTGATAGTCAATGTAACCTTTGATCTTAAGATTTGATTTCTCCTTTATATGGGTTTCTCATATCAAACATATATCGATATCTTTTTCTCGCAAGAACAATTCTAGCTCCCCGAGATTTTGCCAAGGACCGTTGGCATTCCACGTAAGTATTTTAAACATTCGCTTCATATTTTTGGTTGTGTGTCTGTTGCGAATAATTACTTTCGAGCTGAACTAGCCTATCAATAATAATTTTATTCGTTTTGCTTTGTTCCTCAAGTCTCCGTCTTTTTTGGAGCTCCTTAGCTACTTCGCAGCCCCGATAATTTGCAGGATGATTACCATTACAGTTAATACACTGCGCGGGAGCTTTATTATTTGAATTGCAGTCAGTCGTCAGATGACTACCGTCGTATTTTACACACCGTGGCGCTTTCTGACAGTAGGTTTGCGTGTGGTTATATCCTTGGCACCGTTTGCACTGTGGAACCAATTTATTATATAATTTTTCGAGCATGATGGGTGTAACCCTCTAGCTACAACGCGTATAGGTCCGACTTATTCTCATAAGAATACCATTCGACTTTGTCTGTATTTAGTTTACGAGACAATAGACGGTAACTTTCGGGGTCTTTAACGTTGACTTTCCACGCATGGCAATAATGTCTTTAACTGGTATGTTGCTTGTTATAGTCCGCTATACCGATTACATTAATTGGCGGTGGTGGCCGCTGTTTCGGTTGTTTGGATTCACTATTTGATCCTTTCTCCCGATTCATTATCTCAAGTGAGGAGACATCTTTCCTTTTTGGCCCGGTCTTTTTTTTTAGCAACCAATCGGTTTCGTGACGAAGTTCTTCTTCGTCCGTATGGTAGTCAGTTTTTTTTGGGATTGCTAGGGTTACGAATGGATTCATCCCGTACTTTCGTTAAGTTCTTAATAGCCATATTTTCGGCTTTAAGTTGACCAACTTCTTTGCGAAGCTCTTCGCATTGCCGTTCCATGTTTGATAGCCTTGTTTTAAGTTCGTCGTTTTCGTCCTTAAGGCTTTTATTTTTCACTGGGTCTCGTTTTTCTGGAGTAGGCACTTTTGTTGCCGTTGAGTTCCTAGAAACGCACGAATAAGTTTGAGATGCCGATGGTGGTGATCTCGTTACCCTTCGGCTTGTTCCGAAAGGGTTACCTGAACGCAATAAATGGCTCTCCCCAGTGTAATAGATACCTATCTAAAAAAAATCTATTTGTCTTTTCCCTTGAATAAAGGTCATATTTTGACTGCTGGGTATTTATTACACTAACGGCTGATATATTCAACTGGAGCTATACTATACGTCCACTTAAGTCGAAAGAGCTGGCTCGCGGAGCTAACTATGTCTCAAGCTACCTATATATATATATTTTTTTTTTTTTTTTCACTTCACATGTTAAAATTTGCCACATCTGTAATGCCTAAGAGCTGACATGACTTTGGCAATAAAATGGCCGACCCGATACAGGCGTCATGGCCTACTTTATGCTTTATGATAACCCTTGAATGTATCGGACAGAGACAATACTGAGACCCCCAACTTCAGCCGATTTCCCGTTTGCCTTCAAGCTATATTTTTACGGAGTGTCATCGATTTGATGCGCTAGTATTGATACATAGAAATTCGTATTGACAAATGTCACGAAACTTCAAAAATTACGGCTCAAACTCACCCTCAAAAAATATGAACTACTTCCGGTGTCGGCAAAGTTGATGCCAGCGTTCATAAAATGTTGTCCGTTAAATTTGAAATTATTTTAGGAATAAGTGCACTTTTGCTGAAAATTTTTATGAAAAAAGAACAAAGTAGATTGTTTGAGGGAAAATAAAAACATTTTGAGCAATTTTTCTTCAGTTATTTAAGAAAAAATTACTCATGAAATCGAAGTTAATGATATTCAAAAGCGAAAACTACACAGCCATGTTTGTCCTAATATATTTCTAGTATATAAAACATCTCATTTAGGTAGTTTTATTAATCAAACAAATTATATTTTTAATCGCCTTTTTTAAATATATAATAATAGCCAACCAAGAGCATTCAGTTATTTTAAAATGTCGAATTCCCGAACTCTATCACATTCCCCCACGGTTGGCAGCATTGATTTTATATTTTTTGTATGTTTTTGCATTGATTAATTGATTAGAACATTAGCATTAATTGACAGAACATCGATAAGTAGACAAAATGGCGAATTTGGAAAAAAAAAAATTGAGGGGGCCAGCGGCAAGAGGATTGCGAGTTGGTGGTCTCAGTATGGTTTGTCCTGGTATCGGAGTGTCACCAGCAATTTGTCCTTTGGTGTAAAATAACGTGGTCTATACAACGATGAAAGGATATAAAACCAAACAGAGAATTTAAAAGTTGAGATTCTTGTTTGTACTATGGAAATAGATAGACATTAAAAATCATTTAGCTTCAAGACAGGGAATCGTCACGAAAACTAAAAGCCAGCCCAATTGTACGCATTTGCGAGAGAGAACGTTAGCTCTCGGTGAAGAATTCGGCCGTTAAAGTTATAAGTTATTTGAAGTTGCAAATTAGCAATAGAAATTGAGATTTCTCAAATGTTAATTAGAGAAAAACATGTAGGTTATGTATACAACTGACTCTAACGGAAATACTAATCTTCGGACTCTGAATTATTAAAACTTATCAACGTCAGCCTCTAGCAAAGACTGTCCAAACTAGACTGTCAGCTTCTGTGATCAGTGCACGTACCCGATTTTCCCCATAAATTTTGAATGACAGCCCACAGCCCTCTCTCGCCGGCTCTTATTTTTTCTGTCTGTGGTGAATATGTGTAGATTATTAATGGCCGCCGGGTGGTAATTTTGCAATATCAAAAATGTTGAGTATGGTTTTTTAGATGGCTTCCTTGTTCTCTATCCTACTTCGGTGACAAAAAAAAAAGTGCATCTATTCACAATTCAGGTTTTTCTTAATTTTGTTTCTATGAATTGCATTTTTGACAGCAGAATTCATGCAATTGCCTAAATGTAAGCCTGGGGGTTTTTTCCTAAAATAGGTTATCAACATGCAAGTTTAACCCAAGTTTCCACTAGGGCAAAGGTGTATTTCAGAAAATATTCCCCAAAATAAATTTCTATTGGGTTCTTTCAAATTCATTTATTTAACACCATATTTGTACACAAACAAAGTACGATTAGAAACTCTGTAGTTCAATAACATACTGAACAGTGTTGAATGATGTTACTTGGGAAAAGTAAAAATCCAAATGCTTTTCATATTTAAACGCTCAAAATACTACGCTTTGAAGGTTCGTTCAACTGTTATTAGACCCACATCTTGGACGTCCAAGATTTTTTAGCCTTGTCCGTGTTTCCTAAAAGTTTACTTTCAAATCTTCACATCTTGTCCTTTAATGTAGCACCAACTCCTAAAAGTGCCGTTCTGTATACCCTATTACCTACTCAGATTTGTTAAGAAATATCTACTTAACATTATATGTGGCCCTAAAGGTAAATGAAACATATCATAAGCATTTAGTAAATGTTTCATAAATACTTATTTCATAAATATTTCATTAACATTTCATAAACATTTATTAAACAGAAATAAATATTTATGAAATGTTTCTGAAGCAAATCGGAAACATTTTATAAACACTTATTAAACAAATCTTTCACTGGTCTGGGCAAACCTTAGTAGGTATTCGAAATTCGCAGTCGCCAAATGCAACCCATTATGAAACACTGTTGCAAAAAGGCTTACTATTGTACTGATTTCTGTACTATTTGACTTTCCCGAGTACGCAAGTACCACTTCTCAATTTTGAGTACCTACTATTTGTACTGTGTTTAGTTTTTGAAATAAATCGAACATTATGAGTCTATTTCACTTACGTCCATATCATTCACTCCAAAAATTTAACCCAAGTCCATAATATAATATTCCATGATATTCAGTCATTATACCCCAACATAGACTAATTTTTTTTAAACATGTCAGCATTTAATCCGATTGAATATAATTTGCACTGCGGCGACCAGTTTAAGTATTTTAACTCGGGTTAAAACTAAATCTCATAATAGTGACATTTCTTCGGTCAAGCTTAGTAAGCTGCTCGAGCTAAATTTTTGCTCCCATACAAAATTCGTTCCCAAATTTATCTGAGCTAAATCTAAGCGAACCCATTTAGCTGAGTGGTGCCAGCTCGAGCTAAATAATCAAACTTTTGTTTCAGAATGTACTTAATGTATCTGTCAAAATTATCTAGCCCATTTAAATGGGCGGTACATTTTCTCAAGCTAAATTTTGCCAGATCGCTGTGTTCTGTTGTTTTGTTTCAATTTTTTATTGCGGGGATAGGTAAGCAATGAAGTTTTTTTTTTTTAATAAATACCTCGACGAGGAGTACCTAGAATAGGAAATGGTGGAAATCAGAGTGTTGAATTTTTGAAGTAGGTAAATTATTTTGAAAGAACAGCAGTTTTCTGTGACACTTATCCGCGGCGTGCTTTATTTAAAAATTTAGCTGCGATTTTAATTAATGTTTGGAGAGAAAAGTTGGAGAGCAGATAAAATTTAGTTTAGTTCGAGCAGCGTACCTACTTAGCTTCAGGAAATAAGTAAAAGTGAAATAGTATATGTAAAATGTATCAAGAAGCTAAACAAAATTGAAAGTGGATACAATTTTTATGGTTTCGTAGTTAGAAGATGAATTTATCGAAGAGCTGATGAAACAGCAGATGGTGAATTAACGCCGTCCACGTCTTCGACCATAGGCGCGTTTTTTTGAGCTTCGATATTGATTACTTCAGTAAATGATAACTATGGTAGTTTATTTTCAGAAATATTGGCTAAAAAAAAGAGGCATACAGCATACTGGAGGTTAAATTCATAATAAATACAAAAAAAAAAATCAAACTCAGCACACAGCAAAAAAGCAATTGCCAAGACAAACAATAAAAAATAATGTAATTTTATGTGAAATTTGCCGTAGGTGTGAAATCGATCTAAAATCGGTTTAAGCTCCTCGTTTAAATTCACCTGTATCCAGCGGGCTTAATACATGCTTTTGAGTGAATATTATAAATGTAAATTTAAATCATCGGGTTCAAAAAATTGGGATTAGTGTGTAAATTAACTTAAGCCTCATTTACACTCGGAGTGAATAATATGGCCGTTATAGATTCAATAAAATATGACCTTTTTGAATGCAATAACTACATTTTTGGCATTTAAAAAAAAAAGTACTATTTTGTACGTTTCAGTACTACCTATTTCTTTTCAATTTTTAGGACAATTGAGAAAAGTCGATTTGCATCACTGTTATGAAACAACAAGATGTGATGTATAACAAATGACCAACCATATAAATGTTCGCCGATTGTTGAATATTGTCAACAATATTATTGTTCTGACGCATTCACGAAGAGAACAAAAGTTGGCCCCCGAAATTCATAATTTGTAAACAAAATAAACGCAGTTATCACGTAAACAATTAAAAAAAAAAACACATTTCATTAATTTATGCCAATTGAAGGTGAGGAAACACCAACCAAAACAATTCAATGATTCGCGAAACAAAATCTACTGTCCTCCATATATAGAATAATACTCTCTCGCGACACAGACGCTGTCGCAACACCAATACTAAGCAAACTGAAAACCGCTCAAAAACTCACCTGTTACACTGCACACTGCTGTTTATTTCTGTTGTGTTCTCAAATTCAATGAATGAAACTGAAAGTACGCGACGCGGCAATATCGATGACGTTACTCCACATAAATTCTCACTTTTCTGTGCAAGCACGACCTAGTAACACATATTTACACTTGTGCCATGCAATTACACACACATGGGGGTTAAAAAACACAGAAAACACTGGGGGCCACTTCTGCCGGACCCTTTCTATTTGATTTGCATATGCAATCGGAAAACTACTTTTTTTACTAGACCACCAACGAAACTCTTCTCTTTCTTTATCTACCGAACTTTTACTTTGTAATCAGGGCGTGGATACATATTTGCATTTTTCAGATTCTCACTTCGCTGGCACAAAAACTGGCCAAGTGCGATCAACGAACTTTTTCGTTTGAAAATAACTTCTCCCGCCAAATTTGAGACGTCACCAACACCCATTTGATAATTGCGGGTACAACCGGCGAATTATTACTTTTATAACGACCGACGTGAGTTCTGCTAAACGGTCAGTCTACGGTTGACATCGTTCGCACGATCACTTTAAGGAGCCGCGCGACAATCACAGTGTGACCTTTTGCACCGGCAATAGTAATGATGAGGCGAAAAGAGAGCGCTATAGTTAAGACGGCTCGGCTTTTGGTATAATTTTACGAAAGAAAAACACTGATCTGACTGACCGAAGTAGCTCCAAGTACCGCGCGAATCAGTGAACAAACTCAACTGGTAAACCAGTCTGTTTGCAAAAGTATCTGAGGCGATTGCTTCTCTCTCATAAACAATAACACTATACACATCGTTCGTACGCCCAGTAAGTCGACGACACAGCAGGCAAACAAACACATAGCCAGCTTTCAACTTCGCCGCGATCGTGGCTAAGTAATAAAACCGATCCAAATGATCGTTTTGGGGGTATCACGATGTTGGGTGGCGTCGGCGGAGAGCTGTGTGTGCTCGATGGCCAGCCGTTGTTGGTGCACTTTGTGCGTGGGGGCTCCATAAACTGGGTGCACTATGTGAAAGACAGACAATTATATTATGCTGCCTCTGGGTTCGACATAATGGCTTGTCTGATATACCGACGCCGACGCGCCCGTGTAGAGGCCTACTTGGCGGAGGTGTAATTGAGTTTTGGTTTCACAGTCTCCCCTACGGACTTTGTACTTCAATTAGGTTTGTTATATCTAAATCGACCCCCCAAGACATTCAAATAGATTCGACACTGATCGTGTGATCTAGCTCCCATGTTTATATAGATCTGTGGGGTAGGCGTGCAATCTCGTCCTGGTGGATAAGTGCTGGTAAGACCTCATGCAGCCTTATTTTCCACATTAAACAGATGGCCGCGGCGCATTTTTGCATATTGATGAGCTAAAGTAGATGGCAATTATAATGTTTATATCACACGTTCGAATATAGGTAGATTTGTTTGCACTCGGTGCTGATAAGTTGAGGAATGCGGACCGTATCAACCGCTCTATAAGCGGGAGGCATTACAGGCGAATTCGGTTAGTATTGAAGTTAGCAAGGCCAATGCTTAAAAAAAATATATATATACGAGCCCAAACGCAAAATAGTTGGTATATTCTATTTGACTACGAATATATTCTGTTTAGAAACTCAAACTGTTTTTTTTTTTTTTTTTCTTGAAATAAAAAGTTTTGTTTACGAAAATAATTTTTTATTTATATTTTTGTTACAAATTGAAGTTATCTATATATATAAAAATGGATCTTGGTTTGTTCGGATGCTTAAAACTCGAAAACGACTGGACCAAATTGGATACTTCCTTCTGCGAATTTGTTCGTAATTGCTCCGCGAAGGTTTAGGAAAAAAGAAAAATTGAAAAAATTAAGAAAATTGCGCGGAAAATTAGAAAATTAAAGTTTGTATGGGGAAATACACTTTGAAAAAAAAGTAACTGGATAGAAATCAAGAAGTGACACTTCAAATAAAAAAAAAAATATTTTGAATTATAAAAGCAATTGTTGTTGTCAATTATTTTAATTATTTTCCAAGCAAATTGTTGTTGTCAACAATTTTGAAGTTTTTTCTTTTTTTTTTTTAAATATATGTAGGTACCTAAAAACTTTGTTCTAATAAATTATGTTTACTATGTTACATTAAGTAACTTTTTGAAATGAATTAGATAGGTACTTTGATTATACAAAGATGATATTATGGCCGATGATATTTTGCATCGAATTCGCACTGTGACATCGGATAATGAACTGGAGATGTCAGATGAAATGCGCAACAAAGCTTTGATTTGACGCATTTAATCGAGAATTGGAGCGAGAAATGGACTTCGAACGAATCGCATTGAGTCAAGCTGTTCGAACAAATGTGCCAATGTTGAATCTATATATATAAAAATGAATCCCTATTTCCCTTGGTCGCGGCATGACGTGTGAACGGCTGTACCGATTTCGCTAAATTTTTTTTGTTGTGTTTGTTATTGTCAGGAGAAAAATCTTATGAAAGAAAAAATTAAGAAAATTGCGCGGAAAATTAGAAAATTTAAGAATACTTAACCACCATATTAAATTATATCTAATGTAACCATAGCACTTTTACAATTCAAACTTTTTTGATGTAACCTTATGGCGGTGGCGCTGTTGCCGATCGCCGAAACAGCGCTACCAAGTTGATTGAAATTTTGTAGATGGATATGGTTGCTTCCAGTTTTAAATTTCGGAAAGTTTTTGACCTATAGGTGGTACTTTGAAAAACACAAGCGGGATAAGAAAATGGATTGTGGCACGTCCCATTCAAAAATAAAATCAAACGCTATTTCTAAAGTTGTATAATGAAAATGATTAATGGACGCTGTTCAAATAAAGCAATTTGCGAAATGTGAGCAAGATTTAATACGAAAGGTACGGGCAAAGCCGGGTGGGTGCAGTTACATATAAAAGAGACTGACGTCCGTTTGTGCACTTATAACTCGGGGACGGATCGTTCAATTTTTATAATTTTTATAATTTATATATTTATCTACATAATTCGGATTTGAAAGTTGGTTCAGTTAAAATTCTGTTGCGAAACATCAATGTACCGAAACTTTGCAACGGATCGCATTTGTTTTATGGTGAAGGATCTCACATCAAATATCATACAAGTAAGGGGAAAATTCAAAGGCAAACATTCTTATTCCGCAGATTTCGCTTATTAAGAACGATTTACCATTCGTGCGACTTCAATTTCCCGTGCGTCTCGCTTTCGCTATGACAAATAATTTATTGCAAGGATAATCGATGGATGTTTGTCAATTTAGTGAAAAAGTGGAAGGTTGGACGACACGTCAAAATCATTGCGGTTTGATTAAAAAAAATCAACATTGCTATTCATCATTTATTTCTATTGCATTTAATATAACTTTTGAATAAAGAATTTTAATTGGTCGAATTACTTAAATTAGCAAGTGCTTGGTGCATGCTCGGAATTTATTCACAAATTAACAAATTTGGGCGAAACGAAGTTTGCCGGGTCAGCTAGTAACTGAATAAACATAAGTAATATTTTTTTCATCTTTTGTTTGAGCGCAAAATAGTTAGTCTAAGAATTAAAAATGCGTTTTTACCACTGCGTTACATCACCTTTCTTTGCTATCACTGCTTGAATTCGTTTTGGCATTGTGTCCACAAGTTTGGAGCAATCATGGGTTGTAGATGATTGCCAAATATCATTGATATTTGTCATCGTCATCGCGTCATCGCAATTGCTTATTTTTCTTCTGAAGTCGGACACATCGAATGGAATTTGAGCCTCCGAAAGAGTATGTGTTGCGGAGAATTTTCCGTTCCGACGAATACCTTGCTAGGGCCGAATGTAATGGGCTTGGGCATATCTTATATACTCTAATGACCTAAATGCCACATATGACCAAGCTGATTTTGACAGATAAAAATGCCCAAATATCATATAGTGTAATCGGACAATAAGCTCTATATGCCCATATGCAATGTATTGAAATTTCGTTATGGCATTGCTGGCATTTTTGATGGAACAAAAATTATTTTGTTGTCATCGGTGTTTGAGTTCGTGAAATTGTGAATTATTTTCATTTTCGTTCTCTTTTTTTGTGTAACCCTACTACAACTTTTGGTAATAAATGACAAATGCATTAAATTACCATGTTGGTAATTTTCGTCATATACCTATTCTAATATACAAATTTGATGATCCTGACATTTTGGTCATTTGAGAGCTAATATGATCATTTGTCTGTTGGCATTCATATGCGTGATTGGCACACAGTCTAATCTTAGCTTAAACTGTAGTAAAATACAAATGCGTCCTTTTAAAACATTTTCAGCTACTTCGGTATTCCAATAAAATATGTTTGTTTTTAAATGTTGTTTATTAATAAATTATGGACAAAATTACACCCCGTTATTAGAAAATCGTAAGCATCTAAAACTATTGATACTATCGATATTATCGAAATGTAAAGCTATCGATGTTTAAGGAACACTACCGTTGGGCATAGCTCTCACCCTTTGAACGGACACGACATCTTTTTCCTCATAAGCAATGTTTGCAATATATGCGTTGCACGGTCGACGGGAGAGAGCGTCTGCATTAGAGTGAAGACTTTCCTTTCGATGTTGTATTTCGTAGTCGTACATCTGCAGCCGTTCGATCCACCTCTCGACTTGTCCTTCAGGATTTTTAAAAAGTAGCAGCCATTTTAAAGACGCATGGTCTGTGCGAAGGATGAATTTCCGCCCATAAAGGTACTTGTGGAAATGTTTTGTTTTCAGTACCAGAGCAAAGAGTTCGCGCCTGGTAACACAGTAATTCCTTTCTGGCTTTGAGAGAACTTTGCTGAAGTTCGAAATTACTTTCTCTTGGCTATCGTGCACCTGTTGTGTGTTTTCCAGGAGTGGGGTACGTTAGCATATGGGGGCATCGCTCAATTGTCGCTTAAGTTCTTTGAAGCTATTCTCACACTCACCTGACCATTTGAATTGTTGCCTTTTTCTGTCAGTTGATGCAAACTGTTTGCGATCCCGACAAAGTCATTTACAAATCGTCTGTATAGGTCGCAAGTCCCAGGAAGCTTCTCAGTTGATGTTTGTTTTTGGAAACCGGTCAGTTTTTCGCTGCATCGACTTTTTCATTTCGAAGAGATGATGTGTCCGAAATACTTCAATTCTGTTCTAAATAGAGCACACTTCTTCGGGCTTAGTTTCAATTGTGCACTTCGTAGCCTTTGGAACACTTCCTTTAGGTTATTTCGATGTTGGTGAAACATTTTTTTTTTTTATGCATTCGTCACATATATCAGCCACTGGGAATGCATGCGAGAAGATAGATAATGATAAAAATGGTCTTATGGTCTTAACAATTTCTGAGCGTAGGATCGGGATAACATACCACGGAATTTGTAGGACAATATGACTGTTGAATTATATAAATATTAACTAATAAATAAAAAAAAATCAGCTGGTTAGTAATCAGTTTTGGTTATCTCGTTATCGATACATGTTGGAAGGGGGGGACTCTTTGATCAGCCCATCGATTTTGTAAGACAAATATTTTTTCAAATAATTTAGATAATTATCTTAAGATTAAAAAAAACACAATCCAGTTAGTAATAGATATTTGAGAATCATCAAATCGACATATTTTAGCCTTGCTAGCTCTGTTAGCTACCACAATCAAGAATTTTCGCAAAGGAAATTGTGGGCGTCTTATCAAAATTAAGCTACTCACGGAAAATTAGCTTGATAGTAATCATGTTAAAAAAATGTACCAGGGATCCTGGACTAATACCTTTTCTGTCCGATATGTGCTTCCACTGTAAAGCTCCTATTACATTGTTTGGTCTGGGAAACCTGAATTGTGGTCCTGGGGACGCCGATTCCAGAAACCAGCTTCTGCTCGTTTCCGCCGAATCTTCAGATGCCTCCTCGTTACGACTCCTAGTTCTGCAATGTGGACAACTGCCCTGTCTACGTACAGCTCTGCATTTTCGTTGTATATGTCCAATTTTGTTGCAGTTCCAGCAACGGATCGGTCCCCTGCGAGCACTGTTCCGGTCTACTACATCTGTTCTCTGACATGAGCATTCAACGGATGTTAATTCTCTCACGCGGTGAAACCCTTGAGATGCTTGGTCAGCAGCTTTCATCGTTAAGGTAAATGCCAGTGCCTCAGGAAGAGTTCTCTTTCCAGTTATTCGTAGAGCCATCTGTAGTTAACTGTCCACTATGGCTTGTGTAAATGCTTCAATAGCCATTTCGTTGATAACATCCTCGCCGGCATTGGGATACGACAAGTGCGCTAGCCGTTCGATATCCGCTTGCAACTGCTGGAGTGTTTCTCCCCTCTTCTGTATTCTACTTCGCAGTTGCACTCTATACACTTGCTGCATATGGTCGTCACCAAATCGCATCTCAATAGCTTTAACCAAAGCGTCAAAGTCGCGATATTTTTCTTCTGAGATAGTTTGAAGCAATTCAGCAGCTATTGTACCTCGTAATAGGGTTGCTCATAATACATCGATGCTTAGTATTCGATGCATCTATTCAATCCGTTGCATCGAAAGCATCCGATGTTTAACGATGCATCGACATAATACGTCGATGTACTTAATCGATGCATCGAAAATGTCGATGTTTTTAATCGTTGTATCGGTAATAATCGATGTAATGTTTCGATGCATTAGGCGGCTCTCCCACTGAGGCAATAAGCAACTTTTATTTTAACCTATTCTCACATTGAAGCAACAGTGTTTCTAGCGACCTCTCTGTGCCAATGTTGAATCAAGAATAAAAGAAAGTGTACGATGAATTGATGCAATCAGTCGATAACAAAAATGGCGGAATTTTCGTCCTTGATGCGCCCGGTGGAACTGGAAATAGATTCCTGATTTCACCGATTTTGGCTACAATTCGTTCGAGATCTGAGATCGCTTTGGCCCTAGCCTCTTCTGGGATAGCGGCTACTTTGTTCGATCATTTGAATTTCGCCATTCAAAAACAAACCGCTGGTGAGTTGCATTCATACAAATCAGTCGACTCCGTGATGGATGAAAACGAAGCCACCAACTAGAGTTTTTAAACTCTTTGGATGTTTCTGGCTGTACACAATTTGAAACTAAAAATCGTCTCAGTAATAATTTTGTCGCGCAACCTAATTGACCCAAAACTTTTTAACGGTACGCGTTTGATTGTGAAGAATTTATTATCAAATATTATTCAAGCAACGATTTTTACAATTGCAAAATTCAAAGGTGAAGATGCTCTTATTCCGGGGATTCTACTTATTCAGAATGATTTGCCGTTCGTGTTTAAGCATAAATCTTGAATTTCACGTGTCGGCAAAGCTCTCTCTTTGTACGTGCGATTATACGCACCCGATAATAGAAATAGAACAAAAAATGTTGTGTATACTATAAAGCACTTCAGTGAAAAAGCGGTAGGTTGGCCGACACCGACAAGTATTCGATTTTATTTACCTATTTATTTAATTTTAATATAACTTTTGAATAAAAAATTTGAATTGACCGAATTACATGAAGCATTAATTATTAATTTCATTACCTACATTAATGAATTTGGGCAGAACGAAGTTCGCCGGGTCAGCTAGTGGAACATAAAACGAGATTTTTCTTCCCTTGCATTTGTGGTGCTGTGTGTTTTAAAAGTCAGCTGTTCTTAAATTGCAATTTGTCTTTATAAGAATCCATTCAATTTATGCTAATATCCATTGCAGCGGCCGAATGTTATTTTTTCTCTATTTTTCACAGACGCTCCCTGAAATTACGCCCAAAAATGTTTTGGAAAAAAGACCAAACTAATTGGGGCGTAATAATTTTGGAAAAAACGCAAAAAACTAAAAATGAAAATTCGCCAGAATGTCAGAAAATTAGGCCATATTTTTGGAAAAATAGCCAAAAAATAAAATGGAAATTACGCCAGAAAAAGTTAATTCTTTTGGCATAATTTCCAAATTTGATTTGGAAATAAGACCAAAAAATCTGTTTTTTTTTGGTTTAATTTCCAGAATTTATTACGGAAATTAGGCCCAAAACTCGTTGTGGACTTATTTAGCCATACAACCCTTGAGGTAACGCGGAGGAGGGGGGGGGGGTCCGTCGCGTCAGGTGGCTGCGCGCGTTGCGGCAGGCTGCGTGCCATCGCGCGGTCGCGTTGCCGCCCCGCGTCGCCTCGCGCCGTTCCGCGCTATCACTTTTTTTTTGTTTTTTTTATTTGTGAATTTAAAACAATTTTAAAACAAATTTTATATACATAGTTATATAAACACCTGAAGGATATCTGCGACAACAACTTCACGACAACATGGGCATTTATAATGGTCTTCATTTAAAGTAAAGCAAAAAAACATAAAAAGGAAGCCAAAGAATGCAACTTTGTGGAGCTTTTTCCTAAAAAAAAAACTATTTTGGCGTATTTTCCAAAATATTTTTTTTGGCTTTTTTCATTTTCCTTTAATAAAAAAAATGCCCAAAACATTTATGGAAAAAAAGCCAAATTTCGCGGCATTTGCGGCAAAATATTTGGGCTTTTTTTCCTAGGAAAAAACACCACAACTTTGTATGGAGATTTTTTGACTTTTCTTCCATTTTCATTTTTAGGCGTAATTTCAGGGAGCCTTAATAACACACTTTAAAGTTTGACAAATGACAAATATTCTTATAGGTGTAAATCTCGCTCAGATATCGGGTCGTATGAATAAAGCGTAGCAATTGCTTTTACTCAAGAGAAATGTCAAAGTCGAAGCATTTGCTACGTTTCGTATGAATAAAAACTAATTTGAGTTAGTTCCATCTTTTGACATGTTCGAAAAGCGGCGGCACTGACCTTTTACTCAGATCGGTATGAATAAACAAAGCAAATGCTATGCAAATCCTGAGCCTGCTATTTAGTTGACTCAGACCTTTTGCTAAATATTTTGTACGCACATTTTTTACAAAAAGAAAAAGAAAGCAATGTGAATTTTCGATGGTTTGTCTATAAATATTTAAACTAAGTTTTGTTCGTGCAGGAAAATCATCAAAATACCTGTGAAAAAAAAAATAATTATTTTTTGTAATGGGCACCTGAAGAAGAAATAAAACATCAGCAACCAATTTGGCAAAACAAAAATCATATTTCCAGGTGCAATTGGAGCTATACCTATTCATATTTCTGAATTTAATTTTTTTAATTTCAATTTCCACAAAAGTCGTTAAGGAAAATTCAAAAATTCAAATTTACTGGTCAGGTTTGACAGAAATTGCAAGGCAAGTACACGTGCAGCGAAGTAAAAGCTATGTTTGAATGTTCGCAAACTAGGTTTTTAATCATACAGATTCAAAGCAATTGCTAATGGCTTTTACTTTGCTGAAACCATGCTCATACGACCCGTCGAGCTTCGCAAAATTGCTCTTTGCGGCCAATGGAACATGAAATCTGGCAGCCAACTGATTTCTACAGCAGAAAAACTGTTCTGCATCTGAAAAAGGTGCTTTTTCTGTCCCAATGGAAAACGACATTAAATTGGCCATGATGTTTGACCGAAAACGGGTGGTCGCATCTCTTTCTTTCTTGGGCAGTCAACAGAATATTCCGAACCTTCTGTTTCTTAGTTTTTCGATGTTACCCTGTGCAGTAGCCAGATAATTGAAAGTATATCAAATTGGAGGGTAAGGGATCAGGCTACATTGTCGGATCACAGAGCCATTGCATTTGATGTTAGCTACGGGTCTAAAAGAAAAAAAGATCGGAAATACATCAGAATTCCGAAGAATACGGATAGGACTAAATACCTTGAAGTACTGGAAAAACTGAATGTAACAGGATTCGGAATACCGAAAAACACTTGGCATGTAGAATCACAGCTGAAGCATCTGCAATCAGCTGTTGAAGATGCGCATCGAGTGGCTTGCACACCTACCTTAGTGGAAAAACAAGATCCAGCGCCTTGGTGGTGTAGGGAACTTGAAAAGCTAAAGAAGGATGTGAGGAAGGCCTTCAATCACGTCATGAGGAGGGGAGAACCCGAAGCATGGGATGAGTATAAGGCGAAAAAGAAAGAGATAAATGTTACTCTGCGACGATGTAAAAGGGAGTATGGAGGGACTTTTGCTCGAGTATGAGGAGTACGTCTGAAGTCAGTAGACTACAAAAGATTATCTCCAGGGATCCAGTTTCCAAGATCGGACTCATTCGTAATAGATATGGGGAGACGTTGGAAACACTCGATCAGACAAATGAGGTCCTAATGGAGGTACACTTTCCAGGAAGCTATAAGTCAGATCAGCCTTGGACTTTTGAAGGAAACAAGGAGCGAACAGGATGGATAGGACGGAAGCAGAACGGATCGTAACACCAGAAGCGGTCAAGGGTGCGATAGCAACATTTGCACCCTTCAAAACCGCGGAGCCGGATGTCATATTTCCAGGTCTAATGCAATGGGGAGTAGACGTAATTGCACCAAGGCACAGGAATATATATATTGCATGCCTAGCAATAGGCTACATCCCGATTACATGGGGGGAGACAAATGTGGTCTTCCTTCCAAAGCCGAGGAAAAAGGATTACACCGAGGCAAAGGCCTTCAGACCAGTTTGTCTAACATCCTTTCTGTTGAAAACAATGGAAAGGGTGGTGGTGGACTATATGGAGAGTACTGCGCTTAGGTTAGGTTAGGTTTTTGGGCTGACGAAGCGGGTGACCCTCGCTTCGCCACACTCAGGTCCTTGTGGACCCATTGTGATACCCTTTATTTGTGGGGTTTAGCCGTGTTGTATTTCGGACACGTTTCCTTCTCCTTATTCGATGTTGTCCAGCCATCTTGATGTCCTCAAAAACCTGTAAAGATCAAAGAGTGAGATGTTTGAGAGTTCTTGAATGTCTTGGAAGTAATATCTTCCAAGTGTTCTATTTCGCAAGTGACAGAGGCTCGGGCAGTGACAGAGGAAGTGAGGTGTGTCCTCGTGCGTCTCCTCATCACCGCAGCCTCTACAGATGTCGTCGTCTATGAGGTTTAATTTCATTGTATGGTTTCTTAGGAAGTTATGACCTGTCAGAGCACCTACCAACTTAGACAGTGAAGATCTGTCAAACTTCAAGAGTTTGTTGATCCGTCTTTTGTCATATTCAGGCCAAAGCTTCCTTGATATTTCACAGGTTGTTAGTGTCTTCCACCTGTTATTGGCTTTCATTCGGATCTTGTTTTCCACCCGTTCTCTGAGGTTACAGAGTGGTGGTTTGATCGATTGTAGTGCCTGATCATGGTCTATTGCAGACCCCTTTCTTGCCAGTTCGTCTGCAATTTCATTGCCGGCTTTATCCCTGTCTCCAGGAACCCAGCAGAGATTTATATTATGCTGCGAGCCAAGAGCTTTGAGCTCTTCGCGACAGCTGCGAATTAGCTTTGATTTGATTTCAGTAGCCGAAATAGCTTTAATGGCTGCCTGGCTATCAATGAATATGGTAATATTAAGATATATCCTTTAAATAGTAGACAGCGTGCCTACAGGAAAGGCATGTCTACAGAAACAGCGCTACATCAAGTAGTACGCGTTGCAGAAGAAGAGCTAAATACCGGGGGCATTGCGATGACCACCGTAATGGACATTGAAGGTGCCTTCGATAAGATACGCTTTGAAATTCTGAAACAAGCCCTGGAAAAACGTAGGGTTAACCCATTGGTGGTAAGATGGGTGGGTAATATGTTGAACACAAGGGCGAAAAATATTCAGACGGGAACCTCAAAACTCAGAGGAAGGGTTAGCAGAGGTTGCCCACAAGGAGGTGTTCTCTCACCTACACTGTGGAATATCACTGTGGACTCTCTTCTCGACAGACTTGAGGCGACTGGCATTCACACAGTGGGGTATGCCGACGACATAGCAATAATGGCCAGAGGCAATTTCATAGACGTCACCGCAGATATTATGAGGAATGCGCTCAAACTGGTGGAACGGTGGTGTCTGGAACAAGGGCTTTCCATTAATGCGGAGAAAACAGATCTAATAATCTTAACGAGGAAGACGAAAAATCTGAAATTTCGACCCTTAACACTTTTCGGATCGGAACTAAAAATGGCCAAGAAGGTTAAGTATCTCGGAGTCTATCTAGATACTAGACTTACTTGGAACTACCATGTTGAGGAGAAGGTCAGGAAGGCAAAAAGGGTATTACATCAGTGCAAACGTGTATGTGGACAGAGGTGGGGACTCTCGCCTAGGTCAGCATACTGGATGTATACGATGATAACTAGACCCATTATTACCTACGCCTCGGTTGTATGTCGAGACCCAATTGATGAAACAGATCTCCCATAAACAGATGCTAGCGTTAACACTAGGAATTAAGCTCAGGGAAGAACTCTGGAGAAATCCAGAAAGTCTCTCAGGGTAAGATTTATAGTGGTAGAGAGACGAAAAGAGACCCGACAATGGTGGTCTGATTCGAATATCTCTCGAAATCTATATATAGTTTTTCGAGTTCTTTAGTTATGTTCTCGATATTTGTTCCGAGGTCTTTAGCTAAGTTCTCGATGTTTGTTCCGAGCTCTTTAGATATGTTCTCGTGGTTATGAAACGTTTTATGAATTTCCTCAAACTTTGTTTCATGGTGGTTTAATTTTTCCTCAATTGCGTTGATTTTTACTTCGAGAATATTCTTAAATACTTCCACTGCATCTTTTTGTGTGGCGACAATGGAATTTTTCTATTATTCAAGAGAATTCTTCTGTTTTTCTAGAGAATTCTTTTGTTCTGCGAACTTAGATTCCATAGAATTTGTCTGTTCTTCCATCTTGGCAAGAAGTTATTCCATAATAGCGCTTATTTAACGCCTGTACTTACTTGTTCCTCCGCCGTGTCGAATAGTATGGTTTTTGGATTTAATACTCCCTCGCTTTGGACAGCTTCTTGCAGACGAAGTATGAGGTCACTTTTCCCTACAGCTGTGGAGAGATACCGCTTATCAAACTTTTTTAATTCGGATAGGCTTAGTTGTAGCAATGCACGACCCATTTTGTTTGTCTTTTGTCTTTTAAAAATTCACAAATTCCCTTTTTTTAACTTTAGTCTTAATGACACTTAGACACTTAGGACAGAATAAGTTTTATCCCACTTCTGACACCAATGTTACATTCGAACTGGGATTCGAAAAGATAAAACACTATTCTGTTTAACTTTTCTGATCAAATCACTTTATTTATACTTTCTAATTATTCACTCATTGAGTACCAAAAAAATATCACTTAAAACAATTCTTAAACGACTCAAATCAATCACTTAATTCACTGTATTACTTTACACTTATGTGGTATTCGTTTGGGTTTCTTCAGATTCGCTCTCAGATTTCAGATTTCGTGTGGCTAATCGAACATAAAAACGTCACTTGCTCTTTTTTGTGATAATATTCGTGCGATTCGAATATATGCAGCCTTCAACACTTTTCAAAGCGTTTTCCATTCACTGTTTAAATTTTAAATTAAAACATTCGAAATTTGCATCCCGATTGATTTTTAAATATTTATCCATAAATAATTTACAAAAATAAATTCGCCCGATACAATGCCTTTCTTTGCTTAAGAACAAATTCACGAAAACTTAAATGCCCTCCACCGAAGCGTTGAGAATGGGAAGGTGTTAAGTGTAAGTAAAAGACAAAGTTGTTTGCCCCTAAATCTGCCTATAAAAGAAGTTGGAGTTCGGTAATACGAAATAAAAGTAAATAAGGAAAATACTATCTTAGACAAGGTGGCTTCATTTATTAAACGTCACAATAAGTGGTATTTTTTTTTTATAAATTAATGCCTTTAACGCCTTTATGCAAAAAAGTTACCATCACTTTTCATTTAAAAAGTTGTGTATTTACCACCTTTAACCATATCCAACTCCTATTTTAAGTACAGTACCTGCAGATAAAAAACATCAAAATTTTCAAAAATGTCACTTAGCACCTTCTCATTCTCGACGCTTCAGTTGTCAAACTCAAACGCACTTGTGTTGGTAAATCTGAGAAAATATCTAGATTCCCAAAAGTGCTCTGAAATCTGAATAAGATTGCTTTTTTTGTACAAAACGAACATAAAAACTGCTCTGAGAGCAAAAAAAAGTGCTCTGAGAGCGCTCAATCGAATACCACATTAATTACGTGACACAGCTGGTTACTATTTCGAAGTTTACCAATCACTGCTTAAAAATCAACTGTACATCCCTGTTCTCAAACATGCCCACCTATCGCGAATATTCCATCTTATGGATGGTTCTAGAATTAGCTAGGTTAGGTTAGGTTAGGTTGGGTGGGGTTGTGAGATTGTCACAAAAGACCAGGCACCAAAGCTGGCCCATCGCCATCCCCAGCGAACCATTACGGTTACCAATTCGCCCAAACAAGCAATTTCCCTACAGAATTTGGTTATGGTCCCAGTATTATTTGAGGAACCAACCTCCTCTAAGTTATTAAAGGAGAACCTGCCTAGGTGCTTCCTTCTACTCCGAGCAATTGCTTGACACTCGCATAGAAGGTGGGAGATGTCCTCCGTAGCTTGTAGGTCCTCACAGTACCTACATGTATCCGTATTAGCTAAGCCTAGTCTCATGGCATGCTTCCTTAGAAGGCAGTGTCCAGAGAGTATTCCTACCGTTTACCGAGATTGATTAATTCTTCAGATTTCTTCCGATTTAAAGCGGGCCACAGTGCCTTTGAGACCCTGTGCCCCTCTAGCTGTGACCATCTTGTAGCTGCTTTATTGGTAGTTTTCTCAACGACAACCCTTCTAGCAACGGCCAAGGTGGTCTGATGCCCTCAATAATTGTATTTACTGAGAGTTCCGCTCCTTTCTTAGCCAAAACGTCGGTCCTTTCGTTGCCCTCAATATCACAATGCCCAGGTACCCAACATAATCTAACACGGTTCTGCGAACATAATGCCTTAAGCATTGCGCGGCAACTCCTGACTAGTTCAGATTTAGTGGTATGTGACTCTAGCGCTTTAAGCGCAGCCTGACAATCAATGTAGATGGCGATATTCTTATTGGATATCGATCTCATCTCAAGTACCTCCGCAGCTTTGCGTACGGCCAGAATCTCTGCCTGGAATACACTGCTTGTGTCTGGAAGTCTCAGGGCCATATGTAGGTCCAACTCGTTGGAGTGTATACCTGACCCCGTACCCTCACTGGTTTTGGATCCGTCAGTATATACTGAGATCTCATTTCCCCTCGAAACTAAGTTCCTATGCCACTCCTGTCGGTCAAGGTACGACACATCGAACGGTGTGTCAAAATCAAGTGTACCGAGACTTTCGTCAGTTTTTCCCGGGATTTCGGAGAATGTTTCCTTTGAAATAGTACTGTGTCCTATCCTACTGTTTTTAAAAAGCCCTGCATTAGTGAGCCGTAGCGCACTATTACCTGCTATTGATTGTAATTATAAATCCAGTTGTAAAAGATGCACAAACGCTTCCAGTGCAGCCGTTGGTGTGGCACGTAAAGCACCCGTAACGGTAATGCAGGCTGTTCTTTGTACCCTGGTCAACATATCCCGTACATACTTCTTGTTCGCGGCTTTCCACCAGACAAGAGCCCCATATGTAATAATGGGCCTTACTACCATTATGTATAGCCAACGCAACATTGAAGGCCTCATACCCCATTTCTTACCTGCTGTTCTCTTACAGATGAAGAGAGCATTGTGAGCCTTGCGGACTCTTTCCTGGACGTTAAGTTTCCAATTTAGTTTCCTATCTAATACCGTACCAAGATATTTTGCGCTTTCTGAAAGAACAAGTTTCACTCCAGCAATCCTGGGCAGCTTGAAGGATGGTATCTTGTATTTTGTACTAAATAGCACTAGTTCTGTTTTCTCCGGGTTGACTCTTAGTTCACACCCTTCAGCCCATATTCTGAGCCTATTGGGGCTGTTTCCATAAGTTCACTAATCGTGTTTAGGAATTTCCTTGAACAATGATAACTACGTCATCAGCGTAAGCGATGACGTTGAATTCTGCACTGTTTAGTTCCTTAAGTATCTTATCTATGACCAACACCCAGAGGAGGGGGGAGATGACCCCTCCTTGGGGGGTACCTCTAGTAACAGATTTTCTTATAGAACTGTTTCCGAGAGTGGAATTAATATTTCTCGTCGAGAGCATTTCGCATATCCAACTTGTAATACGTTGCTCGACATTTATCTTTTCCAAGGCGCTCTTGATTGCATCTCTCCTGACATTATTAAAAGCTCCCTCAATATCCAAAAAGGCAACTAGTGCAAATTCTTTCTGGTGAAGGCTGCCCTCTATTGCCTACTACTTCATGTAGAGCCGTCTCTACTGATTTACCTTTTAAATGTGCATGCTGAGCATTACATAAGATTCCGTTGCAACACTTACTTCTTATACAAATGTCAATAAGCCTTTCAAGTGTCTTTAGGAGAAATGACGACGGACTGATAGGTCTGAAGTCTTTCGCTGAAGTATGGCTTGGTTTACCCGCTTTAGGGATAAATACCACTCGTACTTCTCTCCATGCCCTAGGTACATAGCCTAATCACAGGCAGTGTATAAAAATATTTCCTATCATGTTCATAACTGTGCCTGGAGCCCGTTGAAGCATAGCCGGCAGAATGCCATCAGGGCCAGGTGCTTTGAACGGAGCGAAGGAATTGATAGCCCAACGCAGTTTCTCCCTAGTAATGATATTATTAACCCTCTCATCTATTCATGCGCCAATGTTAGGTCCATAAGGTACCGGAGCCATTGGTGCACTGCTTCCTGGAAAATGGGCTTCAACTAGTGCTTCCAGAATATCCTCGCTGCTTTCCGATAACTATTCGTAGTCTTGCTGTGGAAGCTTATTTGAAAGCGAATCCACTTATGATCCGATAGGGAAGCCTCTTCTAAGACCCTCCATTTCTCAATTGTGAGGGAGTCAGTGCAGGATGCGAGGGTGATATCTAACACCTCCTATCTGTTCCATACCACAAAAGTCGGTTTGTTGCCCTTGTTACATATAATGAGTTTAGTTGATAAGATATAATCAAAAAGACACTCACCTCTTGCGTTAATATCGCTGCTGCCCCATTGCGAATGATGCGCATTGGCATCACATCCCAAGACGAAGGGCCATTTGTCTCAGCTCGTCAGCTGCCTTAACTTGTCGGGGAGTACTACCGTCGACTCGTAGGGAAGGTAAGCCGATATCAGGCACAATGGTTTCCTTTCCATTTGTTCGCAGGAAACTGCAACCAGATCTCCATCACTGAAATTATTCAAAAGAAATGCCCTTATGTTTTTTTTTAATAGGATGCAAACCCTAGTTTTACCTTCATTAGCTTTATGCCGTATGGAGAGACCCTGAATCCGGTTGTTTTTGTTGATCCAGGACTCTTGTATCAGTATGGCTGAAACGTCATGCTTGATTACATATTCAATCAAGCACGCCGTCGCAGCCCTACTGTGATGCAAGTTTATTTGCATCGTTTCCTTCATCCTGGGGTTCTGCTACCTCCGCTCCCTTGGTCATGACTCTTATCATGACCTTCCCCATGCTATAGCGTACCATCCCCTTGTACTTTTCAAGGGCTGGGAGCGAATCCTTATTTAGGCTCAGCAGGAAGTGCTGGCCAAATTGCCTTCTGGGCCCTGTTTTCAGGACCTTCCACGTGTCGGCCTTAAGCTCCCTATTTTGGATGTGGAGAAGGCCGAGTAGTTTGTCGGGGTATGTGTACGACAGCGGAACCCAAACCCAGGCCTTGGGCGGAGAGTACTTTGCCAACTCCGCCACGGTTACGCATTTGAGTTGTGCTGCGCTCCATACCTCGCCAACTCCTAGCACAAACTCTCTGAGGAAGCCGACGGCTCTACTTTGCGCTTCGCACTCTCGACTTTACGTCGGGCATTGCGCATCATTAGAGATCCAGAAGCAGCAGAGTACTTGCCTAATGCGCCTCCAGTCTCCTTCGTCGATTTTTTGCCCTTAGGGATTGCAATGAGAGTACCAGCCACCTCATTACTGTCGCTATTAACTAAGGTGAGTGTACCAGCCAACTCACATTTGCCCTGTTCAGTACTGGGAGTACATGCAGTCCCACCGCATACCTTATCTACGGAAGTGAGAGTACCAGCCACCTCACTTCCCGCTACGTTAGTGTCAGTGAGTGTGCAATCTGCATCCTCACTGTCACTAGCTAGCAATACCTCCTCTAGTTCCCTCTCCAGGCCGGAGATGGAAGACTGTGGTTCAGATTCGCAAGAATCCTCTCCCTGTTCCATCGCCGGCTTTGTGGAGTCCGTACCCTCCCTTCCTGGAATAATAATTCCTTTTTTTTGTGTTTTTAAGTTTAATTTTTTTTAAGTTTTTGTTCATAATGTTCCCACGAGTAAAGCCCGAAAAAACAAGGTCGACCCAGGCAGCGCCGCTATACCTGGGCAGGGTTAAATACAACAGACCCTCGCCATGCCGTCTGAGGGAGCTCGTACTCGACTGGTTTTACCCCCAGCCTTTCATCCTTGGGTACGGTTTGCTATCTGCTCACTCCACCACTGGAATTAGGTTGGATTTAAAGGTTTACTCCTACCTCAAACTAATGGATCACGACAAACGATTGAGACGTTAGCGTAAATCCTTGGCTGACACTAACCATTGGACCGGTTAGCCATTTTCAGGCGGGCGCCCACGCGAAGGACTGAAGAATGAGGATTTGTGCCCAAGCGCTAGAATTAGCTAAGTGTGATGAGTTATATTTGACAGATGACATTGACATTTGACAGATTCGAGTTTCAAATTGGAACTGGAACTTGTTTGGTGAGTAATGGGTTGTTTTGATTTCACCTTTTTAAGTTCGACGCTACATTCCACACCACAATATAAAAACTCGTTCCCATACGAGTAAAATTAATGTCGTTTTCCATTGGTTTCACTCGGGGATCGACTCAATCTGTAATCCAATGGAACAAGAAAACTGCTTCTGGTTGAATCCACAAAAGTACAGGTGAAATGCCAAAAAATAATCTACGGGAGCTGTCATCTGACTTGTATTAAATACATAAATTACATTTGTGTGAGTGCTTCTTGAGTGGATTCTGACTTCAAATCGAGAAGCGAATTTCTCTTCTCAGAATCGCCAGAAGAGTATTTTTAGTGCCAATGGAATGGTTTCAGAAGTGATTTTTTCGATTCCGGACTCTCCCGAACGCTTCTTTTTGCCCAATGGAAAACGACATAATAATTCAGCTAAAAAAGAATCGTAAGTCGTAACAGCCAGCTTTGTGCAGCGGTGCCAGATTCCACGTTTTATCGTATTTTATGATTTTAGGGCTTAAGACATATTAATGAAAGTTTAGTACCTATATTAAATTCATTTTTTAAGTCTTATCACTTCCGAATTCATCTGCTATTGTTGAAAGTATATTTTCGGCGGTTAACCTAAATAGAACGAAAATAAGAAATGCGTTGGCCACAGAAACCTTGCAAGGAATTTTGCATACGAAAGATTTGCTAAGAATGCAAGAGGTTTCTTGCTACAATTTGAATATAAATAACAGCATTTTAATCAATTCAATTCAAGTATGTATGTGTAATGAAGTAGATAGACTGTAGTAGATTGCAGAAAAAACATGTAGGTATACAACATATAAGTTTATTTCTTATTTAATAAATTAAAAGTGTTATGTTTCAATAATTGTTAATGTTATCCAAAATAATGGCAAATGGCAGCACTGGCTGTGTGCCACTAATTTTATTTTTATTTATTTTTTTTTTTTTTCCTGTAGGGAGAGCGAGGAATGCATCATGCACCGTCAAGAAAACTCCCCCTCTCCCTTTCGTTTTCTTCAACAGCCCTCTGGAACCACTATTCGTATTATTTCGGGTTCGGGCCTTTAGTTTCCTTCTACCTCATAAATTTTCCTGTTCTTCTATGAGGGTGTGCTCTGGCTTTCTTCTCTCTTCTTGGTTTTGAGCACGGTTTCGATAAACGCTGATACTCGAGTCCAGCTGCGTTCGATTACGATCATCTTCCCAATGATATTTTCGGGGGAAATATAACCTATCTCCGATTCCAAATACTATCTTTCCACGGTCCACCTGCTGCACGGTGAAGAAGGTGTGTCATTTATTAACATTGGTGTAATTGAAAGTATGTTTAGATCTGAGAAAAAATCGTGATTTCTCAAAAGTGCCTCAGATCAAAAAAATTATTGATTTTTTGGGCAAATTTTATCACTGTCGATAAAAAAATTGATTTTTCTCAAAAAAATATGTCTTTTTGATAAATCCAAAACGACATAAAGTTCGTATGCAATACCGCGATGATAATGGGGAAAACAACAAAAAGTTAAGAAACCACAAAAAAAAAAAAAAGGTTTTGCTTAAAATAATAAAAACATGAGTGAGCGGTTTGCTTTCTATAAGTGAGTCCAGACTTTCCTTCGACTAGATGTTAACATACCTAAAACCTAATACATAACTAGAATTTTGAATATCTTAAGTCGACTAGATTGTTGTCTATACTACAGCTTAAGCTGTGTACCTATTACTATCTATTGCATTTGATAGTTTTTTCCACGATTTGCGAATTGTGATGCTCTGTACAATGAACTGACAAAATTTGTTTCTGATGGGTATAAGTCTGATTTTAAAAACGCAGTAAACAAGAAATCAACACCAAATAGAGATTAATATAAGCCTGCCATAATTCAGAGATAATTTACCATGGTATGGGAGTGAAACATTGGAGAAACACTTAATTTTGGCATGAAACATGATTTCGACACAAGGACACTAGATTTTACCTATCCACTTTTTTCGTAAATCTAGAGTCCTTTTATAAATCATCACCCCTATTACAGAATCCGATGAATGGTCTGCGGATGGCAGCAACTCTTTTCAGTGCCTTGATTTTGTGCGGTTTTTGTCGCAATTGCGGTTGCGGAAAGGGTTCACGTATAGGCGGATTCTATAAATGTGTGCGTGATGTCGAGAACTGACAGCTTCCAATATTTCCTGTTCTATTGTAGCCTTGTTCCTGAAAATTCCAGGCGCGCTTTCCCATACGCAACCTATTTAGGTTGCGAGAAGGATGTCGGATGAGAACAACTGACAACAGCGTGACCGTTGTGCGACAATTTGCTACTTTTTCCGAGGACCCTGATACAATTTGTTCCTAATTTGTTCCTTTTTGTTAGTTGGAAAAAACACTTCAGAGAGTTTTCAAAAACTGTGATTTAAAAAAAAAATATGTTTAAGATATAACGCTATTCCCTATCAAAACACTATTTTCGGTTAAAACGAGATAATACTTGTTAAATACTGTGAGGAAATTCTAAATTTACAGAAGAGCTTCAGAAAAGGAATTTTTTCTTGCATTTTTTTTTTTTCTGCGCAACTTTTTAAAACTAAATTGAACGAGATTTTAGAATGTGGATATAAATATGAGTTGATATATTTACAGCCAATGTTTTAGTATTTATTATATGTTTATAATTCAAAATCAAGGCTTTACGGTTTTCATTTTAAAATTTGTCATTCGAAAACGAATTGCATCTATTTTTTGAACTATCTTAAAAAAATTTATATATGAAAATTTCTATGAAAATTATCATTTTTTTTTTAAGCTATAATTTATAACCTTTCTCTAACACACAGGGCAATATTACTAATGTGGTTTTCCATTGGGACAAAAAATCAATCTTTTTTTTGATCTAAATCACTTTTCGCGTTCCATTGGGACGAAAAATCAATCTTTTTTTCGATTCGGAGCACTTTTTGCAGATCTCGATATTTTTTCAGATCTACACATACCACTATAATTTGCACAGCTGTTTTACGTCATTCTGCGAAGTTTGCTTTCGAGGCAAATGCGCAAAGTTTCGTGAAAACCAAAATAACAAAATATATAAATAGCTATGGATATTATTTCGGAGGAATTATTATCTTCATTGTCTTCCTCGTCATCTGAAGACTACAAATCACCAATAATACTTCATTTGTATCTACAACAGGCGAAACATTTTTCAGGTCGATATCCATTTGTGATTTTGCCAGAAACGAATGCAATTTGAACAGCTGATATTGTTGTCAATTAACGCACTAATCCTTTTACAAAAGCAGATCAATCTCGTTGCGCGTTCCATGAGCACAGTAAAATCTGAGATCTGAAAAAGATTTCTGGTGGTCCCAATGGAAAACCACATAAGGTACAAATGCCATACGTAAAACGAAACTGTACCAATTTTCTTTTGCTTTTTTTGACCACCTAAACTGGATGGTTGACCTTAATCTTGATCTTTAAATGTTGCTTATGAATTATAAAGTTAGTTTATAAAAAAAATAAGCAAATTATCTTTCAATTTTATAGAAAACGAATTTATTAATTTTTCTGTGATCGGAAAACGTTTTTCGTACGGAAAAATTTATAAATTCTTATTTTAGAACGAATTTGATAAACTAATTTTATAATTCATAAGCAACATTTTAAGACCAAGATTGAGGTCAACTATCAATTTTAACTGGTCAAAAAAAGCAAAAGAAAATTTGTACGGCTCTGTTTTACGTATGACTATAACTGGGGCTTAAAGCTACTCTACAAATTTAGAATTTTCGCAAGATATTTAACAAGTATAGACTGACTTGACGTTATAATAGTATTGTGATACGCAACCGCGTTACATTTAAATCATATTTATTTGGAAATCGCAGTTGTTTAAAGAATTTGCGAGGTTCTTTTTTCAACTAAAAAAAGGGAAAAATTACCAAAAAATTGTATTAGAGTCCTCAAAAAAAGTGTCAAATTTTCGCACAACGGTCACGCTGGTCCAGCGCGCGGTGCACTCACACATTCAAATCCGATTCGGAACGTTCCCTAGCGCAATTGCGACAAAAACCGCACAAAATCAAGGCACAGTTTTTGCTATTATAGAATCCGCTGTAAAAAGTGAACGGATGTCGGTTACGTAGTTTGGTTTTGTTTAGATTATGAAATACGCAGCCCATCCGCACTCCATATAACTTTGAATGTTTTAAATCCGCACCAAAATCATTGCGGATGCAACATAAACAAAAAATGAAAAGCACCAATTTAAGTTTTTGAATATGATTTTTAGTTTTATGCAGAGTGCAATTTGAGAAGGTGGGTGAGGCAATGAAGAGAGAGAGCCGGTTATTGTGAAAATCTTGAATTTTGAATAAAAAAACGCCGGATTTATTGAATTATTTGAATTTTTTGGGTTTCTTTCCGTTTCAGAAAGGAAGAAAGGAAGTTTTAAAAAAAAATGTATAAGTATACTAAAATAAATTGATTTAATCTGTAAATTTCGATATGTTTGGTTAGACTTTATAAGCCTATAAAATAATTTAACCAACAACAAGCGATCGCTTTACGCGACGGGTTGTACAGCCAGAGAAGAGCAATTTTTTGGTCCACTGGAAGAAGATTGGTTAGTTTAAGAGATGCTGTTCACGGCGTTCTCAAACGTTCGATTTCGAAATCGCATAAAAGAAAATAAAACGCGAAGCAACAACACTTACTAGCTACCTCTGACTCTTCTGCACCCGCCTGTTCTGGAGATGTGTTAAACGAACATGAAACTATTGAAATGGACATTTTGGATGAATTCGATGCCGAAAGTGAAAACCCGAACATTGTCCCATCATCCGTTCCACCACAAAAATGCTCTCGAGCAACTAAATGAAAGGAAATTGAATCCATTATTTTTCTATTTCTTACACGTTTAAAACCGTATTTACTTTAATACCCTTTTGCTGTATTTTGTTAAAAATTCGAAATTGTTTAATTTTTGGTAGGTATTAAGGGCGGTATTTATCAAGCGCTCTTAAATCGATTATTATGTGGTATTCGATTGGGCGCTCTCAGAGTACTTTTCTTGCTCTCAGAGCAGTTTTTATGTTCGTTTGGTACGAACAAGAAAGGCAATCTTTTTCAAATTTCAGAGCACTTTTGCGAATCTAGATATTGGGGACGTTCGGATTCATAGTTTATGTAAAACGTCAACTAGATTGGTCGTGACTAGGAATCCGAACGCGTTGACTGAGCAAGTTGAATTGTTTTTGTTTTGTATTCTCGCGGTCAGCGTTGCCTTTGTTTGAATTGCCCTTTTTTATTCGGAAAAGACCCCTCATAATTTTTTCAAAAATTGATATTTTCAAATAAGTACATTTAAAATGTAACACGGTTGTCTATCACAACTATATTACACTGTTATGCGAACTAATGGTTGTTAAATATCGTGCGAAAATTCGAAATTTGCAGAGTACGTTTAGAAATGGCAGCCTTTTCTCTCACTGGCCCTTTTTTCGACACCTCAGAGTTCTGCCACGGCCACTCTGTTTATTTTAAATCTGACTCTTCGAAATGTCAACTGATGTCGATTTCCATTGGGACAGAAAAAGCACTTTTTTTCAGAGTCAGAGCAGTTTTTCTGCTCTCGAAATCAGCTGGCTGTCAGATTTCATGTTCCATTGGGCGCAAAAAAAGCAATTTTGCGAATCTCGATATCCGAGCGAGATTCACACCTATTTGCACTTACACCAAAACATTTGTCGTTTGTCAAACTGTAAAGTGTGTTTACTTACGTTTGTAGACGAGAAGTCTGTGAAAAATAGAAAAAAATATATATTTGGCCGCTGCAAAAGTTATTAAAATGAATTGAATGGATTTTTATAAACACAAATTACAATTTAAGAACAGGTGACTTTTAAAACACGCACCACCACAGATGCAAAGGAAGAAAAATCTCGTTTTATGTTCCATTGGGCACGAAAAATCAAAAATCTGAGAGCAAAATCTGAAAATCCCAATGGAAAACGACATGAGTATGCAGGCAGGATTTTCCTGACTAGATTTGTCGGCTTCCCCTCCATAAACGTCAACTGCAAAAACTAATCACGTGACCACTCTGGGCCAATCAAAACTGAAATACATCTAGTTGACAGCTTGTCAACTTACTAAACTATGAATCCGAACGTCCCCATTTACATTTATCGCGGATGTGAATAGGCCGTGGATCGAGTCAACTCCCCGGGAATACATTTTTGCGGATTCTGTAATCGACATGAATAATTCACTGCCTAATGTCGTTTTCCATTGGTTTCACTCGGGGATCGACTCAATCTGAAATCCAATGGAACAAGAAAACTGCTTCTGATTGAATCTACAAAAGTATTGGTGAAATGCCAAAAAATAATCTACGGCAGCTGTCATCTGACTTGTATAAAATACATAAATTGCACTTGTGTGAGTGCTTCTTGAGTGGATTCTGACTTCAAATCCAGAAGCGAAATTCTCTCCTCAGAATCAACAGAAGAGTATTTTTTGTGCCAATGGAACGGTTTCAGAAGTGATTTTTTCGATTCCGGACTCTCCCGGACGCTTCTTTTTGCCCAATGGAAAACGACATGAACTTCATATCTGTACAGCGGCTGTTTTATTGTCAACAACTTTTCTTGCACATTTCTATTAACGATTTTCAACTAGAACCAACTTCACACATCTGGATCTGAAATAAAATCTTGACAGTTCACCATTTCATTTTGAGTGGAGGCAGGAATTTATTTTAATTTGCGCGTGCTAAAAAGTTTATATATGAATCAAATAAACTCAAACTTAGTGCAAAGGTTTGATAGACAAAATATATCCAAAATGCCAAAGCGTGGTGGACAGCGTAATAATTACAATAATAATGGAAATAGATTCGGAGCACTTAATTACTCTGATGGTAAGTGTATTGTGTTGTGTGTGGTTTGTGCCATTGAGCCGCCATTGTTAAGATAATGAGCAAAGAAAAAATATTTGTATATTTTAGAGCACGATGATCGTGTTAAAGATAGGACAACAACTCGTAGGGTTAGTTTCAAACCCTCAGGATTGCAACCAAGTAAGGGCGGCCTCAAGAGTCGATTAGCTGAGATGGCCATTCGGTCGCGTTTGGAAGATGACGATGATATGAGCGAATTCATTGCATCGCGGGTAAGTGGTGGTTGAGAATGGAAATTCCTTGAAATAAACATTGTAAAATTTATAAACGTCCCTCATGCTAATTGCAGTTTGATTCGGCACGGGCTGATCGTGGAGGTGGTGGTGGTGGGGGTCGAAGAAAAGGCTCGCCAATTCCCAGAGGAAAATTCGGTGTAAAGAAGCTTGTTGTGAATTATAATGGATGGTATCAAGTTACGGTGAGTAAAACATGGTGAATTAGCTAAACAAATATGAAGGTACTTTATTTTGCATAATTGTGCCTACGCGTGCTTTTTGATATACGTAATGTAAAACCTATTGCGACTATTTTCTTCTTTACTACATAGGTTTAGAGATTTTCAATGTTATTTCTGGTGTAATGCGTCTAACATTACCTTGACTTGATAACTTTAGTTTAACTGCGGCAGATGACAGAAAAAGTAGCCCATAAGGCACCTATTTACATTAATGAACTAAAAGACAAGTAGCTAAATGCTGCAGAAACTCTGATATTGTTTTTTTTTTTTCTCTATATGGTTAGTGACAGCTATTTGGTTGAGTTCAAACTCGCGCTTTATTGGGTAGTATAGTAGATTACTACTTATACTAGTAGATTACAGGTCGTCTTTAAATCATAAAACATCCTTTCTATCCTCAAAAAAATACTTTTCGCGCTCTCCGAGAATTCCAATTAAAAAATAAAAGATTTAAAAGATAATCCGAAATTGCGAAATTATTCCGATACTCGGAGAACTTATTACCTCGCATCTTTGACTGTGTCATGTAATTGTATCACAACCAAACTGATCAAGAAGGAAGAGTGTTACTCGAGGAAACTTTTTGACTCGAGCAGGTCATTCATATAGCGAATGTATAGAGATTCTTGGGACAAATCAATTTATGATAAAGAATTTCTACAACTCTTCAGAAGAAATTCCATTAGCTGAGTTCTTGGGGTAATTCATTAGAGGCTTATTTGCCGATCAAAACACGCCAAACTCTCGATGTATGTAACAGTGTATAATGAACGTTGAATTATGTACATTGTGTCAGACTCGGGATCGAGTTTACATTGATTTTTGTGTCGGGTAATGCAAACTTAGCTTTACTTTTATCCTGTTTGGATTTGTGGTGCGGTTCTGTGTATTTCCAAATGATTTTTGTAAAAGATTTTAACCACTTTTTGTATTTGCCCGGCTGTCGCAAAAAAGAAAACTTCGTGCATGCTTCAGAGCCCTAAACTTGTACTGTACTGATCAAGGTTTTATACAGTCTCACTAGTTGTTTGAGATATGGCTCTTTTGCTCATTTGAACTTAAAGCTATAGCTGCGGATTGTCACGTTCTTCTCGATTCGTTGATGTTGGATGTCCCTTCTTGTTGACAGCATATACATGGTTTTAAGCCGCTTCTGTTTCTATAGTTATAAGCAAACGCTCGAATCATTAGTGACTAATCGCTGTCTTCTACTATTTATGTCAAAATCATCGGCGAATACGTAATTGAACAGACTGTTAGAAGATTGTGCATTTCGTGTTGATTCATAGATTAGATGAGTTATGTCCCCAGCGGCATGTACGTCACCATAATCTCTTGACGTGTTGCATCAGAAGGAAATGACTAGAGGATATCGCTATTCTTAGCTTTGATCTGCTAATTTTATTATTCTTAATATTTACTGAGAGCTCCTTTCCCTTTTTGCCAATACGTCTGTGCTGTTGATACCCTCTCTATCACAGTATCCAGGTGTTTAACATTATTTGACAAGGTTCTGCTATCGCTGATCTCTCTACATAAAAGAGTAGCGTGATTGCGCTGGCAGACATCGTACAGGCCAAACCGCTAATCGTAGTTTAATGCAACTTTCAAGATATGTTGCACTAAGTTCGCGCACTAAGAAGGGATTTTTCGATACGACCTTCGCTGCCCTTTTTAGAGAGGTTTTCCTGATACTCACGAGCCATTAGTCGTATGAACTTGAATTATAGGTTAATAGAAAACTTTTGATTGCAAACTTTTGTAAATATTTTAACCTTACTTCACTAAACCTGCTTATTCATAAAACTTGGTCAATCCAAAAAAAGAAGCTTAAAATGATCTTGAGCCAACACTTCCCCGAGTATTCTAAGCCATCACTTATCTTTCTGCTCCTTCCAGAAGCTGAGCTAGAAGAAATTAAAGACACATCCTATTTAATCCACAAGAAATTACATAAGATTTCTCGATTTCTAGCTGTACTTGGGAGTGAGTGGGTTAAGTATACCGTACATATGGAAAGCATTATAGATGACGCACATACCCACATCCACAGTGAATTCGGTTTCCCAACAATTGTCACTAATGTTACGACTTGACGTGCCATGTTCCATTCCATCGGTTTGGGACTTTTGGGTTGGGTGCGGCGGCATGCGAGAATGACTTAAATGAATAATAATAGCAGTTTAATCCACGTCCATAGCAACCAATGCGTACATGGCTATTTGCTGTAGCCCGTTCGTTGGGATTTGTGAAGTATGAGATTGAGAATGAATTTATCGTGTTCGTAATTCCTTTTCGTTCTGAAAAACCTTTGCATTTCTTTTGATCCAAATTTGTACAAATTCACTCGTTTAATTGTTTTTTGTAGTTTGTGCGATTTAAAGCTTAGTACGCTACTCGAAACTAAATTTTATCTGCTCTCCAACTTTTTTCCCAAAACATTAGCTGAAATCCCAGCTAAATTTTGACATAGAGCACGCCGCGGATAAGTGTCACAGAAAACAGCTGTTCTTTGAAAATAACTTACTTCAAAAATTCAACACTGATTGCAAAAATTTAAAATTCTAGGTACTCCTCGTCGAAGTATTTATTTAAAAAAAAACTCATCATTGCTTACTTCTCCCATTCTCCGCAATACAAAAACGCAACAGAACACAACGATCTCTCAAAATTTAGCTTGAGGAAATGTGCCGACTCATTAAATGGTCACGCTAAATTTTGACAGATACATGAAGTACATTCTGAAACAAAAGTTTGATTATTTAGCTCTAACAATCTAAATCTAATGGGAGCAAAAATGTAGCTCAAGCAGCGTACTAACCTTAATAGGTTAAATCAAATTTGATTTGAATTGCAATTAATTTTACTTTGAATTTGATTTTACTTTTTTTTGTCTTCGATAAAATATCTACAATATTTTTTTTACGTAGATATATCTTATGTTACTATTATCTTCCTATTTAATTACTTTTTAGTGCGTTGTATTAGATTTAATTAAAATATTTTCTACACCATTATATATACACATATTAAATTGTTGCCCCGGACAAGTTGTGCACATTAGTGAATACCGTCCAAGAACTGATAAATCAACGAGACGAGAACAAGTCATTTTAAATCCAAAGAATTATAAAGCTGCGGTTCATTAAGGACATCTTACTTAAGTTTTTTGACGGGGAAGAAGTGGTCTACAAAACAAAAGACACTGGGCCTTACCAATAAACATTTTTAGTTTCAACTTTAAATTTAAGTAGTTCACAATCGCAATATTTTCCATACACATTTCGCAATTGTGAGCTTCCATAAATTTAAAGTCGAGACTTAAATTGATTATTAGTACGGCGCAAAGTTTGCAGTGTAAATGAGCCATTGACTATCCGGTAGAGTGCTTAAATTCCTTATTCGAAGCTATTATATTGACCGGGGTTGCTCAAGGGAAACAAGTATTCGTACCGCGCATTCGTCTTATATCCAATGATCTCCCCTTTAACTTTAAGAGATTACAATTTCCACTCAAAGTGTGCTTCCGTGTGTGCCGTGAAGATTAATAAGTCTCAGGGTCGTTCATTGGTATAGATTTAACGGAAATTTGCTTCACGCACGGTCAGTTTTACGAAGCTTCCTCTCGTGTAAGTTAACCCTCAAGTCTGGTAATATTACTGCCGCCCAATAAAAAAAAAAAAAAAAAAAAAAAAAAAAAAACATTGCTGGTGCAATTATAATCGTTGAGTGATTCCTCTCTTACGGCTGCGAAAAGGCAACGGAAAACAATTTAACTTTTCATTGGCTCCTTAAAATTGTCATTTGGGAGTTTCCTAATTACGAGTAGGTCTATTTAGTATTTAAAAAAAATTCATTTTTCAATTGCGAAAGCACTCTTTTCACTGCAGTGCAAATGCCAAATTTTCGCAGGCAATTAATGTCCCGAACAATAAACGCGTTTAAAAAGAGAGAACCAAAAAGAAACCAAACTAAGTGTATTTAACAGAAATGTAATAGATTTTGTTAAAGCGAAGTATTAACTAGAAAAATCAATTATTTAAAAATAACTTTTATAAATGTTAATAGTTAAAAATCAAACTAAATAAAATAATACAATACAATATAACGAAAGGGCCGAACTACTTATCACCGATGCACATACCGGTTAACGTAATTTTGAAGAGATATCGGAGGATTATTAAGTGAAGGCACACTGTTTCGGTCACGCTTCGTATATCTAAAGACATATCGTCCAATAGCTATTCATAGTCTTCTTTCTTCTTTCAATGAGTTGTCTGAGGATAACACTCGAGGGCAAGACTTTCGGTCACCCTTCTCCTATCCGAGGATAAACTGCCACAATTCTCTCGACGAGATGTAGGAGGATTGTAGACGAAGACAAATTGTCATAACCACAGACAGAAATAATGCGCCCACTAGCATGTCCGGCCAAGGTAGAAGACGTCTTTCGCCCAAAAGGATATTTCCCTGGGCGCATTCTTAGATCTTGATGGTGCTTTCGACAACACCGGAGACGACTCGATTGGTAGGGCAATTAGTTTTAAAGCTATCGAAGACTCGACAAACCGATGCTTTAAAGTCGAGAAATAACATCCTAGTCAGGAGGAGTGGCTGTGTCGGTGACAGCAGCAAAAGGCTGACCCCAAGGGGGTGTGCTTTCACCTTTGTTGTGCTCAATCACCATAGACAGCCTATTAGTCAGTCTACATAATCTAGTTTATGACGCCATCGGATATGCCGACGATTTGGCAATTATCGTTAGTGGAAAGCATTGCGCTACCATTAATAGTAGAATGAGTAATGCTCTACTACATTTTTTAGAATGGTGTTATGCGGAAGGTTTATCTATCAATCCTAATAAAACTATTCTAGTTCCTTTTACCAGAAGGAGACTGGGCAATTTAGATTCCGTTATCCTGAATAGAACTACTTTAAGTTACTCCACAAAGTAAAATATCTCGGAATCATCCTTGATAAGAAACTAAACTGGAACTTATGCATCAAGTCCGCCACAGAGCGTGCCTCTAGAATCTAGAGCAATGTGGACCTGTAGGTGTCTTAATCCCAGAATGTTACACTGGTTATACACTATGATGGTAAGACCCATTATCTCGTACGCGGCAATCGTCTGGTGGCCGAAAGAACTTCAACGAACTATGACAAACAAGCTTCAGAAACTTCAACGCATTGCCTGCCTCGGCATCACAGGTGCTATTCGCACTTGTCTAATAACATCACTTGACGCCATTATTGGGCTCTCACCCCTGCAGTTCTTCTGCTAGATGCGCCATTAAACTGCAGGTGGAATATAGGTTAATCTCAAACTTAGACATGTTCTGCTCCGTCCCGAACACTATATGGTTAGGTTTCGGGAAATTATTCGAAGTAGAATTACTTAATCGTGCTAGTTGGACCAATGGTGTTCCGACAGTGAACCCAAAAAAGAACAGTGGGGTACACCGACGGATCAAAAATGGATTCCGGAGTTGGAGCTGGTGTCCTTGGACCCAACACCAAAGTCTCGATAGCCATGGGAATGTGTCCCACGGTTTTTCAAGCTGAAAACCATACGGTCGAATTTTGCGCTGATTTAATCTCCAAAAAAGGTATTAAAGGCATCATACAAATTTTCTCAGACAGTCAGGCAGATTAGTAGTCGCAGTGGCTTAGTGTTAGTGTGTTGGACTACTAAGCGAGGGGTCTCAGGTTCGAATCCCGCAAAAACCTAAATTCCAACTTATGGCAAGGGGGGCACAGGCCCCGGGCGACACTTTGCTAGGGGCGGCAATTTGGAGCAGTTCATTTTTTTTTTTTAAATAAATAATTTATATAAATTTATAAACATCATTTTGGCAAGTTCTGGTTAGAGAGCTATAAGCGCCTACTGTACTATTTTATAAGCTCTTACAATTTAAAAGTTGGCAGGCGTAGTAGGAGTTTCTGTTTTTTGATTGCAAATAGTGTTGGTGATAAATCGATATCCTTACATATATGTACGAGTATATCTAAGAATTCAGAGATTTGTTCTTGAATTTGCATTAGACGTTATAAACTGAATATCCCGATGGACGTGTGTGGGGGTGTAAACGAAGTGGAATTTTCTGATTGTGTAACGATCCAAGTGGTTGGAATTATTTTAAGATGCATATTCAAAATGGTTGAAAAAAAAGAAAAAGTGGGAAATTTTTGCAAAACATAAGTTTTGCCTAGCTGCTATTGCATTTTTAATGGAAGTGGGGAGTCTTAAAAAAATATATGAACACAGATCGGCTTTTGGGTTGTAATTTTTTAGAAATAATTAAAAAAATTATTTAGCCGAATTTTTTTGAGAAAAACTAACTAGGGGATCTTATTTAAAATTCCTATATTATCTTCAATATGCATTTTGATCAAAATCGTTAGAGAGGTTTTTGTAAAATTACGCAGAAAAAACCGTACCAAATTTTGCAATGTTGTTTGAATAATACTATTGCCTAATTAATTAGCTCAAAACTGACAACTTATAAGTTATTGTTCGGGATGTAAGCATTACTTGGTTTTTAGAGTTTATCGAATTTAAAATAGGGGTTTTCGAGATATAATAAAATAAATAAATAGTTGGCGCAACAGGTCGGAGGGACCCTAGGCCTAGCTTCTCACAACCATTCATTTTGCGTGAGTTTTTTTCATTTGTAGAAAGAATGGAAGGGATTTACAATTTTATGCCGACTCCAAACGGTTAATAGAGAAGCTCTTTCAAGACAGTTATACTCTCGGATGTTTGTCAGACGTTCGCGAGAGGTGGCCCAGTGGAAAAAACTCTAAGTTGGAATTTTGTTTTTTTGCGGGATTCGAACATCGACCCCTCGCTTAGTAGTCCAACACACTAACCACTAAGCCAGTACGCCTACACTTCCGCGATATAAGCAGTTTTTAAAATTATCGTTTTCGGTGATTCGAATTTAAAATTAAGGCCACAATAATTTTGGAGACATAAATTTTACTGTAACTACTCATTCTGGTCAAAACCGTTATCGCATTTTCTTAGAAAACTAAAGAACACGAAATTAAAAAAAAAACTCTTTTCAAAAATCTATTGTACGATAATGGGTATGGTACGTCTCGCTTAAATTGTTGGGAAAATTGACGTTTCGTCAGGGTGGCGAAATGATCAATCTGGGAAATAGTAAAACGTCGAAACGATATTTCGTTGAAAAATTACTTGACAACATCAGCAAATTGCCAAATGATTTTTGCGAAATGATCAAAAATCATTTAAAAAAAATACGAATAATAAAAACGCCAATTAGTAATCGCGCAATGATTGAAAAATTTAAGGAATAAAAAACCGAATTTAAAATGCAGGATTGCAAAATAAAGGAAATATTTAACGACTAAAGCCAAACAAAGAAAAACCGAATGAATTTTGCAAAATAATGGTAACCCTACGATAATATAGACAAAAACTGAGCCCTCTATTCAGGTTGAAATGACCATATTACCATAGAAATGAATTTTTGTTTTCGAGATACTTCGAAATTTCAAAGTACCTACCGTTATTCGATTCCAGAAATTTTACCAAGTTTACAAAGGTATTTTTTTTTTAATGTGTGAAAAAATTATGGGGGGCGGCATAAATTGGGTCTGCCCCGGGCGGCTATAGTGGGCTTCCTCACAGGTCATTGTGCACTTAAATATCACCTCAGCAAAATAAAACTCTGTCCGGAGACAGAATGCAGATTCTGTTTGGAGGATGTTGAATCCTCTAAACACATTTTCTTCGACTGCCCGGCTCATTGGTTAGGAAAACGTGTCTTGAACTCTGCTACTAAGAACATATTGACCTTCATCAGGGAGGGTGTACGTCTCTTAGATTATCCTTTCCCCATTGATACAATAGATCAGCGGTTCCCAGCACTTGGTGCTCCGCGAAAGATATCCAATTGCTCCGCGGAAAGATAAAAAAAAGAAATACCTAACAAAATTCCATTACACTAGTGACTAGTTAATTTTGTGCTTCTGAACTTTTCATTTTGATCGCAGCAATCAAATTTAAATGCTCATTTTAAAAGAAATCAACACATACAAACAAAATAAAAAAATAATTCGTGTAAAAATATGTGGTATGGGATGATAATATCAACATTATGTAGATATAGGGAATCCCCGAAAATAGCATAAGTGCAACGAAGTGCTCCGCAAGGAATTTTCACCTAAAATGTGCCCCGCGACTAAAAAAGATTGGGAACCGCTGCAATAGATCTTTCAGGTCGCAGTGTCCAGCCAACGGGGCATGGGACTTATTAAAAAAAATAAAAATGTCATTAGCTCATATGGTATCACAAAAGACCTAAACGAATTTGGCCCAAGTGTGTCTTAGTTAACGAATATATCTCAAACACGTAGATTAGCTTGTTTAGTTCCTCAACTACATCGAAGTTCCTGTTATAGTGTGATGTTGGTTTTTTTGTCGGTAGGAAGTCTTGTCCTTTACCTTTACTTCAAGACCAACTTATACAGCTTGTCCTTCAATCGCCGTGAGTACCGCCTGGATCATTCAATTATGTCGATATCGTCCGCATACTCCAGCTAAAGGGCTCTGGTGAAGATAGTGCCTGCCGGTACGTTAGCCCCTGGACTGCTAACTATGATAGCATCTCCTTGCCGCTCTCCGTTTAATATTTTGAGACTTATGCAACTGTTTTGAAGGAATTCCCTACGATTATGGAGAAAATCATCATTAAACCTGTTGCTACAATGCAAAGCGGGTTCACCAAAGTCTTAAAACCAAATATAGTTCAATTTTACTTACTAACTACTTACGAAATTTGGTATCGGAATGTGACTTTTTATTTATTTATTCCCACAATGCAGAGTGCAACGAGAAAGCTCAAAATATGCTGCGCAGCAGAATCCTGAAGCCCAAACCATAATTAATTATAATTATTATTTTTTTGTAAATTTACCTAATAAATTCGGGTAGGCAACGAGAACCTTGCGCAGTTGAATTGACAGTGAAGGTCAAAGGGACGTTTATGACAATTAAAAGAAACTTAACAACCTATTCTTTTCTCTTTTTCACACGAAAAAGGGGGACACGCGTGTAACCTAATATAATTATGATAATTCGATAAGTGTTGCCAAAGTCATATTTCCGAGACTTGAACGTAAACTGACTTTAAATACAAGTACTTTTTTTTTTTAAGGAAAAACTAATAAAGATATAAATTTAGTTTAATGTAAGAGACTGGCTCGATGACAAAACCATTATGAGCTCAACCAAGTCGGTATTTAGAACAGATCGAACTGCAACGCCCAAACTGTGAGCATACTTACTCCTCTGGATGTAACTTCCTTTAAAATTCTTTAGCGTTATCTTTAAAATCATACCCGCTGTAAGAGAAGGAAACGTCTCACTATGAGTCGCCCTATTGGATTATTTTCATCTATATATGTAGTTAGAAACGTGCCACAGTCTACCGAGTCATGCAAGCGTTGGTTATAAAATGTTTATGGCGCTGGATTGTGTAGTGCTTTGTTGATTGAATATCACGCTAATGACACAGATAGTGTGTGGAGACATAGTTCTCTCTTAAGCGTTTTAAAAGAAATACTCACGGATTATCGCCATTTCTTCTTATGAAACTGCTGATATCTAATCGTGTTTAATGTCGACAACGGCCATGAACATAAGTTTAAAAAAAAAACGCTTCCGCGCAAATATAATTTATTATTTTCATAAAAAAAAAGCTCAACTAGAATTACACAAAAATAAGTTTAACATTAAGTACGAACATACGTTTTAAGTAATTGTTGCCACCATCTGTATATCTCCTATAGTCTCATGATCCTTAGAACTCTCACCATTCGTCATTTTGTACTTATTATTCCGCAGCCGCAGTCTACTGGCAATTGGTGGAACAAACAGTGCATAATTGTACTCAGTCCTATCTTTGTCTGTGTAGATGGGATAATTATCGTCAAGCTTCATTAGTTCGCATATCCAACTGATGATATATCCAAAAATGAAGGTGACCAAGAACCCCAGGACAGAGTACCACATATACGAAATGCGATAGAGGTAGAAATAGTCGCTATCTTGGTTTTTTTCTCTTGTCGATTCAAGAAATGATGATAAAGTATTTATGGTTGTATTTCCCCCAATTGGACAGCCTTCGGTTGACATACTAAGCTGTGGGATTGGGGGCTTCGGCGTTCCAAATCCAATCCAGAATCCGAATGCTAGGCCAAGAAGGAGGCCACATATGCTTCCTATTTGATTGGTACGCTTGGTAAACATACCAAGGGAAAATAGACCAAAAAGAGGCCCACCAACAACACCAAAGATAGTTAACGATGCTTGCAGGACGCCACCAAGAGATTGAGCGGCAAACGCTAGTCCGATACAGATAAGGCCATATCCAAGGGCGAGTACCTTAGTCAGTATAGTGTGGCGACTATCGCTTAGCTGCTCCCTGCCTAGGTGACTGTAAAGTGGTTTTATGTAATCTTCCAGGGTCACTGCAGCCAGTGAATTGATTGCAGACGAGATAGTGGATAGACTGGCGCAAAATATCCCTGAAACAAAGAGACCGGCAATGCCCGACAGGTGGCCCATTGTATCTACGACGAAGAGCGGCATGAGCTGATCGCGTGAGGTTATGCGTCCTTCGAGCAGAGGATCGCACGACTGATAGTAGTAGTAAATACAGAGTCCAGAAAAGCAAGTGCTGAAGCTGAGCAAGCAGAGGATCGGCAAATTCCACCACAGCGATTGCTGGGATGCTTTCATATTCTTTACAGACAACAGGCGTTGCACTTGCGCTTGATTTACTCCATACAATGATAAGTAAGTAAATCCCCCACCGATGACCTGTGTCCACCATGTGTGACGTCGTGTGGGATCGGGACTAATATCTGTAAAATTGATTCGTCCGCCTTCTTGAGCCGTTCTCCAAATAACACCCCAACTACCAGCTTTGATTGTAGCACAGATGATGACGCTAAACACCGCGACGAACATTAGTACGGATTGAAAGACATCAGTGATTAGGACAGCTTTCATGCCGCCGATTGTCGAGTAGAACGTGCATACAACACCGATTAGAACAATAGCAAGCGTTCGGTCAAGTCCAGTGACGGCTTCCAAGGCCAGCGCGGGGGCGTATAAAACGATCCCCATATAGAGGATCATCTGTACAGAGAATGACAGCGATGCAGCAAGCCGCGTTTTATAACCAAACCGCTTCTCCAGATACTCATATACACTGGCGGTCTTGAGTTGATAGAATACCGGCAAAATTAAGTACGCTGCAATGGGTGTACTGAGCCAATACGACAAGTTTATGACCACAAACATTGTGCCGTACTGGTAATTCTCCATAGAGACTCCAAGAAGCGTGACAGATGACATAAAACTCGCCATCAAACTAAACGCAACCGGCAGTATGCTCATACTCCGGTCGGCTAGGAGATACTCGTCTGTTGTTTGTTGTTTTCCTCCCGTAAAACGATAGTAAAGTCCAATCGCTGCCGAAAGGATCAGCACGATTGCCAATATGCAGTAATCCCATGCTGAAAACACTGACATTGTCCGTAATAGTTTATTCGCGTATCACAGATATAATTTGACTTGGCTCGCATCACCGATTGAGGTTATATATCGATAAACACGCCCGCGGAACAGCCACACATGAAAACACTTAAACGATGACTGTCGAACGTGGATTGCGTTGAAATTTCATTTACTTTGAATTGAAAACAATTAAAAACCATAAACAACTTTATCTACAGCAATAAAAAGCTATTACAACTGTGAATAGCGATGGATGGCGGATCACTTGTGCCTAGCAAGGCAACGCACTAGACATAGGCAAGAATATAAACGCCACACAATTGTGTCTGCACGCGCTAGAAATAGCAGCTGTTATACATATATGTATATGGCTGAATAATAAACGAATTTACGGTGCTTTTCGCGAAGAGGTATACGCTATCGCATTGAAGGAAGATGGTGTGTCTTTCAATAAATTACATCCGACCCCGGTTATCAAATTCAGAATGTCATGAATTCCCCAAACTGAGCTTGTCATTGGATATAGTCTCGTTTATTTCCCAGCTCCCGATGAGAGCAAGTGGTTTCAAATTTAAGAGAAAGAAAGAAATATCAGCAGTTGTAGTCAATCGCGAATATTAAATATTTATGACGTCAAAGAGAGTTTCTGTGTGCAATTGAACTTGAATCAGTAAATGTGTTGCAGACTAGTAGAACATTTGATTACCGTTACAGTTTTGTTTATCTTTGCTTCGAAAAAAAAAAAAAAAAAAAAAATCGCTAAAACCTAAAAATAGGATACACTAGTCGTGGTTCTGTCAATGGGACAGAAACAGCACATTGTTATTCTTTAGAATTCAATGAGAGATGGGAATTACTTAAAGCAATGCGGGGGAAGCGTTGTTGTTTTCAAAAGTGAGAATAGAACTTGATAAAATTGAGGATCGTAAACATAAAGAATTTGTCTGAAGAGAAATAATAAAGATTGTCCCACTTTTGATAAGTAAGAGCAAACATACCCATTAATTATGAAGCACAACGTCGTTCAAGTGGCTGCCTCGGCTCGCATCGCAGTAGCGCATTCTGTCACTCCAATTTTGCATGACCTTGTTGATGGTTTCGGGCCGTAACTAACGTATTGCTTGGATGATATTGGCCTTAAGTGCTTGAATCGTTTCCGAATTGTTGGCATAACATCTTTCCTTCACGGTTCCCAAAAAAAAAAAAAAAAAATACCAAAGGGGCCAAATCGCAACTCCGGGCGGTGAATTAACATCGTGAATCCATGTCTTCAATTTTAGTAAAAAAAAAAGTAGGTTAACATGGCTCTGTAACGCACATCGTTGACCGAAACGTTGTTCCCCGCCTCATTTTCGAAGAAAAGTGGTCAAATGATGCCACCACTCCACAATCCGCACCAAACATTCTCGTCTGTGCTCACCGTACGACGATGGGGACCATGTGTGTTGTCCACTAGAATATACTATACTCTGTCCAACAAAAATTGTCAGTACAGGGAAGACGAATGTTTGTCTCTCAGTCTACAGAATGATACAACCAAGGCATTTACCTAAACAGATGGTAAAAGGACTGCACTTATGCAGCTGTACATACATTTTTGAATATATTTAAAAATTATTACCCGGCAGTGCACATCTTCGTGGAAACAGTAGCAAAAAAAGGATCATAAAATCCTTTCAAGGCATTATCTTTACTGGGGACGAGTGACCGGATGTGGCAAAACCAAACGACCGATAATGAACAGTATAGGTTTAAATGCTTCGTCATTTTGATATTTCAGTGTGATGAAAAAAATAGACAAATATGCAAAAATATAACAAAAATGGTAAAATATGCTAAAAATATGTTCTACAAAGTGAAATATGCATTTATACCCAAATATGCAGAAATATTCCCTAACGAATACATATGGCTGAAAATATGTACTTATTTTTACGATCCTCAAAAAAAAACATGCTTTTGAATGAATCCGGTTGCCCTAGTAATCACTATTAATTTATCGCAATATCATTACAACACACTGATGATCACTTGTTGCGTTAATGAAATTAATGCATTAAAACAGCTTACGAATCAACCTTATTTCTAAAAGAAAACAGAAAGAAAAAAAAATTTATCTGAATATTATTGGATCCTTCAGAAATACAATCAAATTAAAACCTAATGGCAAAACCCCAAATAATAATTCGTTCTCAAAAGCACCAAAATCAAAAGTTCTTATAGAAAAAGTCCATATAGAAAAACCCAATGATATGCTTTCATTGTAAATGGAAACACTCTTCTGATGTGCTTCAGTCACACACGCTGCTTATTTTGGTTGATGATAATTGATAATAGCAACTAGCAAGCGAACACAAGACGATCGTGCTCATTCTCCCGCGGTTGTGTGGCAGACTGTATAGTATAATGGTGGGCTGCATGCGAATTTCAAGAAAATTACAACAACCATTCCTTGGAAGGCCAGTCGTTTGGTTTTTATTTCAGTGGCAATTCTTGTATTTGAGTGCCTTGAGAGTATCTCCAGGCACCACTGGTAGAAAAAAGGCTTCTCCTTAAGCCCTGTACTGATAATTTTTGTTGGACAGACAAACTTCCGTACAGCAGGCGCGGTTGGGTGCTTCATTTCGGCCAAAACTTCTTTTCAAAAAAACGCACTGTTTGGGCTACACAGCACTCACTTTGAAAATAATAATTTTCAATATTTCCCAAGGTTGTTCGTTGATTGTATTTCTGTCAAGATTTCGAGCGGGAAACAGCTGTCAGTGTCAAAATAACGTATGATTTAAAAAGAAACCAATAGATGGCCCACCCTTTATATTAAATATTTTTTTTACAACATGCAATCCATTAATTTTCAATGAAAGCACCCTTTTTTGGTATACCAACGATTAGCAACTGTAGAGCATCTTGCCACTTGCCTACTTGCTTGATGACGCAAGTAGGACCTGGCAGAATCTGGTTGTTCTCTTCTCGTCACTGGTCTGACTCAGCTTGTGTTAAAAGATCTCACTATTCCGATCTCCGATGAATTCCAATATTTGCGGGTAATCCTGGATAGAAAACTTCTTTGGTCCAAGCATGTTGAATCGAAAACCGTTAAAGCGCTGTCAACTTTCTGGCAGTGTAAAGGCGCTTTTGGCAAGACATGGGGCTTATCACCTAAAAGGGTCCTTTGGATCTATACGGCAATGCTAAGACCACTCCTCTCATACGCGTCGGTTGTATGGTGGAACAGGCTTTCACGGAAACGTTTTACTGCCGCTTTTGCCAGACTTCAAAGAACGGTTTGTCTCGGTGTCTTCCCCAGCACACCGGGCTCCGCTCCAGATTCTATGATGAGCTAGCCAGGCTGGGTTCAGAGGAAGAATTCTTTGGACTTGAACCTGCGTTGGGTCTGCCTACATCGGTGGGTAAGTCATCCATTGATACTTGGGTTTCTTGCGAACACGAGTATCGGTGGCTGGGCTGTGCTGGGTGTGGACCATCTGTCCTGCCTGTGGAGAGGATGACGATACAGCGGAGCACTTCCTCTGTAGCTGTCCTGCCTTTGCTCGCATCAGGTGGCGTATCTTTGGGGCTGACGTGGTGAGTGCCGAACATCTAAGCTCTTCATCACTGAGGCTCCTTCTCATCTTCGAAAGACGGGACAACGTACATAAATGTAAGGTACATAATAAGGTTTGGCAGTAGTTTGGATAGTAACAACCTCCGACAAAAAGAAAAAGAGAACCTGGCAGCAACTCACACCCATCGTTATTTAGAGCGGTATTTGGGTTTGTGTAGTTGCTTACTCTAAGTTGATTGAGATCCCCTTCCCCTTGTACGTCAGGCGCGGCATCTCTCCACCGTGTTATATTTCTGAGTTGCAATCGACGACTCCTTAGGCCGAGGCGTCCATTCGATTTTAAGGCGGCCACTGGTCTGGGAATGTCAGGGAAATTCAGGGAACGAAAATTTGGTCAGGGAAAGTCAGGGAATTTTAAAAGCGGTCAGGGTATATTTGAACTGTCTAATTTTTTTTTTTTTTTTTTTGAAAATAATAAAATAAAATTATTTGCTATGACTTGCTCGTATACTTGATTGTACCAAACACTTCTTGTATTTAAAATAGGTTCCATCGTGCAAGTATTTCTGTGTGCCTACAGTTATATTTCGAAAGATGTACTAAAAAAGCAAAACCTCATCAAAAACTCCTATACTCTATCATCTATCTATATACCAGATCTTATATGTTCGAAAAGCGGAACCACTGACCATTTACTCAGATCGGTGTCACACAAAGAAATTTTTACGAAAATTCCAAGTCTGTTCTGCTGAATCATAACATTTTGAACTCACAATCTAATGATTGTTAATTTTTGATCTTGCGGTCAGTTGGCACATTGTACATAAACTTTCGTGAAAAAAGCAGCATTTGTATATTTCATAACGCCATGATTCGGTTCATGAAAACCGGCTCATATATCTGATTGTCTGATTCCATTTAAGAACCATACCGTTTTGATTTGGAAATTTGATATGCCATTGCTGACCCATTAGATTAGATTGCTTGGAGGGGATGGAAACAAGTAACCATATCGGTGCGGCCACTTGCGATGAATCCTAGTAGATCTTTGAGTGGACTGTCAGATATTTCCTCTGCCTCAAGGTTAGGTTTTCGTATATGGTGTTGGTTGACGTAGTCTGACTAGACATTCACAGTTATACAGCATGTACATATTCTGCTGATTCATCGTCCTCGTTGCGTAGTCTTCAAGCCCATGCATCTCTATTTATGGAATCATAACGTTTTTTTACCTACCACGTTGAGTAAAAGCTACAACCTTACAAAATTGAAAAGACTGCAAAAAAACATCCAGAACAGGGAACACAGGTGAACGTAACTATGGTACTTTTTTGGCCAAGTTTTTTTTGTAAGTCCAACTTTTTTGCACCAGTCAGCAACGAGGTTAAGAACCCTCTGTAGGAGTTCCGAGATTGTTTCCTCGAATTTTTCTCTGATTAGCATCGCAATGTCATCAGCGCAGCTTTGCACATAGAAACCATTATGGCTGAATATGGGCTTGTGCTTTATCCAGTTACATCTAGTAATATCACCGCCTGTGTTGTGGATGAATATGTAAAGCCAACATAACCCTCGCTCAAATTCAACCTTGTCTATGGGGCAGAGTCATTAAACATTTTACCACTCGGGGACACCGTGAGAAGCCGCTGCGGACATTTGAACGATGTTATATTCCATATATTTATATTATATAATGTCATACATAGGCTATCTATTTTCTATTCTATATATATAAAAATAAGTTGTATTGTGTTTGTCGCCAATGTTCTCTGTAATGCCTGTATCGATTTTGATTCTGGAAATTTCCCATGAAAGGTGACATTAATACCATGGTACGTACGTATATACGTTCTTTGTAGATGTATTGGTTCATGAGATATACGATTTTTAATGTTTTTTTTTTGTATGGGCGGTGCCACTCCCCTTTGTCCAATTTTTAATAATCTTCACAGGTATACTCCTGGGCCAATACCTAAGATTGTGTGTAAATTTGAAGTCAATCTACTTAAAAACCTAATTTTTGAATTATGTATTTAAAAAAAAAAAACTGTATTAATCTAATAGATTTGCCGGAATTTCTATGTGATATTAATTCTGCTATTGGTACAAAGAACCTACATTTATAATTTTGTGATATGAATTATTTTTTTGAAGGCAATGCTTGCATGCAAAGCAGTGAAGTTTTTAATGTTTTTTTTTTTTTATATTTTTTTTTAAATATATAGTTTACCAACTATACTTGTACTAGTCTATAAAAACATATTTACTTTGAATAAGAAATTAAGTGTTTTTTTGTTTGTTTTCGAAAAAAAATAGATATATATATTTTGGACTTTTGAGTTTTGCTACGTAAATTAAATTTTGCTACTCAAATTTGCTACGCAAATTTTTTTCCTTGTGGCAGCACTGTCCACGCCCCTATGAACTAATACTCTTACAAAGATCGTATATACTAACAAACAATGGTGTTAACGTTATGATTTAGTTTTATATAAAAAAGATGTAAGGCCAAGGAAAAACAATGAACTTTGAGTGTGCAAATGAATGTGGAAGCAAATATTTCTGGACATGGTAATGGATATAAAATTTCAACATGGAGAGTTTTGTTGATGAGAGAAAATTCCGGAAAATTGCCGCGCGCTCTTGATTTGACATCCAATGATTCTTCATATTAAATATTTATTTTGACTTTTCTATGTCAAAAATTAATTAGAAAACTACGTATGTGCGGATTTTGTTTTTGTTTGTTTTCAAAAAGTAAATTGAGAAAATAGAGAATTTCAGATTAATGTATTATACGTTTTTCAACAGTGATGGTTTTGTTTTTGATTCTGTGCATCGCTCCAACAGTTTTATTACTTTGATACAGTTGATAAGGTAAACATTGAATGTAAAAAGTTTAAACGCGTACAAAATAGTAATTAAAAAGTTATTTTCAGTGATTTTTCGAAAATGGCAAGACGAACGCGCGCATATATTGGCCGACGAACAAGGCAAGCAAAGTCAACAATAAATGCCAAACTGAAGAAGAACACGAAGAATGGGACATCGCATGACATAGACCAAATCAACAGGCAAGCAATTTGAGAGTGCAAGTAATGAGAACTGTGTCAAATCGTACAATTTCAAATCGAAGAGTGGCAGACGCGCGTCGTTGCCGACATTCGAACGACTGACATTTCATTTTCAGTATGAACGAACAGAAAACTGTGGCGGTGATGTGATTTTCTATATTGGAGCGATGATTATAATTGTGTGCCAAAAGTAAAACGCGCTAAAATTTAAAGGAAAAACGACCGGGCCCGGCCATTGATGTGCGAAAGGCCAAGTGAAATTAGCACTTGCGAAACCATTTAAATCGGATGATTTTCTAAAGAACATTCGACAGTACAACAACTTTTTCCATATGACTTCGTTCGGAACAAAAATAATTCATAAAACTGGGTTTCATATACATCATGTAAACACACATGTTCTAACAATGGTACCGGATTTTACACTGCACTATTCGGATTAACAGATTCAAGGCCAAATTTACCATCGGATGGGTGCATTCTTGCCAGTTAATGAAGCCGTACACCAATATCCACAGGTGTACTTCATTTCGTCAGATGATGATCAAGTCGAAGGGCGGGACAGAGGGCAGACAGGAGTGACAAAAAACGTCATTTGACAATTGCAAAAATTATTTAATGCAAACAAGAACAACGCTTTGATTATGATGCTTAAAACGGCGATGGAGAAAATGAACTCAGACTCATCGAAGATACAATAAAAATTATTTAAAATTTAAAATCGTGAACTCCGCTTATTCAGAACGATTTGCCATTGGCATTTAAGCATCTATGACAAATAATAAGTTGCAAGGATAATCGCTGGATATTTATGGCATCAACTTGAATTCCATGTTTTTCATATGGTCAATTGTATGTGGCGTGCTCACGTGCGAGCAAACCACTTTAGTGCAAAACCGGAAATACATTGATGCTATACCTACTTCAGTTATTTCTGTTTTATTTCATATAGCTAACTCTAAAGAATGATTGGCTTTCTACTCCACCTATACGTTTCATGGGGTGGACCTTCTGAAGAACAAGGTCTAAAGCTTGGCTCTAGGTCTCTGGTCAGTATAGTCCGTCAAGTCCCCAGATGCGAAAGTCTAAAAAAGATATAATAATCGCTAAAAGAACATCGCTCGAGATAAAGAGAAACGCCAAAAACCCATTGACGCATCGTCATGACTTCAATCTCAGCTTGCAACAAATAAACCGCTTTTTATGGAAATCCCATTTTATTAGTATGAAACTCAAAAAAAAAAAAACTGTTTACACAAAATGGTGTCACCCATGTGTCAACTAACTGATAATACTCATACTTATCTCCATCTCAAGAAAAACGATTTGCAGTGCACAACGCATGTTCAACTAAATTTTTAAATGACGCTTTAAATATTGTTTGCCATACTTTGAATAAAATATTACTTCAGCAAATCATTGCTGTCCCTCATTACTGACTTTTTGGTGACTTCTTCGTGTTTCACTTCGTAATTGTTAAACTCGTTGGCCAAGTGCCAGACTGCCAGCAAGGTAAGCAAGTCATTGAAGCTCAGAGTGTTCCTTTCTTGAGCATTTGTCGATGCTGTCAACTGCTCGTTCTTGGCCGCGTTGGATCCACCCAAACGGTTGTCATCGAACTCCGTGGCTGCAAAGAACTGCGTTATTTCCGACAAGGTTGGGGTTACAATTTCGCCGGGGCGTGCTATTCGCGACACATGCTGGCGACTGGGAGATGCCTCTGTTACTTCCTCACTACTGCTGCTGCTACTGGAGGATTTATCAATAACGTACGGGAAGATTGGACTGACAAGTAGTCCCAATAGTAGAGTGCAACAAATTAAAGATGCCGCAGTCATTTTATTGATGTATGCTCTCGATGATCTGTACGCGACGACTAATACTTTCAAACTGATCCAACAGATCGGTGACCACTGCTTGGACATGAGATGAGGTCCAATTTTATTCTGTTTTTGTGTGATAAGAATTCTTGTTAATTCTAAATAAAGCTGAAGCCGGCGCACTTGATCACTTAGCGAGAAGATCACTTAGTTGATAGTGAAGATCGGTTGTGTACACATACACCCGAGCTGTTTGAATAAGAGATACGATTGTTTTGGTGTTTCGGAACGACATAATTAGTGTCAAATGGAGCAGCGTTTTTATAATGAAATGAACACATTTATTGACTATAATTGCAGACTACGAGGGTGAGCAGAACTCCTAATTGACACGATAATGGAGAATTGTGCAGCTTAATTGAATTTGATTAGATAGCATTTCGAAAACTGACTATATGTCCTTCCGATTTGTCATAATTCTAATATAGTTGCTGTTTCTTCTAGATCGATATAATTACGTTATCAATTTTTACGGTAGGGATGCTAGGAATAAGTACAACGTTCATTATGGTTATGAATTCCATGTAAATCCAATCGATTGGGGTGTAATTGAAACAAAAAAATCCCTAATAGAATTCGGGACTTGTGTCCCACCCCATTGGAACTTAAGTCCCGAAAATAAATTTCGGAACTTATGTCCCACTAAACATATTTTCCTAAATACAAGCCTAGAGACAAATCGCGCGTTTTTTAGGGTTCCGTAGCCAAATGCCAAAAATCGGAACCCTATTAGATTCGTCATGTCTGTCTGTCTGTCTGTCCGTTGTATGTCACAGCCACTTTCTCCGAAACTATAAGAGCTATACCGTTGAAACTTGGTAAGTAGATGTATTTTGTGAACCGCATTAAGATTTTACAAAAATAAAACAGTAAATTTTGGGGGTCCCCATACATAGTTAGAACTGAAACTCAAAAAAATTGTTTTCATCAAACCCATACGTGTGGGGTATCTATGGATAGGTCTTCAAAAATGATATTTAGGTTTCTAATATAATTTTTTTTTTTTTTTCTAAAGTGAATAGTTTGCGCGAGAGACACTTCCAAAGTGGTAAAATGTTGGTCCCCCCTAACTTCTAAAATAAGAGAACAATAAAACTAAAAAAAATATATGATGTACATTACCATGTAAACTTCCAACGAACATTTTTTGAACGAGATCTAGCTAGTAGTTTTTTTTTATACGTCATAAATCGTAAACCTCAATTTACCTTTATACAATCACCTCAAAAAAAAAAAAAAAAAAAAACATTTAATTTCATAAACATAAATCTTATACATAAACCCTGAACCAATATTTCCTAATATAAATGATATAAAAATACACTATTATTAAAATACCGATCAAAGTTACAACGAACTACAAGAGCTTTTATGTTATGTTACTTGCTGTTTCGGAACCCTTCATGAGCGAGTCCGACTCGCACTTGTCTTACTTCTTTTATTTTTATTTGATCAAATTCTCAACAACATCGATTTCAGAAATAGACATCAGAGAAAATTCGAGAATCCTCGAAACATACTTTTAAAGCCTTGTAATCATTTCAAAATTTGTAGTTGCTGTTCCTCAAAGCTGAATGATATTGAGGGTAACGAAATGGCCGACGTTTTGGCTAAGGAAGGAGTCGAGCTCCCACTTAAAACAATGACTGAGGGTATCAGACCACCTATGGCCGTACTCATTTGCCTTCTAAGGAAGCATGCCATAAGACTAGTTTTAGCTACGAGTGAGGAAATTCATACAAAACAAGTCACGGAAGATATCTCCCACCTTGTATGCGAGTAGCGAGTGTCAAGTGATTTTTTTTTTAGCGTGGGAAGCTCTTCAGCGATCTTATTTCCAGGATACCAGTGTGACCTGGGACCCAAACAAGATACACTGTATTTAGCCTTCTGACCAAGTTCAGAGAAAGCTTGAGTTCGAGCACTTATTTAGACGAGGTAAAAGGGTTAAGCAGCGCTTTTAATGCAGCTTACCGCTGCAAACGCATATACTCCTAGCCCTCCATCTGTTTGTCACAATATAGCGCATAGCCATAAGGATAGCGAAAGTCTCCGCTTGGAAGACAGACACATGATAGTAGTGGGGTAGTGAAGTCTAAAAGTTCTCGCTTTCCGTAAATATACGATGGCATTCTTTCCCTGACTCAGAGTCTGGCCTAAGCCATTCCGTTGCCTGAGAAAAGTTGACGTGGTAGTTTTGTCGCAGTTGGATTTCTGGAGTCATTGCGTCAGACGGCATAACGATAAGACCGGGGTCAAAGGATAATTCTCGCACCTCTCTTTAACTGAGCGATGGTTTTCAGCGTACACCCCATGATAAAAATATCAAGGGGGAGGGAGGTTCATCATAGCGTCTAGAGCGGAGCCCGGTGTGCTGGGGAAGGCCCCTGTGCAGCCGAGACAAACCGTTCTTTGAAGTCTGGCAAAAGAGGCAGTAACACGTTTTCGTGAAAGCCTGTTCCACCATACAACCGATGCGTATGAGAGTAGTGGTCTAACCATTGGCGTTTAGATCCAAAGGACCCTTTTAGGAGATAAGCCCCATGTCTTGCCAAAAACGCCTTTGCACTGCCAGAGAGGTGAGAGCGCTTTATCAGTTTTCGATTCAAAATGCTTGGACCAAAGAAGCTTTCTATCGAGGATTACTCCCAGATATTTGACTTCATCGGAGATCGGAATAGTGACACCTTTTAACACAAGCTGAGTCAGACCAGTATAAACAGGATTATAGTGTGCACTGCGCGAACTCGTCAAGCGCCCTTGAAAGTCAGATACGAACCGCGATCTTAACTCAATACGTCTGACCCACTTGACGAGCTGCATTGTGCAGTCCTATACTAATACTATCATACCTTTGAGCAGGAGGGATTTCCCTGTTCAATAAAGCTATACCAAAACTACAGGTTAACAACTCGGCCATCCTGTATTGCACTGTCCTCAGTGCACCTAGCTACACTATTCTGTTTAAGCACTCAGCCCTTTATAGCACTTAGCCGTGGCACTCAGCCCTTTTTTGCACTCAGCCGTGGCACTCAGCCCTTAATCGCACTCAGCCGTGGTACTCAGCCCTTTATTGCACTCAGCCGTGGCACTCAGCCCTTTATCGCACTCAGGCGTGGCACTCAGCCCTTTATCGCAATCCGCCGTAGCACTCAGCCTTAGGTTTAGAGATCCTCAGAATTACTCAAGGAACAGTCAGAACCAAAAAGTTCATCCTTATTCGGCGGTAGATTCAGGGTCAATACCTTGCCTCAGAGTTAATCGGAAAATTGTCAGAACTCCACTGTTCAGCCACTTCCCCAATAACCTCTAGACCAATACTTTTGGGTTTAGAGATCCTCAGAATCACTCAAGGAACAGTCAGAACCAAAAAGTTCATCCTTATTCGGCGGTAGATTCAGGGTCAATACCTTGCCTCAGAGTTAATCGGAAATTTGTCAGAACTCCACTGTTCAGCCACTTCCCCAATAACCTCTAGACCAATTCTTTTGGGTTTAGAGATCCTCAGAATCACTCAAGGAACAGTCAGAACCAAAAAGTTCATCCTTATTCGGCGGTAGATTCAGGGTCAATACCTTGCCTCAGAGTTAATCGGAAATCTGTCAGAACTCCACTGTTCAGCCACTTCCCCAATAACCTCTAGACCAATACTTTTGGGTTTAGAGATCCTCAGAATCACTCAAGGAACAGTCAGAACCAAAAAGTTCATCCTTATTCGGCGGTTGATTCAGGGTCAATACCTTTTACGTCACCTTTTCAATTCTTGTCTTCACTACTTAAAGACCATTTCAACTCATTCCTCGCTTATCGTATAAGCATTGGAGGCACCTATTCAGACGGCCCACCAATAATCAACCTTAATCAATGTCTGGCAGTTCTCGCAAATAACTCCACACTTTCCAAAATTGCTCCACCAATAAAAAAAACACAGTTGAGACAGCACATATCTAACTCCAGGGCCAAATGTTAATGGCGAGAAAGACATGCTCATCTCGGGCATTACCTAAATAAATCCTCCCCCAATGTCATTCTGAAGACGAGCACCACCCAACCGTCCAAAATCACGGCATCAAACTTCCAAATACCTGAAGCATACACCTCTGTGTCTCTCTCCGTTCCATCCTGTCAACCGCTAGCTCATGTTTTTTTTTTTTTTTTTTTTCACCTAATCGTTTGCAAGCAACGAACGGATCCTCACCACAAGGCAATTTCCCATAAGTTTGGGACATTTCCAAGACCCTCTTGACAGTCGTCGCAGAAACAGAAACAGAATAAAACATCTGATTTCTCAAGCTTGGAACGGCTCATACCTGAATACCCCCTCTTTTCAACAACTCTCAGAGTCGCCTAAGACTCAGATACACATTTGACTGCAACGAAACCCTTATCAAATTGCTTGCAAAAGGATCCCGTTTACCGAGAAAAAAGATCTCTGATAAATGGCTGGCGTGAAAAAGCCGACCTCACCCGAAATACAGATATAAGTAAAGATCCGCCAGCGCTCAGCAAAATACAAAAAAAAAAATTAGGAACCTCTGTAGGAACAACAGGTAGTATGTAGGGGGAAAAATGACAGCCTTAGTTCATATAAATGTGCGCCACAGCATTATATTTTTCTGCGAGCACTTAAAATTCTGTCGGTTTCTAAGTTTCCCAACAAGTAACCTAATCCACACATTCTTTCAAAAGATCAAACTCTATTTATTTTCTAACCTCCATTATACTTTGGCAAGCACTGTCCCGCTGCACACCGAAATTCAAAAACGGAAGCGATACGCTCCCAAAACGCCACGTGATATTACTAAAATGAATTAGCAGCCCATTACTTTCTAAAATTCATTTTTACTTGGAAAAATTGTGATCTTAAACCAACAATAAGGTCTGATTTGCATCAAATTATTCTAATAAACAGTGTTCCGCTATTGAACAACTTTAAAGGATCCTACAACGACACAAATGCAATCATCAATCAGTCATGAAGCATTAGAAATCAGAGGAAATAGTACTATATAAGGTACCGAAAACTGTTTCCGAACGAGCGACAGAGCACCACTGACCCGCACATGACACCCGACAGATCAGCGGATACCCCGTGGCCTCAAAAAGCATTGGAAAGATATCCGTTGGGAAAATTCAACTGCAATTCATGCATTTCTTCCCCTTAGAATAAAATCCTCGCTGTGAAAGAAATCGCACCAACCCTGCCCTTCACGAAAACAAATTATGAAGTTATCTTTCCCATCGGTTGCCTTTAATGTTTTTATTGCACATCACTTACCCAATCTGAGGTATAGCTCACTCAGATATTTACCTATGTGCGGACTTCCAAATATCTAACGCACAACTCATGATGACCCTTTTTTTTTTCTTTGCCTTAGCCACTCGATCGACAAGTTTTTTTTTTTTTTTTTTTTTAGGTATCTTGTACCTACACACATTACCAAACACTTGGTATTATACCCTTTTTTTTTTGCCAAGCACCGCACTAGCTTATTTTTTTATTTATTTATTCTTTTTTTTCGTGTGAACAACAATAATTGCGCACATACGAACACTAGGGTTAACACGGTTTCTTAAAATTTGTATCTATTGCACTAGATACCACTGCCAGGCGCTTAACACACACTCGGGAATCATATCCCACTTCTGAAAATATAAACAGGATTATAGTGTGCACTGCGCGAACTCGTCAAGCGCCCTTGAAAGTCAGATACGAACCGCGATCTTAACTCAATACGTCTGACCCACTTGACGAGCTGCATTGTGCAGTCCTATACTAATACTATCATACCTTTGAGCAGGAGGGATTTCCCTGTTCAATAAAGCTATACCAAAACTACAGGTTAACACCAGTGACCTTCCTCCTTCTCGTGAAGAGAACAACAGTCGTTTTAAGAGGATTCACTGAAAGCACATTTCTTGTGCACCAGCCATCGATCAAGCCCAAGGATCTCTGAACCCGAACGGTGACATCATCCGCGTATGCTTGTATATAGGTTCCAGGAAGATTGAGAAGCGTTAGCAAAGAGCCAACTACCATACACCATAAAAGGGGAGACAGAAAACCGCCTTGAGGGCAGCCCTTGTTTAAATCTGTCACGACGTATTTGCCACAATCCGCCTCGGCAATCAACGTCCTGTACATTAGCATTGCTTTAATCCACAACACCAATGTTTCATTTATAATTCTATACCATTATGTATGGCTGCATTGCACATGCTATCAAAAGTCGCATTATCAAAAGCACACTCGACGAAAATGCCCAACGCGTACTCCTTCCGATCAAGAGCACTTTGAATCCTACCAACAAGGTTCTGAAGCGCAGTTTCACAGGATTTTCCGCGCTGATAGGCATGTTGCATCTCTGAAAGAGGATTCGATCGAAGAGCAACGATTGCGCAAGTGCAGCTCAACCAGTCTCCAAGCTTTTCAGCAGGAAGGAAGACTGACTTATGGGTCTGAAACTTTTGGTGACAGTGTAGTCGGTCTTACCTATTTTTGGTATGAACACGACTTTAACCATACGCCAAGGAGAAGGTATGTAGGCCAAGGCCAAGCTAGCGGTGAAAATTCTTTTCAGCGTCGGCATCAGCTGACTACAACCTTGTTTCAGCAAAGCCGGATAGATAGATTCAGTGCAAGTCAAGCAATCGTCGCTACCTGATGTGCTTTCATTGTTCTCTCTATTTTCTAATTTGCTAATTTGCTTTTTAATTTAAATCGGTATTATTAAGATTTCCTAAATGGATCTTGCTATACGTACTAATTGTAATCAACCTTTGCTCGATACGAATGCTATAAACTCCAAACTCGATTTATTGCATAGTGAGATACTCGCTTTAAAGAAACTCTTAGCGCGTCCCTCATCCATTTCTTCGAAGAAATCAAACATTTGTTACACGTTCGAAATCGGTATCCAGGGTCAATGCACCCACTCGTGGTTCGCCGTCGCTAGCTATTTCTTTGAGTGCACCGAAAAAAATTGCTGCGAAACAGCTGTCTCTAAATGACTCTCATACACCCCGTAACAAACTTGCCGGGCCGTCGCCTAACATTACTCTCACTGCCTCTCAGCCACTACTGAAACCAAATGGCGAGCATTCGGACGATGCTGTTGCTGCTGTTGTTGTTGCTGCCACTACTGCTCTGCATAATCATAATAATGTGTTGACGGCTGCTGCCGATGAACATCTATACACTGTTAATAATATGCACTCTATTATCAATTCAAGTGACTCTGCTGATGCTGCTGCTGCAAATTCTAAATCAATGATAACTACTGCTCCAAAACGAAAAAAAAAAAAAAGGGAAGTTCAATAATTGGAACAAACACTAGCTCTACTGATGGCATAAAATTGGATGTAATCAACAAGTTTAAATGGCTCCACCTGTCTTCTTTCAAACCTACTACAAGCTGTGAACATATTCTTGATTATGTGTCATCGGCATTTAATGTTGACATATCAATGCTCGCTTGTCACAAATTAGTAAAAACTGATGCTGACTTGGATTCTTTAACCCTTATGTTACCATACAAATTTAAACCTTGTATCTGCCGTACAGAGTACCCGGGTACTCATGCTAAAAATGTGAGTATTCTATAGTCCGCTTCATTAGTTACCTTAGTTTCGGATGGACTAAGCTGTACGCTGTACTCTTAAGTTTTATATGGATAATGCTTAGTCATAATCTTAGGCTTTTATACATGCTACATGGCAACTCAGCAATGAAAAGTTCAGTAGAATCTTCAGCATGCAATTATTGCAACTGCACTCTACTTGACACTTTCGACACTCTGGGTATGTATCGCAAGTTTAAAAGTATTTATATTGAATATTCTACTTACAAAGGTGGAAAACGAATGGAAATGAAGCCTGAGATTAATGTGTTTCTTCATTCCTCAATAGTTCAAAAAAGTCACGAAGAATTTTATTTTATAAGGACTGCGATGTAGAACATGCACGCAAATTTTACTCTCAACTCCATCCGCCACGGAAAAAAGTTTAAGATCAAATCAAGAAAAATAAGCGCCGAATCACGAAAAGTTTGTCTCATTTTAGAGCTTAGCTCAGGATTTACTAATTAACGACTTTTTTACTCGCAATTCTAGAAGTTGTACAAAGTGAAGATATTGACACTCAAAAGTCGTGAATCAACACTTCTCAGTGTCAATAATGCGATCGGGCATGAAACACATATTGTCATAACCGATCGCAGTTTGACACAAATAGTTATCAATTTTATATTACTGTGGTTGTGAAATGTAAAAAAAATCGTAAATTACCACTTTTCTGTTGCAATTACGATTTCATCCCTTAGCAAATTGCAACAGGGGTTGATTTACTACTTCAGTAGTTGCAATTTACAAATTCTTAATCGTAAATTGCAACTTATTTTTATCAATTTGCAATTCATATTTTGCAATTTACGACTTTTCTACGTCAATTTACGTTTTCAATTTACATGTGCGAGATTATGATAATGATAAGGTTTTATTGATTCAGCATTCAGTGGTGGTAAATTACGAAATATTTTTTGCAATTTGAGATTTTGAAGTTGTGTTTGGAGAATTGACCTATTGAAGTGCTGCATTCCGCCAAAAATGTCGCAAATCACTACAAATAAATGAATATCGTATTAATACTTCTAATCGTAATATTCAACAAACAAAATTTGATATTCTTCGCCGTTTTCAGTGTCGAATTATGAATTTTTGTATCAATTCAAGACAAAATCGCTGTTCGTGATCGTGATTTGCGAAAAATATATAATTCGTGATTTGCAACTTAAAATTTTGCAATTGGTGACTTTGCAGTTCTTTCCGTGGCACATGAACGCAATCAAGAACAGGATAATACAGGACGAATAAAATGTGCAGGCTATTGTCAAATCTGTGAGACAACAGAAAACAAGTGAAGAAGAAAACTATGCAAAAGCTGTCAAAAGTAAAATCCAACAGTTGATGAACACAAAATTAGCAAGAACTGTACAGTAATTTTTCATAAATTATTAATAAACTTTTGCAATATGTAGCTAGATAAATAAAAATAATGAAATTAAAAAAAAAATCAATTTAATTGTAAACTTATGTAAAAGCGCCATCTGTGCTTTCAACGTATGAAGGTGTTTGCCAGACGCACCCATTGACGACTACTTGTCAGACGCACCCATTTCGACGACAACAGCTGCACCCAACTTAACGACGAAGGTGGGATGACAGCTGTTGGGAATTTAAATAGTTGTTGGACGCCGTCGTTTTCTTGGATAAGTTGATAGTTATTAATAAAGATTTTAATCGAGTGTAATCCTCTAAATTAATAAATAAAAACGTGTTTAAAACTCAGATGTGGGGTCAGAATATCACTGGCCTGTGAAATAAAATAAAATTTAATTAAAAATTCTGATAATAATTACATTAAACGTGTTAAAATGCCGCGTGTCTTGTCAAAACAGCAGTTGGTAGAAGCGCTCAGGGAAGCTGGCGTAGAATTCCCCGAAACAGCTACCACGGCCCAGTTAAAGAGACTGCACCACAGTGAAGTCAACAAAAGCAACAATTTATCTGCGGCAAGCGAGGAAGATGCCGATGCCGATGCCGATGCCGATGACGTTGCCGATGACGTTGATACCGAAGCCGACGATGCCGAGGAACTGAGAAGTGCCGCGTTGGATGAGGAATTAAGCGAGCTACGTAAGCGTCTCGAAGTGCTGAAGCTGCGGAAGCAGATTAAAGAGTTGGAGAATGATGCCGCCCCTCCTGCCGAACGACGATCGGAATTTGGCGAAATTGAGCACGCCATTCCAAAATTTGATGGCGATGACGTAAGCCATTCGGTAAAACATTTTTTCCGTGATTTTGAAGAAATTATGCAGACGGTAAATGCCGATGAAAGGTTTAAATTATTGAGCTTGAGACGTTCACTAATAGGAACTGCTAAAGTGTTCCTACTCTCGACGGTGGCGCTTAATTATAGCGAACTGAAGGCAGCACTATTAAAAGAATTCGACATAGCTGTGTCTCGCCAGGATGTGTACAGAATGCTAGCCCTAAGGAAGTGGAAAAAACAAGAAGAGTCGCTGCATTGCTACATTCTAAACATGCAGGCGATTGCCAAACGATCCGACATTGGTGAAACGGAGATCATTGACTTCATCATAGACGGGATGGGTAGTAACATATCCAATGTTAATCTGCTGTTAGGTGCTCGTACCATCGACGAACTGAAACAACTCGTTAATCGCTATCAGCAGAAATATTTGATGGAAAGTGCTACGAGTACATCAGGATGTATTTCTAATGCCGTATCGACGAAACCTGCCGCTGTAACCAAGCCGAATGTTAATAGAAATGCCGTACTATGCTTTAATTGCTCACAGACGGGGCATATTAAACCATACTGTCCACACCCTTTGCGCCGAAATGGGTCGTGTTTCCGATGTTGGGAGATGGGACATGACCACAGGACGTGCCCGAACCCGAAGAAGATGCTGTCTGCCGCTGCCGTTCCGAAGCGTAATCAACAAGTTGCTGCCGTTTCGAAAGTAGGGTCTGATAACGATGAAAGTTTAAGCGAAGTAGTTGGTGCTGTAAATTGGGTGAGTGTCGCTTTTGAAGTTGATTTGGCAAAAGATGTAGAATTCATGAAGTTCCTTTCTCTTTTTGATACGGGCAGCCCAACTAGTTTTATAAAGTCTTCGTATGTCCCGGTTAAGTTGCTGCGACGATTGAAAATTCCGAAATCCTCATTTTACGGGGTGGGTGGAAACAAATTAAATGTTTTAGGAGAAATGAAATGTAAAGCAAAATTTCATAATAAAATAAAGACGATAAAAATTAATATTGTCCCAGATGAAAGTATGGCTCTACCGATTATTTTTGGACGTAATTTTTTGTATGCTTTTAGTATCCATTTGACAAGAGTAAAGGTTAGATACTCTAAAGAAAAGTTGGTTGCTATAAATAGAAATAATAAATTTGTTTTGCCAAATGAACTTCTTACAACTCTTAATAGATATAGCCTCATCGGGAATAAGTGTTCGCTAGTTGGTAATAAACCAGAAAGATTTGAAATGGTATTGGAAGTTGAGGCAACTGAGACTAATTACGAGTACTATAAAATGCCGGATATATTTAATATTGAAGTTGTGTCTGACGAATTAGATTTGAATATTGATCATAAATTGGGTAAATTGTGCTGTGCCGAACTGAATAGTTTAATTATAGATGCTTATGTGTTGCCGAAAGATATTGAAGTAGAACCGTTAGATTATGAAATGAAGATTCATCTGACTGATAATGTTCCGTTCCACTGTTCTCCCCGACGACTGTCTTACTTTGAAAGAACTCAAGTGCAGGCAATAGTGAATCAGTTGGAAAAAGACGGTATTATTAGACAAAGTAACTCGCCGTATGCGTCTGCTATTGTGTTAGTAAAAAAGAAGAACGGAGAACTTCGAATGTGTGTGGACTATCGTGGTCTCAATAAAAAAACCATTAGGGATAATCAACCTTTGCCGCTTATAGAAGATTGTATAGAGTATCTTGAAGGAAAACAATATTTTACGCTCCTAGATTTGAAAAGCGGATTCCATCAAGTTAGGGTTTCTGAGGAATCTATTCCTCTTACTGCGTTCGTTACTCCAAATGGCATGTGGGAGTATTTAAAAATGCCGTTCGGGTTGAAAAATGCTCCGGCCGTTTTTCAGCGGTTTATTAATGTTATTTTCCGAGATTTAATTGATTCGGGTAAAATAGTTGCTTATATGGACGATATATTGATTGCTACAGCAGACTTTGAGGAACACAAATTATTGCTAAGAACCGTTTTGAGACGTATAACTCAACGGAATCTTAAACTAAATCTCTCGAAATGCCGGTTCGGTCATACGGAAATAGAGTATTTGGGATACGCCGTTTCTTCGCAAGGTATTGCGCCAAGTGATTCTCATATTGCCGCTATTAAAGAATATCGAGTGCCGACTAATCAGAAACAATTGCATTCTTGTATTGGGTTGTTCTCTTATTTCAGACGATTTGTGCCGTCATTTTCCCGAATTGCAAAGCCGTTGCAAAATTTATTAAAGAAAAATGCCGACTATGATTTTGACAAACCATGTTTGGACGCTTTTAATGAGTTAAAATGCAGACTAATTGAAGCACCGATTTTGGCTATTTATAGTCCTATAAAGGACACAGAACTGCATTGTGATGCCAGTTCAATTGGTTTTGGTGCTGTCTTGCTTCAAAGGCAAGATGATAGAAAATTTCATCCGGTGTCTTACTTTTCTAAGACAACTTCCGCTGCCGAATCTAGGTATCATAGCTTTGAACTAGAGACGCTTGCTATAATTTATGCTTTGAGACGATTCCGGGTATATTTGGAAGGAATACCCTTCAAAATAGTTACGGATTGTAGCTCGCTGACGATGACATTAGAAAAGAAACAAGTTAATCCACGGATTGCCCGCTGGGCCTTAGAACTTGAAAATTATAATTATAAAATTCAGCATCGTAGTGGTATATCTATGGGACATGTGGATGCCCTTAGCAGGTGCCAGGTTGCTGCAATTTGGGATGTTGATGATACGGATTTTCAAATCCAAATTGCGCAAGGACGGGACAAAATAATTATGGAATTACGGGATCGAATGGAGGTTGAAGAAGTCAAAAACTTTGAATTGAGGGATGGACTTGTATATAGAGTGAAGAGAAGTGGAAGAAAGGCATTATTCGTGCCGAATGAAATGGAAGATAATGTTATACGGTTGATTCATGAAAAACTAGGTCATCAGGCGCTGGAGAAATGTTACGATAAGATTGCTATGCATTACTGGTTTCCGAGCATAAGACGAAAGATTGAAAGATTTATCCAAAATTGTATTAAGTGCATTATGTACGCTATGCCGGTCCGTTCTAGCGAGAGGAACTTGTATAATATTCCTAAAAACCCTCTGCCGTTTGACACAATTCATGTGGATCACTTTGGTCCCTTGCCGTCCCTTAGTTCGAAAAGGAAGCATATTTTGGTAGTAATAGATGCTTTTACAAAATTCGTAAAGCTATATCCTACGAACTCGACGAGTACAATAGAAGTAATTTCCGCATTAGATAAATACTTTCAGTATTATAGCAGACCGCGACGCATTGTGTCAGATAGAGGTACATGCTTTACCTCTTTCGAATTTGAGGACTTTCTAATAAAACGAAATATAGAACATGTAAAGGTTGCCGTGGCTTCACCCCAGGCAAATGGGCAAGTCGAAAGAGTCAATCGGGTTATCAAGTCTATGCTGGGAAAATTGAGTGAGCCGGTAAATCATGCCGATTGGTCGAGTAAGTTACTAAAGGTGGAGTACGCTATTAATAATTCTATTCATAGCACGACGAAGAACTCACCTAGTATGCTATTGTTTGGTGTTAGCCAAAGGGGTGAAATAATAGATGAAATGACGGAACATCTAGAGGAAAAGATGGCTTCCGAGAGCTGCCGTAATTTAGATCAAATTCGTGCCGAAGCTTCAGGAGAGATTGATAAGTCTCAGAAATATAATTTAGACTATTTTCTTAGGCACAGTAAAAAAGTTAAAGAATATAAAGTCGGTGATTTTGTTGTTATGCGTAACGTTGATACTGCCGTCGGGACGAATAAAAAGTTTTTGCCGAAATTTCGTGGCCCTTATGTCGTATGTAAGATTCTCGGACATGACAGATATGTATTGCGGGATATTGAAAACTGCCAGTTGACTCAGCTTCCGTACGATGGTGTTGTTGAGGCGAATAGAATGCGAAAATGGTTGTTAGACCGAAATGAAGAGGCTGTTTCTATTGAGAGTCCAAGTGACCCTCTTGCCGTAGATATAAGTTTGGAGTAATATGTAGAGATTATTGATAAGTATTTAGTTTATCTTTTGTTCGAGGTCGATCAATTGTCAGATTGGCCGAGTTGTAAACTTATGTAAAAGCGCCATCTGTGCTTTCAACGTATGAAGGTGTTTGCCAGACGCACCCATTGACGACTACTTGTCAGACGCACCCATTTCGACGACAACAGCTGCACCCAACTTAACGACGAAGGTGGGATGACAGCTGTTGGGAATTTAAATAGTTGTTGGACGCCGTCGTTTTCTTGGATAAGTTGATAGTTATTAATAAAGATTTTAATCGAGTGTAATCCTCTAAATTAATAAATAAAAACGTGTTTAAATAATATTATTTAAAAAACCGACAATGTTCGTATATTTCATATGAGTACCCGGGTACTCTCTACGGCAGACAGAGGGGTACCTTTTTAAAAGTAAAAAAAAAGTGGTCATCTTTCTTAAAAAAAATTTATTAAATCATTTGTTATTGTTTGAAACAACTTTTTGTAAGATGTCAAGAGAACTTAATAAAAAATATTCAATATTACCAAAACTATGACACTTTAAAAACGAAATAGTACCCGGGTACTCGGTACGGTAACATAAGGGTTAACACATATTAATTTCAAACTCGGTGTACCTGAGGAATTAATTGGTTTTTTTCTGAACTCAAATGTTTGGATGAAGGGAATTCGTGTGCGAAGTTTTCAATTCTGGCCAAAAAACGAAGAGAGCGTTCGGAGCACACCGAGACCATAGTCCATATTGTGGACAGTCCTACCGCAACCACTCTCGCTCCCTTCTTCGTTTCTCCTGATGCTACACCTACCTGGACTGTTCCTGTTACTGATGCTGCTGCTTCAAACTGTGATTATCATGCTGTTGATTCTGATGTTGTCGGAGCTGGTTACGACTCAAAACATAGTAACTTGAGTATATATTATCAAAATACTGTGGGTATAAGAACCAGATTGGATAAATTATATTCTTATTTTTCTGCGCGCGATTATGATATTATAGTTCTTACTGAAACTTGGGTTAATGATGATCATAAGAATTTAGAAATGTTTAACGAAAAGTATTACGAAGACTTCCGTAAGGATCGCTGTAATATCAAAACTGGTCTTTCTAGAGGAGGTGGAGTTCTTGTTGCTGTTGGAACCCATATAACCGCTATTGAAATTCCGTTTAAGATTAATCTGCCTACTCTTGATGTAGATCTTCTAATTATCAAATTATCTTCAACCAGTCATGCGGATTTATATATTTTAATCAAGTTCTCAAACATTTGATTTCAAACGCGCTAATTTTAATGTAATCAATAGGTTTTTTACTGCTGTACCGTGGAATAACTTGCTTACAGAAACTAACATCGAACATGCATACAAAGTTTTTAGTCGCCGTGTAAAATGTGCACTGGAGCAGTTTGTTCCAAAAAAGCGAATAAAGTCAAATTCTAACCCTCCTTGGTTTAATAAAAGATTATCCAATTTAAAAAAATCAAAAGATTAAGGCATACAAATTATATAAAAGTGACAAAAAAAACTCATTTCTTCAACTGAAATACTTGCAGTCTCTGAAAGAGTTTGATTATCTTAATAAATTTCTCTACAGTAGTTATGTATTGTCAGCTGAGGCCAAAGTCAAAGAAAATAGTAAATATTTTTGAACCTTTATAAACAATAAGCGAAAATGCATTGGCCTCCCAAACTGTATGCATTATCTTGAAGAGGAATCGAGCGATACTGCCACCATTTGCTCATTTTTTGCAAATTACTTCAAATCCGTGTATTGCCCATCATCTCGAGTTATTCGTGATGATTTCATTTCTTTAAATCAGGTCTCTGTAGGAAATCTGCAGTTAACCCCGCGGACGTTTTTAATGCCTTGACAGGTTTGGATGTAAAAAAGGGTGTCGGTCCAGATGGGATCTCTCCCATTTTTCTGAAAGGATGTGCCTCATCACTTGGTTTACCGTTATGCACTATTTTTAATATATCCCTTAGGACTGGAAATTTTCTTGAGGAGTGGAAAGTGTCTTACATATCACCTATTTTTAAGGCCGGATCCAAGCGTGAAGTCACTAACTATAGGCCCATATGTAAGCTATCAGTCATTCCCAGGATTTTGGAAAAGATTGTGTGTAATAAATTAAATTTCTTTGTTAAGGAAATCATATCCGATTCTCAACACGGCTTTGTTCAAGGCATATCCACAGCCACTAACCTAGCGATCCTGTGCGAAAAAATTGTAACTAACTTTGAACGCGGTTTTCAGACCGACATAATTTTCACCGACTTTGCTAAGGCTTATTAAGAGAGAACAAAACTTGGAAACCTGGTTACTGCGGACACTCAAGCATACTTGAAATCTTCGATCGGAAGGGACTCACGTCACTCACCGATTACGAGAAACCCAGATATGACTTCGAGAAAAATTTTAGAATCACTATACCCAAAAGGCAGGACTGGAAATCACCCAGTACCATCATTAAAGGTATAGCCGTCTACACGGATGGTTCAAAAACAGAAAATGGAACAGGAGCCGGCATATTCTCAGAAAGGCTTGCTATTAGCCAGTCGTTCCGACTGACTGACCACTGCAGTGTCTTCCAAGCTGAGATATATGCGGTTAAAAAAAGCAGCACAGACTATCTTATCGATGGGACTACCAGCAATGGAAATAACCATCTGTGTGGACAGTCAAGCAGCACTTAAAGCTATCGGCTCCAATCTTATCAATGCGAAATGTGTCACAGATTGCCTCGTGGCGCTCAGGGCTATACGTCATCACTCAATTCTACTCTGCTGGGTTCCGGGACACGTTGGGGTGGAAGGGAACGAAAAGGCGGACGAATTGGCCAGATACGGCTCTGATATGGACCCTCAACTTGCGGACGGAGAGGTGCTACCGCCTTTCAACACTGCTAAGACTTTTATTGAAGATGTCACCACACAACTGGCTAAGGAACAATGGAGCAACACCACCGGTTGCGTCATAACCCGAAGTCTGTGGCCTGTGGTTGACACCAAAAGATCAAAGCTCCTAATCTCCCTAAATAGAAGCCAAATCCGGATGCTCGTCGGGGTTTTAACCGGACACTGTATCATAGGAAACATGGCTAAAAGGCTGGGACTTTTCGCAAATGACTTCTGTAGAAGCTGTAGAGACGAGGAGGAAATAGAGTCCGTGGAACACCTTCTATGCCACTGCCCAGCTTTACAAGAACGCCGCTCATCCTGTATGGGAACTAGGTTCTTCGAAAGTTTGGACGACTTGGCAAGGGTACCTCTATCAGACATAAAACTATTCCTCAACAGAACGAAGTGGTTTTGTTAGCCACATGTCCTTACATGTACAAACAGGGTACTCACAATGGGCCTTCATGGCTTCTGGGTGAAATTTGCATTGGTTGCAAAACTGCCCTCCCAACCTAACCTAACCTTGCTAAGGCTTTTGACAGAGTAAACCATAATGTGCTGATCCAAAAATTAAAATGTATTGGGTTCGGCTCCCCTCTGTTAGATTGGATATCGTCATACCTAAGAGATCGAATTCAATATGTTAAGATTGGTGGTTATCTTTCAGAGCCTATCTTTGCAACATCAGGTGTTCCGCAAGGAAGTCACATTGGACCATTGCTTTTCGTCCTCTTTGTTAATGATATTCCGTCTCGTATTCGTAATTCCACCTGTCTTTTGTTCGCTGATGACTTAAAAATCTTTCGCTGCATTCAAACTGCTGAAGATTGCTTGCTTCTTCAAGATGATCTTAACCGTCTCGCTAGTTGGTGTCAACACAACTTTCTAGATTTAAACGTATCTAAATGTCAAACACTTACTTGTGTAAGATGCTTAAGTCCAATATCCTTCCAGTACCAAATCAATAATGTCCAGCTTGAAAAAGTATATCAAAAAAAAGATCTTGGAGTTGTATTGGATTCACAACTCACCTTTAAGCCTCATGTCGACTACATTGTGAGTAATGCTTATAGAATGCTTGGTTTTATTAGGCGTAATACGAAAGAATTCTCTGATCCTTACGCACTTAAGGCTCTATACTTTGCATTAGTAAGATCGGTATTAGATTACTGTAGTAACGGGTGATTTTTTAGCTGGTTTGGTTTTGGCAACACTGGTTTTGACAGCTGACGTGTGTTTAGTACCTTGTGTCACTGTCAAACAACTTCAGTTTGGTTTGCAATTTAACCATGAATCGTCTTACAAATGAACAACGCTTGCAAATTAATGAATTTTACTATCAAAATTCGTGCTCGGTTCGAAATGTTCATCGCGCGCTGCTTCCATTTTATGATCGGCATTCTCGACCTTCTGAGCAGTCTATTCGGAAGATTGTGACCAAATTTCGCACCAAATTTACTTTGTTGGACATTAAACCACCAACACGTTTACGTACTGTGCGTAGTGAAGAAAATATTGCGGCCGTATCAGCTAGTGTGACAGAAGACCGCGAAATGTCGATTCGGCGCCGTTCCCAGCAGTTAGGCCTTTGTTACAGCACAGTGCGTAAAGCCTTTTAAGATACAGCTTGTGCAAGAACTAAAGCCAGCCGACCTACCACAACGCCGAATTTTTGGTGAATGGGCTCTTGGAAAGCTTTTTTATCGAAAAATTGTGTTCAGCGATGAGGCTCATTTTTGGTTGAATGGGTACGTAAATAAGCAAAATTGCCGCATTTGGAGTGAAGATCAGCCAGAAGCATTGCAACAGCTACCAATGCATCCCGAAAAAGCCACTGTTTGGTGCGGTTTATGGGCCGGCGGCATTATTGGGCCATATTTCTTCAAAGATGATGCGAATCGCAGCGTTACTGTCAATGGTGAACGCTACCGAGCGATGATAACAAATTTTTTTTTGCCCGAAATGGAAGTTCTTGACTTGCATGATATGTGGTTTCAACAAGACGGTGCCACATGCCACACAGCACGCGAAACAATGGCGCAATTGCGAGGCGAGTTTGGTGAACAGTTAATTTCACGTTTCGGGCCGGTCAATTGGCCGCCTAGATCGTGCGATTTGACACCATTAGATTATTTTTTGTGGGGGTATGTCAAGGCTAATGTGTATAGGGACAAGCCCGCTTCGATTGACGCACTGGAAGCCAACATCCATGCATTCATTCGTGAGATACCGGCCGATATGTGTGAAAGAGTATGCCAAAATTGGACTCAGCGGATGGACTACCTGAGACGCAGCCGCGGTCAACATTTGCATGAAATTATCTTTAAACATTAAATTGCAAGGTTCAAACTATGGATTCAAATAAATATTTCATTCATTTTTTCGAATTTTTTGTGTTTTTTTTTTTAAAAAAGTTCTAAGCCTCTTAAAAAATCACCCGTTATATTTACTACCAAATCCAGTCATACAGGATAGAAAGGGTGCAAAAATGTTTCACTAGGTTTGTTTTTAAAAAGCTTGAAATATAGACGCAAGTATTTCTGTATAATGTTTATAAGAGATGTGATTAATTACCACATTAAATGCCCCTGTTTACTTGAGCGAATTAACTTTTTTTTTTCCTGAAAGGAATTTGCGTATGAAATTTTATCTTCGAGGTCGGTTTCACAGAACAAATTATGGCAGTAATGAACCGATTGAGCGTTGCACCAGTGAATTAAATTTAGTTATTGATCGCATTGATGTTTTTGGAAATTATTCTAGAAATTCTTTTAAGAATCATATAATGTCTGTTCTCTCACGGAAAGTGAGAGAATGTCAAGTGAATAGACGTGTTTTTAATTCGCTCCTGAATCCTAAGTAATATTTAAACACCTTCAAATTTAAAAATATAAAATAATAGTACTCAAGTGACTACGTTAATCATTTTGTTACCTACTCAAAGTGATTTTTCTTCACATCAAAGAACGATAACTCGAACTCGAATTCTTTTAATATCTGCGATTAAGTGCGCCATGTCAACCACACGTCAACAAGCGCTTAAAGAGAAATCTGCAGTGGCCTCTACATCTACTCCAGACAAATCGCCTGCAACTACACATCAACTAAAATCGCACCCACAACCCACTAAACTTTCCGACAAAAAATCACCCCTGTCTGATCAACTTCGGGAACTGGAAGATAGTTTAATGCGAAAATTTAGATTGTTGCTGGCAGAATTTGAATGCAATGTTAACAAAAAAATTAGCGATGCCATTGCCTCTCTTAACAACAAAGTACAGCAATTTGAGAGCGACATCACAGAGCTTCGGGATGACAATCGGAGGTTAAAAGAGGAATTAGCGGACCTCCAACGAAAAGAACGGCTACGTGATGTGATTGTACGCGGCATACCAAGAAAACCAGACGAAAATCCAATTGATTTGGTAAAAGACATAGCTGCAAATCTGAATCACCAAATTTCACCACACTTCGACGCTTTTCGCTTACAAACCAAATCCACCGATGGTCCGCTGCTTATCAGACTCTCCTCGCACACCGAGCAAAGTGCACTTCTTGCTGCCTTTCGATCAAAGGGAGGCTTAACACTGGCACAGTTAGAAAACAGCTCTCAGACGTCTGATGTCCACAACACCACCACCACTACCAGGAACAGCACACGCATCTACATCAATGAGAGCTTAACGCCAGAGAACAGCTCATTACTACGCCATGCTCTCCGACTCCGTAGAGATGGTTTACTCTTCTCTGCGAGAACACGCAATGGATTCGTTTATGTTAAAAAGAGTCGAGATGACACCGAAATGAAGATTCTGACAACAACGAAACTCTCTTGAGGACTTTGCCTGCTTGCACACTCTTTTCCGCTGGCCTTATCACTGATCTGGAGCACTCTCATCATGCATACGTATTTATTTATTTGTTTATATCTATTCACTAAGAAATATTTTAGCATTATGTTCTTCTACCTACTTTTTTACTATCTAATCTTTTCTTTCTATCCTTATTCTGTCCTCTTTTCACCCAATATATTTACTAACACTCTGTTTAGTTGTTGTTGCTACTATATTCTACGTCTAGAATACTTTTTGTTTGTTTACTTTGCACTTTCATTATTTGTTTTTGTCCTATGCTGCAATGACTTTAAATAATCTCTCGACGCCTGATGGTATTAATGAAGATGGAGTCGCAGTGCGGTCAATGATTAATATTTTATCTAGAGCACGCAAGGGGTTTAAAGTCTGCTACCTAAATGCTCGCAGTCTAAATCTAACCAAACTAGATTACATAGGTAGTATTTTTGTGAATTCTGCGATCGATATTATTTGTATCAGCGAAACTTGGCTATGGTCTGACCCAGAAAATGATGATGCATTGGATCTATTATACGAAATCCCGGGATATAAACTTTTTCGCAACGATAGGGTTACTGCCACAACTGGTGGAGGAGTAGCGGTGTACTGCAGTACTGCTCTCAAGTGTAAAGAGCTTAAAAAATCTGTTGGTAGTACGATGGAATATCTTTTGCTGGATGTTAATGATGGCAACACAAAATGTGTTGTTGGCGTTGCTTATAACCCTAAACGTTGTTATTCTTTGGAGCCACTATTTTCTGCAATCCAGGAATTCACTGCTCTATATGAGCATATTATAATTTGTGGTGATCTCAATATTGATCTCTTAAAATCTGATAACAAAAGTCGTCTACTTTTAGATTCTGCTGCTGCTTCTGGTTTGTCGGTTGTTAATTCTTATGCTACGCGTTTTGCCCCAAATGCTCCTCCCAGTCTTCTTGACGTGCTTATAGTGTCAAACCGTCACAATGTCTTACTTCAGGATCAGCTGTCTTTGGAAGGGGTGTCTGATCATGATCTAATTTTTTGCACGTACAATGTTCACTTTGCTCGTTGTCAATTACCTATTATGCCTCAAATGTGAATGATAAGGTCAATTATCTGCAAAACCTTTTATTGGACCTCTTTTATAGACATGTTCCGTTGAAGACAGTTTTAATACGAAACAGAAATTGCCCTTGGTTCACATGCGAGGTTCGGAATGCCATGAAAGCCCGTAACAAGTTGTACTCAAGGTGGAAGCAAAGTCGAACTAGTGTCAACTGGGAAATATTTTGTCGGGCACGAAATCGTGCCACCTTTATAACGCGAAGAGCTAAAAAGAGGTATTTTCTATCCAAGCTAAGTACTAACCAAACTTCAAAAAAGCTCTGGAGTAATTTACGTTCAATTGGTGTCGGGAAAAATGCTGCCGTCGATACTACGAGTATACTTGATGCCAACGAGCTTAATAATGCATTTCTCTCTGGTGCCATAAACAACCTACACTTCATTCCTGAAAGTCAGCAGTTTTTTGAGTTTGATTTCGATTTTGAAGTCGTCTCGGAAATTGATATCGTCAATACCATTCGCTCTATAAAATCAAATGCTGTAGGTGAAGATGGAGTACCTATTCGTTTTGTAAAGATGATTTTACCCCACATCTTGAGCTCTCTCACACACATTATTAATTATTGTATTACGACCTCTTCTTTTCCAGACAATTGGAAATTGGCCAAAATCATCCCCGTTCCGAAGAAGTCGCAGCCCTCATCGGCAAACGACTTTCGCCCAATCAGTATTTTACCGTGTCTATCAAAAGTCTTGGAGAAAATCCTTGCAAATCAAATCTTAAGTTACCTGAATCAACATTGCTTGTTATCCCCAGTTCAATCTGGCTTTCAAGCACATCACAGCTGTTCTACAGCTATGATTAAAATTCTGGATGATGTTAGGACTAGCTTTGATATGGATTATTTAACGGTACTATGTTTGCTTGACTTCTCCAAGGCTTTTGATAGAGTGGATCATAAAATATTATGTCAGAAACTCAGACTGTATTTTGGTTTTAGCGAAAGATCGGTGCGCATGATGGTTAATTACCTGGGTAATCGGTTCCAGAGGGTCGTTCATGATGGCAGATCCTCCCAATTTGGTACATTAGTAGCTGGAGTGCCACAAGGATCAATATTAGGACCAATTTTATTTTGTTTGTTTATCAATGACCTCCCTAAAGTATGCTCTGATGTATCTATTCATCTTTACGCTGATGATGCCCAAATTTACTTATCACGACCAATTGGTATGGTTGAGGATTTAATATTTAGAATAAATGAGGATCTGTCGAGAATTTACAACTGGTCAATATGTAATGGGCTTAATTTGAATCCAGACAAATCTCAGATGATACTTATTTCCAAAAAACAATGCGATACGGATGAACTACCACCAGTGTTCTTAAATAACAGGCAAATCAAATTCGTAAACGTTGTGACCAATCTTGGTTTTAAATTGAATCGATCACTCTCTTCCATTGACCATATCAATTATGTCATTGGCCGAATCTATGCTGGCTTGCGCAAACTCTGGTTATCTTCCAGTTTCACCCCAACATGCACGAAACTAAGACTGGTTAAAACCCTGTTTGTGCCCATTATTGATTATGCTACAGCTGTTTATTGTAAGCTGGACTCCCACTCAGAGCACAAGCTGCTTGTTGCATTCAATGATCTGATTAGGTATGTGTATGGGCTGCATCGTTACGAACATATATCTCAATATCATAAACTTGTTCTGGGGTGTACGTTTCAGCAGTATCTAAAAATAAGGTGCTGCCAATTCATGCATAAACTTATTCATAAAAGATCGCCCAAGTATCTATTCGATAAGCTTCAATTTGCGCAATCGACTAGAACAATTAACCTTATAATGCCTTCTTTCAACTACTTGAACTCTTCTCGTCTCTTCTTCATTCATGTCACCAGGCTTTGGAACTCTCTTCCAGCATCGACAAGGCAAATAATGAGAGCTACCAAGTTCAAAATTTCCGCATTAGAACACTTCTCCTAACTGCAACAACTACATTTTCCTTTCCTTTCTTTTTCTTCTGTATTTCTCACTTTATTTTAAATAATATACTTCTTCTACATCATCTATTTCTTCTACCTCTTTACTTATATATATATACTTGAAAATTGTTAATATAAATTCTGTAATTTATGTACTATAAAAGACAAAGTCTTATTTGTACTCTGTAAAATAAATGAAATGAAATGAATGAAATGTTCTGGCTACATGAAATTTGGCCCCAATGAAAAATGGCCCCAAAACAAAAATGAAAAATTGCCCCAAAAATTTATATGAAAACCAACAACAAAAATGAATAATAAAATTTTTGTTTATTGGGGTGATATTTCATATTTTGGGGCCATTTTTCATTTTAAATTTTGGGGTGATTTTTCATTATGAAAAAACTGTCATTTCCTTCCTAGGACTACAAAATTCGATTTTGTAGTCCTAGGAAGGAAATGACAGTTTTTTCATAATGAAAAATCACCCCAAAATTTATTTAAAATCGAATTTAAAATCGAATTTTGTAGTCCTAGGAAGGAAATGACAGTTATAGTTGTCCTTGTTGTAGACAAAATGTTGACGATACTATTGAAGTGTATTCATAAATTATTTTCTAATAAAAACTAATATTCAAGCTATATAATGCAGTTTGGGGCTATTTTTCATTTTTGGATTTTTAATTTTTATATTTTGGGGCCTTTTTTCATTTTGTTTGGGGCGATATTTCCATTTTGAAATTGGGGCCATTTTTCATTATGAAAAAACGCCCCAATTTTGGGGCAATTTTTCATTTTTGTTTTGGGGCAATTTTTCATTGGGGCCAAATTTCATGTAGCCAAAAAAAAAAACATTTTTTAAATGATCGGATGTTTATTTCATAATAAAGAGGAAGGTATGCCGTTAATAATGAAAAACAAAACCAGCCAAATGGCCACCACGAGCACACATACAGGACATTATCCTTTCACAATAACACCTCTTATTGAATAACCCTTTAGTAACCTGATTTCCCGGGAAGTGAGTCTCCAGCAGGAGACTAAAAGTCTCCGCCTTTGTCTCAGTGTAGGTACCATCAGATTTTTGGAGCAATTTCAGCTTACTTGGTCTGTCCCTTTTGAGGACTTTAACAAGCCTACTGGTCGCACTTAGTGATTCGACCTCCTCACAAAATTTCCTATAAGAGTCATTTTTCGATTTACGTATTAGTCTCTTAAATTCTTTTTGTTTCGATCGGTATAGATTCCAGTCTTCTTCTCAGTTGGTTTTTAAAGACCTATTTAGGAGCCTGGTTTCCTGGTTTCTCTGCGAATACACTGCGATTGCTCGGAGTAGAAGGAAACACCTTGGCAGGTGCTTCTTTAGTAGAGGAGGTTGGTTCCTCAAACAAAATTGAAACCATAATAAAATTCTGTAGGGAAATTGATTGTTTGGACGATTTAGTATTGGTTAAGGTGATGACTTTTACGACACCTTGTATAAAAGCAACCGCCTTAAACCTTTCTGCATGGTTTGTTTTTTGATAACGTCAAAGATCTTTTTTATTTCCTAATCTTTTCTATTATTTGCTTTATTTGCAATATTAGTCGTGTGGTTTCGTTTTGATGTTCTTTCGAAACAAAAACAAATATTTAATAAATGAATGCCGAAACGTATGGATGTATACAGCAATAAAAACTGTTTACAAGTTTATGGAAATATAATAAATTAATTAGACACACTAGAACGAGTGTCACATATAAAACTTAACTTGTATGTAGGTTCAATCAGTATAATTATATTCGTAATTCGGATTTAGGTTGTGATAAGCAAATTATTGCAAAGATAGCGTTCATTCAGGGGCCTCGTACTAGATTCAAGTTATTTGAATCACAAAATGTTATACACGATCACACTTAGGGATGTGTCAAACCTATAATTTCTCAAACAAAGTTAAACCGGTTTAGAATTGAAGCAAACCGAGTTTTATCATTAAGAAATCCAACTCGACTATATAAACGGGTACCGCTCATTCAAACCGATTTACCTCTAGACTCACTAATCGGCTTTTGTAAACCACCATAAAGTAAGTATTATATAGACCGACAGCTCCCGCGCACCTACCCGATTCCCCCGACCCCGAACATTTTGAAAAGAATTCTCTCTTAAATTCTCCCTTAAATTTCCTATCCTTGAATACGTGTTTCGTGTGAAGCAGAAAAAGAAAAAGAATTCTAAATGGAGGGGGTAAAATGGAAAAAATGACACCCAGAAGCACTGTTGCCACTTTAGCGATTTTTCGGCGATTTTTAATAAAATGTTGTCGCTAAAAAAAAATTTGGCGATTTCTAGCTACTTTTCATTACTACACCTCCACGTACACGAATCCCGTACAAGTGGCATCTCCGACCCATTCGAATATAATTTTTCAAGTACAAAAATGCTGCAGGTGTAAATAATTTGCAAGAACTGGCTGATTTGGCAATCACTGTGCTATCTCTTCCCCACTCAAATGCTGAAGTTGAACCAATTTTTAGTGCAATGAACCATGTAAAAAACAAACTTCGGAATCAACTTTCAACCCTGACGTTGAATTCTAAAATATTGATTAGATATCAACTTAAAGTGATGAAGAGGAGTTGCTGTAACTACGACCTGCAAACAAAATAGGAGAAACAAAAAAATCTAAATCTTAAGAAAATATAGCCGAAGTCTCTACTTCAAACTTGGAAGAAATGGACAGCTAAGAATTAGATGATTCCATTTTTGAGCTGGAATTTGATTTGTAAATTTATTTATTTATTTTTAAGTTTTTTTTTTTACTTTACATTATTTTTTTGTTATCTTGAATTTATTGGTTTTTTTTTTTTTCAATTCAGTACCTATTTAATTTGATTAATAATTTAATAATTAACAATTTATTTTAAAAATAAATACATATTTTTGTGAACTTACATTCAAATTGATATTTTAGCGATTTCTAGCGGATTTTCGCATCAGAAACTAACATTTCTAGCGGATTTTAGGTTATGGTCTAGCGACAATTTTTTTTCCTCAGCGGCAACACTGCCCAGCAGTCATCCTACATCTTGGTATTTCTACCTTTTTGTAGAAATTTTGATGGCCGAAAAACCTTACGTGCAAAACAGGAATAAAGCTTCAAAATTGTGGTCATTTATGAGGAATCTGACGAAAAAACATTCAATCTACATTGCAATACACTAAATGTCTATAAAAAGTAGATTTCCCTTCATCAAAAAATTTCTAGTACCAAGAAGTTATCATTATAATGTTAACAAACTGCAATTCTTATACTGTAGGTTAAATTAATGTGAATTTAAAGAGAGACTGCTAAGAACACTGACTGAGATTGTTTGTATTTGGTGATTTTCTATCAGCTGATGGATGCGTTCTGAGAGTTTTAATTTGTTTTTTTTATTTCACCACGAAAACATGTATCTTGCAAAATGGTTAATTACTAATGTAATAAATATATAAATAAAGGAATAAACGGAGAAATATTCATTCGTGGAAATAGAATAAGACATTTTTCTTCTTACAATTATTGCGTCTGTTTTCGTTTGTTATTTTTTGGTCGAAAAAATATTTCGCCGGTGAATGTCGACAGGTAAAAGGCAACGAATTCAAAGGCAAAAATTGATAAGGAATATTAAAATATGTAGGCGTTCAAGGGAGATTTCTGAACATTACTGAGGTTGTACGATATTTGAGTTGTAATTTGTTCATGAAGTTTCCGTGTAATAACAGAAAACAAAAATGAATAAAAAACGAAAAAATTAAATTAATTACAAAATTTTAACCAATTTGATTTAGAACATAATTTCAAACTAGAGTAATTAATGAAAACAATGGAGTCAACCGAGAATAACTACCTACCTATGAATAATGTTTATTTTGAAATTACTTTTGTTATATCCATTGAATTCGGCCTGTTCTTTTTTATACTATTTTGGTACAGACTTATTTTGGAAATTTTACCTTCCAAAATGATATACAACATTTATAGCACTAAACAATTAATAGAACATGACAAACAAATTTATAGAAATTTTGATAACCAACCAAATTGTAGTTGAAAATCAATTACATGACAAAAAAATATTTCTGGAACTTTTTTAAATTATTATTTTTTCGAAATTTTCATTGCACTTTAATAACAAAGATGACTTATATTAAATATTGTTGTTGTTGTATTAAATAGACCGTCAGCTCCGCCCACTTGAAGAGAGTTTGCCTACAAGCTGTTTTCTGTGTTGCTATGTGCGAAAGGATGTGTGCCATGTTAAAGTAGATTAGACGCACGCATACACTTGCACATAGAAACCTGACAGATGACTGACAATTCATTCTGTGGTGACATTGGAAAAAATTCAAATAATTCAAATAATTGGCCGTTATCGGGACGTGTTAAGAAAACGGTGGTTACGGGGTGGTGAATTTAGTTCCAATTTATATTTTTTCATTACAACGGCCTGCTTTTGTTTTAGCTAGGTACTCCATATCGGACATGATGCTTTCATTCTGGTTGTGAACAATGGAAATCGATGAACTATAGGGATTATTTGCAAAAATGAAATTAAATCGGTATCTACAAATAATTATTTGGAATTTACTGATAGCTATACATTTTTGTTTCTGTTCTTTCCCATACAGTTAAAAAAAAAAAAACTCATTTTCGTTGGTTGTAGCTATAAGTACGGTGACCATCCGTTCATTATTATTATAATGAACTGTTCCTTATTTGAAGTAGATGTTCATTATGAATTATTTTGTATTTAAAAACATAAAAATGTTCATTATTTCAAAAGCTGTTCATTATTTGTTCAGTTTTTGATCCAATTTTGTTGAAACAAAAACGAAAAACTAACCAAACCAAAATTCTCTAAACAAAATGATAATTCAAACGTGCCCTAATTTACTGAATGTGCAAAACTGGTAATGTAGTGCAAATCTTTCATTTCGGAACACTCCCTACATCATTTTTGGAACTCACCTTATGTTGAAACGTTAAAATCGAGCATTCAGATAATAATCAATTTAAAAGCTTTTCAAAATTCGAAGACAAATTTCCGTTGTGGTAAACAGTAAAATTGGTAAATTTTATTTGATATTATTAATTAAAATATACACATTTAAACATTAATAATTATCTTTAAGTTCACTGATGCCACCCAGAAGAAAATATCTTAACTACAAAAAGAATATAAATTCTTAAAAAAAAAGCCACATTTTCTATTGCCATTTGCCAACCATGGAAAACTCGACATAGAACAATATTAGGTCCTTATTTTAAATTATGAGGTTACTTTAAGCTTTTATTTTACAACATTTACTTAAATTAAAGACTGGATTTTATTTATTTATTTATTTTGCCTAACATAAGTACAAATTAAGAGTTCCTTCTGTAATATTTACTTTAACGAAATAAAGCAAAGACTGAATCCTTGTTATATTTTTTTTATGGAGTATTTTTTTTTTTTAAATAAAGAAATAATAATTAAGAACTGGGCTTAATTTTTTATTTTTATTTTTGTTCATTATTTGGAATTCAAACAGATGGTCACCGTAGCTATAAGACATCTTTGTTATTGAAGGGCAATGAAAATTTAGAAAAAAATATGATTTAAAGAAGTTGCCAGAAATATTTTTTTGTCATACGATAAATCGATTTTCAACTACAAATTGGTTGGTCATCAGAATTTCTATAAATTTGTTTGTCATGTTCTATAAATTGTTTAGTGCTATGAGGGTTGTATATCATTTTGGAAAACAAAATTTTGAAAATAAGTCTGCACCAAAATAGCAACAGGCCGAATTCGCTGAATAAGACAAAAAAGTTATTTTCTAAAAAAACATAACAAAACAATGATTCACAAACTGAAATTCGACAAAAAAAAAATTCACAAACTGAAATTCGACATAATTTCCCAACAGAAATTGTCAGGGTAACCCCCCAAACAAGCGAGAATCGTTTTTACTTGTTACTCCTCGCTTCCCCACTCATTATTCATAGTTATTCTCCCCTGACTCCATTTTTTCATTAATAACTCTTGTTTGAAATTCTTTTCTATATATCAAATTGGTTAAAATTTTGTAATTTTGTAAATTTTTTTTTGTTTTTTATTCATTTTTGTTTTCTGTTATTACACGGAAACTTCATAAAAAAATTACAACTCAAATATCGTACAAACTCAGTAATGTTCATAAATCTCCCTTGAACGCCAACATATTTTAAATTTTAATATTCCTTATCAATTCTTGTCTTTGAATTCGTTGCCTTTTTCCTGTCGACAATCACTGGCGAATTAGTTTTTCGAAAAAAAAAATAAAAAAATAAAAAGGAAACAAACACAATAATTGAGGAACAAAAATGTCTTATTTTATTTCAGCGATAAATATTTCCCAGTTTATTCCTTTATTTATACATATATGTTGATTACATTAGCTGTTAACCATTTTGCAAAATACATGTTTTCGTGGTGAAATCAAAAAAAATTAAGACTCTCAGAACGCATCCATCAGCTGATAGAAACTCACCAAACACAAATAATCTCAGTGAGTGTTCTTAGCACTCCCTCTTTATTTTTCCCTCGAAGCATGGGCATTTTTCCCCTTTCATCCAACTCGAATTGTTTATGCAAAAATCTTTCTTTTAGAAGTAGAATGTTTATTATTCGGAAATAAATTCACATTAATTTAACCTAGAGTATAAGAAGAAGAGTATAACATTATAATGATTTTTTTCTTGGTACTAGAAATTGTTTTATAAAGGGAAATCTGCGTTTTATAGACATTTAGTGTGTTGCAATGTAGTTAGACTATTTTTTCGTCAGATTCCTCATTTTCCCACAATTTTGAAGCTTTATTCCTGTTTCGTAAGGTTTTTCGGCCATCAAAAATTTCTACAAAAAGGTAGAAGTACCACGATGTAGGATGACTGCTGTGTGTAATTTTTTCTTTTTACCCCCTCCTTTTAGAATTCTTTTTCTTTTTCTGCTTCACACGTTTTCACGGATAGCAAATTTAAGGGAGAATTTAAGAGAGAATTCTTTTCAAAATTTGCGGGGGGAATCGGGTAGGTGCGCGGGAGCTGACAGTCTATTTAATACTTAGTTAATGATACTTAGTTTATAGTAAACCACCCTCATGACATGAAAGAAAACAGGAGTAAAGAGCACAGCTTTCCAATTGGACTTTACATGTTCATTAATGTGTTTGTACATTGTGTTTATTTTTCTCCTACACCTACCTGGGACCCCAATTCTTATACAAGCAAATCTGCCTGCAGTTTTCGCATAGCAGAAAATTTGGTATTCTCAAAGCAGTACGGGTTTTTTCACATGCGAAAATGCTATTCATTTTTTTTTTTTGTGTTGTCATAGTGGCTACTTTTGGCGGTATGAGCTCAGCATTTGTTCGATTCTCAGCAGTAAGGCGAAATCGAAATATACTGAACTATCCGAGAGTTTCAAGACTGCTTTGAACAAATGGAACTATTTCCGAACATAGTACGCCAACTTAAATTCGATTCTTATCAAAAACCAAAACTTTTTATGAAGTATCAAACTCAATTCCGGATACGAGAAGCAAACCGCATGGAAAACACAGACGAGTAACATTCGAAGAGAAATTCTCGTATGCGGATTTCGAGAATTGCAAATTTCAGGTTTTCGCATCGGAGATTTCGACAGATAAACGTATGCGAGACTTTTTGCAAACTAGGGTCTCCTGACCAACCGAAACCGAGTCGAATGTTGAATACTGTTTAATGCAGTGGCATTTTATTATTCGATTTTTGGTCGATTCGTTTCGTTCCATCGGTTTTCGCCAACTCGGTTTGATTCAATGCCACTCGGTTTAACTCGATTTAGTTGTAATTCGGTTTGAACCAGTTTACGAAACCGAGTCCACACATCATTAATCGCGTTTGCTGAATATGATACGAAACAGGAACAGAATTGCAGCCAGCAACAAAAATATGGTTGTAGTCGTATATTTTTTTTTTTTTTTCTGTATTGGCGTGACCAGCGGGCAAATTGCGTATGATCGTCTGGACAATGTTATGTTATGTTAAGATGGCTGCCGATGAGAGAAACACTTAGGCCGTTATTCGGCCCATTGTGCATACCACTGGTGTTTAGGGGTTCCTTATCTGGTTACTCATGTGAACTATTTGCTTCCGTTGATTAAGCTATGAATGTTAGCAGCGCTGGTGTCGCATAGATCACTAAGATCATTGAGGAAGTAGTTTCCTAAGTACGCCATCCTTAGATTGGATAGGGCAGGGCAGCTGCAGAGAAGGTGAGTGACGGACTCATCCTCTTCCTCTTCCCTGCAGCTTCTGCAAAAATCGTTGTATGGCAATCCAAGTCTTTGCGCGTGTCTGCCCAGAATACAATGACCGGTAATGACATTAGCAACCAACGAGATGCTAGGTCTGTTTAGTCGCAGAAGCTCCTTGGATCTTTTATTATCCAATGTCGGCCAGGTAAGCTTGGCAACGTCGCAATATCCCTGATATTTCCATCTATGGTTTGCCATTCTTGTTGCGTCCGCGTTAATGATTTGTTTAGCGTAAGACAGCGGTGCATGCGCGTTGGATAGACTTAAGCTATCAACACCGGAGGAGCCTAATCTTGTAAGTTCGTCAGCTGCACGTCTGGACAATATAGTATTTGGAAATTCGACAGCCAAAATAAACCGCCTAAGGAAGGTTTATACGACCAGAAAATTGTAAAAACGAAATTGACATATTCATAAAAATTTGATTTTCCATACATTTTCTACTAGGATTTTAATTTTAATCATAATATACCTACAATGGGATCGTGTTTCAATGAAATTTTGTGGTTGTTTATGATTGCTTGCAACTTGAAAGATAGGGTAGTTTTGGAGCCGATAGGTGGCTCTGTTGTGGATCTTCTAAATCACTCAAGAAATTTCAATGAAATTTTGTGGTTGTGTATGTGTATGGTTGCTTGCAACTCCGATAAGTGGCACTTTGTAAAACATAATCGGGATAGGAAAACGGGTTGTAGCACCTCCTATTAAAAAAAAAAAATAGTGCGTGGAGTCCCTCCGCGCGGAAGAAGTGAAACTTCGTAATGTGGAAATGAAAATAGGAAGGGGTAGAAATTGATTTTTAGTGAAATCATATTGTTTCTTTAAGCCTAGTATCCTGCTCGCGCTAAATTTTAGCGCCCATAGTCTCCACTTCGTTTCTCCACACCAAAGGTAAATGGTCGCTAAATTATTATTAAACATGATATAGATGGGACAAAACCCATATGTTTATGAAGCATGATTACCATGACAGATATCAGTAAACGTAATTTTAATAGAATTTTTAAATTTCAAACTTGAAAGACGTAAGAAACCTAGAAATTATAAGAAGAAGTTCGACATCTGTCCTCAAACTTTCCACAATCTCCTTACCATAGTGGAACACTTGTTATTACCCAAAAGACGACGCCAAATGAGAGCATAAGTCCCCCTGAAAATCGATTCGCTTCATTTATATTTATATGTATCTCTGTTTTGGCTCTGTTGTTTGGCTTTGCGTTTTCTTTTATTTACCACGCAAACATTGTCTGCGTTTTCCGCCAAAAAAAATCATTGCAAACACAACACAAACACTTTCCTCCGTTTTTTTAAGTCAAAATTTATCTTCGATTTAATGCACCGGACATTTATTTCGCGAGCTAAATGAGTGGAGACTTTTCATCGGCCCATCTATATGAAGTTAAGGATTTAACGTGCGAACAGGATACTGATGCTTTGCTAAACTGCCTCGCTCTTTGTAGACATTTTTGTATGGGAGTTAAAATTTAGCGCGAGCAGGATACTAGGCTTTAAGACAAACTTTATTAACATTGCTAACAATTCACAATTGATCGCATCTTTTAATTATCATTTTCGAGTGGAGAAATATCCAAATCCATAACATTTACAATGGGATAATGACAACTAAAGTAAGATACGATATGTTGGAAGTCGCATCAGAAGTTTAACTTCAAAAATACTACCCTATTAAATTATAGGTATGTGTATCAAATCAAACTAAAACAAGTAAATGAAATAATGAGGACGCTACTCGTTGCTAACGCTCGCGCTGGCCTGTAACAGGTATACTACGCGCATGCGTTCGAGTGCCACGCATTCACTCTCGCTCTGTCTCTTTCTATTCCCCCTCCCCAGGAGCGTTGAACGTTTAACGCAACCTTGTTGGAAGTCGCATTAGAAGTTTCACTTCAATAAGACATTAATTGCTCATTTAGTCATTATTTTTGGAAATTAGTCTTCACCGCAGAATATTCTTCTCCCAGCATTTGGTGCCAATAAACTCACTCACCATTGCATACTCTGAAGCGTGAGCGGTACCCTCACACCTTTGAGTATGCAATGCTTATAGTAGCATTAAGCATTTAAGAAGTTTCACTTCAATAAATCAAACAACATAATTCACCTATATCGTCTTTACTTCTTGAATTCTTCAATTCTTTACTGTAGGTATCAACGTATGTAGGTATGTACTATAACAACCATTAAAACAAAAACCTTGAACTCAATTTCTATAAACACCACCATAAGTCCATCAGCGCACGTCAACAGCCATCTGCGCATTTCCTCATAAACATATTGTGACTGTTGATTATACACATTAAACTCGCATACTTCTCTTTCGTTTTACTTTTGTTGGAGAAAACACCACTCATTTTTTTTCATATGAACGTGCTTGTGCTGTGCAATGTGCGCCACCCTCACCCTCGCTCACACCTTTGAGTATCCAATTATTAGCGTTAAACGTTTAACGCGACCTTGAGTTGGAAGTCGCATAAGAAGTTTCACTTCAAAAAAATTCAAACGCTTTTTCTAAAGTTGTATACCTAATTGAAATTATTATTAGACATTTGGCACTTTGCGAAATCTGTGTGGGATTTAATACGAAAGGCACGGGCAAAATCAGGTGGGTACAGCTATATACATATAAATGAGACTGTAGTCCTCATAGTTCATAGCTCGGGAATGGATCCTGTTTGGTGGATTCGTATTGGCCCAAGAAAGGGCATAATTATGTTACTGTCGTAAAAATACAAATTTAAGGAGATGGGATTGCGGGTATAGAACTTTGTATGGAGGACCGCACTTTAAAAAAAAAATAGATTGGGTAGAAAAACTGTTAGTGTCACTTCCAACACAACAAAACTTATTTAAAATGTTTAATTTTGTTAATTTTTTGTTCCGGGATTGACGCTACACAATTTGAAATTGAAATTCGGCTCAGATATAATTTTGTTGCGCAACCTCAATCCACCCAAAATTTTGTAACGGATCGCGTTTGATTTGATTGTGAAGAATCTCAAATCAATTGTCATGCAAGCGACGATTTTGAGTGAAAAATTCAAATGCAAATATTCTAATTCCGCAGATTCCGCTTATTCAGGACGATTTGCCATTCGTATTTAATCGTATCCCTTTCCCGTTTCGCTATGGCAAGAAATAAGTCGCAAGGACAATCGTTGGAATTTTTTGGTATCAATCTTGAATTGTCATGTTTTCCATAAAGTCAATTCCGCTTTATACGTCGTGTACTGTAAAGCACTTTAGTGAAAAAGTGGAAGGTTGACCGACACGTCAATTATTTCTATTGTATTTAATATAACTTTTGAATAAAGAATTTGAGTAGCATGTGCAATGTACATTGTCCATGCTCGGAATTATTATTTTTATAACATTACATTACATCCCGCAAAAACCCAAATTCCAACTAAGAGTTTTTTTTTCACTGCGCCACCTCTCGCGAACGTCTGACAAACATCCATAATCATCAGTACAACTGTCTTGAAAGAGCTTCTCAATTAGCCGTTTGGAGTCGGCATAAAATTGTAGATCCCTTCCATTCGTTCCAAAAAATGAAAAACTCACACAAAACGAATGGTTGTGAGAAGCTAGGCCTAGGGTCCCTCCGGACCTGTTGCGCCAACTATTTATTTATTTATTTATTACATTAATAAATTTGGGCGAACACGTAGAAAAGAGTCAAAGGGTACACATATTCCAATCGCACGCAAATCAAAAAAAAAAAAAAAAATAGAGCATGTGACGTTTTTATGTTCGATTAGACACACGAAGCCCATGGAATACCACATTACGCTGTTGCGCTCAAAATAAGCCAACAAGATTGGGGATAACGTTGTTACATATCTTGTTAGGTATACAAATTGTAACCCATGTACAGTTTACGCGATATATTTTTTTTTTAATAATTTTTACCTAATTCATCCACAGTAAAGTACTATTTATTTGAGAGGGAATTGCGAACGAGCAAAATTTCGTATTTTTTGACATAGCATTCCTAGTGGCAGCAGTTCGCAAATTTCACGCATCTGCTTAGCACGCAACTTATAATTTGAGGTTAAGTACGAACGAATTTTTCATCCACAGTTTTTCACACCAATTAGCTGTTTATAAACAGAAATTGATTTGTTCGCAGTTAACCCAATTTTGTTTTATACCGTTGAAGCTATTGAGAAAGAAACTGGATAGAATAGGAGCACAATTATGGGGTCTACCGACAAAGCATTTTGTCATCGTGGCGAACCCTCAATTAACTGATTTCTGCAAATCAAATCTTAGTCAAATCTTTGCCGCTTCTGCTTCAATAATCAGCTATGCACAAGGGATAGCTCGCCGAGTTCTTCTGATTACGGCGGATGCGAGTTACTGTACTGGCTTTTGAAGGATAGCGCCCACGGAGTTGGCATGTGCGTTTCGTAGATTTTTCACCAAATATAATATTATTTTTCTACTGTATTTTATCGATGGTGGAATTTTCCAGCCTAAGACCGCACTGATAAGGACATATCCGGTTGTTGACTGTCGGCCCTCACACATTATTGCAGACAGAATCTTGTATGCGATGTTGTCTGTTGCCTCTGTAGTCAGCGCAGATCCAGAATTCTCTCTTCTTCTTTTTTTCATAACCATACAAACTATGGTTGCTTTTAAAACCTTTTGTAAGTATTCTAAAAATCATTTTTCATTTTCGTTCTTGCAGATAAATCATGGTCAAAAATATAACAAAGACGAACTTATCCGTCAAATTCTGGATACAATCGCTCCGGAGATATTCATTCCCCACTACTGGCGCACAGAAAAGTACTGCATTGTGTTCTTTGTGGATGATTTTCGAATTGCTGAAATACTACAAAGTAGCGATCGTAATATCCAAATGTACGACGGCTTCAAGCTGCCAGTTCGAGTACGTCCCGGAACGCCCACAGTGGCTATCGACGAGCCATATAAGGAGAAACTCAAACTGGCTATGGTTAAGCGTTACAACGTCAACACAAGAGCTCTCGATCTGTCTCGATTCCATGCGGATCCCGACTTCAAAAACATGTTTGTTTCACTTTCCCGGCAAAATATCATGTCCGCAGTTCTCGATATCATAGAGAAAAATATCCCAGATTTGGTGGCACTAAATCTCAATGACAACCAGATGGTCACCATGGAAAGTTTCAAAAATATGACACAAAGATTACCGCATTTGAATATTTTGTATCTCGATGAAAACAGGGTAAGTGGGCCGAAGTTTTTTGTGTAAATCATTCTGAGGGTGTCGCTTCTTTTTTTGATAGATTCCATCACTCGCCCATTTGTTGGTCTTTCGGAATGCTCACATCACTGAACTCGCACTCAAATCGAATCCATTGCGATCGCGTTATAAAGATCAGTCATTCTATATCAGGTATCAATTTGTGTATTAGAAATGAACGGTATTCTGGTGGCACACATGCAGTCGACGTTGCATCCTCAGGTTGAGAGACAAACATAAGGCACTCAAAACTGAGCGTCGTCGTCCGTTTGCTGACTGATAAAACTATGTATTGGCGACGGTATATATGTGCGGCGAAGTACTCTGACGGAGACGACGACAACCAGAATTTCCAATTAATAAGCGGACAATACGTCTCTTGTTCTATTAGTTAACTTTTTTCTTTGTATTCTTTGAATTCTGTAACAGTGCCTGAAGCCAAGTGGTAACGATGATAGACAAGAGGTTTCATTGTATTCTAACTAGTACTGCATGAAAACGAATCCAAGGTTGAAATCAAATTCGAGCAATCTCTTTGTTTAAATGAATGACCACAGCAGGTCAATGGATCAAGGAATGCCATTAAATGTTGTCTTTAGAATTTTCTCATTACTGAGTCCAACTAGACTCATCTATACTTTGCACGGCTCTCGGTGGAGAAGGAACACACAAATAACAGAAATAATAAAGATCGCTTTAGCGTGACACGCTTTTGAAAATACAGATGCTTTTTGCGGCACTTTACCGAGCAAATAGAAAAAAAAATCTACTCATATGATGTTCTAATAAACAGACACTCTACATCATAGCTACTAAGAACTGTCGATGGGCTATCAGAAAAATAAAAATCCCCTTCATTGCTTTAAGAACACACAAATGACAGCGTGCCTGGTCCAAGAGCAGCTAATCCTGCCACTTGTGCACCTGTTCTCCTCATGCAGGAGTTGTGTAAACACTATGCAAGGGGGATCAGTTAGAGACGGTTTTGAAAATCTATTGAAGATGGTGTTCCCGAAAAAGGTGCACACCATTTCGTAGATACAAAAAAAATTATATAAGATAAAACCCAATAGTCGACTACATAAAATAAAAAGGGAAGAATATAAACAAAAATAAAGCAAAGTAAAAAGTGCTGCCATATGCATCGCTCGTGGGTATCCAAAAAGACGAGCTATTGGCTCCAAGTTAAATGTTTATTTCTGTTAAAAAAAAAAAAGTCCACAACACAAAGGGTCCTGCAAAGAATCTTCTTTGATATCTCCCGCCTAATGGCTATAACACCCATTTGATTACATTTCTGTCCACTGTCCCAGTCTTTCTATTTCAAAAATTCATTTCATTTGCAGCAACTTTGGCGTCGTTTTCTCCAGCTTTCTTTCGTGCATAGCAACAAAAATTAGTTGAGCCGGCGAATACATATGATCGTTTAAATTTCGTTTCAAGTCCTGATAATTACACACTTATTTCTTAAAAGTGCATTTACATGTGCTTCGAATATAGCACCTCTAACTAAATTGTTGTTACTAAATTTAAATTTGATTCACAGTGAAGTCCGCAAAAAGTTCCCTAAACTAACTAAATTGGTAAGTGTGTATTGTACTAAAGATCATTGACTAGTGATAACAATTTGTGTGGACAATGATATTCGGAAATAGGACGGAATTGAATTGGAACCACAGATTCTCTTTGATGTGAACGACACAGCATCGCTGCCACAACCGAAAGCTTCGTTCTTATGTGATGCTGCTGGAGCAGATATCATACGGCAATTCCTTGAGCAATATTTTATAATATTCGACTCGGATAATCGACAACCGCTTTTGGAAGCATATCACGAGCAGGCCATGCTGACTATTGCACTCCCACCGATCAGTCAATCGGGAAGGTAAGTTTCTGTAATGTGGGAGCGTTTTCACAATATTCATAACTTCAATATCATTGGTGTCCAATTGATTTTAATATAATTCAATAAAATACAATAATTGAAGTTAAAATTGAATGGGAAAGCGAGGAGTAATAATGATTCTTCGTTATTTTTTGGCGTTAGCCCTGAAAATTTCTGTTGGGAATTTTTATTTCAAATTTCAGTTGAGTTATTGTTTTTGAGAGAATAACTTTTTAACAGCAACTCGTAGACACAGTCACGTTGGTAGGAATGAAATCGATATTGAACTACACCACTAATGCATCATCAGACTCCATTTGGTTGTTCATTATGAAGTTAAAATTGTTCACATAACTTTAACTTTAACTTTGTCCATGTATTAAATGTGTTCTGCTCCATTTATCATACTACTGACCATAAACTATATATGAAATAGACTGACAGCTTCAGCCAAAACAGGGAAATTGCCTACAAGCTGAATTTGGCCTTGAGTGTAGCTAGCTGTAGTAGCTGTAGTTAATCAAAGGGGACACACGCATACTTGAAAAAAACCAGCCTACACTGCCGGTTTAACCAGATGTCAGGTAGCCTGAGGTGGATTCTCATTTCTATATCGAGTGTGGTGTGTGGGACTGTTTTGCATTTTTACACGTATTCACAGACAGGCTCGCTCTCAGAGAGAGAAAGGGAGTATTATTGAAAAAATCTGCGGGTGAAATCGGAGAGACGTACGAAAGCTGACAGTCTATTTCATATTTAGTTTATGCTACTGAAAAAAAAAAATATTTGGCGCAACAGGTCCGGAGGGACCCTAGGCCTAGCTTCTCACAACCATTCGTTTTGTGTGAGTTTTTCATTTTTGGAACAAATGGAATGGACCTACAGTTTTATGCCGACTCCAAACGGCTAATTGAGAAGCTCTTACAAGACATTTATACTCTCGGATGTTTGTCAGACGTTCGCGATAGGTAGCGCAGTGGAAAAAAACCATAAGTTGGAATTTGGGTTTTTGCGGGACTCGAACCTGAGACCCCTCGCTTAGTAGTCCAACACACTTACACTAAGCCACTGCGACTACTTGTTTATGCTACTGACAGAACTTTTTTCGAAGCAGAGTTTGGGTGTTGTGTAGTGAGTATCCCAATGGGAAGTGAAGGTATGACCATAGGGCGTCGGACCAGCATCCAAATTCTTTCAATTTAATTAAACTGCACGTAACAATTGTTTTTTTTTTTTTTGTAAAAATTCACATTCAGAACATTAATAATTCCATTGCGTGTTTAGGTTGGACTTGCTCGTAGGTCCCCGTGGTGTCAATTCCAGCTGTTCTTTGGACTCTGCTCAATTTATTGTTATTTTATTTTCAATCCTTCAACGCCAGGTGGGGTGACTAATTTCTTACATTCTTCACGATCGGCAATCAAGTTTTACGCTGTGTAGCTGCTTTGGACATGACTTGATTTTCATGTAGTTTGGTCTTTGTTGTCAGTTGTTTTCAGTCCTATGAATTGGGCAACTTCGATTGTGTGGTTCCAAAGCATTAGTAGTGGACAATTGAAGAGGTGTTGTACATCATGTGGACCTCCGTTGCAATTTGGACATTTGTTTTCAATGCTATGATCAAGGCGTACCATTTACCTTATAGTTGTTCAATAAGTGGCAGCAGCCCGAGCGAATTTGGACCAGAATGGTTCTGGTTGGTCGTGGGAGTAGTTTCTTTACGGAGGCAATAGGTGGGTGTTTGAGAGAGATGTCTAGTGAAAGTGTTTTTTGTCATCGAACTGTTCTGAGTTGAAGTGTGGCTGTTGTGTGAGGTGATTTATTTCATCCCGTAGGTCTAAGGTGCATCTGCGTATGTTGCGAGGTGGTTTTGAAGCACATATGTATGAGGTGTTCGAGTGGATTCTATGATGGTACTCATGGTTGTGTTGTGGCATACTTGGAGTTGCTTCCAATTGGTGTCTCTTAATTCCGGGGTCCAGATAGGTGCAGCATAGTTAAGAACTGATCGGCCGATCGCTTTGTAGGTAGCGAGGAGTTTTACCTTGTCCTTGCCCTACGGACTTCCGGCGGGTAATTTAATGATTTTGTTTGTGGACCTGATTTTCGAAAAATTTAAACGCATCAAAATTGAATAATTGGCAGCACTGTTTTCCAGACTACATCAGTGCCAACTTAAGAAAAAGGACATGGCAGTGAAGTTGGCATTAAAGCGAGAAGACGAGCGGAATTGAATTTGGATCTTTGTACTTTCATCTGTTGAATTCATACTTATTCTCTCAATAACTTAAAATAACAATTTTCTTAACTATTGACAAAATATATAATACTAAACATATTGTCGAATGTGACTCCCAGACGTTTGGGGTGTACGATGGTAGAAATCAGCAATTGATATATCCAGCTCTAGACTCACTTCCTTTGTCCACGACGTAAACAGTGTTGCGGTTGATTTTTCTGGTGACAGTTCAAGATTGCGGGGATTGTGCAGTCGTCTGCATTAGGATATTAGAGGTTATGGTAGCTTTGAGATGTAAAAGTTGAAGAGAAGAGGAGACGACAGCCAACTCATACCGACCAATCTCTCTTCTATCTGCAATCGCAAAAATCCTTGAGGTCCTTCTTCTTCCAAAGTTCACCGAGCACTTACTGCTAACCAACACGGATTCCGCAAACTTCACAGTTCCACGTCAGCCCTAAACGCCGTCACCAGTAGTTTTTGGTCTACCAACTCGCTGTGAACCTTGAGCATCGCATTCTACTGCCAAAAATGCTCCATTTCCGCTGCCTAACTTCAGAATACCACATTTTTTGCCAAAATTCTTGGTTCGATATAATTTTCGGCCACCGGATCTTAAGGATCTGTCGCAGGCAGCGGTCTATGTACCTCGAGATGGAGCTTAAGATTTTCCAGGTTTCACAGACCTACAGCAATACGGATTTCACGTTGTATTCGAAGAGCCTTAACTTAGTGAAATTTTACTTTAATTTCATTTCATGAGGAAAACATTCCTAAGGAGCTACGGGCTTTACTTATTCTGCTAGTAACATCCAGATCAGTTCCTTCATCGGACGATACAATAGTACCTAAATAGTTAAATTGAGAGAGAAATTGAGACATATCATTCATTCCGTTGTTGGTACTTGCCAGGAAACAGATAGAGAAACAAGTTGGGTCGCCACCTTTTTCCGAAAATTTTGCTAAAATGCTCAGAATAGTAGGCTAATCCTCCGCAAAGGATAATTATTATTTTATTTTATTTGTTTAATTCATCAAATGAGAACATTAACTGCTCTAGATAGATTACTTAATAAAAAATTTAAATACTTAAATACTACCACCAAAGCCTAACGTTAAAATTAATTTATTCTTAAATGAGTCTCTACTGAGGTCAAACTCGAGCAAACTACTATAATTATTAGATTCTCTTAGGCATCTGGTAATTGGTTCATTACAACCATAGTTAACTCTATGATATGGAACATAAAATAAAAAGCGATTTCTAAGCACTCTAGATGGAGCATACAAACCAACTAATGATAAAGGATAAGGGCAGTTGATATGGTTGTTTATCAAATCCCGAATAAACATAAGTGAAAAATATTGCCTAAATAAGAAAGTCAATATGCTTACAGAAATCGAGTTTTTTGTCAAATATGACTCCCAGATCTTTTTTAGAGGAGATAACAGACATTGGGATATTATCGATCATGTACGTATATGATACTGCGGAGAGGTTACGACAAAATGACATGCTTTGACATTTAGAGACATTAAGGCGAAGTTGATTATTATGACACCACAAAGAAAGTCTCTTAAGATCTTCCTGTAAAAGTATGTAGTCATGTTCAGACTGAATATGTCGGAACACTTTTAAACCATCAGCAAACATCAGACATTGTGAGTTCAAAAACAGATCAGGTATGTCTAATTAAATGAAAAGTAAAGGGCCCAAGTGACTACCCCGAGGGACTCCGGAGGTGATATAAACTGGTGATGAAAGTACATCCTTTATGCGAACATACTGAATAAGATCCGTGAGATAGGAGCGAATTCACTCTAGAAAGTTGGAAGAAATCCCAATCTTTTAAGATTTGAAATTAAAGCATGGTGATTAACGCTGTCAAAAGCTTTGGCAAAGTCAGTCTAAACTACATCACATTGCAAACCTTTCTCAAGGTTATTCAGCACCATGTTACAAAACATTGCGAGATTCGTAGAGGTTGATCTACCAGCTACAAATCCATGTTGCAAATGAGAGATTACTCCCTTAAAGAGAGGTGAAAGTTTCTCATAAATAATTTGTTCAAATAGCTTAGGTATAGGCGAAATTTTGCTAATTGGCCGATAATTGGTAATATCGTGCCTAGATCCTGATTTAAGAATTGGAGTTATGAGCGAGTTCTTCCAAACTTTCAAAAAATATCCAGTCCGCAGAGACAAGTTAAACGTTAAACAAAGAGGCACAGAAAACCCATAAGAACATTTTTGCAGCGAAATTGGCGGGATGCCAACTAATCGATGTTAGTTTATCGATGCAATTTAAGTTTAAGTTCGAAGTATTTGACACTGGTGCATAGAAATAGATATTGAACTTTCTTACAAGTCATAATAGGACCGGTATGGGTAAGAGCCCAAAGTTTTACCGATTCTGGAGGTTATTGAAGTTGACAGCGATTGTAGCCTTTTATCATTGAAGTTTCTTACTTAAAACTAACCAAACACGGGAAGATGACGGATTTCAGTTATTGCCTGCCACATCAAACAGCAGGTATGATTTCTATGCTCTTCATCATGTTCCATTTTCGCCGTTTAACCTTAGTTATGTTATTACTGAAGTGAAATCTTAGTAATTATCGCTGCAACTGTTTGTTCCTTTCCAATTTACGCATTCATTGCATTTTATGCAATCTCTTGAGCCTTAAATTGTAAAAATGTCTATTTAAGGGAAGAAGCTCAATATGTCTCTGTCCGTTGACGTCGTACTCTGCGGTCATATGATCATTGTATTGATTAATTATTTCGTTAGCATTCTTAAAGTCTGGTCTTTGAATTGGCAAATGTGGTTCTAAAGACCTGATCTGATAATCCGAAATCAGCTAGCCAACTGACTGCGGTTTATAGCTGTCCCTGTTCTTCTTTCAAATAACTCTTCTGCAACTAAAATTTCTTTCTTTTTAGACTTTCAGCGTTTACAAAGTTTAACCACAACCTCAGATGGCTTAACTTGAACAACGACATTTCCGACAAGTCACGTTTTGTCAAGTACGGCCGCCTACCCGTTGTGTCTACTTTCACTGAGTGGCCCAAGACCCAACATGATCCACAATCATTCACCGTTGATTTAACTCTGTTTACAGTAAGTTTCCCAAAAACTCCGTAACTCCACGCAGTGAACAAAACTTTATGTGTTTTCTCATCGTCTAGCCAAAAATGATCTCCTTCACTGTTGCCGGCCTATTCAAAGAGTTCAATGTCGATTCAGGCGCTAGTACAAGTCATAGCAGCAGTAACACCAACAATACTGAGATTCGGTATTTCCAAAGGCAGCTTGTAATCGTTCCTGCTGGCGGTGGTTTATGCATAAGAAACGAGTTGATCTTTCTGACAAGTGCAAATTATGCACAAGTTAAAAAGGCATTCAAACCAGTAGCAGCAACTGCTGTAACAAATTCACCGGTTGGCCTTCCTCCGATACCCGTTGCTGGCGGACTGCAAAATCGATTGCAAATTAATCAGGTGAGATTTAATTGATTGAAATGTTTGTCATGGGAATTCTAATGAGCTTTCATTTTTTACAGCCATCAACTTCACAGGCTGCTGCGGCAATGATGGCTCCACAAATTGCTGCTGGCAGCATTACGCCCGACGAAACAACAAAATTGCAAATGATCCAAGCGATGAGTGCGCAAAGTAATATGAACCTAGAGTGGAGTAGAAAGTGAGTACAACATACATGCATACATAGTTGACGCAATTGATCCATGTAGGACCCTACACCTCGTCAATTGGGTACAACAAGAGGTGGGATCTACGGAGAATGTTCCTTCAATGTCTCATTTAGTTACTCGCGAGATATCGAAGGTTTTCAAGACGGACCCCTAAATTTTCACTTACTTTCATGACAGAATACAAAAACGTTTAGCTACCATCACGTAGAATGCTTGCAGAGGATGGAACTTAACAAAAACTTGAATGCAAAACCAACGTAACTGATAAAAGATGAGCTTTTCATCGTTCTAACTTCTCAAGGCGTTTAAAAAGAACTCCACTAGATTGCAAAGTGCATCGCAAAGGCCATGAGGGCATTAAAATAATTATTTCAAACTTGTTCATGTTCCCCTTTATCCAAGCTTAAAAACACTATAGATACCATCGATACCAAAGGATGTCCAGCTTCAAAACAGGTAGACCCATCGATACCAAAGGATGCCCAAATCATAAGAAAACTACACGTCTGTCGATAGAAACGTAATGAAAGCTTATATATTTTATGCAACGATATCGAATGACCCTCAGCAGGTAAACTCTGGAAAGTACTTCTGCAGTACTTTCCAGAGTTTATCTTGATTCATTAAATGAATGCAAATTTTGCATCCAGCAAATCTAGAATACATGTGTAGACAGGCGTGATATACTCCCGATCGATCTCTAGTGCCATTCATGGGGTAAATTACTTTTTTGTACAAGATGGTCTCCCTCCCCCAACCTAGGCTCGATCACAAATCTGCAATCTGTTATGGAAAACTTAAAAGTGATTATGCCCTGTTATTGCGGCAAAATAAATCCCTTTTCTTGAAAAGTGACACAATCCAGTTTGTTTCACCGCATTTCCATGTCAATTTAACAACGAACGATAGCTACCTACTTAAATAAATAAATAAGCTCTCGCAACAGCTCCGTAGACCCTGGGCCTAATTTCTCACAACCATCCGTTTTGTGTTTTTTCAATTTTTATCTCCCTCTTTACCTAGGTTCATTCTGACTGGATGCCATCCTCTAAAAGACTTGTCTACTCGCCACAGTGAATTCCTCTACCATGTGATTATTCACATACCGGCGCATAGCGATGGATCCGATCTTCTATTCTGGACTGCGTAGGTCCTTTCCATCGGAAAGACTGCACTATCTCTTTTAACATTTTTCGTCAGCCACATGAACTTCCAATTATCAAGATCAAGTCATTCATTCCTTCCTTCGGTTCGGTATAATAATTGGAACATTCCTACAAAATCCTGCTTGGTTTCAAACTGTTTGAAAATCAAACTAAACTGGCAATTTCACGTGGCGATACCACAAAGAATAGACTTCTAAGCTAATTCTGCTGAAGAATTCTGCCGCGCCATGTGTTTTTATGGGTATGTTTGTATTTAAAGAAGGTGTTCATAATAGAAATGCCATTTGCACATTGGTTTTCTAATCGGAATTGTTGTTACTCCATTTAACGCTGTCCCGTGTCATTAGATTTACATCTAAATACATAAAACTGCATTTACACTACCAGGCACGCGCGTTTTTGCACAAGACAGGACAGAGAGATATGTTTGTCCGCTGTCAATGCTAATAAAGGCGTAAGAATGAGATCACAAATCAGACGCCTAAGGTCTCATGGATCTTCTACCCATAATTATAGATACATAAAGCGAAAATAAGCACAACTTCCGAGGACCAACATTCCTGCAATCACTTGAAAACATTTCTATTTCCGATTTAAAACATGTGAAATGGGAATGTTAATTAGTTTCAGTAAATTAAACCAACAATTCATCAATCATTTACCCGATATAAAAATAATAATTGTCCATTCATCAAATCGGGAAGCCATTTTTTTTATAGGAACGCGGAATTTCGTTAACTATCGCTATAAAAATAGCAACATGCGGAGCTTTCCTATAATTCCTACCACATAAACAATATGGCCGAGCAAAATACATGTCACTTTTTTTTCCGTGTTATGTAATGCTGTCCCTTTCAATCAGACGGCTATTTATTATTGGGAATCTCTTTAATCTACCGTGTTAGGAATGTGTGATGGTTGAAACAGCATAATCATTGATGACATTAGGCGTTTTTTTTCCTTTTTAGTTCAGAGCTGAGCACTGAACTGAGCTCGAGCATTATGAGCGCGCTCCGAACCGAGCGTGCTTAGATCATTCTGATGTTTTTTCTGTTTTTCCTGTTTTTTTTTTTTCTATCAAATACGACTGGAAGTGTGAATGTATATGGGGACGTTCGGATTCATCATAGTTTAGTAAGTTGACAGGCTGTCCGACTAGATGTATTTCAGTTTTGATTGGCCTAGAGTGGTCACGTGATTAGTTTTTGCAGTTGACGTTTATGGAGGGGAAGCCGACAAATCTAGTCAAGAAAATCCTGCCTGCATACTCAGTTGACATTTCGAAGAGTCAGATTTAAAATAAACAGAGTGGCCATGGCAGAATTCTGAAGAGTCGAGAGAAAAGGGTGCCATTTCTAAAGCTACTCTGCAAATTTCGAATTTTCGCACGATATTTAATAACCATTTGTTCGCATAACAGTGTAATAGTGTTGTGATAGGCAACCGTGTTACATTTTAAATGTACTTATTTGAAAATATCAATTTTTGAAAAAATTATGAGGGGTCTTTTCCGAATAAAAAAGGGCAAATCAAACAAAGTCAACGCGTTCGGATTCCTAGTCACGACGAATCTAGTTGGCGTTTTACATAACTATGAATCCGAACGTCCCCTATGTGTAATCAGCTTTTTACTCAGCCTGCTCAGTCAATTTTTTCTGAGCTCATAGAGTGCGGTCTGACCATGCTCTGAACGAAAAAAGAAACACAAATTCGAGCTCTGATGTATCTGAGCTAAAAAAGAAAAATGCCTATTGATGGGCTCCAATTTCGAATCCATACTGTGCATAAACCACATCCCACATGGCCGGTGCAAGGCACTTACTCCGAATAGAAAATGGTAGCATTCTCAGGCTTGTGAGGTGTATATTATTTTATTATTTATTTATTTATTTATATTATATTACTAGCTGTCCCGGCAAACTTCGTTCCGCCCAAATTTGTTATTGTAATGAAAATAATAATTCCAAGCATGCACAATGCACTTGCTACTTTATGTAATTCGGCCAACTAAAATTCCTTTTTTAAAACTTATAAAATGTCTTAGAACTAAACGACGAATAGCAATGTTGATTTGTTTCAATCAAACCGCAATGATTTTGACGTATCGGCCAACCTTCCGCTTTTCACTAAATCCATGTGAGAAACATGGGAATTCAAGATTGATTCTACAAATGCACAAACATCCATCGATTATACTTGCAACAAATTATTTGCCATGGTGAAAGCGAGACGCACGGGAAAGTCGCTTACGTACGAATGGCAAATCGTTCTGAATCTGAATCTGTGGAATGAGTGTTTGCTTTTGGATTTTCCCCTCAAAATCATCACTTGCATGACATTTGATTTGAGATCCTTCTCACTAAATCAGATGCGATTCATTACAAAGTTTCGGTACATTGATGTTGTGCAACAAAATTATAACTGAGTCGACTTTCAAATCCAAATTATGTAGAGGTAAGCCCGGAACATACAAAGAATTCAAAAATTCAACTAATCCAAATAAAGTATTGTTTTCACAACAAAAGGTAGCATAAGTCCTTCCTTGTAACCAAAAATCATAAAAATCTACTTTCCGTACCCGAATCAGTTTTTTGTATATGTAACTGTACCCACCCGGCTTTTTCCGTACCTTTCGTATCAAAAGTTATATTAAAATTAAATAAATAAATAAAATAAAATACTTGTCGGCCAACCTACCGCTTTTTCACTGAAGTGCTTTATGGTAGGTACACACATTTTTAAAAAGATCAAAAATAAAACAGAAAAAAAAATACTTACATATGCAGAAAACACAAAGTCATGAGAATAACCACCTTCGAAGAAATGATCGCGCAGACTGATAGTCCTGTTGCGAGGGGAAGTCAAAATGTGTTCTTTTCTAATTTCAAGATACATTTTAAAATAAAAAGCGACATTATGAGAGCAAGTTATTCACTGTGTACTCTGATCCACTGTTGACACATTTACCCTACCTACACAATTTTTTTGTTCTATTCCTATTATCGGCTTCGTACACGTACAAAGCGAGAGCGAGAGTGAAATTCCAGATCTATGCCACACACATCCAGCGATTGTCCTTGCGACTTATTAGTTGTCATAGCAAAAGCGAGACGTTCGGGAATTGAAGACGCTTAAATACGAAAGGCAAATCGTTCTGAATAAGTTGTTAGGCAGGGGGTAGTGAGGTATTAAATTTCCCGGTAGCAAAAGTGGCACGCTGGTGGTCGCACGGCGACAGCTCGTCGGATAAGGGGGGGGTACTTTCTGCTACTAACCTACCTACAAAATGAATTTCGTGCCGGGTTTGTTTATTGGTGATGGTATATTGCCAAATTCTTTGCCTTTGGACCGACTGCATTAAGGTGTTGTATATCCTTACGGGAATACAAGATCATGATTGAATAAAAAGTTAGAGAATTATTTTGATCGAGAGAAATTATATAGCGATAGATAGAAAGAGAAGAGAAAAAAAAATGTCAGATGTTAATGACACATAGCTAGATAGTCACATACGAAAATACGACATACTTAGCTATCAGGTTGGCCCACCCACAAACATGACTATTGTCATGTTACCTTGACTATCTAATGCCTGTTGTATGTTTAAGATAGTCCCAATAATAATTTAACAGAAAAGCTCACAACCTCAAATCCTCATTTCCATAACCTCCACTATCATCACCCCTTTACGCCAATCAATACTCTTTAATCCATATTGAATAAGATATCCGTTTTAGAATTCATTATGTACATTTATTTACAAAAAAAAAATCTCAAAACAAGAAAGAACCAACAGTTCACGAGTTAGTTGTTGGAATGAAATTCAACATTAGCGAGTCATCAAAATTCATAGGTAACATTAATGTTCTCTGTAAAATGTGCTGAATTATTATGCTCTCTCGAAGAGATGTATTGAGCTGTACTAAATAGTGATGTACTAGGTAAACGATGTGTTCTATGATAACACTAATTGCCGTAGAGTCTCATTTATCGAATTAACAATGTATGATATAACAAATGATTCTAGGATCTAATAAATATATGTCTATGTACTGTACTCAAGATTCCAATTTCAATTATTTTAACAATATAATTCAAGAATATGAATTAATGTAGTTTATAGGGTATATATATGTAGTGGATAAGTTTTAGTAATATAGTATAGTAGAATAGTTCAATTTTAGGTTTAAATGTATATGTAATTTGTTTATGTTTATGAATGGGCAACAGAAATGTTAGCTACAGAAGGTAGCTAGTATCGGATGTGTTAGGTAAATGTACTAAATGTTTTGTAATTCACTTATTTTTGTCTAATTGTAATTTACGATATTATTAGGTATTCTTTAATATAAAATTATTTGGTTTAATGGATAATGAAATGCCAAACAAATAAAAAAAAAACTTACAGTTTTACTCGCTTTTGAGTTGTTAATTAATCCAATTATGTTGATATTTTATTTTAGCTAGCTGCAGACTCGTTGTGCGCACATCGTTCTGTAGTTTTTGGTAATTTTAATCTGTTGTGGGAAAAATGTTGATTAAGTATGTGATCATTAATAGACAATCAGTTTGGCTATTCTTACCTCGGGTTACCCTTTGCCTACTTATTTTAAGGTTAACGTACAGTACATACCATATTTACAATAAATGTATGAATATACTTAAACCGAGTTGATAATGAGACGATGCGGAGTGGTAAAGATGACTTTAGTTGACAAAAAAAAAACTGGGAATGGCCTGGTGGGTGACTCAGGTATTCGACTTGGCGCAGGGGAAGATCGTTGTGCGTGCTGGATGCTGTCGACAAAGCCGTATTGCCTCGGTCAGAGAGAACTTTGGTTGCCTGATTACACAGAGCGACTTTATCACCATGTGCAATCGTAAGCAAATTTCTATGGCAGTGGACAAAGGTCACTTTGGAGATCTGCTTGCTTGTTGCAGCGCCGATATATATATATATATAATATATACACGGAGCACTGCGTAATGTAGCGTCGTTACTTAAGACTCCGCCGGTTTTGTTAGCGATGTCAAAAAAAATTTCGGGTAAATTTGTCCCTTGTTGGATGTGGCCTGATTTCGATTTGGTGTACTCAACCGAGCAGTTTTTCGGCAAATTTCTTTATGGATGAATGGCTTTGCGAGGGGAAACCAATCGCACGTGCAACACAGGTTAGCCTAATTATTGGGATGGTGGATCATTGAATAACAAAAAAAAATCTTTTTATAGGTTATAAATGCCTATCTTACCCTTTAGTTCGAAATAAATTTACTTATTTTTACTTTTTTCGAAAAAAGAATCTCCGAGATCACTGCACTTAATTCAGTAGCTATAATTATTGGTGATTTTAAGCCAAAATGGTGAATTAGTTTTGAGGCACTATACGTTTAGCCATTTATGTCACTGCCGAGACGAGAAAAGACTAGATTTACACCACGCGCTGCTTATATACTCGCGATTTAGTGCATAGCTATATGTGGATGACGTGTGGTGGAAAAGATTAAACATTTAGTTCGTACAGCGGCTTGCTAAGTAGAAAGACATGATAGGCATTACCATGTTTGCAAGTCCATGCCATATCGGCCGTTAACCAACTCAGTAAATCAGTTTTCTATGAGAACAGACCCTGAGCAATATTTCAACGCAAATGCTACAACATCATGGATTTTGCGAACACTCGTGTAAGCCAAAAGTCATGAAAATATGAAAATAAAATTCTTGGATGTATTGCTCATGCTCAAAATCGACCCACAGCCCTGAAAACGCAGCGCTGTTAAAATCTAACCTTGCCTATTTTTATAATCTTAAATCTTTTGCATGATAAACTGCTCTACCTTTTCCCTGCATGTCTTCTATCTCATACATTGAATTTCCTATTTGCTTTACAATGCGAGCTTTTAAAAATTTGGGACACAGCTTGGAACTGCGTTGTTTGGACGCATTGCTGAGGATAAAATTTCTGCGAAAAACTTCATCTCCTGGCTTGAATTTTCTTTCTGAGCATCTCAGGTTGTACGATTTTTCATGCCTTTGCAAAGCTAACCTTAAGTTCTCTTTCACCTTTTCACGGATTAAAAGTAGCCTATTAGATGTTGGCAGGAAATCGATCTCATTATCCCTCAATGCATTTAGTTGCCTCAATATTTTATACATGCTGGCATTCGTTATCATATTATGGCCGAATAAAACGAAATATGGTGACATACCTGTAGATTGATGGGAAGAAGTGCACAATGCCTGTTGGATAAGAGATAGATGGGTATCCCATTCTCTGTGATCACTCTTAATGTACATCCTTATTGCGGCCAGAATTGATCTATTGACTCTCTCTGAAGAGTTGGCCTGAGGAGAGTATATAGCGTTTCTGATGTGTACTGTTTCATACCTACTTAAAAACCTTTGAAACTCTTGAGATACAAACTGTTTCCCATTGTCGCTATGGACAAACTCTGGTACTCCGAATTTGTTAAAAACCTCATTTTCTAGGAACTCAATTACAGTCTTTGTAGTTGCTACTTTCATAGCCTTTAAAAAGACAAATTTGGAAAATTCATCCAATACTACAAATATAAATAAATTTCCCTTTTTCGTACGAACGTATGGTCCCAAAAAGTCAATATATACCTTTTGAAACGGGCGATCTATTTCCTGTTTTCGTCCCATAGGTGGTCGAAGAATTTGGTTTGTTGCTTTATTTTGTTTACAGCTTTCACAAGTACGGATGAAGTTAGCTACTTGAGTCGTTATGTTAGGCCAGTAGTAGCTCTGTCGAATCCTGTCTAACGTTTTGCGGATACCTCCATGTGAACAGTTTGGTGGCATATGCGCTTTTTCTATTATGGATGTTGTCAGTTTTGTAGGTATCCATAATTTCCATTGGTGTTCGTTTGAAATTGAATGCGTATCTATAGGATACATACGTTTATACACCAACTGATTATCGACTTTTAAATCTTCAAAAGAGTGTCGGTTTTTGTCAACGGTTGACACAAGTTCCAAATATTCTTTTGACTTAAATTCTGAAGAATTCAGATCCACTATGGCTGACTCATTCGTATTCAAAGAAATTTGATCCAGATGCACTCGGGACAGAACGTCAGGCACAATGTTCTGTGAACCCTTACGATGTTCTATATTGAAGGTAAATGCTTGTAACTTGAGTGACCACCTAGCTAGACGTCCGCTCAAATCCTTTAGTCCCATTAGCCATTTGAGACTGGCATGGTCTGTCACAATCGTAAACGATGCACCTTCAATATATGGCCTGAACTTCGCAACCGCTTTTACTGCTGCGTAACACTCTTGTTCGGTGACACTGTATTTCCTTTGGCAGGAGTTAAGTTTTTCAGAAAAAAATGCAATAGGTTTTTCATTATCGTTTTCATCATGTTGGCACAAAACTCCACCAATACCATTCGAAGAGGCATCACACTGTATGACGAAACTTTTCCCAAAATCTGGATTACTGAGTAGTGGAGCTGATATCAAAGCTAATTTCAGTGCTTCAAAAGAACTTAACGCATCAGATGAAAGTGAAAAGGATTTCGATTTCTTGAGGGTGTCAGTCAAAGGAGCTGCAATCGATGCAAAATTCCGGATAAACCTGCGATACCATCCGCAGAGACCCAAAAATCTTCGCACTTGCCTCTGAGTTCTTGGCGTCGGAAAGTCTTTGATCGCGGAGACTTTATCCGGATCTGGCTTGATGTGTCCTTGACCGACAATGTACCCCAAGTATCTGAGTTCTTTGAAACAGAAATGAGATTTGTTAACATTAATTGTCAAATTAGCACCAATTAAACAGTTAGCAACCTTCCTTAGCGTGTCAAGATGTTGGTCAAAATCGGGCGAAATAACTAGGAGGTCGTCGAGGTATACGAACACGCATTCTCTAAGTGTACCAGGGACCACCTTATCCATCAGTCGGCACATCCTTTGGGCTGCATTACACAGTCCAAAGGGCATGACCGTGAACTGGTAAAGTGGCCTCCCCGGCACAGTGAATGCTGTTCTTTCCCTCGACTTCTCTTCTAGAGGGATTTGCCAAAACGCGTCTTTTAGATCTACACTACTAATGTAGTGCGTATCCTTAAGACGGCTTAGCAAACCCTCAATATGTGGTAGTGGGTATGCGTCTCTCTTCGTTACTGAATTCACCTTACGGGAATCCAGACACAGCCTATTCTTTCCTGGTTTCCTTACAAGGACAACCGGTGAACTCCACGCACTCTGGCTTTCTTCAATAACTCCGAGAGACAGCATACGATCCACTTCCTCGTATACTAAATTCTGGATAACCGGGGACACCGGATAATGGCGTTGCTTCATGGGGGTCGCATCCCCCGTATCAATGAAGTGTTGCTCTAAAGAAGTTTTCCCTAGTCCTATTTTTGTACAGCATGGAAATAAATCGATGACCGATTGAAGTTTTTGTTTCTCTTGTGTGGATAGATCATGCATTGGCGGTTTTGGCTTTACATTGTCAGTCTCACAGTCAACGTTGGTTGAAGGAATGAATAATTCATTTATAATATTTGGAGCGACTTGAAATTTCGACCAGAAATCTACTCCTAGATATACTGGTAGCATTAGGGATGGCACAAGATAAAAGTTGATCTCGTCTACTATACCATTAAATTCAATTTGTAGTTTTACTCGACCAACTATGCTCTGGTCTTTTCCACTAGCTGTCTTTACTTTTGAATCAAATTTTGTAATTGAAATGTTAAGTTCTTCAACGACTTTTAAGCAACCCTGTCCGAGACACGAAATAGAAGCACCACTATCCAAAAGTCCCTTAAATTCTCTGCCGTGTATTCTAATCAGTGCATATGGTCGTGCATCTACGGTGTCTTGAAAAACGGTTTCATCTATTAGTTTTCGGTAAAGCTTAACTTTCGCATGTCTTTTTCTAATTTTGAATGTGTTGGAAGGCGGATTATTATTGACTATTTCATTTAAATTAAAAATACGATCTCTTACTACATTGTATTCTAATAGACGTTGTTGATAAGGCTTTTTATATTGTGGAATCTTTGATATATCTGTTAATGGATTTTTGTCGTTACCTGTGTTAATTCGTTCGTTCTGGTGTGGATCTGTGTTCGTTGACGCATCAACTTTATTTATTCCGGATTCGTTTGAGTCGAACGAGACATTCCGGAGGCTGTCTCGTTCGAATACAAGTTTTCCTTTGGCTGATGACAATTGGGACAATCCAATACTGTGCAGTCATCAGTTCCACACCGATAACAAAACAGTTTACGAACTGGAAGGCGACAGTTAATAAATATGTGGCCTGGCTTTTTGCAATTGAAGCATTGCACATTATTATTTAGGGATTTTTCTTGAAAATTAGAGTTGTTGAGACGGCTTTTACTTTGAATTGCAGAAATATTAGGTAAGGGCTCTGACATTACTTCACCTGAATCATCTTCAACTGAAAAATGCATCTCATGTACTGCCCTAGCATTTCCAACTCGTGCTTGTGAGCCATATCTTGTTTGTACCATCTTTTCAGTACGCCTGCACTCATCTCTAAACCTTTCCATTGAGTTGATTTGCATGGGGTAAATGAAGCTGATCAATCTGCTATTTATATTGTTTCTGACAATTCTAACGAGGTCTTGGTCTGAAATCGGCTCTCTTAACTGACTCCTTAACTGTATGATAGCCTTATAGAACTCATCGAATGGCTCATACGGCATTTGGCGTCGATCCATGATTTGTCTTAAAACTTCATAATCGCTTTCAGAACTTTTGAATTGTTTTAACAAGGCAGATCTTAGCCGAAACCAATCTCCTCTAGGATTGCTCCTGAGGTATTGCCAGTACCAATCTAGTGCTGTGCCAGCAAGTAGATGGTGAAAATTTTTGACCACTTCTCTCCAGGGACAATTATAATTACTTTTGAGAATTTCGACTCTGAACACAAAGTCTTCAATTGAAATTCCCTTAGACGAGTCATCACATTTTATCCCCCAACGATCTACTTCGAATTGACGGTGAGATGATCGATGACTTTCGCTATTCGAAATCTGTCTAGTATTGTTTCTTAATTGATTATCATCTACTTCTTGTTCACCAGCAGTTAATCTACGTCTTGTTGTAGTGAGACGTGAACTAGCTGACAGGTCGACAGAATTTTCTGAGAAAATCTCTGGCTGCGGAATATTATGCCGGTTAACCGTGGGTACTATGTTGGGTAAGTAATTAGGTAACATGTTACCACCTGCATTGTTGCATGCATTTTGCTGACTACTCTGTTGGGCACTTTGCTTAAATATATGGCCCATACTGCTTTCAATATTCTGCTGAATTAACTTCGGCAGATTACAGAGAAGAGTTTTTTGAAAGTCTAATAAGCTAGAGTCTACAACACTCTTAATATGATTGTGAAGATTACTCTTAGGCAATGATTGATTTCGCGCAGTCTCTTTACCTGATCTGTCATCTGCCTCTAGGCAAGAAGATGGTGGAGGCAATGGAAAATTGTTATTATAAGAAATCGTCTCTTCGCGAATGGCTGAAATTGGTTCAGTTGCATTTACATACGACGTCATAATTGGTTGAGAAGAGAACATAGAAGAACTAGTTGTAGTGGAGAGTGTAACGGGTGCAATCGTGAATACAACATTTGCTCCACTCCCAACAGCTGTTGTGATTGCTAAATGTTGTGCTTCGTGCACAGTTTGATGTAAACTGTCATTCATGCTTTTGTTGGCAAGCATTTGTCTATGAATGGATTGATTCAGACTACTAGAACGATTAGCAGCATTACCTTGAGACGATGGGGGAGAATGACGTAAAGGTTCTCTATTTCCAAAAGAGAGCTGAGCTGTAGAGCTCGCCTTTCTTCCACGAGTAATCATACTCCTACCAGAGTTGTTGAGATCTTTGTTTGTTTTTGTTTGTTTTGGGATAGCTCCGTTGTTCTTTGTTTTATTTGATTCCATTTTATCCTGGTTTTGTTTACGAAGGAGGTAGATAATATTTAAAAAACTAATTGTTATGTGTATAGTAGTAATTGTTTTCTTTCGATAGATTTTATAAAATTTATTATTTATGACATTGGCGATCGATAGGGTGACGATAGTTTAAGTTTTAGGAAATGATGTTATGAAATGTGAGTGTAGAGTAATTGAAATAAAAGAAAAAAAAGGAAAAGGAAAAGGAAAAAAATGTGGCCGGTCTCGTAGGCTGATAAAAGAAAATTGTTATTAAAAGCTAAAATGATCTATTGGTACTTATTGTCAGATTAAGTTCAAACTTAAATGATCAAGAGTTATAGACTAATCGCTTTCAAAAAAATAATTTTAGTATGTTGACTCTCTAGTATAAGCTATCTAGCCCAGTATAATTCTATGTATTTAGGTGTACTGAAACTATAGGGTTCCTAGATGCTCTTTACATAGGGCCTGACATGCGTGTTAGCATTCGATTGATTCTAAACTTTGGGTTTAATCAATGAAAGAAGCTTTGATTTATGAATTTTTAAATTTGTGCAGCTGGTTGTAGAATTTCTACTATAATCGCAACGAGAAAGTTTGCTTTGGGTGTTCAATGCTGCTTATTTATTTGTCGCAAGAGACAGACTACTGCGTAAGTATTTGACGTTTATATTCTGGACGTTCGAACTTGTCATGATATAGTCTGTGTCCAGACTGACACTCGTTGCTCCACGATGTTGGGCGCCAATTGTTAGGCAGGGGGTAGTGAGGTATTAAATTTCCCGGTAGCAAAAGTGGCACGCTGGTGGTCGCACGGCGACAGCTCGTCGGATAAGGGGGGGGTACTTTCTGCTACTAACCTACCTACAAAATGAATTTCGTGCCGGGTTTGTTTATTGGTGATGGTATATTGCCAAATTCTTTGCCTTTGGACCGACTGCATTAAGGTGTTGTATATCCTTACGGGAATACAAGATCATGATTGAATAAAAAGTTAGAGAATTATTTTGATCGAGAGAAATTATATAGCGATAGATAGAAAGAGAAGAGAAAAAAAAATGTCAGATGTTAATGACACATAGCTAGATAGTCACATACGAAAATACGACATACTTAGCTATCAGGTTGGCCCACCCACAAACATGACTATTGTCATGTTACCTTGACTATCTAATGCCTGTTGTATGTTTAAGATAGTCCCAATAATAATTTAACAGAAAAGCTCACAACCTCAAATCCTCATTTCCATAACCTCCACTATCATCACCCCTTTACGCCAATCAATACTCTTTAATCCATATTGAATAAGATATCCGTTTTAGAATTCATTATGTACATTTATTTACAAAAAAAAAATCTCAAAACAAGAAAGAACCAACAGTTCACGAGTTAGTTGTTGGAATGAAATTCAACATTAGCGAGTCATCAAAATTCATAGGTAACATTAATGTTCTCTGTAAAATGTGCTGAATTATTATGCTCTCTCGAAGAGATGTATTGAGCTGTACTAAATAGTGATGTACTAGGTAAACGATGTGTTCTATGATAACACTAATTGCCGTAGAGTCTCATTTATCGAATTAACAATGTATGATATAACAAATGATTCTAGGATCTAATAAATATATGTCTATGTACTGTACTCAAGATTCCAATTTCAATTATTTTAACAATATAATTCAAGAATATGAATTAATGTAGTTTATAGGGTATATATATGTAGTGGATAAGTTTTAGTAATATAGTATAGTAGAATAGTTCAATTTTAGGTTTAAATGTATATGTAATTTGTTTATGTTTATGAATGGGCAACAGAAATGTTAGCTACAGAAGGTAGCTAGTATCGGATGTGTTAGGTAAATGTACTAAATGTTTTGTAATTCACTTATTTTTGTCTAATTGTAATTTACGATATTATTAGGTATTCTTTAATATAAAATTATTTGGTTTAATGGATAATGAAATGCCAAACAAATAAAAAAAAAACTTACAGTTTTACTCGCTTTTGAGTTGTTAATTAATCCAATTATGTTGATATTTTATTTTAGCTAGCTGCAGACTCGTTGTGCGCACATCGTTCTGTAGTTTTTGGTAATTTTAATCTGTTGTGGGAAAAATGTTGATTAAGTATGTGATCATTAATAGACAATCAGTTTGGCTATTCTTACCTCGGGTTACCCTTTGCCTACTTATTTTAAGGTTAACGTACAGTACATACCATATTTACAATAAATGTATGAATATACTTAAACCGAGTTGATAATGAGACGATGCGGAGTGGTAAAGATGACTTTAGTTGACAAAAAAAAAACTGGGAATGGCCTGGTGGGTGACTCAGGTATTCGACTTGGCGCAGGGGAAGATCGTTGTGCGTGCTGGATGCTGTCGACAAAGCCGTATTGCCTCGGTCAGAGAGAACTTTGGTTGCCTGATTACACAGAGCGACTTTATCACCATGTGCAATCGTAAGCAAATTTCTATGGCAGTGGACAAAGGTCACTTTGGAGATCTGCTTGCTTGTTGCAGCGCCGATATATATATATATATAATATATACACGGAGCACTGCGTAATGTAGCGTCGTTACTTAAGACTCCGCCGGTTTTGTTAGCGATGTCAAAAAAAATTTCGGGTAAATTTGTCCCTTGTTGGATGTGGCCTGATTTCGATTTGGTGTACTCAACCGAGCAGTTTTTCGGCAAATTTCTTTATGGATGAATGGCTTTGCGAGGGGAAACCAATCGCACGTGCAACACAGGTTAGCCTAATTATTGGGATGGTGGATCATTGAATAACAAAAAAAAATCTTTTTATAGGTTATAAATGCCTATCTTACCCTTTAGTTCGAAATAAATTTACTTATTTTTACTTTTTTCGAAAAAAGAATCTCCGAGATCACTGCACTTAATTCAGTAGCTATAATTATTGGTGATTTTAAGCCAAAATGGTGAATTAGTTTTGAGGCACTATACGTTTAGCCATTTATGTCACTGCCGAGACGAGAAAAGACTAGATTTACACCACGCGCTGCTTATATACTCGCGATTTAGTGCATAGCTATATGTGGATGACGTGTGGTGGAAAAGATTAAACATTTAGTTCGTACAGCGGCTTGCTAAGTAGAAAGACATGATAGGCATTACCATGTTTGCAAGTCCATGCCATATCGGCCGTTAACCAACTCAGTAAATCAGTTTTCTATGAGAACAGACCCTGAGCAATATTTCAACGCAAATGCTACAAAGTGGAATCCGCGGAAAGGAACATCTTCGACTTTGAATTTTCCAATTAAAATCGTTGCTTGCATAATACATATTTGATATTAAATTCTTCACAATCAAACGCGTACCGTTACAAAGTTTTGGTTCATTTAGGTTCCGCAACAAAATGGGATAGTTGGTGGCTTCGTTTTCCATCACGGAGTCGACTGATTTCATTTGTATGAATGCAACTCACCAGCGATTTGGTTTTGAATGGCGAAATTCAAATGATCGACGTTGTTTTTCGCAGCCAAAATCACTCTTACACTCAGCCAATCATGGTCAATATAATCCTGAGCGATATTCGGGAAAACTGCAAAAATGTTGTGGAAGCTCAATCAGGCCGGTGATTAAGTTTGCTGGAATCACACCATTGCCATCGCCAACAATTGCCTGGAGAACTCTGCAGCGGACTGGTCATTTTGTAAAGAAACTCGCATGTTTGTTGTCAAATGCAATTTCTTGACGTATCGCCATAAAGCAGACGCCTTCAAGCATTCAATTCATCTGCCGGAGTTGATCTCGAAATGACAGGTAGCGTTTGACGAAAATCGGCTGAAAGCAAGATCGTTGCTCCACCGAAAAGTCGCTTAACATGACGTAAATCCTTCAAAGTACGATTCAGGGCCTCCAACGCACGTTTGTGAGCCATTGTGCATTCGTCCCATATCATAATCTTACATTGCTGCCGTAGGTACTTTCGCCATCGCAGTGTGCTTTGAAATGTTGCATGAAGGTTCTTCTTCCACTTGCAGATTCAATGGCAATTTCAATGCAGGATGAGTTGTACGACCGCCTTCTAACAAAGTAGCCGCTATCCCAGAAGAGGCTAGGGCCAAAGCGATCTCAGATCTCGAACGAATTGTATCCAAAATCAGTGAAATCATAAATCTATTTCCAGTTCCGCAATTTTCGTTATCGACTGCTTGCATCAATTCATCGTACACTTTCTGTTATTCTTGATTCAACATTGGCACATTTGTTTGAACAGTTTGACTCAATGCGATTCGATCGAAGTCCATTTCTCGCTCCAATTCTGGATTAAATGCGTCTTGAATTGAATGATTTGGCTGTGGCATCCCCAATTTGCACAACAAATCGCCACTCATGAGCAGACACATATCCTCGATCAAAATCAAAGCTTTGTTGCGCATTTCATCTGACATCTCCAGTTCATTATCCGATGTCACAGTGCGAATTCGATGCAAAATATCGTCGGCCATAATATCATCTTTGTATAGTCAAAGTACCTATCTACTTCATTTCAAAAAGTTACTTAATGTAACATAAGCCGTATTTTATTATCAGCCATGATCTATACAGATCATCGATTTACATGCAATTACAACAACAGCACATGATCCTGCTTCTCATCGAGATCATGAATGATGATCTGAAAATTATTTCTACTATTTCTCGCTGCGTTGTTTGGCGCTGTTTGTTTCATTTTTAAATGTTGGTGTGCTTGTAAACGATAGCCAAGCCACACGTTGCCAGACTAAAATATTCAACACCATTCATAACAAGCAATCAACAAGCATATTTTTCACATGCGAATAAATTTCTCGTATGTATTTCGAGCAAAATATTTCATAAGCATTTAAGTAAATGTTTCATAACTATTTATTAACAAAAAAATGTATATGAAATATTTCGCATTTTCCCAATCGTAAATAATTATTGTTTCACAAGTTTTTCTGTAGAAAGGTGAGAGTTGTTTTTCGTTATCTTCTTTTATCATAAAATACGAATTTCCAAAAAATCTTGGAATAATGAAAAATGGAAACTAGCAGGCTGTATAAATTTAAATTATTTTCAAAGCTGATTATTGGGAAACACATTTCTTTTTTATCAAAAAATAGTACAAAGAAATAATGTAATTGCAACAATTTTCGTCGATTTTTTTGTAACTAACTTTAGTTTGTTCATTTGGGTTTTCGTGTTTAAACCGCTGTCATTTACTTCGTCTTAGAATTCCAATTACCGACGAGAAGTGCAAACTGCGGTAAGCTTTTTATTACCTACATTTCAAACTGATTGTAAACCATTTCCTTTTAAAAACAAAACGCACCGTATAAAGTAAAACGGAAGCGGTGTTGTTGTATTCGAGCCCCTGGCCATGATAATAATTAAAAACATTTTCATAAATATTTAATAAATACTTCATCGGCGTTTTCAACGGCAAAAACATTTCCGAAATGTTGGACAAAAAAATGTTTCTGAACAAATCTTTCGCTGGTAAATATGAACTAGCTGCGAAATATTGTTTATTTGTTGCATATTTCAACATAAAATTTTAAATTAGTTTTTAAAAAACAATATCGAAAATCAAAACTACTCAAATTTAACTCAAATGGTAACACCTTCGACAAGCAAGTGAAATGTCATGTCCATTGAAATCATGTTGTGACGTCACGCTGCACCCAATGTTTGCAATATGGCTGGTGGCAGTATGAAGTTTGTCTTCATGTTTCACCGAATGCTTGCAATATGGCCCGGTGGCATAATGAGGTTTGCCATACTCATAGCAACTGTAGCCACAACTTAAAAATAAAATTCTTCAATGATCCGTATTGTTTTATTATCGTGATCTGATCCGGATCAGATCACGCTGATAATAAAATACGGCTATAGTAAACATAATTTATAAGAACAAACTTTTTAGGTATATTAAAAAAAAAAAAAAATTCAAAATTGTTGACAACAACAATTTGCCTGGAAAATAATTAAAATAATTGACAACAACAATTTCTTTTAAAATTTAAATTAAATTTTTTTTTTTTTATTTGAAGTGTCACTACTTTATATTATCCATTTTTTTTTTTTTTTTCAAAGTGTATTTCCCCATAAAAAAAATAAAAAATTTAGTGGTGGACCACCGTTAACATTCATGGATATGAAAAATAGATATTGTCCGATTCTCAACCCTATCCCATATACACACTAAGTTTCACGAAAATCGGTTGAGCAGTTTCGGAGGAGTTCAACTACGCACCCCGTGACACGATAATTTTATATATTAGATTTTATTATTTATTTTATTATTTATATTTATAATGAATAAGTTCATAGTAAGATTACATCTTATAGTTAGTGAAGGCTTTAAAGAGGTGGAGCATTCAATTTGTTTGAAGAATACGTCCCTACTCACTTACCAAGTATTTTGTTCATAAATATCTAGTTTTTCCAATCGCGTCTCATCTCAACATGTCACAAGTCACATACTAAATTAAACAAATTTATCTCCTTTACTCTCTCCAGGTGCCTAGAAGAAACCAACTGGGACTATAATCACGCTGTCTTTGTATTCGACAAGCTTCAAAAGGAGAGCAAAATTCCCCCGGAGGCTTTTGTTAAATAATTACGTTATGCTATAACAAATAATATTTTACTTGTTCTTATTTTTTTGTACGTTTTCCTAGTTCTAAAGTATATATTATGTATGATCCTATAGTGAGCAGTTAATATTTTTTCCGGTTGCTGATGCATTCACTCAAAACAAACAATAAATTATTCATTAAAATAATTTAAATGTATGAAAGTAAACAGAAAATAACCCCCAATCAACAAATATGTTCGTTTTCTTTTTTTTTTCCAAAAGTAAATGCCCGCTTTTGTATTTTATCAAAATGACCTCATATCGATATGAGAATTTTATTCCTCTTAAAACTTAAATTTAATTCTACAGAGGGGCGAAAGCAAAATACCGAAATTTATTTTTTTGAGTTCGTCAAAATACATATTCGTTTTTCTTTCGAAGAATATTTCTTTTTCTGAAATTTTCGAAATTTGCTTTTGCAACTACATTTTGTACGCAATTAAGTCGAAACAAATAATTTCTTACATTAAAACAGATTGTTACGAATGAAGTATTTTTGCTTTTTAAAAGTAGAGATCAATTCTGTAAATATCATTTAAATAAATACAACTTAATTTCTAAAGCGAATTGATTATTTTTTGTCTGTATATGTACAAATTATTGTGAATGTAAAATCAATCATAAACGAAGTAAATTTCCAAAGGAAATATACATCCGATCGTCGGTCTGGTTTCGAAGAATTTCTTAAAAACATTTGTTTTTTGATAAGATGATGTTATTTTTAGTAACGGAATGTTATTTATTGGTAGGCATATTTTTTCCTTGCAAAAATATGTTATATCTACATTATTGGACCGACGATAATGATATGAGAAAGTAATTGTATGACTTTATAGTAAGTAAATAAATACATTTCATGACATTAAAATTTGTTTACTTTTATTTATGGTGAATAAAAAATGCGTCCATGATAGTTTGGTCAAATCAGCTTTTAAACGAAGTTAATTCTCTCGCCAAAACTGCAACGTTTTACCAGAATATACTTTTTGCTCAATAACTTTGTGGGGTATAGCTTAGAAACTAAAAACAGGAGTTTGAGACTTTTCCGTCCTCCTCGGTATTGAGTGGACTGCTTTTTTCTCCATATTTAATTCATGGCCCTTGGCTAAATCTTGTGGATTCATCCGCTCTATGTCCTCTTTCTGAGAGGGCTTCGTGTAAGACACCTGAGACTCATTCAGCCAGTAATTATGACAACATTTAAAAGTTTAGCAAGTCCTACCCGGATGGGCAATACCAGTACCCGGTGATTACCATGGTGTGGTACGATAAGCACAATTGATGTGTATGAGATATATCTTACAAAAACTGGATACCACCAGGTTGATGCCAATCAGATTACATCCCTTTTCATACAATAACCAGCAAAACAAGACAAATTTAATACTAAGCACAAATTGGAGAGCATGAAGCCCATGACAGCAAAAGGATTGGCCAAATATAACAGAAGCCGGACCAACAAACTATTACAGTCTGACCGGTCATCGCTATCTAAGTTAGTAGTTAAGTTAACTGGTTATAACTTCCTAAGAAACCACGCAATGAAACTAAATCTCAAAGATGAGGATATACTATATAGAGGATACGAGGAGGTCCACGAGGACACACCTCACTTTGTCATTGCCCAAGTCTCTGTCACTTGAGGAACGTAACACTTTTAAGCTATTACTTCCATGACGTACATGAACTCTATGATGTCTCACTGTCCGATCTTTACAGGTTCCTGAGGATATCGGGATGGCTAGACAGCGTCAGGTAACCACAAAGGAGAAGGAATACAGACCGCCGATGTAACACCAAGAATTACAATTCCTGATTCGAACTAAAAAAAACACTTTTCAAATATTTTGTAATTTAAGTTTATTACAGTACCACGTCCAACACCAGACTGCCTGTCTGTCAAAAATCTTACGAGCTAAACTTATTCTAACGAACTTTCTAGAATACATAAAGTGAATATGTGAAAAAAAAAAACAGAATCAAAAAAAAAAATAGCGTTACGCACGACACACAAACAAACCAATGCAGCCACATATGATTGATGCACCTCTTTCTCTCTTTCTTAAAATATTAGCGTTATTAGGTGGCCTAGGCCTAACAGAGTTGGCTTGGGATGATATTCAGCTTGGTTTGGACTCTTGCTGACACAATTAGCTGATAACGTGTGTTCATGTTGTTCATCACATATATAATATATAAAAACGTTCGTGCGTATGTATGACCGACGATAACGGCTGAACCACTGAAGCTATACCCCTTATATTCACACCATATGTTTGTGTGGTGCTCCGGATGGTTTATGTTTATTTTAGATAGGGGGCGCTGGGGTCGCTTTTTGAAAATTCTTATTTATGGACCGATTTGGCTCAAATTAACACCATATAACACTTAAAACAAAAGAAAGCTTTTGCCAAAATTTGGACCAGATAGGTGGCGCTGGGAGATATTTACGACAAGTTAGATTTCCCTGCATATCAATTTTGTATCAACAACATTAAATTTAGTTGTAATAATATAGTTCGCGTCTATACTTTTTCGAATTTGACATTTCAGTAATTCATATTTCATTTAGCTGTACAATTGTTCGACGAAAACTCCAAATTAGTTTTTAATCAATTTTAACCTCTTCAGACCGTAGGTGCACATATGTGCACCTTTGTTAAAACATTTATTTGGTACACTACATCCATCTTTTCGCAATTAGCTGCAGTTAAGTATCAAATATATATAATCATTTTGCGGTATAAATTTTTAGATGGCGCTAAGCGTTTAATAACTTTCATTATTTGAATTTTATAGTAGGCCAGTTTTATCGTTTTTTTTGGGTTCCTCAGATTGAAAAAGTAATTATTCAGGTAAAAATTTTAAATTGTTGTTTCGCAGTATTATTTTTTTTTGTGATGTGCTACTGAGTTCAATTTTAGTTTGTAAGTTCGAAAATATTATCTTTTCATGTTATTTCTAACAAAACTGAGCTATATTTGAGCTACATACTTTGGAGTTACACATATGTGTACTTCAGGACTATATACTAGTTCCATTTTTTTTACGATAGATTTTCATCGAAATGCAGGCTTCCTAGATGCAAATTTCGCTGCCGTATAATCTGCACAAAGTGACAGGTTTATTTATGCATTTGAAAAACCAACTTTTTTTAACTGTATCAATTTTTAATAAAGTAAAATTAGGGTATTTTATGCCATGACAGACCTGAGGTACACATATGTGCACCAGGAATTTGTCCATGAAGTTATTAAAAATATTTATTTTTTTAAATGCAAATCTCTTATTTCATCTCATTAAAGATTAAAAATCCACTAAAATCTATAATTTTCCTGCTTTTATTCGTCTGGGTCTGAAGAGGTTAAATAGGTAAATAACATTTCCATTCGATTTCCGGCACACATAACATAACCAAGGAAAATGTCCTTACTGGGCCAAATTTGATGATTCTTCTTTTGTTTTGTTCGTATTGGTGTATTTCAGGCTTAGGCAGTGCTAAAAGATAAAATTTTGGACCCGATATTCTTCGTTCCCACTTGAAGGATAGGATACTTTTGGATCTGATAGGTGGCGCTGTTGCCGTTCTCCGAAACAGCTCTACCGAGTTGATTGAAATTTGTGGATGGGTAGGTATGGTTGCTTCAAGATTGAAATATACTATTGTTTGGGACCCTATAGATGGTACTTTGCAAAAAATAAGCGGGATAGGAGAACGGGTTGTGGAAGCATTAAAATTAATAATGGACGTTGTCCAAATAAAGGACTTTGCGAAATGTGAGCAGGACATAATACGAAAGGTATGAGCAAAGGCGGGTGGGTACAGCTACATCTAAAAAAGACTGACGTCCGTATGTGCGCACTCATAACTCGGGAACAAATCCTTCAATTTTTATGATATTTGGTTTAAATTCGGAAGGGGCCAAGGAAGCACATTATGCTACTTTTTATCGTGAAAACAAAACTTTATGGGGATTAGTTAAATTTTTGAATTCTTTGGATGTTCCGGGCATACAATTGAAAGTCGGCTCAGTTATAATTTTGTTGCGCAACCTCAATGCACCGAGACTTTGTAATAGAACGCGTTTGATTTGGTGGTGAAGGATCCCAAATCAAATGTCATGCAAGCGACGGTTTTGAGGAAAAAATTCAAAGACAAACATTCTCATTCCACGGAATCCGCTTCATACGGCCACAAAATTGGAAAATTTGAACGGGAAATTGGAAAGTTTGTGAAAATTGATGTTCCATACATTTTCTATGGAGAGTTTTTTTTTTTAATTTTGATCGTAGTATACAGTGAGTCGCAGTGGCTTAGTGTTAGTGTGTTGGACTACTACGCTAGGGGTCGAGGTTCGAATCCCGCAAAAACCCAAATACCAACTTATGATTTTTTTTGCGCCACCTCTCGCGAACGTCTGACAAACATCTGAGAGTATGGCTGTCTTGAAAGAGCTTCTCAATTAGCCGTTTGGAGTCGGCATAAAATTGTAGATCCCTTCCATTCGTTCTCAAAATGAAAACTCACACAAAACGAATGGTTGTGAGAAGCTAGGCCTAGGGTCCCTCCGGACCTGTTGCGCCAACTATTTATTTTTAAAAAGTCAATTTTGGGCGGGACGAAGTTCGCCGGGCACGCTAGTATATATTATATAATTGTAGAAGAGAGAAAAATAAGCTGTAATACGACGTATATGACTCCTCCCACCGAAGACTTGACAATACGTGTTGAAAAGACGCACTTGACAAGGGAATTATGACAGATGAACTCCCATTGCATTCTGTAAATAAAGTTTGATTAACATCTAGATAATGATGGAATCGATGAGCCCAGATTTCCTGTGTTTGCTGCTGGTAGCAAATGCATTTGGTTACTGTGTCGTATACGTAATTTTATTTTCATACATATTTTCATACATTTTGATAACTTATTGTTATGATACATGTTAATTTACATTAATTGTTTCTTTTTTAATAAAAAATATAGTAAAGTTTTTTTTTTTTTTTGTTAGGTATTAAATTCAATTTATTATTATTATTATTACCTTTTTTTTTCAATACTTTTCATAATAGATATAACATACTTTAAATTTTAGAAAATGTACATTAGTTGGTATATTGATTCACTTTGCTGATTACATACAATTTGCTATTTGTACAATAATTAACTGTATTATAAGTCATTAACGTAATAGGTTTGTTAAGGCAAAAAATTTAAAATATATTATACCTACTTTTTGTTTAAGTTTTTTCTGTACGAGTAATCTCTACCTGTTGATTTTCGATCAAACTTTATATCTTTGATTGATCTCTGATATTTATATTTTATTTTTATGATTTGCCTATCGCGTTTCAATCCATTTATTTCTGTGTGTGAAATGTGTTTTACCCTTTTGTTGAACATCTTTAATAATGTAACGTGGTAAATGCTTAATATTCATGCTTATTTTGACATTCGAACGAATAGCCAATTCTAAAGGCTGGTACGCTGCTCAAGTGAAAGTGAAATTTTCACTGCTCTCCAAAAAATGCTGTGAAATCGAAAGTTAATTTTTTTTTTTGAAGTGAAACTTCTTATGCGACTTCCAACTCAAGGTCGCGTTAAACGTTTAACGCTAATAATTGGTTACTCAAAGGCGTGAGCGAGGGTGAGGGTAGCGCACATTACACAGCACAAGCACGTTCATATGAAAAAGAAAAGAAAAGAAAAGTGGTGGTTGTTTCTGAGGAAATGCGCACATGGCTGTTGACGTGCGCTGATGGACTTATGGTGGTGTATATAGAAATTGAGTTCAAGGGTTTTGTTTCAATGGTTGTTATAGTACATACCTACATACGTTGATACCTACAGTATAGAATTGAAGAATTCAAGAAGTAAAGACGATATAGGTTAATTATGTATGTTGTTTGATTTATTGAAGTGAAACTTCTTAAATGCTTAATGCTACTATAAGCATTGCAAACTCAAATGCGTGAGGCACCAAATGCTGGGAGAAGAATATTCTGTGGTGAAGATTAATTTCCAAAAATAATGACTAAATTGGCAATTAATGTCTTATTTAAGTGAAACTTCTAATGCGACTTCCAACAAGGTTGCGTTAAACGTTCAACGCTCCTGTTGAGGGGGAATAGAAGGAGACAGAGCGAGAGTGAATGCGTGGCACAACGCATGCGCGTAGTATACCTGTTACAGGCCAGCGCGAGCGTTAGCAACGAGTAGCGTCCTCATTATTTCATTTACTTGTTTTAGTTTGATTTGATACACATACCTATAATTTAATAGGGTAGTATTTTTGAAGTGAAACTTCTAATGCGACTTCCAACATATCGTATCTTACTTTAGTTGTCATTATCCCATTGTAAATGTTATGGATTTGGATATTTCTCCACTCGAAAATGATAATTAAAAGATGCGATCAATTGTGAATTGCAAGCAATGTAAATAAAGTTTGTCTTAAAGCCTAGTATCCTGCTCACAGCTAAATTTTATCTACCATACAAAAATGTCTACAAAGATAAAATTGAGCGAGGCAGTTTAGCAAAGCATCAGTATCCTGTTCGCACGCCAAATCCTTAACTTCATAGGTATAGATGGGCCGATGAAAAGTCTCCACTCATTTAGCTCGCGAAATAAATGTCCGGTGCATTAAATCGAAGATAAATTTTGACATAAAAAAACGGAGAAAAGTGTTTGTGTTGTGTTTGCAAAGAATTTTTTGTGGCGGAAAACGCGGATAATGTTTGCGTGATAAATAAAAGAAAACGCAAAGCCAAATAACAGCTCCAAAACAGAGATACATATACATATAAATAAATCGAATCAATTTTCAGGGGGACTTATGCTCTCCTTGGCTTCATCTTTTGGGTAATAACAAGTGTTCCACTATGGTAAGGAGATTGTGGAAAGTTTGAGGACACATGTTGAACTTCTTCTTATAATTTCTAGGTTTCTTACGTCTTTCAAGTTTGAAATTCGAAAATTCTATTAACATTTCGTTTACTGATATCAGTCATGGTACTCATGGTTCATAAGCCATATGGTTTTGTCCCATCTATATCATGTTTAATAATAATTTAGCGACCATTTATCTTTGGTGTGGAGAAACGAAGTGGAGACTAGGGGCGCTAAAATTTAGCGCGAGCAGGATACTAGGCTTAAAGAAACAATATGATTTCACTAAAAATCAATTTCTACCCCTTCCTATTTTCATTTCCACATTACGAAGTTTCACTTCTTCCGCGCGGAGGGACTCCACGCACTATTTTTTTTTTTTAAATTTTCGTGGAGAAATTAATGCAGGGTGACTGAGCTGAAAAGTTTCTTTTTCTGCTGGGAATTCCATAAGATTTAGCTATGGTATAAAATAAACATACTTTTTGCACTCTTATTTTACTTAAAATGAAAACAGATGGAGAAAAGAAATTGCGAACTTTGTATTATTTTACTTCATACTTGTTGATGCTTCACATCATAAAATTGGAAAAGGATTAGAATTATATTAAACGAATTATATTATGAATTTCTAACATGCATGTAATAACCACATAAATTTTCGAAAACTGAATTTGTCATCACTTAAAAGTTAATTCTATGAACACTCTATGTTTAGTATTTTTTGTGGAATCCAAGCTTGGATTTTTGGTCATATAAAAGAACAAATAAACATAGAATCGCTCTCTTTGATTTGGAAATTCTTGCCGAACAGTCTTTTAATTAAAAGTTGAAGTTGAAAAAACGCTTTGAACATTTTTTGGTGCCGAAACCCGGGACAATAGTATATAGTTGTTGAAGTCCCCATCATACAAGTAAAGCTATTTAACAAATCAAATAAAATTAAATTAAAGTAAAGCAAAAGGCAGAACTTAAAATAACAAACAAATCGCTGTTTCTACATCATCCAAGAAGCTGTCTCGTCGCTGGACCATTAAGAGTTTAAGAGCATTCATCAACGAGAGAACCACAACCTTGGAATCACCTTCGCCACGGAAATATATTTTGGGTAAAAGAAAATATAACGTACATAAAAAACCATATATTTCATAAATATTATGATATATTCATTACCTATTATATTATAATATAACTATAAAGTGCAAGTGCAAAGCAATTTCATAAATTCTTCGTTGAACGCATTTAAGAGCTTATACGGATAGATGTAGAAAAGGGGAGCATAAAGAAAGTCACAGTTTTTGTTGTTGGAAAATTGCATAATACAGCAACCTGTCGTATTTTGGCATTCTTCTTTGTCGAATTCGCCGCATTACATTGTTCGATAGAGTCGATCTTCGTTGATAAAAAGCTTTATTTCGCTTTACTAGCTTGCATTGTTGTTCTTGTTGTGGTCCATACAAGGAAAGTTCACTTGTGGTTGGAGCTGCTGCTGGATGTTAGACGTTGTGCATAATACTGCTGTTGCTAAATTGAGTGACTTCGTGGAGTGAAAATATTTCGCCGCTTATAAAAGCTTTTCGTTTGACTGATACGCTCGCCAAAGCAAATAATTCACTTCTGACATTTTTTTAATTACCTTGAATAAGTCGTTGTTGGTAATTTTGTAATTGGTGGTACAAGGGTGTTGGTTTCTTCTATATTGGTTATTTGAATTGGAGTTTATCAGCAAAATATGAGTATTCCAGGCCTCGCACATGAGGAATTGGAAGAGGTGGTTGAGCAGGTGAATAGAGAGCAGGCACAGGCAGGTGTAAGGGGGTTGGATACTGAACAGCGACGGCAGTTAGCTGAGCTGAACGTTTTGCGATCTACCACCAAAGGCAATATAAGCAGAATAAAAAAGCTCATTGCAGACAGAGGTTCAACTATTTCTGTAACTGAGTTGGAATGTCGACTAGGCATACTCGAATCCTATTTCAAACAGAATTTGAATGTTCAGATGTCTATAGAGAAGATTAACGTCGTTGGTGAGGAGAAAATAAATGCGACAAGCAGAGCGGAGGTTGAAGATCTGTATGTCGTTACCAAATCGGAAATTTTAACGTTGTTGTCAGAAAAGAAACCAAGTGCTAGTGTGTGTGATAACTTGAATGTCACATTGCCACCTTTCAACATTCTGCAAGATCGTCAAATCTGGAGAAAATTAAATTGCCATCATTTTCCGGAAAATTCTCAGAATTTCCAAATTTCATAGGCCTTTTTAGTAGCCTGGTAGATAAGGATGACTCATTGGATAATTTGCAAAAATTCAATTACTTGAGAAACTGCTTAACAGGGTCAGCGTTGAGTGCAGTAAAGGAGTTTGATCTGACAAGTGGGAACTACGCTAAGGCACTAAGCCGTTTGAAAACACGTTTTGATAGCAAGGCTATGATATTTCAAGAGCATATTAATGGGATTTTAGCTATCCCAAAGATCTCAAAATGTTCCGCCTTTCATTTGCGAAATTTGGAAGACAGTTTTAATACACACTTAGCTGCAATGCTTAGTATAGGTGATTATAAGGACATTGCATCGTCAATTCTGATTTCGTTAGCACTGGATAGGGTCGATGTGGAGACAAAGGCCAAATGGGATGAGGCGACTGATCATTCCACGATGCCCTCATGGTCAAATTTTGCAGAGTTGTTGGATCGTCGTTGTCAAACACTAGAAGCAAGAGAATCTAAGATCTGTAAGGTGGAAACTAATACAAGCAATAACAATCTTCGAAGTCGTCCTCGAAATACGAATAGAAACCATTTGTCCAATAATTCGTTAGTTGTGAACAGAGCCAGGTGTGAGTTTTGTCAGTCGAGCACGCATAATATTGTTGAGTGCCCCGACTTTAACCAGCTGTCTGTTTCAAACCGGTTCCTAGAAGTTAAAAGACGGGTCCTTTGCATTAACTGTTTGGGAAAAGGTCACTCAGTGAGAAGATGCAATTCGCAGAAATGCACTATTTGTTCGTTGCCCCATCATCGGCTACTTCACAGATATACGGTGAACAATCCGGCAAGGGTAGAAGTGTCTGATAGAGACACAGCACCAAATACGAGCACGAGTTGTGCGAGTACTATGGTTTCAAATACGTACGACAATGGAAATTCAAATGTTATTTTGGCTACAGCTATTGTCTATATAAAGGATAGGTCTGGTAAATTTCAACCCGTCCGCGCCTTATTAGATTCAGCATCGCAGTTGAACTTTATAACGGAAGATATGGTTCAAAAATTAAAGTTGCATAAGACCCAAACCCATACATTCGTGTCTGAAATAGGAAAATCCAATTCGGTTGTTCAACATAAGACAGAAGCTAATTGCAAGTCCCGAATATCTGACTTTGAGCTAAACTTAGATTTCTTAATCCTAAAATCTATAACGAATATTCAACCTGAAAGAGAAATGGATATTTCTGGTTGGAATATCCCCAAGAACATTTCTTTGGCGGATCCTTATTTCAACGTGCCCAGCCGCATAGACCTATTGATTGGTGCCGATAGCTTTTTCCATCTCCTTTGCTTGGTTGGATGGTCTCCGGAAGTTATGGCTTATCCGAGATTCCTCAGGCTTCATGCATGTTAGTTGATTGTTTCGATTTTGAAGAGGCTTCGTTGAATGAGACGGTGAATAAATTCTGGGAAATGGAAGAAGTAAACAGGAAATCCACTTTTCAGTCCCTTGAAGAACAAGAATGTGAAGAAGAATTTTTGAGGAGCGTTCGACGTGATGAAAGTGGTCGTTTTGTTGTAAAAATTCTCTTGAATCTAAACAAAGGCCAGTTGGGAGATTCGTTAAGCCAGGCAAGGAAACGATTTGTTAGCTTGGAAAAGCGACTTCAGAAGAATGATGAAGTGCGAGATCAGTATATCCAATTCATGGAAGAATATGAGAGTCTGGGTCATATGGAAGTTGTCCCGAGAGATGAAGTTTCTCTCATTCGATACTTTGCTCCTCACCAATTTGTTCTAAGACCTGATTAATTAACTACAAAGTTAAGGGTAGTCTTTGACTGTAGCGCCAAAACATCAACAAATATGTCGTTAAATGATTTGCTGTTGAAAGGGCCAGTGTTACAAGATGATCTTTACGACATTCTGTTACGTTTTAGATCTTATCAATTTGTAATCTCTGCGGATGTCTCGAAAATGTATCGTCAGATATTGGTGGCTAACGAAGATCGGAATTTCTGGCATAATTATTATAATTAATAGAATTAATGGCATATAGGTTAAAAACAGTAACCTACGGCACTACATCCGCTCCTTATCTTGCTACTAGATGTTTAAAATTATTGGCAGATGAGCATATATCGCAATTCCCAATAGGTGCTAAGGTTATAGGAGAAGATTTTTACATGGATGATATGATCACAGGTGCTGATTCACTGGAGGAGATTTATAGGATCTATTGTGAAACGAGTCATATACTCCAGACCGCTGGGTTCGAATTGCGAAAATGGTGCAGTAACGATGCTAGGATTCTAGACAGGATTTCTGGTAATGGGCCTGTCAGCGATTCATTGCGCATCAACGACAAAGATGTCATAAAAACTTTAGGCATAGTTTGGAATCCCTCAGAGGATGAATTTAAATACGTAGCCCCCGATGTTGATTTTTCAAAACCCATAACTAAAAGGCGAATATTGTCAGAACTAGCTCAAATCTTCGATCCCTTAGGATTAATAAATCCAATAGTCGTAAAGGGAAAGATCATAATGCAAGATCTATGGATTTCCAGATGTAATTGGGACGAGTCTGTTCCGATGGAAATACACTCGCAGTGGGAAGCATACCGCAAGGATATAGTGTGTTTGGATACAATAAAGGTTCCTAGATACATTCATTATTCACGTCGATCAAACGTTAAAGTTGAGCATGGATTTGCGGATGCATCGATTCGTGCATATGGTTGTGCTGTGTATCTACGAACCATAGATACGGTTGGTGAAATAAAATGCTGTTTATTGAGTGCCAAGTCAAAAGTAGCTCCTATCAAAACTAAGTCGCTTCCGAAATTGGAATTATGTGCCGCAGTTTTATTAGTTGATTTAGTGCAAAGAATTCTTCTGAATCTAGGCGAAAATATTGAAGAGATTTATCTGTGGTCAGATTCTGAGATAGTGTTATGTTGGATTTCCGCATATCCGTCATCATGGGAGATATTTGTTGCGAATAGGGTATCAAAAATTCAATCTGAACTACCAGCGGCGATATGGAGACATGTTGGTTCGAAGTCCAATCCAGCGGACATAGTATCGCGTGGTTCATACACTTCCGAACTAATGCAAAGCATGTGGTTTGATGGGCCATCATTTTTATACTTACCGATTGAATATTGGCCGAAACAAAAGGTACTTTCCCCTATTGCTGAGTTAGAAACCAATAACCCTGTAGCATTGATAGCCAAAATACCTCCGGAAGAATTTTCAAAAAATTTCGATCGATTCAGCAGCTATCATAAAACAATTCGTATTTTTGGATATGTAGTTCGATTTATGAGATCAATAAAAAAAATACTTTCTCCTCAAAGTTCCAACCCCCCCGTAAGTCCTACGGCACCAGGATTGACAGCAGATGAACTTGAAGAAGCACTCCTAAGGATTATATGGAATCTACAACAAACTCATTTCCAGGAGGAAATTGAAGATTTAAGAAAGAAGCAGAGGATAAGCCCAAAAAGTGTCATCAGCAGCCTCAATCCTTTCCTTGATGATGAACACTCTATAAGGCTCTTGCGAGTTGGTGGGCGTTTGCTGAATGCGAACATACCTTATAATGTTAAATGTCCTATACTCCTACCCAAAAATTCCCTATTTGTTAACAATCTTGTTGTCCATTTGCATGTCACTAATTTTCATGCAGGTATCCAAGCACTGGTCGCTATTTTAAGACAGCGGTTCTGGGTCATCAATGCTCGAAATGTTGCTAAGAAGACGGTATCGTCGTGTCACCACTGTTTCCGTTACAAACCGAAGCTTTTGAAGCAGATCATGGGTGATCTTCCAGCCGGCAGAGTTACGATATCCAGGCCATTCGCGAGATCAGGTGTGGACTTCTGTGGACCCTTTCAAATATCGCAAGGGCGTCGAGGCTACTGTACGCTTAAAGCATATGTGGCTGTGTTTATTTGCTTTGCGACGAAAGCTACGCACCTCGAAGTCGTATCGGACCTCTCGACTCAAGGTTTCTTGGCAGCCCTAAAGCGATTTGTTGCACGACGTGGCCTATGTGAGGAAATTCATTGCGACAACGGGACCAATTTTGTGGGAGCACGTAATGAGCTGAGGGAGCTATATAATGTGGTCTTAGAGCAACAAAACGAGAATATTGTCTCATGGTGGTGTGCCTTGCATCGCATCAAGTTCGCGCACATACCTCCACGAGCGCCACATTTCGGTGGCTTGTGGGAAGCGGTAGTTAAGTCGGCAAAATCCCACCTCTACAGGACAGTAAAGCAGACGTTTTTGACGTATGAGGAGTTTTCGACCGTAATTGCGGAAATTGAAGCGATTATGAATTCCCGCCCCATTTGTATTTTGGGACCAGATCCAAACGACGAACAAGTGTTGACTCCTGGTCATCTATTAATTGGTAATGCTTTAAATTCTCTTCCAGAGCCTACCATTCCAGACGATATACCTCCGTTAAAACGATGGCGGCGACTCACGCAGATTAAACAACACTTCTGGACGAGATGGTCCAAAGAATATCTGCTAGAGTTGCAAAGACGAACGAAGTGGAAATCGGCTTCCGATAATGCTACTGTGGGTACAGTCGTGCTGGTCAGCGACGACAATTTACCACCTCAGCAATGGCTGCTGGGAAAAATCGAGCGTCTTATCACTGGTGCGGATGGAAAAATTCGTGTTGCAGATGTACGAGTCAAGGGTAGTGTGCTCAGAAGACCAATTCATCGCCTGGCCCCTTTACCGAGTTGTTGAAGTGACTCTGATCCCATTGGACCCTTCAAGGCGGGCAGTATGTTGATGCTTCACATCATAAAATTGGAAAAGAATTAGAATTATATTAAACGAATTATATTATGAATTTCTAACACGCATGTAATAACCACATAAATTTTCGAAAACTGAATTTGTCATCACTTAAAAGTTAATTCTATGAACACTCTATGTTTAGTATTTTTTGTGGAATCCAAGCTTGGATTTTTGGTCATATAAAAGAACAAATAAACATAGAATCGCTCTCTTTGATTTGGAAATTCTTGCCGAACAGTCTTTTAATTAAAAGTTGAAGTTCAAAAAACGCTTTGAACAGTACTACCTAGTAATACCTACCCCCGTAATAATAAAGACTGTGTAAAAGTTATAAACTTGCTAATAACAATCAAGAGTGCATAGAGAGTAGGTATACTCCTATTGAAAGATCCGTGAATTATATTGATGTGATTACTGAACCTCATTGTAGTAGAACATTCGAATACTGCTGTATTCTTATTTGCAAAAGTTTCTTATGTGGTACCTATTCGATTATGCTTCTTCAGAATCGCTCTCAGATTTCAGATTTCGTGTTGCAAATCGAACATAAGAACATCACTTGCCCTTTTTTGTGATAATATTCGTGCGATTCGAATATGTGTAGCCTTCAACACTTTTCAAATCGATTTCCATTCACTGGTTAGATTTTAAATTAAAACATTCGAAATTTGCGTCTCGATTGATTTTTAAAAATTCCTATAAATAAAAAATTTACAAAAATAGATTCACCCCATGCAATGCCTTTCTTTGCAGTAGAACAAATTCACGAAAACCTAAACGCCCTCCACCAGTTGTCAAACTCAAACGCACTTGTGTTGATAAATCTGAGAAAATATCTAGATTCGCTCTGAAATCTGAAAAAGATTGTTTTTTTTTTTTGTACCAAACGAACATAAAAACTGCTCTGAGAGCAAAAAAAAGTGCTCTGAGAGCGCCCAATCGAATACCACATTAGTGTTGAATGAAAACGTTCTGTAACTGAATTTCCGGTATGGGTATTGGAAGATGTGAAATGATGTAAAATATGCTCATGATTTAAAAAGTTTTTAATGTAGGCTGTATTGAATTCATTATCTGCAACTATTTTGTATGGTTTTCCTAAGGTTGAAAATCTTTGCTGTAAAATGTCTACTATTGTTATTGAATTCCTGCCTGTAATAGCGTGGATAGATACATGTTTCGTAAGTTTATCAATGCAGGTAAGAAACATGTTATTTTTAGTAAGAAACCAAATATTTATGTGCACGATTTCATTTGGCTTTTTACAGGAGTTTCAGAAATCATAAAATTTGGTTTGATCGGATGACGGTCATATTTGCACATATTGCAAATAATACAATTGTTTATGTAATTAGAAATTTACAACTTAAGATTCGGGAAATAGAACTAATCTTTTATCTCTAAATGCATTTCGTCTATGTCTCTGTGATTTTTATCGAGATGTGTCTTTTCAATTTATTCCAGCAGTTTTTCTTTACATGTTATATCCACTAGCATTTTTGTACACCTAAGTACTTTCATGCATGGTAAATTTGAAAAGTACTTAGCTATAGGCTTTTGGAATTCAATAAATAAGCCATCATCTCTACAGAATACTCCTATTGTCCCTTTGATTGGTAAAAGAACTTTCAAAATGTCTAACACAAAGTTTTCACAGTACTCTGATAATAAAATAATTGACCTTCTTTTCTTTTGGTACATAAGTTTATTTATGTACGAATTCGAGTTACTTCTTTCATATACTATCTGATGTTTATATATATTTAAAGGCATTTCGGTGATATAAATATGATCATCCAAATTTTCGATTCCACTATGAATGGTAGCTAAATCGATCTACTATCTTCTGCATCAATATGATTAACTTCTAAACGACTCAAGAAATCAGAAACTTTATTTTCTTTTCCTTTAATGTAATCTATATCAAAAAAATATTCATTAAATTTTATTTTCCATCGCTGGAGCTTCATATTGGGTTCCTTTAGCGAATTTAGCCATACTAAGGGACGATGATCGGTTTGTACCTTAAATTTGCGTCCGAATAAGTATGGTCTAAAATATTTCGTTGCCCAGACTATGCAGAGGAGTTCTTTTTCGATCGTGCTGTAATGAACCTAGTGACGATTTAAAGTTCTAGAAGAAAAAGCGATCGGATGGTTTTTTTTTTGAAAAAAACTGCTCCCAAAGCCGCATTGCTCGCATCTGTCGTTAGTGTAAACGTTTTCGAAAAATTTGGGTATGCTAAGAAAGGACAAGTGCATATAATATCTTTTAGTTTCCTAAAAGACTCAATATACTGTCAGTCATTTACGTTTATTTTCGAACCTTTTTTAAGATACTTTGTCATAGGAAGGGCAACTTTTGAATAATCCTTAATGAACTTTCTGTAAAACCCCGTAATTTCCAAACATTTAATTTGCCTTGTTGTACGGGGTAGTTGAATGTTTTTAATGACTTAAATTTTATTAGTATTAGGCTTAATGCCGTCCGTTGAAATTATATGACCCAGATACTCTGTCTATGACGCTTTAAGAAACTGCATTTATCTATTTACCTACCTTTATCTACCTTCAAATTATACTCATTTAATCTGTTAAATATTTTGTTCAGAGAGGCAATATGTTCTTGGAGAGAGGTGGAAAAAATGAGTATGTCATCCAGATATACCACGCATATTTTATTAATAAAATCGGACAGGACTTCATTCATCATCCTTTGAAATGATGCAGGTGCATTTTTTAAGCCAAATGGCATCCGAGTAAACTCTTAATGTCCACTTGACGTTGAAAATGCGGTTTTATGCCTATCCTCTCTACAAATTGAAATTTGGTGAAATCCTTTTGCAAGGTCTAAAATTGAAAAGTACTGAGCATTTCCTAGCTTTGATAGGATATCTTCTATAATTGGAATAGGAAACTTATCTTCTATGGTTACGACATTCAATTTCCTATAGTCAATTACAATGCGCCATTTTTGCTGTCCTGCATAATCCGCCTTTTTAGGGACAATCCAAATGGGGGCATTTTAAGGACTGGTGGAATTTATTATAATACCCGAACTAAGCATACTCGAAATCTGTCCACTAGCCTCATTTTTAAGTGCCTCAGGATACCTATAAGCCTTGGAAAATATAGGAATATCATTTTTAGTAGGAATTCTATGGCTGTACTTAACGACGGAAGAAAGGTTATCTCCGTCGATATAAAAAAACTTGTATACATTTTTTTTATAGTAGCAATTAATGAATTCGTTTCCTCTTTGTTAAGATTTTCTAATTTAAGTCGGTCTATAATGGTACCCATATCTGGTTTTTCAAATTCAATATCAACTACGTTTTCAAGAATTTCAGTTTCCGTTAATTGGGATGGAGTACTCGTATTATCAAATATTAGAGGTAAGGTAGCTTCTTTGTTGTAACTTCTGACTTTTCCAAATCAATCTTTGCTTGCAAGGGCTTTAAAAACATTGCAGCCAAGAATACCGTCTCTACACAAATCCGTTTCAAGCATTTCAATAGTTGCTTTTCTGTTAAATTCTTAAAACAAGGGAATTGTTACTTTTGAAGTAACAATAACACTTGAATTGATGGACTTGAGATTAATGGGTTTTTCAAGATCCGATATGAAGGCTCCGTGAAATAAACCTCTTTGAATTAATGAGGTTCCTGCACCGGAATCTATTAGTGTGACTCAAGGGCTAACCCCAAAAAAGGGCATCACAATGGGTCCACGGAAACCTAAGCGAGGTATTGCAGCGCTCAGCATGCTCTACCTACCCGTTTGTCTAACCTAACCTAATCTATGACAGCAGAAGTATTGGTTGTCGTTTTCTGTACGACTTGGACTTGAATTTGAACTTGAACTTCTTTATACAAAAGTAATTCACTTATTGTGAAGACAATTATTAATGTGGTTTCGACTGGGTACTCTCAGAGCACTTTTTTTTCTATGTCAGCTTTTGGGACATAGCACATAGTATTTTGAAAAGAAAATATGATATAGGTAGGTACATTACTTTTCAAGAAAGAATACATTTTGGACAAAAACGCTAGGAACAGTAGGCGTGACAGTATAAACCTATGTTACATTCAAAATGATCATGCACGCAATGGGGCAGACAGAACAGTTTATCCGCAATCCATGCTAATCATGAAGGTGTAAGAGAGATCGCGAGTCAGACGCCAAAAATGTCATGGAAATTATATCCATAAGGCTGGTACGCAGTTCGCGTGAAATCTACTTTTTCATACAAATTTTTCACCGCGAAATGTCAAAATGAACTATCCACATGGAAATTTCCCTTGGCAGTACGCTGTTCGAGTGAAAAATAGCACTTCAAAAAGAAGAAGAAGAGGAGCTTACTGTTAGTTTAATCACGTAAAGTGTTCTGGGGCATAGTAAGATTACCTATAATTTGTTGCTGTTATAGATCAGCTCAAACAATATTAAAAGCCGCTTATTTTGTTGACTAAATATTTATAAATAAGTAGGTATGTACATTGACATAGTGCGTTTGAAGTATATTTGTATAGCACGTCCCACCCGCGGTCAGCATTCAGAATGGACAATATTTCTTCTTTTTCCAGCTGATTTACTCCAAAGAACATTCTCCGTAGTTCTCTTAAAATAGGGCATTTTGCTATAAAATGGAAGACGTCTTCTCTTTCTCTAAGATTGCAGAGATTACATTCGATTGGAAGATCAGGCCGGTGCGGTATATAATTTAAATTCATTAATTCGCCTCTGATTTTAGATATCGTGTTTGTTTTTTTAGTTGAGTTGGTATTCACAAAATATGTCTTCTCCTGCAGATTGTGACTTAGTTTGCTGTAATACGCTCGGTATTGTGATGACTGAGCTTCCATCATATACGAGTCGTATAGAAGATTACCTGTTTTTTCGATTATTTGGTGGAATTGTATTTTCATTGGTATTGCCTGTTCGTCGTTTCCAATACTTTGATTTAGCCCACAATTACGTGCCAAAATATTCCACTCGTGTACACAGTTAGCTCTTGTCGAAATTATGTAAGTGAGGACTATTTTTGGCAATCTTCGTTCATCCATTTCCAAAACTTTATTTACGTAATCAAAATGTAATTTCAGTGTTTCCAGACAGAGGGGAGCCATTCCTGTCTCCAGATAAATCATATAATTGGGGCTGTTATTTGGTAGCCTAAACACTCTTTTAATGCAGTACCGCAGAAATGTTTCGACAGAAGCAGACTGTTGGTATCCCCATATCTGAGCTCCATATAGCACGATGGATGTTGCAGTTGCACGTATAATTTTTTTTTTTTTTTTTTTTTTGAACTTTGGCTTAAAAACTTATTTTTTATACATCTTCCCCATACTGAGCCAATCGCTCTTTTTGCTTCTGATAATTTGGCTTTAAAGTGTTTCTCCATACCAAGGTTAGCTGTGATTAAGACTCCTAGGTATCTATATTCTCTTACGATTCCGATGCGTTCCCCATCGCAAGTCCACTTCTCGTTTTTAGAGAACCTCCCGCCACCATTTCTGAATATCATTTTAGTCTTCGACAGGTTAACAGATAGACTCCACGTTTGGCAATAATCCACAAGTCTATTAATCATAAGCTGCATGGTGTTAATGTTCTCAGCTAGAATAGCAATATCGTCTGCATACGTTAAAGCAGGAATGGACGTCTCGTTCACCTTTATGCCTCGTCCGATATTATCTGTTATGTCATTTATAAATAGAATAAACAGCAACGAACTTAGGATAAATCCTTGTTTTACACCTGTTGTTGTTGGAAATTCAGTAGAAACGCAGCTACCATCCCACACCATCGCTAAGTTATTTTCGTACAAGGCTCTCAAAGTAGTTATCATTCTGCTTGAAATTCCAATTCCATAGAGTTTATGAAAAGTGCTTCACGTGAAATGGAGTCAAATGCGGCGCGAAAATCCACAAATAGAGTATACAACTTTTTATTCCTTTTCTTGCATAACTCTGCTATATTGATGACAAGTGTAAATATTTGGTCCACCGTTGAATAGCCTCCTCTAAATCCTGCTTGAAATTCGTTAAGGACACCCTTTTCTTTTACCCACAGTTAAAGCCTGTTGAAGAGTAAGGCGCCAAACAGTTTAGCTGCAGTGTTAAGGAAATAAATTCCTCTGTAGTTCTGTGGGTCATCATAATCTCCTTTTTTATGCAATGGAAATATTATCGACTTCCTAAAAGCCGCTTATTGATGTGTAAACATCTAAGCGCGCGTTGTTGGAATCTGGTGGAGTAATTCCACACATTTACCTTGCGGGGAAGGAAATGTGTCACTGTATTTTATCATTGCATACATTTTATCATTGCATACGTTTTTATCATTGCATACATTTATGAGCTGGGGCATATTAATTTCAGCTTTTTGTTGATGTGTAATAAAGCATGTTTTTCATATATGATGGTCTCACATTTCTTCCCTGTGACGGACATCTCGAGGAAATTCGGTGCCAAATCTTTCGTGAATTACCAGGCACGCAGAAATCACAGCTGGACCACAACTACCAAAAATGTCGTATTTCATAATATATCAAGAATACGGTTATTACAATTCCCTCTTTTCTCAATGACGTGTATAAAGCTACACACACATACCGCACGTACGGTGTTTACACATATTTCGGGACTGTTGGATACAGACGCACCAATATTTTTTTTACTTCAAGTTTTTTGTACCGCTGTCGCACGTTTATTATTGTGAACATATATTTAAACTTGTATAGGTACCTAACACAAAAGATACTGCATGCGCTGCAGTACTGCCTCATGCCACTATTTTCAAAGTTCAAGCTCAGTTCTGATTTAGGGAATTGCATGGGTCTATCACAGAATCCGTCGTATTCGGAATTTTGCTACGAACCCCGAAAGAACTATCGCAGAATCCGTCGTAGGGTACATTTTTTGCTTTCGAAATTCGTAGAACGTGTTATATTCAGTGATACCACTTTCTACGAATTTCAAAATTCCCGTACGACGGATTCTGTAACAGTTCTTTTGGGGCTCGTAGCAAAATTCCGAATACGACGGATTCTGTGATCGACCCGATTATTTATATGCGACTCACATCCGGGCTGCTGCCTGCTGGCAGACCCAATATAATAACTCGCACCTTAGAAATGATTCATAGACTTTATGCCTAGTTCACAAATCGGCGTTGCAGTTGCACGCGAGAAAACAGTTTTCTTTACAGGCTCAACAAAAATATATTTTTATATTAATATCTGGACTGAAGATGAAAAGAGATGTGTTTACTTCGCGGATTGATCTACAACTCTCTGGATCAAAGCTCTTCATCTAATGTCGTTTTCCATTGGGATTTTCAGATTTTGCTCTCAGATTTCAGATTTTTCGTGCCCAATGGAACATAAAACGAGATTTTTCTTCCTTTGCATCTGTGGTGGTGCGTGTTTTAAAAGTCACGTGTTCTTAAATTGTAATTTGTGTAAATAAAAATCCATTCAATTTATTTTAATAAATATTGCAGCGGCCATATGTAATTTTTTTTTCTATTTTCCACAGACTTCTCGTCTATAAACGTAAGTAAAAACACTTTAAAGTTTGACAAACGACAAATGTTTTGGTGTTAGTGCAAATAGGTGTGAATCTCGCTCGGATATCGAGATTCGCAAAATTGCTCTGACTCTCAAAAAAAGTGCTTTTTTTGCGCCCAATGGAACATGAAATCTGACAGCCAGCTGATTTCGAGAGCAGAAAAACTGCTCTGACTCTGAAAAAAAGTGCTTTTTCTGTCCCAATGGAAATCGACATAAAATGTTACCTCGGTATGTAGCAGAATCGTTGGTCCGAAAATTGTGTTTGTTTAGACAAGTGTTCGACAGAGCGACATCGAGGAATCTTTGTCATTGGTGACAAATTATATTTAATTGCAGAAGGCAGTTAGCATTGATAAGTGTGTCCGATCCATAAAATGTTATGGAATGTTTAAACAAGCATCCGACAGAGTGGCGCCGAATAGTTCTTATGAGAGACCACAAAGTATTGTTTTACTTTGTATCTCAAATGTATAAAAATGTAATTATAATTTAATAGGGATGGAATGAATAAGCCCAAGTGGTCTATTACCCTTTGATATATCTCGCGTGCGTGCGTCGGCGCGCTTTGACACGCTTTATCGAAATTTTACGATTTTAAATGCCAAAGCGCGCGAGCAACAATTTTGTAAAACAATACGCTGCTTTGAAGCGAATACGCGTTAACAGGGTTGAGGTAGGGTTTAACAAACTAAAATTTCGGTTTGATTTTTGGCTGAAAAAAAAAAAAAAAAAAACAATAAATTCAGAGCTTCGAGTCTGCTCTCTTTTTCTTTTCTTTTTTTTTTTTGAGCTGCAGTTTGTGTGGAATTTTTACGCATAAATTGAAAAACGATTCTCCAAATTACAAGAAAATCATTATTTCACAGCATTTCAAAGCACACAACAACCTTACCTAATACGGATACAAGAACCTTGATTTATATTTTTCCTCCAAAAAAATCTAAAGAAATTAGTCGTTGCTCTTAAAAAAAGTGTTATTCCTCATTTCCACACACTGAATTAATTAATTATGCATTGCAAAAACATTATCTAGCTCTTTAAAAGTTGTGTGTTAAGGTGTGTCCAGACTAACGGAACATAATCATAAACATTTAGTAAATGTTTCATAAATATTTCATAAACATTTCATAAACATTAATTTAACAGAAAAAATGCTTATGAAATGTTTCGCAGTTTCCCATTCGTGATGGAAAATAAATTTGGTTTCACAAGTTTTAATTAGCTTGAATATAAAAACAAAAGTGGCAAAAAAATTATGGAGTAATGAAGAGGTTAGGTATAAATTTAATTAAATTATTTGAAGAAAATCGATTTTTTTTTTTTTTTTGATAATGAAGCATGCTGCTAATAACCCTAAAGCTTTAGAGATCGTCATTATCGGTGCAAAAATGGATAAAAATTAAACATTTCATAAATGTTTCATCGGCGTCCTGACTGAAAGAAACATTTAAGAGATGTTAAATAAATATTTATGAAATGTTTCTGAAGCAAATCGGAAACATTTTATAAACATGTATTAAACTGGTCTGGACACACCTTAATAAACATTAAAAGATCTGTACCACTCCATTTCTATAAACGGCACATTCTATGACTTCAAATCGAACTTTTCAATGGCTGAAGAAATCGCTGAAATAATTCATGGCAGTCACTCCAAGAAATCAACCGGACCGGACAACATTTCAAATTTCGTTTTAAAGAAATTGCCACATATCATTATGATCCTGCTCACTATAATTATGAATAACTGCATCAACAACTGCTACTTTCCAGGAAAATGGAAGACTGCCAAGATAATAGCAATACCGAAGAAAGGCGACCGTAGCAACGTTACTGGATACAGGCCAATATCGCTCCTATGTAGTGTGAGCAAAATACTGGAAGAGCTGATTCTGCGGCGAGTAAAAGATGTATGCAGCCAACTCAACATTATTCCGGACAATCAATTTGGATTCCGCGAAAAGCACTCCACATTACACCCGCTAATGAAGTTTCACCATGATGTCACAATGGCTCTCAATAACCATCAGGTTACAGTAGCATACTTCCTAGACGTGGAGAAGGCATTCGACTCAGTTTGGATTCAGGGACTTGTCCACAAATTAAAACAGCTAAGTTTTCCTAACGCTCTCATTAATATTATTTTTTAGTTTTCTGCATTCCAGGTCCTTTTTTGTGCAGATAGAAGACCGACAATCACAAATGAAAAGCATCAGAGCTGGTGTCGCCCAGGGTTCGAAGCAGGGACCACTGCTTTTTAACATTTTTACATCCGACCAACCACAGCTAGAGAACGCAACTAGCAGCTGCCTATTCGCCGATGACTCCGTCACATACAGCAACTCGATGTCCCCATCCATAGCAGCACGAAGAGTAGAAGCCCACGTTAGGAAACTATTCCAGTACTACTTAAGATGGGGCATACGAATCAACACCGACAAATCTGAACTGATCTGCATAAGAAGATCCATCAGAGGAACCAGAGCTCTAGGTCAGCCACCAACTGCCGTAACATCAAAATTAACTTGCCTGTCGGATCATCACTCTCAACCAAAAACAACATAAAGTATCTTGGGGTCAACTTCAATGAGCGACTTAGATTCAACCCACACCTTAACGCTGTTCTCAGGAAGGCATCACTTGCATTTCATCGAGTCTACCCGCTGATGAAGAAGCAAAATGGACTAAGTAGAAGAACTAAACTGCTGCTATACAAACAACTGATAAGACCGGTAATAACCTACGGATTCCCCATCTGGTATACCGTCTCCAAGACATACATGAGGAAGCTGGGAGTATTCGAAAGAAAACTCCTGCGGATATGTACAGGACTGCACTACGATCCAATCCGGAAGAAAAACATCAGAAGTTCAAGACTCTATGAAGAAGCCAAAATCTTACCCCTGGAAAATTATATGGTCACACTTTTCCAGAAAATACTCAGGAATACCTCCAGTCATCCAAACCCTCTAGTCCGAAGAATTGCGGACCTTCCACACATCCCAGAGCATCGGTACCTTCATGTACTGGCTCTGCTTAACGAGGAGTTATTCCCAAGCGACACAGACAGGACAGCCCTGCCCTTCTACGAATTGACCGAGACAACCCACCATCGAGGATAATTCCAAGATGACCAACCATCTCAAAACACAAGAACATCAACACCCGGACTTGAACACCCTGAGGTCAACCCTGACAACGATGCATACTACGAGTATGAATCCGACAAGCCAAATACAATATGTAAAATAGATTTAAGAAAACAAACATTGTATACCGTTGGGCCCCTGTTGTTGAGCCAACACCTTTAAATATTAACTATTCACCACCATTTGTTACCTAGCCTTAAGTCAAATTGTATATACGAAAAGTTTAATAAAAGCAAATATAAATTCAAATCGAACAATTCGAAATTCTAAAGTTGTCAAACGCGCGTGATAGTAGAAAGTAGCTCTACTCAGGCTCAGGCGTCGCGTTAAACTTTACGATATTTACGATCCAAAGTCGACTCAACGCCTGAAGTTGTATTTTGTGTGGCACCATATGAAAGCTTAGTCCTACATAATCTCTCAACGCGACGTTGTGAATTGGGCATTAGACTTGCATACCTACTATATGGACTTGCAACTTCTGTTATTTTTATTTATTTTTTATAGTAGGTATGCAAAATTTCTTGAAATAGAATTCGATTTACTGCACAGCGAGAACTTTTTATAGGATTTACTCACGGAACTTGGCAGCACTAACTCTCATGTTATGCAAACGCAGTTGTCAGTTGTGACAATCGGATTTTCTTTGGGAAAAAGTTCCAATTTTCTGCATTTCTTCCGATTTGCACCAGAAAACCTCGAATCATGTCTACATCTGCTGCAAAAAAACAGGATATGCCTCCTGCGGGTGGATACAAACAAATTCCATTCGCCCGAGTGCCACCAAAGAGTTATTTCACAGGTAAATATATCACTCCCAGTCTTTAGCAAACCAATCTAGCCATTTGCACTTACATCACTGCCTCTTCTAGGATGGCAAATGATCACAGGATATGTGGTCATGACCACCGTGGGCATCTACGTCTACCACTTGACCGCTAAAAAAATTAAGCGCGAAGAAATCGAAATGCGTTCGGCTGAGAATGTCATCTTCCCAATTTTGATTGCCGAACGTGATCGAGAATACTTGAAACAGTTGCGAAGGAATCGCGATGATGAGGCTAAGCTGATGGCCAATGTTAAAGGATGGGAGGTGAGTTACATGGCTATATTTTTAAAGAAAGTAATCTCTACTTTTTGTTTCAGGTCGGTACTTGGTACGGTGAACCCATTTTTAAGACGTTGCCAAAGGACACACTTCTCATGCCAATGTTCAAGGAATTCTATGTCCATTCTGACTACAAAGACTACGCTAAGCGTGCTAACTTGAAGAATTGGACTTAAGTGTCGGCATACTGCCTCTCTTAGTAAATTTTTTCTTTGAAATAAAGTTCTCCCGCTGCGTGGGAGCGAAGTATATATTTAGTTTTTTCAAGCAATATGGTCTTCTAGTTTCAATTTAAGAAATTTTAAATCAAAACCTATTCATTGTTTAGGACCACCACTAGGATGGTGGCTAGATTATATAGGTATGCGTATTGAAATCTCTAATTCATTTTGACTTCGTCTGTGCATTTTGTTTTTTGTTTTTTTTGGACGATACTACATTTTGAAATTTACGTATTCTGTTTTAGAATTCAGTTGACCCATTGGGTGCCTTGTGCAAATACAATATACGTATACCCTTGCATTGCAATGCCATGAATTCGATCCTAGACGAAGCGAAATGTGTAGCGTGACACTAAATTCTAATAAATTCATAGACAAATCAATCCCTATTTTTCTTGCTCACAACTCATCGCATAATTTAGATATTTCATTATCTCAAATCGACTGCGTTGCCCTTGTAATTTTGTTCAAGTCGGCTAAGCTATGAGTTATTTGGTATAATTTTTATAGGTGCACGATTAATGCTTTTTCCTTGTCATTGCTTTTAATTTGTTTCTATGTAGGTTTTCCAATTGAAAATCGTCATTCGAGAGCCTTGCAATCAATAAGAAAGACATTGGAAATAGTGGTCTCCTTGTCATGAAATGCTATGGGGGAATAGTGTTCAAATTTTCTTTGAAAATCCAGTAGCAAGTATTTCACTTAAGAAAAATCATAAATGCCATCAATTTCAAGGCTACACACAACATAACCTTACTTTTTGAAGTATCTGGAAGTACTTCGTTAGTAGACTGTTCGCCTCATTGTACATAATGTAATTAAACATAAAATTCAGGTGCAGGGCATCCATTGCTTCAAAGCTCGTTATATTGTATATCAAATTTAAAGATGTCTTTAAATTCATTTTAAGACTTAGATATTTTTATTTCAAGACAACGTTACAGAAATTAAAAAAGAAAGAAAATACACATCAATAACAATCTGAATGAGTCAGATGAATTTGAAAAGAAAATGGTTAAAATTACTGACGATCACGTCGTCGGCGAATCGTGCCATCACAAGAAGGCAAGTGTCTCTGCAAGAACCCCTCGAACACAAACTTCCTTCCGCATTTTTCGCAACGGAATTCGCGCTTTTCCTCCAGCTGAGCCTTGTGCTCCTTCAACAACTCCTCGTTGGAAAATTTCTCTCGACATTCGTCGCATGCATACCGCCGCTTGGTATGCCGTGAATCGAATATTACAGTGAAGTTCTTTGAACAGAACGAGCACGTATATTCCTTAACAATCTTCTTCTCGCCACTGCAACCTGCTTCAGAGTTGATCGCAGCGCCCGCTTCTTTGGCAATTCTTTCCTCCAACTTGTGTGTCTCCAAGTGTGCATCGTACTTGGTATCGTCGATAAATTTGCGGTAGCACTTTGGGCATTTCCTCGGTCCTTTGCCGGTGTGTCGAAGCATATGTTCCCTTAAGTATGTACTCGAGTTGAAAACTCGCTGACAAATCTCGCATTTTCTTCCTTCACTTGAAGGAGTCTCCTTCTCACGGGTGCATGCTCTAATGTGCAACTTTAAGCTTCCAGCTGCGCTGTAACAGTTTCCACAATTTGGACAGTAGAATGTTTTTGCCTTAGTTGTCTCCGGTACCATGCCATACTCGGCCGAGTTGTCACTATGATAGGAGATATCCGAAATGTTGGGTACCACTTCTTGAGGCGCTGCAGCAGCGACATCCTGAATTTCTACACAATCGCCCTCGTTCAGTTGAATTATTTGTTGTCCAATAACACCCTCACCATTGATTGTATGTCTAATTTGATGCAGTTGATTCCCTTCCAGCGTTGCCACTGCAGCGGCATCCTCATCGGTCGCCTGAAATGTGTGTATTGTATAAGTGCTGTAGGAACCCGGATGCAAGACGACAGGATCAGTATCTTCCTCAACAGCGAATTTCTCTTGCTTAACGATATTCATTTTGTACTGTTGCAATTTCTTGCAGACGTTTTGCAAAAGGTAGTTTTTTCGAAGTGTTTACCGGGAAAATATTGAAAAATAGTCAACACCCAACCAGGCACAGTCCAATTCTTCGCGCTGTAGGAGGAGAGTTTTTTATTCGCGGTTTGACAAGACTGTCACAAAATAGTTGAGAAAGGAAATGTTGGCAACAATGTAAAATGGCTGCCTTTGGTTGCCATGGTTATGGGAAAATGCAAAACACATTTGTAGGGTTTTCGTGTTGTTTCGCGCTTTCCGCATGATTTGTCTTTTATTTTGAAAACAAAGTTGTAATATATAAAATATATATATATAAAAAAAAATAGCGTATTTCCTCGTTACTATTATACTTTCAGAAGTATCTACAACTGATTTTTTTTTATGAACTTAGTATATATAAAGGTAGGTAGGTTCTATTGGTCTTAAAAAGTGTAGTAGGTAGATACTTATAAGCTGTTTCATGAATTCTAAAATTAAGCGCTTCCCCGCTATTTCTTTTCGCCGCTCAAGCCAACAGGCAAATGACCAGATTAGCTGTCAAATGACCAAAATGTCAGGTTTATCAAAAAATTAGACATAATATGAACAAAATTACCAGTATGGTCATATTTGCCTTGGTGGTCATTTAAGACATTTGTTATTTTCTATTTCATATTTGCTATTGTTCCCCAAAGGAGAGAAAATAAACCACAATCCCACGAACTCAAACACCGATGACAAAATAATTCATGTTCCATCAAAAATGCCAGCAATGCCAAAACGAAATTTCAATAAAGTGCATATGGGCATAGTAGTTATAGGGTTTATGTTTGGGTTCGTGCTTATTGTCCGATTACACTATATATTATTTGGTCATTTTTATCTGTCAAAATCAGCGTGGTCATATGTGGCATTTAGGTCATTAGAGCATTTATAAGATCTGCCCTACATTACATAACATTGTATGACAATATTTTGACAGGAGAACTGTCAGAAATTGGCATTTTATGACCACTTGGCATGCAGTCTAATCTTACCTTTAGACAGTTAAAATCTCATCGGAAAAACAAACAAAACCTAGACTACGGTAAAAGTTTAGCTCTTTATAATTATGTTAGTATGGGATCTTAATTTTAGTACGCTGCTCGAGCTAGATTTTAGCTTCCATACAAAATTCGCTCCAAAATTTAGCCAAGCTAAACTTAAGCGAATCCCTTTAAACGAGTAGTACGCCGCTCGAAATAAAAAATCTAACGTTTTTTTCTAGAATGTAGGTCGACTAGATTGATCTGGATAAGATATAACCTGAACGCAAAAACTAGATTGGTCGAGAACGTCACTTTTTCACATATCCGAACTGTCAACTTAGTACCTACTCAGTCAGGAATTTCTTGACTAAAGGGCTCAGCCCATAGAATATGTTGCATCCATCGCGTCGTCAATATTAGGCGTGTTTTTTTGAGCTTCGATCTCAGCAAAGCAAAGCAAAGTAGGATTTTCAGCATGCGATTACAACAACTACGCCCTACTTGACACTTCGAGGAATCACAGTAGTTGTTGTAATTGCGTGCTGAAAATCCTACTTTGCTTTGCTTTGCTGAGTTCGAAGCTCAAAAAAACAGGCCTATTGACGTAGGTATTCGACGGAACGAGCAGTCCCATAGAATCCGTCGCATAAGGTAACAGGCAGTGTTTTAAATAATCTATCATTATTATTTGTCCCATGAAACGTGGTAATTTTTCCCTTTTCACCATACTAAAATTCCCTTTTACATAATTATTCTCTTGATAGGTGTTTCTTTTTTTTTTGTGAAACAATCTAACTTTTAAAAGTAAAATTCATATTTTACGGAAAGATTATCACATTAAATTACCTTTGGTATAAAAATCACTGTTAGTTAATATTTTTAAGTATGAGTACCATTTTGTACTAGAAAATTCTAATACTAAAAAATCTTGCTAAAAGTCGATTTAAATAGGCTCTCTTTTATGTACGTTTATGTGGTGTTTATCATTGTGAAATGTAGACAACATATTGATGAAATTAAAAACAAATTCTTGCAGCTTTTTTTTCTTTTTTCTCACGGAAAGCTTTTCGGACTTCGAAATTTCCGAAAAGAGGAAGAAATCCCGATATAAGAGCACTGGTGACAGCCGATGACAGTTTCTCTTATGTGGTAAGTGGTATTCGATTGGGCGCTCTCAGAGCACTTTTTTTTTCTCTCAGAGCAGTTTTTATGTTCGTTTGGTACAAAAAAAGCAATCTTTTTCAGATTTCAGGGCACTTTTGCGAATCCAGATATTTTCTCAGATTTACCAATACAAGTGCGCTTGAGTTTGACAACTGGTGGAGGGCGTTTAGGTTTTCGTGAATTTGTGCTAAGCAAAGAAAGGCATTGCATCGGGTGAATCTATTTTTGTAAATTATTTATTTATTAATATTTAAAAATCAATCGGGACGTGCATTTCGAGTGTTTTTATTAAAAATTTAACCAGTGAATGGAAAACTATTTGAAAAGTGTTGAAGGCTACACATATTCGAATCGCACAAATATTATCACAAAAAAGAGCAAGTGACATTTTTATGTTCGATTAGCCACACGAAATCTGAAATCTGAGAGCCAATCTAACACCCCGACTCCACAGGAGATAATTTCTCTCATAATGCTCATCATGAGATGAAATATCGTGTGGAGTCACTCTTTTTCATCGCATGATTGGATGTCTGCGATAGCTCTCTGCAATTATATCTTGCGATGGATGTCTGGCATGAATTTGACATATTTGTTTTTTTTATTTCTTTTCGTCTGGAAATGTCATTTTTTTGTCTCATTTTATTGTTATTGTCGTGATTGTCTTATAATAATAATAATAACTTTGTCAAATTATATTACGCACTTAAAAATTGTAAACAAAACACACAGCCGAATTTCCACAACAGAAACGTCAAATATAATTTCTCTTGCCGCTGTAATACACACCCCGACGAAATGAAAAATATGAAATGTCATGGCATGTTTTGCCCAGCACAGATAATTTATGAGGAAATTGTATGAGATGGATGTCAGGCATTTAGACGGAGAGATATATCTCCTGTGGAGTCGGGGTGTAAAGAAGCCCAAACGAATACCACAACATTATGTTTTCAATATTTCCACCAATAAAAATACATCCTCTCACGCTGTGCCAACTGTCAACCAGGTATGGAAAATGAAACTGCATTTACACTATCACGCATTTTTGCACGAGACGCGACAGAGAGATCCGTTCATCCGCAGTTGTAATGGCCAATTCGCCATCAAGAGAAAAGTATTCTGTTTTTTTTTCTCTTTCTTTTGATCGGAAAAAAAAAAAGGAAATAAAAATGTTATTCCCTTGACTCGCAACACACAGAAAGAAAAAAAAAATAAACATATGGCCACCCTAGCCCTGCTTGGGCACAGACAATTTTATTCACCACGACTATTTCACTGAGAGAAGAGGAGGAGAAATCGCTTTATCGCGTCATTATTGGTTGAGATGCTGAGAGCACGGTGAGGAAATTACTTGTCATTGAGAGTGGTGGTTGTTTTGGTATTTGGTCGGCGCATATGAATTACGCTAAGGAGGCGGATCGTGGACTCTCTTGTGTGATACACATTATTCGGTTGTTGGGATTTTTATTCTCTCGAAGAAAAATTACCCCAGCCGAGAATTGAGTGGTGGTCGATTTGTTTACCAACTAAAAGGCATATGAGAGTGACTGAGCATCGTACTGCGTATGGCTTGTTTTCGAACTATAAGTGCATAGCGGGAAAAAGCAAAGCATGTTTGCGAACTATTTGCACATTGCGGGATCGTGAATTTACACACGATTCAAAGCGAGTGGCGTGTCGCGGTGCATTTTGCTCGTAAACATGTTTACGAACTATGTGACGATGGCTTGGGTAGAATTTTTCTTCCTTGTGTTTGATGAAGCACAAAAAGTCAGTTCAGTTTGGGAATCCGGCCACGTCGGTCGACGGAGCTCAACGGCTCAAGCGCGAAAAGTAACAAGTAGGAAGTGTGCGGAAACACATTAAATTTTATACGCAGAGTCCCACGTGTCAAAATTTAAATTGTTTTAATTAAAGTGTGCTCCTTGAGTGTCCACTAACAAAGGACATTCGCGTGTGTGTTCCTCCGCTTAGGCACCCAGTACTAGTCTTTTTGTGCATTATTCCCCGCGTGAGTGTACCCCAAAGAGCGGCCTGACGACCCGACTCCATCGGAGGGCGAATCTAACCCCAAAAATCTCACGTGACTAATAACTCCATCAACGTTGTGTAAATTCACTTCAGTGAGTGTACCCCAAAGAGCGGCTTAACGACCCGACTCCATTGAAGGGAAAATTTAACCTCAAAATCTCACGTGACTAATAACTCCATCAACGTTGTGTAAAATCACTTCAGTGAGTGCATCCCGAAGAAGCGGCTTAACGACCCGACTCTTGGTCGATTCACCGCCTACGCACTCTCCCTGCGCGGCGATTAAGAAAGCGGACGTGCCTACAACCATCGGAACGGCCGCAGAGCTTCCGCAACGCCTTCACAACATGGACACTGCAGTTTCACCAAGGATGTCCCCAACGGATTCTCGAGATTAAGGTCATGCCACCCTTTTCATTACTTATTTTATTGTCACACTTTTTCTCTAATTCCATTATAGGATTTTTTTTTTATTATTTTATCTAAGTTTTTTTTGTTCCACCCTGCCGCGTAAAACCTATTGAGGTCGCATGATTATTTTTGAATAATAATCTATAACTTTTTCTATGACTAATTTCTAAAGAACAAAAAGAAAATAAATACAAATTTCCTGTTTTGTATAAACAATTATTTAGATAGATCACCTGGTGAGGTGCCAATTAATTATAAAGAAATAAAAAGGAAGAATCAACATTTTGTTAATTAATTAAATTTGTCTTTTCTTAAAATTCAGATACACTTTGTGATTCAAAGTGCATATTGTGTTAGTTGAGACCTTTCTAGTTTTCGAATTGTTCCTGAAAGAGGAAGCATAGTTTTCTTAGGAGGTATAGTCAACAGCGCTGTAGATATAGGCTCCGAGGAGAATAGCACAATTGTTTTTTTTTTGTAAAATCCTAGTCGTCTCCAAACATATGCAGGATGAAAAAAATGTGTTTCATTCTTATGGGAAATGTCCCAGATTTAGGCTAATTTTGCTTGGTAGCGATTAAAATTTTAAGATTCATTTTTTTTTGGAACGTTCTAGATTCAGTTAAGGTTGTTTTGATCCTCTTCCTTGAAGGATGCAATCTGTGCATTCAAGAACTAAAGGAGTTGAGTTTATAATTAAGAATAATGTTAAGATTTTGCTTCGATTTAATTATTAAACTTAAATAAAGCTATGAATTATTTATATAACTAAATAAATTGAGTGGTCTTATGATTGTCAAGGAATAGGTATAATCGGGTAAGTTGTCCAATGAAGTGGGGTCACTCAGAAATCGATTGCAGTGACCACGGAAGGGTGGGAATAGCCGAAGTATGGGACTTCCATCTATCCTTCTTCAGGCTGAGGTAATTCGGTGGGTGGTATCGCAGGAACTGTAGGATAATATTTTACGTCGTCTTTACGCGAGTACCGGACCTCGGTGTAAGGATTTTTAGTTTGTTTTATTTTGTATCCATGCACGCATAATTATTTATGTATGGTAAAGGCTACGGATATGAGCAAGGAGCAAGAGCATCGCTAGGCGTGCATACCCGCTCAAATTTCCAAGGCTAGGCGCTTTTTTTTATTTTCCATCTTTTCGCTTCCCATAAGGCAGGCGTGACACTAAATTTATCTGTCCATTACATATTTTGGCGCCCAACGTGGGGCATACGAAAGGATGAGTACACTTATTGAATCCAACGTGGGGCATACGAAAGGATGAGTACACTTATTGAATCCAACGTGGGGCACACGAAAGGAAGAGCATCACACATTTTGGCACACGTAAGAAAGACCATTACATATTTTGATTCTCAACGTGGAGCACACGAAGGGAAGAGAAGTAGCCATGTCGAATGTTCCAACTCATTACATAAGTTAGCTCACAAGATCATGAACGATATGGACGGATTCTCGGTGACCGACGCCACCGTACCATGTGTATACATTTCTTTCGGCCCGACAAATTAACATTTTTTTTTCTAATCTAGTTTTAATAGAACATATTCTTAAACCCAGTATTGGAACGTCATTTGGAGTTATTGGAGTAGTGCTGACGCAAGTCGCTCTTCAATCCAATGATGTTTACTTTGGCTGTACCTTACAGTGAAGTTCGTGATGAAAGAGTCCTCTGGAATTACAGGACTCTTAGAGTTTTCTGAGAGTACCTGTCCGATGGATCCTCTTTTACCAATTCGCTTCCTGATTTTTTATTGTTGTAAGGATCCCTTCTGGAAATAGTGGACTTCTTGTCACTCGCGAGATACCAGTCCGATGGAGCATCCCCAACAAACCCACCTCAATTTCGTTGTTTCGAAGTGTCTTCCGGAATCACAGGACTCTTAGAGTTTTCTAGAGAATACCCATCCGATAGATCATTTTGAACATCAGCTAGCGATTTTTTTTTTTGTTCCTGTTACCACACCACGTCGAATTACTTACATCATTAGGTATAACGACCCTTCAGTTTAGATTATTAGTAGGTATTCGATATTTTTCCTGACAACATAAGACCATTTAGTTATTATTATTATCATGCCAGTACACCGTAGTCACGAAAATTTAGACATTACCGCGGAAGAAGTAGCTTCTGCACCTTCTACAAATACCTGTGTTATTTGTTCCGACAGTCTTAGTGGCACCGCCGTAAAGGTTGTCACAGCTTGTAAACATGTGCATCATAAAACTTGTCTTCAAGACTGGTTAACTCAGTCAGAAACCTGTCCAATATGTAGACAACCCTGCACGATTGATTCTGTTAAAGATTGGAAATCGCCTACGGCAATGCAAGGGGCGATTCCAAGACAAACCATTCACAACACCAGATCGCAATCCAGACATTCAACTTCCTGGACTCGTACCGCTACGCCGCAAGCAAACAAGTCTTCTCGAAGACCTAAGAAACAATTTTCTAGTCTAGAGGCAAGGAATTCCTTGCCACTACCTATTGCACCTGCTCGTGTTAGCCCTGTTTTGAACACTCAGATTCAGGAAGTCGTAAATCAATCTCTGTTACAGCAACAACAGGCTATGTTTGAACGGTTGAATCAAAACCTTTCAAACACCATTGAACTTAACGTAAGCCGTTGTCTTAGTAACTTAGCAATTCACAATCAAGTTCCACCAGCACCACCACCCACCATAGCAACTCCTCCTACGGAAGAATTTGTTGCTTGGGCCCCAGAGAACACCTCCAGAGTACCACCTTCAGTGTTACCCAATGCGTATCCTGCCACTAGTCGTTTCGATGTTGCCACATCGGTTAAAGTCTCTAATATCATTTACAATTGGCATTTAAATTTTGATGGACTGCACACAGGTATACCTGTAGATAATTTCATTTATCAAGTTCACTCCCTGACAAGACAAAGCCTAGGAGGAGATTTTGTGCTTTTGTGTAGTAATGCTCACATACTTTTCGTAGGCAAAGCTAAAGACTGGTTTTGGCGTTTCCACAAGGCAAATCCCAATTTTAGCTGGACCACCTTGGTGGAAGAGCTTCGTGCCCAGTATAAAGATAGCCGAACGGACTATGACATTCGAGACGCTATTCGTTGTCGAAAGCAGCGTGACAAAGAGAAATTTGACGATTTTTATGATAATATCATAACTCTGACTGACCGTTTAAGATCTCCCATCTCTGAATACGACCTGGTAGAGATCTTGATTCGTAACCTCCGTCCTGAAGTCAGGCATGAAATTTTGCATCTCGATATTCGCACCGTGACCGAATTACGGAAAGTCTGTGAAAGGAGAGAACGATTTATCGAGGATCTGTCGCACACTTCTTGGCATTTTCGAAATCCGAATCGTCGTCAGATCTCAGAATTAGAATTCGAACATCCAGACAATACCAACTGTTCTGCTCAGATTACCCATGTGATTGGAGATGATAATGTCGAAAACTGTGCCATCTCCATCCTGAAATGTTGGAACTGTGGAGAGGAAGGCCATCGCTTTGATATGTGTCTTCAAACGCGTCGTGTCTTCTGCTACGGATGCGGAGCAGCCAATGTCTACAAACCTAACTGTATACCCTGTATGCAGTCGGGAAACCGACAAAGGGATGCGAGAAGAGTCGACCGATCACATCCGAGGCCCGAGTCGACACAACATTAGATTCTCAAACCTCACTCACAACCCCAACACCCAGTCCACCTGAACGTTACACCATCTTGTCGCGAGACAAGCCACCTGTTAATTCGGAAGTAGCTGAGTCCGTTACTCAGCCCGAAAACACTCAAACCTTTAAGCCGTATCATGTACGTTTGTTGGAATACGAAACAGCCCGCAAAAGAATTTTTGGATCGGAAATTATCCCAAAGGATAAACCCAAGCGCTCTACTCTGCGCATGCGTAGTTTTTGGAAGAAGGTTCTAACGAACCGTAGATTCCTGTTGTCTGCGATCAAATTTCGCAACAATGACGTTCGTCCCTACGCATCTGTAGAACTGCTTGGAAATTGCGTAGAGGGATTATTGGACAGCGGTGCTTGCATCAGCTGTGCAGGCTCATCCTTGGCTACTAAGTTAATGGGTAGCAATGATAAAATAAAGAAATTTAGATCCACCATCACCACAGCCGATGGGAAACCCCAATTAGTAGAAGGCTATGCCGACGTAGATATTTCATTTCGGGGAATAACTAACTCCATCCAATTGTACCTAGTACCCTCACTAGCTCAGAAACTTTACCTTGGTATAGATTTCTGGCGGAAATTTGGCTTGGCCCCAGACATTCTAGCGGAAATTGAGATTACCGAACATAACATCATACCTTCAGACGTTCATGAATTGTTACCAGCCCAGAGTGCAGCAAAGGACAGGTAATTGCTACTATGTACTTGAAGATCTACAAGGCAGAACCTTAGGCACCTACCATGCGAAAGATATCAGAGCGTAATACCATCATCCCGCGAAAGGTCTTCAGAACTTCTCTCCTCGATCACGATCAGTCTGAAAGTTCTGTTTTGTAATGGCCAATTCGCCATCAAGAGAAAAGTATTCTGTTTTTTTTTTCTCTTTCTTTTGATCGGAAAAAAAAAAGGAAATAAAAATGTTATTCCCTTGACTCGCAACACACAGAAAGAAAAAAAAAATAAACATCCTGGTAGAGATCTTGATTCGTAACCTCCGTCCTGAAGTCAGGCATGAAATTTTGCATCTCGATATTCGCACCGTGACCGAATTACGGAAAGTCTGTGAAAGGAGAGAACGATTTATCGAGGATCTGTCGCACACTTCTTGGCATTTTCGAAATCCGAATCGTCGTCAGATCTCAGAATTAGAATTCGAACATCCAGACAATACCAACTGTTCTGCTCAGATTACCCATGTGATTGGAGATGATAATGTCGAAAACTGTGCCATCTCCATCCTGAAATGTTGGAACTGTGGAGAGGAAGGCCATCGCTTTGATATGTGTCTTCAAACGCGTCGTGTCTTCTGCTACGGATGCGGAGCAGCCAATGTCTACAAACCTAACTGTATACCCTGTATGCAGTCGGGAAACCGACAAAGGGATGCGAGAAGAGTCGACCGATCACATCCGAGGCCCGAGTCGACACAACATTAGATTCTCAAACCTCACTCACAACCCCAACACCCAGTCCACCTGAACGTTACACCATCTTGTCGCGAGACAAGCCACCTGTTAATTCGGAAGTAGCTGAGTCCGTTACTCAGCCCGAAAACACTCAAACCTTTAAGCCGTATCATGTACGTTTGTTGGAATACGAAACAGCCCGCAAAAGAATTTTTGGATCGGAAATTATCCCAAAGGATAAACCCAAGCGCTCTACTCTGCGCATGCGTAGTTTTTGGAAGAAGGTTCTAACGAACCGTAGATTCCTGTTGTCTGCGATCAAATTTCGCAACAATGACGTTCGTCCCTACGCATCTGTAGAACTGCTTGGAAATTGCGTAGAGGGATTATTGGACAGCGGTGCTTGCATCAGCTGTGCAGGCTCATCCTTGGCTACTAAGTTAATGGGTAGCAATGATAAAATAAAGAAATTTAGATCCACCATCACCACAGCCGATGGGAAACCCCAATTAGTAGAAGGCTATGCCGACGTAGATATTTCATTTCGGGGAATAACTAACTCCATCCAATTGTACCTAGTACCCTCACTAGCTCAGAAACTTTACCTTGGTATAGATTTCTGGCGGAAATTTGGCTTGGCCCCAGACATTCTAGCGGAAATTGAGATTACCGAACATAACATCATACCTTCAGACGTTCATGAATTGTTACCAGCCCAGAGTGCAGCAAAGGACAGGTAATTGCTACTATGTACTTGAAGATCTACAAGGCAGAACCTTAGGCACCTACCATGCGAAAGATATCAGAGCGTAATACCATCATCCCGCGAAAGGTCTTCAGAACTTCTCTCCTCGATCACGATCAGTCTGAAAGTTCTGTTTTGTAATGGCCAATTCGCCATCAAGAGAAAAGTATTCTGTTTTTTTTTTCTCTTTCTTTTGATCGGAAAAAAAAAAAAGGAAATAAAAATGTTATTCCCTTGACTCGCAACACACAGAAAGAAAAAAAAAATAAACATATGGCCACCCTAGCCCTGCTTGGGCACAGACAATTTTATTCACCACGACTATTTCACTGAGAGAAGAGGAGGAGAAATCGCTTTATCGCGTCATTATTGGTTGAGATGCTGAGAGCACGGTGAGGAAATTACTTGTCATTGAGAGTGGTGGTTGTTTTGGTATTTGGTCGGCGCATATGAATTACGCTAAGGAGGCGGATCGTGGACTCTCTTGTGTGATACACATTATTCGGTTGTTGGGATTTTTATTCTCTCGAAGAAAAATTACCCCAGCCGAGAATTGAGTGGTGGTCGATTTGTTTACCAACTAAAAGGCATATGAGAGTGACTGAGCATCGTACTGCGTATGGCTTGTTTTCGAACTATAAGTGCATAGCGGGAAAAAGCAAAGCATGTTTGCGAACTATTTGCACATTGCGGGATCGTGAATTTACACACGATTCAAAGCGAGTGGCGTGTCGCGGTGCATTTTGCTCGTAAACATGTTTACGAACTATGTGACGATGGCTTGGGTAGAATTTTTCTTCCTTGTGTTTGATGAAGCACAAAAAGTCAGTTCAGTTTGGGAATCCGGCCACGTCGGTCGACGGAGCTCAACGGCTCAAGCGCGAAAAGTAACAAGTAGGAAGTGTGCGGAAACCAGTGGCGATTCCTTGTCTTAAGCAATGGGTTAGCTACGTGTTCCGGGGAAGTTTAAAATAAAAATAAAAAATATAAAATATTTTTTTTTAAAACTATAAAAAAAATCCATTTAAATTCCATTTTAAAATTCCTCACTTTCTTTCAGCTCTTTCAAAAACTCGTTTTGTACCTGTTGGCTGTACAGAGTCTGTGTTTTCATAGAAAAACAGTCAATTCGTTCTTTAATACAGTGAATTCAAATATGTTCGGGTAGCTTTCAATTACATTTTTAATTAATTCTTCAGGAAAATTGTTTTTTTGGCGATTGTTACTAAATGGTTTCCCGTTCAGTAAATAGAAATATTTCAGTTTTTCCAGCTAACCATGCGTAAAGGGAATACTGATTTTCATTAAAGTGTCTATTATACTCTCTATTACGATCCTTATGCGTTGATTTTAAACCTGATAGCTTTGGGCACGATCGACGATCACGTTCCAAATGGTTTCTCTAATACCAAAAGAGATCACCATATTGGAAGATGCTCTTATTTTTACAAATGGCCGCCAATGTCAAATCTGTTTTGACATTTGTGGACTGATGAAGAATACAAGTGAACAAGCCATGCGATGCACTCCCCAAGAACGCGGAATAATTCCGAATTTTCGATTTTTCGACCAAAATCATAATGAGCGATGAGGCTCATTTCCACCTCAGCGGGTACGTGCACAAGCAAAACTATCGCTTCTGGGGTCACCAAAAATCCACGAGTAATGCACGAGGAGCCATTACACCCGCTCAAAGTTACTGCATGGTGCATGGGGCCATTTATTTTCGAGAACGCCGCTGGTCAAACGACAACAGTGGACGGCGCGAATTAAAACACTTGTTTCTTACTTTTAAAATTAAACAATATTTATTTGGAACTATGTCCTTTATTATTGAAATACTTTTTACTAATTCTAAAAGGAGCTTAAGGCTACTATGTAGTTACAATAAGACTGTTGATAAATTCATCATACAGTCGTATTTATATACTTTTCTTATCTATCTACAAGGAGACCCAAGCGTACAATCGTCTTGCTTGATAATGAAGAAGAGATAATATTCCAACATTGTATACAAACGATATTATCTCTTTTACATATGTTGTGTGCAAGACTGTACTAGAGACTAAAGATATCATTGAATACAAATAATGTTATCTTTTTTCTCAATATGTTTTGCTATGGATACTTAACTCCCCCCCTTGTTAAACGAAATCGTCCCGATTTTTCGACGCTATTTTTAACATTTCTCTTTCATAAGTTTTGTTATATGCGTCAATCTTTTTTTGTTTTTGACGATCTGTTATACATTGTATAGTTTTTATCATTACGTACGTAAATGCTAGAATAACAATCAGTGTTACAATTGTGTATATAGTTGATAATATCGGTTTTTCTTCAAAAGGAATAATTAGTTTTTTTAAAGTATCTATGTTATCGAATTTGTACATTGTATCTTCTTTAATTATTTGGTCGATGTAAGACTCTGAATTATGATTTCTTAATATAACTTCTTTAATTTGCTTATGCATGTTTTTGTATATTTTATCGTCTAGATTTATAGTATTTTCATAAGTAACTAAGTTTATACCATTAATTGTTTGATTATTTAACTTATGCTTACCGCTTAATAACATAACACCGGATTCAATTTCTAAGTCGTAATCGTATTCTTGTTTAATGTTGCATTTTGAAGTTATATTCTTTAAAAGTGGAATAAGACAATTTTCTTCTTCAAAGTTAATTTCACAAATGTTTTTACTTAGATGATTTTGACAATTTCTTGTTCTTAAATAAGTTTGGTTACATAAGGCAATTGTTTTATCTGTAATGATTTTTCCATGTTTTGAATTTAAAGGTGTTACTTTATACAATTTACATGATTTAATTAGAACTGGATATTTATATATTGTGATGAAGAATTCATCAGTTCTAGCTAATAATATTTTAGAGTACTCAAGTATATTTATTATGGGTACTTGAATTATTTCATGTTGAATAATATTTTTAATGTCATCTAAGTCTAGGCTTTCTGATAAATATTCATTATTTTTTGCTGCATTAATTGTTCTGGTCAATAATAATAATTGTTCGTACACTTGTTCTATTACTAAATGTTCTTTAAGGCTCTGACCTTCGAATTGTTGCAAAATTTGTTCAAATCTAGAATTTATAGTTTTTTGTTTATTATTGTTTTCTATGAGATTATTTATACTCGTTTCTATGTTAACTAAGTCATAATGGTCAGGATTACCAAACACATATTTGAAAGCTGTTCCTAAAAAGTTAATTGATCTAGTATGCCTAGTATGTTCTTGTAATTGGTCTGCTAAATTCTTAATTTTACTTAACCAAATTTTTTCTTCTTGTGTAGGTTGATATTTACTAGTTACGATATTTACGTAAGGTTGAAATATCGAAGTCAGGTTGGTGGCATGTAACAAATAAGTTTGTTCTTTGAATAAATACACGTCATCTGTTTGCGTAAGTATAAACTTCTTGTTTAGTAACTCAGTTATTTGAACGTTTCCTTGCCCTTCTTGACTCTGTACAATTCCTAGTAATGTTAGGAATATTAATATTTTCGTCATCTGAAAAATGATAATTCTTTATGTTATCCTTGTGAATTTTTATTCCTTCTTTAGAGATTACAGTGTCTCCTTTATCTTCTTCTACTATTCTTGTTATGTATCTGGCGTTAGATTTCTTTCTAAGACCTGTGATTCTTACCATTATCTTATCTCCTTTTTTATACTCTCTGTGTCGAGTTCCTTTATTTAGACGTTCGATCACTTTTTTGGATGCTGAGTTTAGTTTATTTATTATAATTTCACTATTGCTATATTTATTTTGATTAAAGAAAATGTCTCTAGGTTTCAAACCGGTAACTGAGTGTATAGAATTATTTAATTCACGCACTGTTCTAAATATTTCTTCGATAAGTCTTGTTTTATTCTGAATTGTGAATATTCTAGACAGTTCAGTTATTGTACCGTTTACACGTTCTACCTGACCGTTCGCTGTCGATCTGTATACTGGAGTTTCTACTTTAGTTATGTTGTATTTCAAACACATTTGGTTCACCATTTCTGTTTTGAATCCCTTCTCGTTATCTGTCATGAGTCGTTCACATTTTGGGAAATAATTAGATAAGACCTCTTCCATAACGTCGTACAGTCTGTTTCGAGTTTCGATTTCCCGAAGGATTGTATATTTAGAATACTTATCTACTGTTACAAGGAAAGTATACTTGTCGTTGAAGTATATGTCCATATGAATGTGTGTTCCCACATGTGTTGGTATTTCTGAATTATTCAGAGGTTCTCTGATAGGTTTTCTTTCATATTTTCCAAATAGACATGCTATGCATTTTCTGTTGAAACTCTTTGCTTGTTTATTTAGATCGGGCCAGTAATATTTCTCTGAGATTTCTTGTATATTGTTACGTAACCCTCGGTGTGCTCTTTCGTGAGTTACCCTTACAAGTTTTAGTTGTTCCTCCAAATTTGTCACGTCTTGAAGTTTTCTTGGTGTGAATATAAATCTTACTAGTGGGAATTCTTTTTTTATGTTTTCACCATATTTGTATATGTTTTCAAATTTCGTATGCAAAGCTACAATCTTTTGGGGTTGTATAACTTCTTTCATCTGCCTTAGTAAAGAGTCTTTGTCCTTAAACTTTATTATGAGTCTTATTTTGTTACTAAAATAGATTTGTGTTTCGATATTATTTGTTATATCTTCAATAAGTTCGAACTGTGCAGTGTATGCATTAAAAGGCTGATTCACAGTTTTTATTATATCATTAGAAGAACTTTCAGCTGAATGTGCTGTTTCTATGGTAGAAGTATTTATGCGTTGACGTGATAATGCGTCAGCTACAAGATTTAGGTTTCCTGGTTTATAAACTAATTTTGCTCCAAAGTCTTCAATGATTCCCTTCCAACGTTTCAGCTTTGTGTTGGGATTTTTTTCTGATACAGAATATATAAGGCTCTGGTGATCGGTATATATGGTTAAGTCTGCTATACCATATATGTAGTTTCTGAGTTTTTGTAAGGACCATATGATCGCTAATAGCTCTTTCTCGTTTGTGCTATAGTTCTCTTCTGTCTTACTCAGTGTTCTTGACAAGAAGTGTATAGGTTGCTTATTCTGACTTAGTACGGCTCCAATAGCTATGTTGGATGCATCAGTAGTAAGCTCGAATGGTTTACTATAATCCGGTTGAAAAAGTTCGACTTGTTCTTTCAAATAATTTTTTAAAATTCTAATCGCTTCTAATGCTGAATCATTCAGATTTAACTTAATATTTTTACTTTGTTTTTTGTTTACTTTACCGTTATCTCCTCGTAAATATAATGTCAGGGGCTTGGCTATGCTTGCGTATCCTTTTATAAACTTACGATAGTAACCTGTAAGACCTAAAAATCCTCTCAAATCCTTTACCGTTTGTGGGACTGGAAAATTTTCTATAGCTGCTATTTTCTCAGGGTTCGTAGTGATTCTACCATGTCTGATTATGTGACCTAAGTATTCTACTTCTTCTTGAAAAAACTTACTTTTCTCATCAGATATTTTTAATGTGGCTTTATTGAGTACGTCGAATACTTGACTTATGTGCTGTATATGTTCTTCCTCAGATGAAGAATATATCAATACGTCATCAATGTAAACGTGTACGAATTTACCTACAAAGTCTCTCAAAATGTCGTCCACGCATCTCTGAAATATGCTTGGTGCATTTTTGAGCCCGAAAGGCATTCGTTTAAAATGATATTTTGCGCCATTTATAGCAAAAGCTGTTTTTTCTTTATCATCTGTTTTGATTTTAATTTGGTGGAAACCTGACTCCAAATCTAATGTTGTAAAGTACTTGGCTTTACCTAAATTTTGAATTGTCATGTTGACATCCGGAATGGGGTATCTGTCTGTTACAGTGTGAGCGTTAAGTTTTTGGAAATCAACAACCATGCGCCGTTTTGGTTTTCCTTTTTCGTCCAAACCTTTTTTAGGTACTGTCCATATGGGACTGTTATAAGGACTATGGCTTTTTTCTATTATATCGTCATGTAAGAGTTTCTGTATTTCTTTGTTTACGAATTCGTTATCTGCTATGGGATATGGATATTGTTTAACATAAACCGGATTATCATTGGTCGTCCTAATGCTTGCTTCTATAGTATCTGTAAAGGGTAACGGTCCTATGCTGTTATTAATCTTCATCAGTCTATCTATGTCTGCTTTATAAATATTATTTTCCCCAATTATGTAATTAATTTTCTTTAATATCCTAACTACTTTCTTTGTATCTACCATAGAATAACCATGCATTGTTTTTATTTTTATAGGTTTAATTTTAATTTTTTTGCTAGAATCGCATTTTCTATTAATGTAATTATGGGTTGCACCAGTATCAATAAGAATTTTATAAATTTTCTTAGAAATAGTACTAGTTAAATTTAAGCAGGGCAACCCGTCTACTAGTTTAAATGATCTATTCTTATGTTATTATTTACCATACATTCCGTTTCATCTGCTTCTGCATATGTACTGCTGACATCGTCTCTGCGTTGTTGTCGGGAGTTATTTACTCTCTGCTGCTTGAAGTTCTGCTGATAAGATCGTTGCGGTCTGTTGTGTGTGTTGAAACTCCCGCTGTGTTCACGTTTCGCTGGTGGATTATATACATCGGGTTTGTATTGATTCCAATTTTGTCGCTGTGCATGTACAATTTGTCTCGAGTTTATCTCCATCGGCTGTGGTCCTTGATTGTGTTGCTGCATATTATCGTATTGCTTCTGGGGTTGATAATTCGTTGTTTGGCTCGAATAATTTGGTCTTCTTTCGTTTCTGCGTTCATGTGGCATATTTTTGTGGTGCTTATCCTGAGTGAGATGTAAATGCCTGTGCACATTATCATGTTCTATTCTGCGAGCAATTGCGAATGCGTGTTCTAGATCATTTATTGTAGCTGAATATAATGATCCTCTTGTAAAGTTGTCACTCATACCATCAATGAATATACGAACTGCGTCGTCGTTAGCATTTTTAATTAGTCTGTCGATTATATTCGGCGGATCACCTGACATAGTGATTTTTGATATTATTAAATTGAGATTTTTATTTATCTCGTCGTGGTATTCAGACAGTGTGCTTCTTTTTTGCGTGATGGCTTTCATCATGTCTTGTAGCACGTATAGAGGTTCTTGATTAGAGTACGTATAATCTAATCTGTTACGTATCGCCTCAAAATTAAAAATTGTGTTATAATTAGTTAACACATTCGCGGCTGCACCCTGTATTTTACTTTTCACTATAGTCAATGCTGCTGCGTACTTACTGTGTGTTTTGAAGTTTTTAATGCTGTCCATTAATCTGGATGCTTCTTCGCGCCACGACCGATAATTTGATTGATCGCCGTTGAAAATAGGTAGGCTTTTAAATGCGTCTAACTGTATTTCACTACCATCTGTATATGTGGTTCTTATTTCCTCTAGCACAGGTATGTTTGGTACTATGCCTAATCCAGATTTTACTTCATTTAGTTTTGTTTCTAAATTAGTGTTTATTTGATTTTGGTTAGTTATTATTGCTGCTAACCTTGCATTCTCTGTGCGTGTGTGCTCTAGGGTTTGTGTTACTGTGTTGCTCCTGGTTTCTAAAGCTTCTAATCTTGCCATTAATACTGCGAGTTGTTCCATTTTGAACTCGTGTCTGTTGTCGTCGAATTTGTGTGTTTTTTTTCTCCACATATACACTTTCACTGAATTGCTTTGCTGCTTCGTACGAAGAAGCTATATTTGTACCTGCTATGCTAGGTAATTCTTGTAACCGGTAACGCGAGTGTTCTGTTTATACTAGATTTCACTACTTGTTCCCGAGGTCCGCTCGATTGAAGTTAAAAAGTATATTTAACCTCCTGGCAGGATCGCCAATTAAAACACTTGTTTCTTACTTTTAAAATTAAACAATATTTATTTGGAACTATGTCCTTTATTATTGAAATACTTTTTACTAATTCTAAAAGGAGCTTAAGGCTACTATGTAGTTACAATAAGACTGTTGATAAATTCATCATACAGTCGTATTTATATACTTTTCTTATCTATCTACAAGGAGACCCAAGCGTACAATCGTCTTGCTTGATAATGAAGAAGAGATAATATTCCAACATTGTATACAAACGATATTATCTCTTTTACATATGTTGTGTGCAAGACTGTACTAGAGACTAAAGATATCATTGAATACAAATAATGTTATCTTTTTTCTCAATATGTTTTGCTATGGATACTTAACTCGCGCGCTAGAGGGCCATGTTAACAGAGTTTTTTCTGCCGCAATTGGACGAATTAGGACTGGAGGACATGTGGTTCCAACAGGACGGAGCTACGGCATACACTGCGAAAGCCACAACCGATATTCTAAAGGCGGCGTTCCCTGGTTGCCCCATCTCTCGTTTTGGCGATTTGCACTGGCCCGCAATATCGCCCGATTTAACCGTTCCATACTTCTTTTTTTTGTGGGGTTTTTTGAAGTCCCGTGTTTACGTGAACAAGCCCGAGACCCTAGAAGCCCTTAAGGAAAACATTCGACACGAGTGCGAGCCCGAAGTTCTCGCCGAAGTGATGAAAAATGCCATAAAACGAGCCCGTATGGCAATTAGTTGTGACGGCCGATATAATCTTCTCGACTTGACCAATAAAACTCGAAAGGTTCAAACAAACATAATCAAAAAACAGAATCGATGTTTTATTTAGAAAAAAAAAAAAAAAATGAGAGCCAAACAATATCGGATGGCTTCTTTTGGCCCACCTTGTAGATCTTCAATTATGGATTTTGTTTTAGCAGTTATTGTTGCAGATTCCATTTTATGTCTAACCTATTATTTATCTTAATAATTAGGTACATGTTCCCATTCAAAAAATATGAAACAAGCAAATAAAAACATAGCATTTGCTTTGAAATACGAGAAAGTAATTTTCCCTTATTTATCGACAAAATTTTGTACCTATGGAATGAAACAAAACTAATGTCTATCTTACAATAACTGTCACATTAGCCGTTGGGGACTTTTTGCACAAAACAAAGTTATGAATATTTCACTATGATCTATATAAAATTACTCTTCTCCCTTTGCATTACTTCTATCTCACTTTTCACAAAAAAAAAAACAAAACAAGAAAGCACCACAAATATATTATTTACTCACATTTATAATCCACGCAAATAGGTATAAAATAATAAATTACAAAATTTCGCACTTAACTTTTAAGATTCTTAGCTTACTGCAATTTCCCTAGAAAGAGAAACATACGAAAGTACAAAAAAAAAGGAAGAAAAGAGAACGCAAACAATGTGCTTGCTTACACAATACACATTACAATACAATACAACATACAACCCACTTTCGATTTAGCGCAATTGTTTGCGCTATCCCTTCTGCTTATTTAACTGGGCTTTGCTTCGACTGGTAGTCAAACACCCTCATATAGATTGTATGAAATTTGGTAGCGCAATTTCTTGCGCTATAATCCTACAAGCGGGAGACATTTTTTAAGGGAGTTTTGGATTGTGCGTGTGCACTGTGTGTGTGTATGCAGGGAATATGGTTATAGTATCGCAAATTTTAACGCTAAAGAAAATTTTAAGAGAAGATTTTTGTATGGGAGAATGTGTTGTGTGTTTGAGTAGGAAAATATGATTTGGAAATAATGAAGATAGTTTTATTATTTAGTATTCCATTGTTTGTTGCAATTATTAATCTTCATAATAATTTTAACTTCGTCATTTGTTGTATTTTGCGTATAAAATGTATTTCAAAGAATTTATTTTCTTGGCATATTTTCTTGGTTTAGCGCCGCTAAACTAGCTAACTGAGAGGAATCGCCACTGGCGGAAACACATTAAATTTTATACGCAGAGTCCCACGTGTCAAAATTTAAATTGTTTTAATTAAAGTGTGCTCCTTGAGTGTCCACTAACAAAGGACATTCGCGTGTGTGTTCCTCCGCTTAGGCACCCAGTACTAGTCTTTTTGTGCATTATTCCCCGCGTGAGTGTACCCCAAAGAGCGGCCTGACGACCCGACTCCATCGAAGGGCGAATCTAACCCCAAAAATCTCACGTGACTAATAACTCCATCAACGTTGTGTAAATTCACTTCAGTGAGTGTACCCCAAAGAGCGGCTTAACGACCCGACTCCATTGAAGGGAAAATTTAACCTCAAAATCTCACGTGACTAATAACTCCATCAACGTTGTGTAAAATCACTTCAGTGAGTGCATCCCGAAGAAGCGGCTTAACGACCCGACTCTTGGTCGATTCACCGCCTACGCACTCTCCCTGCGCGGCGATTAAGAAAGCGGACGTGCCTACAACCATCGGAACGGCCGCAGAGCTTCCGCAACGCCTTCACAACATGGACACTGCAGTTTCACCAAGGATGTCCCCAACGGATTCTCGAGATTAAGGTCATGCCACCCTTTTCATTACTTATTTTATTGTCACACTTTTTCTCTAATTCCATTATAGAATTTTTTTTTATTATTTTATCTAAGTTTTTTTTGTTCCACCCTGCCGCGTAAGACCTATTGAGGTCGCATGATTATTTTTGAATAATAATCTATAACTTTTTCTATGACTAATTTCTAAAGAACAAAAAGAAAATAAATACAAATTTCCTGTTTTGTATAAACATTAATTTAGATAGATCACCTGGTGAGGTGCCAATTAATTATAAAGAAATAAAAAGGAAGAATCAACATTTTGTTAATTAATTAAATTTGTCTTTTCTTAAAATTCAGATACACTTTGTGATTCAAAGTGCATATTGTGTTAGTTGAGACCTTTCTAGTTTTCGAATTGTTCCTGAAAGAGGAAGCATAGTTTTCTTAGGAGGTATAGTCAACAGCGCTGTAGATATAGGCTCCGAGGAGAATAGCACAATTGTTTTTTTTTTGTAAAATCCTAGTCGTCTCCAAACATATGCAGGATGAAAAAAATGTGTTTCATTCTTATGGGAAATGTCCCAGATTTAGGCTAATTTTGCTTGGTAGCGATTAAAACTTTAAGATTCATTTTTTTTTTGGAACGTTCTAGATTCAGTTAAGGTTGTTTTGATCCTCTTCCTTGAAGGATGCAATCTGTGCATTCAAGAACTAAAGGAGTTGAGTTTATAATTAAGAATAATGTTAAGATTTTGCTTCGATTTAATTATTAAACTTAAATAAAGCTATGAATTATTTATATAACTAAATAAATTGAGTGGTCTTATGATTGTCAAGGAATAGGTATAATCGGGTAAGTTGTCCAATGAAGTGGGGTCACTCAGAAATCGATTGCAGTGACCACGGAAGGGTGGGAATAGCCGAAGTATGGGACTTCCATCTATCCTTCTTCAGGCTGAGGTAATTCGGTGGGTGGTATCGCAGGAACTGTAGGATAATATTTTACGTCGTCTTTACGCGAGTACCGGACCTCGGTGTAAGGATTTTTAGTTTGTTTTATTTTGTATCCATGCACGCATAATTATTTATGTATGGTAAAGGCTACGGATATGAGCAAGGACCCCCCAATCCGGCGAGCTAGCAAGAGCAACGCTAGGCGTGCATACCCGCTCAAATTTCCAAGGCTAGGCGCTTTTTTTTATTTTCCATCTTTTCGCTTCCCATAAGGCAGGCGAAGGCAAAAGCGTGACACTAAATTTATCTGTCCATTACACAGTCAATGCTAATAAAGACGTAGGAATGAGATCACAAATCAGACGCATAAGGTCTCATGGATGTTCTACCCATAATTATAGATACGTAAAGCGGAAGTTCCGGCAACCAACATTTCTGCAATCACATGAAAACATTTCTATTTCCAATTTAAAATATGTGAAATGAGAGTGTTAATTAGTTTCAGTAAATTAAACCAACAATTCATCAATCATTTATACGAAACAAATAAATAATTGTACGTTCATAACTTCCGGAAGCCATTTTGTTTTATAGGAAAACGAAATTTCGTAAGCCATCGCTATAAAAATATCAACATGCATAGCTTTCCCATAATTCCTACCACGTGAATAAGATGGCCGACCAAAAAACGTATCACGTTTTTTTGCGTGTTAGGTAATGCTGTCCCTTTCAGTCAGACGGCTGTTTAGTATTGGGCATCCCTTTAATTTTCCGTGATAGGAATGTGTGACCGTGTAAATGCCCCATTTATCCGTCGCATCCGGCACGTGCGCTGATTATGGGTCACCTTCCATAAGATACTGTGTATTTTATAACTGTCAGTCGAAAACGTTGCCGCGACGGATTCTATGGGTTGGGCCCTTTATGTGGTAGGTATTCGATTGGTCGCTCTCTGAGCACTTTTTTTTTTTGCTCTCAGAGCAGTTTTTATGTTCGTTTGGTAGAAAAAAAAACAATCTTTTTCAGTTTTCAGAGCACTTTTGCGAACCAGTTTGACAACTGGTGGAGGGCGTTTAGTTTTTCGTGAATTTGTTCTAAAGCAAAGAAAGGCATTGCATCGGGTGAATCTATTTTTGTAAATTATTTATGTATAAATATTTAAGAATCAATCGGGACGCAAATTTCGAATGTTTTAATTTAAAATTTAACCAGTGAATGGAAAACGCTTTGAAAAGTGTTGAAGGCTGCATATATTCGAATCGCACGAATATTATCACAAAAAAGAGCAAGTGACGTTTTTATGTTCGATCTGAATACCACATTAAATTCGTCGACTACCCCTCCATAAACGTTAACTGAAACAGCTGCTCATATGACCGAATTCAGCCAATCAAAAACGAGATGCATCTAGTCAGTCAGCTGTCAGACTTACTAAACTAGAGACTTGAACGTGCCCATTTTCTTCAGCTAAATTTGGTCAGATTAGGCGTTTTTCTTTTTTAGTTCAGAGCTGTGCACTGAACTGAGCTCGAGCTATATGAGCGCGCTCTGATATGAGCGAAGTCCGAGTTCCCAAAGTGTTCAAGAGTAAATTTTTTTTTGTTACTTATCTCATTATTTTTTTGTTTACCCTTTTTTTCTTAGTTGTTTTTTTTTGTTACAAAATTCAAAATAAATCATGTACTCACGCTCATACAGAACGAAATTTTGATGTTTTTTTTCTTGGGACCTATGAGCCCGTAATGTCCTTTTGAAGTTTAAATTTACAGGGGTGGAATAAGGTAAGCTACATTTCTCTCGGCGGATGGACTGAACGGACCGAAGCATCAATGGGGAAGTTCCTAGGCCATGGATTTCCAGGTAGGGTGGGTATTGGCCGCGCTCACAACATCAACGAGCGCTTCTCAAAGTGGTAACCGTCCGTCCGATGTCTGTGCAAAATAATTTTTTTGGCATGATTTATGTATGTTTTGTTGTAGGTTCGGTTGAGTATAGTCGTGCCTCGCGAACATGCCACGTCCCTCGCACTCAGCTATCTCTCCCTTTCTAATTTAATTTCCCATCCTTAGGTCCCGTCCACCTCCTCACCTCCTGTCACTTTTTCACTCCTAGCACCCTCTAAAAATCCCTACTAGCATATTACAATGGCGCCCAACGTCTGTTTGTCCTTGTCTTCAGTCGTTTATGTTGTGTATATCCACAATTGTGTTCGTTGCCAACACCAGGGAACCCGTAAGTCTTCATTTGAGAAGTCTCTGACAGGTCAGATGAATTGCGATAAGTCCCTTGACGTTGACAACGAAAACAATTGGAACTCTGTTTGTATTATATGTCTCATCTACTTCTATCTCTTTCACATTATTATTTTTGTGTTGTTGTCTTCTTCTCCAAGTCTTCCAGCAAAGTTCCTAGGATAGACTGGAAAAATTACATAATATACCTTATCGTTTATTGTTATTTGTTCCTAATATTATTTACTTATATACCGTTCTTAAACATATTTACACTAATTTTTTTTTTCAGCTTATATTTACTACAAAATATTTATTTATTCCTATTCATTTTCCCCATTATATACAATACTTAGATATAGAGATACACATATACATATCACTACTTAGCAAATAGGTAAAATATTAAGATAACTCTCAGTAAGTCTTCGTTACTTCGCTTCAAGTCTTCGTGTCCGTGCAGCAATTTGTCATCTTCATTTCGTCCAGTCTTGCTTGTAGTGTTTCCAGTTATAGTCCTCAGTAGGTTAATTTTGAGAAAAGGAAAAAGAAATAAGAAGATTAAGAAGAGAAAGCTTATTTATTGAAAATAGAATGATTACCAGGTCCAATTCACAGCAGCATAAATCGTCGACAGGTACAATGCCGAGAGTACAGCATACTCCAGTAGGTAGTGGGAGACCATCTCAAGATCCTCCCATTGGCAACACAGGTCGTGCATCAACCGATCAGAATTGGAACCGTGCCATCGGCCCAGAGATGAGAAATAGTTTCTTAGGTTTCACAAGCGAAATAAATCACCTTTTTCGTCAGAATCAGCAAGTAGGAGCCGACACGCCAACCGTTCCACCTCAGCCGGTAGTTACACATCAACCGACAGCCCAACCGCAGCCTTCAGCCCAGCAACAACCAAATATCGTTCGTCCACAACAAGCCCGCCACGATCGTTCACAGTTGGATGCACCCGCAAGGATGTTTGTTCCTGTAGGGAGTAGGGTACGCCTCCTGGCGTATACCATTAGAGTCCACCTCTTCACTCCTTTCCAACTGCAACTGGTCCTCGTCAAGTTGTTGGAGAATCAATAAAGATTGACAAGTGGGGTCTCAGCTTTGATGGAAAACCAGACAGTCTTGATGTCGAAGACTTTATATTCCGACTTGAGACTCTTCAAAGTCATAACGACTGCCCATGGTCTGAAATCATGAGGGACTTCCATCTCCTTCTCGCAGGTGCGGCTCATGAATGGTATTGGCAATACCAGCGCTCCAATTATCGTACAGATTGGCCAACACTAAGAGACGCATTGAAGCGACAGTTTCGAAATTCGAAATCCGATTTCGAAATCATTCGAGATATATTGGAACGTAGGCAGGGCACCTGGGAGACGAGCGACGATTATTTCACTGCCATACAGAAGTTGAGATCTCAGCTTCGAGTCCAGATGCTAGAAATTGACTTGGTACGGATCCTCAAACGTAACCTCAACGAGAGAATTGGGAAGTTGGTCTACCCAATGAACATTTTTACGTTCGAGCAACTTAAGGATGTATGCAGAGATGCGGAGAATGCATTTCCTAAAAGGGATCCACCGAGACAGCAGCGCTCTCAGCCGAGGTTTATGGTCAATGAGCTCGACTACGGTGACGATCCTTACCATCAGGAGGAACAGTTTGCGGCAATGCAGTATCACAACGTTCGTCCGAATCCTCCACGGAGACCGGCTGATCAACGAAATTGGATTTGCTGGAACTGCAAGGCTGAAGGGCACAATTTCATGGATTGTCCGTCCGCTGTGCGCAACATATTTTGCTACAGATGCGGATAAGAAGGTGTAATAACACCAAAGTGTCACGTTGCAACCCGGAAAACCGGTCGATGAACGTGATGTCGGCGGGGGAGTCACGTTCGACTCAAACCCCGGAATAATAGCAACGACAATAGCTAGAGATAGTGAGTCGCAGACAGGACCAGGAGGAAGGTGCCGATAAGATAATAATCTTGAAAAGGGAAGAAAACAGAGATGTAGATACGCATTACGCATAGAAATAGATTAGTAACTAAGCCACTTCATGTAAGAATAAGGGATTATAATATAGCTAGGGATAGAATATTTAAGGAAAACAGGATGAGCATATCAAATAAAATCATGAGAACTAGGAATAGATACCAGGTACGAAAGGAATGAGAAAAGCAGTGGCGTCGACTCAGATGAACACCTCTGCTGATCCGAGACCGTATGCCAAAATAAAAATAATGGATAGGGAATTATACGGCTTACTAGATAGCGGAGCCAGCATTAGTATTCTAGGCAAAAACTGCATGCCGCTTATAGAATCATTGAACCTTCCCATTATGAAAACAACTTCTAATGTAAAAACGGCGGATGGGAAAGCTCAGCCAATAGTAGGAAGAATTCAAGTGCCGGTGACCTATAAAGAACAAACACGTATAATAACTTTTTATGTAGTGCCAAATTTAGACCAAGAACTATACCTGGGAGTCGATTTTTGGAAGGCTTTCAAAATAGCCCCTCAAGTCATCAGCGCTATTAGTGTCCCCGAGTCATCTACGCGAAATGTCCCGGATCATGAGCCCCACGACCTTACGCCTGAACAGTCGTCCGCGCTGGATGCGGTCAAGGAGAGGTTCCTAGGTTTTACCAAGCATGGGTTGGGGAAAACACGGGTCGAAGAGCACATCATCGATACCGGAGATGCGGCCCCAGTTAAGCAGCGACACTACCCTGTGTCTCCAGCGATACAAGCCCTTTTGTATGAAGAGATCGATCGAATGTTGAGGCTCGGCGTTATTGAGGAGAGTGAGAGTCCGTGGTGTTCGCCAATGCTTCTCATACGGAAACCGGGCAAAAACCGTGCTTGCTTGGACTCAAGAGCACTGAACGCCTTGACGAAAAAGGACGCCTACCCTCTCCCTCATATCGACGGGCTTCTCAGTCGGCTACCAGACACCTACTTCATAAGTAGCGTAGATCTCAAGGACGCATTTTGGCAGATACCGCTGGAGAGGCAGAGTAGGGAAAAAACTGCGTTCGCGGTGCCGGGAAGACCCTTGTACCAATTTAGAGTCATGCCCTTTGGGTTGTGTAACGCAGCCGAAAGGTTGTGTCGCTTGATGGACAAGGTAATTCCCGGAAGATTAAGGGACCGCGTCTTCGTCTATCTAGATGATCTGCTTGTCATAGCCCCGGATTTCGATACCCATATTGCTCTGCTGTAAGAGGTTGCTGAGTGCCTGAGGAAAGCCAATCTCACCATCAACGTGAACAAGTACAAGTTTTGCTTCAAATAACTGAAGTACTTGGGGTTCATCGTTGGTGGTGGGAAATTGAAAACCGATGCTGAGAAGGTCAAGGCTATCTCGGAATTTCCGCTTCCCAAAAGTCAAAAACAGGTTCGTAGGTTCCTCGGTCTAGCGGGCTGGTACAGAAGATTCATTAGGGATTTCTCCACCTTGACTGCTCCAATCACGGACACCCTGAAAAAGAAAAACGAGAAATTTACAATGACCAATGAAGCAATCGAGGCCTTTGAAAAGCTTAAAAGCGCACTAGCTACTGCACCAGTACTCGTCCACCCGGACTTTGCAAAAAGATTTTATGTCCAGTGTGACGCCTCTGAGTCTGGAATTGGTGCAGTCTTGTTCCTAAAGAACGAAAAGGAAGAAGAATTACCAAACTCCTACTTTTCGCAAAAGCTGAATGCGGCTCAAAAAAATTACAGCGTCACCGAAAAGGAGTGCATGGCTGCCATTATGGCTATTCAAAAATTTCGCCCATATATGTAGAGGGAATGGACTTTACAGTCAACAGACCATTCGAGCTTACGCTGGCTCATGAGTCTTAAAGATTTAAGCGGGAGACTAGCACGATGGAGCCTGAAGCTACAAGCTTTTAACTTTAATATCGAACACCGAAAAGGCTCGTTAAACGTAATACCTGATACATTGTCCCGAGTTTATGTTGAAAGTGTCGATGTCCAACATGTTGTGCCGTTAATTGACTTGGATTCGGAGGAGTTTCAGTCTGAAGAATATCGTAGCCTAATAACCACTATAAGTGAACACCCAGACGAACTCCCGGATCTCAAAGTAAACGATAATTTCGTATACAAGCGCTCTCTACTACCAGCAGGAGATGAAACGGTCGAGCACACATGGAGGCTTTGGGTCTCTTCAGGTCTAACGGCGCAGCTGATTGCCAAGGCTCATGACCCAACCCATGTAGCTCATGGTGGTATAGCGAAGACACTACATAGGATTCGGCAGTTCTTCTATTGGCCGAATATGACAGTGCAAATTCATGATTACGTGTCTAACTGTTCTGTATGTAAACAGTGTAAGTCGTCGAACCAGGTACTACGTCCTCCAATTAAAAATAACTTCAACGCCAGTCGTCCGTTTGAAAAAATTTATATCGATTTTCTTGGTCCCTATCCACGATCGAAATCTGGTAATTGTTACGTCTTTGTTGTCCTCGACCATTTGTCAAAGTTTGTTTTGTTGAAAGCCTTCAGAAACGCAAGTGCAGTAAATGTCGTAAAATTCCTTCAAAGTGATGTATATAACTTGTTTGGTGTGCCACACGTCATACATTCTGACAATGGAAAACAATTCCTCTCCAAAGATTTTCAAAATCTCCTGCAGAAGTTTGAAATACGTCACTTTAAGACGGCATATTATCAATCAAACGCCTCTGAAAGAGTTATCAGGACCTTGCTAGCCGCTATACGGTCAAATAACGGGTGATTTTTTAAGAGGCTTAGAACTTTAAAAAAAAAAAAACACAAAAAATTCGAAAAAATTAATGAAATATTTATTTGAATCGATAGTTTGAACCTTGCAATTTAATGTTTAAAGATAATTTCATGCAAATGTCGACCGCGGCTGCGTCTCAGGTAGTCCATCCGCTGAGTCCAATTTTGGCATACTCTTTCACACATATCGGCCGGTATCTCACGAATGAATGCATGGATGTTGGCTTCCAGTGCGTCAATCGAAGCGGGCTTGTCCCTATACACATTAGCCTTGACATACCCCCACAAAAAATAATCTAATGGTGTCAAATCGCACGATCTAGGCGGCCAATTGACCGGCATGAAACGTGAAATTAACTGTTCACCAAACTCGCCTCGCAATTGCGCCATTGTTTCGCGTGCTGTGTGGCATGTGGCACCGTCTTGTTGAAACCACATATCATGCAAGTCAAGAACTTCCATTTCGGGCAAAAAAAAGTTTTTTATCATCGCTCGGTAGCGTTCACCATTGACAGTAACGCTGCGATTCGCATCATCTTTGAAGAAATATGGCCCAATAATGCCGCCGGCCCATAAACCGCACCAAACAGTGGCTTTTTCGGGATGCATTGGTAGCTGTTGCAATGCTTCTGGCTGATCTTTACTCCAAATGCGGCAATTTTGCTTATTTACGTACCCATTCAACCAAAAATGAGCCTCATCGCTGAACACAATTTTTCGATAAAAAAGCGGATCCTCGGCCAGCTTTCCAAGAGCCCATTCACCAAAAATTCGGCGTTGTGGTAGGTCGGCTGGCTTTAGTTCTTGCACAAGCTGTATCTTAAAAGGCTTTACGCACAAATCCTTCCGCAAAATTTTCCACGTAGTGCTGTAACAAAGGCCTAACTGCTGGGAACGGCGCCGAATCGACATTTCGCGGTCTTCTGTCACACTAGCTGATACGGCCGCAATCAGAGACAATACTGAGACCCCCAACTTCGGCCGATTTTCCGTTACTTGCCTACAAGCTATATTTATATGGGCTGGTACACGCTTAGTGCGTTAGTATTGTTACATAGAAATTCGTATTGACAAATGTCACGTAACTTCACTCACCAACACACTCGCACCTTGCGTGTCCCACTTCCGCTTCCGGCAAAGTTGCTGCCAGCGTTCATAGAATTTTGTCCGTTAAATTTGAAATTTTTCGTTACGTGAAAATAGTATTTTATTTTAGAAATAAGTACAATTTTGATGAAAATATTTATGAAAAATGATTACTGCAGAATGGTTGTGGGAAAATAAAAACATTTTGAGCAATTTTTCTTCAGTTCTATAAGAAAAATGTAAACATGAAATCGAAGTTAATGATATTCAAAAGCGGAAAATACACAACCAGTTAGTCCTAATATGTTTCTAGTATATAAAACAACTCTTTTAGATAGTATTATTAACCAAACAAATTATATTAATCGTCTTTTAAAAATTTATAATAACCAACCAACAGCATTCAGTTATCTAAAAATGTGGTATTCCCGAACTCCATCACATTCCTCTATGGTTGGTAGCGGTTGGCAGCATTGATTTTAGTATTTTTTGTATGTTTTTGCATGTCACACGGATTTTAAATTGACAGAACACCGATAGGAAAACAAAATGGCGAATTTGAAATAAAACTGAGGGGGCCAGCGGCAAGAGGGTTGTGAGTTGGGGGTCTCAGTATTGTCTCTGGCCGCAATATTTTCTTCACTACGCACAGTACGTAAACGTGTTGGTGGTTTAATGTCCAACAAAGTAAATTTGGTGCGAAATTTGGTCACAATCTTCCGAATAGACTGCTCAGAAGGTCGAGAATGCCGATCATAAAATGGAAGCAGCGCGCGATGAACATTTCGAACCGAGCACGAATTTTGATAGTAAAATTCAATAATTTGCAAGCGTTGTTCATTTGTAAGACGATCCATGGTTAAATTGCAAACCAAACTGAAGCTGTTTGACAGTGACACAAGGTACTAAACACACGTCAGCTGTCAAAACCAGTGTTGCCAAAACCAAACCAGCTAAAAAATCACCCGTTATATGCGTCACAATAAATAGGCATGCAAACGCACAATAAAAGTACTCACGGATCACAAAAGCCCGGCTTACAGAGAGTGGGTTCTTCACCACGTTCCCTACGGCTCCTCTCTTAGTCCAAGTTAATGACCTTTGTCACTGTCCTTGTGGTCGATATTCTCCACCAAGCCCAGAGTTTTGTTATGGTCACCTGCAAATACAAAAAGAATAAGTGGTTATCAGTGGGACAGTGAAATATAAGAAAATGGTTACAAAACTCACCCTACCACCTATATCCATTAGGGATCCGCAAGCTGATATGGTGTAATTTAGGTACCTAGAAAGATTAGTAAGGTTACAAATAAAATAAATAAATTGAATACAGAACTCACAAAAAGACACGAGTTATTGGATGGCTGAAAAAAAAAAAGAAAAAAAAAAAATAGTTGTCAAAAAGTCATTTGTCAATGACGTTCAGGTGGTGGCTTTGACAGTTCGGAACGAGTGCGTGTTCACAATGATAGGTTGAGTTTAGGTAGGCACTATGTATATCGCGTAGTGCAGACTAGAACCCAACATTTAACACTCGGCATTGTGCGTACAGTCGTCGGTAAGACCACATGCACATCCCAAGGTCCAAATTTGAAAAAAAAATATTTTGTCTGGCTAAAGTAAATAAAGCCATAAAAGTAAAACAAAAGATAAAGTGACGAACAAAAAAAAAAAAAAAAAATAGTTAAACAGTGCTAAAAATATATAGAAAAATCAATTAAGTGTAAAAGTATAAAACAAGCCGACAAAAGAAAAAAAAATAAAACAAAAAGGTGACAATAATATACATTTTTATAAGACAATAAAACAGAAAAAGGAGAGTGAACGCATAGGCAGAAGATAAATAATAAAGTAATTGTGCAATTTGTTTGTGTAGGTCTGCCAGAGAATTGGCCCACGAGAGGTCGTTTGGCGGTCATCGACTGTCCTCCTGCATACCGTAAATAGGAAGTCGTGACCGCCCAATTTTTTTTTTGAGTTCGACGAAATTCAAACGTAAAAAATAGGAATGTGCCTTGGTTTGTGGGACATACTACTATCGAATCCGCAAACCAAGAAAAGCGAAAAATATACCGACGGCAGCACCAAGAAGTATGCAGACCAGTGCTTACGACGCTCCATTCGTTTCTTTTTGTGTTGCGGAAAAATTATTTCGTTTAAATTTTTAAGACAATTTTGAATTATATTTGCATTATAAGCGTGATTTTCATATTTACTAGTTTTCTTTTGGTAATGGTTTCTTTTTGTCGATTAAGTTCCTTTTTTTTTGTTAAGTAAATGTATGAACCGAGAGCAGTTTGGGGATAGAGTAGACAGTACAATTTTTTTTTCTTTTTGTTGTTGTTACTTAGGCGTATATATATATATATATATATATTTTTTTTTTTGTTATCTGGCAGCTGATTTAGTTCTTCCTGTGTTTTGTTTTAAATTCCAATTCCCCTACGTCGAAACATACACCGAGCTCGATTTAGTTAGAAATTCGGAAAAGTAAAGGGGTTTTTTTTTTTGTTGTGAGAAGTCAGGGGAGAATAAGGTCGAGGTAGAAAAAAAAAAAATATATGAATTGTTTTTTTTTTTTGTCTCCATTCCCGGTTTATGAAGTCCGAGTTCCCAAAGTGTTCAAGAGTAAATTTTTTTTTGTTAATTATCTCATTATTTATTTTTTTTTTGTTTACCTTCTTTTTCTTAGTTGTTTTTTTTTTGTTACAAAATTCAAAATAAATCATGTACTCACGCTCATACAGAACGAAATTTTGATGTTTTTTTTCTTGGGACCTATGAGCCCGTAATGTCCTTTTGAAGTTTAAATTTACAGGGGGTGGAGTAAGGTGAGCTACATTTCTCTCGGCGGATGGACTGATCTGCTTGGACCGAAGCATCAATGGGGAAGTTCCTAGGCCATGGATTTCCAGGTAGGGCGGGTATTGGCCGCGCTCAAAACATCAACGAGCGCTTCTCAAAGTGGTAACCGTCCGTCCGATGTCTGTGCAAAATAATTTTTTTTTTGGCATGATTTATGTTTTGTTGTAGGTTCGGTTGAGTGTTGGGGCAAGATCCACCCCATTTCCGGCGAGTATAGTCGTGCCTCGCGAGCATGCCACGTCCCTCGCACTCAGCTATCTCTCCCTTTCTAATTTCATTTCCCATCCTTAGGTCCCGTCCACATCCTCACCTCCTGTCACTTTTTCACTCCTAGCACCCTCTGAAAATCCCTACTAGCCTATTACACGAATAAGGCGAAGAAGCAATGCTTTCTTCGATTACGTATTGGCGTTCTTGTTTCGTCCCTAGTCTTTACCTGAGTAGAGACTGGATGGGGCGCATCCCCATCCACTCTACCCGTCCTGACTACTATCGCAAAGCTGCCTGCAGTGGAATTTCCCTTACCTACAGGGCTACCTTCGCCTGACTTTGCAGGTAACGATGACTTTTCCTCCAGAGAAAAGCAGAGGCTTGTCTCCTTCGAATCATTCACCGCCACCTTACGATCTTCTGCCTGAGATCCACTCTCACTCAGACGCGGGACGGCCCCGATCATCGTTGAGAAAGATGGGTCTTCAGCCGGCTTATGAGTTGCCACTGACAGGGTTGAATACTCCGAGCTAGCTGATACGGTCACCCTTGGCCCCGACTGTCGCGGACTTAGATGGCCCCATCAATGCGCTCACGCTCTGGTCACCCGCCGGCGCAGACGGTAGAGGAGTGCACTCCATTGGAGTACCCCCCGACACCGTCCGACCCTGAAGGTAGACCCGCGCGTTGTGTAGTCTTTTTCTGTCATTATCAGACAGTTCTTCCCACTTATTATTCTCCAGTCTCTTAACTGTTAGCTTACAGTTTTTTGCGTGTCTCGAGCTGGTGGAACTATGAGAAAATGATGAAATGTTGCTAGGCGTTGAGTCTTCTCAAGGGCCTTCAGATTGGAGATCTTGTCCAAGGCCGGCCACTATACTATTATCCCGTAAAGGATAATCGGTCTGATTACCGCAGTGTAAAGCCAATGCATTATGTTGGGTTGGAGGCCCCATCTCGAGCCGACAGCCCTTTTGCAGGAGTAGAGTGCCACTAGTGATTTCCTAGCACGTTCGGCAATGTTTTCCCTCCATAAAAGCTTGCTGTCTAATATCAGCCCCAAGTATTTGGCACTTTTGACAAACTCGAGTGGAGTGCCGTTGAGATTAGGGGGAGTGATAAGAGGTATCTTATTTTAGAGAGATAGTGTGTCGGCCATCGTTTCCCTCTCAGTACTTATCGTACCCTTCCCTGCTACATCCTTTTTGTTTTTATTTTGGTTATCTATTTTGATTCCCACGAGTAGGGCTATATACGCGAACTCAAAATAGTGTGTCGCACAATTCTGTCCAGTCTGTCCGTCAGTCTGTCTGTCCGTCCTTCCACGTGCCTACAGCCTAAACGGCTGCCCGGATTTCGTTCAAGGTTCGAATTTGGAGTCTGTGGGCTTACAGCTCGGGGCCTTTTTTTTATTTTGCACCTCAACCTCAATATAAATGGTACTTCCCATATAAAATGTTCCTACCAGTTTGATTTGTTCGAAAACGGCTCTAACGATTTCAAATTAAGTGGGTGAGGTTACCATGATCACGACTAATTGGCTAAAAATTCGAGTAACGGAACTTTTGAAATTTTCACATATCTCGAAAACGGTCTATACTATTGTAACAAAAATTTCTAAGGTAATATGGTCATTTCCAACTTAATGGCAAACTCAGTTTTTCTCTGCATATTTGTAAAATAGATTTTTGAAAAAAGTCATTTCTTAAAAATTTAGTTTTCTTTAGTCTACCTGAAAACGGCAATAACTATTTTGACCAAAATGCATACATAGAGTCAATTGATGTTATTAAAATTATTGCGTCCTTAATTTTCAATTCGAATCACCGAAAACGCTAATTTTAAAAACTGCTCATATCTTGACCAATTTTTGACTTCGACAAAACTTCAAAACCAAGTAATGCTTATATCCCGAACAATTACCTATAATCTGTTTTTAGGTATAACAAATAGTATTTTTCAATCTAAAAATTTTAATATTTGGAACTGTTTTATCTGCCAAATTTTACAAAAACCGCTCTAACGATTTTGATCAAAATACATACTAAAGATAATAGCAGTATTCTAAATAAGATCCCCTACTTAGTTTTTCACAAAAAATTCAAATAAATCCGCTTTTTAATTATTTCCCAAAAGCCGACCTCTGTTCATATAACTATTTTCATAACTCAACACCGTACTTTAAAATTCAAATTGCAACAGCCATTACAAATGCAAAAACAGCAACGCAAAACTTATTTTCAGCAAATATTACCCACTTCTACTTTTTTTAAACTTTTTGAATTTGGGCCTTAAAATAATTCCAACCACTTGGAGTTTACACAATCAGAATATTTAACTTCATTTGCACCCCCACACACGTTCATCGTGATATTCAGTTTAGAACTAAAATAAATAAATAGTTGGCGCAACAGGTCCGAAGGGACCCTTGACCTGCTTATCACAACCATTCTTTTTGTGCGAGTTTTTTCATTTTTGGAACGAATGGAAGGGATCTACAATTTTATGCCGACTCCAAACGGCTAATTGAGAAGCTCTTTCAAGACAGTTATACTCTCGGATGTTTGTCAGACGTTCGCGAGGCACAGTGAAAAAAACCTTAAGTTGGATTTTGGGTTTTTGCGGGATTCGAACCTCGACCTGGGACTGGACTTAGTAGTCCAACCAACACAAAAAACACTACGCCACTGTGCCTACTATTCCGTTTAGAACTGCTAATGGAAATTCAAAAACAAATTTCTGAATTCTTGCACAAACATAAATATTTATATGTAAAGATATCGATATATCACGAACACGACTTGCAATCATTGACAACTTAAACCAGCGTCATTGATCTATTCCAGTCAAAAAGAAAATCATTCACAAATAGATCGAAAATCAGAAACTCCTACTACACTTATTCTCGTACTCAAAAAGTTGTAAAGTGTAAAAGCTGTAAAATAGTACAGTAGGCGCTTATAAATCTCTAACAAGAACTTGCGACAGTTGTCTGTTTCTAGAAGATCAACGTTTAAAAACAAAAAGTGAATTTTATTTACCACTATGAATTGTATTCCTTTTTCTATATTTCGTGAACCATTTCTATTACCTAACATTGCTTCTCAGATCTTTACCTACCTATCTAATGAAATAATAAAACAACCAACAAAACTTGTGATGAAAGAGAAAGTTTTGTTCGACCCAGTCGTGCACTTTTTTTTAAATTGTCCCTGCGATCGATTTTGGAACTTACATTTTCAGGAATTCTTGTTATTATTATTTCTTAGTTTGTTTTTGCATTGAACTCATTTGGCTTAAAACCCTTTCCACATCACCATTTGAGTTTGGAATACATAGCAATTTTAAGGCCAATTCGCAAATATTTTGAAAATGATTTTCACATACTGAAACCCTTAAACTATGTCTGGCTTTGACTTACTAGCCTTATATCTTTTGTAGTTTTTGATTGCCACTTTACATTTGCTAGGATTCTCTATTCCATTTATTCCCTTTGTAGCTTTTCACTATCACGATTAAATAGTTTTGCGAGATCAGTAAACATTAACGAAAAGGCAAATAGAAGAACGCATTACACTTCAAGAGAAATGAACTTGTATAAAATGTTTCAAAAAAAAGAGAGAGAAAAAAAAGAGTGAATGTGCAGCGGCAGCGTTAAAAAAACAATAAAATATTTTTTAAAGCACCAAAAAAACGCCCCAGCGCTAAATCTACGTTTTCGGCACTAAAACTAAATTTTGGGCACTAAAATTAACGCTGAAAGCACTGACTTTGTAACGATGCTTACACTTACTTACAAGTTACAACAGCCTGTCATCGTTCCTTAGAAATTGAGTAATAATTTAAGAACTGAGACTGGGAAGACACCCCTCTAGTTCGTTGTTGCTTGCCTATCACTGTCGATAGAATCGCAGTCGCAGCCCCAGCTATCTGATGTAGGTACATGCTACATGTACAGTGAAATGACGGTGCACTTTGAACATCGTAACATGTTCTTAAATTAAAGTGTTTTCCTATGGCAATACACATTTTCTGATACGCAACTTGCGAGGCAAACAAATAATCTCGTTAGGCCTAATTACAAGTGTCTCGGGAAATACGGAACGGGACGATGATGCATATTTTTACGACATTAACAAACAACGCAGTTTGGTGACGATGTGACTGTATCGCTCGCCTATTAATCGCGCTGATTGCTTATTAATTGGCCTGCCGTCATCATGCGACAGAAATCGAAAGAACATCACACGACCATTCCAATTGATTGACGACAAACGTGTAAAATGGCTTGATAAGGACAATGGGGACGTTCGGATTCGAAATTTCGGATACCTATTTTATGTGAAACGTCAACTAGATTTGTCGGGAATGTGACTAAAATAGGCTTTTCTCAATGGTACTGAAAAAAAAAAAAAAATAGTACTCAGGCGAACAAAATAGTATGCACTTAATTTTTGGAAAGTATGAGACCAAACCCAAATATTAATAAGAAATATTTTATTAAAGCCAAAAAGCCAAAAGGTTTTATTAAATCTAAGTAAAAAAAGCTCTTTACCTGATTTTTTTTTCAAAAATTAAAAATAGTATAAATAGTACTGAAACTTGAGAAGTGGTATTCCTGAAAGCCAAATAGTACCGAATTCAATGCAATAGTAAGCCTTTTTGAAACTATGTGTCGGCACTAGGTATCCAAGCGCGTTGACTAATCAACAGAATTCTGCCGCAGCCACTCTGTTAATTTTAAATTTGACTCTTCGAAATGTCAACTGATGTCGTTTTCCATTGGTTTCACTTGGGGATTCACAAATTCTGTAATCCAATGGAACAAGAAAACTGCTTCTGATAGAATCCACAAAAGTATTGATGAAAGTCAAAAAATTAATAAAATACGTAAATTACACTTGTGCGAGTGCTTCTTGAGTGTATTCTGATTCTGACTTCAAATCGAGAAGCGCAATTCTCTTCTCAGAATCACCAGAAGAATATTTGTTTTGCCAAGGGAACGGTTTAAGAAGCGAATTCTTCGATTCCAGACTCTCCCGGACGCATCTTTTAGCCCTACGGAAAATGACGTGAGTAGGTATGCATCTGGCAGGATTTTCTTGACTAGATCTGCCGACGCTCCCTCAATAAACGTCAACCGCAAAAAAATAAACGCGTGGCCACTCTGGGCCAATAAAAACTGATATACATCTAGTCAGTCAGCTGTCAGACTTTTTTACTTAATTAGGAATCCGAACTAGAAGTCTACAAATATTTTCCGTTCTTAAGTACTGACGCGACTGGCGCCCTCTTTATTGTCAGGCGCATCCAAATAATCTAACTTTTGACAGAACCAAATCCGAATGATAGTGAAGTTAATAAATCACTTTCTGATATTCTGTTTGTATTCAGGCATGGATTTGTGCTGTAATTCTGGTTGTAATTCATTATAAATAAGATAAGATGTATGCATATGCACAAACCTAAAAGAGCCTTAGAGAAAATTAGAATGACATATCGGTGATAAAGTTTATAATCCGCGATACCAAGTCATCTGATAAACGTCAGTAGCGATGAACCTCATTGTGCACAAGCATGATGTAATATAACGAGCCGGGAAAAATCTCTCAAATAGATTACAAATTATTACGAAACTACTTGGAAGTATAAAAGCAGTTAAAACCGGCTGTAGAGACAACCAGTCATTAATTTTATACGGAATGTATTTGACTGTGAAAACAGACCTACCGTAACAGAGCTCCCAGTGAGATTTAGCTTTGTAGAACTTTATGATTATTGCGAAATTTGTATGGAAAATATAGCCACTGTGAACTACTAAAATTTAGAGTAGAACCTAAAAATATTTATTGGTAAGGCCCCGTTTATAATGTTTATAAATAACAATTTTAGGAGAGCCACGTAGAGGCTGCGTAAATCCTTACGTGAAGTTTAAATAAACAAGCAGCGTAGAGAGTTCGTAAGGGAATCTAATAAATACGGCTGAAAATAAATTAAAATTTTCTAAAACAAACAGGACTGCTGCAACTTTATTTAAATGATGTATTGTCGGCTAACATCCGGCGTCTAATTTGTATGGCTACGCGGAGAAAATTTGTAGGACTAAAACTCTCGGAGGAAGCAATGTATCCCACATAATTTAAATTTTATAAATACTTTCAACGTAAAATCGTACTGCAGTTAAAAATCTCATTTCATTGTTAACAAAATTCTTTTTAAATTTTGTATTAAAGTACCTACTTTCAAAAGGGCCATCCGGAACTGACTTGCTGAACTTATAAGTGCGAGTGTTGAACACGTAGAAAATAGCAACGTTATAATGCTCTATTAGAGTTGACTGTCTGCTCGAGTCTCAGAAGTCTTACATGAGCCCCTCAGAAAGAGGACGTACGACGGATGAATTCACATGGTTGAATCAACGGTGGCGTCAACAGTCTTAGGCCCGGTAAGTCCACGACCGATCAAATATTCACACTATGGCAGATCCTGGAGAAAACCCAAGAAGTTCAGATCGATACTCACCATCTTTTTATCGATTTTAAGGCCGCATATGACAGCATTTATAGATACGAGCTATACAGAGCCATGTCTAGTTTTGGCATCCCTGCCAAACTTGTCAGATTGTGCAGAATGACGATGGAGAACGCTCGCTGCTCCGTAAAGGTCGGAAACAATCTCACCGAGACCTTTGATGTCAAAAAAGGATATAAACAAGGTGACGCGCTGCCATGTGACTTCTTCAACATCGTTCTTGAAAAAAATTCGGCGAAACTCACAAGCCAACACCAGAGGCACAATTTTCCATAAGTCTGTGCAACTGCTTGCATACGCAGACGACATTGACTTTGTTGGCAGAACACAGCGAGCTGTCACTGGTGAGCTTGCAAGTATTAGTACAGAAGCGGCAAAAATGGGTTTAGTGGTGAATGAGGGTAAAACAAAATATATGCTGTCAACAAGAAGGGACACACAACATCGAAGAATCGGACAGAACGTCACGATAGACAGCTATAACTTTGAGGTAGTTAGGGACTTTCTCTACCTCGGCTCCGCTATAAACTCTGACTAGGGGTCCCCCGTGGTCGAAATTCGACCAATTTATTCTATAAGTTAATTTTTGAAGGGGAAGTGAAGGGGAAATATCGGAGGGCTTATAAATAGGCAATCGAAACCATTTTAGGTTTTCCTTAAATTGCGAATAAAAAGTGTCCAGTAATGCGGGCTGTCTTCTATTTTATATTACAGGTAGAAAAGGGTGCATAGAATAGATATGCAAAGTTTCATCGTTTGTTGTTCAACAGTTTTAGAGTATTGGGGACCTTAAGTTAGAAGCCAACATTTTGCTTAAATTTCATATAAATCATAAACCGTTAGGCCGATTGGTACAATTTGAATTTTATTAGATTTGTAATGTCGAACACTTTCGAAAATAGAAAATACAAATTAGAAATTTTATCACTTTACTTGCTGCGGTTTCAGAAATAACACGGTTTTAAGGGATTGGGATTTTGTTTTTTCAAATGGTTCTAACTTTCAAACGGTTGAACTACAAACGAAAAGAATTTCGCTACAAACAGCTACAAACGATTGTCTATCGAACTGCATTTCACGTTTTTCATTCTAGAAAAAGTGCGAATTAACTTCACGCGGGTGCCATGTTGTTGTTGTTGTAATTTCATGCAATTCGCTTAAATTTACCTGCTTTAATTCATAATTTGTGGATAATTTTTGTACTGTGAACTTCTATGTATTGTCCCCTACCCAAATATATATAGTGTTGGCATATTTATGTGACTTATAATAGGAAAAAAGGGGGGAAACACGTTTTAGGCAACTCCGTATTAATATATAGATGAGGACCTTGAGTTAGAAGCCAACATTTTGCTTAAATTTCATATAAATCATAAACCGTTAGGCCGATTGGTACGATTTGAGTTTTATTAAATTAGTATTGTCGAACACTTTCGAAAATAGATTTTAGAAATTTTATCACTTTGCTAGCTGCGGTTTCAGAAATAACACGGTTTTAAGGGATTGGGATTTTGTTTTTTCAAATGGTTCTAACTTTCAAACGGTTGAACTACAAACGAAAAGAATTTCGCTACAAACAGCTACAAACGATTGTCTATCGAACTGCATTTCACGTTTTTCATTCTAGAAAAAGTGCGAATTAACTTCACGCGGGTGCCATATTGTTGTTGTTGTAATTTCATGCAATTCGCTTAAATTTATCTGCTTTAATTCATAATTTGTGGATAATTTTTGTATTGTGCACTTCTATGTATTGTCCCCTACCCAAATATATATAGTGTTGGCATATTTATGTGACTTATAATAGGAAAAAAGGGGGGAAACACGTTTTAGGCAACTCCGTATTAATATATAGATAATGACATCACATCAGAAATCAAGCGAAGAATCACACTTGCCAATCGCTGTTTCTTTGACCTAAGACGGCAATTGATTACTAATCTTGTTAAGAAGCACTGGGGAGATTCTATATAAGACTCTCATCATCCCTATCCTGCTCTTTGGCGCAGAAGCATGGACCCTAGCAAAAACGGATGAGGATCTTCTTGGTCGCTTCGAACGCAAAATTCTTCGAGTGAATTTTGGTCCCGTTTGCGTTGACGGGATTTGGAGGAGAAGACTTGACAGCGAACTCTACGAGCTGTACAGCGACATCGACCTGGTCAGAAAAGTACGCAATAAGTCGTCTAAGATGGTTAGGACATGTAGAGTGAATGGACACCAACGCTCCGGCCCGGAGAGTCTTCGATTCAAACCCGGAGGGACAATGCAGTAGAGGAAGACCTCGCCTTAGGTGGCGCGCTCAAGTGGAAGGGGACCTCAACCAACTTGGAGTGCGCAAATGGAGGCAGTTAGCCAAAGATCGCGCTAACTGGAGAGGCGTATTGGTTGAGGCCCAGGTCCACCCCGGACTGTAGCGCCACCTTAAGTAAGTAAGTAAGCTTGGCAACAAAGACTTCCAACAATCCCATGGTCTGGTAGATTTCCCGGTACCTGAAGAAGAAATAAAACATCAACAACCTACTTGGCAAACAAAAATCATATTTTTTTCCAGATTCAATAGGAGCTATAGATTGCATTTATATTTCTGACTAGCTGACCCGGCAAACTTCGTTCCGCCCAAATTTGTTAATGTAATGAAAATAATAATTCCGAGCATGCACAATGCACTAACTAATTTATGTAATTCGGCAATGATGTTGACGTGTCGTCCAACCATCCGCTTTTTCACTAAATTGACAATGTGAGAAACATGGGGAATCAAGACTGATGCTACAAATGCACAAACATCCATCGATTATCCTTGCAATAAATTATTTGTCATAGTGAAAGCGAGACGCACGGGAAATTGAAGTCGAACGAATGGTAAATCGTTCTGAATAAGCGAAATCTGCGGAATAAGAGTGTTTGCCTTTGAATTTTCCCCTCAAATTCATCACTTGCATGATATTTGATATGAGATCCTTCCCCACGAATCAAATGCGATCCGTTACAAAGTTTCGGTACATTGATGTTGCGCAACAAAATTTTAACTGAGCCGACTTTCAAATCCAATTTATGTTGAGGTAGGCCCGGAACATTTAAAGAATTCAAAAATTCAACTAATCCCCATAAAGTTTTTTTTCACAACAAAAGGTAGAATTATGCCCTTCCTTCCAACCAAAAAATCATAAAAATCGAACTACCTGTCCCCGAGTTATGGATGCACATACGGACGTCAGTCTCTTTTATGTATAGGTAACTGTACCCACCCGGCTTTGCCCGTACCTTTCGTATTAAATTATGCTCACATTTCGCAAATTGCTTTATTTGGACAGCGTCCATTAATAATTTTCATCATATGACTTAAGAAATAGCGTTTGATTTTGTTTTTGAGTGAGACGTGCCACAATCCGTTTTCTTATCCCGCTTGTGTTTTTCAAAGTTCCACCTATAGGTCAAAAACTATCCGAAATTTAAAACTGGAAGCAACCATATCCATCTACAAAATTTCAATCAACTTGGTAGCGCTGATTCGGCGATCGGCAACAGCGCCACCTATCAAGTCCAAAAGTATCCTATCCTTCAAGCGGGAACGAAGAATATAAATCTATAAAATTTCATTGAAATCGGGTGAGTGGTTTCGGAGATCGATTACAACGCCATATAGCGGGTCAAAAATCCTATCTTTTAAGTTTGCGTTAACCTGAAATACAACAATACGAACAAAACAAAAGAAGAATCATAAAAATTGACCCAGTGGTTATCGAGTTATATCATCATCATCGAGTTTCATCCCGAAAGAATTATAGGTATGAATTAAGAAGATTATTATTAAAGAAAATTTAATTGACCTGAATAACGACATACGCCTACAACGCCACATGTTGAGGATTTTCCGACGATGTGCACTAAGAAATTCAGTTTTTGTTAAAAATAATAAATTAATTATCGATCGAAGCATCTGTTTTAAACGATATTTATTTTGTTTACATCCTCGTTGACGATATTTGCAGCACGCATTCTGTCAATGTTATGCCAACGCCATAAGGTTACATCAAAAAAGTTTGAATTGTAAAAGCGCTATGGTTACATTAGATATAATTTAATATGGTGGTTAAGTATTCTTAAATTTTCTAATTTTCTGCGCAATTTTCTTAATTTTTTCTTTCATAAGATTTTTCTCCTGACAATAACAAACACAACAAAAAAAATTAGAGAAATCGGTCCAGCCGTTCACGCGTCATGCCGCGACCAAGGGAAATAGGGATTCATTTTTATATATATAGATTCAGCATTGGCACATTTGTTCGAACAGCTTGACTCAATGCGATTCGTTCGAAGTCCATTTCTCGCTCCAATTCTCGATTAACTGCGTCAAATCAAAGCTTTGTTGCGCATTTCATCTGACATCTCCAGTTCATTATCCGATGTCACAGTGCGAATTCGATGCAAAATATCGTCGGCCATAATATCATCTTTGAATAATCAAAGTACCTATCTACTTCATTTCAAAAAGTTACTTAATGTAACATAGTAAACATAATTTATTAGAACAAACTTTTTGGGTATACCTATATTTAAAAAAAAAAAAAAAAAAATTTCAAAATTGTTGACAACAACAATTTGCTTGGAAAATAATTAAAATAATTGACAACAACAATTGCTCTTAAAATTCAAAATATATTTTTTTTTATTTGAAGTGTCACTACTTGATTTCTATCCCGTTAATTTTTTTTCAAAGTGTATTTCCCCATTCAAACTTTAATTTTCTAATTTTCCGCGCAATTTTCTTAATTTTTTCTTTCATAACTTTGTTCTCCTGACAATAACAAACACAACAAAAAAAGAATTAGCGAAATCGGTCCAGCCATTCTCTCGTGATGCCCTTACCAACGAACATCATTTCATTTTTATTTATATAGATTTTTTTTTAAATTTCAATTTCCACAAAAGTCGTTACAATCTCAAGGAAAATTCAAAAATTGAAATTTACTGGTTGGGTTTGACGGGAACTGCAAGGCAAGTATACGTAAAGCAAAGTAAATGCTATTTTCGAATTTTTGAACTTCCTTTCGCAAAGTAGGTTTTTATTCATATCCATTCAAAGCAAGAAAGAAAGAAATTTTGGCGATGTGTTGCTAAGCGGACGTGTGTGACTGAGTGGCAGTTTCGGTTTGGTTTTAAGTGGCTTAAATATCTACTCCAAGGTTGGGATATCTAGTGAACTTTTTCTTTATACCTTGCGTCAAAGTTTGTGAACTTTTTTATTTTACAAATTTGTCTTAAAATCGTTTAAAAAATAAAAAAAAAAAAAAAATAAATATATATATATATACATGTACTATATTGTGATGCCTATAAATCGATTTTCGCCTTTTATGCCCGCTCTCTAAAATAAACCGCTGAATAAAATTTTTCCCCAACTTAGGCCCCAGTTATAGCAATCCGTAAAACCAAACCGTAAAAATTTTCTTTTGCTTTTTTTGACCACTTAAACTTGGTGGTTTAACTCAATCTTGGTCTTAAAATGTTCCTTATGAATTATAAAATTAGATTATCAAAAAAAAGTATGTAAATGATCTTTAAATTTTCTAGAAAAATAATTTATTCATTTTTACGTACGAAAAACTTTTACTGATCAACTTCTCAGTCAATTCCCCTAAAGAAAACCGAATCATTTCACTGAAGTATTTCATTTCTTTACTGTTCCATCTGTCAGGAACTCTTTTTCTGATGGAATCCAATCAGTGGGGGTTGGTTTGTTGTAGGAAATTGTCTTAGGCCCGGTTTCTTCAATTTTGGTTATCTTTAATCATCGTTTATTCCAGCTTATAACCATCGAATGCGTTTGGTCAGCAAAATATTAACCAGAGAATCAGTAGTTTGGTTAGTTAACCAGTGAAATCGATAACCAGCTGATTTTGAGCGGTTAATGAAATTTAACCACTGATTATCTGTAATTTCGTTTGTTCAAGATTTTTTATATATTGAGAGAACAAGAAAATTGCGATTGTCGTTGAATAAATTAACATGAGGCCTGTTAATTTTTTGTAATACATTTTATTGGATTTAGCTTTATTTCGGTTTTGTTCTCAAAAAATCATTGACTAACAAATACAAAGTTTCATTCTTTAGTTCTTAAGAAATTCCTGTATAATTTGGTTATGATATTAATTTTTGTGTTTATTAAGTTTAGTAAAAATAAATACAATAATAAAATACCTACCTAAATAAATTACTTATCAAAAACAAACGGACCCGAAAAACAAAAAAATATAACCATCGATTCGGTCAATCACTAAATGACAAATAAACTGGAAATATGGAACTATTTTCTGCAAAGCTATGGTTTGGTGACCGAAGTGAAAAAACTTTCAAGACACTCATTGGTTATCACTGATTTATAAGCTAAATCAGTGGTAATCTACCAATGCTTTAACCAGCTGTGAATAGACCGGCCCTTAGTACGAAAACTTTTTTCTGACAGATTTTTCGCTATGACCGCCCAAACGAAAAAAAACTCATTTTCATACTGTTCCAACTTTTTCGGTTGAATTTTACGTATGGCTATAACTGGGGCCTTACCTATACTCTTGAGGAATTAATGCCTGCAAAACGGAATAGAGAACAGTTCACGGAATCTCCATCACCTCCCAAACAACCGCAAAAAATATCAACACACTCATGACTTGTATCACTAACACCTTCACAAATATCACAGCTTGAAACATCATCTACATCAAATATGTCCACGAAAGCTAATTCTTATGATGATTGCAAAATGCTGGATAAATTGGAGAAAATAATGTCACAAATTGCTGCCTCAGAAAAAAGAATTGTGGAAAAGATCGATTTAGAAGTTGGAGCTTTAAAGTCATCGCTCGAGGCTGTCAATAACCGCTTGTCTTTGGTGGAATCAAAACAAAACGAAATTGACACACTAAGAGATGAGAACAAGGAACTCAAAGAAAAATTACATAAACACGACGAGGCGATACAAAAAATAAAAACTCACGTGGAGACTAACGAAGAAAAACAACAACTAAAGGAAACGATGAGTGATGCACTTTTACACGGGGTTCCACTGATACACAATGAAAATCTACAATCAATTTTTAATAAACTTTGCGATTGTTTAAAACTGAAACCGCCAACGATTAAGAACATATATCGTCTTAAATCAAAAAACAACTCTTTTTCGCCGCCGGTAATGATCAAATTTTTCTCGCCAAATGATAAGAGTCTTGTTCTGAGGTCGATCGGAAACCATCGCAAAACAAATAAAGCACAGCTCTGTCTACGTGATCTTGGCATGAGGGATACTGGTGTTAACAACAACAACAAATGTTCTCCTGTCTACATCCACGAATGTTTAACGGTTCGTAATCGTTCTATTCTTCAGTTTGCACTTAAATTAAAGCGAGAGCAGAAACTCCAATCAGCCTTTACTTTCCGTGGTCTCGTCTATGTAAAGAAAACGAAAGAGGAGGATGCAAAATTAATTGAGACTGCTGATGACCTTGCCGTATATGCCACAACGTCACGAACAACAACAAAAACAGCTCTAACAGATGACAACAAAACATAAGCACATTATTTTTTTAATTTTTGTCACTATGCACCGTAGAATTTTTTCTTATAATTTTTTAGTATTCTTTTCTTTCTTTATTTTTGTATTTTTATTTAAAGTTATGAGTTTGATTAATTTTTTTTAACTTTATTTCTGATTTTTTGTACTGTAAACATCTGTTATCATCACACCTTTTGTCTTCTTGTCTATTGTTTTTCTTTTTAAATGGGTCTTGTAGTTTATGTTTTCTCTTGGTACAACGGTTGACCTGGAACCGTTTTTTCTTAGTTATTGAAAATGGTTGATTCCAACGTACCATACAGAAACTCCACAGATGTTTTTAGCCGAAATCATACTAAGCGCGCAATGATTAATATTTTATGTAGTCAGCGCTCTGGTTTGCATGTTGTTCATATCAATGCCCAGAGTATTTTACCAAAATTTGATGAATTTAGACACTTATTCGAAGGTTCGAAGGTTGACGTTGTTTGTGTCTCAGAAACTTGGCTGTCAAGTGCTGTTAGCGACGTTGTATGTTCTTTGAATGGCTTTCATAAGCCTTTTCGTTCCGATAGGGTTGGAAGATGTGGGGAGGTGCTGCTATTTTCGTCCGCAGGGAAATAAGTTGTAAACCAGTAAGGAAAGCGCCACTTGGAAGCGGGATTGACTACGTATTTGTAGAAATAATATGCAATGATAATAAAATCTTACTGGGCTCAGTATACAGGCCGAACAACAATATAGATACAACAATGATTATAAAAGTCATTGATGAATTATCCTTTGTATCACCCTTCGTTATCGTTGTTGGCGATTTTAACAGCAACCTACTTAATGATTCGTCTCTTGTCCACAGTATGAGTACCTTAAATCTTTTTCCTGTAAATACATCATTACCCACTCATTTTACTAGTCATCGCAGTACTCTTCTTGATGTTTTTTTTGTCAGTCATCTGTACAAAGTTCTAAATTTTAATTAAATCTCAGTTCCTGTTTTCTCGCGTCATGATTTAATCCATATGACATTTCAATGTGAGCCATTGATTTTAAGTAGAACCATAAGTTTTCGCGATTTTAAACATATAAATTATAATCAGTTGGAATATGATTTACAAAGAGTAGAATGGTTCCGGATCTATGAAATGCCTGATGTTAATGATCAAGTCTCTTTTATACAAGAAAACGTAAAAACCTTATTTGAATCACACGTTCCTTTGAATACAAAGAATGTCACAAGTAAAAACATCCCATGGTTCACTACCCATATTAAAAAACTTATTTTTGAACGTGACCAGGCTTATAAATGTTGGAAGCGCTTTCGTCTAAACATGTTGTTCAATGTATTTAAAAGATTGAGAAATAAGGTAACAATTGAGATACGCGAAGCTAAAAGACGCTATTTCGCCCCGCGATTGGATCCCTCTCAAGCCGGACATACACTCTGGAAAAATCTACGGGACATTGGTGTTGGCAAACAAAAAAATAGTACATATGACAACGTTGACTGCAACGAACTACATAGGAAATTTTTATCTCTTCCAAGTTCGGAAATCTCAGATACAATGACCTTATTATATGAGAACAGCGTGTTTTCGTTTCCATGTTTTAGTTTTTCAATAATTGATGAAGCTGACGTCTTGGAAAGCTGCATTCGTATAAAATCGAATTCGTTTGGAATTGATGAAATTCACCCAGTCTTCGTTAAAGCTATACTTCCGTATGTACTAAAGTATATAACGCATCTTTTAAATTCAATCTTATCGTCGAATGTGTTTCCTTCTGCTTGGAAACGAGCAAAGATTATACCTATTCCCAAAAATCAAAATGAGCTTAGACCGATTGCCATTTTACCATTTCTTTCCAAGATCTTGGAAATGATAATGAATGCCCAGATTAGAAAATACTTAAATGACAACAACTTGTTATGCATTAATCAGTCTGGTTTCCGTCCGAAACACAGTTGTACTACAACTCTTATAAATGTTGTGGAAAACATAAGGCAAGCTGTTGATTCTGACAATGTTACTTTTCTCGTTCTCTTGGACTTTTCTAAGGCGTTTGACACGGTGAATCATAATGTTCTTTGTTCCAAGCTGATTAACCAATTCAATTTCTCTTCCTCTTCGGCGATGTTAATCCGTTCATATCTAAATTGCAGATCTCAGGCAGTTGTTGCAAATAGTTCCGTGTCTGAGTTTCTCATGTTGAGCAGAGGGGTTCCACAGGGTTCAATACTGGGCCCACTACTGTTTTCCATGTATATAAATGATTTGCCTGTTTGCCTGCAAAACTGTCAAGTAGATATGTACGCTGATGATGTTCAGATTCGAAAAAGCTTTCCTCTAGGTTTGGTTGAAAAGGCAGCAGTTGAAGTTAATGAGGATTTAATCAATGTTCATGGTTGGTCACAGAAAAATGGACTCTGCGATAACCCACTTAAATCTAAATGTTTGGTAATTTCGAGAAAGTCCATTGATACATCTGATTTCCCTAAAATATACTTAAATAATAATCAAATTAAGTTTGTCGAATCCACTAAAAACCTAGGAATAACCTTTACAAAGACGCTTTCTTGGAATTACCATATAAGATTGACGATTGGGAGGGTTTATGGTGGGCTCCGTTTACTATGGACCAACCATAAAATTACACCCTTAAAAATACGCATTATCTTGGCCAAAACATTACTTATTCCTATCATGCTCTATGGATGTGAAATTTTTTACAACTGTGATTATGAGCACAAGCGTAAACTTCAAGTTGCTTATAATAGTATAGCTAGGTATATCTTTGGATTAAGAAAATACGACCATATTTCTCAATTTTCCAAATCAATATATCGCGTTACTCTTGATAATCTCTTCAAGCTTAGAACGTTAACTTTGCTGAACAATGTCTTACAGACACGTCAACCACCTTACCTTTACAATAAGATATGTCATTCGCATTCTCTTAGATCTTTAAATCTTGTGCCAATACGTTACACGTTTTTGATATCTGAGCGTCAATTTTTCATAAATGCGATACGTCTGTGGAACTCTCTACCCCGATATTTAAGGATGATAAACTGCACTAGGCTATTTGGAAGGAGGCTCAGGGAGTACTTGGAGACTTTGAGGTAGTGATGATTTCTCTTTTTTTTTTCTCTCTTTTTTCTCTTATTTTTTCATTAATTCTCATAACTTATTATATTAATATTATTATTATCATTTTTTATTTGTTTTCTCTTTCTCAAATACTGAAGTTTAATATTATATTTTTTTTTCTCTCTTCCTTACTGTTGTTTTTGTTGTAGCTTATAAACGCATATGAATTAAATAATTGAGTTTATACTACCTAAGAAGATATTGTATCTTACTGTATAAATCTATACGAATAAATATACTATACTACTATACTAAAGCAATTGCTAAGGGCTTTTAGTTTGCTACAGCCATTTGCTAAAAAAAATGCTAGTTTTTATTCATACCATCCATTGACCACTTTTAAGGTTCAAACAGTTGTATCATTTATGTTTTTTGTTCGATTGGGAAAAAAAGATGACGCAAGAGTATGGGCTTTCCTTTGGACTTTAGTACTTCGAAGCTAAGATTTGCTTGGATTAAAACGTTTAGGTAGTTTCCTAACAAAAATAGGGTGGTCAATGTTTGACCTAGTTTTGGGTAACTTTAACCGGCATGTTTATTGTTTACTAAAAATCATAGATTAGCTAGTTTTATTAAATTTTAATATAATTTACTAGTTGATTATATTAAAGAAAGATTTTACATTTTTTAGACTGTTATAAAAAATAACTTTCAGTTAAGAAAAATAATATATGAACTGTATATTTTAGTTATACAAAGAAATATTATTAAATAATTAAAACAATGAGGAGTGTTAGCAATACTATAATCATATTCATTCTTTCATTCAATCCTTTTCAATGGCCGCTCTTCCATTGGTAGGGTCACGGGTATGGGATGCTTAAGTGAACCCATCATAGCTCTCGATCTTCCGCCACCGACTCTAGATCATCAGGGGCAATCCCCCTACGGGAGGAGAGATTTCGGACTTGATCTAACCATCTCATCCTGGGTCTTCCTATAGGGGACGCCTGCCTGATGGCACGGATTTCATAGCACGTCTTGGGATCCGAGTTGGAAGCATGCGTTTAACGTGTTCTGGTGTCCCTTATACTATATCTGTGAGTTACACCACACTCAGAGAAAAAAATCCTATAAAAAATCAAAACTACGCCTATTGATTTTATAGTACGTAAAATAATAGGTTTTTCCCATTAACATAATAGTTCTCATATGATTTTGTCCTATTATTAAGAAGCAAACGAGATTCTATTCAATTAAATGGGTATACTTTTAATGTAATAGTAAATTTACTTTGATGTTAAAAGTATTACCCTATTAGCGGCAATAGTAAAATACCATAAGTATTCAATATTGTCAATGTTATTAATAATAATCTACGATCATATAGCTCGAATGGTATAATACTTTAGATTTTCAGCTTAACTGGAACTAATGTTATTCGAAATATTGAGTCAATAGTTAAACCCACTTTAGTACAAAAAACAATACGTTTTATAATATTAATGAAATAGTTTGATATGTTATTGTTTTTTTACAACATGTGGTATACTATTGAATCCCTGATTTATAGTACGCATACTATTGTTTTTTATTTTGTTTATGTTGCTATTGAATCCGTGTTTTACTATTCGCTAACATTTTTTGAAGGTATTGCATTCTATCAGTATCCGTTTTAGTGTGCAGATCGGTGTAATTTGTAGTTTAAACTAATTTGTGAAATAGGAAGTGTTAACAGCAAGTTTTTTTGTTATTATTTTTGTGTTGTGTTCTGTGTTATTATTACATTCTTTGGTATAATATCTTTTTTTTAGAATATTAATATTATTGGCAGAATATGATTGATTTTATTTTTCGATTCCAGCCAAACATGAAGTAAACAAGAACTAGTTTTTTTTTTTTTTGTAAAAATATTGAATTTAATTTAATGTGTTCATAATAAAGCTAAAAAGGAAAAAAAATGTTTTTAGGCCTGGTAATTTTATTTTTAGCAAGGTATTGGTCTTAATATTTTTCAAAAAAGTATCGATTTGGGCATTTGATTCAATTACCTATATGAACTATTGTTTTTATAATAAAAACGAATTAATGGGGCATTTACACGGTCACACATTCCTATCACGGAAAATTAAAGGGATGCCCAATACTAAACAGCCGTCTGACTGAAAGGGACAGCATTACCTAACACGCAAGAAAACGTGATACGTTTTTTGGTCGGCCATCTTGTTTACGTGGTAGGAATTATGGGAAAGCTATGCATGTTGATATTTTTATAGCGATGGCTTACGAAATTTCTTTTTCCTATAAAACAAAATGGCTTCCGGAAGGGATGAAGGTACATTTATTTATTAATTTCGTATAAATGATTGATAAATTGTTTGTTTAATTTACTGAAACTAATTAACACTCTCATTTCACATATTTTAAATCGGAAATAGAAATGTTTTCATGTGATTGCAGACATGTTGGTCGCCGGAACTTCCGCTTTACGTATCTATAATTATGGGTAGAACATCCATGACACCTTAGACGTCTGATTTGTGATCTCATTCTTTCGCCTTTATTAGCATTGACTGCGGAGAAACGGATCTCTCTGTCCCGTCTCGTGCAAAAATGCGCGTGCGTGATAGTGTAAATGCGGTTTAAAGCTGCATCACACGAGTTAATAGTACTTGTCCTTTAAAATTAATGTGGAACAATAATAGTTTTAATATTGTATTCACATTAAAGGGAACCTATTAAAATAATGGCACATCTTATTACTTTTAAGTTGGATGCACCATTGATTTAATATTATAAAGTAATTAAAATAAATATCTAAAAGAACTATAGATTCAATAGTTTTTGAACTATGCTAATAATAGAAAAAATCACATTGACTAATTTTAATAGCAAAAACACATTGAAAGAATAGGAATTCATATTAAAATTATAGTATTTTTCTCTGAGTGCAGAAATACCACGAAGGAACCTCATTTCGGTAGCTTGTATTCGCGATCTTATTCTTTCGGTTATTACCCAAATCTCATGGAGACAAACTTCACCCCCGACGAAGTCCAACGCCCACGAAGAAAGGTATTGACTTAACGCCGTTTACCCGAACGCAGCTTGTACAGTTTATGTAAAGAAATTGAATCGCTCTGAGAAGTGAACCTTCAATTCCATACTCCTCCAGAGTTTACCTCGAGGGACTCGGTCGTATGTCTTCTCCAAGTCTACAAAACATATGTGTAGACAGGTGTAGTATACACCCAGAACTTCTCAAGTACCATTCTGAGAGTGAACAACTGGTCGGTTGTACTTCTGCTTGGACGAAAGCCACCCTGCTCATCCCCCAACCGTAACTCGACCACAGCTCTGCAAAGCGATTCTTACACCTTGGCAAACACTTTTCCGGGGAGACATAAAAGCCCCTTTTTTGAAAAGGGGCATACTCATTCCAGTCTGCCATTCACCGGGTATTTCACCGCTTTCCCAGGTCACTTTTATGACACGAGAGAGCCATTTAACTCCCTCTTCTTCACCACTCGCCTTGAGCATTTCTGGACGGATTTCATATTATTTTTAAAAATAGTTTGTAGCTACATAGGTACCTTACCTTCTAGGACCCACCTCTACACACTTTATTTGTTATTCGGATTTGGTTTAAAACTTTAAATTACAATGTCCTCCCTTTAGTGAAGCGTTTTGGCCAATCTACCAATATCCTTATTACGTTTCAACTTTTCCATCATCAATCTTCCTTTTGCGATTTAAAAATTATATGCCCACTATGAAATAGCTGCAACTCGAACTTCCTCTTCCTTGGTGCTATTGTTTCGTCTCTTTAGTATAATTTTATGACCTTTATTTTTTAAAAATTCTATTTTAATTTGAATATAGATCTATAGAACGGCGAAAATAGAAGTGATCAATGTTGCCCATTATATGCTTTTTTAACTTTGACCGCCCGGTCAAATAAATTTCGACACAATTTTCAAATTGATCTCAAAAGTAATATTAAAATTAAGATTCATATGAAAACGTATTTACGATGGAAAATATCTTAAACTACCTATATATGACTTAACATTTTAACGAAAAAGTGTCAATAATTCCGAAATTCCTAGAAGTTTGATGTGCATCAAAAGTGCAACAAAACGGACATTCACTGCATTGGGTCGTATGAATAAAAACTGGAATTTCCTTTAAGTAAAAGGTTTTAGCAAAGAAAAAGCCCTTAGCAATTGCTTTGAATCGGTACGAATAAAAACATAGTTTGCTAAGGTAAGAAATGATTCTTTCTGAAAATTTGCATAAATAGTCCACACTCGATACTTTTCGCGTGGCAAGAAATAATTGATTTTATCACAGATATTTTCATTTTGTTGGTTTTCCTGCACGAACAAAACTTTATTGCTTATTTTTTTTGTGTACAAAATGTGCGTACAAAATATTTAGCAAAAGGTCTGAGTCAACTAAGTAGCAGACTCAGAATTTGCATAGCATTTGCTTTATATGATAAGTTTTATTCATACCGATCTAAGTAAAAGGTCAGTGCCGCCGCTTTTCAAACATGTCAAAAGTTGGAACTAACTCAAAATGGTTTTTATTCATACGAAACGTGGCAAATACTTAGATTTTGACATTTCTCTTGAGTAAACGTAATTGCTACGTTTTATTCATTTATTCATACGACCCATTAGCTGTCAGGTAGATGTATTCTTTTTATCTTTTTTCCAACACCACCTGTGAACAAATAGAACTCTGTATAAACCTAACTTATATACCATATGCAATTGAATTTAAAGAGTTGGTTTATTAAACCCCGTGGTCAATGTTAGCCTCTTTGACCGAACCATTACTTACTTCTGTTTTTAAAAATGGTCAGTATTAAACCCCGTGGTCAATGTTAGCCTCTTTGACCGAACCATTACTTCTGTTTTTAAAAATTCGTACCAAATACTATTAGCCAACAAGTAAAATTATAAATAAAACTAAAATTAAACTAGATATACATTTTGCAGCCAAAAACGAAATGAAGAGCAATCTTGCGAATATCTCTTGCAGTATAGCTATAGACGTAAACTTTTCTTATGGAATGTGTTATTGGCAAAGTGACAAAATATATTTACTTGTATATTTTCAGGTAGACTAGATGATATGACAGTATTATGGGAAAAGTTTCATTAACTTATTCTCAAATGGCAACATTTTCTTGATTGCCAAATATGTGGGTATGGTTGTTTAAATTTAGCTTTCATTTAATGACAAATTAAAAAGGCGGCTGTATCCCTTTCACATGGTGCCAGCAAAAGCAAAATATTTGAGTGTGTTGAGGAGCTATTTCGCAATCATCAAACTTTGTTGACATTACAAGTAGCGGGCTCTGTGTGTGTTCCTTGTCTTGCACAGCAAGAGATAATAAATAATACGAACATCTAAATGTTGAGTGCAAATATTTGAATTTGAGTAAATATTTGTTCCGGTTCACTTGTACAAATTTCCGGTAAAAGAACATGTGTGTGTAAGCGACTTAACTCTTTGCTTAGATGTAAACAAATTTTCTATTCAAGTATAAACTAAAAATCCAACAAAGATCGGTAATTTTAAAATGCCGTTCAAGGATCCCGGGTAGACGTTGTTTTGACAGAACAGAGTGCAGTTGCAAGCTCATTGTTTGCATTGTACATTTACACTCACTGAGATGGAAATAAGGAAATCGAGTCCAAGCTAGTTCGAATATCAGTTTTTTTTTGCACATACAGAAACCCAATAGATCCGACAGTTAACTGAATGCAATACCGACGTTTTGGTCAAACAACTCCTGCCAGCCTATCATTAACTTCCATCAGTTAAAATTGAATCGCAAATCACTTTGCACTGCAAGTTCAGCTGTTACAAAGTCAATCCGCCGTACCAATAATAAACCTTTGGCTTGACTTTAAATTTACAGAAGCTCACAATTGCGAAATTAGTATGGAAAATAAAGCTACTCTGAACTACTTATAAATTTCTTTTATTTATAGTCGTTGAAAACCATCCCTATCCCGAACCCTATTGCTATCGCTACTTCATTGGCTTGCAAAAATCAGAGGAAAGTAGGATGCATCTGCTATAATAACAAAGTCGGATCGACAAGGGAAATGACTTATTCAGTGACATCCTCGAGAAAATAAACACCTCGTAGCAACAACAACGCACAGAGGTAGGTCTTCCCCTCCGTTCTAATCACCAGTTGTCGGGCTTGTACTCGTCGCTCAGTTGGCGCAAGTGGTAGTCACTTGGTCAATTGCAGAAAAATCGAAATGCAAGTTCATTTCCTGGCAGGGGAAAAACAGAAATGTCTTTCCGAATGGAATTATATACGGAGAATTGACTGTCAGAATTCAAAAACTATTCAAACAATCACTTCAAAGGAGTCTGATGATGAATTAGTGGTGTAGTTCGAAATAGCTATCATTCCTACCAAAGTGACTGTGTCTACAAGTTGTTGTCAAGAGTTGTTCCCTCGAAAAAACAACGACATCCATAATAATCAACGACTCTTGACGCAGTTTTCCGAAGCAATTATACTTTACACGTTTTTAGGAACCATGGCAGGAACAAAGAGAAAAGCGGAAGCATCCCAGGCTGCAAAATTTATTGACAGCTACAGACAGTACACAGTCTTTCCCAATAAAATCGGTTACGACCCAACATCATATTACCACATACTGATAGCTGCTTCAGATCACCACTGATCGCCACCACTGGATACGCCGGTACCAACCAACGATGATACTAGTACCCAGAACCACCGACCGTCACCAAAAAACCCAGCACCAGCAGCCGAAACAACAAAAAACCACAGGCCGAATTTTCACCAGCCTTATGAATCACACTCTATACTCATTGGTAAATTGAAGAGTACCCGTAGACAAACCCGATTCGGGAGGGCACCAACACCCGGACTTGAACACTCTAAGGCCAACCCAGACAACGATGCATACTACGAGTATGAATCCGAGAAGAAAGCCACAATATACTGTTGGACCCCTGTTGTTGAGCCAACACCTTTTTGATATATAAAAATCCCCAAGTTGTGTTCAACTTCGAGTGAATAAAACGGCCCTAAATATTAACTATTTGCCAGCATTTGTTACCTAGCCTTAAGTCAAATCTATATATATAAAATGAATCCCTATTTCCCTTGGTCACGGCATCACGCGTGAACGGCTGGACCGATTTCGCTAATTCTTTTTTTGTTGTGTTTGTTATTGTCAGGAGAAGAATGTTATGAAAGAAAAAATTAAGAAAATTGCGCGGAAAATTAGAAAGTTTAAGAATACTTAACCACCATATTAAATTATTAGCGCTTTTACAATTCAAACTTTTTTTTCTGTATGCTTATGGCTGTTGGCATAACATTGTAAAAAAAACGAATATCGCTTAAAACAGATGCTTCGATCGGAGTTATTGTATTGATAAAATATATATAAAATAGTTAATTTATTATTTCTAACTAAAACTGAATTTCTTCGTGCACATCACCGTTAGTTCAGAGCTATCGCTCTTAATATTAAATGTTCAATTTAATATGGAATTTTGGTAAGTTTGAAGGATAGGGTACCTTTTGAACCTGATAGGTGGCGCTGTTGCCGATCTTCGAAACAGCGCTACCAAGTTGATTGAAATTTTGTAGATGGATATGGTTGCTTCCAGTCTTAAATTTCGGATAGTTTTTGACCTGTAGGTGGTAGATGGCACGTCCCATTCAAAAATAAAATAAAAAGCTATTTATAAATTTGTATAATTAAAATTATTAATGGACATCGTCCTTTGTCCAAATAAAGCAATTTGCTAAATGTGAGCAAGATTTAATACGAAAGGTACGGGCAAAGCCGGGTGGGTACACTCATAACTCGGGGACGGATCGTTCGATTTTTATGATTTTTGGTTGGAAGGAAGTACATTATAAAATAAAACTTTATGCAGATATGTTTAATTTTTGAATTATTTAGATGTTCCGGGATTACCGCTACATAATTTGGATTTCACGTGCGACTTCAATTTCCCGTGCATATCACTTTCACTTTAAAGTAATTACATTATTACAAGGATAATGGATGGATGTTTGTGCATTTGTGGAATCAATCTTGATTTCTCATGTTTCTCACATTGTCAATTTAGTGAAAAAGCGGAAAGTTGGAAGACACGTCAAAATCATTGCAGTTTGATTGAAACAGATCAACAGATCTTCATCATTTATTTATATTGCATTTAGTATAACTTTTTAATAAAGAATTTTAATTGGCCGAATTATATAAATTAGGAAGTGCATTGTTCATGCTCGGAATTATTATTTTCATTACATTAACAAATTTGGGCGGAACGAAGTTTGCCGGGTCAGCTAGTTGTATATACAAAAAAGTTTAATAAAAGCAAATGTAATGTATGTAATGATTCGGGAGGGCAGTACAATCAGTTCCGGTTGCAATACACTTGGCGTTGGCGCTGAGCCTGTTCTCTAGATAGCCTATCCTCTAAATTGTTGGCCGCGTAATTCCGTTTCAAGAATTAGCCGTATGTGGTATTGTGAGCATTCCGGACCATTTCGCCTCCTCCTCTTTTCGTTCTTCTGTGGTTGTGTATTGTGAGCATTCCGATCCACCGTAGTTAGAGATTACATATGAATTGTTTGTTTTGTTAAGGTCGATTAGGTAGATTTAAGATTGTTAAATCCGAAATCCGAATTGTAAAAAATAGCAATAAATGGTAAAAGTGTACAACGCTCCAAGGTTCGTGTTTATTTGGGGACAAATCTGGACCCGACGAGTGTACCCCGCCCGGAGATAAAAAGCAAGCATCACAAGTTGGCGCAACAGGTCCGTACGAACTCCTAGAGTTCTAGGCCTAGAAGGGATCTACAATTTTATTTTAAGTCCAAACGGCTTACTGAGAAGATCATTCATAACAGTTATACCGTATTTACTTTTACACTGCACCGAACACCAACTAGTTTTCGTTTAACGTTTCAGTCAGATGTGAGACATTAGTCGTGAAACTTTTTTGGTTACAAATTTCGATCGCATAAATTAAAAAATAAATTGAAGTCAGAGCATTTAAAAATAATATTAGCCCAACAATAACGTGTGAAAAATGTTTTTAAGTTGAATTTTCTGGATATTGCAAAAGGTGTGTTTGTTTCAAAAACCCAACGATTGGAAGTCCTTTTCTTGGTGTTTCCGTGGATATCGATTTAAACGACTCGTGTTGAAAACACAAATATATATTATGGGAAATTTTCTGTTTTCGATTAAGTTTTCGGTTTTCGACTTTGTGTGAATAGGGTATTAAACCTTAAAAGATGTAATTTGTGTTTTCCGGGGATCGGACCTGGGACCACTCTATAGTAATGCTTACAACTAAGGTAAGCTACTCGGGGGTGTAACGGGTGTAGTGAAGGTAGTGAATGTGGTGTGCTCCCCTTTTCACCACGGAACGGACTTTAATGTATCTCTATTAAAATTATTGGTTATTTGAATAGAACAAATTAAAAGCGTCTTTCTAATTTAATCTTAATTCCCACTTTATGCAAAGTTATTTTTAATTTTTATTTGTAATTAAATAATGATAATATTAATATGACATATTTCTTAAATCCACCTCGCAAATAAAAACCAAACCAAATAACAGAGATATAAATTTTGGGTACCTAAAGTAAGCTGCTATGTAGGTATACATTTTCAGAATATCTAACAAATGCGTCACCATAGCTTCTATGAGGAGATGATCACTCCAATCCAATTGTATACCATGGTATTATTATACTCTGTCCAAGAAAAATTGTCAGTACAGGCCTTATGGGAAGCTCTTTTTTCTACCAGTGGTGCCTGTAGTACTCTCACGGCACTCAAACACAGGATTTGCCACTGAAATAAAAACGAAACCACTGGCATTCCAAAGCATTTTGTTGTTGTAATTTTCATGAAATTCGCATACATTCCTCCACAACCAGTCTGCCACGCAGCCGCGGGCAGAATGAGCACGATCGCTTGTGTTCGCTTCAGCGTTGCCACTTTAATCTTAAACAAATGTAGTACATTAGAGAAAAAAAAGTAGCATTTTCAAACAAAATGTAGTACCTGTTTTCTTGTATTGAAATTAAATAGTTATATATAATATAATATTTATTTAAGTAGTTCTTCAAATATTAAGTTACCTAAACTATTTTTTGTTTGTTTAATTCCACCCATATTGCCACAATGTCGCTATTTTGAGGTCCACATTTCAAAATAAGATCGAAAGCCCTTTCCAAAATTGCTTTCTTACAGGGAAACTCCTTAAATAAATTTAAAACGGTTGGCTCTTAAGAAATGTAGTACTTTTGGGTAGCGATGTAGTATGTAGTACGGCGTTAAAAAATCCAGCAAATATGTAGCACAGTACTACATAACATATGTAGTACAAGTGGTAACGCTGGTTCGCTTGCTATTATCATCAACCAAAATAAGCAGTATGAGTGACTGAAGCACATCAGAGAAGTGTTACCATATGTCAATGTTAGCATATCATTAAGGGTTTTTCTTTGAATTTCGTCAAAGAACTTTCGGTTTTGGTGCTTTTTGGAGCTTTTTGGAGCTTTTGAGAGCGGCATATTATGTGGGGTGCTGCCATTCGGTTTTAATTTGTTTGTATTTCTGAAAGATCCAATAATATTCAGTTAAAACATATTTTTGAACGTTTTCTTTTAGAAATAAGGTTTATTCGTGAGGTGTTTTAATGCATTCATTTCACTAACGCAACAAGTGATCATATGTGCGTTGTAGAGATATTGCAATAAATTAATAATGATTACTAGGGCAACTCAACCGGATTCATGCAAAAGCATGGTATTTTAAGGGATAAAATTTGATTAAATATTTTATTATAGAAAACTAAGTACAAATTTTCAGCCTTATTCGTAAGGGCATATTTCTGCATGTTTTGGTAGGTATAAATTCATATTTCACTTTGTAGAGCATATTTTTCACACTGAAATATCAAAATGATGAAGCAGGTAGACCTATACTGTTCATTTTCGGTCGTTGGGTTTTACCACATCCAGTCACTCCTCTCCAGTAAAGTAAATGCCTTGAAAGGATTTTATGATCCTTTTTTTTGCTACTGTTTCCGCGAAGTTCTGCATTGGCGGGTAATTATTTTTTAACAAATATGTAATCTAGGTATATATGTCTATATTAAAAAATGTATGTAGAGCTGCACAAGTGCAGTCCTTTTACCATCTGTTTAGGTATATGACATTGCGTCGTGGTTATATAATTTTTTCTAATTGCCTGTTTGTGTACATAAGGCGGAAACAATGGTTGTTATCTCAATAGCGGATAGTGCATCTAAGCAAGTGGTTAACTTTATTATGCATATGAATAAACAGAAACATGGCTACAAAGTCTTCAAAGGATCTAAGCGTAGAAAAGAAACAACAAATTGTTGATGCAACTGAAAAATTCTATGGCCTTTTCAAAAGTAAATCGGAAGCCATAGGAAATGCGGCTACTGCTTTTTCTGTTACGGAACGAACTGTATACAGGCTTTTAAGGGAAAAAGCAATCAAAAGACACAATTCACCACCAAAGAAGAAAAATAATTCCGGTATCAAGAGCAAGGTGGATGATTTGGACAAATGTGCGATTAGGCGGATAGTCCATCAGTTTTTAATGGATAATGACCTTCCAACGCTAGACAAAATATCATTGGAAGTACAAAAAAGTGAAAATATAACAAAACTAAGCAGATCAACATTGCATACAATATTGCAAAAAGATCTCGGACTTAAATTCGTCAAACGTCAGCGAAAGAATTTGTTGTTGGAATTTATTTCGTTCAGCAATATTTTTATTTTAAATTGGAAGATGGTAACCCTAACAGTATTGCTCTCTAAGTTATGGCGAATTATCATACACACTACGGCAACCCTGTGAGAGCTTTAAAAAGGGACCGATTTATGTAAGTCATTGCAACCGGACTGAGAGACAAACATCCTATCTTCCCTGTACTGACAATTTTTCTTGGACAGAGTATAGCAAAGTAAAGCATCTGACTTGGGTTTCTGTTGATATTTACCATACACGCACTTGGGTCTTGGGTGTCTAATTCAATGAAAGTAGGTAGCAGATAAGTTAAGAATGCATCTTATCAGCAACAACTGGGCTAAGCTGAGAATGACAGCACAAAGCCACGTATAACAAACATGTGTGATGGCATTTTTTTGACGTGCGACAATCACAAGTTGATAGCAGTGAAACTATTTAAAACTGTATTCCATTTACTCCATATTCATAATGCACCGTTCTAATAACAAATCTTAGTCTCGACTCTCGACGTTAAATTTACGGAATCTCACAGTTGCGAAATTTGTATGGAAAATATAGCTGCCTTTCAAAAATGCTGTAGTACTTTATTGTAGACTTACCTATTGCCATTGTTTGTTAATATATAATATATATATATATATATTTTGTCATTTCAAGTAGGTAGGTACCAATTTTTAAATGACCCCTCCCACAGTAAAAAGTATGTGTACAGAGTGGCGCAAAATGAATTATCCAATTTTGTTTTTGAATTACTTCTTTACCAAAAAAAAAAAAAGATTTTGAGAGTGATTTCGAAATCTTTATTTGGACCCTTAGAATTTGTTCTGTTAAGTGGAAAAGAGGATATCCTTCAAGTGGCTGTCGCCAGTTTTTTTTATTTTTATTTATCTTCTTCTTATATTATATTATATATTATTATTATTATTTATTTTTATATATAAATCTTCTCTTCTATTTTTTTTATTATATAAATCTTTCGGGGTGTAACTCGATGACCATGTAACTCGATAACCCCTGTGACGATTTTCATAATTCTTCTTTTGTTTTGTTCATATTGCTGTATATCAGGTTTATATTTACTTTTTGTCGCGAAAACAAAACTATGGGGGGGTGAAAGAGGTTATGAAGGTTTGTATGGGGGAAAACACTTTGAAAGAAAAAAGTAACTGGATATAAATCGAGTAGTGACACTTCAAATACAAAAAAAAAAAAAAAAAAATATTTCAAATTTTAAAAGCAATTGTTGTTGTCAATTATTTTAATTATTTTACAAGCAAATTGTTGTTGTCAACAATTTTGATTTTTTTTTTTTTTAAAGATATCTACCTTAAAAGTTTGTTCTAATAAATTATGTTTACTATGTTACATTAAGTAACGTTTTGAAATGAAGTAGATACTTTGATTATAACTACAAAGATGATGTGGCCGACGATATTTTGCATCGAATTCGCACTGTGACATTGGATAATGAACTGGAGATGTCAGATGAAATGCTCCACAAAGCTTTAATTTTGATCGAGGATATGTGTCTGCTTATGATTGGCAATTTGTTGTGCAAATTGGGGAAGCCACAGCCAAATCGTTCTACGCAAGACGGATTTAATCGAGAAATGGACTTCGATCGAATCGCATTGAGTCAAGCTGTTCGAACAAATGTGCCAATGTTGAATCAAGAATAAAAGAAAGTACGATGAATTGAGTCAAGCAGTCGATAACGAAAATGGCAGAATTTTCTTCCTGACTTCACTGATTTTGGCTACAATTCGTTCGAGATCTGAGATCGCTTTGGCCCTAGCCTCTTCTGGGATAGTGGCTACTTTGTTAGAAGGCGGTCGAATAGTTCATTCATTGAAATTGCATTGAAATTGCCATTGAATCAGCAAGTGGATGAAGAACCATGAAGTACATGCAACATTTCAAAGAACACTGCGATGGCGAAAGTAGGTACTGCAGCAATGTAAGATTATCATATGGGACGAATGCACAATGGCTTACAAACGCACAATGGAGGCCCTGATCGTTTACGTAATGATAAGCGACCTTTCGGTAGAGCAATGATCTTGCTATCAGGCGATTTTCGTCAATGCTTGCCTGAAGGCGTCTGCTTTATGGCGATAAACTCAAAATCAAATCGCTGGTGAGTTGCATTCATACAAATCAGTCGTCTCCGTGATGGATGAAAACGAAGCCACCAACTATCCCACGGATTTTTTTTTTTAATTATTTGGATGTTTCGAGCTTTAAAACTAAAAATCGGCTCAGTAGGTCCAAAACTTTGTTCCGGTACGCGTTTAATTGTAAAGAATTTAAAATCAAATATAATTCAAGTAACGATTTTAATTGGAAAATTCAAAGGCGAAGATGTTCTTATTTCGCGGATTCCACTTATTCAGAACGATTTGCCATTCGTATTTAAGCGTCTTCAATTTCCCGTAGGTACATCTCGCTTTTGCTATGACAATTACTAAGTCGCAAGGACAATCGCTGCATGTGTGTGGCATAAATCTTGAATTTCACGTGTCGGCAAAGCTCTCGCTTTGTACGTGTACGCACCTGATAATAGAAATAGAACAAAAAATGTTGTGTACGAGCAGTAGGTTGGCCGACAAGTACTTGATTTTATTTACCTATAGCTGACCCGGCGAACTTTGTTTCGCCCATATTCGTTAATGTGATGAAAATTATAATACTGAGCATGCACAATGCACATGTCCTTTACGCTACACCATGTATAAAGCGGAAGGTCATTCATTTGACTTTAGGAGAAACGAGGGAATTCAAGATTGATTCCACAAAATTCCAGCGATTGCCCTTGAGACTTACAAAAATTGTCATAGCGAAACGGGAAATTGATACGCTTAAATACGAATGACAAATCTTTCTGAATAAGCGGAATTCGCGGAATTAGAATGTTTTCCTTTGAATTTCTCACTCAAAATCGTCGCTATTCCATGAAATTTGATTTGAGATTCTTCACAATCAAATCAAACGCGATCAGTTACAAAATTTCGGTGGATTGAGGTTGCGCAACAAAATTATAATTATATTTAATATAATTTCAAATTGTGTAGCGGTAAGCCCGGCATATCAAAATAATTCAAAAATAAATATTTTAAATAATTTTTGTTGTATTGGAAGTGACACTACCCGTATTTCTATTCAATCTTATTTTTTTGATGTGTAAACATCTAAGCGCGCGTTGTTGGAATCTGGTGGAGTAATTCCGCATCAATTTTTTTTTTAAATGCGGTTCTCCATGCAAATTTCCATCCCCAATCCCATCCCCGTAAACTTTTATTTTCACGACAAAAAGTAGCATATGTCCTTCCTTGGGGCAATACGAATCCACGAAGCACGATCCATTCCCGAGTTATGAGTGCACATACGGACGTCAGTCTCTTTTACATATAGCCATACCCACCATACCAAAATAGTGTCCTATCTTTCAAACTGTTACCAACCATACATAGCCCCAAAATTTAATTGAAATCGGTTAAGTGGCTTAGTAGATTGAACACAGCGCCACCTATCGTGTCCAAAATAGTACTATCTATCAAACTGTAACCAACCATACACACACACAGCCACAAAATTTATTCAAATCGGTTAGTGGCTTATGATATCGACAAAAGAGTCACCTATGGGGTCCAAAATATCTATCTATCTTTCAAATTATAACCAACCATACACAGTCACAAAATTTAATTGAAATTGTCAGTTAGGATATCGACAACAGCGCCACCGGAAAAAAACAAAAATTTACTCAAATTCATGTTTTTATTGTTTCACGCACGCATAATTTTTTCGATTCCAGCGTAGGAACCGTACAACTACAATTTTTCAAAACGTTGAGGAAAAAAAAAAAACCGACTGGAAATTCGAAAAAAGTGATTTCACAAAACAAAAATGTATTTCTCATAAGACCAAAAAAATATATATATATATATTTTACAGTAGGTACAAATATATAATTTTTGCACCGTTTTTTTGTAAACAAATTACATAAACATACGTCTACCAATTGCAACCAAACTTCAGAAAAATCATATATAGACCAATACCAAAGATGTGTGAAAGTTTGGTTAAAATCGGTAAATGCGTTAAGGCGTGAATCGGCGACAAACGAACACAGTTTTAAGGCTCAATTTTTATATAGATTTGGGCGGAACGAAGTTCGCCGGGTCAGCTAGTTTTCCAATAAAAATCGTTGCTTGAATAATATTTGATATTAAATTCTTTACAATCAAAAGCGTACCGTTACAAAATCTTGGTTCGTTTAGGTTGCGCAACAAAGTGAGATAGTTGGTGGCTTCGTTTTCATCCATCACGGAGTCGACTGATTTGTATGAATGCAACTCACCAGCGGCGATCTCAGATCGAAGCTATACAATAGTTAGTCTGCAGATGATTGTTTGCAAACAAATATTTAGGTAACATTGATATGAACAAGTTTCAAGTTTCTTTAAATTAATCAATTTTTAACTTAGTTATTCAATTTGGATAGGTATAATGTACTAAAATTTATATATGTTTCATATTTAGTTTTATTTTGTAATCGTTCATTGCAAGAGAAAATAAAAATTGATCTAAGTTATTGCTTCAAAGAAAAATTGTTTCATCATTTTTTTTACAAATAGTAGTTACGCAAGGCACTCCTCCAGTATTCTAGATGTCCGAACTTTTCGAGCGGCCAACATAGAGTCGGACCACTACCTTGTTGTAGCCAAGGTACGGATGCGGATATCCAAGACGCCACAACAACGAGAAAATACTGTGAGGAGATTTAACGTTGGACGACTACAAACGCAACAAACCGCCAGAACCTATGCCGATCGCGTATCCCTCAACCTCTCGAGAAGTCCTATGCTGCCAGCATCAAGTACCGAAGACCAGTGGCGCCGATGCCAAGAAGCCATCAAAAACGCCGCAACTGAAACCCCTGGTTTGACGAAGAGTGCCGGCAAGCACATGCAGCAAAACAAAGTGCCTATGAAGCGTCGCTGCATAGAAGGACGAGAGCAGCTCGTCAGCTCTACGAGCAAAAAAGGAGGGAAGAACATCGGCTTCTCCGGAGAAAAAAGAGTGAGCATGAGAAGCGCGCGATCGAGGATATAGAGAGGTGTTACTCCAGGAACAATGTTCGGAAGTTTTACCAAAAGGTAAAAAGAACGTGCCATGCCAACAAGACCCGAACGGAGACCTGTAGAGACGAACAAGGAAACCTTATAGTAGAGTCACAGTCGGTGCTGAGGACATGGAAAAACCATTTCTGCAGACTGCTAAACGGCGAAGACGACACAAATTCCGCTGTCAGGCAGAACGAGCCATTCAACCTGGACGATGAAAGCCAAGATTTCCGCCCACCTGACCAAAATGAAGTGAGGATAGCAATATCTAAGCTTAAGTCCAACAAGGCTGCTGGACCGGACGGCTTAACTGCCGAGCTGTTTAAGGCAGCGGGAGATGACCTGGTAGAGAGCATACACCAACTCGTCTCCAAGATTTGGTCAGACGAAAGTATGCCTGATGAATGGAACCTCAGCATCGTTTGCCCGATCCACAAGAAAGGAGACTCTCTAAACTGCGCCAACTATAGAGGCATCAGTCTCCTGAACACTGCGTATAAGATCATGTCTGCTGTACTGTGTGAACGCCTGAAACTATTCGTCAACGATCTGATAGGTCCCTATCAGTGCGGTTTTAGGCCCGGTAAGTCCACGACCGATCAAATATTCACACTACGGCAGATCCTGGAGAAAACCCAAGAAGTCCAGATCGATACTCACGATCTTTTTATCGATTTTAAGGCCGCATATGACAGTATTTATAGAGACGAGCTATACAGAGCCATGTCTAGTCTTGGCATCCCTCCCAAACTTGTCAGATTGTGCAGAATGACGATGGAGAACGCTCGCTGCTCCGTAAAGGTCGGAAACACGCAGAGACAGCGAAGGCGAAATTATCTTTCTTTTGATGCCTACAGTGTTGCCGTTGTAACCAAGGTAAAGCAAAAACTTTTTTGAAATAATTATTCTTTTCAACCGATCTATGAGTGATCTTCATTAAGTAGGGTTGATACGTATCTCTGAAAGAAATTGTGTCGGTGATTAATATAAATAAATAACTTATAAGAGACAGAGAATACGTATCTCTTCCTTCGCCTAACAACCACCATTCGTCGGTGACGCCGCCCGCAGAGATTATTGTTGTTGTTGTATTCAACGTAATTTAAAACACTATTTTACCTATTTTGCAAATCCTTTTTTGGAAATTATAATATCTTTCGACAGATCTATGAGTGGCACGCTTCAAATTGGTGAAAAAATAAATCCAATTGGTATTCATTTGTAGGTTAAATATGTTCTGAAAGAAATCATGTCGGCGATTAATGTATAGATTTATTCAGCCTGCTAGTTTCCATTGTTCATAAGATTTTTTGGATAACAACTCTCACCTTTCTACAGGGAAGCAATAATTTGTTTATGATTGGGAAAATGCGAAATATTTCATAAACATTTTTTTTGTTAAATTAATGGTTATGAAACATTTATTTAAATGTTTATGAAATATTTCGCTGGTCTGGGCGTACCGTTATAGAATGAAAAAGCAACATCTCGAAAAACGGACGGGAAATTTATTCGCATGTGAAAAATATGCTTGTGTTATGAATGGTGTTGAATATTTTAGTCTGGCAACGTGTGGCTTAGCTATCGTTTACAGGCACACCAACATTTAAAAATGAAACAAACAGCGCCAAATAACGCAGCGAGAAATAAGAGAATAAATTTTCAGATCATGATTTGTGATCTCGATGAGAAGCAGGATCATGTGCTGTTGTTGTAATTGCATCATAATCGATGATCTATATAGTTCATGGCTGATAATAAAAAAAAGGCTAATAGTAAGCGAACACAAGATGGTCATGCTCATTCTGCCCGCGGTTCCGAGTGGTTCTGAGAAGAGAATTTCGCTTCTCGATTTGAAGTCAGAATCAACTCAAGAAGCACTCACACAAGTCACAAATTAATGTATTTGATACGAGTCAGATGACAGGTGCCGTAGATTATTTTTTGTCATTTCACCAATACTAATGTGGATTCAATCAGAAGAAATTTTCTTGTTCCATTGGATTACAGAATGAGTGGATCCCCGAGTGAAACCAATGGAAAATAGAATCCGAATCCGACATCCAAGGGTAGGTATACCTGTCATAAAATAACTTCTCAATTACCCATTTGGACTTATAAATAAAATTGTAAATCCCTTCCTTTTGTCCCAAAAACGACCAACACAAAACGATAAGGACCTGTTACGCTAGATTAGCTTAGATTAGATTGTATGACGGGAGAGCCTTCAAGGGGCTCTGGCACTGCGGCTTCTTAAGGGGGCCTATTGTGCCTTCCGTGGTAAATTCTTAGAGCCATCTCTTCACTCCAGCTACAATTAGGAAGACAAGGATCTTCTCTCTTCTCTCTTCGCAAGAGTTGGTGAATTGACGATTTCATCGGCAAGGATGTTTTCCCTGAGGCGATAAAGAGCCGGGCATTCGGTGATTATGAGAAGAGAGGACTCGTCACTCTCAAGACAGAGTCTGCCTCTGCAGATGGGAACCGGTGAGATGCCAATTTGTCGAAGATATTTTCTCACGCGACCGTGGCCGCTGATTATTCCTGTTAGGATTCTCAATTTGTTTTTGTCCAGATTAACCAAGAAGGGTGATTTTCTGGAGAATTTGGGGGACATTTTTCTGGTGCAATTCTGCCCAGCTGTATTGAGCCAGAACTCATTAGATTCGATGCGAGATTGGTTCTTGGCATAGTTCCTGAAAAGTTTTTAGGTCCGATGAGTGGAGTGGTTGCTCCGATTTTAGCCAGTGAGCCAGCCACTTTGAGAGCTGCTTGGCTATCTGAGAATATGAATATGGTTTTTCCACGTATGTTAGAACTTAGATTTATTCTAGCGCAATGGTTGATTGCAGGGACTGCCTGTTGCGCTAACTTTTTATTTTATTTCTTTATAGATTTTTATAAGTAAAGGTAGAACGTCTAATACGTCCCTTTTCCATTTCGTGCCATAATTGCCTACGTGTTACGCAAATTTAAGGAAACCGATTTAAATCCTTTAAAAATCGTCTTTTGTTGTCTAACAAAATCCATATAAAATCCTATTCTTCATAGGGTGTCGCATGATCTGTTACTTAACGACTAATATTGACTATGGGTATTTTCATAAACGTCTGCCTAACTAAGATCTGCGTAAGACGTGTTCATAAAGTCAGATTTTTGATCGAACAAACGCAGATGAATTGCAGAAGATATGTTCGTAAACGTCATAAATGTCATCAGCGTCTGGCAGATTGTGCATCCATATTTTTTTGACTGCAGAAAGCGCGGGAGGTAAAAAATTGTAAAGTGCGAAAAAAGAGTTTTATGAGCAATTTTTTATGTGTTTTCACAATTAAATTTAAATTTTTTTAAGGGAAAAATTAGCTGCGGCGTGGAATGTCACGAAAACCGAACTATTGTGATGATTTTTTTGATTTTTGTGTGACGTTTATGAACATTTAGTGACTACTTCAAATCGTACTAAAGCAGGCCTGCACACGTGCTGCAGAAAAAGTGTATTCATTAATGCAACAAAAAAGAAAGACGATTGTACTAGCGCAGATTTTCGACGTTTATGAAAACACCCTATACTTTTTTTTTCTCTCTACTCTGCATCTGCATTCCGCTATTAATTCTAATGAATGGCCAATGTCTGTTTCACAGTTTCATACACCACATTGAGAAAAAAAAACCAACAGCAACATTGCAAAAATGAGGAAAAAAATATTCGTTCGGTGTTTGTTTTGTTCTTTTTTTTGTATATCGTTATTTAATTTTAGATTCTCATTCTTCATTGTGTATGTATACAGCGAGTAAACCAGTGGAAAATTCCATTACTGAATGGAGAAGCTTCTGTATGCGGTTTTCGATGACTGGTCGGTCGCTGGTCGAACGAAATAAAACGCTTACTGTGAAAAACCATACCGCACGTGACAATGCGACTTTGCTTGAATTTTTTTTTATGTATTACGTTCCTGATGAATTTGTTCGTGAAATTATGTCGCATGCAAGTAACAAGGTATAGGTACCTCAAGTCTGTATGCTGTGACAATATTATATTATTATGCAGTATTGAAGTTGAAATGCTAATTTTAAAGTGCATTACTTGGTCACAAAAAAATAAACAGTAGTTAAAGGCAAACTAGGTTGATGTCAGTAATGAGTAATGCAATCAGCATACCTAACTCTTTATAAAATTTAAGTCAGATTTTGTAAAGCTCTGTCTCTCCGTACGCGTGAGTTTTGTAGAAGAATTCCACAAATTCCAGACCATAGTAAAATTGGGTGATATCATTGCTTTTATTTAAATCATTAATAGCATAACGCTGTGTCCAGCGTAAGCACGGGCATGCGTTGCGATGCGGCTAATGCGGGCAGCTGTCAAATTCAAACAGATGCTAGCAAATGTAGATGTCCAGCGTAAGCACGATATTGCGGCAACGCGTGCATTGCGACTTCTCCGCATCGCACGCTTTGTTTGAAAATCAAACTGGTTTGATTTTGCCCGCATATATCGTGTGTACATTGAATATTTTTGTATCAGAAATGCAAAACGAAATATTTCTTATGGAGATTTCTCAACATTATTATTTAGGAAACTATATTCCAATAGTAAAAAACAGAAAAAAGCTATTTTATACAATAAAAAATGAGTGTTAGTGGAACCCGCATGAACGCACTATCGTACTGTAATTGGACACACACGTATTCATCGCAAACAATTGCAGTGCGTAGGGGAATCGCATCGCACGCCAAAAAAGTGCCCGTGCTTACGCTGGACACAGCGTAAGTATGTACGTTTATTCCGTTGCTTTTTTGTTTTAATATTAGCGACTTTTCAGAAGTAAGAATACATACCTATATGTACTTTACCATTTCCTTACACAAGGAGGTGAGGGCAAATGTACAAACTTGACAATAATTCGGCACGGAATTCGCAAAAGTGATTTGTGGTACCTATAGGTAGGTAGGGGTTTAGAGTCAAACATCCTAGATGCTTGTCTTGCTGGGGTAGCCTTACCATCCGTCCGGGTTTTCCCGGACATGCACTCTTTTTTGCTTCTGCGGGGAACGTCCGGTATAGTTTTAATAAAATGTCCGGGATTATTTTCACTTATCCACTTAATTTAGAAATTAATCGAAAAATCAGTCGGAGATAATTAACCCTTTGTATCGCAATGTGTCCAAATTAAAAAAAAATAAGGATTTTCAGCTTTCTTTGGTATTATATATAATAATCTTATAAAAGAAAACGAAATAATTTTGATATTTTGTATTTTATTTATAAAAAAAGATTGGTTGCATATCTACAACATTGCGTTATAGAGGCTTCATTTTGCTAAGATAAAAATCTCTAAAGCAAGTATTATTTATACTCACTTGATTAGTAAAGCAAATTGATTTCCACAAACATTATTTTTAATTATATAAAAAAATTCCAAAGTTGCATTCCTCACTTGATTGTTATCTGAATGGACTAAACTGACAAAAAGGGAAAACTCTCCCCTATAAAAGCCTTTTTTGTCAATCATAGTAGTAGATATGGGAAAATTCTTAAATCACTCTCTTAAATGATATCTATTAATTTGACAAATACTTTTGCAGTATTTTGCATTTCTGCAACACGGTGATACAAAGGGTTAAAATCTAGTAAACGAACAGAACTAATAATGTATACTTGAGATTCTAAGAATCATAATAAAAATTTTGTTTTTTTCGTCCTTGTTTTGTACTCTTTTTCTGATCGTCATTTGTCCGGGAAAGTTCGGGACTTGGAGCCCCATGAACTACTTTCATCAAAAACCATCTGGCAACACTATGCTGGGGCTAAGAGAGCCTACGCTCTGGACAAGGAGACTGCTTAGCAGAAGTCAACCGTCAACAACGACTCCAGGGTGAAGGTCATTTGCTACGTGGCCCTTACAAGGCCTATCATCGCTTATGACTGTTGCATATGGTTCAATCCTAGCGCCGTCCTAGGTATATGGAAAAGATTCGGGTGTTTGAGAGGATATGCCTCAGGGCCTGCCTAGGGTTGTTTAGAACTTAATCTGAGTACAGAAAATACTATCCCAACATGACCCTATACGTACAAGGGGGCTCGACCGAATAGGATTGACAATTTCCTTATTAAGGTGATTCGGAGGCACGTTGCAAGGGCGATGGCCAGTGATCTCAGGGGCTTACTAGATTACCCCAATTTAATGTACCACGAGAGTATACGCTTCGGTCTGGCTCCATCCCGCCTGAGGCATTTCTTCATGTAGACATGAAAGGGTTAATCTAGACAAAAGATGGTGTGCCGGTATTGCACAACGGCCACCTCGGCGCGAAGGATAAGCGGCTCTTCCACGGCTGGTACGCCGCCAATGCTCAGGAGCTCCTCCGTTTTAGTACCACAAGTGCTTTTTTGTCTAGTATGTAAAAAAAAAAATAGTTGGCGCAACAGGTCCGGAGGGACCCTAGGCCTAGCTTTTCACAACCATTCGTTTTGTGTGAGTTTTTCATTTTTGGAACGAATGGAAGGGATCTACAATTTCATGCCGACTCCAAACGGCTAATTGAGAAGCTCTTTCAAGACATTTATACTCTCGGATGTTTGTCAGACGTTCGCGAGAGGTAGTGCAGTAGAAAAAAACATAAGTTGGAATTTGGGTTTTTGCAGGATTCGAACCTGAGGCCCCTCGCTTAGTAGCCCAACACACTAACACTAAACCACTGCGACTAGTATGTAGGTAAGTTAAAAAAAAAAAAAGAATTTAAAATGATTTAAAATGAGGGGTCGAGAGTCCGTTCTCAAATGCATGTTGCGAAAAGCAGAAGAATATAATTATATTATTCACTTTGTGGTTAAACTGCAGCAGTTATCACAATTAAATACCAAAAAAATAATGGAGAATAATTTTTATGCTTCCAAACTTTTTGTATTTATATGTATGTATTAAAAAAGGCTTTTCAGAATTGTATATTAAATCCGAATTTTATTGGTTCTTGTGTGTACTGGGTTGGCCGCAACAAAATATTTTTTTCACTTGCACTGGGAATCCATTTCAATTGAATTTTACACAGTTTTTATAATAATGCATTTCGAAATATGTACATATCTACGCGTAAAATTAATAATTCAGCTAAAAAAGCAATCCTTCCGACAAAAAATATCGAAATCGCCAGGTGTTAGTGAAAGTATAATGTAAGTCTGAAAAAAATAGAGATTTCACAAAATTGTCCCAGAAAAAAAAATTGTTTTTCTCAAAAAAATTTACCTGTTTACCAAATCGAAAGCCACATAATCATAAGATAACAAAAAAACATTAAAATTATTATAAATGTAGTTCTACAAAAAAAAAAAAAAAAAAAACTGCCTCTTCATTGCATAAATTCACATAAAGTGTGTGAAATCTAGGTAGTAATTAATTTGTAGGTTCCAATACCTTTTAAAAATGATGACTCGCTGTCTGCGAAACTAAAAGGCCAACAAACAAGTCATGATCTTTCAAAAGTCTGTTCAAATACTTGCTTACACTGATGATGTTAACACAAATATTAGCAAAGAGCTACCTATCTGTAACTGGTGCATTTGTTAATACCTAGTAGGGGCACTTTGCCTACCTCGGGTCTTCTATAAATTCTGACATTTCCATAGGTAGTAAAAATATCTATCTACCTATCTCGGCAGAAATTAAACGGAGAATAACCCTTGCCAATCGTCGGTTCTTCCTATTTGGATCAACTAAGAAGATGGTATATATAATACCTTAATCGTGTACCTTTAGTTTTGGGGGCGCTTACACTTCAACTGAAAACCGTTGGACCACGAATTCAACCAAAAATCCCTTCCCATCGGCTCGGAGCTTATCTAGCCTCTATAGTTATTCACATCAAGTTGGATAAAATCGCCTTCCAATTATGCGCGCCACCTTTATCTTAACGGTCCAACTTTAAGGCGCTGAAACTTCGACCTTTTCAAAGCAGAAAAGCCCGCTCCACAACGTTGATCAAGCGCACGTGTATAAAATAAGGCTCTATTCCACCGAAGGAGTTCTTCCACCTACTACTAATGGCCGACTGAAAACCCTTGGACTTGAAATAGAGATTCTAGCGAGAGCAACATTCACAATCTGCGAATTGCGAATAGTTTTGTCTTCAGAGCGTCTTTAAAAAAAGGGATATCTAGACTTGCGCCATACGCTGTATAGGTACCTACTCCTATTTCATCACTTTTGTTTTTTCCCATATGTATTACAGGGAATGACTCTTAATTCTCCGTCAATGGTTTCATTGTTCGAGAACCTAAGTGCCGCACTCTCAAGTTCAAGTTCAATAAGTTCAATAATAATCACGTTCCTATGCACGAAATCCAAGAAATACAGCCTCTGGGAAACTTATTGCATTCGATACAGCATCAGAATTCAGACAGAATAATTTTAAACTAAAATTAATCAACATAGATCTAAAGTATGCAGTTATACCGTCTGTAAGCTATAAACGAATACGTAACTATACTCTGTCCAAGAAAAATTGTCAGTACAGGCAAGATAGGATGTTTGTCTCTCAGTCTGGTTGCAATGACTTACATAAATCGGTCCCTTTTTAAAGCTCTCACAGGGTTGCCATAGTGTGTATGATAATTCGCCATAACTCAGAGAGCAATTCTGTTAGGGCTACCATCTTCCGATTTAAAATAAAAATATTGCTGAACGAAATAAATTCCAACAACAAATTCTTTCGCTGACGTTTGACGAATTTAAGTCCGAGATCTTTTTGCAATATTGTATGCAAAGTTGATCTGCTTAGTTTTGTTATATTTTCACTTTTTTGTACTTCCAATAATATCTTGTCTAGCGTTGGAAGGTCATTATCCATAAAAAACTGATGGACTATCCGCCTAATCGCACATTTGTCAAAATCATCCACCTTTCTCTTGATACCGGAATTATTTTTCTTCTTTGGTGGTGAATTGTGGCCTTTGATTGCTTTTTCCCTTAAAATCCTGTATACAGTTCGTTCCGTAAAAGAAAAAACAGTAGCCGCATTTCCTACGGCTTCCGATTTATTTTTGAAAAGGCCATAGAATTTTTCAGTTGCATCAACAATTTGTTGTTTCTTTTCTACACTTAGATCCTTTGAAGACTTTGTAGCCATGTTTCTGTTTATTCATATGCACAATAAAGTTTACCACTTGCTTAGATGCACTATCCGCGATTGAGATAACAACCATTGTTTACACCTTATATACACAAACAGACAATTAGAATACAAAATTATATGACCACGACACAATGTTATATACCTAAATAGATGGTAAAAGGACTGCACTTGTGCAGCTCTACATAAATTTTTTAATATAGACATATATACCTAGATTACATATTTGTTAAAAAATTATTACCAGTCAATGCAGAACTTCGCAGAAACAGTAGCAAGAAAAAGGATCATAAAATCCTTTCAAGGCTTTACTTTACTGGAGAGGAGTGCCCGGATGTGGTAAAACCCAACGACCGAAAATAAACAGTATGGGTCTACCTGCTTCATTATTTTGATATATCAGTGTGAAAAATATGCTTTAGAAAGTGAAATATGAATTTATACCTACCAAAACATGCAGAAATATGCCCTAACGAATAAGGCTGAAAATTTGTACTTAGTTTTCTATAATAAAATATTTAATCAAATGTTATCCCTTAAAATACCATGCTTTTGCATGAATGCGGTTGAGTTGCCCTAGTAATCATTATTAATTTATTGCAATATCTCTACAACGCACATATGATCACTTGTTGCGTTAGTGAAATGAATGCATTAAAACACCTCACGAATAAACATTATTTCTAAAAGACAACATTCAAAAATATGTTTTAACTGAATATTATTGGATCTTTCAGAAATACAAACAAATTAAAACCGAATGGCAGCACCCCAAATAATATGCCGCTCTCAAAAGCTCCAAAAAGCTCCAAAAAGCACCAAAACCGAAAGTTCTTTGACAAAATTCAAAGAAAAACCCTTAATGATATGCTAACATTGTCATATGGTAACACTTCCCTGATGTGCTTCAGTCACTCACACTGCTTATTTTGGTTGATGATAACAGCAAGCGAACAGCGAACACAAGCGATCGTGCTCATTCTGCCCGCAACTGTGTGGCAGACTGGTTGTGGAGGGATGTATGCGAATATCAGGAAAATTACAACAACAAAATCCTTTGGAATGCCAGTGGTTTCGTTTTTATTTCAGTGGCAAATCTTGTGTTTGAGTGCCGTGAGAGTACTACAGGCACCACTGGTAGAAAAAAGAGCTTCCCATAAGGCCTGTACTGACAATTTTTCTTGGACAGAGTATAATCGTAGATACAACTGACTTGCACTTTGATCAGTATGTATGTGCCTATGTGGTTGCAGTAGGTAAGTGTGCTGTCCGTAGGTGCAATGGTGCATCTGTGCATTTCCACCATAATTGGATGTTTCGAAGTATTTGTACGTGCGCTAAAAAGTAATTACGCACACACATTCGTACCTAGTTGGTGGGTATAGCAATGCGATTGTGTCGCATGAAAATCGATGTCAGGGACTAGTGTAACTGACTGATTATGTTCAGAAACGTTCTAAGAATGTCGTTTGGATTATGTTCAATGGAGGGTCAGTGGAAAATGTATTATAGCTGTTGTGTGACAATGATATTGACGGCCAAGCTCCATGGTCATGCAAATCGCAGGCATTAGGTACACGGCGGGTATATTTTCAAAGCAATCATGTGTGACTCAGCAGTCACGGACATTGTATCCCTAATTTCCTTCTTCCGATTCGTCTTTGTTTCTGTTAAGTGTTTTTATTTGTTGAGCTGACTTTTGGTCAAAGGCAGAGCAATTAATTTTAAGGGCCCCTGCTTGATATTCGGAAAAATTCCACGACTGCTTCAATTGGTGTATACAACCCTGACCTAAAAAGTAAAACTTTTTTCAACACTTTACGCCCTTTACGTACGTCGCATTCATACGTTGTCTCAATTGATTGATTAAATCTTGGAAATTTACCCAACAACTTTGTATGACACTCGTTCGAACTCATAAAAAGTATTTTCACTTACTTGTCAATCGAATCGAGCGATATAACTGCTTCGAACTGGTCCAATTACTGACAGACCAGAAGATTTATTGAACTCAATTGCAATTCGCAAACGGGTGGCTGGCTGCTCCACTGGCATTGGCGCATATTGCAAAATCAAAGAACAGAAATATGACACCGATTGAATTGTTGGTGCAAGTTTGTTGATTCAATAGTAATACCACTGTTTGACGTAGGTAAGTATATAAAGCTAGGTTGTGACATCAGAGAGTGAGACTGCAATTAAGTAAAGAGTGTAAAGTGCATTATTTACCGACATTTTTCGAATTTTTATACGTCGCGTACGAGTAGTATTACATATTACTATAGTCAGAAATAATTACCGTGAAGTATACTACTGGCGCCATTGTGCGATAGTTGCCCAGATAAGTGGTTCAGTGGACAGGTTTTTCCTTCAACCGCTTGTAACCGGAAAATATATTAATATTGGAATATGTAATGTCATGTTACTGTTACTTACAAATTACATACTAAAAATAGCTTTCACTCAATGCCTACCCATATTATATTTTATACGGTGGTTCAGCGCTGAGTGTCAGTACATTTGATTTACATAGGCCTTCACACAGCCATTCATTTGGAGAAGATATATTTTTCGGACAAATAGAGTTTTTTTTAGGTAAGGGGCCTGGGAGAAAGTACGATAACTTTGGGCGCCAAAAATTGGTAACGATTTTTATAGAGGGGTTAAATACAAGTATTTTTTTTTTTTACTATGGGAGGGGGAGAGGGTCTATCTCGTCCCGTTCGGACTGGAGAAGTAATTTAATAAAAAAAAAAAAAAAAAAAAAATAGGGGAGACTGGGTACGCTTATACCATCCATACCATCGCCCTTTATAAGCTGACAATGAGTGGTGATGAAGTTATGTAAAATGTAGGAGCATGTTTATATGTATAAATGGGAACATGGGAAGTGTTTTTTGAGTATTCGGTATGATATTTTGCGTTATAAATCATATTAAAAAAAAAAAAAAAATGTTTCAACTGTACAAGGGTCGGTTGAAACACGAGCACAATCTTCCATTGTTACATATTAAATTACTTTTTACTCGCATGGATAGAACCCCCAGTAAAATGAAAAATAACCAAACAAAAATTCTTACTTTTGATAGTCTAAATAGAACATAAGCTCTCACTTAGAACTGAACCGCCGAACGAACGATGCATGACTTCTATTCGTCTACGGACTTGTTTTTGCTTCATTCACCCCTAATACTCATAGACGCTGCGCGTATGGCTCACGAGATATTCGTGTTGTTTCAACCTTCCTGTTTTTCAACCGTACCCAGTCTCCCCTACTTAAAATGGAAAAAAATATATTATAAGCTAGAGGACATAAATCAATCTGTTTTTTAGTGTTCGATTAAGAATTACAAGGGCAGTAAATACATGAAACAAATTAAGTAACTTTGTTCACAATTTTGGAAAAATCAGCATTAACGTTTTTTTTATTTTGTTTTTTCCTTAAATTTCAACTTTGAAAGTATTTATTTAAAAAAGCTATTAACTGCAATAACTCTCGCCCAAACGGTACTAGGTAGACCCTCCCTCCTATAGTAAAAAAATGCTTGTTTTTGACCCCTCTATAAAAAACCGTAATAAATTTTAGGCACTAAAGTTATCGTCCTCGTGGTCGTGCCGGGGCCTGGGCCTGTATAATCGAAAAATAACAATTTTGGTTCAGAAGATTTGTTTGGCCATTTCAGATTTATTTTCAGGATTTATGTCAACCCACTTTCGTGTCCAAACTAAAGAGTTGAAATAAATGACATTATTTTCAACAAACTTCTGTGCATATGTGCAAGATAATGCGTGGTATGCAGTTCTTCTGAAACGAAATTTTCCGGTGGTCTCCGAAAGAAAGAAAAGGCAGCGGAAAATAATTTGTGTAGATTTTCATCAGCTGATACACAAGTAGCAGTGTTACCAGCACTGGCTATTTATTTCAAATTTGGCTCCTTAAAATTGCCATTTCGGATTTATCGTAATTTACGCTATTCACATTATTTAAAGTCTTGCGATTTTTAGGATTCTTAGGAATTTATAATTCTATTGCGAACTTACTCTTTTCGTATACCTAACTAAAACTTTCAAAACAGGTATGCATTTTTCGATTATTGGGGATTTCAGATTTTGATATGATTTCAAATTTCCGTTGCCAAATGGAACATTAAATCAGAATTTGGTTTCTTTTGTGAGTTGGCCGCAAAAAACATATTTTTCACCTGCACTGGAAATCCATTGCAATTGATTTTCATGCATTTATACCAACCCATTTCGAAGTTTTTTTCCTTTTTTTTAACATTGCAAAATCGAAACTTAAAAAGTCTCTCAATAGGGAGTTTGTGTTGTTTTTTTTTTATTTAAAATTAACTACCAAAAAATGTGCAGTCTTAATTTTCATATTTGAGTTTTTATATTTTCGGCTTCAAATTTCTCATTTTGCTCCACCCTCTTATGAAAGCTGGCAACACTGCAGCACAAATGCCAAATTTCCGGAAGCAATTAATATCCCGGACAATAAACGTGTGCGAAAAGAGAGCGGAGGAGTCTACTAAAACTACCCACTTTTCCGCCATCATTTCGCAGCAGCTGCGTCAGCGTTGCCAGACAGTTGAAATATTTCCCCCCAGACAAATCTGAAAAACCCCCAGATTTAGATATTTTCTAAAAAAAAACAACAACTTTTGAACAAAAAGTTGAACGCAGTTAAAAAAAAAACCCAGATTTCCCAATAAACAATCAAAAAAACCCCTAGATCTGGGGGGAAAAACCCCAAACTGGCAACGCTGAGCTGCGTACTGCTAAACGAAAAGGAAAGCGAAATTTTTCGTTCATGATTTCGTTGTGTCACTTTTGTATGGGATATTTCGTTTGTGAAGAACTGCATACCTACCACGCTTAATGATGGAAATAACACAGCATACCTACATCAATGTCATTGGCGATTTAGGCAAATCGCAATAAGGGTAGGTACAAAGGCTGAGAATTCTGCAGAACTACCTGTAAAGTTTTTTAAATCGATTTTTGTTCTCTATCAGAAATATTTACTTTGTAGAACTTATACGTCTAATTATGTCTAAAGTTGATTTAGGGCAATCAGTTTTGAAGATACAAGATATTGAGTAGCTATGTGAAACACGGAAAACTTTGTCTCATTTTAGAGCTTAGCTCAGGAATTACTAATTCACGACTTTTTATTCGAAAAGGGAATATATTGACCCACAAAAGTGCGATCGGACGTGAAATACAAATTGCCATAACCGATTGCAATTTGGCACAAATAGTTATCAATTTGATATCACTGTGGTTGTGAATTGAAAAAACAAATCGTAAATTACCAATTTTCTGTTGCAAATTACGATTTCATTCCTTATAGGGGACATAAACGACACAGACATGTCCTTGCAAATTAATATAATTGTCTCTATCAGTATCGTGTGTATCCTACGTCTACCCTTTGCAGCGATCGTCTGCGTGAATTCAAAACTTTTTGAATTTTCCTTGGTCTGCAACGACATGTCTGTGTCGTGTATAGCCCCTTTTAGCAAATTACAACCATTAAGTTTTGAATTGCAGCTCGATAGTGTTGATTTGCGAACAACAGGGGTTGATTTACTACTTCAGTAGTTGCGATTTACAAATTCATATCTTCTGATTAATAAAGTTTATTTTTGCATAGACATACTTATATGTAGTCATTTTTTTTTTTCGTGTTGATATCCATGAGACTCATGCGACGCCATATCGTCCGGAGACAACGGGATTTGGGTTAGTTTTTCGGTGTATGCTGAAATTTAAAATACGCATAAATTGTTTAGAAGAACTTGCCATTGATACGAACCTTAATAATCCCTTTCGATTACATATTATACAATCCATACTAGTTTACTTCCTTTCTAATAGCGAGATGTGTGTTCTGAAACAAAATACAGATTTATTAACCAACTTCAGTTATTTTATAATTAAATAAGTACTTACAAGAGAATGTTCCAGAATGCTTATAATCCGTTGGTTAGTACACTCGCTATGACTGCGAACTAGTTATACCTAAACAACTTTAACGCGACTGTTTTAAGCAAAGAGTGAATACCGAATATCTACCTCTGCCCATGATACATGATTGCAGGTGCAGCTGTCCAGCAAAACCACATACATATATCAATCCATAAAAAGAAATGATTTTATTTTATGTCGGCTACCCGGGCAAAATTCCACACTTAGGTAGATAGTTCCATGGAAATTACAAAAAATATTTTGCAATTTACGACCCTCTACGTCAATTTACGTTTTTATTTTACATTGTGCTAAATTATTATAAGATTTTATTAATTCATCATTCAGTGGTCGTAAATTACGAAATCATTGCGATTTAAACGAAACAAAAATCGACATGCTATAGGTACCTACTTCCAATATATTACTATTGAAAAATTATAAGTTCTGAATAACGAATTTGAATTGACCGAATTACGTAAAGCAGCATGTGCATTTTGCATGCTCGAAATTATTATTTTCATTACAATAACGAATTCGGGCGGAACGAAGTTCGCCGGGTCAGCTAGTATAATATAATATTAACTTTATATTAGTATTGAATAGAAATAAATTATATACATGTTACGATGTGTTCCCTTCAACGTTTCCGGAAAGTTTTTGTATTCTCTGCAATTTCTATAGAAGACTACAGCGCCTTGAAATAACAGAAACTCTTTGAATCGAGAAAGCATAGAGAACCTCTATTATATAAAACAAAGTGGTAAAAAGTGTATGTTTCCCTCTGTCGCCCGTCATTTTCAACCAATTTAGTTGATTTTTTTTAAATGTCGGTAATTACGGTGATCAATTGATAGGCAAAAAATAAATAAAAACACACTTAAATTCTATCAGTGCCTGGTGTAGCCGGCGGGATTCAGCTAGTTAAAACTAATTTTGAACGTGACATAGTAATGATAGTATACTCCAAAAGTCCCAAATTCGAATTCCTCCACTATCACGTACCTACAGCTATAGAGGTTGCGCCTCTATGCCTGTGCACGTCTTCTTGCCGCACGGGCTAAAATACCCACTTCTGTTCATTTTATATCTACGTGACTCCAGCTACATATTTATTGTCATCATCGCGTTAAGCCTTATAATCCACGTTCCAAACAAATCACCATAGATCCCAAGACTTTAAAAGTCAACTCTCCTATCTGATGGATTAAAATAAATGCATTGTTATAAAAATAAACATGCGGCCAATTGCTCACTTAATGATGATTGTGACTTGTATACAGATATCATTATAGTACATAATATGATAATCATAACAAAATAATTTGACATCAGTCTCCTCAATTGGCACGATTGTGTTGAAAGTCGAACCAAACAGATCTATTAACCGAGTGCAAATTGCATAAATACACACACTTAACCGGTTGTTAGTCATAGAAAATTCTGTATAAGCTGCTACTTAGCTAGCTGACAATTTGTCAGGCTAAATTCGTGGGATGCCGGAAATAAGGCCCCAAAAGAGAAAATGAATTAAGGCCCCAAATTTGGGGTTTTATTTCATAATGTAATTAAAAATAAAAGAAAACAAATTTTTTATTAGATTTTAATTTAATATTGTTGATATTGAATAGACTATTTTAAAAAAGAAACTTGGTATATACTCAATCTCGCACCCACCCCATAATCTAACAGCAACCCAAGCAGGGGGGTTGCAAGCGGGGTAGCATGCCACCCATACGTATTCCATGTCGGAAAGGTAACAATTAATAATACAAAATTAGTTTTGGGGACTTACTTCACTTCTTCTTTTAGGATCTTATATTAATAATGAAAGACCCCAATTTTCATTAAGAAATAAGGCCCCAAAAAAGGAAATAGCACCCCAAATTTTATTAAAAATCTTTGTTGTTGTTTCCTGTAAAAAATTTTGGGGACTTATTTCATTATTATTTTGGGGCCTACACATCGCAGAGCCAAATTCGTTTGAGCTTCTTTGTAATCCATAACTAATAATATAACAACAATAGTTCACACAATAAAACTCATAAAAAATTCACCTCAGCATGGTTAGCTTGAAATTGGCACGAAATATTCCTTTGAAGTGCAAACTCGTACACGAAGTTAATAAAAACATATACCTAAAGTAATATTTTTTTTGGCCAAAATATGCGACACATTAACATAGAAATGTTGAAGGAAATAAATCATTAACGAAATTTTTCACAAATCAAGTTCAACGTTCTGTAGTTTTTTTAATTCAAATATCTATTTTTCCCGAAACGGTTTTACAATAAGTATAGCATAACATTTTTTTAATTTCCCTTAAGATTTCTGTGGAAAAGTGAACGAAATTAAAAAAAAAAACAAATACTGCAATATCAATGCAACTTATAGTTCAGTTGAGCTTGAAAAAAAAAGAAAAAGAAACACAGTATGTGCTTGTAACCACACACCAGATGAGAAACTTCCCTCGCTAAATCTTATCTTATCTTATCTTATCTTATACCTTTAAACGAGCAATTCTTGTATATATATATATTTCTGTGATCTCGGAAACGGCTCTAACGATTTCGCTGAAATTTGGTATATGGGGGTTTTCGGGGGTAAGCAATTGATCTAGATTAGTCTTATGTTTGGGAAAACGCGTGTTTTCGAGTTTTCATGCGTTTTGAGCTTATTTTTCTGACTTTACTGCCTTTTACTCGCCATTATACAAACAATTCTTAATCAATGCAAACAAAAAAAATACGTAGGAGAGCCAACACTTTAATAGTTATTTCAAGCCATCAATCAGCTTTCTATGTCCTCTAGAAGCTGAGCTACAACCTAAAATCTAACACGAAAAAAATAAATTTATTTTCTCAAATCGAATATTATCAGCAGCCGCGGTTCTTGATCGTTGTTCTGCTTTGGGGTGGTTTTGTGGCGCACATCGCACAAGCACGTTCATATGAAAAAAAACGCAGCGAAAATGTCTTTCTGAGGAAATGCGCAGATGGATGATGACGTGTGGTGTGGTGATGGACGGATGGTGGAGCAGCGTTGCCAACCAATTTTGACGAAGAAAAGCCTAACTTGAGAAAAAAAGATGCCTTTTTCAATAAAATAATGCCTAAAAAAATTTTTTATGTAAATTGGAACAATAAATCAAAAATTAAACACAAATATAACAATCTTATCTTATACCTTTAAACGAGCAATTCTTGTATATATATATATTTCTGTGATCTCGGAAACGGCTCTAACGATTTCGCTGAAATTTGGTATATGGGGGTTTTCGGGGGTAAGCAATTGATCTAGATTAGTCTTATGTTTGGGAAAACGCGTGTTTTCGAGTTTTCATGCGTTTTGAGCTTATTTTTCTGACTTTACTGCCTTTTACTCGCCATTATACAAACAATTCTTAATCAATGCAAACAAAAAAAATACGTAGGAGAGCCAACACTTTAATAGTTATTTCAAGCCATCAATCAGCTTTCTATGTCCTCTAGAAGCTGAGCTACAACCTAAAATCTAACACGAAAAAAATAAATTTATTTTCTCAAATCGAATATTATCAGCAGCCGCGGTTCTTGATCGTTGTTCTGCTTTGGGGTGGTTTTGTGGCGCACATCGCACAAGCACGTTCATATGAAAAAAAACGCAGCGAAAATGTCTTTCTGAGGAAATGCGCAGATGGATGATGACGTGTGGTGTGGTGATGGACGGATGGTGGAGCAGCGTTGCCAACCAATTTTGACGAAGAAAAGCCTAACTTGAGAAAAAAAGATGCCTTTTTCAATAAAATAATGCCTAAAAAAATTTTTTATGTAAATTGGAACAATAAATCAAAAATTAAACACAAATATAACAATCTTATCTTATACCTTTAAACGAGCAATTCTTGTATATATATATATTTCTGTGATCTCGGAAACGGCTCTAACGATTTCGCTGAAATTTGGTATATGGGGGTTTTCGGGGGTAAGCAATTGATCTAGATTAGTCTTATGTTTGGGAAAACGCGTGTTTTCGAGTTTTCATGCGTTTTGAGCTTATTTTTCTGACTTTACTGCCTTTTACTCGCCATTATACAAACAATTCTTAATCAATGCAAACAAAAAAAATACGTAGGAGAGCCAACACTTTAATAGTTATTTCAAGCCATCAATCAGCTTTCTATGTCCTCTAGAAGCTGAGCTACAACCTAAAATCTAACACGAAAAAAATAAATTTATTTTCTCAAATCGAATATTATCAGCAGCCGCGGTTCTTGATCGTTGTTCTGCTTTGGGGTGGTTTTGTGGCGCACATCGCACAAGCACGTTCATATGAAAAAAAACGCAGCGAAAATGTCTTTCTGAGGAAATGCGCAGATGGATGATGACGTGTGGTGTGGTGATGGACGGATGGTGGAGCAGCGTTGCCAACCAATTTTGACGAAGAAAAGCCTAACTTGAGAAAAAAAGATGCCTTTTTCAATAAAATAATGCCTAAAAAAATTTTTTATGTAAATTGGAACAATAAATCAAAAATTAAACACAAATATAACAATCTTATCTTATACCTTTAAACGAGCAATTCTTGTATATATATATATTTCTGTGATCTCGGAAACGGCTCTAACGATTTCGCTGAAATTTGGTATATGGGGGTTTTCGGGGGTAAGCAATTGATCTAGATTAGTCTTATGTTTGGGAAAACGCGTGTTTTCGAGTTTTCATGCGTTTTGAGCTTATTTTTCTGACTTTACTGCCTTTTACTCGCCATTATACAAACAATTCTTAATCAATGCAAACAAAAAAAATACGTAGGAGAGCCAACACTTTAATAGTTATTTCAAGCCATCAATCAGCTTTCTATGTCCTCTAGAAGCTGAGCTACAACCTAAAATCTAACACGAAAAAAATAAATTTATTTTCTCAAATCGAATATTATCAGCAGCCGCGGTTCTTGATCGTTGTTCTGCTTTGGGGTGGTTTTGTGGCGCACATCGCACAAGCACGTTCATATGAAAAAAAACGCAGCGAAAATGTCTTTCTGAGGAAATGCGCAGATGGATGATGACGTGTGGTGTGGTGATGGACGGATGGTGGAGCAGCGTTGCCAACCAATTTTGACGAAGAAAAGCCTAACTTGAGAAAAAAAGATGCCTTTTTCAATAAAATAATGCCTAAAAAAATTTTTTATGTAAATTGGAACAATAAATCAAAAATTAAACACAAATATAACAATCTTATCTTATACCTTTAAACGAGCAATTCTTGTATATATATATATTTCTGTGATCTCGGAAACGGCTCTAACGATTTCGCTGAAATTTGGTATATGGGGGTTTTCGGGGGTAAGCAATTGATCTAGATTAGTCTTATGTTTGGGAAAACGCGTGTTTTCGAGTTTTCATGCGTTTTGAGCTTATTTTTCTGACTTTACTGCCTTTTACTCGCCATTATACAAACAATTCTTAATCAATGCAAACAAAAAAAATACGTAGGAGAGCCAACACTTTAATAGTTATTTCAAGCCATCAATCAGCTTTCTATGTCCTCTAGAAGCTGAGCTACAACCTAAAATCTAACACGAAAAAAATAAATTTATTTTCTCAAATCGAATATTATCAGCAGCCGCGGTTCTTGATCGTTGTTCTGCTTTGGGGTGGTTTTGTGGCGCACATCGCACAAGCACGTTCATATGAAAAAAAAAAACAGCAACAATGTCTTTCTGAGGAAATGCGCAGATGGATGATGACGTGTGGTGTGGTGATGGACGGATGGTGGAGCAGCGTTGCCAACCAATTTTGACGAAAAAAAGCCTAACTTGAGAAAAAAAGATGCCTTATTCAATAAAATAATGCCTAAAAAATTTTTTATGTAAATTGGAACAATAAATCAAAAATTAAACACAAATATAACAAAATTAACAACAACAATTTTTATTTCCAAAAAAAAAAACTTAAATTATGTATAAATCACAGAAGAAATAGGAACAAAATTCATGACTTTAGTTTCATGAGTAGGTAGGTAAATAGCATTGAACAAAACAAACACAGTTTTAGTCCATCAGATCAAAAAATAAATAAATATTTGAAATAGAAAAAAGATGCGTTTTTGGAAACAAAAAAGCTTTAAAGCCTTAGCTAATGAAATAATGCCTAAAAGGCATAAAAAGCCTAGGTTGGCATCGCTGGGTGGAGGTGCTGTATATAGAAATTGAGTTCAAGGTTTTTGTTTTAATCTTATACCTTTAAACGAGCAATTCTTGTATGTATATATGCATACTCTGAACTCTGAAGCGTGAGCGGTACCCTCGCACCTTTGAGTATCCAATGCTTTTATTAGCGTTGGAAGTCGCATAAGTAAGTAATAGTAAAAGGAAAAAAGTAAGACATCTACCGGCATTTAGGAGACTTAAAGTTTTTTATATGTTCAAGTTAATATATATTTTTTTTAATTTTTATTGTTTTTAAAATTACAATAAATAGTAATTACCGAGCAAAGCTCGGTCACCCAGATATGTATTTATTTATTTATGTATTTATATAAATTTATTTCTGTGATCTCGGAAACGGCTCTAACGATTTCGCTGAAATTTGGTATATGGGGGTTTTCGGGGGTAAGCAATTGATCTAGATTAGTCTTATGTTTGGGAAAACGCGTGTTTTCGAGTTTTCATGCGTTTTGAGCTTATTTTTCTGACTTTACTGCCTTTTACTCGCCATTATACAAACAATTCTTAATCAATGCAAACAAAAAAAATACGTAGGAGAGCCAACACTTTAATAGTTATTTCAAGCCATCAATCAGCTTTCTATGTCCTCTAGAAGCTGAGCTACAACCTAAAATCTAACACGAAAAAAATAAATTTATTTTCTCAAATCGAATATTATCAGCAGCCGCGGTTCTTGATCGTTGTTCTGCTTTGGGGTGGTTTTGTGGCGCACATCGCACAAGCACGTTCATATGAAAAAAAACGCAGCGAAAATGTCTTTCTGAGGAAATGCGCAGATGGATGATGACGTGTGGTGTGGTGATGGACGGATGGTGGAGCAGCGTTGCCAACCAATTTTGACGAAGAAAAGCCTAACTTGAGAAAAAAAGATGCCTTTTTCAATAAAATAATGCCTAAAAAAATTTTTTATGTAAATTGGAACAATAAATCCAAAATTAAACACAAATATAACAATCTTATCTTATACCTTTAAACGAGCAATTCTTGTATATATATATATTTCTGTGATCTCGGAAACGGCTCTAACGATTTCGCTGAAATTTGGTATATGGGGGTTTTCGGGGGTAAGCAATTGATCTAGATTAGTCTTATGTTTGGGAAAACGCGTGTTTTCGAGTTTTCATGCGTTTTGAGCTTATTTTTCTGACTTTACTGCCTTTTACTCGCCATTATACAAACAATTCTTAATCAATGCAAACAAAAAAAATACGTAGGAGAGCCAACACTTTAATAGTTATTTCAAGCCATCAATCAGCTTTCTATGTCCTCTAGAAGCTGAGCTACAACCTAAAATCTAACACGAAAAAAATAAATTTATTTTCTCAAATCGAATATTATCAGCAGCCGCGGTTCTTGATCGTTGTTCTGCTTTGGGGTGGTTTTGTGGCGCACATCGCACAAGCACGTTCATATGAAAAAAAAAAACAGCAACAATGTCTTTCTGAGGAAATGCGCAGATGGATGATGACGTGTGGTGTGGTGATGGACGGATGGTGGAGCAGCGTTGCCAACCAATTTTGACGAAAAAAAGCCTAACTTGAGAAAAAAAGATGCCTTATTCAATAAAATAATGCCTAAAAAAATTTTTTATGTAAATTGGAACAATAAATCAAAAATTAAACACAAATATAACAAAATTAACAACAACAATTTTTATTTCCAAAAAAAAAAACTTAAATTATGTATAAATCACAGAAGAAATAGGAACAAAATTCATGACTTTAGTTTCATGAGTAGGTAGGTAAATAGCATTGAACAAAACAAACACAGTTTTAGTCCATCAGATCAAAAAATAAATAAATATTTGAAATAGAAAAAAGATGCGTTTTTGGAAACAAAAAAGCTTTAAAGCCTTAGCTAATGAAATAATGCCTAAAAGGCATAAAAAGCCTAGGTTGGCATCGCTGGGTGGAGGTGCTGTATATAGAAATTGAGTTCAAGGTTTTTGTTTTAATCTTATACCTTTAAACGAGCAATTCTTGTATGTATATATGCATACTCTGAACTCTGAAGCGTGAGCGGTACCCTCGCACCTTTGAGTATCCAATGCTTTTATTAGCGTTGGAAGTCGCATAAGTAAGTAATAGTAAAAGGAAAAAAGTAAGACATCTACCGGCATTTAGGAGACTTAAAGTTTTTTATATGTTCAAGTTAATATATATTTTTTTTAATTTTTATTGTTTTTAAAATTACAATAAATAGTAATAACCGAGCAAAGCTCGGTCACCCAGATATGTATTTATTTATTTATGTATTTATATAAATTTATTTCTGTGATCTCGGAAACGGCTCTAACGATTTCGCTGAAATTTGGTATATGGGGGTTTTCGGGGGTAAGCAATTGATCTAGATTAGTCTTATGTTTGGGAAAACGCGTGTTTTCGAGTTTTCATGCGTTTTGAGCTTATTTTTCTGACTTTACTGCCTTTTACTCGCCATTATACAAACAATTCTTAATCAATGCAAACAAAAAAAATACGTAGGAGAGCCAACACTTTAATAGTTATTTCAAGCCATCAATCAGCTTTCTATGTCCTCTAGAAGCTGAGCTACAACCTAAAATCTAACACGAAAAAAATAAATTTATTTTCTCAAATCGAATATTATCAGCAGCCGCGGTTCTTGATCGTTGTTCTGCTTTGGGGTGGTTTTGTGGCGCACATCGCACAAGCACGTTCATATGAAAAAAAACGCAGCGAAAATGTCTTTCTGAGGAAATGCGCAGATGGATGATGACGTGTGGTGTGGTGATGGACGGATGGTGGAGCAGCGTTGCCAACCAATTTTGACGAAGAAAAGCCTAACTTGAGAAAAAAAGATGCCTTTTTCAATAAAATAATGCCTAAAAAAATTTTTTATGTAAATTGGAACAATAAATCAAAAATTAAACACAAATATAACAATCTTATCTTATACCTTTAAACGAGCAATTCTTGTATATATATATATTTCTGTGATCTCGGAAACGGCTCTAACGATTTCGCTGAAATTTGGTATATGGGGGTTTTCGGGGGTAAGCAATTGATCTAGATTAGTCTTATGTTTGGGAAAACGCGTGTTTTCGAGTTTTCATGCGTTTTGAGCTTATTTTTCTGACTTGACTGCCTTTTACTCGCCATTATACAAACAATTCTTAATCAATGCAAACAAAAAAAATACGTAGGAGAGCCAACACTTTAATAGTTATTTCAAGCCATCAATCAGCTTTCTATGTCCTCTAGAAGCTGAGCTACAACCTAAAATCTAACACGAAAAAAATAAATTTATTTTCTCAAATCGAATATTATCAGCAGCCGCGGTTCTTGATCGTTGTTCTGCTTTGGGGTGGTTTTGTGGCGCACATCGCACAAGCACGTTCATATGAAAAAAAACGCAGCGAAAATGTCTTTCTGAGGAAATGCGCAGATGGATGATGACGTGTGGTGTGGTGATGGACGGATGGTGGAGCAGCGTTGCCAACCAATTTTGACGAAGAAAAGCCTAACTTGAGAAAAAAAGATGCCTTTTTCAATAAAATAATGCCTAAAAAAATTTTTTATGTAAATTGGAACAATAAATCAAAAATTAAACACAAATATAACAATCTTATCTTATACCTTTAAACGAGCAATTCTTGTATATATATATATTTCTGTGATCTCGGAAACGGCTCTAACGATTTCGCTGAAATTTGGTATATGGGGGTTTTCGGGGGTAAGCAATTGATCTAGATTAGTCTTATGTTTGGGAAAACGCGTGTTTTCGAGTTTTCATGCGTTTTGAGCTTATTTTTCTGACTTTACTGCCTTTTACTCGCCATTATACAAACAATTCTTAATCAATGCAAACAAAAAAAATACGTAGGAGAGCCAACACTTTAATAGTTATTTCAAGCCATCAATCAGCTTTCTATGTCCTCTAGAAGCTGAGCTACAACCTAAAATCTAACACGAAAAAAATAAATTTATTTTCTCAAATCGAATATTATCAGCAGCCGCGGTTCTTGATCGTTGTTCTGCTTTGGGGTGGTCATTTTTCATTTTAAATTCATTTTTATTATTTCTTTCTTTAACTTACATACTAGACAAAAACGATTAAATCTAATTTAAAACTAACATTTATCTTATTCTAGCTTACTGGCTCTTATCGAGCGCTCTAAACTTAACAATATGCTTAAAATTATTGCCTTTCGGCCTTAAATCTATCTATATCTATGATTTGTTTTGTTTTTTATTTTCCAAGAAACTTTAGAAAACTTGGATTCTTTATTATTTGTTTTATTAAAACTACTTAAATCTACCTAAGCTACTTAGCCTACATTACCTATAATCAGGGTGGTGAGCAATCTTATCGATTGGTCGCCATCCTGATCACGTCTTTGGTTGCCTGTCGGCCGCCAACAAGGGTTCATCCGCGCCGCCGAGCCTCCACCGAGGCCATGAGCGTCGGTCAAGTCTCGGAAGCACTCTTTCATGTTGGCTAGTCCAGCACTTCCCAAAGACCCCCTACGCTAAACCTAAACCTACTACCTTAAATCTAGCTTAAAACTAAGGAGGATGCTACGTAAGTAGCGCACCGGCCCGGGAGAGCGTATCCACTCTCACCTCTTCCTCAAGCCACCAAAATTCGGTGAACTGCTTTACCGTATCGACCCTGTCCCGATCCGCAATTGCGGTACTAAAACGGAGGAGCTCCTGAGCATTGGCGGCGTACCCGTCGTGGATGAGCCGCTTATCCCTCGCGCCGCGGTGGCTGTGGTATAATACCGGCACACCATCTTTTGTCTGGACTAACCCTTTCATGTCTACATGAAGAAATGCCTCAGGCGGGATAAAGCCAGACCGAAGCGTACTCTCGTGGTACATTAAATTGGGGTAGTAAGCCCCTGAGATCAGGTTATTATCACTGGCCATCGCCCTAGCAACGTGCCTCCGAATCACCTTAATAAGGAAATTGTCAATCCTATTCAGACGGGCCCCATTGTATAAGGTCCTGTTGGGATAGTATTTTATGTACTGAGATTCAGGAGTTCTAAACAACCCTAGACAGGCCCTGAGGCATTGCCTCTCAAACACCCGAATCCTTTCCATATAGGACGGCGCTATATTGAACCACAAGGGACAGCCATAAGCGATGATAGGCCTTATAAGGGCCACGTAGCAAATGACCTTCACCCTGGTGTCAAGTTGACTGCTGCGAAACAGTCTCCTTGTCAGAGCGTAGGCCCTCTTAGCCCCGGCAAGACAAGCATCTATATGTTTGTCAAAATACAGATACTGGTCGAGCCGGATGCCGAGATACCTGACCACGTTTTTCACCACCAATGGTCGTCCCTGCTGTCCAATAATTGTTAATTTTCTCCAGTTTTTTCTGGTGTCCCTAGAGGCCCCAGCCAATGGAGTTCTGAACAGGATCGTTTCCGATTTTTGGAAATTGATTTTCAACTTCCAATCATCGCAATACCTCTTAATTTGCTCGAAGTCACGCTGCAGAAGGATGTTGATGACCTCGATTTTTGGTCCTGACCTGTACGCCACTAAATCGTCTGCGTACGCTATAGCGTGTCTGAGGGAGCCCACCAGATCACTTGTGTAAATATTAAACAGGACCGGAGAATTCACTGCTCCCTGTTGTAAGCCATTTTTAATTTCGAAAACCCTGCTCGAAGTCACGTTGCCAGCTTTGACAACGAACTTCTTTCCCATAAGCATGTCATAAATCATATACAGCAAAGGTTTTTGAATGCCCATTCTGGTCAGCTTATAAAAGAGCCCCTCCAACCATACGGTATCGAAGGCCTTCTCAAAGTCGACCAGGCAGGCACCCGTGCATTGCTTCTTAGTTTTATTCCACTGAATGTCGGAGACCAGTTTCGACGCGGCATGAATAGTGTCATGCCCCGCTCTAAAGCCAAACTGGTTGTCCGGAATAATCTTATTTTCTTCAACCCATCTTAAAAGAGATCTATTGACGACTTTCTCGAATACCTTGCTAATATTCGGAAGCAAACTGATTGACCGAAGATTAGCAGGGTTTGTCCTATCTTTATCCTTTTTCGGGATAGGGTGTACCACCGCCATTTTCCACTGCGCCGGATAATATGCATTATTCAGCACATTGTTAAATAGCGTGGTGAAGATATCGATCGCTTCTAGCGGCAGGCGTCTTAATACGACGTTTGGGACACCGTCGACTCCCGCCGACTTTTTGTTTTTCAGTGACTCAAAGATGCACCGAAGTTCATCTATACTCACGAACAGATGAGAATTTACATCGGCGATTGTGCCATTTGCACGGTTGTCGTCATTGAACACGGTGAAACCGTTGTTCTCGAATCGCCAATTTTGAATTTCGGTCCGCAGGTAAAAGTGGTTAAGAAAGGCCCTCTCTTCGAGGTCGTGGTTACGGCGAACAGGGTTGTTCACCGTATACACATTTTCAAAGAAAGCTCCCATCAAATCCACTCTCTCCTGCGGGTCTTCGACCACGAAAAAACCGTCATTCGAGTCAGCACCTTCCGGACTTATGCCAGCAGTCAGTAGTGTCTGTCTGTTCTCATTCGTCTGAGGTATTCGGACACATGAAATGTCGTTATGATCTTTCCGCCTGAACAGTTTATTTATTTGTGGGAACATACTCGGACTACTGGATTTTATAGCCCGAATTTTATTGCCCCAATACAAACTTACAGATTTTCTGTAATTTTCTGTGATCAACTGTTTCAAGTTTTTGATCATCGACTTCAGTGTCCTTACCTCGGGATCATTCCTGTCAGTAAACTGTCTGTGTAGCCGTTTAAGCCTCGAGAGCAGTCTACTTTTATGTCTGTACAGAGCATCGATTGTCGCGTTTCGATACTTTTCGGTTTGTTCTTCGTCGGTGGAATGTCCTACCCGAGGGATAGTCCGCTCCATTGTCTGTTTGATGACAACATTCATTTGCCGTAAATGAATGTCGATCTCATCGTTCGTTAAGTTCCTGTTTGTCGGTGGGTCGATCTCGCATGAGCGTATGTCGCGCTTTAGAACTCTGGTGAAGCGCGACCACTTCGCTTTTCGGTAATCGAAAGAACGCACTTGGTCGTACTGCTCCAGCTGCGTCTGCTCGTTCGGGATCCGTATTACGGCGGCAAGTCCGTAGTGATCACTATCGTACTCAACCGTTCGTAAACAGTTCCGCGTGCTTAGATCAGTGTTTGTTAGTTCCAGTCTTTCGTCAACTAGCGCCAAGTCCAAGAAAGAACCCTCTCTAGGGAAAGACGGGATATCCGTCGCGTACAATTCAAGTTTGTACTCAATCATATTATGACGCCACCAGTCGTGAAACTGGTTGCCTCTAGGGTTCGGAATATCATTTCCCCATGCCGCATGTTTAGCATTGAGGTCTCCGCCCAAAAAGTAATAATTGTCTTCCGATTGAAGCTCTAAGCAACGAAAAAGCGTCTCGATCTCATTTAAAAATTGAATGCGATGAGGCGATTCAGGCGCGTAAAGCGACACCACATACACCCGCCTCTGGCTATTAAGGGGAATGCACACGATGCATGCTTCCAACACCTGGAACCTGCGCACGTCCCCGCTATATATGACCTTATGGCGCAAGCCTTTACGTATTAAGATAGCGACACCACCTCCTTGTGTGGAGTTGGGCCGGTCTCTTCTAACTACACGATAATTTCTATAGCCCAATTTGTGCTTCGGATTTAGCTTAGTTTCGCTAACCAAAAGTACCTCTGGCTTTTCGGCTTTCAACAGATTGGAAAGATTGATCCTTCTCTCGATCCTGATTAGTGAATTAACATTCACCGCAAGGATCTTTAAGTTTACCTCGTCCAGCGTACCCATCATATTCATGGCGCGGCAGACTCGGCAAACAGCGTCGAATAGATAACGTCTATTCGAGCCGCTTGCTCATTTAATTGTTTCTGGAAATGATCGATCTTTCCGTGCAATGACAGAAGGATCGATTTCAAATCCAGATCCGCTTCCGGTGTAGGAACCTTCGGCGCGCTTTTTGTTTTTGAGCTACCCGGTCCAGTTACCATTTGGGCAAAGGACACATTGGGTGCAACAAAATTTGAGAACGAGCGACTCTTTTGACCCTTCTCTTCTTCTGACTTCTGTTTTCGAGCCTGCACATTCTGTTTAACCTGCTGATACTTCGGGCATCCCTTGAAGTTAGCAGGATGTCCAGAGCTTTTGCAGAGTACACATGAAAGCTGGCTTCTATCTTCTACTCTATCGCTACCTAAAGCACATTCCCCATGTTTGTGGTCCTGGTTACACTTGACGCACCTGAACTGCATATGGCAGTTAGCTGCGGCGTGTCCGAACCTTTGGCAGCGCATACATTGAAGTACACGATCTGACCTTTTTAATTTTTCCCAACGTACTGCATGATAGTACAGGAATCTGATCCTTTTCAGACTATCGATTTTGCTGTTGGGTGTTAATTGCACCAAAAAGAATGGTAATTTGCGGCTACCACCCCTGTCCGCAGGCGAGGAAAACGGCTTGACCCCCACGAACTTAAGGTCGTCGCACTCATAATTCTTGAGCTCTTTCTCGAGCTCGTCCGTCTTAATATTTGGGTCGATGCCTTTAAGCAGCACCGTTTGCAATTTTTCTCCCTTTGGAGTATACGTGAAGTATTCTGCCTCTGCTTTCTCCAGAGCGGTGCGCACCTTTTTATACTCCTCCATACTATTGCACATTATGATGTGCTTATCGGCGTTTAGCCTTTTTATATAAAATTCCTTACTAACTAATCTACATAACCTAATACTATCACTTATGTCTAGGTAACTTACATTAATAGGTGGAACACGTACTTTTTTTGATTGTTGTTGTTGTTGCTGTTGCTGCTGCTGCTGCTGCGAATGCTGTTGTTGTTGGTGTTGTTGTTGTTGTTGCTGCTGTTCCTGCTGCGTTTTTTGTTGCTTTTGATGTCGTTGTTGTTGGTTTTGCTGCGTTTGTTGCTGCATTTGTTTTTTGTTTTGTTTTTGTTGCTGCTGCTTGATGAGCTCTTGCTGTTTTAGCTGTTGTTGTTTTTGTTTTTGCTGCTGTTGCTCAGCTTGAACTTTTATCAGCTTTAGTTGTTTTTGCTGAGCTTTTTGCTCGCGCAGCTTTTCCCTCTTCTCGAGGAGCTCTTTGATAAGACGATCGAGCTCTGCTTCCTCATCTTCTTCTTGTTTTTGTTGCTGTGCTGGTTCATCTTCGGCGTCCAGTAACTCTATGAACGAGTTACCTTCGCCCACGTACCGGCACTCTCCCCCTTCAGACTCGTACGAGTAACTGAGTCCATTTGTGTTGTCGTCTGTCTCAGCCTCTGACGTCATCACTGAGTCGCCTGACTTTGCCCTTCTCTTGGACGACAAATCCGGCTTCGGTTTTAGTTTTCGTCGCCTTTTTTTATCAACTTTTGTTGATTCCAGCGACTGTACTAAAGCTGGCGTTGTTGCTGCTATCGTTGCTGTACTTTTTGTTGCTGTTGTCATTGTTGTTGTTGCTGCTGCTGCTCCCGAAGGCTGCTGTGTGCCTTGTTTTGCTGACCCACGCTTTGGCAACGGGGCCTCTCCTTGCGGGACCGTGTCCATCGCCTGGTTGCCTTGCGGCACTTCCACTTTCACTTTTGTTTTTTATTAATTATTTAATCAATTAAAAAAAAAAGAAAAAAAAAGAGCACTTCCCCCACTGGGATTTGAACCGACACCTACTGGTGTCAGAGTCTATGTTCTTTCCCACTGCGCCAAACGGCTTACAGAAACTTTCTTATCAAAATCACTTGAATACTATTCTATCGCAATTAACGCACCACTAACGAAGTCGACTATTCACGATGAATGCTGAAGAGCGACTGTGCTTTGGGGTGGTTTTGTGGCGCACATCGCACAAGCACGTTCATATGAAAAAAAAAAACAGCAACAATGTCTTTCTGAGGAAATGCGCAGATGGATGATGACGTGTGGTGTGGTGATGGACGGATGGTGGAGCAGCGTTGCCAACCAATTTTGACGAAAAAAAGCCTAACTTGAGAAAAAAAGATGCCTTATTCAATAAAATAATGCCTAAAAAAATTTTTTATGTAAATTGGAACAATAAATCAAAAATTAAACACAAATATAACAAAATTAACAACAACAATTTTTATTTCCAAAAAAAAAAACTTAAATTATGTATAAATCACAGAAGAAATAGGAACAAAATTCATGACTTTAGTTTCATGAGTAGGTAGGTAAATAGCATTGAACAAAACAAACACAGTTTTAGTCCATCAGATCAAAAAATAAATAAATATTTGAAATAGAAAAAAGATGCGTTTTTGGAAACAAAAAAGCTTTAAAGCCTTAGCTAATGAAATAATGCCTAAAAGGCATAAAAAGCCTAGGTTGGCATCGCTGGGTGGAGGTGCTGTATATAGAAATTGAGTTCAAGGTTTTTGTTTTAATCTTATACCTTTAAACGAGCAATTCTTGTATGTATATATGCATACTCTGAACTCTGAAGCGTGAGCGGTACCCTCGCACCTTTGAGTATCCAATGCTTTTATTAGCGTTGGAAGTCGCATAAGTAAGTAATAGTAAAAGGAAAAAAGTAAGACATCTACCGGCATTTAGGAGACTTAAAGTTTTTTATATGTTCAAGTTAATATATATTTTTTTTAATTTTTATTGTTTTTAAAATTACAATAAATAGTAATAACCGAGCAAAGCTCGGTCACCCAGATATGTATTTATTTATTTATGTATTTATATAAATTTATTTCTGTGATCTCGGAAACGGCTCTAACGATTTCGCTGAAATTTGGTATATGGGGGTTTTCGGGGGTAAGCAATTGATCTAGATTAGTCTTATGTTTGGGAAAACGCGTGTTTTCGAGTTTTCATGCGTTTTGAGCTTATTTTTCTGACTTGACTGCCTTTTACTCGCCATTACACAAACAATTCTTAATCAATGCAAACAAAAAAAATACGTAGGAGAGCCAACACTTTAATAGTTATTTCAAGCCATCAATCAGCTTTCTATGTCCTCTAGAAGCTGAGCTACAACCTAAAATCTAACACGAAAAAAATAAATTTATTTTCTCAAACCGAATATTATCAGCAGCCGCGGTTCTTGATCGTTGTTCTGCTTTGGGGTGGTTTTGTGGCGCACATCGCACAAGCACGTTCATATGAAAAAAAAAACAGCGACAATGTCTTTCTGAGGAAATGCGCAGATGGATGATGACGTGTGGTGTGGTGATGGACGGATGGTGGTGGTGGATGGTGGTGTATAAATTGAGTTCAAGATTTTTCATTTAATGGTTGTTATAGTGAATACGTGGCACTCGAACGCATGGGCGTAGTATACCTGTTACAGGCCAGCGCGACCGTTAGCAAAGAGTAGCGTCCTCATTATTTCATTTACTTGTTTTAGTTTGATTTGATAATACACACATAATTTAATAGGGTAGTATTTTTGAAGTGAAACTTCTAATGCGACTTCCAACATTTCGTATCATACTTTAGTTATCAGTACCTGGGCGACCAATTGTAATTTCAAAAACAATACAAATTAAAAAAAATATATGTAAACTTGAACATATAAAAAAAAAAAGAAAAGTAAGTCACCGAGCGGGATTCGAACTCGTAACATTCGTTTCTTGCCGTCCGCGTCATAGTAAAAGGAAAGAAGTAAGACATCTACCGGCATTTAGGCGACATACATTTTTTTATACGTTCATGTTTAAATATATATTATATATATTTTTTAATTTGTATTGTTTTTAAAACTACAATAAATAGTAATAACCGAGCAAAGCTCGGTCACCCAGATATTCTTATACCTTTAAACGAGCAATTCTTGTATATATATATATTTCTGTGATCTCGGAAACGGCTCTAACGATTTCGCTGAAATTTGGTATATGGGGGTTTTCGGGGGTAAGCAATTGATCTAGATTAGTCTTATGTTTGGGAAAACGCGTGTTTTCGAGTTTTCATGCGTTTTGAGCTTATTTTTCTGACTTTACTGCCTTTTACTCGCCATTATACAAACAATTCTTAATCAATGCAAACAAAAAAAATACGTAGGAGAGCCAACACTTTAATAGTTATTTCAAGCCATCAATCAGCTTTCTATGTCCTCTAGAAGCTGAGCTACAACCTAAAATCTAACACGAAAAAAATAAATTTATTTTCTCAAATCGAATATTATCAGCAGCCGCGGTTCTTGATCGTTGTTCTGCTTTGGGGTGGTTTTGTGGCGCACATCGCACAAGCACGTTCATATGAAAAAAAAAAACAGCAACAATGTCTTTCTGAGGAAATGCGCAGATGGATGATGACGTGTGGTGTGGTGATGGACGGATGGTGGAGCAGCGTTGCCAACCAATTTTGACGAAAAAAAGCCTAACTTGAGAAAAAAAGATGCCTTATTCAATAAAATAATGCCTAAAAAAATTTTTTATGTAAATTGGAACAATAAATCAAAAATTAAACACAAATATAACAAAATTAACAACAACAATTTTTATTTCCAAAAAAAAAAACTTAAATTATGTATAAATCACAGAAGAAATAGGAACAAAATTCATGACTTTAGTTTCATGAGTAGGTAGGTAAATAGCATTGAACAAAACAAACACAGTTTTAGTCCATCAGATCAAAAAATAAATAAATATTTGAAATAGAAAAAAGATGCGTTTTTGGAAACAAAAAAGCTTTAAAGCCTTAGCTAATGAAATAATGCCTAAAAGGCATAAAAAGCCTAGGTTGGCATCGCTGGGTGGAGGTGCTGTATATAGAAATTGAGTTCAAGGTTTTTGTTTTAATCTTATACCTTTAAACGAGCAATTCTTGTATGTATATATGCATACTCTGAACTCTGAAGCGTGAGCGGTACCCTCGCACCTTTGAGTATCCAATGCTTTTATTAGCGTTGGAAGTCGCATAAGTAAGTAATAGTAAAAGGAAAAAAGTAAGACATCTACCGGCATTTAGGAGACTTAAAGTTTTTTATATGTTCAAGTTAATATATATTTTTTTTAATTTTTATTGTTTTTAAAATTACAATAAATAGTAATAACCGAGCAAAGCTCGGTCACCCAGATATGTATTTATTTATTTATGTATTTATATAAATTTATTTCTGTGATCTCGGAAACGGCTCTAACGATTTCGCTGAAATTTGGTATATGGGGGTTTTCGGGGGTAAGCAATTGATCTAGATTAGTCTTATGTTTGGGAAAACGCGTGTTTTCGAGTTTTCATGCGTTTTGAGCTTATTTTTCTGACTTTACTGCCTTTTACTCGCCATTATACAAACAATTCTTAATCAATGCAAACAAAAAAAATACGTAGGAGAGCCAACACTTTAATAGTTATTTCAAGCCATCAATCAGCTTTCTATGTCCTCTAGAAGCTGAGCTACAACCTAAAATCTAACACGAAAAAAATAAATTTATTTTCTCAAATCGAATATTATCAGCAGCCGCGGTTCTTAATCGTTGTTCTGCTTTGGGGTGGTTTTGTGGCGCACATCGCACAAGCACGTTCATATGAAAAAAAACGCAGCGAAAATGTCTTTCTGAGGAAATGCGCAGATGGATGATGACGTGTGGTGTGGTGATGGACGGATGGTGGAGCAGCGTTGCCAACCAATTTTGACGAAGAAAAGCCTAACTTGAGAAAAAAAGATGCCTTTTTCAATAAAATAATGCCTAAAAAAATTTTTTATGTAAATTGGAACAATAAATCAAAAATTAAACACAAATATAACAATCTTATCTTATACCTTTAAACGAGCAATTCTTGTATATATATATATTTCTGTGATCTCGGAAACGGCTCTAACGATTTCGCTGAAATTTGGTATATGGGGGTTTTCGGGGGTAAGCAATTGATCTAGATTAGTCTTATGTTTGGGAAAACGCGTGTTTTCGAGTTTTCATGCGTTTTGAGCTTATTTTTCTGACTTTACTGCCTTTTACTCGCCATTATACAAACAATTCTTAATCAATGCAAACAAAAAAAATACGTAGGAGAGCCAACACTTTAATAGTTATTTCAAGCCATCAATCAGCTTTCTATGTCCTCTAGAAGCTGAGCTACAACCTAAAATCTAACACGAAAAAAATAAATTTATTTTCTCAAATCGAATATTATCAGCAGCCGCGGTTCTTGATCGTTGTTCTGCTTTGGGGTGGTTTTGTGGCGCACATCGCACAAGCACGTTCATATGAAAAAAAACGCAGCGAAAATGTCTTTCTGAGGAAATGCGCAGATGGATGATGACGTGTGGTGTGGTGATGGACGGATGGTGGAGCAGCGTTGCCAACCAATTTTGACGAAGAAAAGCCTAACTTGAGAAAAAAAGATGCCTTTTTCAATAAAATAATGCCTAAAAAAATTTTTTATGTAAATTGGAACAATAAATCAAAAATTAAACACAAATATAACAATCTTATCTTATACCTTTAAACGAGCAATTCTTGTATATATATATATTTCTGTGATCTCGGAAACGGCTCTAACGATTTCGCTGAAATTTGGTATATGGGGGTTTTCGGGGGTAAGCAATTGATCTAGATTAGTCTTATGTTTGGGAAAACGCGTGTTTTCGAGTTTTCATGCGTTTTGAGCTTATTTTTCTGACTTTACTGCCTTTTACTCGCCATTATACAAACAATTCTTAATCAATGCAAACAAAAAAAATACGTAGGAGAGCCAACACTTTAATAGTTATTTCAAGCCATCAATCAGCTTTCTATGTCCTCTAGAAGCTGAGCTACAACCTAAAATCTAACACGAAAAAAATAAATTTATTTTCTCAAATCGAATATTATCAGCAGCCGCGGTTCTTGATCGTTGTTCTGCTTTGGGGTGGTTTTGTGGCGCACATCGCACAAGCACGTTCATATGAAAAAAAACGCAGCGAAAATGTCTTTCTGAGGAAATGCGCAGATGGATGATGACGTGTGGTGTGGTGATGGACGGATGGTGGAGCAGCGTTGCCAACCAATTTTGACGAAGAAAAGCCTAACTTGAGAAAAAAAGATGCCTTTTTCAATAAAATAATGCCTAAAAAAATTTTTTATGTAAATTGGAACAATAAATCAAAAATTAAACACAAATATAACAATCTTATCTTATACCTTTAAACGAGCAATTCTTGTATATATATATATTTCTGTGATCTCGGAAACGGCTCTAACGATTTCGCTGAAATTTGGTATATGGGGGTTTTCGGGGGTAAGCAATTGATCTAGATTAGTCTTATGTTTGGGAAAACGCGTGTTTTCGAGTTTTCATGCGTTTTGAGCTTATTTTTCTGACTTTACTGCCTTTTACTCGCCATTATACAAACAATTCTTAATCAATGCAAACAAAAAAAATACGTAGGAGAGCCAACACTTTAATAGTTATTTCAAGCCATCAATCAGCTTTCTATGTCCTCTAGAAGCTGAGCTACAACCTAAAATCTAACACGAAAAAAATAAATTTATTTTCTCAAATCGAATATTATCAGCAGCCGCGGTTCTTGATCGTTGTTCTGCTTTGGGGTGGTTTTGTGGCGCACATCGCACAAGCACGTTCATATGAAAAAAAACGCAGCGAAAATGTCTTTCTGAGGAAATGCGCAGATGGATGATGACGTGTGGTGTGGTGATGGACGGATGGTGGAGCAGCGTTGCCAACCAATTTTGACGAAGAAAAGCCTAACTTGAGAAAAAAAGATGCCTTTTTCAATAAAATAATGCCTAAAAAAATTTTTTATGTAAATTGGAACAATAAATCAAAAATTAAACACAAATATAACAATCTTATACCTTTAAACGAGCAATTCTTGTATATATATATATTTCTGTGATCTCGGAAACGGCTCTAACGATTTCGCTGAAATTTGGTATATGGGGGTTTTCGGGGGTAAGCAATTGATCTAGATTAGTCTTATGTTTGGGAAAACGCGTGTTTTCGAGTTTTCATGCGTTTTGAGCTTATTTTTCTGACTTTACTGCCTTTTACTCGCCATTATACAAACAATTCTTAATCAATGCAAACAAAAAAAATACGTAGGAGAGCCAACACTTTAATAGTTATTTCAAGCCATCAATCAGCTTTCTATGTCCTCTAGAAGCTGAGCTACAACCTAAAATCTAACACGAAAAAAATAAATTTATTTTCTCAAATCGAATATTATCAGCAGCCGCGGTTCTTGATCGTTGTTCTGCTTTGGGGTGGTTTTGTGGCGCACATCGCACAAGCACGTTCATATGAAAAAAAAAAACAGCAACAATGTCTTTCTGAGGAAATGCGCAGATGGATGATGACGTGTGGTGTGGTGATGGACGGATGGTGGAGCAGCGTTGCCAACCAATTTTGACGAAAAAAAGCCTAACTTGAGAAAAAAAGATGCCTTATTCAATAAAATAATGCCTAAAAAAATTTTTTATGTAAATTGGAACAATAAATCAAAAATTAAACACAAATATAACAAAATTAACAACAACAATTTTTATTTCCAAAAAAAAAAACTTAAATTATGTATAAATCACAGAAGAAATAGGAACAAAATTCATGACTTTAGTTTCATGAGTAGGTAGGTAAATAGCATTGAACAAAACAAACACAGTTTTAGTCCATCAGATCAAAAAATAAATAAATATTTGAAATAGAAAAAAAGATGCGTTTTTGGAAACAAAAAAGCTTTAAAGCCTTAGCTAATGAAATAATGCCTAAAAGGCATAAAAAGCCTAGGTTGGCATCGCTGGGTGGAGGTGCTGTATATAGAAATTGAGTTCAAGGTTTTTGTTTTAATCTTATACCTTTAAACGAGCAATTCTTGTATGTATATATGCATACTCTGAACTCTGAAGCGTGAGCGGTACCCTCGCACCTTTGAGTATCCAATGCTTTTATTAGCGTTGGAAGTCGCATAAGTAAGTAATAGTAAAAGGAAAAAAGTAAGACATCTACCGGCATTTAGGAGACTTAAAGTTTTTTATATGTTCAAGTTAATATATATTTTTTTTAATTTTTATTGTTTTTAAAATTACAATAAATAGTAATAACCGAGCAAAGCTCGGTCACCCAGATATCTTATACCTTTAAACGAGCTAATCTTGTATGTATATATATTTCCGTGATCTCGGAAACGGCTCTAACGATTTCGCTGAAATTTGGTATATGGGGGTTTTCGGGGGTAAGCAATTGATCTAGATTAGTCTTATGTTTGGGAAAACGCGTGTTTTCGAGTTTTCATGCGTTTTGAGCTTATTTTTCTGACTTTACTGCCTTTTACTCGCCATTACACAAACAATTCTTAATCAATGCAAACAAAAAAAATACGTAGGAGAGCCAACACTTTAATAGTTATTTCAAGCCATCAATCAACTTTCTATGTCCTCTAGAAGCTGAGCTACAACCTAAAATCTAACAAGAAAAAAATAAATTTATTTTCTCAAATCGAATATTATCAGCAGCCGCGGTTCTTGATCGTTGTTCTGCTTTGGGGTGGTTTTGTGGCGCACATCGCACAAGCACGTTCATATGAAAAAACAAAAACAGCGACAATGTCTTTCTGAGGAAATGCGCAGATGGATGATGACGTGTGGTGTGGTGATGGACGGATGGTGGATGGTGGTGTATAAATTGAGTTCAAGATTTTTCATTTAATGGTTGTTATAGTGAATACGTGGCACTCGAACGCATGGGCGTAGTATACCTGTTACAGGCCAGCGCGACCGTTAGCAAAGAGTAGCGTCCTCATTATTTAATTTACTTGTTTTAGTTTGATTTGATAATACACATATAATTTAATAGGGTAGTATTTTTGAAGTGAAACTTCTAATGCGACTTCCAACATTTCGTATCATACTTTAGTTATCAGTACCTGGGCGACCAATTGTAATTTCAAAAACAATACAAATTAAAAAAAATATATGTAAACTTGAACATATAAAAAAAAAAAGAAAAGTAAGTCACCGAGCGGGATTCGAACTCGTAACACTCGTTTCTTGCCGTCCGCGTCATAGTAAAAGGAAAGAAGTAAGACATCTACCGGCATTTAGGCGACATACATTTTTTTATACCTATGTTCATGTTTAAATATATATATATTTTTTAATTTGTATTGTTTTTAAAACTACAATAAATAGTAATAACCGAGCAAAGCTCGGTCACCCAGATATTGTATTTATTTATTTATGTATTTATATAAATTTATTTCTGTGATCTCGGAAACGGCTCTAACGATTTCGCTGAAATTTGGTATATGGGGGTTTTCGGGGGTAAGCAATTGATCTAGATTAGTCTTATGTTTGGGAAAACGCGTGTTTTCGAGTTTTCATGCGTTTTGAGCTTATTTTTCTGACTTTACTGCCTTTTACTCGCCATTATACAAACAATTCTTAATCAATGCAAACAAAAAAAATACGTAGGAGAGCCAACACTTTAATAGTTATTTCAAGCCATCAATCAGCTTTCTATGTCCTCTAGAAGCTGAGCTACAACCTAAAATCTAACACGAAAAAAATAAATTTATTTTCTCAAATCGAATATTATCAGCAGCCGCGGTTCTTGATCGTTGTTCTGCTTTGGGGTGGTTTTGTGGCGCACATCGCACAAGCACGTTCATATGAAAAAAAACGCAGCGAAAATGTCTTTCTGAGGAAATGCGCAGATGGATGATGACGTGTGGTGTGGTGATGGACGGATGGTGGAGCAGCGTTGCCAACCAATTTTGACGAAGAAAAGCCTAACTTGAGAAAAAAAGATGCCTTTTTCAATAAAATAATGCCTAAAAAAATTTTTTATGTAAATTGGAACAATAAATCAAAAATTAAACACAAATATAACAATCTTATCTTATACCTTTAAACGAGCAATTCTTGTATATATATATATTTCTGTGATCTCGGAAACGGCTCTAACGATTTCGCTGAAATTTGGTATATGGGGGTTTTCGGGGGTAAGCAATTGATCTAGATTAGTCTTATGTTTGGGAAAACGCGTGTTTTCGAGTTTTCATGCGTTTTGAGCTTATTTTTCTGACTTTACTGCCTTTTACTCGCCATTATACAAACAATTCTTAATCAATGCAAACAAAAAAAATACGTAGGAGAGCCAACACTTTAATAGTTATTTCAAGCCATCAATCAGCTTTCTATGTCCTCTAGAAGCTGAGCTACAACCTAAAATCTAACACGAAAAAAATAAATTTATTTTCTCAAATCGAATATTATCAGCAGCCGCGGTTCTTGATCGTTGTTCTGCTTTGGGGTGGTTTTGTGGCGCACATCGCACAAGCACGTTCATATGAAAAAAAACGCAGCGAAAATGTCTTTCTGAGGAAATGCGCAGATGGATGATGACGTGTGGTGTGGTGATGGACGGATGGTGGAGCAGCGTTGCCAACCAATTTTGACGAAGAAAAGCCTAACTTGAGAAAAAAAGATGCCTTTTTCAATAAAATAATGCCTAAAAAAATTTTTTATGTAAATTGGAACAATAAATCAAAAATTAAACACAAATATAACAATCTTATCTTATACCTTTAAACGAGCAATTCTTGTATATATATATATTTCTGTGATCTCGGAAACGGCTCTAACGATTTCGCTGAAATTTGGTATATGGGGGTTTTCGGGGGTAAGCAATTGATCTAGATTAGTCTTATGTTTGGGAAAACGCGTGTTTTCGAGTTTTCATGCGTTTTGAGCTTATTTTTCTGACTTTACTGCCTTTTACTCGCCATTATACAAACAATTCTTAATCAATGCAAACAAAAAAAATACGTAGGAGAGCCAACACTTTAATAGTTATTTCAAGCCATCAATCAGCTTTCTATGTCCTCTAGAAGCTGAGCTACAACCTAAAATCTAACACGAAAAAAATAAATTTATTTTCTCAAATCGAATATTATCAGCAGCCGCGGTTCTTGATCGTTGTTCTGCTTTGGGGTGGTTTTGTGGCGCACATCGCACAAGCACGTTCATATGAAAAAAAACGCAGCGAAAATGTCTTTCTGAGGAAATGCGCAGATGGATGATGACGTGTGGTGTGGTGATGGACGGATGGTGGAGCAGCGTTGCCAACCAATTTTGACGAAGAAAAGCCTAACTTGAGAAAAAAAGATGCCTTTTTCAATAAAATAATGCCTAAAAAAATTTTTTATGTAAATTGGAACAATAAATCAAAAATTAAACACAAATATAACAATCTTATCTTATACCTTTAAACGAGCAATTCTTGTATATATATATATTTCTGTGATCTCGGAAACGGCTCTAACGATTTCGCTGAAATTTGGTATATGGGGGTTTTCGGGGGTAAGCAATTGATCTAGATTAGTCTTATGTTTGGGAAAACGCGTGTTTTCGAGTTTTCATGCGTTTTGAGCTTATTTTTCTGACTTGACTGCCTTTTACTCGCCATTACACAAACAATTCTTAATCAATGCAAACAAAAAAAATACGTAGGAGAGCCAACACTTTAATAGTTATTTCAAGCCATCAATCAGCTTTCTATGTCCTCTAGAAGCTGAGCTACAACCTAAAATCTAACACGAAAAAAATAAATTTATTTTCTCAAATCGAATATTATCAGCAGCCGCGGTTCTTGATCGTTGTTCTGCTTTGGGGTGGTTTTGTGGCGCACATCGCACAAGCACGTTCATATGAAAAAAAACGCAGCGAAAATGTCTTTCTGAGGAAATGCGCAGATGGATGATGACGTGTGGTGTGGTGATGGACGGATGGTGGAGCAGCGTTGCCAACCAATTTTGACGAAGAAAAGCCTAACTTGAGAAAAAAAGATGCCTTTTTCAATAAAATAATGCCTAAAAAATTTTTTTATGTAAATTGGAACAATAAATCAAAAATTAAACACAAATATAACAATCTTATCTTATACCTTTAAACGAGCAATTCTTGTATATATATATATTTCTGTGATCTCGGAAACGGCTCTAACGATTTCGCTGAAATTTGGTATATGGGGGTTTTCGGGGGTAAGCAATTGATCTAGATTAGTCTTATGTTTGGGAAAACGCGTGTTTTCGAGTTTTCATGCGTTTTGAGCTTATTTTTCTGACTTTACTGCCTTTTACTCGCCATTATACAAACAATTCTTAATCAATGCAAACAAAAAAAATACGTAGGAGAGCCAACACTTTAATAGTTATTTCAAGCCATCAATCAGCTTTCTATGTCCTCTAGAAGCTGAGCTACAACCTAAAATCTAACACGAAAAAAATAAATTTATTTTCTCAAATCGAATATTATCAGCAGCCGCGGTTCTTGATCGTTGTTCTGCTTTGGGGTGGTTTTGTGGCGCACATCGCACAAGCACGTTCATATGAAAAAAAACGCAGCGAAAATGTCTTTCTGAGGAAATGCGCAGATGGATGATGACGTGTGGTGTGGTGATGGACGGATGGTGGAGCAGCGTTGCCAACCAATTTTGACGAAGAAAAGCCTAACTTGAGAAAAAAAGATGCCTTTTTCAATAAAATAATGCCTAAAAAAATTTTTTATGTAAATTGGAACAATAAATCAAAAATTAAACACAAATATAACAATCTTATCTTATACCTTTAAACGAGCAATTCTTGTATATATATATATTTCTGTGATCTCGGAAACGGCTCTAACGATTTCGCTGAAATTTGGTATATGGGGGTTTTCGGGGGTAAGCAATTGATCTAGATTAGTCTTATGTTTGGGAAAACGCGTGTTTTCGAGTTTTCATGCGTTTTGAGCTTATTTTTCTGACTTTACTGCCTTTTACTCGCCATTATACAAACAATTCTTAATCAATGCAAACAAAAAAAATACGTAGGAGAGCCAACACTTTAATAGTTATTTCAAGCCATCAATCAGCTTTCTATGTCCTCTAGAAGCTGAGCTACAACCTAAAATCTAACACGAAAAAAATAAATTTATTTTCTCAAATCGAATATTATCAGCAGCCGCGGTTCTTGATCGTTGTTCTGCTTTGGGGTGGTTTTGTGGCGCACATCGCACAAGCACGTTCATATGAAAAAAAACGCAGCGAAAATGTCTTTCTGAGGAAATGCGCAGATGGATGATGACGTGTGGTGTGGTGATGGACGGATGGTGGAGCAGCGTTGCCAACCAATTTTGACGAAGAAAAGCCTAACTTGAGAAAAAAAGATGCCTTTTTCAATAAAATAATGCCTAAAAAAATTTTTTATGTAAATTGGAACAATAAATCAAAAATTAAACACAAATATAACAATCTTATCTTATACCTTTAAACGAGCAATTCTTGTATATATATATATTTCTGTGATCTCGGAAACGGCTCTAACGATTTCGCTGAAATTTGGTATATGGGGGTTTTCGGGGGTAAGCAATTGATCTAGATTAGTCTTATGTTTGGGAAAACGCGTGTTTTCGAGTTTTCATGCGTTTTGAGCTTATTTTTCTGACTTTACTGCCTTTTACTCGCCATTATACAAACAATTCTTAATCAATGCAAACAAAAAAAATACGTAGGAGAGCCAACACTTTAATAGTTATTTCAAGCCATCAATCAGCTTTCTATGTCCTCTAGAAGCTGAGCTACAACCTAAAATCTAACACGAAAAAAATAAATTTATTTTCTCAAATCGAATATTATCAGCAGCCGCGGTTCTTGATCGTTGTTCTGCTTTGGGGTGGTTTTGTGGCGCACATCGCACAAGCACGTTCATATGAAAAAAAACGCAGCGAAAATGTCTTTCTGAGGAAATGCGCAGATGGATGATGACGTGTGGTGTGGTGATGGACGGATGGTGGAGCAGCGTTGCCAACCAATTTTGACGAAGAAAAGCCTAACTTGAGAAAAAAAGATGCCTTTTTCAATAAAATAATGCCTAAAAAAATTTTTTATGTAAATTGGAACAATAAATCAAAAATTAAACACAAATATAACAATCTTATCTTATACCTTTAAACGAGCAATTCTTGTATATATATATATTTCTGTGATCTCGGAAACGGCTCTAACGATTTCGCTGAAATTTGGTATATGGGGGTTTTCGGGGGTAAGCAATTGATCTAGATTAGTCTTATGTTTGGGAAAACGCGTGTTTTCGAGTTTTCATGCGTTTTGAGCTTATTTTTCTGACTTGACTGCCTTTTACTCGCCATTACACAAACAATTCTTAATCAATGCAAACAAAAAAAATACGTAGGAGAGCCAACACTTTAATAGTTATTTCAAGCCATCAATCAGCTTTCTATGTCCTCTAGAAGCTGAGCTACAACCTAAAATCTAACACGAAAAAAATAAATTTATTTTCTCAAATCGAATATTATCAGCAGCCGCGGTTCTTGATCGTTGTTCTGCTTTGGGGTGGTTTTGTGGCGCACATCGCACAAGCACGTTCATATGAAAAAAAACGCAGCGAAAATGTCTTTCTGAGGAAATGCGCAGATGGATGATGACGTGTGGTGTGGTGATGGACGGATGGTGGAGCAGCGTTGCCAACCAATTTTGACGAAGAAAAGCCTAACTTGAGAAAAAAAGATGCCTTTTTCAATAAAATAATGCCTAAAAAAATTTTTTATGTAAATTGGAACAATAAATCAAAAATTAAACACAAATATAACAATCTTATCTTATACCTTTAAACGAGCAATTCTTGTATATATATATATTTCTGTGATCTCGGAAACGGCTCTAACGATTTCGCTGAAATTTGGTATATGGGGGTTTTCGGGGGTAAGCAATTGATCTAGATTAGTCTTATGTTTGGGAAAACGCGTGTTTTCGAGTTTTCATGCGTTTTGAGCTTATTTTTCTGACTTTACTGCCTTTTACTCGCCATTATACAAACAATTCTTAATCAATGCAAACAAAAAAAATACGTAGGAGAGCCAACACTTTAATAGTTATTTCAAGCCATCAATCAGCTTTCTATGTCCTCTAGAAGCTGAGCTACAACCTAAAATCTAACACGAAAAAAATAAATTTATTTTCTCAAATCGAATATTATCAGCAGCCGCGGTTCTTGATCGTTGTTCTGCTTTGGGGTGGTTTTGTGGCGCACATCGCACAAGCACGTTCATATGAAAAAAAACGCAGCGAAAATGTCTTTCTGAGGAAATGCGCAGATGGATGATGACGTGTGGTGTGGTGATGGACGGATGGTGGAGCAGCGTTGCCAACCAATTTTGACGAAGAAAAGCCTAACTTGAGAAAAAAAGATGCCTTTTTCAATAAAATAATGCCTAAAAAAATTTTTTATGTAAATTGGAACAATAAATCAAAAATTAAACACAAATATAACAATCTTATCTTATACCTTTAAACGAGCAATTCTTGTATATATATATATTTCTGTGATCTCGGAAACGGCTCTAACGATTTCGCTGAAATTTGGTATATGGGGGTTTTCGGGGGTAAGCAATTGATCTAGATTAGTCTTATGTTTGGGAAAACGCGTGTTTTCGAGTTTTCATGCGTTTTGAGCTTATTTTTCTGACTTTACTGCCTTTTACTCGCCATTATACAAACAATTCTTAATCAATGCAAACAAAAAAAATACGTAGGAGAGCCAACACTTTAATAGTTATTTCAAGCCATCAATCAGCTTTCTATGTCCTCTAGAAGCTGAGCTACAACCTAAAATCTAACACGAAAAAAATAAATTTATTTTCTCAAATCGAATATTATCAGCAGCCGCGGTTCTTGATCGTTGTTCTGCTTTGGGGTGGTTTTGTGGCGCACATCGCACAAGCACGTTCATATGAAAAAAAACGCAGCGAAAATGTCTTTCTGAGGAAATGCGCAGATGGATGATGACGTGTGGTGTGGTGATGGACGGATGGTGGAGCAGCGTTGCCAACCAATTTTGACGAAGAAAAGCCTAACTTGAGAAAAAAAGATGCCTTTTTCAATAAAATAATGCCTAAAAAAATTTTTTATGTAAATTGGAACAATAAATCAAAAATTAAACACAAATATAACAATCTTATCTTATACCTTTAAACGAGCAATTCTTGTATATATATATATTTCTGTGATCTCGGAAACGGCTCTAACGATTTCGCTGAAATTTGGTATATGGGGGTTTTCGGGGGTAAGCAATTGATCTAGATTAGTCTTATGTTTGGGAAAACGCGTGTTTTCGAGTTTTCATGCGTTTTGAGCTTATTTTTCTGACTTTACTGCCTTTTACTCGCCATTATACAAACAATTCTTAATCAATGCAAACAAAAAAAATACGTAGGAGAGCCAACACTTTAATAGTTATTTCAAGCCATCAATCAGCTTTCTATGTCCTCTAGAAGCTGAGCTACAACCTAAAATCTAACACGAAAAAAATAAATTTATTTTCTCAAATCGAATATTATCAGCAGCCGCGGTTCTTGATCGTTGTTCTGCTTTGGGGTGGTTTTGTGGCGCACATCGCACAAGCACGTTCATATGAAAAAAAACGCAGCGAAAATGTCTTTCTGAGGAAATGCGCAGATGGATGATGACGTGTGGTGTGGTGATGGACGGATGGTGGAGCAGCGTTGCCAACCAATTTTGACGAAGAAAAGCCTAACTTGAGAAAAAAAGATGCCTTTTTCAATAAAATAATGCCTAAAAAAATTTTTTATGTAAATTGGAACAATAAATCAAAAATTAAACACAAATATAACAATCTTATCTTATACCTTTAAACGAGCAATTCTTGTATATATATATATTTCTGTGATCTCGGAAACGGCTCTAACGATTTCGCTGAAATTTGGTATATGGGGGTTTTCGGGGGTAAGCAATTGATCTAGATTAGTCTTATGTTTGGGAAAACGCGTGTTTTCGAGTTTTCATGCGTTTTGAGCTTATTTTTCTGACTTTACTGCCTTTTACTCGCCATTATACAAACAATTCTTAATCAATGCAAACAAAAAAAATACGTAGGAGAGCCAACACTTTAATAGTTATTTCAAGCCATCAATCAGCTTTCTATGTCCTCTAGAAGCTGAGCTACAACCTAAAATCTAACACGAAAAAAATAAATTTATTTTCTCAAATCGAATATTATCAGCAGCCGCGGTTCTTGATCGTTGTTCTGCTTTGGGGTGGTTTTGTGGCGCACATCGCACAAGCACGTTCATATGAAAAAAAAAAACAGCAACAATGTCTTTCTGAGGAAATGCGCAGATGGATGATGACGTGTGGTGTGGTGATGGACGGATGGTGGAGCAGCGTTGCCAACCAATTTTGACGAAAAAAAGCCTAACTTGAGAAAAAAAGATGCCTTATTCAATAAAATAATGCCTAAAAAAATTTTTTATGTAAATTGGAACAATAAATCAAAAATTAAACACAAATATAACAAAATTAACAACAACAATTTTTATTTCCAAAAAAAAAAACTTAAATTATGTATAAATCACAGAAGAAATAGGAACAAAATTCATGACTTTAGTTTCATGAGTAGGTAGGTAAATAGCATTGAACAAAACAAACACAGTTTTAGTCCATCAGATCAAAAAATAAATAAATATTTGAAATAGAAAAAAGATGCGTTTTTGGAAACAAAAAAGCTTTAAAGCCTTAGCTAATGAAATAATGCCTAAAAGGCATAAAAAGCCTAGGTTGGCATCGCTGGGTGGAGGTGCTGTATATAGAAATTGAGTTCAAGGTTTTTGTTTTAATCTTATACCTTTAAACGAGCAATTCTTGTATGTATATATGCATACTCTGAACTCTGAAGCGTGAGCGGTACCCTCGCACCTTTGAGTATCCAATGCTTTTATTAGCGTTGGAAGTCGCATAAGTAAGTAATAGTAAAAGGAAAAAAGTAAGACATCTACCGGCATTTAGGAGACTTAAAGTTTTTTATATGTTCAAGTTAATATATATTTTTTTTAATTTTTATTGTTTTTAAAATTACAATAAATAGTAATAACCGAGCAAAGCTCGGTCACCCAGATATGTATTTATTTATTTATGTATTTATATAAATTTATTTCTGTGATCTCGGAAACGGCTCTAACGATTTCGCTGAAATTTGGTATATGGGGGTTTTCGGGGGTAAGCAATTGATCTAGATTAGTCTTATGTTTGGGAAAACGCGTGTTTTCGAGTTTTCATGCGTTTTGAGCTTATTTTTCTGACTTTACTGCCTTTTACTCGCCATTATACAAACAATTCTTAATCAATGCAAACAAAAAAAATACGTAGGAGAGCCAACACTTTAATAGTTATTTCAAGCCATCAATCAGCTTTCTATGTCCTCTAGAAGCTGAGCTACAACCTAAAATCTAACACGAAAAAAATAAATTTATTTTCTCAAATCGAATATTATCAGCAGCCGCGGTTCTTGATCGTTGTTCTGCTTTGGGGTGGTTTTGTGGCGCACATCGCACAAGCACGTTCATATGAAAAAAAACGCAGCGAAAATGTCTTTCTGAGGAAATGCGCAGATGGATGATGACGTGTGGTGTGGTGATGGACGGATGGTGGAGCAGCGTTGCCAACCAATTTTGACGAAGAAAAGCCTAACTTGAGAAAAAAAGATGCCTTTTTCAATAAAATAATGCCTAAAAAAATTTTTTATGTAAATTGGAACAATAAATCAAAAATTAAACACAAATATAACAATCTTATCTTATCTTATACCTTTAAACGAGCAATTCTTGTATATATATATATTTCTGTGATCTCGGAAACGGCTCTAACGATTTCGCTGAAATTTGGTATATGGGGGTTTTCGGGGGTAAGCAATTGATCTAGATTAGTCTTATGTTTGGGAAAACGCGTGTTTTCGAGTTTTCATGCGTTTTGAGCTTATTTTTCTGACTTTACTGCCTTTTACTCGCCATTATACAAACAATTCTTAATCAATGCAAACAAAAAAAATACGTAGGAGAGCCAACACTTTAATAGTTATTTCAAGCCATCAATCAGCTTTCTATGTCCTCTAGAAGCTGAGCTACAACCTAAAATCTAACACGAAAAAAATAAATTTATTTTCTCAAATCGAATATTATCAGCAGCCGCGGTTCTTGATCGTTGTTCTGCTTTGGGGTGGTTTTGTGGCGCACATCGCACAAGCACGTTCATATGAAAAAAAAAAACAGCAACAATGTCTTTCTGAGGAAATGCGCAGATGGATGATGACGTGTGGTGTGGTGATGGACGGATGGTGGAGCAGCGTTGCCAACCAATTTTGACGAAGAAAAGCCTAACTTGAGAAAAAAAGATGCCTTTTTCAATAAAATAATGCCTAAAAAAATTTTTTATGTAAATTGGAACAATAAATCAAAAATTAAACACAAATATAACAATCTTATCTTATACCTTTAAACGAGCAATTCTTGTATATATATATATTTCTGTGATCTCGGAAACGGCTCTAACGATTTCGCTGAAATTTGGTATATGGGGGTTTTCGGGGGTAAGCAATTGATCTAGATTAGTCTTATGTTTGGGAAAACGCGTGTTTTCGAGTTTTCATGCGTTTTGAGCTTATTTTTCTGACTTTACTGCCTTTTACTCGCCATTATACAAACAATTCTTAATCAATGCAAACAAAAAAAATACGTAGGAGAGCCAACACTTTAATAGTTATTTCAAGCCATCAATCAGCTTTCTATGTCCTCTAGAAGCTGAGCTACAACCTAAAATCTAACACGAAAAAAATAAATTTATTTTCTCAAATCGAATATTATCAGCAGCCGCGGTTCTTGATCGTTGTTCTGCTTTGGGGTGGTTTTGTGGCGCACATCGCACAAGCACGTTCATATGAAAAAAAACGCAGCGAAAATGTCTTTCTGAGGAAATGCGCAGATGGATGATGACGTGTGGTGTGGTGATGGACGGATGGTGGAGCAGCGTTGCCAACCAATTTTGACGAAGAAAAGCCTAACTTGAGAAAAAAAGATGCCTTTTTCAATAAAATAATGCCTAAAAAAATTTTTTATGTAAATTGGAACAATAAATCAAAAATTAAACACAAATATAACAATCTTATCTTATACCTTTAAACGAGCAATTCTTGTATATATATATATTTCTGTGATCTCGGAAACGGCTCTAACGATTTCGCTGAAATTTGGTATATGGGGGTTTTCGGGGGTAAGCAATTGATCTAGATTAGTCTTATGTTTGGGAAAACGCGTGTTTTCGAGTTTTCATGCGTTTTGAGCTTATTTTTCTGACTTTACTGCCTTTTACTCGCCATTATACAAACAATTCTTAATCAATGCAAACAAAAAAAATACGTAGGAGAGCCAACACTTTAATAGTTATTTCAAGCCATCAATCAGCTTTCTATGTCCTCTAGAAGCTGAGCTACAACCTAAAATCTAACACGAAAAAAATAAATTTATTTTCTCAAATCGAATATTATCAGCAGCCGCGGTTCTTGATCGTTGTTCTGCTTTGGGGTGGTTTTGTGGCGCACATCGCACAAGCACGTTCATATGAAAAAAAACGCAGCGAAAATGTCTTTCTGAGGAAATGCGCAGATGGATGATGACGTGTGGTGTGGTGATGGACGGATGGTGGAGCAGCGTTGCCAACCAATTTTGACGAAGAAAAGCCTAACTTGAGAAAAAAAGATGCCTTTTTCAATAAAATAATGCCTAAAAAAATTTTTTATGTAAATTGGAACAATAAATCAAAAATTAAACACAAATATAACAATCTTATCTTATACCTTTAAACGAGCAATTCTTGTATATATATATATTTCTGTGATCTCGGAAACGGCTCTAACGATTTCGCTGAAATTTGGTATATGGGGGTTTTCGGGGGTAAGCAATTGATCTAGATTAGTCTTATGTTTGGGAAAACGCGTGTTTTCGAGTTTTCATGCGTTTTGAGCTTATTTTTCTGACTTGACTGCCTTTTACTCGCCATTACACAAACAATTCTTAATCAATGCAAACAAAAAAAATACGTAGGAGAGCCAACACTTTAATAGTTATTTCAAGCCATCAATCAGCTTTCTATGTCCTCTAGAAGCTGAGCTACAACCTAAAATCTAACACGAAAAAAATAAATTTATTTTCTCAAATCGAATATTATCAGCAGCCGCGGTTCTTGATCGTTGTTCTGCTTTGGGGTGGTTTTGTGGCGCACATCGCACAAGCACGTTCATATGAAAAAAAACGCAGCGAAAATGTCTTTCTGAGGAAATGCGCAGATGGATGATGACGTGTGGTGTGGTGATGGACGGATGGTGGAGCAGCGTTGCCAACCAATTTTGACGAAGAAAAGCCTAACTTGAGAAAAAAAGATGCCTTTTTCAATAAAATAATGCCTAAAAAAATTTTTTATGTAAATTGGAACAATAAATCAAAAATTAAACACAAATATAACAATCTTATCTTATACCTTTAAACGAGCAATTCTTGTATATATATATATTTCTGTGATCTCGGAAACGGCTCTAACGATTTCGCTGAAATTTGGTATATGGGGGTTTTCGGGGGTAAGCAATTGATCTAGATTAGTCTTATGTTTGGGAAAACGCGTGTTTTCGAGTTTTCATGCGTTTTGAGCTTATTTTTCTGACTTTACTGCCTTTTACTCGCCATTATACAAACAATTCTTAATCAATGCAAACAAAAAAAATACGTAGGAGAGCCAACACTTTAATAGTTATTTCAAGCCATCAATCAGCTTTCTATGTCCTCTAGAAGCTGAGCTACAACCTAAAATCTAACACGAAAAAAATAAATTTATTTTCTCAAATCGAATATTATCAGCAGCCGCGGTTCTTGATCGTTGTTCTGCTTTGGGGTGGTTTTGTGGCGCACATCGCACAAGCACGTTCATATGAAAAAAAACGCAGCGAAAATGTCTTTCTGAGGAAATGCGCAGATGGATGATGACGTGTGGTGTGGTGATGGACGGATGGTGGAGCAGCGTTGCCAACCAATTTTGACGAAGAAAAGCCTAACTTGAGAAAAAAAGATGCCTTTTTCAATAAAATAATGCCTAAAAAAATTTTTTATGTAAATTGGAACAATAAATCAAAAATTAAACACAAATATAACAATCTTATCTTATACCTTTAAACGAGCAATTCTTGTATATATATATATTTCTGTGATCTCGGAAACGGCTCTAACGATTTCGCTGAAATTTGGTATATGGGGGTTTTCGGGGGTAAGCAATTGATCTAGATTAGTCTTATGTTTGGGAAAACGCGTGTTTTCGAGTTTTCATGCGTTTTGAGCTTATTTTTCTGACTTTACTGCCTTTTACTCGCCATTATACAAACAATTCTTAATCAATGCAAACAAAAAAAATACGTAGGAGAGCCAACACTTTAATAGTTATTTCAAGCCATCAATCAGCTTTCTATGTCCTCTAGAAGCTGAGCTACAACCTAAAATCTAACACGAAAAAAATAAATTTATTTTCTCAAATCGAATATTATCAGCAGCCGCGGTTCTTGATCGTTGTTCTGCTTTGGGGTGGTTTTGTGGCGCACATCGCACAAGCACGTTCATATGAAAAAAAACGCAGCGAAAATGTCTTTCTGAGGAAATGCGCAGATGGATGATGACGTGTGGTGTGGTGATGGACGGATGGTGGAGCAGCGTTGCCAACCAATTTTGACGAAGAAAAGCCTAACTTGAGAAAAAAAGATGCCTTTTTCAATAAAATAATGCCTAAAAAAATTTTTTATGTAAATTGGAACAATAAATCAAAAATTAAACACAAATATAACAATCTTATCTTATACCTTTAAACGAGCAATTCTTGTATATATATATATTTCTGTGATCTCGGAAACGGCTCTAACGATTTCGCTGAAATTTGGTATATGGGGGTTTTCGGGGGTAAGCAATTGATCTAGATTAGTCTTATGTTTGGGAAAACGCGTGTTTTCGAGTTTTCATGCGTTTTGAGCTTATTTTTCTGACTTTACTGCCTTTTACTCGCCATTATACAAACAATTCTTAATCAATGCAAACAAAAAAAATACGTAGGAGAGCCAACACTTTAATAGTTATTTCAAGCCATCAATCAGCTTTCTATGTCCTCTAGAAGCTGAGCTACAACCTAAAATCTAACACGAAAAAAATAAATTTATTTTCTCAAATCGAATATTATCAGCAGCCGCGGTTCTTGATCGTTGTTCTGCTTTGGGGTGGTTTTGTGGCGCACATCGCACAAGCACGTTCATATGAAAAAAAACGCAGCGAAAATGTCTTTCTGAGGAAATGCGCAGATGGATGATGACGTGTGGTGTGGTGATGGACGGATGGTGGAGCAGCGTTGCCAACCAATTTTGACGAAGAAAAGCCTAACTTGAGAAAAAAAGATGCCTTTTTCAATAAAATAATGCCTAAAAAAATTTTTTATGTAAATTGGAACAATAAATCAAAAATTAAACACAAATATAACAATCTTATCTTATACCTTTAAACGAGCAATTCTTGTATATATATATATTTCTGTGATCTCGGAAACGGCTCTAACGATTTCGCTGAAATTTGGTATATGGGGGTTTTCGGGGGTAAGCAATTGATCTAGATTAGTCTTATGTTTGGGAAAACGCGTGTTTTCGAGTTTTCATGCGTTTTGAGCTTATTTTTCTGACTTTACTGCCTTTTACTCGCCATTATACAAACAATTCTTAATCAATGCAAACAAAAAAAATACGTAGGAGAGCCAACACTTTAATAGTTATTTCAAGCCATCAATCAGCTTTCTATGTCCTCTAGAAGCTGAGCTACAACCTAAAATCTAACACGAAAAAAATAAATTTATTTTCTCAAATCGAATATTATCAGCAGCCGCGGTTCTTGATCGTTGTTCTGCTTTGGGGTGGTTTTGTGGCGCACATCGCACAAGCACGTTCATATGAAAAAAAAAAACAGCAACAATGTCTTTCTGAGGAAATGCGCAGATGGATGATGACGTGTGGTGTGGTGATGGACGGATGGTGGAGCAGCGTTGCCAACCAATTTTGACGAAAAAAAGCCTAACTTGAGAAAAAAAGATGCCTTATTCAATAAAATAATGCCTAAAAAAATTTTTTATGTAAATTGGAACAATAAATCAAAAATTAAACACAAATATAACAAAATTAACAACAACAATTTTTATTTCCAAAAAAAAAAACTTAAATTATGTATAAATCACAGAAGAAATAGGAACAAAATTCATGACTTTAGTTTCATGAGTAGGTAGGTAAATAGCATTGAACAAAACAAACACAGTTTTAGTCCATCAGATCAAAAAATAAATAAATATTTGAAATAGAAAAAAGATGCGTTTTTGGAAACAAAAAAGCTTTAAAGCCTTAGCTAATGAAATAATGCCTAAAAGGCATAAAAAGCCTAGGTTGGCATCGCTGGGTGGAGGTGCTGTATATAGAAATTGAGTTCAAGGTTTTTGTTTTAATCTTATACCTTTAAACGAGCAATTCTTGTATGTATATATGCATACTCTGAACTCTGAAGCGTGAGCGGTACCCTCGCACCTTTGAGTATCCAATGCTTTTATTAGCGTTGGAAGTCGCATAAGTAAGTAATAGTAAAAGGAAAAAAGTAAGACATCTACCGGCATTTAGGAGACTTAAAGTTTTTTATATGTTCAAGTTAATATATATTTTTTTTAATTTTTATTGTTTTTAAAATTACAATAAATAGTAATAACCGAGCAAAGCTCGGTCACCCACATATGTATTTATTTATTTATGTATTTATATAAATTTATTTCTGTGATCTCGGAAACGGCTCTAACGATTTCGCTGAAATTTGGTATATGGGGGTTTTCGGGGGTAAGCAATTGATCTAGATTAGTCTTATGTTTGGGAAAACGCGTGTTTTCGAGTTTTCATGCGTTTTGAGCTTATTTTTCTGACTTTACTGCCTTTTACTCGCCATTATACAAACAATTCTTAATCAATGCAAACAAAAAAAATACGTAGGAGAGCCAACACTTTAATAGTTATTTCAAGCCATCAATCAGCTTTCTATGTCCTCTAGAAGCTGAGCTACAACCTAAAATCTAACACGAAAAAAATAAATTTATTTTCTCAAATCGAATATTATCAGCAGCCGCGGTTCTTGATCGTTGTTCTGCTTTGGGGTGGTTTTGTGGCGCACATCGCACAAGCACGTTCATATGAAAAAAAACGCAGCGAAAATGTCTTTCTGAGGAAATGCGCAGATGGATGATGACGTGTGGTGTGGTGATGGACGGATGGTGGAGCAGCGTTGCCAACCAATTTTGACGAAGAAAAGCCTAACTTGAGAAAAAAAGATGCCTTTTTCAATAAAATAATGCCTAAAAAAATTTTTTATGTAAATTGGAACAATAAATCAAAAATTAAACACAAATATAACAATCTTATCTTATCTTATACCTTTAAACGAGCAATTCTTGTATATATATATATTTCTGTGATCTCGGAAACGGCTCTAACGATTTCGCTGAAATTTGGTATATGGGGGTTTTCGGGGGTAAGCAATTGATCTAGATTAGTCTTATGTTTGGGAAAACGCGTGTTTTCGAGTTTTCATGCGTTTTGAGCTTATTTTTCTGACTTTACTGCCTTTTACTCGCCATTATACAAACAATTCTTAATCAATGCAAACAAAAAAAATACGTAGGAGAGCCAACACTTTAATAGTTATTTCAAGCCATCAATCAGCTTTCTATGTCCTCTAGAAGCTGAGCTACAACCTAAAATCTAACACGAAAAAAATAAATTTATTTTCTCAAATCGAATATTATCAGCAGCCGCGGTTCTTGATCGTTGTTCTGCTTTGGGGTGGTTTTGTGGCGCACATCGCACAAGCACGTTCATATGAAAAAAAAAAACAGCAACAATGTCTTTCTGAGGAAATGCGCAGATGGATGATGACGTGTGGTGTGGTGATGGACGGATGGTGGAGCAGCGTTGCCAACCAATTTTGACGAAAAAAAGCCTAACTTGAGAAAAAAAGATGCCTTATTCAATAAAATAATGCCTAAAAAAATTTTTTATGTAAATTGGAACAATAAATCAAAAATTAAACACAAATATAACAAAATTAACAACAACAATTTTTATTTCCAAAAAAAAAAACTTAAATTATGTATAAATCACAGAAGAAATAGGAACAAAATTCATGACTTTAGTTTCATGAGTAGGTAGGTAAATAGCATTGAACAAAACAAACACAGTTTTAGTCCATCAGATCAAAAAATAAATAAATATTTGAAATAGAAAAAAGATGCGTTTTTGGAAACAAAAAAGCTTTAAAGCCTTAGCTAATGAAATAATGCCTAAAAGGCATAAAAAGCCTAGGTTGGCATCGCTGGGTGGAGGTGCTGTATATAGAAATTGAGTTCAAGGTTTTTGTTTTAATCTTATACCTTTAAACGAGCAATTCTTGTATGTATATATGCATACTCTGAACTCTGAAGCGTGAGCGGTACCCTCGCACCTTTGAGTATCCAATGCTTTTATTAGCGTTGGAAGTCGCATAAGTAAGTAATAGTAAAAGGAAAAAAGTAAGACATCTACCGGCATTTAGGAGACTTAAAGTTTTTTATATGTTCAAGTTAATATATATTTTTTTTAATTTTTATTGTTTTTAAAATTACAATAAATAGTAATAACCGAGCAAAGCTCGGTCACCCAGATATGTATTTATTTATTTATGTATTTATATAAATTTATTTCTGTGATCTCGGAAACGGCTCTAACGATTTCGCTGAAATTTGGTATATGGGGGTTTTCGGGGGTAAGCAATTGATCTAGATTAGTCTTATGTTTGGGAAAACGCGTGTTTTCGAGTTTTCATGCGTTTTGAGCTTATTTTTCTGACTTGACTGCCTTTTACTCGCCATTACACAAACAATTCTTAATCAATGCAAACAAAAAAAATACGTAGGAGAGCCAACACTTTAATAGTTATTTCAAGCCATCAATCAGCTTTCTATGTCCTCTAGAAGCTGAGCTACAACCTAAAATCTAACACGAAAAAAATAAATTTATTTTCTCAAACCGAATATTATCAGCAGCCGCGGTTCTTGATCGTTGTTCTGCTTTGGGGTGGTTTTGTGGCGCACATCGCACAAGCACGTTCATATGAAAAAAAAAACAGCGACAATGTCTTTCTGAGGAAATGCGCAGATGGATGATGACGTGTGGTGTGGTGATGGACGGATGGTGGTGGTGGATGGTGGTGTATAAATTGAGTTCAAGATTTTTCATTTTAATGGTTGTTATAGTGAATACGTGGCACTCGAACGCATGGGCGTAGTATACCTGTTACAGGCCAGCGCGACCGTTAGCAAAGAGTAGCGTCCTCATTATTTCATTTACTTGTTTTAGTTTGATTTGATAATACACACATAATTTAATAGGGTAGTATTTTTGAAGTGAAACTTCTAATGCGACTTCCAACATTTCGTATCATACTTTAGTTATCAGTACCTGGGCGACCAATTGTAATTTCAAAAACAATACAAATTAAAAAAAATATATGTAAACTTGAACATATAAAAAAAAAAAGAAAAGTAAGTCACCGAGCGGGATTCGAACTCGTAACATTCGTTTCTTGCCGTCCGCGTCATAGTAAAAGGAAAGAAGTAAGACATCTACCGACATTTAGGCGACATACATTTTTTTATACGTTCATGTTTAAATATATATTATATATATTTTTTAATTTGTATTGTTTTTAAAACTACAATAAATAGTAATAACCGAGCAAAGCTCGGTCACCCAGATATTCTTATACCTTTAAACGAGCAATTCTTGTATATATATATATTTCTGTGATCTCGGAAACGGCTCTAACGATTTCGCTGAAATTTGGTATATGGGGGTTTTCGGGGGTAAGCAATTGATCTAGATTAGTCTTATGTTTGGGAAAACGCGTGTTTTCGAGTTTTCATGCGTTTTGAGCTTATTTTTCTGACTTTACTGCCTTTTACTCGCCATTATACAAACAATTCTTAATCAATGCAAACAAAAAAAATACGTAGGAGAGCCAACACTTTAATAGTTATTTCAAGCCATCAATCAGCTTTCTATGTCCTCTAGAAGCTGAGCTACAACCTAAAATCTAACACGAAAAAAATAAATTTATTTTCTCAAATCGAATATTATCAGCAGCCGCGGTTCTTGATCGTTGTTCTGCTTTGGGGTGGTTTTGTGGCGCACATCGCACAAGCACGTTCATATGAAAAAAAAAAACAGCAACAATGTCTTTCTGAGGAAATGCGCAGATGGATGATGACGTGTGGTGTGGTGATGGACGGATGGTGGAGCAGCGTTGCCAACCAATTTTGACGAAAAAAAGCCTAACTTGAGAAAAAAAGATGCCTTATTCAATAAAATAATGCCTAAAAAAATTTTTTATGTAAATTGGAACAATAAATCAAAAATTAAACACAAATATAACAAAATTAACAACAACAATTTTTATTTCCAAAAAAAAAAACTTAAATTATGTATAAATCACAGAAGAAATAGGAACAAAATTCATGACTTTAGTTTCATGAGTAGGTAGGTAAATAGCATTGAACAAAACAAACACAGTTTTAGTCCATCAGATCAAAAAATAAATAAATATTTGAAATAGAAAAAAGATGCGTTTTTGGAAACAAAAAAGCTTTAAAGCCTTAGCTAATGAAATAATGCCTAAAAGGCATAAAAAGCCTAGGTTGGCATCGCTGGGTGGAGGTGCTGTATATAGAAATTGAGTTCAAGGTTTTTGTTTTAATCTTATACCTTTAAACGAGCAATTCTTGTATGTATATATGCATACTCTGAACTCTGAAGCGTGAGCGGTACCCTCGCACCTTTGAGTATCCAATGCTTTTATTAGCGTTGGAAGTCGCATAAGTAAGTAATAGTAAAAGGAAAAAAGTAAGACATCTACCGGCATTTAGGAGACTTAAAGTTTTTTATATGTTCAAGTTAATATATATTTTTTTTAATTTTTATTGTTTTTAAAATTACAATAAATAGTAATAACCGAGCAAAGCTCGGTCACCCAGATATGTATTTATTTATTTATGTATTTATATAAATTTATTTCTGTGATCTCGGAAACGGCTCTAACGATTTCGCTGAAATTTGGTATATGGGGGTTTTCGGGGGTAAGCAATTGATCTAGATTAGTCTTATGTTTGGGAAAACGCGTGTTTTCGAGTTTTCATGCGTTTTGAGCTTATTTTTCTGACTTTACTGCCTTTTACTCGCCATTATACAAACAATTCTTAATCAATGCAAACAAAAAAAATACGTAGGAGAGCCAACACTTTAATAGTTATTTCAAGCCATCAATCAGCTTTCTATGTCCTCTAGAAGCTGAGCTACAACCTAAAATCTAACACGAAAAAAATAAATTTATTTTCTCAAATCGAATATTATCAGCAGCCGCGGTTCTTGATCGTTGTTCTGCTTTGGGGTGGTTTTGTGGCGCACATCGCACAAGCACGTTCATATGAAAAAAAACGCAGCGAAAATGTCTTTCTGAGGAAATGCGCAGATGGATGATGACGTGTGGTGTGGTGATGGACGGATGGTGGAGCAGCGTTGCCAACCAATTTTGACGAAGAAAAGCCTAACTTGAGAAAAAAAGATGCCTTTTTCAATAAAATAATGCCTAAAAAAATTTTTTATGTAAATTGGAACAATAAATCAAAAATTAAACACAAATATAACAATCTTATCTTATACCTTTAAACGAGCAATTCTTGTATATATATATATTTCTGTGATCTCGGAAACGGCTCTAACGATTTCGCTGAAATTTGGTATATGGGGGTTTTCGGGGGTAAGCAATTGATCTAGATTAGTCTTATGTTTGGGAAAACGCGTGTTTTCGAGTTTTCATGCGTTTTGAGCTTATTTTTCTGACTTTACTGCCTTTTACTCGCCATTATACAAACAATTCTTAATCAATGCAAACAAAAAAAATACGTAGGAGAGCCAACACTTTAATAGTTATTTCAAGCCATCAATCAGCTTTCTATGTCCTCTAGAAGCTGAGCTACAACCTAAAATCTAACACGAAAAAAATAAATTTATTTTCTCAAATCGAATATTATCAGCAGCCGCGGTTCTTGATCGTTGTTCTGCTTTGGGGTGGTTTTGTGGCGCACATCGCACAAGCACGTTCATATGAAAAAAAACGCAGCGAAAATGTCTTTCTGAGGAAATGCGCAGATGGATGATGACGTGTGGTGTGGTGATGGACGGATGGTGGAGCAGCGTTGCCAACCAATTTTGACGAAGAAAAGCCTAACTTGAGAAAAAAAGATGCCTTTTTCAATAAAATAATGCCTAAAAAAATTTTTTATGTAAATTGGAACAATAAATCAAAAATTAAACACAAATATAACAATCTTATCTTATCTTATACCTTTAAACGAGCAATTCTTGTATATATATATATTTCTGTGATCTCGGAAACGGCTCTAACGATTTCGCTGAAATTTGGTATATGGGGGTTTTCGGGGGTAAGCAATTGATCTAGATTAGTCTTATGTTTGGGAAAACGCGTGTTTTCGAGTTTTCATGCGTTTTGAGCTTATTTTTCTGACTTTACTGCCTTTTACTCGCCATTATACAAACAATTCTTAATCAATGCAAACAAAAAAAATACGTAGGAGAGCCAACACTTTAATAGTTATTTCAAGCCATCAATCAGCTTTCTATGTCCTCTAGAAGCTGAGCTACAACCTAAAATCTAACACGAAAAAAATAAATTTATTTTCTCAAATCGAATATTATCAGCAGCCGCGGTTCTTGATCGTTGTTCTGCTTTGGGGTGGTTTTGTGGCGCACATCGCACAAGCACGTTCATATGAAAAAAAACGCAGCGAAAATGTCTTTCTGAGGAAATGCGCAGATGGATGATGACGTGTGGTGTGGTGATGGACGGATGGTGGAGCAGCGTTGCCAACCAATTTTGACGAAGAAAAGCCTAACTTGAGAAAAAAAGATGCCTTTTTCAATAAAATAATGCCTAAAAAAATTTTTTATGTAAATTGGAACAATAAATCAAAAATTAAACACAAATATAACAATCTTATCTTATACCTTTAAACGAGCAATTCTTGTATATATATATATTTCTGTGATCTCGGAAACGGCTCTAACGATTTCGCTGAAATTTGGTATATGGGGGTTTTCGGGGGTAAGCAATTGATCTAGATTAGTCTTATGTTTGGGAAAACGCGTGTTTTCGAGTTTTCATGCGTTTTGAGCTTATTTTTCTGACTTTACTGCCTTTTACTCGCCATTATACAAACAATTCTTAATCAATGCAAACAAAAAAAATACGTAGGAGAGCCAACACTTTAATAGTTATTTCAAGCCATCAATCAGCTTTCTATGTCCTCTAGAAGCTGAGCTACAACCTAAAATCTAACACGAAAAAAATAAATTTATTTTCTCAAATCGAATATTATCAGCAGCCGCGGTTCTTGATCGTTGTTCTGCTTTGGGGTGGTTTTGTGGCGCACATCGCACAAGCACGTTCATATGAAAAAAAACGCAGCGAAAATGTCTTTCTGAGGAAATGCGCAGATGGATGATGACGTGTGGTGTGGTGATGGACGGATGGTGGAGCAGCGTTGCCAACCAATTTTGACGAAGAAAAGCCTAACTTGAGAAAAAAAGATGCCTTTTTCAATAAAATAATGCCTAAAAAAATTTTTTATGTAAATTGGAACAATAAATCAAAAATTAAACACAAATATAACAATCTTATCTTATACCTTTAAACGAGCAATTCTTGTATATATATATATATATTTCTGTGATCTCGGAAACGGCTCTAACGATTTCGCTGAAATTTGGTATATGGGGGTTTTCGGGGGTAAGCAATTGATCTAGATTAGTCTTATGTTTGGGAAAACGCGTGTTTTCGAGTTTTCATGCGTTTTGAGCTTATTTTTCTGACTTTACTGCCTTTTACTCGCCATTATACAAACAATTCTTAATCAATGCAAACAAAAAAAATACGTAGGAGAGCCAACACTTTAATAGTTATTTCAAGCCATCAATCAGCTTTCTATGTCCTCTAGAAGCTGAGCTACAACCTAAAATCTAACACGAAAAAAATAAATTTATTTTCTCAAATCGAATATTATCAGCAGCCGCGGTTCTTGATCGTTGTTCTGCTTTGGGGTGGTTTTGTGGCGCACATCGCACAAGCACGTTCATATGAAAAAAAAAAACAGCAACAATGTCTTTCTGAGGAAATGCGCAGATGGATGATGACGTGTGGTGTGGTGATGGACGGATGGTGGAGCAGCGTTGCCAACCAATTTTGACGAAAAAAAGCCTAACTTGAGAAAAAAAGATGCCTTATTCAATAAAATAATGCCTAAAAAAATTTTTTATGTAAATTGGAACAATAAATCAAAAATTAAACACAAATATAACAAAATTAACAACAACAATTTTTATTTCCAAAAAAAAAAACTTAAATTATGTATAAATCACAGAAGAAATAGGAACAAAATTCATGACTTTAGTTTCATGAGTAGGTAGGTAAATAGCATTGAACAAAACAAACACAGTTTTAGTCCATCAGATCAAAAAATAAATAAATATTTGAAATAGAAAAAAGATGCGTTTTTGGAAACAAAAAAGCTTTAAAGCCTTAGCTAATGAAATAATGCCTAAAAGGCATAAAAAGCCTAGGTTGGCATCGCTGGGTGGAGGTGCTGTATATAGAAATTGAGTTCAAGGTTTTTGTTTTAATCTTATACCTTTAAACGAGCAATTCTTGTATGTATATATGCATACTCTGAACTCTGAAGCGTGAGCGGTACCCTCGCACCTTTGAGTATCCAATGATTTTATTAGCGTTGGAAGTCGCATAAGTAAGTAATAGTAAAAGGAAAAAAGTAAGACATCTACCGGCATTTAGGAGACTTAAAGTTTTTTATATGTTCAAGTTAATATATATTTTTTTTAATTTTTATTGTTTTTAAAATTACAATAAATAGTAATAACCGAGCAAAGCTCGGTCACCCAGATATGTATTTATTTATTTATGTATTTATATAAATTTATTTCTGTGATCTCGGAAACGGCTCTAACGATTTCGCTGAAATTTGGTATATGGGGGTTTTCGGGGGTAAGCAATTGATCTAGATTAGTCTTATGTTTGGGAAAACGCGTGTTTTCGAGTTTTCATGCGTTTTGAGCTTATTTTTCTGACTTTACTGCCTTTTACTCGCCATTATACAAACAATTCTTAATCAATGCAAACAAAAAAAATACGTAGGAGAGCCAACACTTTAATAGTTATTTCAAGCCATCAATCAGCTTTCTATGTCCTCTAGAAGCTGAGCTACAACCTAAAATCTAACACGAAAAAAATAAATTTATTTTCTCAAATCGAATATTATCAGCAGCCGCGGTTCTTGATCGTTGTTCTGCTTTGGGGTGGTTTTGTGGCGCACATCGCACAAGCACGTTCATATGAAAAAAAACGCAGCGAAAATGTCTTTCTGAGGAAATGCGCAGATGGATGATGACGTGTGGTGTGGTGATGGACGGATGGTGGAGCAGCGTTGCCAACCAATTTTGACGAAGAAAAGCCTAACTTGAGAAAAAAAGATGCCTTTTTCAATAAAATAATGCCTAAAAAAATTTTTTATGTAAATTGGAACAATAAATCAAAAATTAAACACAAATATAACAATCTTATCTTATACCTTTAAACGAGCAATTCTTGTATATATATATATTTCTGTGATCTCGGAAACGGCTCTAACGATTTCGCTGAAATTTGGTATATGGGGGTTTTCGGGGGTAAGCAATTGATCTAGATTAGTCTTATGTTTGGGAAAACGCGTGTTTTCGAGTTTTCATGCGTTTTGAGCTTATTTTTCTGACTTTACTGCCTTTTACTCGCCATTATACAAACAATTCTTAATCAATGCAAACAAAAAAAATACGTAGGAGAGCCAACACTTTAATAGTTATTTCAAGCCATCAATCAGCTTTCTATGTCCTCTAGAAGCTGAGCTACAACCTAAAATCTAACACGAAAAAAATAAATTTATTTTCTCAAATCGAATATTATCAGCAGCCGCGGTTCTTGATCGTTGTTCTGCTTTGGGGTGGTTTTGTGGCGCACATCGCACAAGCACGTTCATATGAAAAAAAACGCAGCGAAAATGTCTTTCTGAGGAAATGCGCAGATGGATGATGACGTGTGGTGTGGTGATGGACGGATGGTGGAGCAGCGTTGCCAACCAATTTTGACGAAGAAAAGCCTAACTTGAGAAAAAAAGATGCCTTTTTCAATAAAATAATGCCTAAAAAAATTTTTTATGTAAATTGGAACAATAAATCAAAAATTAAACACAAATATAACAATCTTATCTTATACCTTTAAACGAGCAATTCTTGTATATATATATATTTCTGTGATCTCGGAAACGGCTCTAACGATTTCGCTGAAATTTGGTATATGGGGGTTTTCGGGGGTAAGCAATTGATCTAGATTAGTCTTATGTTTGGGAAAACGCGTGTTTTCGAGTTTTCATGCGTTTTGAGCTTATTTTTCTGACTTTACTGCCTTTTACTCGCCATTATACAAACAATTCTTAATCAATGCAAACAAAAAAAATACGTAGGAGAGCCAACACTTTAATAGTTATTTCAAGCCATCAATCAGCTTTCTATGTCCTCTAGAAGCTGAGCTACAACCTAAAATCTAACACGAAAAAAATAAATTTATTTTCTCAAATCGAATATTATCAGCAGCCGCGGTTCTTGATCGTTGTTCTGCTTTGGGGTGGTTTTGTGGCGCACATCGCACAAGCACGTTCATATGAAAAAAAACGCAGCGAAAATGTCTTTCTGAGGAAATGCGCAGATGGATGATGACGTGTGGTGTGGTGATGGACGGATGGTGGAGCAGCGTTGCCAACCAATTTTGACGAAGAAAAGCCTAACTTGAGAAAAAAAGATGCCTTTTTCAATAAAATAATGCCTAAAAAAATTTTTTATGTAAATTGGAACAATAAATCAAAAATTAAACACAAATATAACAATCTTATCTTATACCTTTAAACGAGCAATTCTTGTATATATATATATTTCTGTGATCTCGGAAACGGCTCTAACGATTTCGCTGAAATTTGGTATATGGGGGTTTTCGGGGGTAAGCAATTGATCTAGATTAGTCTTATGTTTGGGAAAACGCGTGTTTTCGAGTTTTCATGCGTTTTGAGCTTATTTTTCTGACTTTACTGCCTTTTACTCGCCATTATACAAACAATTCTTAATCAATGCAAACAAAAAAAATACGTAGGAGAGCCAACACTTTAATAGTTATTTCAAGCCATCAATCAGCTTTCTATGTCCTCTAGAAGCTGAGCTACAACCTAAAATCTAACACGAAAAAAATAAATTTATTTTCTCAAATCGAATATTATCAGCAGCCGCGGTTCTTGATCGTTGTTCTGCTTTGGGGTGGTTTTGTGGCGCACATCGCACAAGCACGTTCATATGAAAAAAAACGCAGCGAAAATGTCTTTCTGAGGAAATGCGCAGATGGATGATGACGTGTGGTGTGGTGATGGACGGATGGTGGAGCAGCGTTGCCAACCAATTTTGACGAAGAAAAGCCTAACTTGAGAAAAAAAGATGCCTTTTTCAATAAAATAATGCCTAAAAAAATTTTTTATGTAAATTGGAACAATAAATCAAAAATTAAACACAAATATAACAATCTTATCTTATACCTTTAAACGAGCAATTCTTGTATATATATATATTTCTGTGATCTCGGAAACGGCTCTAACGATTTCGCTGAAATTTGGTATATGGGGGTTTTCGGGGGTAAGCAATTGATCTAGATTAGTCTTATGTTTGGGAAAACGCGTGTTTTCGAGTTTTCATGCGTTTTGAGCTTATTTTTCTGACTTTACTGCCTTTTACTCGCCATTATACAAACAATTCTTAATCAATGCAAACAAAAAAAATACGTAGGAGAGCCAACACTTTAATAGTTATTTCAAGCCATCAATCAGCTTTCTATGTCCTCTAGAAGCTGAGCTACAACCTAAAATCTAACACGAAAAAAATAAATTTATTTTCTCAAATCGAATATTATCAGCAACCGCGGTTCTTGATCGTTGTTCTGCTTTGGGGTGGTTTTGTGGCGCACATCGCACAAGCACGTTCATATGAAAAAAAACGCAGCGAAAATGTCTTTCTGAGGAAATGCGCAGATGGATGATGACGTGTGGTGTGGTGATGGACGGATGGTGGAGCAGCGTTGCCAACCAATTTTGACGAAGAAAAGCCTAACTTGAGAAAAAAAGATGCCTTTTTCAATAAAATAATGCCTAAAAAAATTTTTTATGTAAATTGGAACAATAAATCAAAAATTAAACACAAATATAACAATCTTATCTTATACCTTTAAACGAGCAATTCTTGTATATATATATATTTCTGTGATCTCGGAAACGGCTCTAACGATTTCGCTGAAATTTGGTATATGGGGGTTTTCGGGGGTAAGCAATTGATCTAGATTAGTCTTATGTTTGGGAAAACGCGTGTTTTCGAGTTTTCATGCGTTTTGAGCTTATTTTTCTGACTTTACTGCCTTTTACTCGCCATTATACAAACAATTCTTAATCAATGCAAACAAAAAAAATACGTAGGAGAGCCAACACTTTAATAGTTATTTCAAGCCATCAATCAGCTTTCTATGTCCTCTAGAAGCTGAGCTACAACCTAAAATCTAACACGAAAAAAATAAATTTATTTTCTCAAATCGAATATTATCAGCAGCCGCGGTTCTTGATCGTTGTTCTGCTTTGGGGTGGTTTTGTGGCGCACATCGCACAAGCACGTTCATATGAAAAAAAACGCAGCGAAAATGTCTTTCTGAGGAAATGCGCAGATGGATGATGACGTGTGGTGTGGTGATGGACGGATGGTGGAGCAGCGTTGCCAACCAATTTTGACGAAGAAAAGCCTAACTTGAGAAAAAAAGATGCCTTTTTCAATAAAATAATGCCTAAAAAAATTTTTTATGTAAATTGGAACAATAAATCAAAAATTAAACACAAATATAACAATCTTATACCTTTAAACGAGCAATTCTTGTATATATATATATTTCTGTGATCTCGGAAACGGCTCTAACGATTTCGCTGAAATTTGGTATATGGGGGTTTTCGGGGGTAAGCAATTGATCTAGATTAGTCTTATGTTTGGGAAAACGCGTGTTTTCGAGTTTTCATGCGTTTTGAGCTTATTTTTCTGACTTTACTGCCTTTTACTCGCCATTATACAAACAATTCTTAATCAATGCAAACAAAAAAAATACGTAGGAGAGCCAACACTTTAATAGTTATTTCAAGCCATCAATCAGCTTTCTATGTCCTCTAGAAGCTGAGCTACAACCTAAAATCTAACACGAAAAAAATAAATTTATTTTCTCAAATCGAATATTATCAGCAGCCGCGGTTCTTGATCGTTGTTCTGCTTTGGGGTGGTTTTGTGGCGCACATCGCACAAGCACGTTCATATGAAAAAAAACGCAGCGAAAATGTCTTTCTGAGGAAATGCGCAGATGGATGATGACGTGTGGTGTGGTGATGGACGGATGGTGGAGCAGCGTTGCCAACCAATTTTGACGAAGAAAAGCCTAACTTGAGAAAAAAAGATGCCTTTTTCAATAAAATAATGCCTAAAAAAATTTTTTATGTAAATTGGAACAATAAATCAAAAATTAAACACAAATATAACAATCTTATCTTATACCTTTAAACGAGCAATTCTTGTATATATATATATTTCTGTGATCTCGGAAACGGCTCTAACGATTTCGCTGAAATTTGGTATATGGGGGTTTTCGGGGGTAAGCAATTGATCTAGATTAGTCTTATGTTTGGGAAAACGCGTGTTTTCGAGTTTTCATGCGTTTTGAGCTTATTTTTCTGACTTTACTGCCTTTTACTCGCCATTATACAAACAATTCTTAATCAATGCAAACAAAAAAAATACGTAGGAGAGCCAACACTTTAATAGTTATTTCAAGCCATCAATCAGCTTTCTATGTCCTCTAGAAGCTGAGCTACAACCTAAAATCTAACACGAAAAAAATAAATTTATTTTCTCAAATCGAATATTATCAGCAACCGCGGTTCTTGATCGTTGTTCTGCTTTGGGGTGGTTTTGTGGCGCACATCGCACAAGCACGTTCATATGAAAAAAAACGCAGCGAAAATGTCTTTCTGAGGAAATGCGCAGATGGATGATGACGTGTGGTGTGGTGATGGACGGATGGTGGAGCAGCGTTGCCAACCAATTTTGACGAAGAAAAGCCTAACTTGAGAAAAAAAGATGCCTTTTTCAATAAAATAATGCCTAAAAAAATTTTTTATGTAAATTGGAACAATAAATCAAAAATTAAACACAAATATAACAATCTTATCTTATACCTTTAAACGAGCAATTCTTGTATATATATATATTTCTGTGATCTCGGAAACGGCTCTAACGATTTCGCTGAAATTTGGTATATGGGGGTTTTCGGGGGTAAGCAATTGATCTAGATTAGTCTTATGTTTGGGAAAACGCGTGTTTTCGAGTTTTCATGCGTTTTGAGCTTATTTTTCTGACTTTACTGCCTTTTACTCGCCATTATTCAAACAATTCTTAATCAATGCAAACAAAAAAAATACGTAGGAGAGCCAACACTTTTATAGTTATTTCAAGCCATCAATCAGCTTTCTATGTCCTCTAGAAGCTGAGCTACAACCTAAAATCTAACACGAAAAAAATAAATTTATTTTCTCAAATCGAATATTATCAGCAGCCGCGGTTCTTGATCGTTGTTCTGCTTTGGGGTGGTTTTGTGGCGCACATCGCACAAGCACGTTCATATGAAAAAAAACGCAGCGAAAATGTCTTTCTGAGGAAATGCGCAGATGGATGATGACGTGTGGTGTGGTGATGGACGGATGGTGGAGCAGCGTTGCCAACCAATTTTGACGAAGAAAAGCCTAACTTGAGAAAAAAAGATGCCTTTTTCAATAAAATAATGCCTAAAAAAATTTTTTATGTAAATTGGAACAATAAATCAAAAATTAAACACAAATATAACAATCTTATACCTTTAAACGAGCAATTCTTGTATATATATATATTTCTGTGATCTCGGAAACGGCTCTAACGATTTCGCTGAAATTTGGTATATGGGGGTTTTCGGGGGTAAGCAATTGATCTAGATTAGTCTTATGTTTGGGAAAACGCGTGTTTTCGAGTTTTCATGCGTTTTGAGCTTATTTTTCTGACTTTACTGCCTTTTACTCGCCATTATACAAACAATTCTTAATCAATGCAAACAAAAAAAATACGTAGGAGAGCCAACACTTTAATAGTTATTTCAAGCCATCAATCAGCTTTCTATGTCCTCTAGAAGCTGAGCTACAACCTAAAATCTAACACGAAAAAAATAAATTTATTTTCTCAAATCGAATATTATCAGCAGCCGCGGTTCTTGATCGTTGTTCTGCTTTGGGGTGGTTTTGTGGCGCACATCGCACAAGCACGTTCATATGAAAAAAAACGCAGCGAAAATGTCTTTCTGAGGAAATGCGCAGATGGATGATGACGTGTGGTGTGGTGATGGACGGATGGTGGAGCAGCGTTGCCAACCAATTTTGACGAAGAAAAGCCTAACTTGAGAAAAAAAGATGCCTTTTTCAATAAAATAATGCCTAAAAAAATTTTTTATGTAAATTGGAACAATAAATCAAAAATTAAACACAAATATAACAATCTTATACCTTTAAACGAGCAATTCTTGTATATATATATATTTCTGTGATCTCGGAAACGGCTCTAACGATTTCGCTGAAATTTGGTATATGGGGGTTTTCGGGGGTAAGCAATTGATCTAGATTAGTCTTATGTTTGGGAAAACGCGTGTTTTCGAGTTTTCATGCGTTTTGAGCTTATTTTTCTGACTTTACTGCCTTTTACTCGCCATTATACAAACAATTCTTAATCAATGCAAACAAAAAAAATACGTAGGAGAGCCAACACTTTAATAGTTATTTCAAGCCATCAATCAGCTTTCTATGTCCTCTAGAAGCTGAGCTACAACCTAAAATCTAACACGAAAAAAATAAATTTATTTTCTCAAATCGAATATTATCAGCAGCCGCGGTTCTTGATCGTTGTTCTGCTTTGGGGTGGTTTTGTGGCGCACATCGCACAAGCACGTTCATATGAAAAAAAACGCAGCGAAAATGTCTTTCTGAGGAAATGCGCAGATGGATGATGACGTGTGGTGTGGTGATGGACGGATGGTGGAGCAGCGTTGCCAACCAATTTTGACGAAGAAAAGCCTAACTTGAGAAAAAAAGATGCCTTTTTCAATAAAATAATGCCTAAAAAAATTTTTTATGTAAATTGGAACAATAAATCAAAAATTAAACACAAATATAACAATCTTATACCTTTAAACGAGCAATTCTTGTATATATATATATTTCTGTGATCTCGGAAACGGCTCTAACGATTTCGCTGAAATTTGGTATATGGGGGTTTTCGGGGGTAAGCAATTGATCTAGATTAGTCTTATGTTTGGGAAAACGCGTGTTTTCGAGTTTTCATGCGTTTTGAGCTTATTTTTCTGACTTTACTGCCTTTTACTCGCCATTATACAAACAATTCTTAATCAATGCAAACAAAAAAAATACGTAGGAGAGCCAACACTTTAATAGTTATTTCAAGCCATCAATCAGCTTTCTATGTCCTCTAGAAGCTGAGCTACAACCTAAAATCTAACACGAAAAAAATAAATTTATTTTCTCAAATCGAATATTATCAGCAGCCGCGGTTCTTGATCGTTGTTCTGCTTTGGGGTGGTTTTGTGGCGCACATCGCACAAGCACGTTCATATGAAAAAAAACGCAGCGAAAATGTCTTTCTGAGGAAATGCGCAGATGGATGATGACGTGTGGTGTGGTGATGGACGGATGGTGGAGCAGCGTTGCCAACCAATTTTGACGAAGAAAAGCCTAACTTGAGAAAAAAAGATGCCTTTTTCAATAAAATAATGCCTAAAAAAATTTTTTATGTAAATTGGAACAATAAATCAAAAATTAAACACAAATATAACAATCTTATACCTTTAAACGAGCAATTCTTGTATATATATATATTTCTGTGATCTCGGAAACGGCTCTAACGATTTCGCTGAAATTTGGTATATGGGGGTTTTCGGGGGTAAGCAATTGATCTAGATTAGTCTTATGTTTGGGAAAACGCGTGTTTTCGAGTTTTCATGCGTTTTGAGCTTATTTTTCTGACTTTACTGCCTTTTACTCGCCATTATACAAACAATTCTTAATCAATGCAAACAAAAAAAATACGTAGGAGAGCCAACACTTTAATAGTTATTTCAAGCCATCAATCAGCTTTCTATGTCCTCTAGAAGCTGAGCTACAACCTAAAATCTAACACGAAAAAAATAAATTTATTTTCTCAAATCGAATATTATCAGCAGCCGCGGTTCTTGATCGTTGTTCTGCTTTGGGGTGGTTTTGTGGCGCACATCGCACAAGCACGTTCATATGAAAAAAAAAAACAGCAACAATGTCTTTCTGAGGAAATGCGCAGATGGATGATGACGTGTGGTGTGGTGATGGACGGATGGTGGAGCAGCGTTGCCAACCAATTTTGACGAAAAAAAGCCTAACTTGAGAAAAAAAGATGCCTTATTCAATAAAATAATGCCTAAAAAAATTTTTTATGTAAATTGGAACAATAAATCAAAAATTAAACACAAATATAACAAAATTAACAACAACAATTTTTATTTCCAAAAAAAAAAACTTAAATTATGTATAAATCACAGAAGAAATAGGAACAAAATTCATGACTTTAGTTTCATGAGTAGGTAGGTAAATAGCATTGAACAAAACAAACACAGTTTTAGTCCATCAGATCAAAAAATAAATAAATATTTGAAATAGAAAAAAGATGCGTTTTTGGAAACAAAAAAGCTTTAAAGCCTTAGCTAATGAAATAATGCCTAAAAGGCATAAAAAGCCTAGGTTGGCATCGCTGGGTGGAGGTGCTGTATATAGAAATTGAGTTCAAGGTTTTTGTTTTAATCTTATACCTTTAAACGAGCAATTCTTGTATGTATATATGCATACTCTGAACTCTGAAGCGTGAGCGGTACCCTCGCACCTTTGAGTATCCAATGCTTTTATTAGCGTTGGAAGTCGCATAAGTAAGTAATAGTAAAAGGAAAAAAGTAAGACATCTACCGGCATTTAGGAGACTTAAAGTTTTTTATATGTTCAAGTTAATATATATTTTTTTTAATTTTTATTGTTTTTAAAATTACAATAAATAGTAATAACCGAGCAAAGCTCGGTCACCCAGATATGTATTTATTTATTTATGTATTTATATAAATTTATTTCTGTGATCTCGGAAACGGCTCTAACGATTTCGCTGAAATTTGGTATATGGGGGTTTTCGGGGGTAAGCAATTGATCTAGATTAGTCTTATGTTTGGGAAAACGCGTGTTTTCGAGTTTTCATGCGTTTTGAGCTTATTTTTCTGACTTGACTGCCTTTTACTCGCCATTACACAAACAATTCTTAATCAATGCAAACAAAAAAATACGTAGGAGAGCCAACACTTTAATAGTTATTTCAAGCCATCAATCAGCTTTCTATGTCCTCTAGAAGCTGAGCTACAACCTAAAATCTAACACGAAAAAAATAAATTTATTTTCTCAAACCGAATATTATCAGCAGCCGCGGTTCTTGATCGTTGTTCTGCTTTGGGGTGGTTTTGTGGCGCACATCGCACAAGCACGTTCATATGAAAAAAAAAACAGCGACAATGTCTTTCTGAGGAAATGCGCAGATGGATGATGACGTGTGGTGTGGTGATGGACGGATGGTGGTGGTGGATGGTGGTGTATAAATTGAGTTCAAGATTTTTCATTTAATGGTTGTTATAGTGAATACGTGGCACTCGAACGCATGGGCGTAGTATACCTGTTACAGGCCAGCGCGACCGTTAGCAAAGAGTAGCGTCCTCATTATTTCATTTACTTGTTTTAGTTTGATTTGATAATACACACATAATTTAATAGGGTAGTATTTTTGAAGTGAAACTTCTAATGCGACTTCCAACATTTCGTATCATACTTTAGTTATCAGTACCTGGGCGACCAATTGTAATTTCAAAAACAATACAAATTAAAAAAAATATATGTAAACTTGAACATATAAAAAAAAAAAGAAAAGTAAGTCACCGAGCGGGATTCGAACTCGTAACATTCGTTTCTTGCCGTCCGCGTCATAGTAAAAGGAAAGAAGTAAGACATCTACCGGCATTTAGGCGACATACATTTTTTTATACGTTCATGTTTAAATATATATTATATATATTTTTTAATTTGTATTGTTTTTAAAACTACAATAAATAGTAATAACCGAGCAAAGCTCGGTCACCCAGATATTCTTATCTTATACCTTTAAACGAGCAATTCTTGTATATATATATATTTCTGTGATCTCGGAAACGGCTCTAACGATTTCGCTGAAATTTGGTATATGGGGGTTTTCGGGGGTAAGCAATTGATCTAGATTAGTCTTATGTTTGGGAAAACGCGTGTTTTCGAGTTTTCATGCGTTTTGAGCTTATTTTTCTGACTTTACTGCCTTTTACTCGCCATTATACAAACAATTCTTAATCAATGCAAACAAAAAAAATACGTAGGAGAGCCAACACTTTAATAGTTATTTCAAGCCATCAATCAGCTTTCTATGTCCTCTAGAAGCTGAGCTACAACCTAAAATCTAACACGAAAAAAATAAATTTATTTTCTCAAATCGAATATTATCAGCAGCCGCGGTTCTTGATCGTTGTTCTGCTTTGGGGTGGTTTTGTGGCGCACATCGCACAAGCACGTTCATATGAAAAAAAACGCAGCGAAAATGTCTTTCTGAGGAAATGCGCAGATGGATGATGACGTGTGGTGTGGTGATGGACGGATGGTGGAGCAGCGTTGCCAACCAATTTTGACGAAGAAAAGCCTAACTTGAGAAAAAAAGATGCCTTTTTCAATAAAATAATGCCTAAAAAAATTTTTTATGTAAATTGGAACAATAAATCAAAAATTAAACACAAATATAACAATCTTATACCTTTAAACGAGCAATTCTTGTATATATATATATTTCTGTGATCTCGGAAACGGCTCTAACGATTTCGCTGAAATTTGGTATATGGGGGTTTTCGGGGGTAAGCAATTGATCTAGATTAGTCTTATGTTTGGGAAAACGCGTGTTTTCGAGTTTTCATGCGTTTTGAGCTTATTTTTCTGACTTTACTGCCTTTTACTCGCCATTATACAAACAATTCTTAATCAATGCAAACAAAAAAAAATACGTAGGAGAGCCAACACTTTAATAGTTATTTCAAGCCATCAATCAGCTTTCTATGTCCTCTAGAAGCTGAGCTACAACCTAAAATCTAACACGAAAAAAATAAATTTATTTTCTCAAATCGAATATTATCAGCAGCCGCGGTTCTTGATCGTTGTTCTGCTTTGGGGTGGTTTTGTGGCGCACATCGCACAAGCACGTTCATATGAAAAAAAACGCAGCGAAAATGTCTTTCTGAGGAAATGCGCAGATGGATGATGACGTGTGGTGTGGTGATGGACGGATGGTGGAGCAGCGTTGCCAACCAATTTTGACGAAGAAAAGCCTAACTTGAGAAAAAAAGATGCCTTTTTCAATAAAATAATGCCTAAAAAAATTTTTTATGTAAATTGGAACAATAAATCAAAAATTAAACACAAATATAACAATCTTATACCTTTAAACGAGCAATTCTTGTATATATATATATTTCTGTGATCTCGGAAACGGCTCTAACGATTTCGCTGAAATTTGGTATATGGGGGTTTTCGGGGGTAAGCAATTGATCTAGATTAGTCTTATGTTTGGGAAAACGCGTGTTTTCGAGTTTTCATGCGTTTTGAGCTTATTTTTCTGACTTTACTGCCTTTTACTCGCCATTATACAAACAATTCTTAATCAATGCAAACAAAAAAAATACGTAGGAGAGCCAACACTTTAATAGTTATTTCAAGCCATCAATCAGCTTTCTATGTCCTCTAGAAGCTGAGCTACAACCTAAAATCTAACACGAAAAAAATAAATTTATTTTCTCAAATCGAATATTATCAGCAGCCGCGGTTCTTGATCGTTGTTCTGCTTTGGGGTGGTTTTGTGGCGCACATCGCACAAGCACGTTCATATGAAAAAAAACGCAGCGAAAATGTCTTTCTGAGGAAATGCGCAGATGGATGATGACGTGTGGTGTGGTGATGGACGGATGGTGGAGCAGCGTTGCCAACCAATTTTGACGAAGAAAAGCCTAACTTGAGAAAAAAAGATGCCTTTTTCAATAAAATAATGCCTAAAAAAATTTTTTATGTAAATTGGAACAATAAATCAAAAATTAAACACAAATATAACAATCTTATCTTATACCTTTAAACGAGCAATTCTTGTATATATATATATTTCTGTGATCTCGGAAACGGCTCTAACGATTTCGCTGAAATTTGGTATATGGGGGTTTTCGGGGGTAAGCAATTGATCTAGATTAGTCTTATGTTTGGGAAAACGCGTGTTTTCGAGTTTTCATGCGTTTTGAGCTTATTTTTCTGACTTTACTGCCTTTTACTCGCCATTATACAAACAATTCTTAATCAATGCAAACAAAAAAAATACGTAGGAGAGCCAACACTTTAATAGTTATTTCAAGCCATCAATCAGCTTTCTATGTCCTCTAGAAGCTGAGCTACAACCTAAAATCTAACACGAAAAAAATAAATTTATTTTCTCAAATCGAATATTATCAGCAGCCGCGGTTCTTGATCGTTGTTCTGCTTTGGGGTGGTTTTGTGGCGCACATCGCACAAGCACGTTCATATGAAAAAAAACGCAGCGAAAATGTCTTTCTGAGGAAATGCGCAGATGGATGATGACGTGTGGTGTGGTGATGGACGGATGGTGGAGCAGCGTTGCCAACCAATTTTGACGAAGAAAAGCCTAACTTGAGAAAAAAAGATGCCTTTTTCAATAAAATAATGCCTAAAAAAATTTTTTATGTAAATTGGAACAATAAATCAAAAATTAAACACAAATATAACAATCTTATCTTATACCTTTAAACGAGCAATTCTTGTATATATATATATTTCTGTGATCTCGGAAACGGCTCTAACGATTTCGCTGAAATTTGGTATATGGGGGTTTTCGGGGGTAAGCAATTGATCTAGATTAGTCTTATGTTTGGGAAAACGCGTGTTTTCGAGTTTTCATGCGTTTTGAGCTTATTTTTCTGACTTTACTGCCTTTTACTCGCCATTATACAAACAATTCTTAATCAATGCAAACAAAAAAAATACGTAGGAGAGCCAACACTTTTATAGTTATTTCAAGCCATCAATCAGCTTTCTATGTCCTCTAGAAGCTGAGCTACAACCTAAAATCTAACACGAAAAAAATAAATTTATTTTCTCAAATCGAATATTATCAGCAGCCGCGGTTCTTGATCGTTGTTCTGCTTTGGGGTGGTTTTGTGGCGCACATCGCACAAGCACGTTCATATGAAAAAAAACGCAGCGAAAATGTCTTTCTGAGGAAATGCGCAGATGGATGATGACGTGTGGTGTGGTGATGGACGGATGGTGGAGCAGCGTTGCCAACCAATTTTGACGAAGAAAAGCCTAACTTGAGAAAAAAAGATGCCTTTTTCAATAAAATAATGCCTAAAAAAATTTTTTATGTAAATTGGAACAATAAATCAAAAATTAAACACAAATATAACAATCTTATACCTTTAAACGAGCAATTCTTGTATATATATATATTTCTGTGATCTCGGAAACGGCTCTAACGATTTCGCTGAAATTTGGTATATGGGGGTTTTCGGGGGTAAGCAATTGATCTAGATTAGTCTTATGTTTGGGAAAACGCGTGTTTTCGAGTTTTCATGCGTTTTGAGCTTATTTTTCTGACTTTACTGCCTTTTACTCGCCATTATACAAACAATTCTTAATCAATGCAAACAAAAAAAATACGTAGGAGAGCCAACACTTTAATAGTTATTTCAAGCCATCAATCAGCTTTCTATGTCCTCTAGAAGCTGAGCTACAACCTAAAATCTAACACGAAAAAAATAAATTTATTTTCTCAAATCGAATATTATCAGCAGCCGCGGTTCTTGATCGTTGTTCTGCTTTGGGGTGGTTTTGTGGCGCACATCGCACAAGCACGTTCATATGAAAAAAAACGCAGCGAAAATGTCTTTCTGAGGAAATGCGCAGATGGATGATGACGTGTGGTGTGGTGATGGACGGATGGTGGAGCAGCGTTGCCAACCAATTTTGACGAAGAAAAGCCTAACTTGAGAAAAAAAGATGCCTTTTTCAATAAAATAATGCCTAAAAAAATTTTTTATGTAAATTGGAACAATAAATCAAAAATTAAACACAAATATAACAATCTTATACCTTTAAACGAGCAATTCTTGTATATATATATATTTCTGTGATCTCGGAAACGGCTCTAACGATTTCGCTGAAATTTGGTATATGGGGGTTTTCGGGGGTAAGCAATTGATCTAGATTAGTCTTATGTTTGGGAAAACGCGTGTTTTCGAGTTTTCATGCGTTTTGAGCTTATTTTTCTGACTTTACTGCCTTTTACTCGCCATTATACAAACAATTCTTAATCAATGCAAACAAAAAAAATACGTAGGAGAGCCAACACTTTAATAGTTATTTCAAGCCATCAATCAGCTTTCTATGTCCTCTAGAAGCTGAGCTACAACCTAAAATCTAACACGAAAAAAATAAATTTATTTTCTCAAATCGAATATTATCAGCAGCCGCGGTTCTTGATCGTTGTTCTGCTTTGGGGTGGTTTTGTGGCGCACATCGCACAAGCACGTTCATATGAAAAAAAACGCAGCGAAAATGTCTTTCTGAGGAAATGCGCAGATGGATGATGACGTGTGGTGTGGTGATGGACGGATGGTGGAGCAGCGTTGCCAACCAATTTTGACGAAGAAAAGCCTAACTTGAGAAAAAAAGATGCCTTTTTCAATAAAATAATGCCTAAAAAAATTTTTTATGTAAATTGGAACAATAAATCAAAAATTAAACACAAATATAACAATCTTATACCTTTAAACGAGCAATTCTTGTATATATATATATTTCTGTGATCTCGGAAACGGCTCTAACGATTTCGCTGAAATTTGGTATATGGGGGTTTTCGGGGGTAAGCAATTGATCTAGATTAGTCTTATGTTTGGGAAAACGCGTGTTTTCGAGTTTTCATGCGTTTTGAGCTTATTTTTCTGACTTTACTGCCTTTTACTCGCCATTATACAAACAATTCTTAATCAATGCAAACAAAAAAAATACGTAGGAGAGCCAACACTTTAATAGTTATTTCAAGCCATCAATCAGCTTTCTATGTCCTCTAGAAGCTGAGCTACAACCTAAAATCTAACACGAAAAAAATAAATTTATTTTCTCAAATCGAATATTATCAGCAGCCGCGGTTCTTGATCGTTGTTCTGCTTTGGGGTGGTTTTGTGGCGCACATCGCACAAGCACGTTCATATGAAAAAAAACGCAGCGAAAATGTCTTTCTGAGGAAATGCGCAGATGGATGATGACGTGTGGTGTGGTGATGGACGGATGGTGGAGCAGCGTTGCCAACCAATTTTGACGAAGAAAAGCCTAACTTGAGAAAAAAAGATGCCTTTTTCAATAAAATAATGCCTAAAAAAATTTTTTATGTAAATTGGAACAATAAATCAAAAATTAAACACAAATATAACAAAATTAACAACAACAATTTTTATTTCCAAAAAAAAAACTTAAATTATGTATAAATCACAGAAGAAATAGGAACAAAATTCATGACTTTAGTTTCATGAGTAGGTAGGTAAATAGCATTGAACAAAACAAACACAGTTTTAGTCCATCAGATCAAAAAATAAATAAATATTTGAAATAGAAAAAAGATGCGTTTTTGGAAACAAAAAAGCCTTAAAGCCTTATAGCTAATGAAATAATGCCTAAAAGGCATAAAAAGCCTAGGTTGGCATCGCTGGGTGGAGGTGCTGTATATAGAAATTGAGTTCAAGGTTTTTGTTTTAATCTTATACCTTTAAACGAGCAATTCTTGTATGTATATATGCATACTCTGAACTCTGAAGCGTGAGCGGTACCCTCGCACCTTTGAGTATCCAATGCTTTTATTAGCGTTGGAAGTCGCATAAGTAAGTAATAGTAAAAGGAAAAAAGTAAGACATCTACCGGCATTTAGGAGACTTAAAGTTTTTTATATGTTCAAGTTAATATATATTTTTTTTAATTTTTATTGTTTTTAAAATTACAATAAATAGTAATAACCGAGCAAAGCTCGGTCACCCAGATATGTATTTATTTATTTATGTATTTATATAAATTTATTTCTGTGATCTCGGAAACGGCTCTAACGATTTCGCTGAAATTTGGTATATGGGGGTTTTCGGGGGTAAGCAATTGATCTAGATTAGTCTTATGTTTGGGAAAACGCGTGTTTTCGAGTTTTCATGCGTTTTGAGCTTATTTTTCTGACTTGACTGCCTTTTACTCGCCATTACACAAACAATTCTTAATCAATGCAAACAAAAAAAATACGTAGGAGAGCCAACACTTTAATAGTTATTTCAAGCCATCAATCAGCTTTCTATGTCCTCTAGAAGCTGAGCTACAACCTAAAATCTAACACGAAAAAAATAAATTTATTTTCTCAAACCGAATATTATCAGCAGCCGCGGTTCTTGATCGTTGTTCTGCTTTGGGGTGGTTTTGTGGCGCACATCGCACAAGCACGTTCATATGAAAAAAAAAACAGCGACAATGTCTTTCTGAGGAAATGCGCAGATGGATGATGACGTGTGGTGTGGTGATGGACGGATGGTGGTGGTGGATGGTGGTGTATAAATTGAGTTCAAGATTTTTCATTTAATGGTTGTTATAGTGAATACGTGGCACTCGAACGCATGGGCGTAGTATACCTGTTACAGGCCAGCGCGACCGTTAGCAAAGAGTAGCGTCCTCATTATTTCATTTACTTGTTTTAGTTTGATTTGATAATACACACATAATTTAATAGGGTAGTATTTTTGAAGTGAAACTTCTAATGCGACTTCCAACATTTCGTATCATACTTTAGTTATCAGTACCTGGGCGACCAATTGTAATTTCAAAAACAATACAAATTAAAAAAAATATATGTAAACTTGAACATATAAAAAAAAAAAGAAAAGTAAGTCACCGAGCGGGATTCGAACTCGTAACATTCGTTTCTTGCCGTCCGCGTCATAGTAAAAGGAAAGAAGTAAGACATCTACCGGCATTTAGGCGACATACATTTTTTTATACGTTCATGTTTAAATATATATTATATATATTTTTTAATTTGTATTGTTTTTAAAACTACAATAAATAGTAATAACCGAGCAAAGCTCGGTCACCCAGATATTGTGGATGTTAAATTGAATTGTGTTGTTTTTGAAATGTATAAGAAAATTTTATTTAAAAACCTAATCTTTATATGTAATATTATAATCTTAATAAAATGCAGTAGATAAGTTAAGATAATTCATCAACAGTTTTCATAACGAAAACCAATCCAACGTTTTCTATTTTTAGAGTTCTTGTTTGCATTTTGTTTTTATATCATTACAACTAAGATTTAATTATAAATTTATTCAGAAGTTTAGTGTCTGTATAAGACCTAGTTTTATCAGTTCACTCCCAGATCCAGCGTGCCCATATAATTCACTTTAAGATTTAAGTTGAAAAAAAAAAAAAAAACAAAATATCTCGGCAACTGCGCCACCTATCGGATCTAAGACTATCCTATTAAATTTGAAAAAAAAAAAAAAAAGCAATCTCTCTCATTTACAAAAAGATGAGTTCGGAGTCCGGGCTGTTAAAAAGGAGTCGAAATGACTCAGGCGTCCCGAAGGTAACGATGGGCCTAGCTCCTCACAAAGATTCGTTCTGAGTTTTTTTTTTTTTGGACAAATGGAAGGGATGTTAAATTGTATGCCGAAACGAAAAATGTCCAAATGGTTAACTGAGAAGCTCATTCATGACAGTACTAGGTATACTCTCGTCTCGGATATTTGTTAGACGTTCTCAAGAGGTGACGTACTGGAAATAAACTAGGGTGTCCATATACCTCAAACGAAAAAAGACGATCACCAAACTATAATTTCCCCACAGATAATCTGGAAAACCTCAACTTTTTGTAATTTTTTTTGAACATATCTTATGTACAACTAACAAATAAATAAATAGTTAACGCACAATGTCCGTAGAGACCCAAGGCTAGGACTAGCTTCTCGCAAAGCATTCGTTTTTTGCGACTCTTTCATTTTTGGAACGAATGGAAAGGATCTACAATTTTATGCCGAGTCCAAATAGCCAATTCAGAACCTTTTTCACTCTCGGATGCTTGCCAGACGTTCGCAAGAGGTGACGCAGTGGAAAAAAACCTTAAGATGGAATTAGGGTTTTTCGGGAATCGAACCTGAGACCCCTCGCTTAGTAGTCCAACGCTCCAACCACTAATCCACGGCTTAAAAGTATGAATTTCGAATTTGAAATACGCCAAAGTTTGACGCAAATAATTACACAGAACTTACGCAAATTTGATGAAATTCTTGTTTATAGAGAAGCATCTCTACGCCTTTCTTACGTTCACAGAATGCCTACAAATTTAATTTTTTAGTGGAATCTCATTTTAAGGCTACCAAAGGATAAAATATAGCAAAGTACAGGGTGTCCGCCGGGAAGGTATACTACTTTGTTTGTTTATAATTTTTGATGAAATGAAACAGAATGGATCTTATATTGATAAATGTTTTATTTAATGTCGGCAATTATGTATGGAATACAATGTCCGAAATGTGAACAAAATGTCCGCTTCTGTTAGTCTCACAAATGCGGGCCCTTTCATTACATTCTCACACATTTCACGCGGTGTTTCATTAATTTCATCACGAATATTTTGTTTGAGTTGCTCAAGCGTTTCTGATTTGTTTGCATAAACCTTGCTTTTCAGATATCCCCACAAAAAAAAGTCCGGAGCAGTCAAATCAGGCGACCGTGGAGGCCAATCAACATCACCATTTCTTGAAATAACTTGTTGTGGGAAGAGGTCTCGCAGTAATTCCATTGTAATCCTGGCTGTATGCGATGTGGCACCGTCTTGTTGATACCACATGTTTGTTTTTTCTTTTTTCTTTTTTTTTTCTGTCGGAGGTTGTTACTATCCGATGGAGCACTCAGACACAACTACTGGTCCATTGTACCATACCACAATGTTAATCAAGCCCAAAGCATGAAGTTGTGGCGTTAAAAAGTTTTCAATCATATCACGATATCGCTCCCCATTCACAGTTACCGTTCGCCGTTTTCATTTTCAAGGAAGTAAGGTCCAATGATTCCTCCTGACCAAATCGCACACCAGACTGTAACTTTCATGTCCATGCCTGGGCCTATCACCTACAGACCCTCTTACTTCGAAATCATTCACTACACGATAAATAGTGCGTTTTGTTGGCACGTTGTTTCTCCCAAAACTAACTTTCTCATCGTCACAGTAATCTATGATTGATTTTGATAAAATATTTTAACGATTAAAACACGTTCATTTATCGAATATTTTTCCATAATAAATTTGCCACGTGCCTACTTCACGACTGCCAAATATGAACTGTCAAGACTAATGTTTACCAAAATGGCGGCAAAACAAAGTAGTATACCTTCCCGGCGGACACCCTGTAAAAAAATAAAATAGAATTAAAAAAAAAAAAAAAAAAACAAACAATATCACCCACAAGATTTTCGCCCATCGACAAAAAAAAACCTAAATTTGGGGAAAAAAAACCCCAAACTGGCTACAGATGTGGGTGATGTGAAACAGCGAAGAAATAAATCACGTCGGGAAAGTGCTACCGGCTAATTTTTATGGGCATACTGAAAAGTTTTAAAACGAGGGAATTGTTTTTATATTGAAATTGATATATACATATATATATATTTTAAAAAAGGGAACAAAAAGAGGACAGAACAAATAAAGAGGAAAAAAAGAGTCAAGCGAAAAAGAAAGTGTAAAATAGATCGCTGACAAAAAAGAGGACATGTTCTCTTAAAAGAGATGTTCTGGAAACCCTAAACTCTGAGATGGAATTTTGGGTTTTTTTCGGTGATCGAATTTGGGACCCCTCGTTTAGTAGTCCAACATACTAACCAGTAAGCCGCTGCGCCTATCGAGATATCCGTCCGGAAAAAATTCCGTTCGGAACTCAGATTGAGTTCGAACTTCGAAGTATACGTTTCGGAACAAAATAAATGAAGCGTAGAAACGCGTTCATTTGACATTAAAATTTTCCGTACCATTTGGTTTTCGGAGAGCATCGGAAAAAAATGTGCCGCGTAGGTGTAGCTGTCAAAAGTAAGTGATACAAAGTGGTACCACGCTTATAAAATGTTGGTTTTCCTCAGATGGGTTGTCTTCGTCAAATACAAACCTTCACTAATCCTTACAGGTAATTTTATTACAACCAGAAGTGGCACGAGAATCAGACACGATTTTCCACTATATACATATTACTAAAAGGTTACATGTAACTCGTATCTAAAGTTTTTCCTCGTTAAAAAAGCAACAACACAACTCTGAACTCTAGTGCCCTATTTATGTACCTTCACCGCAAATATTGCCGTCAACAAAATAAGTACGGTGTCAGTGTGTATGAATACTCCAGGTTGTATAATAACAATACAAATCAATAAATCGCCAACCTACTGCCGTAACGTTTTAAGTTTTACAACTGGGTTCGGTCTAATTCAAACGCTTCATTCTTCAATGAGAAAGAGCTTATTGACAAAAATATTAATTTGGGTTGGTCATGGTCATTGTTCGCCAGGGCCAGCTGCGTGTTTCACTAGAATTGGGAATAGTTAACCGATTTCACATAGGGTGATGGCACCAGTACTATCTAATCCCTTTAACTTGTTCAACTATTTTATCAAGTATTTGGTTTGTCTGCATGTTTGAAGTGCATAAATTAGCTACCTCATGCAAACAATTATAATTTACAAAATAATTGAAGTTTGTATGATCTTGGCGTAGTTGGCCTTTTTAGTTGCAGTAGTGCCATGCGCAAGTATCCAGTATAGTCAGCCCCAATTTAATTTATACTTTTTCATAAGATCTGGGGGGCTGACAACCGGAGAGCGTTTATAGGAACAGTGTTTTTCATAAATAGTCAAACCACATTTTTTTAGGAAATGTACAGGGTGATGGCTACTGAATGATCGTAATTTTTGCGAGAATTAAGTAGATTGAAGTTTCCATTGATTTTGCATACTCGGTTATGAAGAAAAATTAACGTAGTGTTCAGTAGTCAACATGAGGGAAGGATTGTCATATAAATAATGTTAACACCCCTCTTAATTATTTAACAAAAAACATTTTTAACATTTTGGGTTAAGAAACAAGAAAAATAGACTTCTAGTAACATAAAAATAATCACAAAATGCAAATAGGTACCTACTTTAAATGGATAGTTATTTGTATGACTGCCTAGATCTCTTTAACTATGTTTTTTTTTTAATCCCACTCGTTTTCTGCGCTTATAGTACGCAAACATAATACTTGAAGACGGATCTTCCACTGAGGTAACAAGCAAGAAGCAACAATAGGAAACATACAATATTATCGCATCGGATTTAATTATTAACAATTATTTTACATTGAAACCAATTACATGTCTCACATTAAAGCAACACAATATCAGTCGAACGAAAAATTATTGCTGGCGATACACTCTCTACGCATTCGCGCAGTGAATTGAACACAGCAATTTTGTAATATTTTTGTCTATCTGAATTGACAGAAACAAACAGTCTCACTAACAAGCCACTAAAAAACAAATTGAATCTAGTATTTCTTTTGCAATGTTGTTTTAAATAAGCTGCTGTTTGTTCCGGATTTTATATTTTTATTTATTTGTTTCTATTTTGAGCAATAAACACGTTGGTTATTGTTAACAAACTCTAATTTGACCATTATAAATAATTTCCGAGATAAAAAAAAACACGTTGTGTACAAATTTTGAAATACATACCTGAAGAAGTTGTACAAAAAGAATACTAGATATATCAAAATATAGAAACAGAAGAATTAGCAAATTGCAATGACAGAGACTCAGAAGACTGTATTTTACTGGTAAAATTGAATTACCAGTCATATCTAATTAATAATAATTGACCTAGATATAAGAAGCTAGAGCTGTGATATTAAGTACCTACGATTTATTTTGTGTTTTTTTACCTACCTACCTACCTATAAAATAAAAAAAATATTTTTGCTTGAAAAAAAAAGTATACCTACCTGTTTTTGTTTTCGACTGTTTTTTGACTGGATTTTTTTTTAATGTTTTACTGCTTGTTTTGTTTTGACTAGATTTGGAGAGAAAAAATCTAGTCAAACAGTCGAATTTGACACTGGTCGTAGTATCAATATTTTCGGGTAGTGACAGCTGTCAGGTCGCTAGAGACTCTTGCGCATGTTACTACGTTTTATTAAATTTTGAAAATATGACGGTCATATGACAGTTTATAATACAAAGTTTGGAAGTAGAAATATTGGAAAAAAATCTTAATATTTCCACCATGATTTATTAAATTAGTAAATGCAGAGTGCATCCAATATTTCGTTTTATTTTGTCTTTTCCACCACATTAATAAAATCGTATCATCGGAGTCATGGTATGACACGGCAGCCAGGGTTGTTGTTTGAAAATTTCTCTGGGGAGTATAATAGAACTTTGGGTAGTACTGGAGAGTGAAGAACACAAACTAAGAAACAGACACAATACTGAGACCCCCAACTCACAATCCTCTTGCCGCTGGCCCCCTCAGTTTTTTTTTTTTTTTCAAATTCGCCATTTTGTTTTCCTATCGGTGTTATGTCTATTTAGAATCCGTGTGACATGAAAAAAACATACAAAAAATATAAAATCAATGCTGCCAACCGCTATCAACCATGGGGGAATGTGATAGAGTTCGGGAATACCAGATTTTAAGATAACTGAATGCTATTGGTTGGTTATTATAAATTTTTAAAAGACGATTAATACAATTTGTTTAGTTAATAATGCTATCTAAATGAGATGTTTTATATACTAGAAACATATTAGGACAAATATTGTTATGTATATTTCGCTTTTGAATATCTTTAACTTCGATTTCATGTGTACATTTTTCTTAAATAACTGAAGAAAAATTGCTCAAAATGTTTTTATTTTCCTACAACCATTCTGCAGTAATCAGTTTTCATAAATATTTTCAGAAAAAAGTGCACTTATTCCTAAAATAAAATACTATTCACACGTAACGAATAATTTCAAATTTAACGGACAAAATCCTATGAACTCTGGCAGCAAATTTGCCGACACCGGAAGCCACTGGAAGTTGTTGATATTTTTTGAGGGTGTGTTGGTTTGTTGAAGTTTCGTGACATTTGCTAATACGAATTTCTATTTAGCAATACTAGCGCACTAAATTGTGTACACTCCGTAAAAATATAGTTTGTAGGCAAGGTAACGGGAAATCGGCCGAAGTTGGGGGTCTCAGTACTGTCTCTGCTAAGAAATACCTTTTTAGCAAAGCGTTTTTCAATTGGGACGGTTTCGATGTTGGCGGCCATGTTGTTTTTGTTGAGTCAGTCTAATCTGGTGTTTATTATTCAGTCACTCCCTTTAGTATCAAAATAAGTGCTCGTCAGTGAAAACGTTGCGCCCATTTTACGGCAGACGCAGTGACCCTTCAAAGTCGATTCCTCGACGTTTGGTGGCCAAATTCGAGACAACCGGTTCGGCAAAACTTGTAAGATTCGGATAGGTATCATCGCGAGAAGCCGCTCGGACATTTAAACGACGATATATTGCTTACAAAAAAGTAGAGGTAAACTATTCCGCTTGTTACATTCCATTTCAAATCTTTATGTGTCAGAAGAAAGAGCATTCCTGGATCTGCAAGAGTTTGTTCGATCACGAACAAAATTTTAATTAAATATTCTGATGGTTTGCAATTTACTAGGTAGGGAAATATCAAGGCAAAGTAATGAGTACAATTTGTCGTTGGTGAGTACCGGAGATCCGGAGCATCGCTGACGAAAAAGAATATATAATACTCCTATTGTAGTTCTTTCGGCAGTGCTGATGACAGCTAGAAAGTTCTGGCAACACTTTTGCTTCAATGGGAGAATATGTTAAAATAAAAGTTGCGTATTGCATATGCTTATTGCTTGTTGCTTCAGTTGGAGAGCCGCGAAGCAGTACCAGGATTGTTGCAAGTTTTTGAACACTGATAGTAGAAATGTTAGCCAAAGGAGTAATATTTGTTTTTCGCTTGGAAGAAAGACCAAAGGATATACGCGCGATTTATGCGTTGTAAAATTTGTACTTAGTATTCCGGAGGCTGACTACTGACGGAGGCTAAACATACAAAACATCACCGCACACTGTTGATAATTGACGATTGATAGGTACAGTAAATAAAGAAAAAGTACCTTGGTGCATTGACACATTTCGTCGTCTTCACGGCAAAGTGACATAAGACCAACGATTTAAGGATCATGAACACAATCGAAATCAGTGTCCAACGTCCAATGTCAATGAAAAGAAGAAAGGATTTTTGACACACACAGCACTGTCATAGAGCTACATTTGACACTTTGAATTAGGATCGATTTTTCAATAGTCAATCAGATAGAGATAGGGGTTAAATGTCAGATCAGACATAAATTCATTTTTCAATAGTCGAATAGCAGCTATTCGAAGAATATAACAGATAACTGTCTCATAAAGTTATATGCCAATTTCTGAGACGGATAAAATATGAATCCATAGTTAAAGTAAGCGAACTGCCAAATTTGAAAATTCTACTATACAAAGATTTGTTTGCGGAAATATGTTCATATTGTAAAAATGGAATTTTTCGACAGTATTTACGATATTATTATTGAAGAAGAGGAATTAGCAAACAATTACTTCAAGCCAAAAAGGAAACAAAGAGTAGTGAGAAAGAGACCAAATCATTACGTACAATTTGAACCTTTTTGCACTGAAACTAAAACGTTTAAAGATAAACCTCAAGCTTTAAACATGACTATCTGCTATGCTTTTACACAACATATTGTCAGTCAATCTGTCTCACTCACACCACTTTACCTTCGAAAAACTCAAAGCTTATACCTAGCAGATAAAGAGTGAAATAAATTTAATCGTTAGTTAACAATCAGGCAATTTATCTGACTATTGAAAAATCTAAATTGTTTTGCACTGTTATTTTTGTTTGAAATAAATACAACGGTTCCATGAAATTATGCCTTAAATTAAATATGGCCCCAAACAAAAATGAAAAAAGGCCCCAAAAAATGGGGTAATATTTCATAATTCAAAATGACCCCATTCCATTTATGCAATATTGCCCCAAATCAATGCAGAATGGCCCAAAATTTTCGGCATCAGAAATGAAAAATTGCCCCAAAATAATGCATGGCAAGCAACAACAAAAATGATTACGAAATTGGCGAGTATTTTCATTGTTTTGGGGTGTTTCTGCATCGTTATCGGGCCATTTTTCATTTTCTTATTTTGGTATCAAATCAAAATTCTACTAGAAGAAACGCGAAGTATACCGTTGTTAAAAAGGCGGCAGTCGTTTCAAAGACAAAATAACTTGCTGAAAATTGAATTTGTGAGTAGAAATCGATCAGTTTAGTGATAAAAAAAAAAATTAGAAAATTTACTTTCGCGCGAATTTTTCACTTTTATTTTCTCAAATTTTCTAAAGTTAAGATTCAGCTCAGGTTTTCAAATAACTTTTTTTAGCTTTCGAAAATTTGAGAAAATAAAAGTAGAAAATTCGCGCGAATTCTAAAATTTTCTAAAGTTAAGAAAAGGCCGAGGCAGTAGCGATGGATAACAGCCAAATCTATAAGTGTCGGTGTTGCAGGCAAAATTTTTAAAATACAATTCAAGCTTTTATTTGAAAAGTAAATTCACAAACAAAAATGTAATTCTACCCCAAATCTTTATAAAACTCGAGAACGGATGGGACGATTTTCATAATTCTTTTTTGGTTTTGTTCGTATTGCTGTATATAAGGTTTATATTTACCTTTTGTCGCGAAAACAAAACTTTGAGGGGATGAAAGAGGTTATGAAAGTTTGTATGGGGAAATACACTTTGAAAAAAAAAACTTTAAAAAATATTTTAAATTTAAAAAAGCAATTGTTGTTGTCAATTGTTTTAATTATTTTCCAAGCATATTGTTACTGTCAACAATTTTGAGTTTTTTTTTTTAAATTTAGGTACCTACCTAAAAAGTTTGTTCTAATAAATTATGTTTACTATGTTACATTAAGTAACTTTTTGAAATGAAGTAGATACTTTGAATATACAAAGATGATGTGGCCGACGACATTTTGCATCGAATTCGCACTGTGACATTGGATAATGAACTGGAGATGTCCAATGTCCATGTCAGATGAAATGCGCAACAAAGCTTTGATTTTGATCACATATTGCTCATGAGTAGCAATTTGTTGTGCAAATTGGGGACGCCACAGCCAAATTGAATTGAATTGAGAATTGGAGAGAGAAATGGACTCCGATCGAATCGCATTGAGTCAAGCTGTTCGAACAAATGTGCTAATGTTGAATCACGAATAAAAGAAAGTGTACGATGAATTGGTGCAAGCAGTCGATAACGAAAATGGCGGAATTTTCTTCCTTGATGCGCCCGCTGGAACTGGAGATACATTCCTGATTTCACTGATTTTGGCCTCAATTCGTTCGAGATCTGAGATCGCTTTGGCCCTATCCTCTTCAGGGATAGCGGCTACTTTGTTAGAAGGCGGCGGTCGAACAGCTCATTCTGCATTGAAATTGCCATTGAATCTGCAAGTGGATGAAGAACCTACATGCAACATTTCAAAGAACACTGCGATGGCGAAAGTACTGCAGCAATGTAAGATTATCATATGGGACGAATGCACAATGGCTTACAAATGCGCATAGGAGGCCCTGAATCGTTTACGTAATGATAATCGACCTTTCGGTGGAGCAATGATCTTGCTATCAGGCGATTTTCGTCAAACGCTACCTGTCATTTCGAGATCAACTCCGACAGATAAATTGAATGCTTGCCTGAAGGCGTCTGTTTTATGGCGACACGTGAAGAAATTGCATTTGACAACATACATGCGAGTTTCTTTACAAAATGACCAGTCCGCTGCAGAGTTCTCCAGGCAATTGTTGGCGATGGGCAATGGTGTGATTCCAGCCGACTTAATCACCTGCCTGATTGAGTTTCTACAAACATTTTTCAACTTTACAACGACACCGGAAGAACTAATCGTGAATGTTTTCCCGAATATCGCTCAGAATTATGTGACCATGATTGGCTGCGTGTAAGAGTAATTTTGGCTGCCAAAAACAAGAACGTTGATTATTTGAATTTCGCCATACAAAACCAAATCGCTGGTGAGTTGCATTCATTCAAATCAGTCGACTCCGTGATGGATGAAAACGAAGCCACCAACTATCCCACGGAATTTTTAAATTCTTTGGATATTTCGGGCTTGCCTCCACACAATTTGAAACTAAAAATCGGCTCAGTAATAATTTTGTTGCGTAACCTAAATGCACCAAAACTTTGTAACGGTACGCATTTCATTGTGAAGAATTTAAAATCAAATATTATTCAAGCAACGATATTGATTGAAAAATTCAAAGGCTTATTCAAAGCAAATTCTTATTCCGCGGATTCCACTTATTCAGAACGATTTGCCGTTCGTATTTAAGCGTCTTCAATTTTCCGTACGTCTCGCTTTTGCTATGACAATTAATAAGTCGCAAGGACAATCGCTGGATGTGTGTGGCATATTGTGGAATTTCACGTATCGGCAAAGCTCTCGCTTTGTACGAGTATGCACCCGATAATAGAAATAGAAAAAAAAAATGTTATCTTGTCTTTAATATATAAAAACGTTCGTGCGTATGTATGACCGACGATAACGGCTGAACCACTGAAGCTTTCCCCCTTATATTCACACCATATGTTTGTGTGGTGCTCCGGATGGTTTATGTTTATTTTAGACCCTATAGGGGGCGCTGGGGTCGCTTTTTTGAAAATTCTTATTTATGGACCGATTTGGCTCAAATTTACACCATATAACACTTAAAAAAATAGAAAGCCTTTGCCAAAATTTGGACCCGATAGGTGGCGCTGGGAGATATTTACGACAAGTTAGATTTCCCTGCACATCAATTTTGTATCAACAACACTAAATTTAATTGTAGTAATATAGTTGGCGTTGGTTGTTTACACTTTTTTGAATTTGGCATTTCAGTACCTAATTCATGTTTCATTTAGCTGTACAATTGTTTGACGAAAACTCCAAATTAGTTTTTAATCAATTTTAAATAAAAAAATAAATAAATAGTTGGCGCAACAGGTCTGGAGAGACCTTAGGCCTAGCTTCTCACAACCATTCGTTTTGTGTGAGTTTCTCATTTTTGGAACGAATGGAAGGGATCTACAATTTTATGCCGACTCCAAACGGCTAATTGAGAAGCTCTTTCAAGACATTTATACTCTCGGATGTTTGTCAGACGTTCGCGAGAGGTAGCGCAGCGGAAAAAAACCCTGAGTCGAAATTGGGTTTTTGCGGGATTCGAACCTTGGACTCCCGCATAGCAGTCCAACACACTAACCACTAAGCTACTGCGACTACTATAGGTAAATAAAATTTCCATTCGATTTCCGGCACAAATAACAAAACCGAGGAAAATTTTCTTACTGGGCCAAATTTTATGATTCTTCTTTTGTTTTGTTCGTATTGGTGTATTTTAGGTACAGTCTTAAAAGATACATTTTTGGACCCGATAGGTGGCGTTGTTGTCGATCTCCGAAACTGCTCAACCGATTTCAATGAAATTTCGTGGATGTATATTCTTCGTTCCCACTTGAAGGCTAGGATACTTTTGGACCTGATAGGTGGCGCTGTTGGGTTAGGTAGGCGCAGTGGCTTAGTGGTTAGTGTGTTGGACTACTATGCTAGGGGTCGGGGTTCGAATCCCTCAAAAACCTGAATTCCAACTTAGGGTTTTTTTCACTGCGCCACCACTCGCGAACGTCTGACAAACATCCGAGAGTATGACTGTCTTGAAAGAGCTTCTCAATTAGCCGTTTGGAGTCGGCATAAAATTGTAGATCCCTTCCATTCGTTCCAAAAAATGAAAACTCACACAAAACGAATGGTTGTGAGAAGCTAGGCCTAAGGTCTCTGCGGACCTGTTGCGCCAACCATTTTTTTTTTTTATAGTTTCGGACCCTATAGATGGTACTTTGCAAAACATAAGCGGGATAGGAGAACGGGTTGTGGAAGCATTAAAATTCTTAATGGACATTGTCCAAATAAAGGACTTTGCTAAATGTGAGCAGGACTTAATACGAAAGGTATGAGCGAATCCGGATGGGTACAGCTACATATAAAAAAGACTGACGTCCGTATGTGCGCACTCATAACTCGGGAACCGATCCTTCAATTTTTATGATTTTTGGTTTAAATTCGCATGGGCCCAAGGAAGGAAATATGCTACTTTTTGTCGTGAAAACAAAACTTTATAGGGATTAGTTGAATTTTTGAATTCTTTGGATGTTCCGGACTTACATCTATACAATTGAAAGTCGGCTCAGTTATAATTTTGTTGCGCAACCTTAATACACCGAGACTTTGTAACAGAACGCGTTTGATTTGGTGGTAAGGGATCCCAAATCAAATGCCATGCAAGTGACGATTTTGAGTGGAAAATCCAAAGGCAAACATTCTAATTCCGCAGATTCCGCTTATTCAGAACGATTTGCCATTCGTATTTAAGCGACTTAGATTTCCTGTGCGTCTCGCTTTCACTATGACAAATAATTTGTTGCAAGTATAGTCGATGGATGTTTGTGCATTTGTAGTATCAATCTTGAATTACCATATAGTGAAAAGCGGAAGGTTGGCCGAAACGTCAAAATCGTTGCGGTTTGATTGAAACAAATCAACATTGCTTTTCGTCATTTATTTCTATTGCATTTAATATAACTTTTGAATGAAGCATTTTAATTGGCCGAATTACATAAATTAGCAAGCTCGGAATTATTATTTTCATTACATTAACAAATTTGGGCGGAACGAAGTTTGCCGGGTCAGCTAGTATACCATAAAGTACTTCAGTGAAAAACCGGTAGGTTGGCCGACAAGTATTTGATTTTATTTATTTATTTAATTTTAATATAACCTTTGAATAAAAAAATTGAATTGACCGAATTAAATGAAGCAGAATGAAGCGAAAGCTCGGAATTATTAATTTCATTACCTACATTAATGAAATTGGGCGGAACGAAGTTCGCCGAGTCAGATAGTTATAAAAAAAAGGCCCCAAAATAATGAAAAATTAACCCAATCAGACTATCAAACGTTGTTGCCCTACAGCCTTTCATGGAGACTAATACAACATCCACTGGTCATCTTGACCGAAAGAACAAGATAAAAAAAAAAAAACAGACTTTTACCCAACGACATGGTGGTGAGGTTCTCCGTAAGGAAACCAGGGGCTGTTCCGAAAGGGACCGCCCAAGACCGTTATACGTGGTGAAGAACCACACCCTGCACGAGGTGCCACTGCTTTCGACTGAATATAACGGATCTAGAGGGGAATAACTCTATAAAACCCGTAATCCCGGGTTAACTACCGTGCCCATGGGATGTATGGCACAATGTTATGTGTCTTTTAGCGGTGAACTCTAGATACCTGGGGACCTCTAGTTTCAATTCAATTCCCCTTTTCTGTATACAGGGGGTGAGTACAGAATGACCTCCCCTTCCCCCTTACTCGTGGGAACAAAATAGACAAACTACAAAAAACAAACAAAGGGACTGGTGTAGATGAATCGGGCACCAAGAACTTCAATAAATCCGATTCTCAGACGAACATGACGGAGGAGGAAGAAAATCTCTTACTCCAAGAACCGTCAGCAAACAAGGCTATTTCGGTTGGGGGAAGCGAGGGCACGGTTGACCTTAGACTCGAGAAACTTTTTCTTGAAGATGAGGACAGTCGTTCAATCGCCAGCTCATCCAAATTTTCAATATCGTCTTCAATGTCGATTAGGAAAAAGGTCATCAACTGCAAAATGACGATAAAAAAACTGCAGAAGAAACACCACCTAGAAGACAACGACAAACGAAGGCTTCAAAATGCTCTCGACTTCTTGGAGAGTCAATCTTTGGAATGTGATGGGCCATGTGCTAGTAGCATTCCGGAGGCTAGCTCTCCTGAAACCTCGAGCAAGGGAGTTCTCGCGCGACCACCAGTGCCTGTGATATGCCTTAGCCTATCGGGGCACGGGTCCGTTGCGCCTGACCCCGCAAAAACAGAGAAGCTGACAAAGAGGACAAAAATGTTTCACCGGGAGAGGCAAACTCGACCCTGGACAGCGCAGTTACTGTTGTCGGGAAACCGGAGGAGCCAAGAGACACTGGATGTTTGGATATAACCGAAGTCCCAGCTGTTATCGAAGCGAAATCGGTGGAAAGCAACAAGCTGTCCAACGTTTACAACCCGAAGATGAGGAAAAATGCGCGGCGACTTCTGTATAGGTTTGGGAGCCGCGACCCCAATTCCTTTACGGAAAGGGAGGCAGCACAGCTAGCTAGGGCCAGGGAGACCTTAAAGTCGACCGAGAATGCATGGCGCAGCAGTCAGCAAGGTAGGACGCAGAACCCATTGGGGATAGGGAATTTGACGGGACCAAGGGAGGAATGCCGACTGCCTTCCGCCTTGAGGAAGTCAAATCCCGAAAAACGGGTTGTCTGCTCGGCTAAGGACTCGTCCAAGGCGGAGCAGATACCTAGCTGCTCCAATAAGGTTCGCAGCAGTCAGCAAGGTAGGAAGCAGAACCCATTGGGGATAGGGAATTTGACGGGACCAAGGGAGGAATGCCGACTGCCTTCCGTCTTGAGGAAGTCAAATCCCGAAAAACCGGTTGTCTGCTCGGCTAAGGATTCGTCCAAGGCGGAGCAGAAACCTGGCTGCTCCAATAAGGTTCTGCCTAATAGGAAGGCAGGGACCAACAACAAACCCAGGGTGCATGCCTCTGGAGGAGCCGGTATGAGACTGGTCGCGGCGAGGGCGAAATGCCGTTTGCCTTTCACCTCGAATGCGGCCGATCTCGGACCACCAGGAGCTGTCCCAGACAAGGATACGTCCAAATCTGAGAACACACCTGGAGTCTCTAAAAGAGGTAGGCACGACGACACAATCTCCCCGGTTGTAGGTAGGCAAGCTAAGAAACCGAAATTCTCTGAAAAGGTGAAGGAAAGTCTTCGTGTCGCAATCATCGACCTTGGTAATCCAAATCGAAAACTTTCTGGTAGCCAATGGGAATTATTGGAACAACGCATTCTCGATGGTGTTAATGACGCAATCGTGAAGGCGGATGGCAAACTTCCATTGTTTGGACAGATCACCACATTCAAGGGCTTCAAGGTCATGGAATGTGACGACAACGAAACGCTGGCTTGGTTAAGGAACTTCGTCCTTAACACCGTTGCTCCTTGGCCTAATGCCGATTTGCTCGTGGTGGACAGGAAGGAGATCCTTGACATTACAAGACCAAAGGGCCGAATTCATATTCGAGGACCGTACTTACCCGCGGAAAGGATTAAACGCTACCTGCAGTTCCTTAATCCGGAGCTTCAAAGCAGGGAGTGGAAAGTCCTGGAAACGGGTGAGTACTCAGAAAATGGTATGGACGTCACTATACTCCTTAGCCACAAATCGTTGCCATTGCTCCGCAGGCGAGAGTTTAAATTCCGTGTAGGCATAAAACGCTGTAAGCTCAGGCTGATAGCAGCGAACCTTAAGGATGAAAGAGAAGAAGAGGCTGCTCGTGATGAAGATAGTACAAATAAATCTTCATCACAGTAAGGCGACTAGCGCCAATCTTGTTCTTCTTATGGAGACCAAGAAGGTAGACATCGCCCTAATACAGGAACCCTGGATCTTCCGGGGGAATATAAGAGGGCTGAACTCAAAAAATTTGCTGGTCTATAGCAATGCACCAGATAATGGTAAGTCTAGAACATGTATTGTCGCCAGGAAACAGATTAAACTTTTTCTCATTCCTAGACTCAGCGATACTGACCAAACAGTGGTCAAATGGGACAGGGAGGGAAAAAACACGCTGATACTGGCGGCAATTTACATGCCATACGAGGCAACTAGCCCACCTTCCGTGCTAACCGAGTCCCTAATTGGAGCGGCAGAACGGGGAAAATGGGACGTCATTCTAGGCTGTGATGTCAACTCCCATCACACACTGTGGGGCAGTTCTGACATCAATGTCCGAGGTGAGTCCCTTTTAGAATTTATTATCAAAAACAACTTACTTATAGCCAATGTAGGCAACGAACCAACATTTATAGTAAGGAACAGACGTGAGGTGTTAGATATTACTCTCTTTAGTAATTCACAAACACTTGCTGTGCGGGATTGGAAGGTTTCTACAGAACCATCCTTCTCAGATCACAGAATTATAGAATTCCACATTGACGAGGAAATTCCCCCACTAGGGAAATATAGGAACCCCAGATTGACCAATTGGGAAATTTTCTTATCAGAAGTAGGGAAATATGACCGGAACTTGAAAATGCAAAAAACAGACACGCCAGAAGATATCGAAGTAACACAAAAAATGTTGAACGATATTCTGAGCAAGGCATACGAAAAAGCCTGTCTCTTACGGACAATAAAGAATAGGAAATCTCCACCATGGTGGTCGAGGGACCTCGCTGAAATTAGGAAGAGAACCAGAGCTCTTTTTAATTTGGCTAAGGCCACAAACTCCCAGACTGATTGGGACACATATAAAGTCGGTCAGAGAAAATTCAAAAAGGCCATAACCAGTGCTAAACGCTCAACATGGCGTTCGTTCTGCAGTGATATTGAATCCAACACAGAATCAGCCAGACTCAGGAAAATCCTGTGCAAAGAATCTGCGGTCCCAGGCTATCTCAAGGACAATAATGGAGCATGGACACAATCCAGCGAAGAGACTCTCAGTCTGCTACTAAAGACTCACTTTCCGGGTTGTTCCACGAACCAAATTAACCAATCAAGAGATAATACCGCAATAACGACAGTTCCAGAGGAACTCATAACTGAAGAAAAACTTATCTGGGCAATCGATTCATTCTCCCCGTTCAAATCCCCTGGATGCGACGGGATTTTCCCAATCATGCTCCAGAAAGCCAAGATGACCATTATACCAGTTCTTAAAAGAATTTTCATTCGCAGTCTAGAGAGCGGCTATATTCCCAGAGCCTGGCGAGAAGTCAAAGTTGTCTTCATTCCGAAGGCAGGGAAATCCAGTCACACCACTGCCAAAGACTTCAGGCCCATAAGTCTGACATCATTCATTCTTAAAACCTTTGAAAAATTAATAAACGTTTTTATACGTGGTCGGCTAGATGATAATGCAATATCCACAGCTCAACATGCTTATACTAAAGGCAAAGGAGTGGAGACCGCATTGCATGAGGTCGTTAGCACTATAGAGAAGTCATTAAATGACAAAGAATATACATTGGCTGCGTTCCTAGATATTGAAGGAGCCTTCAACAATGTTAAAATATGCGCAGTGAAGAGAGCACTTCAGAACTCGAATGTTGATCAATCTCTCACTAATGTGATATTGAGCTTGCTCAGTGAAAGGAACATCAACGCGAAATTAGGCGACACCGACCTCAGAGTAACTGCTTCGAGAGGCACTCCGCAAGGAGGTGTCATCTCTCCCTTACTCTGGGTCCTTGTCGTTAATGAAATACTTATGAAATTCAAAAACATGGGAGTTAAAGTAACTGCATATGCAGATGATGTAGCAGCAGCGTCGCGTGAATTATTTAGATGGGTGTGCAAATTCTTTAAAATCATATAGGTATTTTTTAGAAATAGGTATCAATTAATTGCCTGAAAACACGTTCCATTTATTGTTTTCTCAATTATTGTTCTGCTGTTTTTGATATCTTATTTTGTTTTACCACAATAAAATAGGTATAGAAAAATAAAACTTTCGCATACAAAATCAAAAGCACCGCAGGAAACTGCAACCCCAATCCCAATTAAACGAAAAGCAAAGTTCAACCATTTATTCATCGGCTTTCGTGCACGTGCACAGCTTTTGTTTGCACGAGTATCGATGTAATACATTGTATATTTGACTTATGACGCTTTACGGAAATAGAACAGAACAGATGCAAAAGAAGAGAAAATGAATACAGCCCGTGCACAGAAAACCTTCGCACGAGTTCACTACAAGTTCATCAAAGTAAAGCGATTTATGTACGGCGGCGTGCTGGTGACGAATGACGATGGGGATGAATACTGGAGAAATCTTGTAGGGATATAGTTTGGAGTTGGATGAATTTATTTGATGAAATCAACAGAATGGTGCACAGCGAGTTTTTGTACGAGTTCATTTTTTTTTTCTCAGCGATGAAGGAATTTTGAAAGAAGAATTATGAAGGATGAATATGAATAGGTATGGTATGGTGTAGGTTGTAGCTGTTGGCTGTGTTATGGAGGTTTTATGGATTATGGAATTGTGCATTGTGCATATCATTATTTGTGTGTTATTATTATTACACAGTGTTTGATGAGGGATTTATTTTCGTTAGATCAGGGTGTGCATTGCACACCTTGCACACCCTGACGAGACGCCACTGTGATGTAGTTATACTTACTAAGGGGAAGTTTTTACCAACCTTAAGCGACCTGTTAGGAAACTCACTTAGGGTGTTAAGCACGTGGACTAAACAATGCGGCCTTGGGGTCAATCCGCAAAAAACCGAGCTAGTTTTGTTCACGAATAAAAGAATAATACCGCAATTCGAGCCACCAACTCTCGAGGGAACACCCCTTAGGGTAGCAGATAGTGCGAGATATTTGGGAATTATCCTTGATAGGAAACTTAATTGGAAGCCGAATGTCAATGAAAGAGTGAAGAAAGCAGCGAATGCTTTCTACGCATGCAACCGCATCTTTGGCAGGAGCTGGGGACCTAACCCCAAAATCATCCTCTGGATGTACACGGCGATCGTGCGACCAATACTCACATATGGCAGCGTGGTCTGGTGGCAAGCCGCCAGCAAAGCGACCAATCTTAAGTTAATGACAAAAATACAAAGAATAGCTTGTATAGGGACAACCGGTGCTATGAGAACCACACCTACTGCTGGACTAGAGGCGATTCTCAATTTGACACCTCTAGACCTATACATGCAGGAATCCGCTGCCAAAAGTGCTTTAAGGATCAGCCAAACTAACACTTGGAATCCTTGCAACTTTGGACATGCACAGATCTTATATAAACACGTAGGGAACGCTGTCACTTCTGACTATATGTCTCCCTATATAGACTTTGACAAACCATTCACCTGTTCCTTTCCGAGCAGGGAAGAATGGAACACAAATGAACCCACAAAAAGAAAATCAATATCCATCTACACAGATGGTTCAAAGATGGACTGTGGAACCGGTGCCGGCATATTTTCTGAGGAATTAAATATACATTGCTCTATCAGACTTCCTGATAGCAGTAGTGTCTTCCAGGCGGAGGTTCTGGCTATCGCCGAAGCGGCCCGTAAGGCGTCAATGTTGGCAATACCTCGTAGCGATATTACCATCTTCATTGACAGTCAGGCGGCTATTAAAGCAGTTTCTGCTAATGAAATAAAATCCAAACTAGTTCACCGCTGCCGCGAAGAGCTCAAGGTTCTCTGCTTGCAGCACACCACCAATCTCTGCTGGGTCCCTGGACATAGAGACAAAACCGGCAATGAGATGGCAGATGAACTAGCGAGAAAGGGGTCCGCAATGGATCTTGATAGAGCGCTTCAATCAATCAAGCCACCACTCTGCAATCTCAGAGAGCGAGTGGAGAATAAAATTCGAATGAAAACCAACAACAGGTGGAAAGAACTCACTACCTGTGAAATATCACGGAAGCTTTGGCCAGAATATAACAGAAGCCGGACCAACAAACTACTACAGTTTGACAGGTCATCGCTATCTAAGTTAGTAGGGGCTCTAACTGGTCATAACTTCCTTAGAAACCACGCAATGAAACTAAATCTCAAAGATGACGACATATGTAGAGGCTGCGGAGACGAGGAGGTTCACGAGGACACACCTCACTTCCTTTGTCATTGCCCGAGTCTCTGTCACTTGAGGAACAGAACACTTGGAAGCTATTACTTCCATGACGTACATGAACTTTCTGATGTCTCACTGTCTGATCTTTACAGGTTTCTGAGGACATCGGGATGGCTAGACAGCGTCAGATAACCGCAAGAGGAGAAGGATGGAGACCACCGATAACACCAACGGATAACCCCAAAAAAAGGCATCACAATGGGTCCACGAGGACCTGAGTGAGGTATTGCGGGCCCACCCCGCTCTACCTACCCGTCTACCTAACCTAACCCTAACCTACCCAACGACATCGTGCGAGAATCATTCACCTTACGAAATGCATCTTAGCTGCAAAAAATGCGAATTCCCTCGTTATTCACGCGACAACGTCGTGTTTAATTAGATATTAGAGTC